>OX463225.1:116159554-117423839 GCA_949820135.1 Sylvilagus floridanus
GCAGCCTGTCTTGCACACTGAGTCTGTCTGGCTCAGTCTACAGTGAGAGTCCTTCAGCTCTGTCACAGAGTACTCTCCAGTGTGTTGTAGTTGTCCTTAAAGCTCTTCAATTCGAGGAAGTGCTTGGCACGTTTACTCTTCTGACTGGAGGGGAGGTACGTCACCTGGATGGTTGTTGGGGAGACTTCAGGGGACTGAGTTAGGTCTTTGGCTGCTGACTGGTGTTGTCGCTGAGAGCTTCCAATCCGCGCTTTCACCCTAAGGAATAGAGAGGGGAGGTCATGGACTGAATGAAGACTAGCAGAATATGATTTAGGGCTTATCCCATCGCATAGATAACAGTGGTAGCCACAAAATCTGTTTTACCTTGTAAACTAGTTACTAAAATTCCATCTGATAGCTTAGTAAATAAAAATAGAGAAACCAATTGCCTCTGCCTCAAGGTTTCTTCGTCTATGAGTTGCTTGAAAATTAAATGCCAAAAAATAGGAATAGCAGGAGCTATTAGGCACTTAACACATTAGGACATTACACCAATATCCCCTATATTGTGGTATCACCTGTTTGCATATTAGGGAACTGAGGGTCCAATAATTATCTTGCATGAGGTCACAAAAGTAGTGAGCAATAGGCCTGGGTTTCAGATCTATATTTGTAAAATTTAAAACTTATATTCTTTCACTATACCTGCTCAAAGCTTCTAGAAACTGGAAGTCAGAGACAGAATTTCAAAAAATGTGGTAAAATACCCACAACAAAATATATCACTAAACACTTCTTTATTTTTTTTTTAAATTTGAAAGACTGAGAGACAGATGGAGAGAGCAGAGAACGAGTCCAAGAGAGCACTCCCCAATCCACTGGTTCATGCTGGGCTTTGCTGGACAGGAAATCAGTTACGTGAGCCATCACTGTTGACTCCCAGGGTCTGCATCAGCAGGAAGCTGGAGTCAGCAGCAGGGCCAGATATTGAACCCAATTACTCCACAGGACACAGGCAACTTAACCACTAGGCTAAACACCTGCCCCGATTTTTATTTTTAGAAAAGATTTCATTTATTTGAAAGGTAGAGTTACAGAGATCTTTCATCCATTAGTTCAGTCCCTAAATGGACACAACAGCCAGCGCGCGCTGAGCCATGCTGAAGCCAGGAGCCTACAAAGCCATCCATGTCTCCCACGTGGGTGGCAGAGGCCCAAGCACTTGGGTCATCTTCTGCTGCCCTACTAGGAGCATTAGCAGGGAAGTGGAGCAACTAGGACTTGAACTGGCGCTAATATGGGATGCTGGAGTTGCAGGAGGCAGCTTAACCTGCTGCATCACAATGCCACCCCCCTACCCATTTTTAAATGTACAGTTCACCAGTTTTTTGTTTTTGTTTATTTTTTGACAGGCAGAGTGGACAGTGAGAGAGACAGAGAGAAAGGACTTCCTTTTCCGTTGGTTCATCCCTTAATGGCCGCTGCAGCCAGCGTACTGCGCTGATCTGAAGCCAGGAGCCAGGTGCTTCTCCTGGTCTCCCATGCAGGTGCAGAGCCCAAGCACTTGGGCCATCCTCTACTGCCTTCCCGGGCCACAGCAGAGAGCTGGACTGGAAGAGAAGCAACCGAGACAGAATCTGGTGTCCCAATCGGGACTAGACCCTGGTGTGCCGGCGCTGCAGGTGGAGTATTAGCCTAGTGAGCCGCAGTGCCGGCCCACCAGTGTTAAGTACACTCATACTGTCATGTAACCAATGTCCAGAAGGCTTTTTAACTTGCAAAACTGAACTCTATACCCATTAAAATATAATTCCGATTTCCCCCTACCCCCAGTCCCTGGCAATCTCCATTCTATTTTGTATTTGAGTGTGACAACCTAAGTACCTCATAAGTAGAATTATCCAGCAGTTATCTTTCAAAAAGAATGAATTTTGAACAAGTTCAAAAAACTAGAGCAGTGATGAAGATTAATGTTTAGAGAGGCTGGAAAAAGGTGTTTGGACTAGAACTCATTTTTATTTGATTGAAAGGCAGAGAGCGTGCATGCATGCACACTCACACACATAAAATCTTCTATTTGCTGGATCATTCTCCAAAAGCCTTTAAAGCTGGGGCTGGGTCAGGCTCAGTCAGGAGCCCAGAAGTCAGTCTGGTACACACGTGAGTGCCAGAGACCCAAGTACTTGAGCCATCACCTGCTGCCTTCCCAGGATGCATATAAGCAAGAAGTTGGATCTGAAATGGAGGCAAGACTCAAATCTAGGCATTGCTACATGGCATATGGGAGTCCAAAGATCAGTGTAACGGGTGTGCCACAATGTCCACCAACAGGACTCTCCACCTTTAACAAGGTAGATCATTTTTAGGGGCAGAGAAAATAGGACAGACATATCTCTTCTCAAGAGCCTTTTTGGCAGAGTGGACAGTGAGAGAGACAGAGAGAAAAAAAGGTCTCTCTTTGCTGTTGGTTCACCCTCCAATGGCTGTTGTGGTCAGCGCACTGCCAAGGACTTGGGCCATCCTCCACTGCACTCCCGGGCCACAGCAGAGAGCTGGCCTGGAAGAGGGGCAACCGGGACTAGAATCTGGTGTGCCGCGCACCGCAAGGCGGAGGATTAGCCTATTGAGCCGCAGCGCCGGCCTCAAGAGCCATTTTTAACACAGTAGCATGTATTTTCTTTATGGCCGGTAACCAACTTTTTTATTCTAGTCAACTTTCCTTTTGTAACTTAAAGTTCCATTTAATATTTGCATAAATAATAATGAAACTATGTTTAGTACATATGTAAAATATTTCCAAAGCAAAGTCATGATTTGTCACCTATAGCACGGATGCTCAGCAGCTGACTATAATGACATCCTGTTTCAGACAGGGTTACTAATACATTAACTGGTAAAAGAGGGAAAAAAAGTACCGCTTTCTCAGATTAGACCAGGAAACAAAAGGACACTGGGACTTTGGAACAGAAGGAACCCTTGTGTGCTGAAAACTTTATTCCCTTTGGTAGACTATACAAAATCATATTTTATTGGACAGATATAAAAAAAGCAATAGGAAAAAGATGCACACAAAGTAGGGGTTTCCCTTATTATAGAGTAGCTTCAGCTTTTTCACATAAACAAGAAAAAGCTGTATTAGTATATAGCACCTTACAACTTTTTTTTTTTTTAAAGATTTTGTCACATTTCTTTATGAAGGCTATTTCACTATGAGAACAGTCTAGTACTACTTATAGTCTCCAGCCCCCTTGGACATGTTCCCCTCCAAACTCACACGGTGGCCAGCTCACTCAGGGCCTCCTGATAGCGCAGGTACTCATTCTGGCCAAAGACCTTAGGAAAGAGAAAGGAAGAGTGAGGCTCTTTCAGTCTGGGGCGGGGGTGGGATTAGATGGCTGGGGATCCTCCAGCTCCTTCAAAGAAAAACTGGCCATCTATCTTACCCCTGTCCCGTAGCGGGCTGTCTCGTAGCCGTCCAGCAGGGTATCGATGAGGGCCTTGCGCACACCCTTGAAAGGAGTACTAGTGTTTCGCAGATCAAGCAGGTAGGAGCGGAAATTCTTGCCCATTAAGGAACGAGGATGCCGGCCTTCAGCACGAAACGGGATCTCTAAGGAGATAACAGCACAATGATACCTCTTCTACCATTCTTTCTAGTTACTTTCCCAAACTCAGAAATAGGTCTAATGAAATGAGTGAACTGGAGTGAAATTCTAATGGAATTAAGGAGACCAAAGGTATGCAGCTGTACCTAAATGGCCTTAGCGGTAGAAGCACAACTGTAAGCTATGCCAAGCATAACAGATAGTGTCAACATCCTTTTCACCACCCTACTTACCCTTCCTGGTTTTAAATGTAAACTGTTTTGGTAGACATAGAACATATATGATAAGTGGTAACAGAATGAAGAAATCCAAGAACCGTCTATCTTAGGCTTAGTGGAAAACTAGACACCACTAGCGTTTTGTCCAAGAACAAATTGTCAGGGTCTGTGCTGTGGCATAGCGGGTAAAGTCACTGCCTGTTCCACTTCTGATCCAGCTCTCTGCTATGGCCTGGGAAAGCAGTAGAAGATGGCCCAAGCCCTTGGCCCCTTGCACTCGCATGGGAGACCTGGAAGAAACTACTGGTTCCTGGCTTCAGATCGACCTAGCTCTGGCAATTGTGGCCAACTGGAGAGTGAACCAGTGGATGGAAGACCGCTCTCTGTGTAACTCTTTCAAAACAACAACAACAACAACAACAACAACAACAAACAAACAGCAAATTAACTTTACCCAGTCATGAAACTAACGATCTCAGGAAAAGAACAGGGGCCAGCGCTGTGGCACAGCAGGTTAAAGCCCTGGTCTGCAGTGCCAGCATTCCATATGAACACCAGTTCAAGTCCCGGCTGCTCCACTTCCGATCCAGCTCTCTGCTATGGCCTGGGAAAGCAGTAGAAGATGGCCCAAGTGCTTGGGCCCCTGCACCCACATGGGAGACCTGAAAGAAGCTCCTAGCTCCTGGTTTTGGGTTGGTGCAGCTCTGGCTGTTGCAGCCATCTGGAGAGTGAACCAGTGAATGGAAGACCTTTCTCTCTCTCTCTGCCTTTCAAATAAATAAATAAATAAATAAATCTTAAAAAAAAAAAAAAAAAGAATAAAACACCCTAGATTCTTTGGAGAAAAAAACAGCATTTCCTTTGGCTATTTAATTCAGTGATTACAAAACTCTAGGTAATTCTTACTATCCAGAGAAGTGCTGAAAGGACAAATCCTAACATACATTATAGGTTTACCACTCCGTGCCCATGTAAACCCCAGAGAGCCGAGAATGGACCCTTTCAGGTAGCTCTTACCAGAAGCACGGATGGCGTCCAGAGCTTTCATTCTGTACAGGTAGTTATAGCAACCTATGGAAAAAAAGATCAGTCTCAAGCATATCTCTCAACATTCGCCAAATTCCAACATGGTAAGAAACTGTCTCCCCGCCTCTGGCATACATCCAGTAACTGGGCAATAACTGAAGCTTTGCTAGCAGCTAGTGACAACTCTGAAGAACTAAACATTCTAAATTCGTGGGCCTCCTAACTGAGGCCTCCTCCCAAAAGCTTGCCACATACTCTGATTCCCCTGGGTCTCCAGCTGTAGCAGTCTCGCATCATCATCTGCAAGGAGCTGGGGTTCATACTTGATATCCTGAACTCTGGAGAGTCGAATATCAATCTCCTCTTTCAAATCCTGTTGGCATAGAGAAAAAAACACACAATCACTTAACCTACACTTTGCTTTCTACCAACCTGGAAATATGGCAGAGCAAATGATTAAGACAATGGAAGCAGACAAAATGATCATATAATCAAATCCAACAATTTCGGAAAGAATGGGATTGGGTTCTGTAATAACCTCTCCAAGCTAATTTTTTTTAAAGATTTTTTGAAAAGCAGAGTTAGAGAGAAGTAGAGACAGACAGGTCTTCTATCTGCTGGTTCACTCCTCAAATGGCCACAATGACTGGAGCTGGGCCAGGCTGAAGCCAGGAGCTCCTTCTGGGTTACCCAGCTGGGTACAGGGGCCCAAGCACTTGGGCTATCCTCTGTTTTCCCAGGTCATTATCAGGGAGCTGGATTAAAAGTGGAGCACCTGGGACTCAAATCGGTGCCTATAGGATGCAGGGGTTCCAGGCCAGGGCTTTAATCTGCTGCACCACAGTGCCGGCCTCCAAGCTAGATCTTTTAATTTGCCAAGGAATTCCTTCAAGCTCCACGGCATCAAAATTATTTAAGTTGGATCTAGGAGAATGTTGGTTAGGAATTATAAAGGACCTCTTGAGTTGAGAAGAACATGAACAGCAACTAGAAGTGATAATCTACTGTAAAAACCTTTTTAAGGAGGGGACAGGTGCTTGGCACAGCAGTTAAATTGCTGCTTGGGGCACCTGTACCCACACTGGAGTACCTGGTTTGAGTCCTGGGTATTCAGCTTCCGATCCAGCTTCCTGCTGATGCACACTCTGGGAGGCAGATGATGGCTGAAGTACCTGGGTCCCTGCTACTCATGTGGGCCACCTGGATTGAGTTCTAGGGTTCTGGTTTCCTCCTGGCCCAGCCCTGGCTGTTGTGGGCATTTAGAGGGTGAATAAGCAGATGTAAGATCTCTCTCCATCTGTCTACCTTCCAAATAAAAATGAAAATAAATAATATTCTTAAAAATAATTAAAAAAAAAAAACCTGTGGAGATTGCTTATATCTGGTCTGAAATAGCTTGCAGACTATCCTACCTAGAGAACCACAGTACTTCTAGAGGCTATTTTAAGGCATTTTAAAATTGGTCATTTATACACAATATAAAATTTATAAAGACAAAAAAAGGTACCACACCTCACTTATCAGTTTCCTATCCATCACATTTATTTAAGAAGGTTGCCAGAGCCCCCAGAAAATAAATTTGTTATAACTTTTTAGAAACTTCCATTGTAAAATACACACAGAACACAGATAACATGTAGGCACATTTCCAGTAACTATAAATGTCATTAAGATGAATACCTCTGTCTAATATCGAGTTTCATGACATGCTGTTACCAGGGACTTTTTGAGTCCTGATAGAAAGCCCATCACCCCATTTTATAATCTTTTCTTTACCATGTGTCCCTCTAAACAAGATATGTAGCTTTATCTGGTTTTACACTTGATATAGAAAAATGCTTCAAAAAATCATTTGCAACCTGGTTTTAAAATTTTCAAATCAGCTTTATTGAGGTTGAATTTACATACATACAGTATAATGAACTAATTTTAAACGTATGGGCTGAATTTCTATGAATATACTTATTTGATTGCCATCTCAGTCAACAAAAGCAGTATCTGTTTTCCCAAAGCATCTCCATGTAGTCCTCTGAAGTCAACACATGAAGTGTTCTCTTCTGAAGTTCTGCATGTTCTAGAATTTCATATGAATGGTTTGAATCACATGGTACAAATTCTTTTGTGAATGACTTTCTGGATTTTTCCAGTCACCCTAACTTTGAGATTTATTTATATCTGTAGTTTTCTTTTTTATTAAAATATTCTAGAGATTCATTTGTGTTCATGGGTTTATTCCCACTGATATATCAGAATATGAACCCATCACTTTTTTATACATTTTGAAATGAGCATCTGCATCAATGGTTCTTCAAATATTATGAACAATGCTGCTATGAACATCCTCATACGTTTCCTGGTACAACAAGAATAAAATTAATTTCTCTGTGGTATGAGAACTGTTGGATCATGGATTGCACACATGGGTGACAGATAACTAATTTACACATCCATCAATATTTAATGAGAATTTAGATCAGAGAATTTTTTTAATACAAAAGATCTTGATTGTCCATAATCTAGTAGCCTCAAAAGCCAAAGTTTTGGTAAGCTCATGATATGCTGTGTTCCTCTCACTAGAAGCAAGTGAAAGGAGCACTCTGGTTCAGGCAACACCCATCTATCAGCAATGTGGAGAGGGTTAAGATAATTGTCAAAGAAGCAACACTGCTGCAGGAGTTCAGAGAGTCATGCACTAGCTCTAGTTTTCCCAGTAACCCATATTTTCTTTTTAAAGATTTATTTATTTATTAAAGAGGCAGCAGTAGAGAGAGATTTATTTGAAAAGCAGAGTTAGAGAGAGGTCGACACAGAGAGAGAGGTCTTCCATCCAATGGTTCACTCCCCAGATGGCCTCAATGGCTGGAGCTACGCTGATCTGAACTACGTGCTTGCTTTGGGTCTCCCAAGTGGGTGCAGCCAAGGACTTGGGCCATCTTCTGCTGCTTTCCCAGGCCACAGCATAGAGGTGGATGGGAAGTGTTGCAGCTGGGACTCGAACCAGCATCCATGTGGGATGCCAGCACTACAGGCAGTGGCTTTACTCGCTATGCCACAGCGCCAGCCCTGTAGTAACCTATTTTTTATTCAACAACACATTACTAAGTTCCTAATTTGAGCAGCTCTGGCTTTATATTGTTTAAGAAAACTGGCGTTGTTCCTGCATCTTTGAAGCTTACTATATGGTGGAAAAAAACGTTTTAAACAAACATAAAAGAAAAACTGTGGAAAATATGAAGAAAAAATAACCACTCTTATAGAGAAAAATAGAGGGGGAAACCTAACCTTAAAATATGTAATTGGAGAGGGCCAGCACCACAGCTCACTTGGTTAATCCTCTGCCTGCCGCACTGGCATATATGGGCGCTGGGTTCTAGTCCCGGTTGCTCCCCTTCCAGTCCAGCTCTCTGCTGTGGCCTGGGAGGTCAGTGGAGGATGGCCCAAGTGCTTGGGCCCTGCATCTGCATGGAAGACCAGGAAGAAGTACCTGGCTCCTAGCTTCAGATTGGTGCAGCGCTGGCTGTAGCGGCCATTTGGGGAGTGAACCAACGAAAGGAAGACCTTTCTCTCTGTCTCTCTCTCTGTCTTATAACTCTGCCAAAAAACAAAACAAAAGGTAATTGGAGGGGCCAGTACTGTGGTTTAGCAGGTAAAGCTACCACCTACAGCACTGGCACCGGTTCAAATCCTGGCTGCCCCACTTCTGATCCAGCTCTCTGCTATGGCCTGGGAAAGCAGTAAATGACGGCCCAAGTCCTTGGGCCCCTGCACCTGCGTGGGAGACTGGGAAGATGCCAGGAGCCAGAAGCTTCCTCGGAGTCTTCCAATGCGGGTACAGGGGCCCAAGGACTTGGGCCATCTTCTACTGCTTTCCCAGGCCATAGCAGAGAGCTGGATTGGAAGTGAAGCAACTGGGACACAAACCGGCATTGCAGGTGGCAGCTTTACCTGCACCACAGTGCTGGAGCCAATAAATAACTCTTAAAAAAAATGTAACTGGAGTCAGCATTGTGGTGTCGTGGTTAAGCCACTGCCTGCAGAGATGGCATCCAATAAGGGCACTGGTTCATCTCAGTTGTTCCACTTCTGATTCAGCTCCCGTTAATCCGCCTGGGAAAGCAGTGGAAGATGGTCCAAGTAGCTAGGCCCCTGCATCCATGTGGGAGGCCTGGATGAAGCTCCTGGCTGCCCCAGCCCTGGTCACAGCAGCCATTTGGGAAATGAACCAGTGGACAGAAGGTCTGTATCTCTCCCTCTCCCTCTCTCTGTAACTCCGCCTTTCAAATCTTAGGGAAAACAAACAAAAAAACACAATGAGCTAGTCCAGTGAAGTCCATTTCTTTCTTAAGTGCAAAGGTGGGAAATGTAATCAGCAGAGCTGGATCCCAGTGATCTAGGGATAGCCATACAAAAGGAAGTTGGATAAAGGAGCAAGTGCCTTTTACTGAGAAATAAAGATGCAAGAAGCAAGATGGGGTGACATTGTTCTCGTTTAGATATGCTAGATTTGAAATGTCTATTAAAAATCTAAGTAGAGGGGGCTGGCATTATGGCACAGCAGGTTAAGCCACGTCCTGCAGTGTTGGCATCCTATGTGGGTCCCCTGGTTCGAGTCCCACCTGGGCTGCTCCACTTCTGATCCAGTTCCCCACTTATGTGCCTGCGAAGGCAGTGGGAAGATGGCCCAAGTGCTTGGGCCCCTGCCATCCACTTGGGAGACCCGGAAAAAATTCCTGGCACCTAGCTTCAGACCCAGCCCTGGCTGTGGTGGGCAGTTGTGGAGTGAACAGTAGATGGAGGAGCTAACGCTGGCTTTCAAATTTTTTTAAAAGAACAAATATAAGTAGAAACATGAGGTACGCAGCTGTATGCATTAGGTATGGTACATAAAGTCAAAGAAAAGAGGGCAATCACAGAAGGAAGAAGAGAACAAAGTTAAGACTACTTCATTACCTTCTACGTGTGCTTTAGTAAAGTCATGTCCTTTCCTTAGGTTTGTTTGCTACACGAACAACTGAACTTGATTTCCTAAGTCTCAAGTTCTGCAAAGGTGACCATTATTGCTCTAGGACTAACTGTAACCACCCCTAACCTCATCCTAAGACAAAATCAAACATATAATGCTGGGTGACTTAAGACAAACATTTTGCAGCAAGGGTTGGGACCCTCAATCCAAGCCCTTCATTCTACAGAAGGACTTAGTTCCAGCACTCAGCTGTGAGCAGATAACAAGACAGAGTTGTTGCTCAACTTGACCAAGTTTGAGCAAAACCGTACAGAAGGCAGAGAAAATCTTATTCTCGTCCCGAAAAAAGATTGGAGGAACCAGGTTTATCTCGTGTCCTAAGGACCTACCTTGGGGGCATTGTGTCCCACAGGGACATGAGGTCCCCTTCTAGATTTCATAGCAAAGCGCATGATTTGCCTCTTCACAAAAATAAACAGCAGTACAAACACCTGTCCGGAAAGAGACAAGAAGTAAACAATCTTTAATAAAAAGAAGACAGACAAACACGCCCTCATTCCAAATCCCCCGAGTCGGGCTCCCAGGGATGCTTCGGGGTAAAACTTTGGAGAAAGCAAGGCCATCTTTAGAGATGAGGATGGACTTTGGGAAGCTGGTAGGGGGGAGCGTGGTTACGCTCCCAGGTAACCCCTGCGATAAAGCCAAAGCCCAGAAAAAGCGCCGGCTAAGTGGGAAGGGCAGGACAGGCACAGCTTAACAGGAATCTCTCTTGGGTCCGACGCGACAATACGAATGGGGATTATGGGGGGGGTCTCCTCACCAGGCTCCCGTAGGCCATCACCAGCACGACATTCACCCCAGACAGCCAGCTACTGCTGGACGCCATGGCCTCCCTACCCTGCGCAGACCTGCTCGGGTTTAATCCGCTCCCCCTCCTCGTCAGCCCAGGTTGCGCCAAAGCAACGGCGCCTGGGTTTCCTGGACTTCCTCGGCCATTTCCTTACGGGGGAAGACCAAGCCAGACCCGGCCTGAAAACATGGCGGACGAGGGGGTGGTTGGGAAAGGGGAACGACGCATTCCCGCTTCCCCCGCCACGTGACTCGGGCGAGCAATAGCACCCGCCAGCGGCCAGTGCGGAGACGCGGAACTACGCCAGTAAGAGGAAGCGGAGTCCGTCCGCGCGTCACGTGGTAGGGGCGGGGCTGCGGCGGCGGAGGCGGGGCCGACGCACGGAGTCGGAGTGCGGTGTCTCGTGGCGGGGCGGCACGCGCACGCGTGCGTGCGCGTTCCTTTTCGCGTCACGTGCTGGAGGACGCAGGAAGGCAAGTGGGAGGGAGAAGGCGCGAGAGCGAGCGCGAGAGGGAAAAGGGGGGGTGGGGAGGAGGGAATCTTATGTCACGTGACAGGGGCGGCGCGGCCCGGGGTGTCAGTGTGGAGGAGACTGAGGTAAAGTTGGGAGCGCAGCGGCGTTGGCGGCGGCGGCGGCGGCAGCGGCAGCGCGGCGGGGCCGGGTATTGTCCGCGGCCCCTTTAAATCCGCGATCCCCCCCCCGTTACCCTCCCTCCTTTCTCCCCTACCCCCGCCGTGTCCCCCTCCCTCGGTAGACCCCCCCGCGCCGTGTGTTCCCCACTGTACACCCCCACCCCTAGTCATGCGAGCCCTGGCGCCCCCCCCCACCTCGAGTCGGCCGCCGGAGGTTTTGTTTATGGTTGGGTTCGCGGCCTAGTGGGCCGCGCTAGAGCCGGGGCCTCGATTTGGGAGCGTGGCCGGGGCGGGGCTTGGGGCAGCCGGAGGGGGGGGCCATGCGGCTAGGGCCTGAGGGGGGAGAGCGAGAAAGAGCGCGAGCGAGCGAGGCCTGGGCCCTGCCCAAGGTAGGGTCCTCCCTACCCCGGCCGGTGCCTGTGCAGGAGGAGAGGGCCTCCTCCCTTTCCTACCCTCTGCGGGCCTCCTCTGATCCGGATCCGGCCTGGTTTGGGGGTGGCGCGGGGAGGGAGGGCGATGGGGTGGAGCTGCCCCAAACTCCCCCATGTGGCCCTCAGTTTGGAGTGCGGAGGATTAATTTGTTCCGGGTGGGAGGTAGGGAGGCGATTGGCCCCGTGTGTTCCTGATGTGGCGCTGAGGGGGGTGAGCCTCCCATCCTCCACGCGTGGGCTTGCGTCCCCTCTCCGTTTCCAGTCTCTTTGTCATCTCCTGTTATTTCCTTTTCCTTCTTTCTCACCGACCAAGCTCTTTGGAATATATTTTTGCTGCTGTCTTTAGCTTCCGGTTGTCTATACTGTAGTTTTGGGTAACCCCAACAATTATGTTATTTGGGAAGCAGGACGTGGAGGCCCCCATAGGGTGTATTACGCTTGAGGGACGTCACTAGAGTACTGGGCATTTGTTCTTTTTTATAATGGGACAAGAATTCCAAATTTCTTCAAACCCTTCATCTTATGAACAGCCGCTAAATTGCTTTGTAAACTGATGTCACAAACATCAATGGAAACATCCTTTTCCACCCTCTTGAAGTGTAGCCGCCTCTGGTGTAGGACGTTGGGGAAAGGAAAACACCGCAGTAACAGGCATTTTTGTTGTTATTGTTAACGTTTCTGCTTTTGACTCTTCCCAATTATTAAATAGAGAAATCTTTTTTTTGTCTTCTCTCCCTGTCCGCCCTCCACCCCCATATCCTGCTTTGGGGATATCTGATGTGACTTGCTCAGAAGTGATGAGGGTTGGTGATAACCAACCTTGCCAGAGAATTAAAACATTTTGGCTGTGTATCAGCTGAAAAACTGCCTTGAGATCGTACATCACTTTCCTTAAAGATTAGACTGTCCCAATGATTGTTTCCATCGCTGGGTGTGAAGTGTTGCTGCATGTAGTAATGAAAGGCCTAAAAATTATAACATGTTTTTGATTTTAAATCCTCTGCTAAGTGATCCTAACTGGCAAGTACTCTTATTAGATTTAGTGTGGTGGGGAGAAGGATGCGGGGGTCATTTCAACAAAGCATCTAGAGATCTTAGTTGTTCTGTTAGTGGTAGCAAGCTTTTCTCACCCCAGTCCAGCCTCAGAGTTTATGAATCGTCTCAAACTAGATTGTAAGCTCCCTGAGGGCAGCAACCAAGTCATATTGCTTTTGTATTTCCTGAAGTGTTGGACATATAGTAGATACTCAATAAATACGTATTATTTATTTTTTTCAGTAAAATTTCTCTGGCTATTTTTTTAAGTAGCTGGTTTTCACAATATAGATAAGGGCACTCTTATACTGAAATCTGATTTGCTTCTCTACTGTCCCCTTGGTCTCCAGTATTTCTCACTCCAGTTCCCTTAAATGTTTTTATTTTCTAAGAAAAAGATTCTTCATCCCCATTGTAACAACTGGGTATGTGACCCTGCTCGCCCTGCAAGTCTACTAGTGCTGTGTCCTGAAGTGTTCATCCCAGATCACTTACTTTTGACCTGTTGCTTAGTGTGGTTGCTACCTATGTGGTAAAGTTCTTAGTCATATGTTTCAGGCTGGTAAGAGGGAAAGAGACGTTAATAGCGAGAGTGATGAGGAAGCTACCCGCCTTCCTGTTTAATTATGTGTCTTTCAACGTGACTTTTTAATATATTTACATCGGACTGGGTTGGTACATAGTTTACATAGCTAGTAATGGAGTCTTAACTCGTTCTTACAAATTGATACCACATGTGAATTAGGAAGCAGTCAGTATTTAGAAGTTATAGGAATGGGTTGGAAACAACTACTCTATCAGAAGCTTCATCTTAGAGCCAGTTTTAAACAGTAGTTTTTCTCAAATCTTTCCCCCCCCCCCATTGGTTTGGGTACTTGGTTGAACACTTGTTTTATGTAAAATAGGTGTTGAAACTTGACTATAATGCCATCTTGGGGAAATGGGCTAATGTGTAGCAAATAATCCTGTACTAGCCTGAAATATATACAGGCCTTTGTGTGCACGTGTGTGGAAGAAAGAGGTAATGATTAAAAATTAGCTCTGCTTATGCCTTAAAACATCTTTCTTAGTGATCATGTAAAACTCTTTGTTCTTAATGATCCATCAAAAAACAAAGACAACCTATTGACACAACTTGATGAATTTATCCACAGGGAAGTCTGCTTTCTCTGTGCCACCGAAGAAACAGGTGAAATTCACTTTCCTAGTAATTAGTCCTTGCACAGTTCCTTAGAAGTGCACCCAACCTCTCCCTCAAATCCAGCACTATCTCCTGAACAATCTAGAATAACTGTATAGAATTTCATTAATGAAACATAAATATAGAGCAAGAAAAGTATAAACTTGTCCACTTTGGAAGGGAATAAAACAATGCAAAATAACTTATTTGAACAGTCCTTATCATGATGAATGTTTTCATTGTTTACTAAATTCAGCTGAGGTTGCATTTTCAAATGAAATATGAATGATGGGAACTTGAATTCAAATTCAGTAGAATTAATGCTTGTTAGAAGTGTTGTAACGAAAACTGTTCTGGTTTTAGGAAGACCCCTGTGTGTTGTCTCTTTAAAGATTCAATTTATCTTGTTGGTGTTAATGTCCCAAGTTCAGATGATTTTCTAGAAGCCCTTTCTTCCAAATAAAACTTTGTGTTAGATGCTTTTGGTTTGGGACAAGTTTGGGATTCCTTGTATATTAAGGTGAGTGGTGGAGGGTTTTTGCAATTCTGGTTTCTTCAAAATATGAGCTAGGAGACAAATACAAGCACCTGGGAAAAGCTTTGATTTGGGATTATCCTAGAAACCGAAATTCTGGACAAAGACACATGATTTTTTTTTGAAAAGCCAGCATACTGTGATATAGAACTTGGAGAAAGAGGCTTGAATTGAACTTGTCCTTTCCAAAGCAGTAGAGGTCACATACAATTTATGTAAAATAGTTGTAAGAGAGATGAAGCTATTTCCTTGGGAATTTTAAATTGTTATTTGGAGTTTAGACTAATCCTCTTCTGGAAGGTATTTGTTTCCAGACTGCTGATTATCTGCCCTTTTGTCAAAGGACTTCAGATACTTTCACTCATAGAAGGCTTTTGATTTATTAACATTGTTTTACTTACTATAAAAGTTAAAAAGCCTGAATATAGGGAGCTAGTTACCAAATCGTGGCCCTGATTTCTTAAAACAAAAACCACTTACACTTGCTCTATACCTTTCTTGTTATACAAAACTAGATTAATAGCCATGGTTCCTTTAAGAATTTATCAAACCAAGTATGTTTCAAAAACAGGCAGATCTTTTGGTTTGTTCCTTTAAAGAAATCAAAATGTATAGTGGTGAAGGTGCCACTGAAAGAGGTTAGAAACATTTTGTTCACATTTAACACCTAAACTCTTTTTTTAATCTTTCAGTATTCTACCTTGTAAATACTGTTATTTGTATATACTGTAAATGATGACGTCGGTGGGCACTAACCGAGCCCGGGGAAACTGGGAACAACCTCAAAACCAAAACCAGACACAGCACAAGCAGCGGCCACAGGTAAATAAATACTCCAGCGGTATGGATCCATGAGTAGCATTACTGGCTAATACTGGTTTCTATGCAATAAAGCATCATTCTTTGTTTTGGATTGTTGATTTAGCTTCCTTTTTCCTGTTTGTAGTCCTTGACTCTTTTTTTATCTTAGTACCTGATAACGGTTAATAACGTGCTAGGATACAGCATGATTACTTTGTCGTTTAATACTTCATTGTTAGTAAAATAACGTTTTATTTTGGGTCCTCTGCCTTTTATCTATGCTGTTTTAGCAATATATTTATTCCTAGACCTTCCACCGTGACATCTCTCTAGCCAGCTTTTGTGTTTACATTTATCCCCATCCAGATTTTGTCTTTTGCTCCTCTTTTCTGTATCTTCCTCTCGGTCTCACTGAGGCTTTACCTGATTTTTCTTTTCCCACGAGGAGCTGGCATCTTTACTAATGTTCCTTCAGAATTAACAAATGAGCCACCCTAGAGCATTTAATTTAAGGAGTAAATTAACCTCAATGGTACTAAGTTTGATTTAGATATGATCTGTTTTCCATAACCAGTTTGGTGTTAATTGGTACCTAATATGAATGAATTACTTAATTTGGCTATGGTCAGAAAAAATGAACATGTAAGACTAGAACTTCCTCCTTGTTCATTTTTTCCCCTTCTGTATCCAAGTGAATTTATAGTAGAATTTTAGTACCTAATCTCAGTTGAGACAGTCAAATTCCTTTTTTTTGTTTGTTTTAACGTAAGATTTTTAAAAATTTTTTTTTTATTTTTCGTTTTTTGACGGGCAGAGTGGACAGAGAGAGAAACAGAAAGGTCTTCCTTTTGCCATTGGTTCACCCTCCAATGGCTGCCGCGGTTGGCGCACTGCGGCCAGCACACCGCGCTCATCCGATGGCAGGAGCCAGGTGCTTCCTCCTGGTCTCCCATGGAGTGCAGGGCCCAAGCACTTGGGCCATCCTCCACTGCGCTCCCGGGCCATAGCAGAGGGCTGGCCTGGAAGAGGGGCAATGGGGACAGAATCCGGCACCCCGACCGGGACTAGAACCCGCTGTGCTGGCGCCGCAAGGCGGAGGATTAGCCTGTTGAGCCACGGCGCCGGCAACAGACAAATTCCTGATGTTGTATTAATATACACTGGATACTCTGAAAATATGTTGAATCTGGGGTGGGGATTTAGCCTAGTAGATAAGATGCCAGCCATTTTTGGAGTACCTGGGTTTGATTCCTGCCTTCAGTTACTGATTCCAGTTTCCTGCTAATGTAGACCCTAGGATGCAGCAGTATGGCTCAAGTAATTAGAATCCTGCCACCCATGTGGGAGACCTGGATTGATTTCCCAGTCCAGCCCTGCCATTGTGAGCATTTGAAGAGTGAGCCAGCCGTTGAGTCTCTGTCTGCCTCTAAAATAAGTTAACAAAAATTTTGAAAAGATGTTGACTCTATCCTCAGACTAAATGTTATGGCATTCCCTGCCCTGGGAATAAGAGAGTGGCAACGATGATTGCAGAAATAGAAATAGGGCTTATGGATAACTTTGCAAATAATGTGAATTCAGAGTGGTGTTATAATTTCCAGCATGGACATGGCCCCTTAAACTACCCTGCCCATTTTGGGGTTGACCAGTGAAATAGTGACAATTTCACTGTTTTTTGGTCATTTTGCAGATTTAAGCTTTTTTTAAAGATTTACTTATTTGAAAGCTTGAGAGGCAGAGACAGAGAGAGAAGTCTTCCATCCACTGATTCCCTCCCCAAATAGCCATAACAGCTGGAGCTGTGCCAATCTGAAGCCAGGATCCTGGAGCTTCTTCTGATTCTCTGACACGGGTACAGAGGCCCAAGGACTTGGGCCATTTTCTATTGCTTTCCCAGGCCATTGCAGGGAAGTGGATCAGAAGTGGAGCAGCTAGGACTTGAACTGGCACTCAGAACGGATGCTGGCACTGTGGACAGCAGCTTTACCTGCTATGCCATAGTACTGACCCCCGGTTTAAGCATCTTAAACAGTTCCTTACTACTTAATCACTTGGAATAAGGAAAAGGAGATTGGGGCAGTAGGGAGGGTACAGATTGACAACATAGGTGATTCTTCTTTCTGTAAACTGTTAGCTCTTAATTATGCTTTCTTGATCTCATCTCAAATTCCTAGGCTACTGCAGAACAAATTCGACTTGCACAGATGATTTCGGACCATAATGATGCTGACTTTGAGGAAAAGGTGAAACAAGTGAGTGTACCACTGATTTGCTGTAATCAATGGGAAAAGATACAGGGATTAAAGCGTAATTCAGCATCATAGATGCCCACCATGATACTTTATAGTATAAGTATTGAAAGAATTATGATCTGAAGTGTAATAAGTCAGGCCAGTAAATAAGTGCTTTCATTGTACCCCTTAGATACCTTGCTCAAAGAAGTTTTACTATTAACTTATGTTTATTGAATGACTTTTTGATGTTGTTTTATAGTAACTTTGAGCAGTTGTAGATTTCCCAAATATGGAAATTCAGGGTACGTGAAAGCCTGTGTGTGTCTACGTTTGGCTCTTGAGGTTTTGGTTCTTTTTTTTTTTTTTTTTTTTTTTTTTGACAGGCAGAGTGGACAGTGAGAGAGAGACAGACAGACAGAAAGGTCTTCCTTTTGCCATTGGTTCACCCTCCAATGGCCGCCGCGGGCGGCGCGCTGCGGCCGGCGCACCGCACTCCTCCGATGGCAGGAGCCAGGAGCCAGGTGCTTTTCCTGGTCTCCCCATGGGGTGCAGGGCCCAAGCACTTGGCCCATCCTCCACTGCACTCCCGGGCCACAGCAGAGGGCTGGCCTGGAAGAGGGGCAACCGGGACAGAATCTGGCGCCCCAACCGGGACTAGAACCCGGTGTGCCGGCGCCGCAAGGCGGAGGATTAGCCTGTTGAGCCACGGCGCCGGCCAGGTTTTGGTTCTTTTGAGGCTTAGTTGTTTGATTACTTTGTAAATACTTTTGACACTATTCCCAACCACAGGTTAACATTAATATTTTGCTTTTGGAACTAGAATTCCAAAAATCTGTTTTGGCTTTTTAAGCCTGGTTCTTTAAAATCCAGCTGGTAATCTTCTCCCTTCACTTTTCTTTTGTGTGGAGTGCAAGTTTGTTCATGATGGTTGTTGATCTTTCTCTTTCAGTTGATTGATATCACAGGCAAGAACCAGGATGAATGTGTGATTGCTTTACATGACTGCAATGGAGACGTCAACAGAGCCATCAATGTTCTGCTAGAAGGAAACCCAGACACGGTAGAGTGCTCATAAACAGTTCTAGAATGTGGGTCCTTGTTGGGAGGTTAGTAATATCCTAAAAAGGCAAGTTGGGTAACACCTTAAAGCAGAGTACCTTACTTTCCAAAGAAAGGACAGAACTTCCTTGGAGAATTTTTGCTGTAGGTTTCAAATACTTAAAATTTGTATATATTACATTCTCTACATGGAAATAATAGTAATAGGGGGGAAAAGTGAACCCAGTCTCTTGTAATTGGCCTGTAATAACATATTTGTTCCAGTTGAGTGATTGTTTTTAAGGTGTAAGTTAGAGGTGCTATTTGATAACCTTGGTTTTTAAATCATGGAAGATTTCTGCCTACCTTTTATAAAATTGCTGTTGTACAAAGTCACAGATTATACTCTGCTTCTGAATTTAGGGTGTTTCCATCAATATCGCCTTCATATTGCACAATGCTATTCAGTGCTTCAACTTCTGTTGAGGTAGCAGAGAAGAAAAATTTATAGCCTGTTGACCATTCCTAGAGGTGATAGATGCATCTTGGAATTTAGACAAGATGCTCTCACCTTTTCTGCTACCCACTTAGTGAGAATTCTGTTTCTGTACTTATCTTTTTTTTTTTTTAAGATTATTTATTTGAAAGAGTTATGCAGAGAGAGAAGGAAAGACAGAGAGATAGAGAAAGATAGAGAAAGAAAGGTCTTCCATCTGCTGTTTCACTTTCCAATTGGCTGCAATGGCCAGAGCTGTGCGGATCTGAAGCCAGGAGTTTCTTCCCGGTCTCCCACGCAGGAGCAGGGGCCCAAGTCCTTGGGCCATCTTCAACTGCTTTCCCAGGCCATAGCAGAGAGCTGGATTGGAAGTGGAGCAGCCGGTACATGAACCGGTGCCCATATGGGATGCTGGCATTGCAGGCGGCGGCTTTATCCACTATGGCACAGCGCTGGCCCCTCTGTAGTTGTCTCTTTTTCCTAAGATTTTATTTATTTATTTGAGAGAGTTGCAGACAGAGGGAGAGCCAGAGAGAAAGGTCTTCCATCTCTTGGTTCGCTCCCCAAATGCCTGCAATGGCCGGAGCTGCAACGACCCAAAGCCAGAGGCCAGGTGCTTCTTTCTGGTCTTGGCCATCCTCTGCTTAGGCCAGAACTGGCGACCATATGGGATGCCGGCACCGTAGACGTGGGATTAACCTACTGTGCCACAGTGCTGGCCCCTGTACTTGTCTTAATACCAGGTTGTATTCCTCTTAAGAATAAGGACTCTATTAATCTTTGGGATGTTCCTGCAGTGCTTAGGAGAGAATTTTTATTTTTTTAAATGAGCAGTGACCAATTTGAAATCTTGTTCAATTACTTGGTCTTACACTGGGAATCTTTGGTTGAGATGGATAACAGAGTTCATCCTTAGAAATAATAGCTTTCTGATGTTAGAGTCACATCAGCTAAATGTCAGAGGTTAGTTTCCTTGAGACAAAGGGAAATACTAGTGGAAAACTTAAAAAAAAAATTTGAACTGAAATTTGTGGAGGGGCCGGTGCCGTGGCTCACTTGGTTAATCCTCTGCGTGCAGCGCCGGCATCCCATATGGGCATCAGGTTCTAGTCCAAGGGCATAGCAGAACTGCATTGTAAGAAGAGCATTTAGGACACATACCGGCCACCCACATGGGATGCCAGCGCTACAGGCAGAGCCTATTACTCTACAGTGCTAGCACCCTGAATGTGTTTTTTTTTTTTTTTTAAAGATTTATTTATTTTATTTGAAAGGCAGAGTTACAGAGAGGCAGAGAGAGAAAAATATTCCATCTGCTGGTTCACACCCCATATGGTGACAACGGCCAGAGCTGAGCCAATCCAAAGCCATAAGCCAAGAGCTTCTGAGTCTCCCATGTGGGTGCAGGGGCCCAAGAACTTGGGCCATCTTCCACTGCTTTCCCAGGCCATAGCAGAGAGCTAGATGGGAAGTGGAGCAGCTGGGACTCTAAACGGCACCTGTATGAGATGCTAACACTGCAGGCAGAGGCTTTACCTGCTATGCCACAGTACTGGCCCCTCAAATATGTTTTTTTTTTTTTAAATAATTCTTTTATTTATTTATTTGAGAGGTAGAGTTACAGACAGTGAGAGATGAGAGAGAGAGAGAGAGAGGTCTTCCATCTGCTGGTTCACTTTCCAGTTGGCAGCAATGGCTGCCAATCAGCTGTGCCGATCCTGAGACAGGACCCAGGTGCTTCTTCCCGGTCTCCCAAGCACTTGGACCATCTTCTGCTTCTCCAGGCTATAGCAGAGAGCTGGATTGGAAGAGTAGCAGCTGAGACTAGAACTGGCGCCCATATAGGATGCCAGAGCCACAGGTGGAGGATTAACCTACTGTGCCAGGATGCTGGCCCCTGAATGTGTTTTTATATGAGTTACATTTTGTCTCAGCTTCTAGTGTCTTCTATCTAGTGCTAGAAGTTTGACTTTCCACAGTATTAAAAAGGAAAAGATGGAATATATAGTATGCCACAGGTACACCAGCTACCAGTAAAACTAGCGGGAAATAAAGTCAGCTGCAGGGATGCTGAATGTATTTGGTCAGGTGAGATCATATCAGAAAACTGGCAGTGCCTTTGGGAAGGCCATGGTAATTTTTCCTTATAGAGCTCATCTGGTGCCAGCAACTGATGTATACACAGAGGAGGAAGAAAGGTGACAGATTAAGTGTAGTTTCTGTGGTTCCTGGTACAGATTTGGCTATAAGGTTATAATTTATTTATTTATTTTTAAATATTTATTTATTTGAAAGCAAAGTTACACGCAGGCAAAGGCAGAGAGAGAGAGGTCTTACATCCACTGGTTCACTCCCCAAGTGGCCACAATGGCCAGAGCTGAGCCAGTCCAAAGCCAGGAGTTTCTTCCTGGTCTCCCACATGGGTACAGGAGCCCAAGGACTTGGGCCATCTTCTACTGCTTTCCTATGTCATAGCATAGAGCTAGATCAGAAGTGAAGCAGCCGGGACTCAAACTGGCATGCCTATGGGATGCCGGGACTGCAGGTGGCAGCTTTATCCACTGTGCCACAAGGCCAGCCCCCAGGGTTATAATTTATTAACTGAGGCTACTGTGAGCATAAAATGACCCACCAGCTATAATGTAGAATAAAGTTTGGTTAGAAGAATAGGCAGCGGGCCGGCACCATGGCTCAATAGGTTAATCCTCCACCTGCGGCGCTGGCACACCGGGTTCTAGTCCCAGTCGGGGCACCGGATTCTGTCCCGGTTGCCCCTCTTCCAGTGCAGCTCTCTGCTGTGGCCAGGGAGTGCAGTGGAGGATGGCCCAAGTCCTTGGGCCCTGCAGGCCATGGGAGACCAGGAGAAACACCTGGCTCCTGCCATCGGATCAGCGCTGTGCGCCGGCCACAGCGTGCCAGCTGCGGCGGCCATTGGAGAGTGAACCAATGGCAAAGGAAGACCTTTCTCTCTGTTTCTCTCTCACTGTCCACTCTGCCTGTCCAAAAAAAAGGCAGCAAGGAATTGCTGAGTCCTAGATAGACTTTATTAATTTAGTAAACTATTTATTGGAGATTCTCTATAAAATGCACATGTACTTCTATTACAATTTTAAAAAGGAACCAGTGCCGTGATGCATTGGGTTAATCCTACGCCTAGGGCGCCAGCATCCCATATGGGTCCTGGTTCTGGTCCCAGCTGCCCCTCTTCCAGTCCAGCTCTCTGTTCTGGCCTGGGAAAGCAGTAGAAGATAGCCCAAGCACTTGGGCTCCTATAACCGGATGGGAGACCAGGAAGAAACACCTGGCTCCTGGCTTCAGAACAGCGTGTTGGAGAGTGGACCAATGGAAGGAAGACCTTTCTTTCTGTCTTTACCTCTCACTGTCTGTGGCTCTACTTCTCAGATAAATAAATAAAATCTTAAAGAGAAATTCGTTTATTTCAGAGGTAGAGTTATGGTTGAGGGGGAGAGAGATAACTTGCACTGGTCCACTCCCCAATTGGCTACTGTGGCTTGGGCTCAGGCCAGGCCAAAAGCCAGGAGTGGGGAACTCCATCCTGATCTTCCACCTAAGTACAGGGGCTAAGCACTTGAACCATATTCTGATTTTCCAGGCACATTAGCAGGGAACTGGATCCTAAATGGAGCAATTTGGACATGAACTGGCACCTATATAAAATGCCAGTGTTACAGGTGACTGCATAACGTGCTGTGCCACAGTGCTGACCCCTCTCATAATCTTAAGTTATTTGAACTTTAAAACTTTATTTTGTTATAGTATGCACAAGAATTACCATTTTAACTAATTAAGAACATTTATTACTATTATTTTAAAAATTTATTTATTTGAAATGCAGAGATAGTGATTGAAAGAGAATATGGGCCGGCGCTGCGCCTCAATAGGCTAATCCCCCGCCTTGGGGCGCCGGCACACCAGGTTCTAGTCCCTGTCAGGGCGCTGGATTCTGTCCTGGTTGCCGCTCTTCCAGGCCAGCTCTCTGCTGTGGCCAGGGAGTGCAGTGGAGGATGGCCCAAGTGCTTGGGCCCTGCACTCCATGGGAGACCAGGATAAGCACCTGGCTCCTGCCATCGGATCAGTGCGGTGGGCCGCTCGTGGCGGCCATTGGAGGGTGAACCAATGGCAAAGGAAGACCTTTCTCTCTGTCTCTCTCTCTCACCGTCTACTCTGCCTGTCCAAAAAAAAAAAAAATGCATGGACCCAAGTACTTGGGCCATCTGCTGCTGCTTTCCCAGGCACATAAGCAGCGAGCTGGATTGGAAGTGGAGCAGCTGGGACTTGAACTGGCACCCATATGGGATGCTGACATCAGAGAAGGGAGGCATAACCTTTTATGCCACAGTGCCAGCCCCAAAAACATTTGTTGTTTGAGAGCGAGATGAGTAAAAATCACCTGTCAGCTTACTCCTCAAATGCCTGCAGCACCTAAAGCTGGGCTAGGCTGGAGCTCCATCCAGGTCTCCTACGTGTGTTACAGGACTCAAACTGGCACCCATATGGGATGCTGGCACTGCAGGCAGTGGCTTTACCCACTATGCCACAGTGCTGGCCCCTTGTTAGTTATTTTTAAATATTTATTTATTTATTTGAAAGGCAGAATTATAGAGAGAAGGAGAGAGGTCTTTCATCTGCTGGTTAACTCCCTGACTGGCCGCAACAGCAGATGTGCTGATCAGAACCCAGGTGCCAAGAGCTTCTTCCAGGTCTCCCACGTGGGTGCAGGGGCCTAAGGCTATAGGAGAGAGCTGGATCAGAAGTGGAGCAGCTGGGATTCCAACCGGTGCCCATATGGGATGTCGGCTCTGCAGGTGGAGGCTTTACCTACTACATCACAATGCTGCCCATCTGAATTTTTCAACATGCTTCCATTAAAGGATACTTTTTTTTAAAAAACATGACCATAATACTGTTACCAGTATTTGAGAAAATAAACAGGTGTTAGATTATGTTTTGTTTTGTTTTGTTTAGATTACTGTTAATGAAGTCAGAGCCATGGCTGTTAGTTACATAGTAACTAAGTAAAGATCTGGGGTGGGCATTTGGCATGATAGATAGGATACCAGTTGGAATGCCTGCATTGCATGTTGGAGTGCCTAAGTTCAAGTCCCGGCTGTGCTCTTAATTCTGGCTTCTTGCTGCTGTGTACCTGCTGAGGCAGCAAGACAGCATATATGATGGTAGAGCAATAGGTTATATCATATGGCCCACAAATGACTACTGATACCCCTCAGAACTTATCCCCATTTTTTTTTAAAGATTTATTTATTTGAAGGGAGGGTTACAGAAAGAGAGACAGAGATCTTCATCTGCTGTTTTACTCCCTAAATGGCTGTAGCAGACAGGACTGAGCCACACTGAAGTGGAGCCAGGGTTCGTGGTCTCCCACATGCATGCAGGGGCCCAAGCATTTGGGGTGTCCGCCACTGCTTTCCCAAGTGCATTAACAGGGAACTAGATTGGAAATGGAGCAGCCAGGACTTGAACTGGCGCCCTTGTGGGATGATGGTGCTACAGTAGACCCATTTAAACATAGCACCAGTCCCCTTAACCCCATTGTTGAGCTGTGCACAACTGTGTTGTTTATAAGAAAGTTAAATTGGTTTGTATCAGTTTAGAAAATAGAATGGAGCTGCCACTGGGATGTAGCAGGTAAAGCTGTCACCTGTGACAGGCATCACTTATGGGCATGGGTTTATGTCCTGCCTGCTCCACTTCCAATCCAACTCCCTGCTAATGCCTGGGAAGAGCAATGGAAGATGGTCCAAGTGCTTGAGCACCTCCTCCCCACACGGGTGACTCACCTACATGAAGTTCCTGGTTTCTGGCTTTGGCCTGGCCCAGCCCTGGCCATTATGACCACCTGGGGAGTGAACCAGCAGGTAGAGGATTCTCTCTCTGTGTCTCTTTCTTTTTCTCTCTCTCTGCAGCTGGCTTTCAAATAAATAAATAAATCTTTAACAACAAAAAGGATATTTGGAGAACACTGTGGGTAAAACCCGGGTGGAAGGCTTTCAATAGTCTATAGTTCTGTTTGGTTTTCTTTTAAGTGGAATTGCTGTGTGTGTTTGTGTGTGTGTGTGTGTGTGAGAGAGAGAGAGAACAGTAGTTACTGTCTTCCTCCTAAATTGATGGATTTTTTGATTAGAGAATATTCTGGTTTTCTTGTTTTTTGGACAGGCAGAGTGGACAGTGAGAGAGAGAAAGAAAGGTCTTCCTTTTCCGTTGGGTCACACCACAATGGCTACTGTGGCAGCGTGCTGCAGCCGTTGTACCTCGCTGATCTGAAGCCAGGAGCCAGGTGCTTCTCCTGTTCCCTGATGCGGGTGCAGGGCCCAAGCACTTGGGCCCTCCTCCACTGCCTTTCCCAGGCCAAAGCAGAGAGCTGGACAGGAAGAGGGGCAACCGGGACAGAATTCAGCGCCCCGACCAGGACTAGAACCCAGGGTGCCGGCACCACAGGCAGAGGATTAGCCTAGTGAGCCAGGGTGCTGGCCAGTTAGAGAATATTCTGAGGAGTCAGATGGTGCTCATTTGTTCTGAACACATAGATAACTTAGAAACTTCAAGTGTTTTTGTGTTTTAATTTTTTTATTTTTACTTTTTAAAAAATTTTTATTTAAAAGGTAGAGGGAGCAAGATCTTCCATTTTCCACTTGCTGGTTCATTCCCCAAATGCCTACAATAGCCAGGTCTGAGCAGGGCTGAAATTAGAAGCTTGGAATTTCATCTTCTATGTAGGTGGCAGAGACCCAAGTACTTGAACCTTTACCTGCTGCTTCCCCTTCCTCAGGTCAGCATTAGCAGGTTCAGAAGTGATGTAGCCAGGAGTTGAACCTGACACCTGCAATAGACTATCTGAGCATTCTAAATGGCGAGTTAATTACTGTGAAAATGCCTGCTCCTCAGTTTTCTTTTTTCTATTATGTGATATGAATAGGAAGATTGAGGGTCAGTAAATGCAAAGGGAATTGATTTTTTTTCAGCCAAGAAAACACTTTGAAATGTCGTGACCAGTAACTAGGTCCTTTGGTAGAGTGATTAAACTGGTAGAGATTTTGGTAATCCTTAGGCAAGTGATTTCTGTAATCCATTATCTGTAAGCATCTCCCCTATAAAATATATAATTTTGGCCATAATAGGTATAAAATTTGTTCTGTCGGGGACCGGAGCTGTGGCTCAGTGGGTTAACGCCCTGGCCTGGAGCACTGGCATCCCATATGGGCGCTGGTTTGAGACCTGGCTGCTCCATTTCTGATCCAGCTCCCTGCTACGGCCTGGGAAACAGTGGAAGATAGCCCAAGTTCTTGGGTCTCTGTACCCACATGGGAGACCCCCGGTGAAGCTTCTGGCCCCTGGTTTTGGATCTGCGTAGCTCTGGCTGTTGCAGCCAATTGGGGAGTGAAGCATTGGATGGAAGACTTCTCTCTCTTTCTCTCTCTCTGCCTCTCCTTTCTCTCTGTGTAGCTCTTTCAAATAAATAAACAAATCTTTAAAAAAAAAATGTTCTCTCTATGCTCCCTGTTTAAACAGAAACTGATGGAAGTATCCCAGATGCTAAGAAAATGGTTAAATCAATCAGCTGTATTAGCTTTTGTCTGGTATCCTGACATCCATATTGATTGGACATGAATGCTCTACCCTTCTTTAGCATTCCTGGGAGATGGTTGGGAAGAAGAAGGGAGTCTCAGGACAGAAGGATGGTGGCCAGACGGAATCCAATGAGGACGGCAAAGAAAATCGGGATCGTGACAGAGACTATAGTCGGCGACGTGGCGGGCCACCAAGACGGGGGAGAGGTGCCAGCCGTGGACGAGAGTGTATGCATGGGGCTTTATCAAAACCAACTGTGGGTCAGTAATGTCTAGATTCCAGGGATGGGACAGGGCCCTGCTAGGCAGGACCAGGAACCATTATATCATTCCTTTGCTTTTCTTATCATTATCTGTTCTGAGACCTTGGCATCTCTTTTATATGTAGCCTTTTTTTAGCAGCAGCCACCGGTTTGGAATAAATTACCCTGTAGTCATTTGTAAAGTGATTTAACTTTAAAGTTGTGGCTCATCACTGTTCCCTGAGTAACCCTCACGTCCCATCCTTCCAGCTCATTTTCTCTTTGGTTTTTATCTCCTCAATATCATATTACATACCATTTATACATTTGTGTACGCCCTGTTGACGCTTCTTGAGCCATCTGTGGTTTTTTGTTTGTGTCTTTTTTATATTTCAGTTCGAGGTCAGGAAAATGGATTGGATGGCACCAAGAGTGGAGGGCCGTCTGGAAGAGGCACAGAAAGAGGCAGAAGGGGTCGTGGCCGAGGCAGAGGTGAATAGTGTGGAGGGATAGATATGGGTGCAGGTTACTCTTTAGTTCTCCAGGGATCTACTTTATTAAAAAAAATAGTGTGGAGTCTGGTTAATTCTTGTGTCATGTATGTACTAGAGATTGCCAAAGTAGATAGTGGGAAAGAAAGTAGAAGTCATTTCCTCTAGTCTTTTGCTTTTTAAAAATTATTTTTATTTTTTATTTGAGAGGCAGAGCTTCTGTCCACTGATTTACTCCCCAAAGGCCTGCTGTGGCTGTGGCTGTGGCTGTGGCTGGGTCTAGGCCTGGGCTGTGGCTGGAGCCAGGAGCTGGGAACACAATCCAAGTCTCCCATGTGAGTGGCAGGAACCCAATTACTTGAGCTATTACTGCTGTCTCCCAGAGTCTGATAAGCAGGAAGCTGGAGTCAGGAGCCAGAGCTGGCACTTTGATTTGTGGTATAGGTGTCTTAACTGCTATGTTAACTTCCCACTCCTTGCTAATGTTGCTGTATTTACTTGAGCACCCAGTAGTTGGAGCAGCAAAAGAACATTCTGTCTTTGATAATTATTGTCCTATGCTATTGTATTAACTGACATGATACATGGGACTGTCAGAAAGAGTATCTCATAATATCAGCTACTTACTATCTGAATCTGCTTTGGCTGGTGAGGTGGTTTTATAGATTTTTTTTTAAAGATTTTATTTGAGAGGCAGAGTTAGAGAGAGGGAGTGGGAGAGACAGAAAGAGGTCTTCCATCTGTTGGTTCACTCTTCAGTGGCTGCAACAGCTGAAGCTGGGCTGATCTGAAGCCAGGAGCTTCTTGCAGGTCTCCCATGTGGGTGCAGGGGCTCAAGCACTTGGCCATCTTCCACATTAGCAGGGAGCTGGATCTGAAGCAGAGCAGCTGAGACTCGAACCTGCCCCCATATGAGATGCCATTGTCGTAGGTGGAGGCTTAACCTATTATGCCACAGCACTATTCCATTATATCAACTTCTAATGTATTTCTCTTTCCCTCTCTGTCTTTTATTAGGTGGCTCTGGTAGGCGGGGAGGAAGGTTTTCTGCTCAAGGAATGGGGTAAGTGTCATTGATACAAAGGCTTTAATTCTTTTCCCCTAAGATTTTCCATAGATTGCCTTAACAAATATGGTCAGAATGTTTTCTAGACTGTTTAATCAGAAAGATGTGTGAACTTAGGGCTGCCTTCTTAGGGATAAGCGTTTACTACTTGATTGATTATCTGAAGCTTTGTTTGAATCCATATGCCTGCTGTTTTCATAAAATAAATAACCCCGAGTATAAGTTGAGATTATATCACAATATTTTGGTTAGGCTAAGTGAGGAAAAGTAGGTGCACACAGGATCTCAGCAGGGGGCCATGACTGGACTGTATTATGAAGGAGACAGTCAAGATTTTTTTTTTTTTTAAAGATTTATTTATTTGAGAGACAGAGAGAGGTCCATCTTGCATCCACTGGTTTACTTCCCAAATGGCCACAATGGCCAGAGGCTGGGCCAGGCCAGTGCCAGGTGCCTGGAACTCCATCTGGGTCTCTCCCATGGTGGCAGGTGCCCAGTATGTGGACCATCTTCTGCTATCTTTCCAGGCACATTAGTAGGGAGCTGGATCACAAGTGGAACAGCTGGGAATCATGACACTCATGGGATGTCAGTGTCACAGGTGGCTGCTTAACCCACTGCACCACTACGCTAGCCCCTGTCAAGATTTCTTATTGCCTTCTTCAAGTTAATATTTGCTGAAACTACTTGGAGGTCAGACACAAACTTTTAAGTGTTATATTTTTTCAGAACCTTTAACCCAGCTGATTATGCAGAGCCAGCCAATACCGATGATAATTATGGCAATAGTAGCGGCAATACGTGGAACAACACTGGCCACTTTGAACCAGATGATGGGACGAGTGAGTGACTGTTTATTCATTTCTTGTCTCTGCATATCTAAAGGGATAGTTTTTTGAGGTTATAATTACACTTTAAAAGTAAAGGAATAGTATTTGGGTGCAGAGATACGGTGAGAAGAGCTAATGATTTTATTACTGTATGTGCTTATGAGCGCATTATAACTCTCTTTCACTTGATCTTATCACTCTTCTGTGAAATAGGCGTTATTTATTATCACTTTTCAGGTGACAAGTACTGAAAGAGAGCTTATGAATTTGCTAGTATTTGAACTTAGAATTGTTTGACTCCCACAGCATATGTTTCCATTATATGAGAGGGCGTCAAAAAGTTCATGGATAATTCCATTTTCCACGAACTTTTCAGAGCCCCTTTGGATCATCCCACTACCATTAGCTCCATATGTATTTCTTAGTGTTTATGTTAAGATAGCTTTGACTTTTGAAAAGATACCCAGAACCAGTCAGTTACTTAGGCCTCTGCTTGTAGAGATGAATAGGGCTCAAAATCAAAGTCCACACTTTATGTGAAATTGTGGTACTCAGATAGGGATTTCTCTTTTCCCTTTCTGCTTTGGGAAATCTTTGTATGTGAACAAGAAAGCAAGCCTTCTCTGCTTTCTAACTCTCAAACTTTGTGGTGTGGTAGAGTAGTAGGGAATTTGAATAAGATTGCTTTTTTGTTAGTTAACTTTGGTGCTTACATCTGGGTACAGTGTAAATATTTAAGATATATTAGACCTGTGAGATACAACTAAATGTATTTGAGGATAAAAGATGTATGTGTTGTTTTTAATAAGAGCAACTTCTGGTCTATGCAGTGCTGTGTTTTTTTGTTGTTGTTGTCATTGTTTTTTTAAGATTTATTTATTTATTTGAAAGGCAGATAGAGGGAGAGAGAGAGAGGTCTTCCCATTCGCTGGTTCACTCCCCAAATGGCCACAAAAGCTGAAGCTGAGCCAATCCAAAGCCAGGAGTCAAAAGCTTCTTCCAGGTCTCCCACTTGGGTGTAGGGGGCCAAGGACTGGGCCATCTTCTGCTGCTTTCCCAGGCCATAGCAGAGAGCTGGATTGGAAGTTGAGCAGTCGGGACTTGAACCGTCATCCATATAGGATGCCGGCACTGCAGCCAGTGGCTTTACCCGCTATGCAACAGCACTATCCCTTGCAGTGCTTCTTGTGACTTAACTACCCCTACTGACTAAACCAACACATGAAAGCCTGACTTTTTTTCTTTTACAAATGGGAGCGAGTTAATAGTAGGGCCTAAAATAGGCTCTTCAACTCCATATCCATTTAAATCTGCATGTTGCCTCTTAAAGATCAATGATCTTTATTTCTGGGTCTTTAGGAGGGCCTCTTGTACAAACTTAGCAACTGTATAAGATGTTATATCTTAGGTCCTGATTGTTGCCTGCTTTTTGTTCACTGAGTTACTATTTCATAAACTCATTTTTGATGTTTCCCATGGGTGAAGGCTGAAGTTGGCTTACTGACAAGATAGATCTATCTGTTGGATTTCCCTACCCTCTGGCCATGAAATGTCCTGTTCTAACTTACTGTACTTTGGAGGCATTCAGACTGCTCTTAAATCATCTCCTGATGGCTTTGTAGAGGCAATAGTAGCAGTCCCAGTAACACAAATTACTGTTTTTAGGCTGTAGTTTGTTCTTGGCTGTTTGACTTTTTATTTTTAACCAAAAATGTGATGGAAATTAAGGGATTTGTTTTTACTTGGGAATAAAAAAATCAGGTATGTGATTCCAGTCCATAGCCTTAACTGTCTTCAGCAAGGATCTGGTTAGGAAAATAGGGAAGGCTGAAATGTATGGTGATGTGTACTGAGTAGAAGTCTGGAATCGGAAATAAGTGATTTGCGGCTGAATGAAACTATATGTGATGCTAGACATCTTGTTGGTGTGAAAGTGTTGGGTGTAGTTTAATTCCCGTCGTTTCATAATGTAAACATATATCTTCATGCATGATCTCTTTTTGTGTTTTCATGATAGCAAACTTCAAATTCCCATTTTAATTTAAAAATAAATTTAAACCTACCCTTAAAATATCCACAGGTACAGTGGGAATTATATGTTGGGGGCAGATGTTCTCATTCACAAGCAAAATTTCACTGGTTGTTTTTTCTTTTCTTTTCTTTTTTGTTTCAGGACTTGATTTCATTGGGGTTGAGGGGTCAAATTATCCCCGAAAATTTGAGACTGCTCCTGGTATGATACATCCAGGCGCCTAACTGCCCCGGATATTTTTATAGATTTTTATGAACTGAAATATCTGTGGATATGTCATTTTTCTTTGTTTTTCCTTTCTGCTTTTTTCCTCTCATTTTGTATGTTCATTTTTCATTCTTAAAATTTCGTTCATTTAATGAATGTTTGACATTTACATTGACTGCTTTCTGCTGATGAAATCCTTAATCTGTTGTTAGTGCTTTTCCATAGTTTTGTTCCTTAGTGCTTCCTCAACATTGGTGTTTATCAGCCATTACAATTATTTTCCTATGTAAGAATGTATTAAATAGGTATCTAGACTCTTCATTTCTGCCCCTGTTAAAGTCACCAGAGTGCAGAAAAAATTTTGCATGATGAGCCCAAGTTAGATAACTTCTTAGGTCACTTCTAACTCTAGGATTGTGTTAAGTGCTAACTCAACTCAGGTTACCAATTAGGTTGGGACAGATGTCAATGAGGAGAAAATAGTATCACCAGAGAGGAAAAGAAGAATGTGGCTTGTAACTTGTCTAGACAGAGATTGGACTTTGCTTTGGAGAACATTGTCAAGTAAGTGGTTAGGAATTTTCCCTGATGCAGTTTTAAGATGTCCCTGGGAAAGTCCTGATAAAGTGATACATTTTCCTTTAGGAAATAGGATTTTTCATTATTAAGTGTTTAGAAGAATTTTAGATGGTTTTTCTAGATACGGGAATATTTCCAGTGACAAATGAATGCCAGTTTCATTTTTTTTTTAAAGATGTATTTATTTATTTGAAAGAGTACACACAGAGAGAAGGAGAGGCAGAAAGAGAGAGAGAGAGGTCTTTCATCTGCTGGTTCATGCCCCAGATGGCTGCAACGGCCAGAGCTGCACCAATTTGAAGCTAGGAGCCAGGAGCTTCTTCCCGGTCTCTCACATGGGTGCAAGGGCCCAAGGACTTGGGCCATCTTCTACTGCTTTCCCAGGCCATAGCAGAAGTGGAGCAGCTGGGACTCAAACCAGCACCCATATGGGACACTGGCATGCAGGTGGTTGCTTTACCTGCTATGCCACAGTGCTGGTTTTATATTTTTAAAATTGATTTATTTGAAAGGCACAGTTAGAGAAGAGAGAGATCTTCCATCTGCTTTGTTCACTCCCCAAATGGCTGCTGTGTCTGGGCCTGGGCCTGGCTGAAGCTAGAAGCCAGGAGCTCCATCTGGTTTTCCCACATGAATGGCAGGTGCCATCTTCCACTGCTTTCCCAGGTGCATTACCAGGGAGATGGATTGGAAGCAGCGCAGCCAGGACTCAAAACTAGTGCTCATATGGGATGCTAGTGTTGCAGGTGGCTGCTTACTCACTGTGCTACAATGTTAGGCCATTCTTTGATTTTTTTAAAGAAACTTTCTCTGAAGCGATGGCTTTTAGAATTATTCAATGTATACTTTTGTCCTAGAGAAGACAATAAGAGATGTTATTGTGTTCCTTCTACAGATAAGTTCTTATTTCTTACTGGGATCTTTTGGTTGAAATACAGAATCCTGTCTCTCATAGAAATTCTCACCCAAATTCCTCAAGAAAGGACATTTTCCCTTTCTGAGGTTGTATATATATATGAAGCAAAAGGGGGAATGGAAAGTGATTTGATTGCTTTTGGGCCTGTCCCATAGAAACTATGCCCAAATTTAGAACCTGAGGAGAGTGTAAACCTGTTTGTGCCTGACCTTGGCAGGTGAGAGTCCATATTTTCTATGAGTAGGAGGATTAGAATGATAGCAATAATTTATATTTGGTTTTTCAGTCTCGACCAGTGTTTTCTTGTAAAGAATATATCCATTGGGGCTTTCCTTGTAGTTAGCTAGTTATACCAATAAGATCTGTAAACTTGACTTCTGCTGAGTATGTGCATTTTATTCAGTTCCAATAGTTGAAACTTCTCAGTGTCCTCAGTTTGGGTTTCACTTCCACTTTTTTTCACTGCTCTTTCTCTGACCATTCTGTGGTAGCCATCATGTGTTGCTATTGCTGTTGCTATCTCTTTGCAGACTGTAGTTTTTGGTCTTACACCGTATAAACAGATATAGTTTGCATGTGCTGGTCTAAATTGGCTGTAGGCATTTCGCTGAAGTGGCTATTAAGTTAGAACGACAAGGGCCTTCAAAATAACTGCCTACAGCATTGGGACATTTAATCTCCCTGCTCGTCCCCCGCCATCTCTTTCTTCCTCTGCTGTTACAGCTTTGTAACAAAAACTCAAAGTAGCTGTGAAATTATAATCTTATTAATACTGGTGCTTTGCAGTATCCCTTTCTAAAGAGTCTTTCCCTACATTGGAAGCCCAAGAATTCCTTCTGATTACTAAATTCTGGTCATATAGTTTTGGTTGCCAAGATTGTTATTAGTGTCTTCTTCACATACTTTGTACTGGCACTTAAATTACTGTACAATTTTTCCTTTATTCTCAGGTGCATGGAGGACTGCAACAGAGGAGTGGGGAACTGAGGATTGGAATGAAGATGTAGGTATTTCCAGGTCATTCCTCATTAGTGCCTTCTATCCCTAAGTGTTTTTTAGGGATAGAAAATGGGTATATTTCTACTCCTCAAAATGCACCCTTGAGATTCTGACCCAAAACTTTTACATCCAAAATAGTGTTCTGAGCCAGAACATTTCACATATGTTATATGAAGGAGACTGGGCATGAACAGGACTCTGTGGAACCACACTATGGAAAGGGCAAGTGCACTTGTGTAAGTCCAATATCTGATTGTCGGATTTATCCCAGGAAGAGATGGTGGTTGGGTAGGGCACCAGAAATGGGAGTTAAGCAGGTAGTGCCTTGAGTTGCTGGTGGCAGATGGCTGTACATGAGCCATTCCGTTACTTGGTTAGTGTTTACATTTTTGGTACACGGTCCTATAATGGATTGGCAGTAGCTACAGAGTGAGAATTATGATACCAGATCCTCAGGGCTTGTAATTTGGTTGGTGCTGGAACCCTTTTATTTACTTGAAGCCCAGCTTTGTAATTGTAATTGAGATGAATATGTGTAGAATTGGCTATTTGCCAACTTGACTCATCTTGGAAACACTCATAGATAGGTAGCATATGCACAAGCTCTGTGAGTTCATTTGAGTACTACCTAAGTAAGAGAATTGTGCTGATTCCTGGTCACAGACAAGCTTTTGCTATGAATTATGGTTTTCAGTGATAATGGGCTCTTATTTTAACATTTTAAAATCTATAGTCAGGGAAGACAGCTTTTGTGGTAAGAGGAAATGACATGTCAAAACTGTTTTGGTTGCCAGTCCTGGGTTTTCAAAATTTCAGATGCATCAGCATCAGAGGGTGATTATTTTCTATTGTAAATGAGCTAGATTGCCTTGTGAATATAGGAAACTCTGCTACTTTGTGGAGTTTAACCTATTTGCTAATGAACTTTTAGAGAATGATATTTAGTGGGAGGATGATGTATAGATTTTCTGGTGTTTTTAAGCACTTAAAATTTATTTTCATTTTATTTGAAAAGCAGAAACAGAGATCTTCCATCTACTAGCTTATTCCTCAAATCCCCACAGCAGCTGGGGCTGGACCAGGCTGACGCCAGGAGCCCAGTACTCAGTCTGAGTCTCCCACGTGGGTGGCAGAAACAGTATTAGGGGAGGCATCATTGTCTCCTGGGGTACATAAGTAGGAAGGTGGATCAAAAGTGGAGGAACTGGGACTTCAGCCACTCAAATCAAGCACTCCAGTATGGGGTGTAGACAATTAAGCATCACCTTTAATTGCTGTGCTAGACACGCTTCTTGATTTTCTGTTTTTTAGAGGATAGGTTTTAATCAAGAAACAACAATTTTGAATAGTAGGAAGAATTGTTCCCTACAAATGCCTACATAAATTTTGATGCCTTAACAGTGAAATGAATAGGTGTAATAAAGTTAGCGTTAAGGCAAAAATTGCACATGGTTGAAATTACTGCTGAAAAGACCTTAATTCACCAGCAGTTGGGTCCTTATTTTTCAAGCCAAGAATTCACTTATTTCTTCATCTTGGCTATGATCTTCCTCTTGGTGTGGGGAGTAGCATAAGAGAAATGTGATTTGGTTAGAGGTGGGAATTGGGAACTGTAATGGGAAAATTTAAGGGATTTGTTTTCTTTTTATGGCTAGCATGTGTGTTAACCTTCCTGTGGTTTCATTGTATATATGATAATATTACTCCACTGTATTTACTGGGTTCCTTGGTTTTTCCCTTTCTTTGGATAAAATCATTGAGTGTGTATATTGAAGGGGCTTGATGGTCAATCCATTAAGAATTTTTCAGGGTATAGTTTTCTCTTCATAGAGTTTTCCCTTTACTTGGTGTTGAATTCTCCTTACCTATCCCAAGTTTCTGACTGTAGCCTCTCTGTTACCATTAGTGACTAATTTCTCTGTTTTTCAGCTTTCTGAGACCAAGATCTTCACTGCCTCTAATGTGTCTTCAGTGCCTCTGCCTACGGAGAATGTGACAATCACTGCTGGTCAGAGGCAAGTGTGTGGTAAAATTCAGTACCTTTTCCCAAAGAGATCTGCTGAGATAACTGTAGGAGATTGGCACTGGCCTTTAAAAACTTCCATGGTGTTGGTAATGATAACCAGATCACATTAGGCTCATCTGTAGTTGATTGAGAGATTTATGAGTTGGTACTAATTAATCTGGTTGGAAGTCCATGTATTAATTTTAAAGCTGATTCTTTCTAAAATAGCCCTTTAATTACACAGATCAGCTTGTCATATTATCAGCACTATTACTTGTCTTTAAGTCTGGGAAAGATCCAAAAACGGAAGCATTTTCATTTATGTTTGAATTCTGCAGAACTGTTTGTAACTGCTTCTTTTACTTTGTGATAATGGCTTTTGTCTACTGACTTCTGAATACAATTGGCTGTCCATATGGATTCTACATCCATGGGTTCAACCAAGCATAGATCAAAAATATTCAAGAAAAGAATTGAGTCTGTACTGAGTGTGTACAGATGTTTTCTCTTTTCATTGTTCCTCAATAATACAATGTAACAACTGTTTATATAACATTTACTTTATATTAGGAAGTATGAGTAACCTAGAGAGGATTTAAAGCATACAGGAGGATGTGCCTATTACTATGCTGTTTTATATAAGGGACTTGAGCATCTGCAGGTTTCAGTATTGTCAGGGAATCTGGGAACTAATACTCTATGGATGCTACAGAACAATTGTATAGTGGTGTCCCCCTATCACCTCCCTCCCCAATCAGGTAATTAACTTTAGAAATTGAACCTTGAGGCCAGCATTGTGGCATATGGATTAGGCCAACTCCTATAATGCTGGTATTTCATAAGGGTGTTAGTTTGAGTCCTAGCTGCACTACTTCAGATCCAGCTCCCTGCTGATTTCACCGGGGAGAGCAGCGCAAGATGGCTCAAGTCCTTGGGCCGCTGCACCCATGTGGGAAACAGTATGAAACTCCTGACTTTGGCCTGGCCTAGCCCTGGGCATTGTGGCCATTTGGGAAGTGAACAGGCAGATGGAAGAGCTCTCTCTCTCTTTCTGTCTCTTTCTAATTCTGCCTTTCAAGAGAATAAATTTAAAAAAAACGAATTTGAACCTTAGTATTGGTGTCAGTAGCAGTAGAAGATACTTTTTTTTTTTTTTTTTGTAAAGCAGACAGTTACAAAGAGAAAGGGAAAGATCTTCCATCTGCTTGTTTACTCCCTAAATGGCAGTATCAGCCAGGACTGGACCAGGCTGGAACCATGAGCTTCATCCAGGTCTCCCACATGGTTGCAGGGGCCCAAGCACTTGGGCCATCCTCCGATGTTTCCCAGGCACATTAGCAGGGAGCTGGCTTGGTAGATTGGAGAAGCTGGGACTCAAACTGGTGCCCATATGGGATGCTGGTACTGCAGGTGGCTGCTTAACTCCCTGTTCTTTTGGTTTTGTTTGTTTGTTTTTGTTTTTTGTTTTGTTTTGTTTTTGACAGGTAGAGTTATAGATAGGGAGAGAGAGGAAGGTCTTTCCATTGGTTCATTCCCCACATGGCTGCTATGGCCGGCCCTATGCCGGTCCAAAGCCAGGAGCCAGGTGCTTCTTCTTGGTCTCCCATGTTGGTGCAGGGGCCCAAGCACTTGGGCCATCCTCCACTGCCCTCCTGGGCCACAGCAGAGAGCTGGATTGGAAGAGGAGCAACCAGGACTAGAAACGGCATCCATTTGGGATGCTGGCGCCACAGGCAGAGGATTAACCAACTGAGCGACGGCACTGGCCCTATTAACTCGCTGTTCTACAGCATTGGCCCCTTGGGTTATTTCTAGACTTGGGCATGAGCTCTTGACTCAGAAGGTCCTAAAGAAGTATGATGGGTATAGGATGTTAAAATGTTATTATCAGAGATAAAGTAGTTTTTTCCGTGATACCAAAAACTTTTTTCTACACCTATTCCACAATTCTTTACACTAACTGGATGTGACACTAACCTCTCCAAGGTGGTGCAGACCCCACAAGTGAGAACACAGCCCCTCAAGACTGCCCCACTTAAGTGGTCTCCTCTCCAAGTACAAACTGCCTCAGGTTTGCTATTGGCATAGAATGACTCAGACCTCCAGAATAAGTTTTGATTTAACTTTACAACTAAAGAATAGCCAAATGGAAGAAATTACACAGGGCAAGGTATGGGTAAGACAGGACACATGGGGCTTTGTGATCCAGGTGTTGGGAAGCTCTGTAGATCTGATTTTTTTAATGGAAGTTTGATTGCGCAGACACTGTTGATTAAATTATTGGCCATTAGTGGTTGAGCTCAGACCAGGCTTAACTCTTGGAGGGGGATGGAGTTTGGAGGGACTGAATCTTCTCCAATCATAAAGCTTGGTTTGCCTCATTAGCATAAACTTGGTACTTTTATGGTTGAAAGAAGCTTGTTATGAATGACAAAGGACAGTGTCACTTTGGAGTTCTGTGCCTGGAAACAAGACAAAGCCCAAATGTATATTTTTATTTTACTGCCAGTAACATTCAAAATTTATAAAAGTTTGGGAAAAAAGTCTTCAACACTTCTGTTCTAAAGCATTTGATGATTCCAGCATTAAGAGATACTCAGTAAAATCTTGGATAAATATTTGTAAATTTTGCTCCAGTTTTTGAACTGTCATATTAAAAGTAACATTTGGTATTTCAATTAAATTAGTAACTTTACTAAAATAAAATGTTTAACCATTATTGTTGTTAGGATTCAGCTAGACACTGTAGTGGCTCTTAATGTCAATTATTTTGGTATTAGGTATTTCAGGGCTTTGTGTTTCTAAGTTCATTTAGAATCTGCAATAAATGACTGTTTGGATTCAGCCATAATCTTAGGTACTTGGGAGTGCTAGAATGTTTAGTCATTATTCATCAAGCTCCCTTCCCTCCTGACTAGAATTGACCTTGCTGTTCTGTTGGGAAAGACACCATCTTCCATGGAGAATGATTCATCAAATCTGGATCCATCTCAGGCTCCATCTCTGGCTCAGCCTCTGGTGTTCAGTAATTCGAAGCAGAGTGCCATATCACAGCCTGCTTCAGGGAACACGTTTTCTCATCATAGTATGGTAAGTAGGAAACATGGGTTATCCTGATCAAACCTCCCTGCTAACTCCAGTAAGCATACAGTTATTCCTCCTGACAAAGGACAGAATTACAACACTTTAGTGTAAAGCTCTGAATTAACTTATTTTCGATGCTAGATCGGGTAACACTCCATAAAATGGAGTAAGTTTTCTAATATGCTAAGCAGATAAGGTCAGTTTTAAAAATACAGAAAGGGCTAGGTGTTTTGTGCAGCTATTAAGTTGCCACTTAGGACGTCCCTATCTCATTAAAGAATGCCTGGGTTCAAGTCCCAGCTCCACTTGCCGTTCTAGCTTCCTGCTAACATGTAACCTGAGAGGCAGGTTACACGGAAGACCTAGATTAAGTTTCTGGTTCCTGGCCTTCGCCTAGCCTTGCCTAGCTGTTGTCCAGCATTTGGGGTGTGAAACAGATGGAAGATCTCTTTAGGTTTCTCTAGTAAATGAAATTAAATTTAAAAATTATAGAAACACAAAGTTAAAAAAAAAAAATGGAAACATGACAAAAAGGTGGATTGGTCACTTTCCTTTATAAGGGCCCCAGAGACAGAACAGTAGAAAAATAACTAGTTAACATCAGGTTACTTCAGGGTAGCCTAAATTTTTTTTTTTTATTGATTTATTTTATTTTCTTTGAGAGGCAGTGACAGGGAGAGAAATCCTCCATCTACTGGTTTACTTCTCCAATTCCTGCAACATCCAGGTCAGGGCTAGAAGGAATGGTCAGAAAGTCAATCTGGGTCTCCCATGTGTGTGGCAAAGACCCAATCACCTGAGCCATCACCTGTTGCCTCCTACCTAGGCTGTGCATTTAGCTGGAAGATAGAATTGGAGCAGAGCTGGGATTGGAACCCAGGCACTCCAGTATGGGATGCGGGTATCCCAAATGTTCTTAATCAGTGTGCCAAATGCCTGCCCCCAGGTTAATTTTTTTTTAAGAATAAAGCAGAGTATCTCATAATCATATGGATAGAAACTGACCCATTTGGAAAATTCAATAACTTAAGTTTCTGTTCTAGTAACTTGGAATTTTATCATAGATGACTCTATTTTGCATTTTAGCCTGGTCTGCTTGGAAACACAGTACAGTAACTTAGTCTGAAACCATGGCCTACTGTAATGGTTCACACTCTGAAGGACAATCAGAAGTTTGTGGCAAGAAGAATGTTCTTTAAGTAGTCTTATGTAGATGTTAAGTTGGGTAGGAGGGGATAGCTTTAGGAGGGGACTTGGAACTGACCAAGTCATCTTGTAAAATTGAGTTAACATCATTTATTGAACGCTCATTATGCTGAGCACTGTGTGTTGTATTCTTGAAGAGAGAAAATCAATTGCATCAACTTGTCAAGACATTTTTATACTTTTGTAATCTTAGTTAAATTTTCATGAGAGACTAGTGGTTCTCCATTTCTTGAAGGAGCAAAATTACCTGCATATTTACTTAAGCCATACATTTGTAGATGGGGCTTCCAGAAACCTGGAGTCTTTAAATTGGCCACTTGCTAGCTGTGTTTCTATTTTGAGAGATAAGATTATTTGTTCTTGTCTTGAAGAGCTCTAGGAAGATAATTAAGATAACAGAGACCACCTGTACAAATGTGATGGCAGTCATAGTATTACAAATAAATGTTGATGCTGAAAATTTTAAAAAAACAAACATTATTAACATCAAAGGAATCATTTAAACAAAATTGCAAGGGTTAGTTTTTATATACTCATTAAGGGCTTTTTGTTTTTCTTATTTAAGATTTATTTATTTATTTATTTGAAAGGTAGGATGATAAAGAGAGATGGGGAGAAACAGAAAAGGAGAACTCTGATCTGCTGGTTCACTTCCCAAATGGCTGCAATGGCCAGGGCTTGGTCAGGCTGAAGTCAGGAGCCAAGATCTTCATTGGGGTCTCCTGTGTAGGTAGTGGCAGGGCCCCAAGTACTCAGGCCATCTTCTGCTGCTTTCCCAGGTATGTTAGCAGGGAGCTAGATCAAAAGTGGAGCAAGTGCTGGTGCTGTGGTGCAGTAGGTTAATCCTACACATGTGGCGCTGGCATCCCAGATGGGCACTGGTTCATGTCCTGGTTGCTCCAGTTTGAATCCTTCTCTCTGCCCTGGCCCGGGAGAGCAGCAGAAGATAGCCCAAGTGCTTGGGCCCCTGCATGCACATGGAAGACCCGGAAGAAGCTTCTGGCTCCTGACTTCAGATCAGCTCAGCTCCAGCCGTTGCAGTCATTTAGGGAGTGAACCAATGGATGGAAGACCTTTCTCTGTCTCTCCCTCTTGCTGTCTATAACTCTACCTCTCAAATAAATAAATAAAATCTTTCTTTAAAAAAAAAAAAAAAAGGTGGAGTAGCCAGTATTCAAACTGGTGCTCTTGTGGGAATGGTGGCTTAAATAACCTGCTGTGCCTCAGCACCCACCCTGCTTCTTTTTCTTTTCTTTCTCATCTTTTTATTTTATTGGTAGAGGTATTCTAGAATTGTCAGAGGTAAACAGTATATCTGTGTGAATAATTTTATTTTTCCAGTTATAATAATTACTTTAGAAAACTTCTGAGCTAGCCCCTAATCCAGAACTCTAGCAAGTGTTTTATTTCTTTAAGACTTATTTAGTTATTTAAAAGGCAGAGTGACAGGGGGAGGGAGAGAGAGCCTCCATTTCCTGTTTACTCCCCAGCCTACCTCCTACAGCCAGGGCTAGGCATGGCTGAAGCCAGGAGTCAGGAACTCCATTGAGTCTTCCATGTGGGAAGCAGGGTCCCAAGCACTTGGGCTGTTAGCCATTGCCTTCCTAAGTGGTTTAACAAGAGTCTGGATCTGAAGCAGAGGAGCCAAGACTCAAGCTGGCACTGGGATAGAGGGTGTGGGCATACCACACGGGGGCTTAATAAAATGTGCTGCAGCAATACCTGCCTCTCTTCAACAGCTTTAAACTGTTAATCTTAAAATTTTTTTTATTAATTGAGTACTAACTTGTTTGATGCTCTGCCACATAGGAAAGGTAACAGGTGAGAAAATATAAGAGAGAAGGGACATGGGGAGGCATGTTGGAATTGGAATAAAATAGCACAAAAGTCTAAAAATGTTGTAATGAAAATCATAAAGTAACTGCCAACCCCTAAATGTATGGCTGGAAAATAAGCGCTCTGAATCTTCATCACTTTCTTAATGTCCAGAACCGAAGATTTACAACCAATCAAAATTTTGATACAATATGGTGGACTTGAGGTGATTATTTTTGTCTGCAATATTTTGTGCTTGCAGAATAGCTGATAATCATTAGCAATGTGAGATCATTTTTTGCCACAGGCCTTCACTTTCTACTAGATTTCTGAGGTTTTTGTAAGTATAATATTGGGATATAGACTGAAGTGAATGAAGTTGAGTTGCACAAACTGGTTTTGCTTGAGGGGTACTTCAAAATGTTCATTGAAATGGAATTAAGTTTATTTATGTGCAAGAATGTTCTTATTTGAGAGGCAGGGGTTACAGACAGAAAAGAGAGACAGAGAGCGAAGTCTTCTATCCACTGGTTTCACTCCTCAAATGACCACAGCAGCCAGAATTGGGCCAGGAGCTTGGGCCATCTTCTACTGTTTTCTCAGGCCATAGGCAGAGAGCTGGATCAAAAGAGGAGCAGCTGGGACATGAACTCACATCCATATGGGATGCCCACACCACAGGCAGAGGCTTAGCCCTACTATGCCACAGCACCAGCCCTGCAAAAATTTTCAAAATCTGTGCTGCAAAGGGTCTTCACCAAATTCATGGAAAGTACTTATGAGAAAACTGATTGAATTTCACATTCTTTTGCACTAAAATATTGTTTTCTTTGCTTATTTAAGAGACAGCTCCATTCTGTTTGTTCACTCCCCAAATGTTTGCAGTGGCTAGGACTAGTTCAGGCTAAAGCTGGGAATCAGGGACCCAGTTTCTTGAGCTGTTCCCCACTCCCCACCCTGTGGTCTATATTAATTGGCAAGAAAGTGGAATCAGCAGGCAAAGTGGGAGTCCAACCCAGGCATTCCATGGCCAGCATAGTGACATAGTGGGTTAAACTACCACTTTCAACACTGGAATCCTATATCCAAGTGGTGGCTCAAGTCCTGGTTGCTTCACTTCTGATCCAGCTTTATGCTAGCATGTCTGGGAAGACAGTGGAAGGCCAAAGTACTTGGGTCACTGCTACCCAATGTGGGAGACCATGATGGAGTTCTGCTTCAACCTGGCCCAGACCTGACTGTTACAGCGATTTGGGTAGTGAAACAATAGATGGGAGGTTATTTCTGTCTCTGTTGCTCTGCTTTTCAAATATGTAAATCTTTAATTAAACAAAGAGGCACTGATGTGAGTGACTTAACTGTTATCTTACCACTAGGCCAAATGCCTGTCCTTCAGCTTTTTTTTTTTTTAATTTTTCTGTTTTTTTTTTTTTTTTTTTTTTTTGACAGGCAGAGTGGACAGTGAGAGAGAGAGAGATACAGAGAGAAAGGTCTACCTTTGCCGTTGGTTCACCCTCCAATGGCTGCCGCGGATGGCGCGCTGCGGCCGGCGCACTGCGCGCATCCGATGGCAGGAGCCAGGTGCTTTTCCCTGGTCTCCCATGGGGTGCAGGGCCCAAGCACTTGGGCCATCCTCCACTGCACTCCCGGGCCACAGCAGAGGGCTGGCCTGGAAGAGGGGCAACCGGGACAGAATCCGGCGCCCCGACCGGGACTAGAACCCGGTGTGCCGGCGCTGCAAGGCGGAGGATTAGCCTGTTGAGCCACGGCGCTGGCCTTAATTTTTCTGTTTTTTGACAGGCAGAGTGGACAGTAAGAGAGAGAGACAGAGAAAGGTCTTCCTTTTGCCTTTGGCGCGCTGATCCGAAGGCAGGAGCCAGGTGCTTCTCCTGGTTTCCCATGGGGTGCAGGGCCCAAGCACTTGGGCCATCCTCCACTGCACTCACGTGGCCACCGCAGAGAGCTGGCCTGGAAGAGGGGCAACCAGGACAGAATCCGGCGCCCCGACCAGGACTAGAACCCAGTGTGCCGGTGGTGCCAGCCCCTTCAACTCGTAATTCAGTTTTTCTAGGAACTTAAGCCTGCTCAAGGCCATGAGGCTCATCTTCTGGACTAGGATGCTGGTTTTATTTGATAGTGCAGCATGAGGAGAATCCTCCAAAAGTACTAAGAGTACTTTTTTTGCTTGGTTATCATGCAGTGATTGCCTGCAGAACTTCAGTATACACACCATGAAAACTGTGAGGTCATACTGATTTGCTTTTTTTGATTGTCTAACTGGAATAGCTTTAACTTTTCTTTGCCTCTTTGAGTTCCTTATAAGCAAGGAGGGAGGACCTTAATAGTTAAAAGTACAGTTTCCTATTACCTACATTTTAATTACTTTTTAAAGATTTTATTTATCTTCATTTTGTTTGAAAGGCTGAGAGACATGGAGAGAGATCTTTCATCTGCTGATTCACTCCCCAAATGCCTGAAACAACTAGGACCAGGCTGGTCCAGAGCTTAATCTGGGTCTTTCCTGTGAGTGGCTTAGAAGCAATTATTTGAGCCACCACATGTTGCCTCCCAGGGTCTTAAATTATTGAGAAGCTAAATTGGAAGCCCTGTAGCTGATAATTGAACCAGGCACTCCGCAAAGGGATATAGGCATTCCAAGTGGCAGCTTAACCACTGTTCTAAAAGCCTTGTCTGCCATGTTAATAATCAAATATTAATTAATTAATTAAAAGTTTTATGTGGTTGAGGGGTAAAGCCCTCAAATAATCAGAGATTTGTCCATGAGAAAGGAAGAAGATGTGATGGTAATGGTTTAAGGTTTTTTTTTTTTTTTTTACAGGCAGAGTGGACAGTGAGAGAGAGAGACAGAGAGAAAGGTCTTCCTTTTGCCGTTGGTTCACCCTCCAATGGCCGCCGCGGCTGGCGCGCTGCGGCCGGCGCACCGCGCTTGTCCGATGGCAGGAGCCAGGAGCTAGGTGCTTTTCCTGGTCTCCCCATGGGGTGCAGGGCCCAAGCACCTGGGCCATCCTCCACTGCACTCCTGGGCCACAGCAGAGGGCTGGCCTGGAACAGGGGCAACCGGGACTAGAACCCGGTGTGCCGGCGCTGCAAGGCGGAGGATTAGCCTGTTGAGCCACGGCGCCGGCCAATGGTTTAAGTTTTTAGCGGTTCACTTTTTTTTTTTTTCTTAAAGATTATTTACTTAGTTGAAAGGCAGAGTTACAGAGACGGAAAGGCAGAGAGAACGAGAGAAGTCTTCCATCCGCTGGTTCAGTCCCCAAATGGCTACAATAGCCGGGCTAGGCCAGGCCAGGCCAAAGCCAGTGCAGGGGCCCAAGCACTTTGGGCCCTCTTCTGCTGCTTTCCCAGGCACATTAGTAGGGAGCTGGATCAGAAGTGGAGCAGCCAGGACTCAAACCAGCACCCATATAGGATGATGACACTGCAGGTGTTGGCTTAACCCACTATGCCACAGTGCTGGCCCCAGCAGTTCCCTTTTTTTAGAGTGGTTACTATGTGTCATGCACATATTAAGTGCTTTAATATATGCTTTGATTCTCCTACAACCTTATATTTTTTAATACTATTTTCCGATGAGGAAACTAAGGCAAAGAGAGTGCTTAAAAGTAATTTTTCCTAGATAACACAGCCAGAGTTCAAGTTTAGACAGTCTGACTCCAGATTTTGTACTCTTAGTAGACTGTGCTGTATACTGGTAGTATTCTTGTCTGATCTAAACTGGCTCTCTGTCTAGATAAGCATCAGAGTAGCTGAACAAGGTTACTAATTGATTTCTCTAATCTCTTGGTTCATTTGCAGGTGAGCATGTTAGGGAAAGGATTTGGTGATGTTGGCGAAGCTAAAGGTGGCAGCACCACAGGATCCCAGTTTTTGGAGCAATTCAAGACTGCTCAGGCCCTGGCTCAATTGGCAGCTCAACATTCTCAATCTGGAAGCACCACCACCTCCTCTTGGGACATGGGCTCGACAACACAATCTCCATCGCTGGTGCAGTATGGTAAGAATATGGAGGGGGGCTTCGTCAACAGAAGACTGGATAAAGAAATTATGGGATATGTATTCTATGTAATACTACACAGTAGTAAAAAAAATGAAATCTGGTCATTTGCAACAAAATGGAGGATCTGGAAAACATCATACTGAGTGAAATAAGCCAGTCCCAAAGGGACAGATATCATATGTTCTCCTTGATCTGTGACAGCCAACTGAGCACCTAAAAGGAAACCTGTAGAAGTGAAACTGACGCTATGGCCGGCGCCGTGGCTCAACAGGCTAATCCTCCGCCTTGCGGCGCCGGCACACCGGGTTCTAGTCCTGGTCGGGGCGCCGGATTCTGTCCCGGTTGCCCCTGTTCCAGGCCAGCCCTCTGCTGTGGCCCAGGAGTGCAGTGGAGGATGGCCCAGGTGCTTGGGCCCTGCACCCCATGGGGAGACCAGGAAAAGCACCTGTCACCTGGCTCCTGCCATCGGACAAGCGCGGTGCGCCGGCCGCAGCGCGCCGACCGCGGCGGCCATTGGAGGGTGAACCAACGGCAAAAGGAAGACCTTTCTCTCTGTCTCTCTCTCTCACTGTCCACTCTGCCTGTAAAAAAAAAAAAAAAGAAACTGACGCTATGAGAAGCAATGACTTGGTCAGCCCTTGTCCTGACTGTCGAGGAACAGCTTACTCTTTTATTCTTTTTAGTATTTTTCCACTTAATACCATTGGTTGAACTCTAACACAAAATTATACTTAGGCGTTTAACTACAATTGAAAATTTTTAATAATTTATTTTTTGACAGGCAGAGTTAGAGAGAACAGAGATAAAGGTCTTCCTTTTTCCGTTGGTTCACCCCTCAAGTGGCCGCTACAGCAGGCGTGTTGTGCCGATCTGAAGCCAGGAGCCAGGTGTTTCCTCCTGGTCTCCCATGCCGATGCAGGGCCCAAGCACTTGGGCCATCCTTCACTGCACTCCCAGGCCACAGCAGAGAGCTGGACTGAAAGAGGAGCAACCGGGACCGAATCCAGTGCCCCAGCCGGGACTGGAACCCGGGTTGCCGGCGCCGCAGGTGGAGGATTAGCCTAGTGAGCTGCGGCGCTGGCCCCTACAATTGAAAATTGATCCCTGTAAAACATAAGACTGAGAATAAGAAAGGGAGGAGATGTACAGTTTGGCACACGTCCCCACAGACTTAAAGGTAAAGCTAAAAGTCTGCCATGGGACTCAATTCCATTAATTTGGCTGATACTAATGCCATCTTACATGTTAAAGTGATCATATGAAGTGTGTAACTGATCATACAGATAGCATTAAATGTCAAATAGATCACATAAATAAGACCAAGAGTCTGCTAATAACAACAGATAGAATTAAAAAAGAGAGAGAGAGTGGTCCCACATGGGAAGCAGGGCACACAGAAGACTCAGAATGGCAAATGCCCTAAACAGCACTCTGGCCTCAGAATCAGCCCTTAAGGTATTCGGATCTGGCTGAAAAATCCATGGGAGCATTACAGGCATGGAAAGCCAAGACACTGTGGCAAAAAATGATCTACATGAAGGATCTCTGTGAGTGAGATCCCAGTGGAATGAAGGGGCCATCAAAAATGGATATACTTTTCTCTGAAGGGAGGAGAGAACTTCCACTTTGCTTATGGCCCTGTTTAAATACTGACTGAGTTTGTAAACTCAAAAGGCTTCCATAGCCTTTGCAGCGCATGACAAGAGCCTCAGGTGAGTACTGACGTCATAAATGAGTGTCAGTTGTTAAATCAACAACAGGAGTCACTGTGCACTTGCTCCCTATGTAGGACCTCTGTCTTAATGAGTTGTACTATGAGAATTAACAGTAAAACTAGTCTTCAAACAGTACTTTATATTTTGTGTGTCTGGGTGAGTGCAAACAGTTGAAATCTTTACTTAGTATAGAGTTGATCTTATATATATAAAGATAATTAAAAATGAATCTTAATGAAGAATGAGATGGGAGAGGGAATAGGAGGTGGGATGGTTTGGAGGTGGGAGGGCGGGTATGGGGGGAAGAATTGCTATATTCTAAAAGTTTTTCCTATGAAATTTATATTTATTAAGTAAAAGCTTTCTAAAAAAAAAATGGAGGGTATCTTGAACCCTTTAAGCATTGGAGCATTATCAGTAAGCTGTCAGCAGAGGGATAGAAAACGTGTCTTGAAGTCAAAAGAGGGGCAGCCAGCTGACCAGTTTCCCACACTTATTTCCCAGTTAGATAGGCTGAATTCAGCAAACTGGGGATTTGGGACAGGTGTTCAGCGTAACAGTTAGGATGCCCACATCAAACTACTTGGGTTTGATTCCCTAGCCCCAGCTCCTGACTATTGCTAACACAGACTCTGAGAGACGATGACAATTCCTAACGTGATTAGGTCCCTGCCAACCATGTGGGAGACCTGGATCAAATTCCTGGTTCCTTGCTTGAGCCCAGCCCAGCCCACCTATGGCCTTCATGGGCTTTAGAGCTCTGCCTCTTAAATACATTTTTTAAAAAAATTGTTGGAATAATAAAAATTTGAGGGCTATATATCATCAATTTAGCCATACAAAGGGCCAGCATGCTGGCATCCTATGGGGGAGGGCTTTTTTGAGTCCCAACTATTCCACTTCTGATGCAGCTCCCTGTTAATATGCCTGGTAAGACAGCAGAAGATGGCCCAAAAGCATGGGCTTTTGTCACCCATGTGAGACCCAGATGTAGTTCCTGGCTCCTGGTTTTATCCTGGCCTGGACATGGATGTTGTAGCCATATGGGGAGTGAACCAGTGGATGGAAAATTCTCTGTCACTGTCACTCTGCCTTTCAAATAAAAAAAATTTTTTTTTTAAAGATTTATTCATTTTGGGGGGTCCTCTTCCCCAGGCCCAGCCCCGTGGGCCCATATTAAAGCTGGCCTCCGTGGGAAAAAAAAAAAAAGATTTATTCATTTATTTGAAAGAGTTACAGAGAGAGAGGCAGAGAAAGAGAATCTTCTATCTGCTGGTTCACTCCCTAAATGGCTACAACAGCCGGAGCTATGCCAATCTGGATTCAGGAGCCAGGAACTTCTTCTAGATCTCTTACATGGGTACAGGGGCCCAAGAACTTGGATCATCTGCTGCTGCTTTCCCAGGCCATAGCAGAGCTGGATCGGAAATGGAGTAGCCAGAACTTGAACCAACATCCATATGGGTTGTAGGCACTGCTGGCAGTAGCTTTACCTGCTATCCCATAGTGCTGTCTCCTAAATAAATGGATCTTTTAAAAAAAAATGTAGCTATATACATTGTTGCAGTCTTTTGTTGATCTGGGATTTTTGGAGTTCTCCCTAGATTTATGTTTAGTGTTTGAAAATAACCACTGTCTTCGGGTTTGGCAGTCTTAAGATGTGTATATTTCATAGACTTCTTTTTATCTTTTTTTTTTTTTTTTAACTTAGAAACCTTTCATTCAAGGTATACAAACTTCATACATTTCATGTATGTACATTTAGGAACATAATGATTCATAGCTTTCTGTCTTAAGCTGGATAATGGTATTGACTTGATTAAACTCCACTTAGGAAAATGTATGAATCCAATGATTGTCACTTATAGAAATGAGATTAAGTCCTCAAAAAGGACCTGTTTCTGATTCTTAAGGGCCTCTGATAGTATTAAGGCGGGACAGTGGCATTTCCTTGAGATTCTTCACCTCTGGCCTCACACACAGGCATTTCCTTTTGCAGATTTGAAGAACCCCAATGATTCAGCAGTGCACAGCCCATTTACAAAGCGCCAGGCCTTCACCCCATCTTCAACCATGATGGAGGTGTTCCTTCAGGAGAAGCCACCTGCAGTGGCTGCCTCCACAGCTGCACCTCCACCCCCCTCTTCTCCTCTGCCAAGCAAATCCACCTCGGCTCCACAGATGTCTCCTGGGTCTTCAGACAACCAATCATCCAGCCCTCAGCCGGCTCAGCAGAAACTGAAACAGCAGAAGAAAAAAGCCTCCTTGACTTCTAAGGTACTTAGACTTTTAGATAGATGCTGTCTTCAGGCAAGGAAGTGTGAGATTGTGGACTGAGATTGTGCAGGTGAATTTGGAATTGTGAAGGGAAAGCTCTTTATTAATCTAGTGGAAGGTTATATTAAACCATTTTATTTTCTCCTCTTTCACCTCTCTCACTAGATTCCTGCTCTGGCTGTGGAGATGCCTGGCTCAGCAGATATCTCAGGGCTAAATCTGCAGTTCGGGGCATTGCAGTTCGGGTCAGAGCCTGTCCTTTCTGATTATGAGTCCACCCCCACCACGAGCGCCTCTTCAAGCCAGGCTCCGAGTAGCCTATATACCAGCACGGCCAGGTTAGCAGAAACATGCACTATAAAACCTCTGTTGAGAGCCTTTTACTGTTTTGTTTGTTTGTTTGTTTGTTTTTTTATTACCCTAAGTCTCTTACTGATTCCTCAAACTGAAGAAGTTTCTGACTAGATAGAGGGGCAAAGTAGGCAATTGCAATACTTTGATTAGCACTTAAAAATATTGTTAGTAGAATTAAATGTAGCCTCAGACAGATAGAAATATACTTCTTGGGTACTTCTAGAACATCCATGCATAGGTCTAGAAGATGTGTACAACACTTTTATCAAGAGTACCTTGGTGCCGGCACACCGAGTTCTAGTCCCTGTCGGGGTGCCGGATCCTGTCCTGGTTGCCCCTCTTCCAGGCCAGCTCTCTGCTATGGCCTGGGAGTGCAGTGGAGGATGGCCCAAGTACTTGGGCCCTGCACCTGCATGGGAGACCAGGAGAAGCACGTGGCTCCTGCCTTCGGATCAGCGCAGTGCGCCGGCCGCAGCAGCCATTGGGGAGTGAACAAACAGAAAGTACCTTGCCATCTGTCACAGCTAAAAATGGTATTGGCACTTTTTTCAGCCCTTCAATATGGGACTTAGGTCTACAAAGGGTACAGCTTTGAATTCCAAGGAAGGAAGTAGCATTAACAAACAGATTCAAAGGAACCTTATTGTTAGAAACTTTCCTGCCTCCTCTGGTAGCTATCATGGAGACCATTTAAAACAAAAAATCCTGGAAGAATTTCAGGGAACCGGGCTGTTTCTTCTCAATCCTGAGAATTTAAAAGTATGGATGTCTGGGCCCTGTCTAGATCTGTTGAATCACTAATGCATGTGCAAAATTTTTTAATATTTTATTTATTTATTTTGAGAAGTAGAATTACAGAGAGTGGTCTTCCATCTTTTAGTTAATTCCCCAAATGGCTGCAGCAGCTGGAGCCAGACCAATCCAAAGCCAGAAGCCAGGAGCTTCTTCCAGGTCTCCCATGCGGGGGTGCAGGAGCCCAAGCACTTGAGTCATCTTCCATTGCTTTCCCAGGCCATAGCAGAGAGCTGGATTGGAAGAGGAGCAGCTGGACTAGAACTGGCGCCCATAAGGGATGCTGGCGCCACAGGTGCCAGCTTTAGCCCACTATAGCACAGCACCAGCCCAGAGAATTTGTTTTTGTTTGTTTGAGAGAGAGAGATGGATCCTGCATCCACTGTTTCAATTTACAAATTCCTGCAATAGCCACGGCTAGGCCAGGCCAAAACCAGGAGCCAGGAACTCCATCCAGGTCTCCCACATGAGTTGCAGGAACCCAAGTAGTTGGACCATCTTCTGCTGCCTCCCAGGAACATTAGCAGGAAGCTGGATTAGAAGCAGAGGTGCCACGATTTCAAAGCAGGCACTCTGACACAGGATAATCTTTTATCTAGTAAAGTTCTTAAGGAAGCTAAGAATTCCTCAAAGTGAGTGTGAGTAAAGGTGGCTTTTCCTCTGCTTGGGGATCATTTTAACAATGTATGGAAGAGACTTGTAGTCATGTATTCTTTCTGCTGACCATAGCCTCTCTTTCTTATTATAGCAGAATATAAGGAAACAAAGGGATTTCTCTTCATTTAAAAATTGATGCTGTTTCTAAACTGTTCTTAATTGACAACCTTGCCTGTGATGAATGTGGGAATTCTCTTGTTAGGAGGAAATAGTCCAGTTTTATTTGTTACTGGAGAATTTATTTTTATCTATTTCGTTTCTCTGAGATTTTCCTTCTTTTCATTCCCCACAGTGAATCTTCATCTACAATTTCATCTAACCAGAGTCAGGAGTCTGGTTATCAGAGCGGCCCAATTCAGTCGACAACCTATACCTCCCAAAATAATGCTCAGGGCCCTCTATATGAACAGAGATCCACACAGACTCGGCGGTACCCTAGCTCCATCTCTTCATCACCCCAAAAGGACCTGTCTCAGGCAAAGGTAGTGACTTCACAAGCCTCTGAGCATTGGTTAGGAGACTAGTGGGCAAATGCCCTCCAACTATTAATGTTGTACTTCTCAGAAAATGGTGCTAAGAAACCTCCTAAGTTTTGGTTAAGAAGCTAAACAGGGCACATTTCTGTGGATAGTGAAATAAAAGTTCTTTTTGGCAAGCCTGGAGGCAAAGCCACAAAAGCATTTTCTTTGCACTAAAGATTCATTGTCTCTAGTAGAATTAGTTTCAAGTACCTGTCATCTCTTGGAAGATCTGGTTGCTAGCCTTCTGAGTGCATATCAAAAGACCTCACCTTGCTCTGTTTTGACTTGGTGAGGGGCAGCATATCAGAGGTGATGTGGAGTGATTGTCAAGTACAGCCAGCATGCATGGGTGGTTTCGCTGAACTGATGTACTCCCACATTCTCCTGCAAGGATCACTGGATTTGAATTTTGGACCTTTCTGGTATCTGTTTGGATTTGGGGTGTCATTAGCAGTTTTGGGGATTGCCTTCCTGGATACAGGGATGGGGTAACTGGTTTGGGTTTTAATTTTTTATTTTGTTTCTTTGGATAGTTACATTTTATTAATCCTTTTGTTACCTTGCAGAGTTTCTCCCAAAGGTTTTGTTTTGTTTTTTGACCAAAAGTAAGCTGGGTCAGTGCTAGCTTGCCCCTTTCAAATGAGTTTGTTCTTGCTCCTCTGTTTCTTGTACCAGAATGGCTTCAGTTCGGTGCAGGCCACGCAGTTACAGACTACGCAATCTGTTGAAGGTGAGTGTTCTCTGAGCTTTTTCCTCTAAATTACAGTGCTTTTTCTCCTGTTAATATTTTTGCATTTCTTAGGTTGTCAAAAAAGTTCTGACATGGTTGAAATATCTGCTATAATCTTAGTTTGGTTGTGCTTTACTGTTTAATCTAAAATCATCTAAACTTTTCAGGTTTTCTGTCCTAAAAGCAGATAATTTCATTGGTTTCTTTCATTAGGCAATTAAAATTCGTGCTATGAAATGCATGGAATTTCAAAAGATTCTACCTGGGGCCAGCTTTGTGGCTCAGTGCGTTAAGTCACTGCCTGAAATGCCAGCATTCCATATCAGGTTGCTGTTCTGAATCCCAGCTACTCTGCTGCTGATCCACCTTCCTGCTAGTGTGTCTGGGAAAGCAGTAGAGAGTGGTCCAAATACTTGGGCCCTTACCGCCCATGTCGGAGACCCAGGTGGAGTTACAGGTTCCTGGATTTGGCTTGGCCATTGTGGCCATTTAGGGAATGAACCAAATGATGGAAGATATCTGTCAACTTTGCCTTTCAAAAAAAAAGAACCCTTTCTAATTCAAATAGTTCATTATGAAATGACTCACACTCCTGTTGTTGGGGCAGCCTATGCCTGTAGCCACTTCTTCATTTGTAGACACTCCCTTTCCTCTGATGAAGTTCTTCTTTATTTCCAGGTGCTACAGGCTCTGCAGTGAAATCTGATTCACCTTCCACTTCTACCATCCCCCCTCTCAACGAAACGGTATCTGCAGCTTCCTTACTGACAACAACCAATCAGCACTCGTCCTCCTTGGGTGGCTTGAGCCATAGTGAGGAGATTCCAAATACCACCACCACACAACACAGCAGGTAATTTGGGGTGAGAGGATGGAGGTTGGGGTTGGTTGAGTATCAAAACAGCTCTTATTCTCTTATTCCTCTTGCTTGATAGAGACCATATTAGCTCAGTAAGTGGATAGCCGGAGAACTGTGGAAAATGAAGACTAAAAAGACCTATTTTATTTTCCCAATGCAATAGCTGCTTTAGCTTTAGCGGCTCACTACCCTGCCTGTTTACTGTGCTTCCCGTATGATCTAAGACCTTTTTGGTCCCATATTCTGGCTTCATTTCCTTGCTTTTGTTCGACTAAAGCTCAAGGTCACTTGAACACTGTGGCTGATGGCCAGCTCCTTTCTGTCTTTACAGCACGTTATCTACACAGCAGAATACCCTTTCCTCATCAACATCTTCTGGACGCACTTCAACATCCACTCTTTTGGTAAGTATGGCACCGAGGACTGTGGTTTTCTTAAAGCTATAACTGTCCAACACTGAAATTCTCCTAAGAGGGGAATCTTGAATGTTTCTTCATGGGGTGATAAAATGATAATTGGTCTGAGGTTGCAGGAAAAGGAGTAAAGGGGTGTTGGGAAGTCAAGAGAGTCTGATGAATCTAGAAGTACTGCAGAGCCCTGGAAGTGACTGACTTTGCTCAACTCTGAAGGTGGATGGGGCTTTCTATGCTCAAGTAATTTTTCTAAGAAGGACCATTTCTGGGACTGGTGCTGTGGCACAGCAAGTAGAACCACCACCTGCAGTGATGGCATCCCATTTGGGCATTGGTTAGAGTCTCGGCTGCTCCACTTCCAGTCCAGCTCTCTGCCTATGGCCTGGGAAAGCAGTGTAAGATGGCCCAAGTCCTTGGGTCCCTGTCACTGATGTGGGAGACCTGGAGGAAGCTCCTGGCTCCTGGCTTCAGATTGGCTCAGCTCCAGCCATTGTAGCCATGTGGGGTAGTGAACCAGTGGATAGAAGACCTCTCTTTCTCTCCTCTCTCTGCCTCTCAAATAAATAAATAAATAAATAAATATTATTATTATTAAAAAAAGGATCATTTCCCTGTCATTCTTAAACTGAAACGAGTATAGTGAACACAAGTCCTGAAAGTAATCATCATGAGTCTTGATATCCTTAAGAATTTAGATACCTGGTGAAAAGTCTTGGTCAAAGAGTTTTACTGCTGTGATTTTAACAGTTATTGGTGGAATTAGGCTGTTTTAAAGGAAAGACTCATTGTGCATAAAGGTGTCAGGTTTGCTAGAAATCTGTGAGAAGATATATAAGGGCTAAGACTTTATTAGGAATTTATTTCTGGTCAAATACACAATTTCAGGTTTAAAGTCAGGACTGTACTCTTTTCTAGCCCAGATACTGATCTGTTAGACTGAACTAGTAAACAATAGCATGAAAGGGAAGGCTGTGACACATACCTCAGATCTTAATTATCTCTGTCCCCTTACTGCTCACCAGTGTTGGTCTCACGCACTTTTCTATCTTCCTGAATAGGATGATGATGTATAATGGGTCTCAGATACTATCCTTTCTAGTTGCATCTTGAGGAATGTGTAACTGGAGGTTCCAGCTGCTTTGGTAGATACAGGCACCTTGGTGCTCTGCCTTAGCCTTTTTAATTGGGAAAGTTGACATGATGATATCAGAAGAAGGGATTGTTCATTCTTCCTTACCTGTGGCGCTAATTTTCATCTCTTCCATTGCTCTGCTTTTTGAAGCACACAAGTGTGGAGAGTGAGGCGAATCTCCATTCTTCCTCCAGCACTTTTTCCACCACATCCAGCACAGTCTCTGCACCTCCCCCTGTGGTCAGTGTCTCCTCTAGTCTGAATAGTGGCAGTAGCCTGGGCCTCAGCTTAGGCAGCAACTCCACCGTCACAGCCTCCACCCGAAGCTCAGTTGCTACAACTTCAGGTAATCTGGCATAGCTGGATGGCATTCCTCTGGGTTAGAGGTGAGTAATTGTGTGACAAGATCAAATGTAGTTTCTCTTTTAGGAAAAGCTCCTCCCAACCTCCCTCCTGGGGTCCCGCCGTTGTTGCCTAATCCATATATCATGGCTCCAGGGCTGTTACATGCCTACCCGGTAAGTGGCACTGGATAGTCTTCTCCAAGAGGTGAGGGTAGTATGGCTACTCCTTTTGTGTCTCTGGCTTTGGTGAGAGGCAAATTAAAATACAGAATAAATGAATACTTGGCACATGAAAGCAAACACATTTTAATCTTAATACTTTGGGAAAAAAGTTTTTAGAAAGAAATGACTCAAGTGAGGCAGGCCCTCTGTTTTATATCTGCTGTATATGAAACACAAATTTTAGGCTTCAGAAGCCAAAAAGGCCAGAGTGTTCACCCAGAATCCCTTTTAGCTTTTTAGAGAATTAGTTTCTCTAGTTGAACAGAATCTCTTAATGCTGGGTTTCTCTGGCTCTGCTGTGGTCAGAGTAGAGTTCCTAGCTCAATCTGGGACTCAGTGGCTGACAGTAGTAATTTTTTTGTCATGATGTATCTTGTATCACTTTATCTAGTATTTAATGCCTGTTAATATGTAGGGTATTTCAAAAACTGTTAAAAGATAGTGGTTTGTGTCTTCAGAAATGAAGTCTGGATAAACCACAGATGAAACTTTCAAATAGAACTTGCACACATGTTTTAACAACCCATAACTTCAGTGACCAGAAAGTGGAATAAATAAGTAAAATATGAATTTTTTTCTGGAGGTAAAATTTAAGTCACCTTTTGAAGGGTGTAAAGGAATGGGTAGAACTGAGCGTGAGGCCAGCTGTTGGTGTGTATGTAGATTGTCTATCCTGTCTGCTGCTTAGGGGCCACGTTAGCTGAATCAGTAGTATGTAGATTGAGAAAGGCTTCGCCGGCGCTGTGGCTCAATAGGCTAATCCTCCACCTGCGGCACCGGCACACCAGGTTCTAGTCCCGGTTGCTCCTCCTCCAGGCCAGCTCTCTGCTGTGGCCTGAGAGTGCAGTGGAGGATGGCCCAAGTGCTTGGGTTCTGCACCTGCATGGGAGACCAGGATAAGCACCTGGCTCCTGGCTTTGGATCAGCGCAGTGCGCTGACTGCAGAGGCCATTGGGAGGTGAACCAACGGCAAAGGAAGACCTTTCTCTCTGTCTCTCTCTCTCTCTGTCCATTCTGCCTGTCAAAAAAAAAAAAGAGAGAGAAAGGCTTGAAGACACTTGATGAATTGATAATCCTTGTACTTTATTTCTTTGTCCTTAAAACAGAACTAAATAATCTGTGTCCTAAGAATGAAGATGAATGTTCTGTAGAATTGTTTTGCCTGTTATCTCTTTTGTTTGCTAGCATCATGATCAGTTCCCATTAATAGTGTTACATGTCTGTTTTTCAGCCACAGGTATATGGTTATGATGATTTGCAGATGCTTCAGACAAGATTTCCATTGGTGAGTTTGTGGACTTTGGAAAGAGAAAGTGATCTTAAAATTAATGTTGGGAGGATTATGTCAAATGTCCAGTTGATAAGTGACAGGCTTAGTTAGCTCTTTGCTAATTGTCTTTCCATAGACAACACTTCTAAGATCTACTAGAATATGGCAACTTGGGAGGGGAGTGATTCTAACAGAAAATTAACTTTTTTTTGTAATCAGAGTTGTGACATCTTTGAAGTAAACACATTTATTTACTCTGTAGCCCAATAGAGTACTCTGGAGCTCTCAGGATGCTGTATGTGTCTTAAATACTGTAATACAAAAGATGTTTTGTTTTAGTAGGATAAGTTTGAGCTAGACTATATAGAGCTAGATCTATATAGAGGAATGAAAATGTTACTAATCCTGGTGTCTCCTCCAGCAGGCATACCCGTAGACCTTGCCTGACTGTGCTCATGGCCAGGCAAGGGGGACAGTGTATGCAAGAATAAATTTGGAGTTCATGCCAGCTCTAGCCAGCTGAACCTGTGGCTGGATAAATTGTCACACTCCAACATTATCCTCTTCTCTCATCCTGTGATTCTTACATTGGGGGATGAGTGACACTGACTCTTTCCTGTTTTATTTCTTTTCTAGGATTACTACAGCATCCCATTTCCTACACCCACCACTCCACTGACTGGGAGGGATGGTAGCCTGGCCAGCAACCCTTATTCTGGTAGGACTTGCATGGGACCTGAATAGAGGGAAAATTGGGGATTGGTGGCAGAAAACTCATTAGTAGAAAGAGACCAGATTCTCACCTTCCTGTCAGTGGCAGAAGTTGAGAATGGATGTGATGAATTAGGGTTGGTAGATGAGAGTTCTGCAAAAATGGTTGGTTGGTGGCAGTTTTTTCCTTTTCGTCCCACTTTATTCTGCCTCCCTGTGATATCCAGATGATATCTTAATTTGGTTTTCTTAGTTTTTCTCTAGCTGTTTGAAGGAAGTACAGTGGTTGAACTATCTTTCTATGCTCATCTCTGCCTCTGTACTCTACTCATTGCCTCGCTAGGCCTTGGACCTTTCTTTTTTTGCCTGACTTATCATTGTCCTCATTGACTTGCCATTTTCCCTGATGTATCATTGTCCTTCAAGTCCAGCACAAGGTGTTCCATAAGAAGGAACAGAGGGGAGGGATGAGGGAGGGAGATTAAAGAGAACATGAGTGGGCAGAGAAGGCTTACAGGAGCTTTGTTCTGGCAGCCTTTCTCCACCATAGTATTGCACAGTTATTCAACATTAGTCCTTGAATAACTGTGCTAAGTGTGTGTTGAGCAATGCTAAATGGAGCTGCAAAGAAATGTAATTCAAGGAATTGAACTTGAGTGTTTGGGATCTCCTAGAATCATGTGAAACCAGGAGGGTAATTCTATACTGGTGTCGGTGAAAAAGGCAGGTACATGCAGCTTCTCCTGTCACAGGTGACCTCACAAAGTTCGGCCGTGGGGATGCCTCCTCCCCTGCCCCGGCCACAACCTTGGCCCAGCCCCAACAGAACCAGACGCAGACTCACCACACCACGCAGCAGACATTCCTGAACCCGGCGCTGCCTCCTGGCTACAGTTACACCAGCCTGCCATACTACACAGGGGTCCCGGGCCTCCCCAGCACCTTCCAGTATGGGCCTGCTGTGTTCCCTGTGAGTACCTTGGGGTGAAGGATTCTAGTCCTGGAGTATAGGTTCTAGCCCTAACTGCTTTTGGCTGTTCTGGATTTCTTTAGCAATGGTTGAGGAGGAATCATTTCCATCTCCAGCCTGGGAATGGGAGTAGGGCTGGAACTGGTAAAATTAGGCTGTAGATTACCTGTTCTTAGAATTAGCCAATATAAGCAATATATGAAATTTGTATACCTTACATAAAATAAAAAGAATTAGCCAGAGGGGGAGTGTGATACCATACAGCTTTGACTGTCATTCATTCCCTGCTATACCACTGCCCCTCTTCCTCTGAATGACCATTTCATGACTTCACTGGTAGATTCTGGCAGTATTAGTAAGGATCCCATTGTCACTAAGCAAACAGTGGCCAATGTGTATCAGAATAGGCGGCCATGTGTATACCCATTCCCTGGAGTAGGACGGGAAGAGCGATGGCATCCTGCTATTTCACTGGCGTTCTGGCCTTTTTACTCTTCAGGTGGCTCCTACCTCTTCCAAGCAGCATGGTGTGAACGTCAGTGTGAATGCATCGGCCACCCCTTTCCAACAGCCGAGCGGATATGGGTCTCATGGATACAACACTGGTAAGTTCCCCTTGCCCTGACTCAGTGGTATTTGTGGGGTGTTACTGGGTCAGTTTCAGGGAGGCAGACGTGTTGATGAGCAAATGGGTTTGGTGAGAATGTGCTGCTCTCCTGACTTGGGTATCTGTGGGAGCAGCACTACCACAGCAGCTTGGTCCAAGGACACGTGTCTACTACTTAATACTGGGAAGCTTCAAGGGCATCTGCTGGCCTAAACTTTGGGTGGGAATTAAGGCAAGCAGCCGCAAGATTTTGCTGAGCCATCAGTGGAGGGAAGTGTTAATATATACGGCACTGATAGTGTACAGGGGCAGAATCCCTGAAGGGTTCATTGTTTCATAGCTAGCAAAATGATAGGTTTGGTTTAAATCTCTTTGTAGTACTACTTTACTTATATGGTTCCCTTTTTAGTCCCTGGCTGGAAGATCTGAGATAGAGAGAAAGGAGTAGGCATTGCTACTACTTAATAGAGAACTGGACTGGGACAGACAGACCTGTAGTGTCCTTCATTTGTACTTTTTTCTCAAGTCTGTTTGCATATTTGATGATAGAACAGGAAGTGTAGGAATCTTCTAGATGGGTATTGATCTAAAAGATACCTAGCCTCTCCCTTGCTTCCATATCTGACATCTGTGCTCCACTTTGAGAGGATGAGAGTGAGAAGGAGTCTTTGAATAAAACAATTCCATCTACTTTTTTTTTTAATCGACTTGTAGATGAATATGGGGAGGGGATTGCTAGGGACTCGAGGTGAGGGTTGTCCTTCTAAACTCTCAGCTCATGACAATTTGGATAGGGCAACATCTGTGTTCTGCACCCTTGTGTGAGCTTCAGGTGGGAATACTGCCAAGGTGTTCAGTAATTAGGAAACTAGCTGAGCTGAGCACAGAAGGCAGTAGGTCTAGGAATGAAAAGCCAGGTGCAGATTTGAACTGTGCTACCTAAAGAGAGGTAGTGTATCTGATTCTGGAATTTCTAGCTTCTTGCCTCCCTTAAGACTTCAGAAACCTGTTATAACAGGCCTTTGAGAACCCCCAGTTCGCAACCTCACAGAGGGCTGTTGTCATTTTATTACTCATCAACCTCTAAATTCATTTATTTTTATGTATTTGATTCCTTTTAGGAAGAAAATATCCACCCCCTTACAAGCATTTCTGGACGGCTGAGAGCTAATTTGGCCCAAGGCTGGGGGCTGTGTTTTGTGTGTGTGTGTAAATTTGCACTGAAGTCTTGTTTCAGAAACCAGACCACTGAGGAGAGCCTGCTGAGCTGAGGCCATAGCCTGCGTGGCTTGGGGAAATGAGTTGGTGGATACCTTCTGGGCTTGTGAACTTGCCCCTTCCCCATTTCCCTCTCCCCCATGTGTCTGACCCTGTCTTACCCATTTCGAATTCAAGCGGTGCAGCACCTCCGAAGCATCAATGCACACACCTGCTGTTGCTTTTGATTTCTGGAAGGCATGTAGTTTCAACTTGTAACAAAAATATTTGTAGTCTTCAATAAACTGTGGTATTTCTTTAGCTAACTCTGGCGTTCTTTCCGTGCATGTCTTTCTGGACCCTAGGAACCAATGTTGTGCTATGGATGAAGGGTGGAGGGTGGTTTTTTTCATTCAAACCCCAGCATAGCCAAAGGCTGTTAACTTTTCAGTATGGTATTTTTATTAAGGAAGGAGGAGGAGAAACAGCCTCAGTTCAGAGTTGTTTTTAGGGAAGTATCTTCCAAGCCTTAAATCCCGCAACTGGTTCCCCAGGGCCAAGTGGCTGACTGAGAGCTGATAAAGTCATCAGTAAAAACTGCTAGCTTGGAGCATTGTTCTTAGTCCCTAAGTGGCTTTTTAGAGATTGTGGATTACTAGTTGTTTATACATCTGTGGGTCCAGCTAAGGATTTGTGGAGAAGTTTGATCAGACATCTCCTTGATTATTGAGATTCTGATACTCGTCCCTTTAATTAGTATACCCTCAGCCCTTAAGCGTTCACTTGGAGAGCCACATGCCTACGACTGTTGGTTAATTGGAAACAGTGGTTTCTGTTTTCCTTATATTTTTTCCCAATCTTTTGGAGTTACCATGCTGTGAGAGATGGGGTCTTATTTCTCCTTACTAGCCACATTGTGTTGGTATAATTATTGCTATTAGGGAGTAAGCAGCGTGTTGAAGCAGGAAGGAGAGAAAGGAGCTCCAGTCTGAGGGTCATTCTAGTAAATGGTGAGATGGTAGGGACCCCATTATTTTTTAAGGTCTCTGATTTTTACATAGGCCATCTGTCATGGCTGCTATACAAAGCATCCTCTCTGTTTCCTGCATTTCCAGTCCCTTCAACTTCACATCCAAGTGAAGGCCTCTGAACTGAAAGGTTTTAGTTTTTCTGTTTTGTTTTACTTTGTTTCCCAGCTAGCCCAGTTTCTGGAAAAAGTGAGATCAGATAGGAGCACTTCAATACTAAATTTTTCCCTACCACCCAGCTTGAGAATACAGTTAGTCATTTCTCCCAATCTCTGTAGACAGCCTGGCCTCACTTTGCTGAGATTGACCAAGTAAGCTGTTTGAGCCTTTGTGGTAAAGATAAATCATTGTCTTCTATGGTTTGTTTTTAATATGTTCTGTTTATATCCTGTTTATACCACCATCATTCTCAACCCTCCTACACAAACCTCCTTGTTAACTTAGGTTTTCCATAACTGAACTGTTCTTAAACTTAATGTCTGTTACCAGTGATTTGCCAGCTAGACACCTTGAGTTTGAAAGGAGAGAAAAAAAATGCACCTGTAGCTCCTAAAGAGACTCTTATTTGTCCCTCCTTATGCTTTAGCACCTTTAACATGAGAGTGAATAACCTGGAAATGGGGGCATGTTTTCTCTTGCTTGGTTTCCGTAGTTCTGCTCTCCCAGTTTGTGCTTGATCCTTCCTAGAACTGTCTGGACTTAGGGTATGGGAGGGTTTTGCACTTCTATAGAAAGATTCTAAAGTAGACTGTCGAAAGTGGACTGAGCTTCTGAAGGCTGTCCTTCTAGGTTTTGGGAGAATTTGGGTTATAGAGTTTGAAGGGGGATTATTGAATTGTGGGTGAGTAGAGGATTTCTTATTTGTGATTTAGTCACTCAGGCACACTACTTCTAAAAATAAATTTCCATCATAAGACCCTTATGATCCAAGGACAGACAAAAGTACAGAGGTTTCTGATTTCATTTTATCTGCATGGGAACTTCATAGGAATTAATCTTTTTAGAAGTCATGCTTTTTAAATTCCTAGTTAAATTTTGTGTCCTCTAATCTTTATTGGAGTGTAGTAGATACATTTCCATTTGAGAAGTATAAAATGAAGTGATCTACTACTATGGTTAGCTTGAAGTGGCAGGGGTAGGAAGAAACTTTTCCAACAGGAAATACGGAAGTTGGAATGTGGGTTAGAGATTGTACGAAGAAGCTGAAGTTGTAAACTGAGATTGAGATTTAGCTTTTCACCCAGACTAAAGCAGATAGCCTACCCCGTCTTTCTATCTCTTCCCACCTTTCCTTGTTCAGGCTTAAATTATGAAAATAGAAATTTATCAGTTCTTTAAATCAAGTTTATGGCCTAGGAGCTCCAAGACTGGAGAAGCTAGACTGAGACTGAAGTGCTCTCAGAGTTGGCCTGTTCCTCTGACACTTCCCTTGTGCTGTGGAGGTCACAGATGTTGAGTCCCAAAGTGTCTTTTCAGGAACAGAAAGCCAGGCTATCCAGATCTTCAGGGGCAAGACTGAGTAGTATTTGGGTGGACTGATTTACAGAGGACATTAAAAAAAAATTAAATTCCTGTTGGGGTTTGGCCCTAAAGTGTTTCTGAAAATTGTCTATGCTAATGAGGTTTGATTTTATTTCCTTGGTACTGCCACCCCAAGTAACATACCTCACTGTTCACACATGTACTCAGTACACACCTGGAAAGAGCTAGAGTGTTTAGAGAGCCTTTGTGTCTCTCAGGGCTGACCTGAAGATGGAAAAACAGACCATAATTCCTTTGCAGAACTATAGCTAGAAAGGCTGCAGACTCACCTCACCTCAGGAGCAGGCACCAGGCAGCTAGCTAAGCTAACCCTCCTGTCTGTTTCCTCCTCCCCCAGGTGTATCAGTCACCTCCAGTAACACGGGCGTGCCAGATATCTCGGGTTCTGTGTACTCCAAAACCCAGGTAGGTGCCTGGCTCCGGACAGAAATGGAAAGAGAGCTGGACGTAGAGGAGGTAGAGTGCCGTGATGGAAATACAGTGGGGAACCACCCTAGGCAAGGTGTCAGGAAACCCACCTTACCTTTTCTTTAAAAAAAAAAAAAAAAAACAAAAAAAAACTTCAGTGGTCTCATTTATTTATTTAATTAAAGAAAATTATTTGAGAGACAGTGCGAGTGAGCTTCTATTCACTGGTTCCCTCCCTAGATGGCCTCAATGGCCAGGGCTGAGCAGACACTGAAGCCAGGAACTGGAACGCAATTCAGGTCTCCCCCAGAGGTGGCAGTAACCCAGCTTACTTACTACCTAAGCCATCACTGCTGCCTTCCTCGGATTCCCATTAGCAGGAAGCTGGATTCAGGAGCCGGAGCTGGGAAGTGAACCCAGGCACTCTGATACAGAATATGGGCATCTCAACCAGTCTTTTTTTTTTTTTTTTAAACCACTAGCCCAAATGCCTGTTCCCATCCAACCTCTTCTAAAATCAGTCGTCGTCTTGAGACTTCATCTTTTTCTATGAAGTCTAAATTTGGCCCTCTGAAAAACCAAGTGAGGTGTGGCAAATTATTGTGAAGTATCACATGATTACTGTGGCAGCTGCCCTGGCCACTTTACCCAACTCATAGCTTTTTCATAACTTTTGAAGAGAACAATATGGAAATGAAAGGAGACTAGTTCTATTCATTCTTTGTAAGCCTATCAAGGAGTGGGAATGGGAAAAGAGACAACCCAGTAATGAAGCAACAGATGTGAGTCATCCCCAGCTTTGTGTTCTGTTGCCTGTAGCCTTCATCAGCATAAGTAATTCAGCCTGTAAGGTGCTAGCGTCTGGAGGGATGCTGCTGACAGCACTCAGTGTGTGAGTTTCTTTTGAAATGTCCAAGGAGTTTTAACTTTTACCCACTCCAGGGGCAGGTATGCCAGGATTAATCACATTTTGCTGTGTTTCTTATACGACTATAGATTTAGCAAAATACTTTCACATTCATCCTCATTTGATTCTCACAACAGAGAGGGTGGTAGCATCCTTATTGTTTTTTTTTTTTGTTTAAGATTTGCCCATTTATTTGAAAGAGTTACAGAGAGACAGAGGCAGAGAGAGAGGTCTTCCATCTGCTGATTCACTCCCCAGATGGCCACAACAGCCAGAGGCTGAGCCAATTCGATCCAAAGCCAGGAGCTTCTTCTGGGTCTCCCATGTGGGTGCAGGGACCCAAAGACTTGGGCCATCCTCCGGTGCCTTCCCAGGCACACCAGCAGGGAGCTGGATGGAAGTGAAGCAGCTGAGACTTGAACCCCGAGTGCCCATGTGGGATGCTGGCACTGCAGGTGGCGGCTTTATCCCCTATGCCAGGCTGAGATTGAGGCTGCCCAGCTCTGCAGAGCTGGGCTGACTGACCTGCAGGGGTGCTGGTGCGGGTGTGAGCCCAGGCTGCTTTCTGAGGGGAGGGAGCTGGGCGCGTGCTGCCCAGGGTGAGCTTGCTGACCCCTTGTACTCTCTCCCCTCCTGTCCTCCTGGATAGCAGTCATTTGAGAAACAAGGTTTTCATTCCGGTACTCCTGCTGCCTCCTTCAACTTGCCTTCAGCCCTAGGAAGTGGGGGGCCCATCAATCCGGCCACAGCTGCTGCCTACCCACCTGCCCCCTTTATGCACATTCTGACCCCCCATCAGCAGCCGCACTCCCAGATCCTTCACCATCACCTGCAGCAGGATGGCCAGGTAATAGCCCTTCCCCCTCCTTTCCCTTCCTCTTCCTCCCCCTCCCTTAAAACTGCCTCCCCTCTCCTTTTCTTTCCCTTCCTTACCACCACCTTCACCCAACCCCTCCCCAGCGCCAGCCATGGGCACACAGCACATACAGACACAAGCGCACATAACACGAGCGGCCGGCAAAGGAAATGTCAGGGAAGGGGCCAGAATGAAACCCTTTTTGCCCAGTTCCTTTGGTGCCTTTTTCCTCCACCTCCTCCCATGGCAGAGTATTCCTCATCCCATCAGACCTGGGTCACACCTCCCCTCTTACCTCTCCCAGCCTCCCCCCTTCCCCAACATAATAGCTTTCCCTTCTAATGGTGGAGTTCTATTGTCAAAGTTTGTCCCTTTATTTTCCATATATCCTGGTTCTGCCTCAGCTACCATATTTGCAGATGATTCTCTGTTGCCAGCGCCAGCAGGAGGAGCAGGTAATGAAACTGAATGATGATATGCTCGAACCCACTCCTTTCAGTCCCCACTGCACCTCCACAGCCTCAGGGAACTTGCAGAGGAAAGACTGCGCGGTCACAAATCGGGAGACACAAACACAAACACCTTGCTGAGCTCTCTGGCCTCCCCTCCTCTCCCCTCCTCCCCTCCTCAACACCCTCTTTATCTTTCTACCCTTCCCAACTCTGGAAAACACTGGGTTACCAGAGTGGAAAAGATTCTTGGGTCAGCATCTGGAGCCTGAGGCCTCAGACTGTCTCCTACTTTTCCTGAAATGGGCTCACAGGTGGGATATGGGGTAGGGGTGGGGATTCATGGGGTGGTGCAAGTGACCTCTCCTTCGCAGGTGGTCGGGGAGCGGGAATCAGGGATGCCTTGCTGTCAAATTGAGGCATTTATGAGGGCCATTGAAATTGCAATCTGCTGTCTTCTCAGTGGTCTTAGCCTTTTGTTCAGAGTTAGGGAGGGTGCTGGGGTAATAGGAGAGGTAGAATTACAAATGAATACCACTGACTCACTATCTTACTCAAAGGTATCTTGCCTTCTTTTCATCCTCCCCGTTTAAAGGTGAAAAACGCATTCTTGTAGATGGAAGTTTCTGTGATTGAGAAGTTAAGTGTATTGTAGTTTCTAAGCAAGGGGAATGGGAGAACAAGATAGCACATCTCCACCTGAAGATGTTACAAATTTGTCCCACTAACTAGACGCCTTTTTCCTCCTCATCATCCTCCCATTCCCCTGCAGACGGGCAGCGGGCAACGTAGCCAGACCAGCTCCATCCCGCAGAAGCCCCAGACCAACAAGTCTGCCTACAACAGCTACAGCTGGGGGGCCAACTGAGGCCCTGGCCCTCTTCTCCCGGTCCCATCTTCTGAGAGGGCTTCTCAGCCTGGAAACTATGGAAACAGCATCAAAGAGAGGAAAATGGGGGGAGGCCCGCTGCCCCCCACCCCAGCGGCCCACCCTATGCCTCAGCTTCATGTCTGTCCCATCCCCACCCTGCTGTGTGTATTATAGGATTTGTATTTTTTTGTTTCCTTCCTTTCCTCTTCCTCCTCTCCCCTTGCATTCAAGATTATGAAACTTTGCTGTGGGCCCTGCCCTGCCTTCATTCCTCCTGTTCACCCTGGTGGTGGATGGGTGAAGTGGGGAGGGGGGCCCCCAAATATATATCAGCCCAACAGCCCTAAGTCTCCTCCTTTATTATTAGGAAAACAAAACAACAACAAAATGGCGTCATGAATATGAACAGCATTGTCAGATGAAATTAGTTGAAGTGTTTTTTTTTTTTTTTGTACTGTGTCCTCGAATTTAATGGATTAATGTGTCTTGTATATATAAAAAGAAAACCTCTACCTTCAGCCTCTGCCCATTCTTGCTCCGTCTAGGACATCCTCAGTCTCGCCGGTGACCAGCTTGGTGAATAAGTATTACTGTACCAACTGGGCCGCCTCTAGCGGGCCCCGAAGGCAGTGGAATAAAATATCTTCGCCCTTTAAGAACTCTGACCTTAATGTGCTAGTATCTTGCCCCCTAAGCATCTCACACCCCGGTGACTGGAAAGAACCACCACAGATCTCCATTTCCTCAGAATCCGCTGCGTCGAAGGGAGAGGGGTGCAGGCGGCTGGCCGGGGGGGCGGGCCCGGGGGGGAAGGGCGGTGCCCAGTCCGAGGACGACCCGGGCCCCGCGGGAGCCGCCGCAGCGGCCGTGCCCAGCCCCGGAGACCTGCAGGTCCGGAGCGAGGCCCGCGGCGGGCACGAGAGCAGCTGGAGAGACGCCTTCAAAAGTCAGCGGCACGGAAGCGAACTTCCCCTCCCTTAGCTCTTAAACTTCAAGTCCTTTATCTTGCCGGCTGCAGAACCTGAGAACAAAGAACCCTTTATAGTTAGGACAAACTCCTAGGACCAGTAGCTGGAGAGAGGACGCTCCCTTGCCCCCAGCTCTCCCCAACCCTGGAGAATGGTAAAGCATTTTGTCCTCTCAGACGTCATCCAGATCAGTGTGGAGGCAAAGCGGAGGGCGCCACGGAGCCCAGGCAGCGGCCCACCGCTGCGTCTCCGGGCGTGGGGCGGCGGGGCGAGGAAGGGTCTCGGGCCGGTCCGTTACGCGCTCGGGCTGCCCTCTGGCGGCTTTTCCGGGAGACCATCGGAGTCGAACTCTCGAAACCCCTGTTGGATCGGGTTGGTCGACAGTAAGGAAGATCGACTTGGGATGGCGGAGATCACTGGGAAGTGGAAATGCGGCGCGCCCACTCCCCTTGCAGAAAACCGCTCTCCAGCAGCTTGGGTGAAGACACAGCTTTTCACGTTGGAGAACCCTCCGCCCCGCTTCCCCGCCCACATCCGGCTTTCACCCGTTTTACGACAGTTCGTCCGGATCGCGGGCTTGCTTTCCGGTAGCGTGGACGGACGCTCCGCTCGGTTTCCGACACCGTCGCGCGGGCCCCCTCCAGGGCTACGGGGGGGGGAGGGGGTTCAAAGGTTCGAGTCCCAACACGGGAATGAGCCTCTTTGACCTCTTCCGGGGCTTTTTCGGCTTTTCTGGACCTCGGAGGTGAGAGTACGTCCGGGTCAGAGAAGGGAGAGGCTCTTCTCGAGGCTGCTTGACCTCTTCGCCCTATTTCTTGGAAAGAAAAAAGAGAAAAAAAACCTTTCCCCACCCTGCATCTTCTGCGGAGCGCAGGAGGTCGCAACCTTGAGCACTCACCCCGGGACAGTAACCAAGGCGGTCGTTAAGAGGCGGAGAAACAGTAACCTAAGTCTCTCCTGCCTAGGGTGATGCAACAGGGACCTGGGCGGGGAAGACAATGGGGGCTTGGGGAAGAGGAAGTGAGCCAGGACCTGGGGAGAGGGGAGGGGCTGGGGGGCGCTGAGGAGGCCCGGGGGAAAGATGCCCTGAGGGGAGCTGCAAAGTCTGGGCTGACTGATGAAAATGAGGAAGAAAAGCCAGAGCTGTCCGCTGATAGGTTTGGACCTGACAACTGGCGGCCCCGCCTCTCTCTCCCACCCCCCAGCTTCCTAGACCCCGCTTTTGCGTACTTTGGTACTTAGATTTCATGGCTTAAAACAGTGCTGAAATCTTGTTGGCCGATCTGCCTCCGCCTTCAGCCACAGAGATCCCTTCTTTGGAGGGATGACTCGAGATGAAGATGAGGATGATGAAGAAGAGGAAGAAGGAGCCACGTGGGGCCATGGGAGCTCCAGGTTTCCTGGTTCCCAACCCCCGGAGGAATTTGGATTCAGCTTCAACTTCAGTCCGGGAGGAGGGATGCGTTTCCATGATAACTTCGGCTTTGATGACCTAGTCCGGGATTTCAATAGCATCTTCAGCGAGATGGGGGCCTGGACCTTGCCTTCCCACGCTCCCGGTGTGTGGACTTCCCGGAGGGAGAACCCGTGGTTTCTAGGGGGCTGGTGGGTGAGTGAGCTTGCAGGGAGTGGGAAATGCGAGAAGGCTGATGATTTCAGGGAGCTTAAAGAGCCCAAGCCCTTTCCCACCTGCACCCTTTCTGCAGAGCTTCCAGGTCCCGAGTTAGAGCCGGCTGGTGAGAGACCACGGCGGGGACAGACGCTTCGAGACTCAATGCTTAAGTACCCAGATAGCCACCAGCCCAGGATCTTTGGGGGGGCCGTGGAGAGCGATGCAGGAACTGAGTCTTCCAAACCAGCAGCAGACTGGGGCTCCCAGAGGCCTTTCCACAGGGTGAGTACCCACCCCTTGTGAGCCCGAAGCCACTAACACAGCACAAAGACCAGGATCCTCCTTGGAATCCTATACATTTGAGTTGGAAGTCCAGGCCTTCCACTGAACTCTGCTGATATTACATTTCTTGTAGGATCTCCTTGGAGGGAGGGAGGGGAATGGGAGTTCTGTTTCTTTTAAAAAGAAAAAAAAAATCTACCGGTTTAGATGAGTGCTTGTTCCCGGAGGCTTTCTTGGTAGAAGGCTGTGGAGCAGTGGGTAGAGCTGTTGGGACCGCAGGTGCTTCTTCTGGGGGTGGGGGGTCAGACCTTGGGAGTAGTTTGAGGCTTTCGCATCGGAGGGTGTCTCTTCATCTGTGTGGCTTCTTCTGCAGTTTGATGATGTGTGGCCTGTGACTCCCCATCCCCGGGCCAGAGAGGACAACGGTGAGTCTGGAGGGAGGGTGGACCCTGTCCCCCGCTGCAGGTCTGCCCTGCCACACTTGTCCTCTTTCTTCCCCTTGGACTCTTCTCCTGGTTCTTAATCTCGGTGCCTTTCCAGATCTTGATTCCCAGGTTTCCCAGGAGGGTCTTGGCCCAGTTCTGCAGCCTCAGCCCAAATCCTATTTCAAGAGTATCTCTGTGACCAAGATCACTAAGCCAGACGGGGTGAGTGAGTGAGAGAGGGGGTGAAAGGAAGGCAGCCGGCGAGTGCCCTGCAAAGAGGGCTCTGTCGAGAGACCGCTGACTCGCCCTTAGCGATGTTGGCAACATGGCGGGGGCTTCTCCCTGCAGGCCGTGGAGGAACGCCGGACTGTGGTGGACAGTGAGGGCCGCTCGGAGACCACGGTGACCCGGCAAGAGGCAGACGGCAGTCCGAGAGGCGGTGAGTTAGGGGCACGTTCGAGGGGGTCTGCCGTGTCACTGCCTGCGGAAGGGAAGCACTCTGTGGTCTTTCACAGCCTCTCCCCTTGCCCCGCCCAGGGTCTTCAGTGCTTACTGTATGATTTTTTTTCCCCTTAGATCCAGAATTACCGAGGTCTTCATCCCTGGATGATGCCTTTTCCATCCTGGATTTGTTCCTAGGACGTTGGTCCCGGTCCCGGTAGCCTCAGGTCCCCCTGCACTGCCCACCATCAGTGAACTGGGCTGCTTCTCCTGCCCACTTCAGGGGCTTGGGTGTGTGCACCAGAAGCTGGGGCAGGTCAGTGTGTCACCCGCCCAGACTGACCAATAAAACCTCTATTTATGCTAATTTCTTGTTCTTGGTTTTGTCAAGGCTGTTTTATTTCCCAGAACCATGCAGAGCTTCTCAGATTATCTTGACTCACAGCCTTCTCCTTATTTCATTTTTTTTCCCCATTTCCAAAACCTGATTTGATAAGGAAGGATCAGATACCAGCAGAAAATCATTTTCGTACGAGATGACATAATTTCAGAAAAGTTCCTTTAAAAAGGATGCATCAGATTCCAAAAAGGGGGGGTGAGTGGAGGATGTGTGTAACCGGGAGATAACTGCTCCCTCAGTCTGTCTCAGGGTCACTGAGTAACAGTCGTGAGATAATCTGAGGATCCCGTGGGTAAATGCTTCTGCTCCACTGGCTGTGCTTCTGTTTCCATGTATGTTTGAGGAAGTGTGAGCATAAGTAGCACAAATATTCCTAGTTCCTTTCCTCATCACGAAGGTTTTCACTCTGGTTAAGAGTGACAGATCTGGGCAGGTGTGCAGCGCAGTGGGGTAAGCTGCTGCTTGGGAGGCCACACCCCTGTCAGGGCGCTGGTTTGCAGCCCCTGTGCTCCAGTTCCCTGCTAAGGCACCCGGGAAGGCAGCAGATCGTGACTCAAGTACTTGGGTTCCACCCATGTGGGAGACCAGCAGTGAAGCTCCTGGCTTCAGATCGGCGCAGCTGTAGCCATTGTGGGCATTTAGGGAGGGAACCAGCAGATGGAAGATCTCTCTCTCTCTCTCTTTCCTCTCTTGCTCTGCCTTTCAAATAAAAAAAAATATTAAAAAAAAATAAATATCATAGTTGTATTTAGTGGGACATGTCTCCCCCCCTTTTTATTATTCTCTAACTTCTCTAGTATATAAGAATACTACGAGAGGGGCCGGTGTTGTGGTTGAGTGGGTTAACTGCTGCCTGCCTGTGGGGTACTGGTTTGAGTCCTAGCTGTTCCACCTTTTTTTTTTTAAAAAAAAAAAGTTTAATTTATTGATTTATTTGAAAGACAGAGTTACAGACAGAGAGAAAGACAAAGGTCTTCCAACCACTGGTTCACTCCCCAAATGGCCACAATGGGCAGGGCTGGGCCAGACTGGAGCCAGGAGCTTCATCCAGGTCCCTCAAATGGGTGCAGGGGCCCAAAGACATCTTCACTGCTTTTCCATGCCATTAGCAGGGAGCTAGATCAGAAGTAGAGCAGCTGGGCTGGCGCCATGGCTCAACAGGCTAATCCTCCACCTGCAGCGCCGGCAAGCCAGGTTCTAGTCCCAGTTGGGGTGCCAGATTCTGTCCCGGTTGCCCCTCTTCCAGGCCAGCTCTCTATTGTGGCCCGGAGTGCAGTGGAGGATGGCCCAAGTGCTTGGGCCCTGCACCTGCATGGGAGACCAGGAGGAAGCACCTGGCTCCTGGCTTCGGATCAGCGCAGCGCACCGGCCGCAGTGGCCATTGGAGGGTGAACCAACAGAAAAGGAAGACCTTTCTCTCTCTCTCTCTCTCTCTCTCTCTCACTGTCCACTCTGCCTGTCCAAAAAAAAAAAAAGTAAAGCAGCTGGGACTCGAACAGGCGATACTAGCCCTGCAGAAGCAGTCTATAACAGTCTCTACCTGCTACACCACAGTGCCGGCCCCTGTTCTGCTTCTGATCTAGCTCCCTGCTACCATGCCTGGGAAAGCAGTAGAAGATGGCTCAAGTGCTTGGGCCCCTGCACCCTCGTGGGAGACTGGAAGAAGCTCCTGGCTCCTGGCTTTGGATTGGTACAGCTCTGACCATTACAGCCAACTGGGGAGTGAACCAGTGGATAGAAGACCTCTCTCTCTGCCTCTCCTTCTCTCTGTGTTACTCTTTTAAATAAATAAAATTTTTAAATAGTTTATAGATATCCCCCAAAAATGAGTTAATTGAAAGAATACAAAGAAAATAGAATTACAGCTGTCATGGCATTTGGGAGTTGATCCCACAGACCCATGATGAAAGGTTGAGTTGTTTGGGGCTAGGATTGAAGTTGTGCCATAGTAGGTTGATCCTCCGCCTGCAGCTCTGGGATCCCATATGGATGCCAGCTCTGGTCCTAGCTGCTCCTCTTCAAACCAGCTCTCTGCTGTGGCCTGGGGAAGCAGTGGAGGATGGCCCAAGCACCTGGGCCTCTGCACCCATGTGGGAGACCCAGAAGAGGATCCTGGCTCCTGGGTTTGGATTGGCTCAGCTCCAGCTATTACAGTCATTTGGGGAGTGGACCAGTGGATGGAGGACCTTTCTCTCTGTCTCTCCCTCTCACTGTCTGTGACTCTACCTCTCAAATAAATAAATAAAATCTTTTTTTTTTTTTTTTGACAGGCAGAGTGGACAGTGAGAGAGAGAGAGAGAGAGACAGAGAGAAAGGTCTTCCTTTGCTGTTGGTTCACCCTCCAATGGCTGCCACGGACAGCGCGCTGTGGCCGGCGCACCACGCTCATCCGATGGCAGGAGCCAGGAGCCAGGTGCTTTTCCTGGTCTCCCATGGGGTGCAGGGCCCAAGCACTTGGGCCATCCTCCACTGCACTCCTGGGCCACAGCAGAGGGCTGGCCTGGAAGAGGGGCAACCAGGACAGAATCCGGCGCCCCGACCAGGACTAGAACCCGGTGTGTCGGCGCCGCAAGGCGGAGGATTAGCCTGTTGAGCCACAGCGCCAGCCAAATAAAATCTTAAAAAAAAAAAAAAAAAGCCACTACCTGCAATGCCAGCATCCCATCTGGGTGCTGGTTCAAGTTCCAGCTGCTCTACTTCTGATCCGGTTCACTGTTAATGCACCTGTGAAAGCAGTGGAAGCTGGGTCCAGGTACTTGTGTCCCTGCACCCATATGGGAGACCCAGTTGGCTCCTAACTTAAGCCTCACCCAGACGTGACTGTTGGAAACATCTGGGAAGTAAACCAGCAGATGAAAGACATCTCTGTGTCTCTCCTCTAACTCTGTAAACAAACAAACAAGATTTTGGGAAAACTGGGGGGAAAAAATAAAACAGCATTGGATCTCTAATACATTCTGGTCTAGATGGATTGAAGACCTCTTTCTCTCTGTCTCGCCCTCTCTCGAACACTTAGCCTTTCAAAAAAATTAAATATGGCCAGCGCCATGACTCACTTGGTTAATCCTCCGCCTGCGGCGCCGGCATCCCATATGGGTGCCGGGTTCTAGTCCCAGCTGCCCCTCTTCCAGTCCAGCTCTCTGCTGTGGCCCGTGAGGGCAGTGAAGGATGGCTCAAGTGCTTGGGCCCCTGCACCCACATGGGAGAACAGGAAGAAGCTCCTGGCTCCTGGCTTTGGATTGTCATAGCTCCGGCGGTGGCGGCCATTTGGGGGAGTGAACCAATGGAAGGAAGACCTTTCTCTCCGTCTCTGCCTCTCACTGTCTTTGATTCTTACCTGTCAAATAAAAAATCTAAAAAAAATAAATCCTTTTTAAAAGGCCAGCTTCCAGGTCACCCCTCACTGGGCTCTCTGGGACACCTGCTATGTGTATCCACAATTTCCTAGCCTGGAAATACTGAATATTAGCAAGGATGTGAGGAAGTGCATCCATGTTATACTCCTTGGGAGAGTGTGGATTAATGCATCATTTTTTTTTTTCTGTAAAGCAATCTGGCAACACTCTGAGATTAAATATGCACATGCTGAATGAGCCTGCAATCCTCTCTGTGGTACATGCAAGGAAAGTTGTGTCTAGATTCACAAGGGGTCACATCTAAGCACGTTTATTGCAGCATCATTTAGGGAAGCACTGTAAGAACTGCCTGTTGGGATTTTTTTTTTTTTTTTTTTTTTTGAGAGGCAGAGACGTCTTCCATCCCCGGGTTCACTCCCCAAATGGCCTCAGTGGGTTGAGCTGTGCTGATCGGAAGCCAGGAGCCAGAAACTTCTTCCAGGTCTCCCACAAGGATGCAAGGGCCCAAGTGTCTGGGCCATCTTCTACTGCTTTCCCAGGCCATAGTAGAGAGCTGGATCAGAAGAGGAACAGCTGGGACTAGAACAGCCATCCATATGGGATGCCGGTGCCACAGGTGGAGGCTTAACCTACTGAGCCACAGTGCTGGACCCACCAGGTGCTTCTTCTGGGTCTCTCTCCCATGCAGGTGCAGGGGCCCAAGCACTTGAGCCATCTTGTACTGCTTTCCCAGACCATGGCAGAGAGCCAGATCAGAAGAGGAGCAGCCGGGACACAAAACAGCACCCAAATGGGATGCTGCAGGCAGCAGATTTATCTGCTATGCCACAGCGCTGCCCTGAGGAGTCAGTATTCTTAAAAACTTCCTGTGGCCAGTGCTGTAGGATAGCGGGTAAAGCCACTGCCTGCAATGCCAGCATCCCATAAGGGCTCTGGTTTGAGTCCCAGCTGCTCCACTTCCGATCCAGCTCTCTGCTATGTCCTGGGAAAGCAGTAGAGGATGGCCAAGTGCATGAACCTCTTGCACCCGCGTGGGAGACTCGGAGGAATTTCCTTGTTCCTGGCTTTGGATGGGCTCCGCTCCGGCCGTTGTGTCCACGTGGGAGTGAACCAGCAGATGGAAGACTCTGTGTTTCTCCCACTCAGTAACTCTGCCTCTCAACTAAATAAATAAATATTTTTTTAAAAGAGTGAAAAATTCAGCAGAAATATTAGTAGCTGCACAATACAGAGAAGAGTCTATAGCTTAATTCCAGGCCCCTCACAGGCACACACACGCCACCACCAACAGCAACACCAGAAGAGCAGAGAAGGGTCCGGGATTTCTATAGACTATTGTCTAACATGAGCAGTTTTTACAAAAATATAAGACAAGCAAAAGGACATTAAACTATGACTCATATAAGATTTTTTAAAAAGATTTGTTTATTTGAAAGAGTGACAGAAAGAAAGACAGAGAGAGAGGTCTTCCTTTCACTGGTTCACTCTCCAATTGGCCACAATAGTCGGAGCTGTACCAATCCGGAGCCAGGAGCTTCTTCCAGGTCTCCTATGCGGGTGCAGGGGCCCAAGGACTTGGGCCATCTGCTGCTGCTTTCCCAGGCCATAGCAGAGAGCTGGATCGGAAGTGGAGCAGCCAGGACTAGAACTGGTGCCCATATGGGATGCCGGCACTGTAGGCGGCAGTTCCTGTCTTGGCTGCTCCATTTCCCATCCAGCTCTCTGCTATGGCCTGGGAAAAGCAGCAGCAGATGGCCCAAGAGCTTGGGCCCTGGCACCCACCTGGGAGACCATGATGAAGCTCCTGTCTCCTGGCTTCAGTCTGGCCCAGCCTTGGCTGTTGCCGCCATTTGGGGAGTGAAGCAGGGAATGGAAGATCTCTCTCTCTCTCACTTTCTGTAACTCTTTAAGTAAAATCAATAAATCTTTAAAAAGTCAGTAAAAACTGAAGCTGAGTCATCCAGTTGTCAAATTTAGCAAAGATTTCAAAGCAGGTACAGGATGCAGGGGCCCAGGGACATGGGCCATTCTCTGCTGCTTTCTCAGGTACATTAGTGGGGAGCTGGATGAGAAGTGGAGCAGTTGGGACTTGAACCGGTGCCCATAAGGGGTGCCGGTGCTGCAGGTAGTGGGTTTACCCGCTACACCACAGTGCCAGTCCCTCTTGCTCTCTTTTTTACTCTCTTTCCCTCTCTGTCACTCTGCCTTTGAAATAAATAAATAACTCAAAAAAAAAAAAAAAGGAGGTATTTTAGGCAGAATGGAAGTGACACCAGATAGTAACTGGAATCTACAAGAGGTATGGAAGCCCCGGAAATAGTATGCGGCAAGGCTGGAAAACCTGGATGCTGTGTCTGGGTGTCTTCTCTCACTTTCCTTAACAATGCCATGATTGTTAAGGCAGTAATTACAGCGCTGTGTTGTTGAGTTTTTAACACGTATAAATGTAACATATTTTGCAAAGAGGTAATATATTTCCCAAAATTGGCATAAAGGAGGGGAGAGAAATGGAGATATATTGAAGCGATGTTGGTCCAGGATCGAGAAGGAGGATCCAGGGAAAATAAGACACCACACACACACACATAAACACACACACATGACAGCAAAGTGACAGACAAATGCAAACATCAATAATTACATTAAATGTGAACAGACTAAACTCCAAAGTCAACGGACCAAGATTGTCAGGATAAAAAAGCAAGAGCCTAAAAATGAAAAGGAAAGAAACCAGTGATGCAGGAGGGAGGGAGGCAGGCTAGGAACATCATGATGGATTTAGAATTGTGTATATGAAACACAAGAAATCTGTATATATAAATAGAAATTTTGAAAAATTTAAAAATTAAGAAAAAAATTGTAAAGCAAGATCCAATCATATGCCATCCACAAGATATGTGTTCCACATCCAAAGACATGCACAGGGTGAAAGTCAAAGAAAGGCCACACACACAGCGACCACAGCCTGTCTCCCAGAAAGGACAGAGGGGAGTGATGGGGGAGGCAAGAAATATCACTCCAGGTGAAGAGGGATATTTCGTAACGATCAAAGGGCCGATACATCAGGAAGGCAGAGCAATGGTCAATGTTTAGGTACCCATGTGAGGCACACTTGATTTGCAAGGAGAAGTAGCCTACTGAACAGTTACAGGTGAGAGTCTTCCTGCCCCTCCCTCAGAACTGCTAGAACAAGTGGACAGATCTGGATAACACTGTCAACCAACCTGATCTGACATGGAAACAGCCAAAAAGAGCAGTAAACAGTATTTTCAGGTTCACCTGGGAAATTATCAAAGTCCAGAAAATAATTCTCAATAAGTTTGAAAGCAAGGGGCAGACATCGTGACTCAGCAGGTCAAGTGGTGGCTTGGGACACTGCATCCCATTTCACTGTCACTTGGAGTCCCAGCTATGCCACTTCTTTTTTTAAATTTTTTATTTTATTATTATTTTTTTTGACAGGCAGAGTTAGACAGTGAGAGACAGGGACAGAGAAAAAGGTCTTCCTTTTCCGTTGGTTCACCCCCCAAGTGGCTGCTATGGCTGGTGCCCACGCCGATCCGAAGCCAGAAGCTAAGAGCTTCCTCCTGGTCTCCCATGTGGGTGCAGGGCCCAAGCACTTGGGCCATCTTCCACTGCCTTCCTGGGCCACAGCAGAGAGCTACACTGGAAGAGGAGCAACGGGGACAGAATCCGGCACCCTGACCAGGACTAGAACCTGGGGTGCCGTTGCCGCAGGCGGAGGATTAGCCTAGTGAGCTGCGGTGCCAGCCTATGCCACTTCTTAACCACCTTCCTGATGACACATTGTCGTTCAAGCGCTTGGGCCTCTGCCACCCATTCAGGAGGCCAGGCTGGAGTTTTTGCCTCCTGGCTTCAGCCTGGCCCAGCCCTGGCTGTTGCAGCCATTTGGAGAGTGAAACAAATGGATGTAGGATCTTTAGCTTTCTTCCCCTCTCTCTCTCTCTAACTCTGCCTTTCATATAAATAAATGAAATATTTTTCTTTTCTTTTTTTTTTTTTTTTTTGACAGGCAGAGTGGACAGTGAGAGAGAGAGAGACAGAGAGAAAGGTCTTCCTTTGCCGTTGGTTCACCCTCCAATGGCTGCCACGGACAGCACGCTGTGGCCGGCACACCACGCTGATCCGATGGCAGGAGCCAGGTGCTAGGTCATTCTCCTGGTCTCCCATGGGGTGCAGGGCCCAAGCACTTGGGCCATCCTCCACTGCACTCCTGGGCCACAGCAGAGGGCTGGCCTGGAAGAGGGGCAACCGGGACAGAATCCGGCGCCCCGACCGGGACTAGAACCCAGTGTGCCAGTGCCGCAAGGCGGAGGATTAGCCTGTTGAGCCACGGCGCCGGCCTAAATGAAATATTTTTAAAAATGCATGGGATGGGGGCTGGTGCTGTGGATTTAACGCCAGCATCACATATAAGCGCTGGTTTGAGTCCTGGCTGCTCTACTTTAATCCAGCTCTCTGGTATGGCCTGGGAAAGCAGTAGAAGATGGCCCAAGTGCTAGGCCCTCTGTACCCATGTGAGAGACCTGGAAGAAGTTCCTAGCTCCTGGCTTCGGATTAGTGCAGCTCTGGCTGTTGTGGACAATCGAGGAGTAAACCAGACCAGCAGATGGAGGACCTCTCTCTCTCTCTCTCTCTCTCTCTGTAACTCTGACTTTCAAATAAATAAATAAATCTTTAAAAAAAATGCGTGGGATGGGGACCAGCACAGTGATGTGTTGGTTAAAGCTGCCATCTGCAGTGCCGGCATCCTATTTCGATTCCTACTTCGATTCCTAGCTGCTCTACTTCCCATCCAGCTACTGGCTAATGTACCTGGGAAAGCATCAGAGGATGGCCCAAGACCTTAGGCCTCTGCATCCGTGTGGGAGACCCGGAAGAAGCTCCTGGCTCCTGGCTTCGGATTGGTACAGTCCCTGCTTGTTGCGGCCATCTGGGGAGTGAACCAGTGGATGGAAGACCACTCTCTCTGTAACTCTGTCATTCAAATAAATCCTTTTATAAATAAATAAGTAAATAGCCGGTGCCGCGGCTCACTAGGCTAATCCTCCGCCTTGCGGTGCTGGCACACCGGGTTCTAGTCCCGGTCGGGGCGCCGGATTCTGTCCCGGTTGCCCCTCTTCCAGGCCAGCTCTCTGCTGTGGCCCGGGAGTGCAGTGGAGGATGGCCCAAGTGCTTGGTCTCCCATGGGAGACCAGGAGAAACACCTGGCTCCTGCCTTAGGATCAGCGCGGTGCTCTGGCCGCAGCATGCCGGCTGCAGCAGCCATTGGAGGGTGAACCAACGGCAAAAGGAAGACCTTTCTCTTTGTCTCTCTCTCTCACTGTCCACTCTGCCTGTCAAAATAAATAAATAAGTAAATAAATCTTTTAAAAATGCATGGGAGAGGGCTTGGCGCTGTGGCACAGCGGGTTATAGCCCGGGCTTGCAGTGCCGGCATCCCATGTGGACACCAGTTTGCATCCCGGCAGTTGCACTTCTGATCCAGCTCTCTGCTGTGGCCTGGGAAGGCAGTAGAAGATGGCTCAGGTCTTTGGGCCTCTGAACCCACATGGGAGACCTGGAGGAAGCTCCTGGCTCCTGGCTTCAGATCACCTCAGCTCCAGCCATTGCGGTCATTTGGGGAGTGAACCAGTGGATGGAAGACCTCTGTCTTTCTCTGGCTCTACTCTCTACAATTCTGCCTTTCAAGTAAATAAAATAAAAAAATACTTTAAAGAAAATGCATGGGGGTGAAGCTAAAGCAATGCTTAGAGGAAAATTTATAGTATAATGCCTGTATTAGGAAGGAAGATTTAAATTCAATAATTTAATCATTATTTATAATCAACTCAGAAAACTAGGGGAAAAAAAGAGTCAAAGTTAGAATAAATAGAAGGAAGAACATAATATAGACCAGAGTGAAAATCAATAAACAGAAAGCAAAATAATTAGAAAAAAAAATCAGAAATCAAAAGTTGGTTGTCTGGAAAGATAACAAAATAGACAAATCTTAGCAAGATTGGCCAGGAAAAGAGGCGATAACATACAAACCACAAAAGCAAGAATGAAAGGGGCGTTTCTATAGACCCCAAAAATCACAGGATTATAAGGGAACACTGTGAATAAGTATATATCCAACAAATTAGGGAATTTTGAATCATGGGAAGAAACCCTGGAAAGACAAACTACTAAAATGGACTAAAGAGAAAACAGGGGTCGGCGCTGTGGCATAGTGGGTAAAACCACTGCCTGCAGTGCCAGCATCTCATATGGGTGCTGGTTCAAATCCCGGCTATTCCACTTCCAGTCCAGCTCCCTGCTAATGTACCTGGGAAAGCAGTAGAAGATGGCCCAGGTCCCTGGGCCCCTGCACCCTTGTGGGGGACCCAGCTGCTCCACTTCCCATCCAGCTCTCTGCTGTGGCCTGGGAAAACAGTAGAAGATGGCCCAAGTCCCTGAGCCCCTGCACCCGTGTGGGAAGACCCAGAAGAAGCTCCTGGCTCCTGGCTTCAGATCAGTGCAGCTCTGGCCATTTTAGCCAATTGGGGAGTGAACCATCGGATAGAAGACCTCTCTCTCTCTCTCTCTCTCTCTCTCTCTCTCTCTGCCTCTCTGTAACTCTGACTTTCGAATAAATAAATAAATCTTAAAAAAAAAATGGGTCTCTTTAAAAAAAGAGAAAATGGAAAACCCAGATAAACATATCTATTTCTATATATCAAGTTAAAAATTAGAATTTACAATCTTTTCCTGAAGAAAAGCTGGGCCCAGATGCTTACTGGTGTCTTATATCAGAACTGGAGGTAGAAGTGAGACGCTGTCTTTGGGAAATGGAGACAGAGGACTACATCCCAGCGGACACGGCCAGAGAACGAGGCCACGTGAAAGCGCCAGAGCACTATGCACACAGGTGCAGATTTTTCCAACAAAATATTGGCAAACAGAACCTAGTAACACATTAACGAAATTACTCACCGTCACCACAAGTGAGGCTTCTCCCAGCAGTGGTTATGGTTGGTTTAGCACACAACTGATGTGATGTCATGTTCATACAGAAAAAGACAAAATCCGCATGACCATCTGACTAAAGACAGAAAAAATACCGAACAAATCCAACAGCTGGGCGGGAGAGAAACCAAGAGAGGCCGGCCTGCTGGTGCAGCCTCAATGCCAGTGTCTGAGCCGGCCTCGTTCTCCGTTGCCTGCTTCCGTCCAGCCCCCTGCTAATGCGCCTGGGAAAGTGGTGGATAGTGACCCCAATACCTGGGCCCCTGCCTCCCACATGGGAGACCCAGATGGAGCACCTGGCTTCAGTCTGCCCTTCCCCAGCCTTTGTGGCCATGTGGGGAGTGAACCAGCAGATGGAAGATGTCTCTCTGTCTCTCCCGCTGTCATTCTGCCTTTGAAATGAGTAAATGAATAAATCTTTTTTTAAAGAGATGCCAGTACTGTAGGTGGTGGCTTTACCCATTACGCCACAGCACCAGCCCCAATACATCTTTTTTAAAACCTCATTGGGCCGGCGCTGTGGTGCAGTGGGTTAACGCCCTGGCTTGAAGCGCCAGCATCCTAAATGGACGCCAGTTGGAGACCCAGCTGCTCCTCTTCCGATCCAGCTCTCTGCTACGACCTGGGAAAGCAGTAGAAAATGGCCCAAGTCCTTGGGCCCCTGCACCCCACGTGGGAGACCCGGAGGAAGCTCCTGGCTCCTGGCTTCAGATTGGCGCAGCTCCAGCCATTGCAGCCAATTGGAGAATGAACCATCGGATGGAAGATCTGTCTCTACCTCTCTCCCTCTCTCTCTCTCTCCCTCTCTCTCCCTCTCTCCCGCTCTCCTTCTCTCCCTCTGTCCCTCTCCCTCTCTCTCTCTGCCTCTCCTCTCTCTGTGTAACTTTGATTTTCAAAAAAATAAATAAATCTTTAAAACCTCAATAAAAACTAAGATCCTCAGCCTGGTGAAGGGTGTCTACAAAAAGCCACAGTTGGCCGGTGTGTGACTAACTAGGCTAATCCTCCACCTGTGGTGCTGGCACCCCGGGTTCTAGTCCCGGTTGGGGCACCGGATTCAGTCCCAGTTGTTCCTGTCCAGGCCAGCTCTCTGCTGTGGCCGGGGAGTGCAGTGGAGGATGGTCCAGGTCCTTGGGCTCTGCACCCGCATGGGAGACCAGGGGAGGCACCTGGCTCCTGGCTTCAGATCAGCGCAGTGTGCCAGCTGTAGTGGCTTTTGGGGGGTGAACCAACAGAAGGAAGACCTTTCTCTCTGTCTCTTTTTCTCTATCTCTGCCTGTCCAAAACAAAAACAAACAAACAAACAAAAAGCCACATTTAATGTTGTCTTCAGTGTTGTCAGATGTGAGTTCCTCCAGCAAGGTTAGGACAAAGCAAGAGCATCCACATTTCCCACTTCCATTCGGTACTGGCTGGGGTAAGAAAGACAAGGAAAGGGGTAAGGAACGGAAGAGGAGACACGGACTGGGAGGGGAAAGTAAAACGCCTTTATTTATCAGCGCATGACCCTATACTTGGGTAGTTATGAGCAGGTGTTCACCTTTGTGTGCATCTAATAGGACATCCCAGGGGCATGGGGGCGGGTGCAGAACACATCCCGTGTGTCCTGGAGGTGTCCAGCAGAGCTGGCCTCTGATGAGTAAGCGGAAGACACTCCCCTGCCCTCCCCCCGGCCAGAAACTGTGCAACAGCTGCCTCACAGGCCTGACCCCACGAACGTGCAACAGGCAGTACTGAGACTGTTGAAGAACTCGCTCTGAGCCAAAGTTGCACGCTGGGAGGCGGAAGCATGTGGTATAAGGATATTAAGCATATATCGCTCTAGAAACTGAAAGTGAAAGTAACCTTTTTCCTTCTCTTTTGTCTTTTAAAATGTTTACATTTATTTTTTAGTTATTTGAAAGGGAGAGAGACAGAGAGAGATCTTTCACCTGCTGATTCACTCCCCAGCTGCTGGGGGCTGGAACAGGCCAAAGCCCGGGGAACCAGGAACTCTATCAGGTCTCCCATGTGGGTGGCAGGGACGCACCTGCTTGAACCATCCTCTGCTGTCTCCCAGGGTGCACATCAACAGGTGTTGCATCCACTCCTCAGCTAAAATAGAGTGTTACAAAACCAGTGACAGTCATGCATGAGATTTATTGAAAATGAGAAGCAAATGAGAGGTAATGTAACTGATCAGAACAGGCCACCGATCGGGACCTACACTCCTTATCAGAGTGCGGCCCCCAACAGCTGGTTACACAGCTTTTTATAGTATTCTGTCCACTAGGATTCACAATTTCGAACCAGACCCCTGGTATGCAGTGAACAATAAAGAGGAAAACTAGAATATGGTTGTAAGATAACAGTTAACAACAACAAACCCAATAACAGATCCAAGATATGGTTGTAAGATAACAGTGATGGACACATTTCAGTCAATCTAGTTCCTGGGAATTTGGGCCTACATAGTTTTACAAGATACACCCTTAGCCATTAGCAAGCAAAGCTAATATGTACAGAAGCAAGAGGTCTGCAATTAGCTTTTAGCCACACTCACTCCATTTTGATTCTGATTTTACACAGGGAGCTGGATCAGAAGAATAGGTTGGGGCCAGCACTGTGGCATAGTGGATAAAGCCACCGCCTATAGTGCCGCTATCCCATGTGGACACGGGTTTGAGACCCGGCTGTTCCACTTCCGATCCAGCTCTCTGCTATGGCCTGGGAAAACAGTGGAAGATGGCCCAAGTCCTTGGGCCCCTACACCCACATGGGAGACCCAGAAGAAGCTCCTGGCTATGGATTAGCACAGCTCCAGCCATTGTAGCCAAATGGGGAGTGAACCAGAGGATGGAAGACCTCTCTCTCTACCTCTCTCTCTCATTCTCTGCCTTTCCTTCTCTCTCTGTGTAACTCTGACTTAAAATAAGAAGAGTAGGCACTTGGTTATGGGATGTGGTGGGAAGAAGACAGAGTAGGAGAGGGAGGGAGAGGGGAAGCGGGATGGGGAGAGGGGAGGAGAGAGGGGAGAAGGAGAGGGTAAGAGATGGAGGACATGGTGGCTTCTGGTAGTCTTCAGCCTGGAACACTGGGAGGGTGGCCGGTGGTTGGACAGCCCTGGACACAGACGCTGGTCAGGCATTTCGAGCAGGTTTGTTGGGGTTGATCTTGGGAGATGCACCTGCAAAGAACTGAAGAGGGCAGCATTGCGCAGGAGTGGCTGACACACGGCGCGGGTCTAGCGGAAGTCTCAGCAGTTCTGGAATTGAGGCAATTCTTCAGACTGTCAAAACTGAGTCAAAAGCGCCAGGACTTCGAGTGTCCCAGCACCAGCCAATCCCTGGCTGCTGGAAATCTACTGGGAAAGCTCCAGACAACTCTTTCTCCTTTTTTTTTTTTTTTTAAAGATTTATTTATTTATTTGAAAGTCAGAGTTACACAGAGAGAGGCAGAGAGAGAGAGAGAGGGAGAGAGAGAGAGAGAGGTCGTTCATCTACTGGCTCACTCCCCAGAGGGCCGCAATGGCCAGAGCTGTGCCGATCCAAAGCCAGGAGCCAGAAGCTTCTTGCAGGTCTCCCATGCAGGTACAGGAGCCCAAGAACCTGGGCCATCTTCCACTGCTTTCCCAGGCCATAGCAGGGAGCTGGATCGGAAGTGGAGCAGCTGGGCCTCGAACTGGCGCCCATATGGGATGCTGGCACTGCAGGCAGTGGCTTTACCTGCTATGCTACAGCACCGGCCCCCAGACATTTCTTTACGGACAAAGGTAATTTCCAGTGAGGGAAGCAGCTGTGTGGAGCAGTAGCTAACATTCCCAGCACTGGGGGGGTAGGCTCCCCACCCTGGCCGGGGGTCGGGAAAACACTGCCCTGTCCACCGCAGTTCCCCACTTGCACTGTTCTTGTTCTACTCAGATCCAAATCTAAAAAAAAAAAAAAAAAAAATCGGCAGGCGCTGCAGCTCACTTGGCTAATCCCCCACCTGCAGAGCCGGCACCCCAGGTTCTAGTCCCTGTCCCAGTTACTACTCTTCCAGGCCAGCTCTCTGCTGTGGCCGGGGAGTGCAGTGGAGGATGGCCCAAGTGCTTGGGCCCTGCACCTGCATGGGAGACCAGGAGGAAGTGCCTGGCTCCTGGCTTCAGATCGGCGCAGCGCTGGCCAAGGTGGCCATTTGGGGGGTGAACCAACGGAAGGAAGACCTTTCTCTCTGTCTCTCTCTCTCACTGTCTAAATCTGCCTGTCAAAAAAATTTTTTTATTATTTGAAAGGTAAAGTTACAGAAAAAGAGAGCTAGAGACACACACACAGAGACTGAACCATCTGCTGGTTCACTCCCCAAATAGCCGCGATTGTGGGGACTTGACCAGGTGGAACCCAGGAGCCTGGAGCTTCTTCCATGCCTCCCACTTGGGTGCAGGAGCTCAAGCACTTGGGCCATCCTCGCTGCTGTCCCAGGCACATTAGTAGGGAGCTGGATTGGAAGTGGAGCAGCCTCATGGGGTGGCGGTGTTCCATTAGCAGCTTAACCCACTGTGCCACAATGCTGGCCCTCAGATCTGGATTTCTTATGGTCAGTTTGCCTTGTTGGGAAAAGCTTCTACACGATTCTAGTTGGTTTTTTTTTTTTTTTTTGGAGGGAACTTCAAGAGAAGGGTTAATAGGCAAGTTAGTAGCCTTTACTGCTACGATAGGGTTTGTTTTTTTTTTTTAATTTAAAAAGCATTCCAAAAATAAAAAAAAAAAATTAAAAAACAACAACAAAGAAAATGTATTGTGTAACTGCTGAACTTCTCAAGATGGCCTGGATGGGCACCAGCCGCCCCCCGCGGCTTGGGTGTTGCTCCTTTATAGGACGCACGCCTGAACGTGCGGGGTGAAGCCTCAGGTGCCTCTTCCGTCCAGTCCCACCACTGTGTTTCGGCTCTCAGCCTTGTGCTCGGCACGGCTGCCATGTTTGCCAATGGTTGCTTCCTGCTCCTGCAGAGGCGGCACAAACCGGTCCGTCTCATGGCGACACTTTCCAGTCGGTGATGTTCCTTCGTTCCTTTGTCGTTTCTCTCAACCCTACAAGGGCTCTCAAGGTCTGGAAGAGTCTCATCACCCTCCGCTGTACCACTGATTCTAGATTTTCCTTGCCTTTGGCCAGCACCCCGCCAGGGCCAGGCAGGCAGGAGCGGGCCGACCCACACCTTCTCCCCCGAGTGCGGGCGTGCCTCCACTGTCCTTAGCCCGAGGTCTCTCTGCTGTGAACACAGCATGGGAACGCCAGGAGAACCCACCAGGGACGACCCGAATGCCAAGCGGTTCCTCCTGCCACCCGCGGCCAGCTGGGCGAGTCCTTTCCTTGCCGGTTTCTCTCTCGCTCAAGGAAAGACAGGGAAGTTCAACTGGGACGCTTGGCTGTGAGCCCCCAGGGGAAACAAACACAGCTCTGCTTTCCAGGACCTGGAGGCCCTCCAGATCGAACTCCCTGAGCTGTTCCTTGTGTGCGAAGGTTGGATTTCTAGCCCAGCACCATGCAGGCACTTCTCAGCATCACCGGGTGGCCACTGACTGGGGGCTGGCCGCTTGCTCTGGAGGGCCCCCTGGGGTACTGTCTTAGATCTGGTCCCTTGGCTGCCTCTTGTTTTTGTCTTCCCTCCAGAAGAATCTTATATGCATTTTCTAAAAAAAGATTTATTTGTTTATTTTTTTGAAAGGCAGAGTTAGTTACAGAGAGGCAGAGGCAGAGAGACCTTCCATCCACTGTTGCACTCCCCAGTTGGCCGCAACTGTCGGAGCTGCACCGATCCAAAGCCAGGAGCCAGGAGCTTCTTCCAGGTCACCCACATGGGTGCAGAGGCCCAAGCACTTGGGCCATATTCTGCTCTTTCCCATGCCACAACAGAGAGCTGGATTGGAAGTGGAGCAGCTGGGACTCGAACTAGCACACATATTGGATGCCAGCAGTGCAGGCTGGGGCTTTGCTGCAGCGCAGGCCGTGGTTCTATCAAGTCGGTGGCCTTTGAGTGGAGCCGTGTAAGACTGGTGGGGCCCTGGCCATGTGTGTTTGCTACAATGTCCATCCCTTGCTGGAAAGGATGTAAGGGTGAGGACCGAATACTCCAGAAACCTATGGAGAGTGGTGCTAGCTGGGTGCTCCCAGGGCAGGAAAGGCAAGTCCTCAGTAGCCACGGGCTCCATACCCACCCATGGGTTCAACCCACTGTGGACCCTAACATTCAAGAGAAAAGTTGCAGGGGCCGGCGCGGTAGTGTAGCAGGTAAAGCCGCAGCCTGCAGCACTGCCATCCTGTATGGGTGCCGGTTCGAGTCCCAGCTGCTCCACTTCTGATCCAGCTCTCTGCTATGGCCTGGGAAAGCAGAAGATGGCCCAAGTCCTTGGGCCCCTGCACCTGGATGGGAGACTTGGAAGAAGCTCCTGGCTCCTGACTTTGGATTGGTGCCAACTCTGACTTTCAAATAAATAAATAAATAAATCTTAAAAAAAAAAAAAATGTGTGGGGGCCGGTTTTGTGGCTTAGTGGGTAAAACTGCTGTCTGCAGTGCCAGCATCCCATATGGATGCTGGTTCAAGTCCTGGTTGCTCCACTTTCAATCCAGCTCCCTGGCAAGGTACCTGGGAAAGCGGCAGAAGGTGGCTTGGGCCCCTGCACCTGCGTGGGAGATCCCAAAGAAACTCCTGGCTCCTGGCTTCACCTGGCCCAGCCCTGGCTATTGGGGCCATTTAGGGAGGGAACCAGTGGGTGGATGCTCGCTATCTCTCTCTCTCCCTCTCTCTCTGTAACTCTTTCAAATAAGGAAATAAATCTTTTAAAAAATGTATGTCGTCGGTTTGCACCTGCTAGAACACGAACACAGCTCTAGGAGGGCAGAACCGCTGTTCTCCTTTCCTTGCTGAATGACTCTGGATGGAGGCTTGCAACAAGCAGTCGGATGTGGCCATGTGTGCCATGGGGTAAAGGAGGCGTGTGTCCAGAGAGGGGAAGGTGGGGCTTAGTGCGAGTGTGAAGTCCCCAGCTCAAGCCATGGTGGAGACACGAAGACAGCATTCTCTCACCAAGGCAAGACTGCATGAAGGAAGTACAAGCATGTAATCGTGTGGGTTCCACTCCCACAGTCTGTGGTCTCCAGGCCAGTCTCTCTGGAAGTTTACTGAGCTCTCCAAGCCTCCAAATGGTTTGGAGAAAGGCTTCCCATGGCAGACGAGAGGCTCTGTGGAGTACCCAATGGACTGTGAGAAAACAGCATTTGAACTCGCTCGGCCATTAACTGTGTGATCCTGGTGGGGGAGGGGGAGTGTAAGGCTCAGTATCCTTATCAAGAATGGGACTGTGAGAACTAATGTTATCTGAAGCAGGTACTTCCCTCCACCTGGGGCATGGGTGGATGCCAGCCCCTGGCCGGCAGGTGGATGAGGGACAGAAGACGCAGAGCAAACTCCAGGCTCTGGCTGCACACATAGCATGTCCACGTACGCCTGCCCTCCCCTGTAGCCCTTGCACGTGCATAGAAGGCTATGTTCTCCAGCCCACACACGTGTGTGGACATTAGCTGCACTTTAGGAGCCGAGCTAATTGGTTTTAAAGTCTCTTTCTTATCTTTCCCCTGGTAGGTAGTAGCTGGGCAGTAGCAGTGTGGCTCTGTAGACAGAGGGAGTAGTCGCCGCGACAGGGCTGTCCCCACCATGGCCTTCAGTCAGCTCCAGGCAGAAGTCAGGGACCACCTGCGGATCCACAACCTCCTGGCCCGACAGTGCATGGCGGAGTTCCTGGGTGTGTTTGTGCTCCTGGTATGCAGGGACGTGGGGGAGGGGAGCGGAACCTGGGAGGTGGACAGATGTTTCTGGTTCCTGCTGGTCTGCCAGCCTCTGTTTTCCATCTTTCACCCACTTCCCTGTCCTCTTCCTCCTCATCTCTCCCCCTTCCTCTCCTACTTCCTCTCTCTCTTTTATTCCAGTCTCTTCTCCTTTCTCACTTTCCTCCTCTTTCTCCTTCCTCTTCCACTTCTTGCATTTCTGTTTCCTTTCCTCTTTCTGCTTGTCTCTGTTCCCGCCTCTTGGCTGCTCCCCGAGCTGTCCCCATCTCCCTCTCCTGGGCCCCGTGTTCCTCCTCTCTCCTTTCCCCCACAGCTCATCACCCAGGGCAGCGTGGCCCAGGCTGTGACCAGTGAAGAAAGCAAAGGAAACTTCTTCACCATGTTCCTGGGGGGTGCTCTGGCCGTGACTGTCGCCATCTACGTGGGCGGCAACGTCTCAGGTGAGGAGGGTGGCGCGTGGTCATCGGGGAGGGTGGCGAGTGTACGTGAGCGTGGGAGTCTGGTGGCGGTGGTCACAAGGCACATCCCTTGGTGACTCACGGACATTATCTCCCTAAGCTTTGCCAGTGCCCTCCCTGGACTGAGATACGCCTTTGCCCTCACCCAGCCCCTCCCCTTTCTGTATCTCTCCAATCCCCTTCCTCACATTGATCCCTGGCTCAGGCAGGAATCTAAGGCAGGGCATTGAAGGTAAGTGCTATCCTTGTGTGCCCCTGCAGCCCTCTGGGCCCAGGGACCTCACCTGCTCATTCCCCATCACTCAGGGCATCAGCCTGTCTGGCTGGAGCCTGAGACCTGGCCTGCTGTGGCAGGAAGGAGCAGACAGGCCCAGGCGCACCGTGCGACCCCGCTGAGTCACCTGCACTCCTGTGCCTCAACCTCCGAAGCTCTATGATGGAAATAGTAGTGTGCCTTGAGCGTTGTGGGAAGCAGCAGCGCATGGCAGCACCATTTAATGGACACTGGTTTTCTTTCTTGTTCCTTCAAGGGGCCCACCTGAATCCGGCCTTCTCCCTGTCCATGTGCCTCCTGGGACGCTTCCCCTGGGCCAAGCTCCCCATTTATATCTTTGTGCAGCTGCTGTCTGCTTTCTGTGCCTCGGCAGTCACCTACTCCGTCTACTACGGTAATAGAGGGGGCAGGGGCGGGGGCACCTGTGTGTGGGCAGGGGTGCCTCCGGAGGGTCTGGGAAGCAAAGATGGAAGCCTGGCTGTTCCTCTTCCCTGAAGATGCCCTGCAGAACTATACAGGTGGGAACCTCACAGTGACTGGTCCCAGGGAGACGGCCTCCATCTTTACCACTTATCCTGCCTCTTATCTGTCCCTGAGCAACGGCTTCTGGGACCAGGTGGGTGTGAGGCAGAGACCTTTGGGATCCCAGGCTACTACTGTCTAGGGGAGACCTTTGTCCTGTCCCTTGGGACCCCAGCCTACTGTCCAGGCTCTGGGTGGGATGTGGGGTGAGAGCTGTCTTGGCACCTGCCCCGCTCCTCCTCCCCCCACCCCCCAGTCCCAGCTGCCTAGGTTGGACAAAGCTGGATGACATAGATTCTTCTGCTTCCGTCAACTCCAAGGTTCTGGGCACCAGCGTTCTGATTGTGGGGCTCTTGGCCATCCTGGACAGACGGAACAAGGGTGTGCCTGCCGGTCTCGAGCCAGTGGTGGTGGGGCTTCTGATCCTGGGCATTGGCTTATCCTTGGGTGCCAACTGTGGGTATCCACTCAACCCTGCGCGGGACCTGGGCCCACGGCTCTTCACCTATGTGGCTGGCTGGGGCCCGGAAGTATTCAGGTGAGAGAAGCAGCTCCTGGTGCTGTGCTCCACTGCCCTCCCTCTGCTGATGGCTCTGGCCCTGGTGCCCAGCTTTCTCCTCTTAGGACAGTATCCCTTCTGCAAGCCCACACCCCTCTTTAGAGACCCCCTTCTGCCCTTTTCAACAGAATGCTAAGATCCAGAGGTTGTGTTCTTGGGCCCGTCATATTATCTTTCGGGGCACTAGTGACCTCATCAGCAAATTGGGTATAGTCAAGAACTCCCTATGGCGAGAAGCTGGACCAAGCCCAGTGTCTCTCCCCCAGAACTACCACTGCTAGTTGCTGTCCTTGGGGAGAGGGGCTAAGGGAGCCACCCCTCATATCTCCCTTTTGTCTTTTGATGGCAGTGCTGGCAACGGCTGGTGGTGGGTGCCCGTGGTGGCCCCTATGGTGGGGGCCGTCCTCGGCACAGCTGTGTACCACCTGCTGGTGTCTCTGCACCACCCGGAGGACTCAGAGCCAGCCCAGGAGGCGAAGCCTGCTCTACAGACTCACTCGGTCCAGACGCTGGAGTGTAAGCTGTGACCGTGACAGCCCTCGCCTACCTCGAGGCCACTGGGGACAGCCACCCAGCTTGCCCGCCAGCCGCATGGCCACTCTTCTTCTTTATGCCAGATTCTCTGTGTACCCATCCAGGCAGCCCTTCCTCCTCAACCAGGAAGGATGCCAGACACGGGCGGACTGCAGGCAGATGAGGGTCAGGAACTCACGCCCCTCACCCCTGGCCCCACGACCGGTATTCTGACCCTCAGGGCCTCTAGGAACGCAGGAGCGCCCAGAAGCCGCCAGGGGGCGCGGGCCCGGGGTGCCAGCCTGGGAGGCTGCGGGGCCCCACGGGGCGCCAGGGCCCGACCACCTAGCGCGGGCCCGAACCCTGGGCGCTTCCCTCCAAAGCCTGGGCCCGACTGCACCTCCCAGCTCTCGGAACCTCGGCGCCGCCCGCCGTCACCCTCACGGGGGCGCCTCCCTTACGCTGGGCCGCCCGCAAAGGTAGCCGAGGGTGAGGCGACTGCCTCCACCCAAGGGGCGTGGTGCGGGCCGAGCACAGCCCTCGAGCCCTCGGAGACGGGCAGAGAAACTGAGGCACAACTCGACAGCTGGACAGTCGGGGCCGTGTTGTTCAGGGAGGGGGTGCAGTCCAGTGAGGCGATCCAGGGCGAGGAGAGAAGGCGAAGGGAGTGGGCGGTGGCCCCCAGGGCGGGATTCCGGGAGCGAGGGGAAACCGGCGTGGAGGAAAAGCCTCGTCGTTCACCGCGCCCCCAGCCCTCACGCCCCCCTCCCTGGAACGTGCTTCCCGCAGGGGAGGCGGCCTTCTCCCAGTCCCTTCCCTCCGAATTAAACAGAACACCTCTGCGCTCCCTGGCCTCGCGAATCGTTCGTTTCAGCCGCGGGCAGGATGCGAGGGCTGGGTTCCCGGCCCTAGGCGCCCTCCGCGGGCCGGTGAAGACCCTCCCCCTGCCCCGCACAAACATGGCGGCCGCCGCCTCCCCTCCCCTCGGCCCTCCCCGAAACCCCCTCCCGCCCCCCGCCCTCTGCTGCCACTTCCGTCACTTCCGCCCCGCCGTGGCCGAAACTGACACAAAGTAGCGGGCCGAGGCCCCGGGGGGAGCGGGGCCGCAGCTGGGGGGGGCGGGAGCCCGCGGGGAGCCGAGTCGAGCGCCCCCCGTCCCAGCCCCCGGCATGGGCAGGACGGGGCCGCCGGGGCGGGCGCCGAGCGCCGAGCGCTGAGGTGAGGCGAGGCGAGGGGAGGCGAGGCGGGGGCAGCCGGGGAGCGGGGCCGGGAGATGCGGCCGCGGGCCGGAGAGACCCTGGTCTCGGGAGCTGCGGGGATCCGCGGCGGGCAGTGGGCGACGAAGGAAAGGGGGGTGTCTGGGGGAGCCGGGAGGCTGTGGGCAGGGTGGGCGGAGAGGGTGCCCGCGGGGCGCGTGGAGAGCCGAGGCGAGGTTTCTGCAGCAGGGACGGAGGGGTGGCCGCCTGGGGAATTGTGTGCGTGAGAGCGGGAGTCCGGGTCCCCGGGGGCCGGGAGCCGGCAGGAGGGAGCGTGGGGCAGGCAGGCGCTGTGCCAGAGGAAAACCAGGGGGGACCAGGAGCTTTGGCAGCTCCGCGCTGTGGAGCCTTGGGTTCTGCCCATGGCCGGCGAAGGTAGCCTGGGATGGTGTTGGTTGCTTGCGCCTTGGATTCCATGTCCTGTATCCCTGACCGGCCAGCCTCCGCTGAAGGAAGAAGTCTTGGTTGGAAAGGAGCAGGGGCCAGACCTAGGGGAGGAGCTGCTGTCCTCCATGGAGCACTGCCTCTTCCCGGGACTGGCTATTTTTATCCTAGATGTGGCTGCAGAGGGGGCTGGGGCTGGGGCAGGATGGCCAGGCAGGGCGACGTGGCCGATGGGCTTGACTGGTTCAGAAAACCCAGGCTGAAGGAGACTGCGAAGGAGACAGAGGGGGTCCTGGCTGCCAGGTCTCCCCCTCCCTTTCCCTTCCTGTCACTGCCCCCCTCTCCCTGGGGTGGAGGTCTGGGGCAAGCCTGCTCTCCTCTTCCCCCGGGGTCTTAGAGGTGAAACAACTTTCCTGGTTTGTGTCCAGACTCCAGACTTTCGCTGTCAGCTCTTTCCTCGACCTCAGACCCAGGCCTCCCAGGTCCGAGTGTGGCGTGGGGCCCCCCTCCCCGCGGGCGGGATGGGGTGACTTGTGATGCCCACCCCTGCATCCTCTCCTTGAACTCCTCCCTCTGCACCCCACCCTCCCATGACTCAGACTGCAGACTGGGTGGAGACCCTGGCCGGGGGCCCTGGAGGAGAGCTTGGCATCTTTCGACAAAATGTGGGTGAGGGATTTTGTTCCTGAGCCTGACACCTTGCCGGCCGTCACCGGGGATGGGCCATGCTGGAAAGGACTTCTGGCCTTCAGTGCTGCCTGCGCTGGGGAAAGGAGAACTGGTGTGGGTGACTGGGCCGTGGCCAGAGTCTGTAATTACAGAGGCTGGGCAGACAGGCAATTAGTATCTTGGGGCTGGCGGGCTGGTGGGGTGCGCCCTGTAGACTGGAGACAGAACCAAGGTGGGGGGGCAGAGACCGCCTTCCACTCAGAGAAAGAGGAGGTGACTGGCTGGCAGTTTCCTTTGGGCAGGGTTGAGGCTCTGTGACCCTGCCTTGTAGGCCAGGCCTTACAGCTCTTCAGAGGAAAGAAAGTACATAGGAAGGTGGAAGGGAGCAGAGCCTGCCCAAGTGATGCTGCCCATGCACACACCCGGGCCTTACTGCCTGGCCTGGGCTTGAGGTGGGAGAGGGGAGGGGGACTCCCTGCCAGGGCTGGCCCAGAATGACAGGAAGCCATTTGGGGACAGGCTGGCAGGAAGTGAAGGCCATGCTCACAATGTGAGGTGAGAATGGAAGCCCCAGGGTGGGGGTGGGGTGGGGGGATTGTAAGCATTTTGAGAAGGGAGGAGCCTGCCCACCCTGTTTCCTGATGTACTGCCAGGTGTTTCCTGGCTGATGATCCCTCCACCCCACCCTTTGGGGGAAACTGTGCTTTCTAATAGGCACAGCCACAACTCTGCCACCAGGAGGGCACGTGGGAGCACCCGTCATCCCTGGGACGGATACCTTGAGCCCTGCTGACCACGGCTAGCCCCTTCTCTCTGCCCCCCACCCTAGCCTCGGCTTCTGCCTTACGGCATGGCATCTGAGGCAGCGGCATGAGGGAAGGTGGTGCCAAAGGCCCCTCTTCTCTCTTGGACCCATCAGGGCCTGGAAGAGGACAGGTGCTGGTCCAGGAGGGGCGGGGGCAGAGCTGGAGAGGACTCTCGGAAGGAGCCTGCTGCAGGGAACGGAGGGTTACCTTCAGCTTCTTGACCTCTTGCATCTGTCGCCTTCCTGCAGGGTCTCCCATGGGACTGCTGGGACCTTGCTGGGTGAGATGGCACTGTGTGCAAAAAAGCGCCCCCCAGGTAAGACAGGCAAGGAAGGGAATCCCTGAGACCATCAGGAGTGGGTGTTGGTCTATGTGGCTCAGGGAAAGGAAAGAGGGACCAGCGGTAAGGGTCTGAGGACAGAGGACAGAGACATTGAAACCCCTACCCATCTTGGGGGAGCCTAGGAAACGGAATTCTTAAACTGGATCCCTGACCTGGGATCTCACCCCAGCCCCCCACCCGGAAATACCTATACTTCTATCTCGGGGCACCTGCAGCTCCCACTTCCTTTCCTGGGGAGCTGTGCGCTTGGCTCGCCTCCATCCTCTCGCTTCCCCGGTCCCCTCTGGTCCTCCTGGTTTTCCTGCGGGCGGGGTCGAAGGGAGGACAGCGGTCGTCCCGGACTACGCTAGCAGCTCGCTCTCCCGCAGTGGCCGGGCTGGAGGGGGCTGGGGGAGGGGGAGGCGGGGCTCGCGCGCTGCCTTTCGCCTACGCGGCGCGCTGGCGGGCGGCTGCCCTGCAGCCCGGGAGCGGGCGGGGGCGGAGCCTGGGGCGTGCTCACCGCGGCGCGGCCACTCAGCGCGCGCTGGCCTCCGCGGGGGGCGTGGGGGGCGGCATCCGCGGCGGCGGCGGCCGCTGCGCGGGTTTGCTCTCGGCGTCCCCCAGCGCGGGCGGCCGAGACGATGGCCTGGTCTGCGTGTGGCGCGCGTGCCCGATGGCCGGGGCTCCCCTCTGAGCGGCCACAGCTCCTGCGCCTCCCCGGGGGCCCACCCCGTCGGCACCGCTGAGGCCAAGGACAGACAGACACTCTGCCCTCCCCCGCTTCAAACCGGGATCATGACGGTCCCCAAGGAGATTCCCGAGAAGTGGGCCCGGGCGGGGGCGCCTCCCTCTTGGAGCCGAAAGAAGCCCTCCTGGGGGACAGGTAACGGGAGGCAGTGCCTGGCAGCTCCCCTGCGCCCGGGATTCCTCCCTTCAATTCCCGTAGCCTCCCCTCACCTTCCCCAATGCTCTTTCCAGACCCGGAGAGCCTGGCTCTGAAGGCTCCAGCCCCTGCCTGCTTTCTTTGCATGATGTTTGGTGATTGCGCAGGGTTTCAGCCCGAAGGGCCCCCTCTCGGGAAGTTTCTGACAGCGAAGTGGCTTGGCTGGCAGGGGCAGCGCTGTGTCCTGGTGTTATGTTACTGCAGTGTGCTCTGCAGGGGTCTTGGGAGGCCACAGGAAGGGCCCAGGAGTGCTCCCCTTTGCCTCCAGGACGGGTGGAAGACATGTTTAGTGCCTAACCAAGTTACTGCCTGAGGTAGAGGTGACCCCGGGGGTGGGCTGGGGAGCCCTTCATATGAGCACACTTTGTTCTGAGACCTGAACTTGGCACCTGCCTTCCAGGACCTGTGTGGGTTTCAGGATAGATGAAGTGAAATAGATGTTACTAAGTGACAGATGAGCTATTTAGGAGAAATGTGTGCAGATGGTACAAAAAGGTGATTGAGAGCCAGCGTTTCTAATACATTTCATTCTTCCCTCCTCCATCTCTGTCTCCGTCTGCATGACCCATATCCCTGACCCCCCCCATCTCTTACTTGAAGATGAGCTTTGAAATAAGGTGATGTCATTGTGGGCCAGTCAGAAGCTGCTGCTGGCACCATGTGACAGGCAGAGGCTCCGGTAGGGGCACTGCACGTGGAGCTGAGATGCTGCCGCAGAGCAGCTCCGGGGCACAGTGACCCTCCAACTCGCCGCCCACCTCAGCCCCCAGGATGGAGGGGCGCTGTGCCTGCGCCTGGGTCTGCAGTGGCCCCTGGGTGGGCCGGTGGAAGCTTTGTCTTTGGCTGTCACTCCCTGGTAGTGAGGAAAAATGCATTGATAGCAGCAACAGAAGGGTATGGGGATTCCCCCAGCCGGGGCTCCTCCAGGGCGGTGGGGGAGAGGAACCGAGTGCACCCAGTGGGGACCTTGACAGCTGGCCGTGAGGGCAGAGAACTCTGAGGGTAGCCTGCAGCGCTGTGTGGCCAGGCTGTGGTGAGCGGTGGACTAGAGAGGAGAATTTGATGCCACCTCCGGTGTGGTGTGCACTCCTTAACACCGTATTCTGTGGAAAGAACCAGGGGCCCTCGGTGAAAGCCCCACAGATGGGTGTGGGCCCGACAAGGTGTGGGTCCAGGCCTCGGTTGGCTCCTCCTGATTGCAGCATCATTCTGTTGCAGAAGAAGAAAGGAGGGCGCGGGCTAATGACCGAGAATACAATGAGAAATTCCAGTATGCGGTGAGTGACTCCAGACCACTCCTCATCTCCCTGACCCGGCCGGAAGGCACAGGACATCTAGGTCGGGGTGGAAGGCTGACTGCGGGAGGGGGCGGCGGCTTCCCTGGCTGCTCTCCATCTGCTGTGCTGGTCTTTTTTCATGCCTTCACCTATCAATCAGTGAAGCAGGACATGTTGACCCCGTGACCCTCCCTTCCCACCCCTGTTTCCGCCTCCCACACTTAGTCTGCTGACTTTGGGGGAAGCCTCAAACTGGTTTTGGGTTGAGGCTGGAGACTGCCTCATTTCTTTAAAAAATATTTATTTATTTGAAGGGCAAAGTGACAGAGAGGGGAGAGTCGGAGATCGATCGATCTGCGGCCTACTGGGTCACTCCCCAAATGCCTACAGCAGCTAGGGCTGGGCCAGGCTGAAGCCAGGAGCCAGGAACTCCATCCAGGGACTCAAGCACTTGGGCCATCACCTGCTGTCTTCCCAAGTACATTATTGGGAAGCTGCATGAGAAGTGGAGTAGCTGGGACTCGAACTGGCACACCCATAGGGGTGCAGACGTCCCAAGTGGCTGGTGGCTTAACCTGCTGGTCCCCAGTGCACACCCCCTGGAAGCTGCCTCATTATTTTCTCTCCCGCTGCCACAGAGTAACTGCATCAAGACCTCCAAGTACAACATCCTTACTTTCCTGCCTGTCAACCTCTTTGAGCAGTTCCAGGAAGTCGCCAACACTTACTTCCTGTTCCTTCTCATTTTACAGGTGAGTGACCTGTTGTAGATCCTCTGCAACTCACAAAGCCAAACAAAGCCCAGCAAGAGGAGGGTCTAGGGGGAAGGAGGCAGGGGGTGGGGCCTCAGAAGCACGCTCCTCTTTGCTCTTTGCAGTTGATCCCACAGATCTCCTCCCTGTCCTGGTTCACCACCATTGTGCCTTTGGTTCTTGTCCTCACCATCACAGCTGTTAAAGATGCCACTGATGACTACGTGAGTTGTTTTCATTCTTCTACCTGTTCCCCACCGCACACCCTGCATCCCTCCCCACAACGTAGAGCCACCTGCACCCAACAGAGTTCCTTGGTGACCTTGGCACCCCATACCTTCTGCAGCCAGATCCATGCTGTCTCATAGAGGCTGTGTGGGGAGGGAGACAGGGAGGGAGCTGGTGTGTGAGTGGGTCTGTCTAGGCATTTCCCAGCATGCACTGAGGCTCACAGGTGGTCCCGTTCTCTTGGAGCAGGAGAAGGCGCTTTACCTTTATCAGTTCTCTTTTCAGTTCCGCCACAAGAGTGACAACCAGGTGAATAACCGGCAGTCTCAGGTGCTGATCGATGGAATGTGAGTCCTGTTGGAGACCAGGGCCCTGGGGAGGATGGGGTCCCCCGAACCTCTCCAGCCACTGACAGCCTCGTCCTGTCTTCTCCTTGCTCAGCCTCCAACAGGAGCAGTGGATGAATGTCCGTGTTGGTGATATTATCAAGCTAGAAAATAACCAGTTTGTGGCGGTAAGGGACGAGGCACCCTTCCAGGCCCACCGGGCCTCTTCCTCCTCTGGGCAGACAGGGAGTGAATGCTGATTTACTGATTTCCACCCGTGGAAGGAGGGACGTTTTCTTGAGTGGGGGACTTCAGTGCCATGTGAACGTGTTGGGGACTGGCCATTCTTGCACTTGGTGCTGAGCAAACCAAGACTCCTTGCTGGAGAGTCCGTTGGGGGTGGAGGTTCGGTTTTCGTACTTCTCATTAGGTTCTCCCCGTAGGCGGATCTCCTCCTCCTCTCCAGCAGTGAGCCTCACGGGCTGTGTTACATCGAGACAGCAGAGCTGGATGGGTAAGTGGCATGCCCGAGTGTCAGTGCTCTCTTTCTGCCCCCTTAGGTGTAAAAAGATTGTTTTTGAGAGAGTTCCCAGGTCTGGACTCGGAAAATTTAGGAGTAAGAAAAGTTTTGGATGTGTACGCCACCACCCCTGTCTCCCAGCCCCCGTGTTTGCTGGGCTAAGCAGTGGGTGCTCCCCGATCAGGTGGCCCCAGCTGGACTCTGGCGGGTGGGGAGAGAGCCGGGACTCAGGAGACTGTCTTTCCAGAGAGACCAACATGAAGGTGCGTCAGGCAGTCCCAGTCACCTCGGAGCTGGGCGACATCAGTAAGCTTGCCAAGTTTGATGGTGAGTAGTCGCGGAGAGGCAGCCTCCAGGGGTGGGGGGGTTGGCTTTGGCATTTCAGTTTGTCTTTCCTTGTTGCTGGGATGTGCAGCTCCCTGGGCTTTTTTGGGAGTGCCAGGTGGCTGCCATTGCTTTGAGTGGACGGTCATTTCAAGGGGACCTCACAGCTGAAGGCCCCCCTCTCGCTGTGCATGTCGAGAGGAGGTCAGCATCTTCATTTTGCGTATTAGCTCAGAATAGGATATGTGCTCCTCCAAACAAGACAAATTGCAGAGCATGGGAAACGTTAATATCCTGGCCCCCAATCTCCCCCTCCTTAGGTGGCCACCTTAACCGACAAATCTTTGTATCCATTCATACTTTTCACACACGTTTATGTAAATATAAATGAGTGGAATCACACTATACCTAAATCTACTGTGTAAAGGAAGCTACCTGGCCCTTTTTAATAGCTACGTGACATTTCATAAACTCGGTGTTGCATAATTTTTTTCACTGTTCAATTGTTTCTAGTCTTTTGCTGTCCAAATAACACCTTGATAAAACTTGTGTGACTGTTGATAAAGCCGTTGTGCGCTGTTATTTCTGTAGAGGGGAGTCCCGAGGGAGGGTGGGCTTACTGGGTCAGGGATACTTGTACTTTTAATATTAGTTCATGCTGCCTCATTGTTGTCCTGCAAAGCTGTGTCAGCTTACGGTGCCACCAGCGCTGTGTGGATGGGCTTCCATCTCCCTTTGTTTTTTCTCTTGGTTTTGCCATCTTGAGGTCAAGCCGTAGACCGAAGCTTGCTCAGTGACTCCTTGTCTTCCCTGCAGGCGAGGTGATCTGTGAGCCCCCCAACAATAAGCTGGACAAATTCAGCGGCACCCTCTATTGGAAGGACAGCAAGCTGCCCCTGAGCAACCAGCACATGCTGCTGCGGGGCTGCGTGCTGCGCAACACCGAGTGGTGCTTCGGCCTGGTCATCTTTGCAGGTGGGCCTCCCGGGCCCGGCGGCGAGGGGCAGGGTTGCCGCTCAGCCCTCCCTCTGCCACGGGCCGTGAGGCTGGGTGGGTCGGTAGAATGCGGAAGGTAGGAAGTTTCTGGCCCTGAATCCGGGCCTTTTGCCCAGTCCGCGTCTCCATTCGACCCTGATGTCCTCCAGCCTGGGGATCCGGGCAGAAGCCCAGGGGCGGATGTGTTACTTAGCTCTCACAGCCCTTTCCTTCTTTTCTAGGTCCAGACACTAAGCTGATGCAGAACAGTGGCAGGACAAAGTTCAAGAGAACAAGTATTGACCGCCTGATGAATACACTGGTGCTCTGGGTAGGGGTTCTCATATTTGACTCCCAGCCCTTGCCCTCTGGTTCTCCCTGGGTGGCGCCCTTTGCACCCATCTCTCCTCCCTGGCTGGCAGGCAGGCAGGCTTCGGGTTTGGCTCTGAAGCCACTGGCAGGTTCGCTACTCAAAGGCAGTGTTTATTTCAGGCTCCTATTAGACTTGGGAGATGTTATTTTAAAAACCTTAGGAACGTGCATGAATCAACAACTTAAAGAAACTAAAACAAATCATCCCTTCTCTGGACTCCAGTTACAGCGGTGACTTAGTGCAGCATGTGACCGTCTGTTTGCTTTTGCCAAGACAAGGAGCCCTTCATGGGATTGGAGAGGGAATTAAAAGAAAAATCTCCATTTGGAAGATGGTTCGCAGGGTCTTTGCCCCCAACTTCTAAGAAGGAAGGATCCCAGAGGGAACAGTTCTGTGTTAGTTCATGGCAGTTCCTGAATCCTTCTCTTGTTCAGCTGGAAACCTGAGCACTTTGTCGGGCTCTCCTCCCCTTCCTGTACCCCCACTGCCTGCCCCCCACATGCCAACGTGCAAAGGCTGGGGCCAGCCTCTTTGAGACGTAGCTTAGGCCCTGGCTTTTAAAGGTGTGTGGAAGCCCAGCCTGGGCCAGGGGTTAGGTTTAGTGTGCAGATGTTCACGTTGCCCCCTAGTGGTCCATGGGTACCAGGCTGCTCTGCTTTGTTTCCAAGCCTCAATGGTAGAGGCAGCATTGGAAATAGATATCAGGGCCAGCGCCGGCGCACCGGGTTCTAGTCCTGGTCGGGGCACCGGATTCTGTCCCTGTTGCCCCTCTTCCAGGCCAACCCTCTGCTGTGACCCGAGAGGGCAGTGGAGGATGGCCCAAGTGCTTGGGCCCTGCACCCCATGGGAGACCAGGAAAAAAAAAAAAGGAAATAGATGTCAAGAATTAAACAGCGGGCTCAATATTTTTCTTTCTTTTTTTTTTTGACAGGCAGAGTGGACAGTGAGAGAGAGAGAGACAGAGAGAAAGGTCTTCCTTTTGCCGTTGGTTCACCCTCCAATGGCCACTGTGGCCGGCACGCTGCGGCCAGCGCATCGTGCTGATCTTGAAGGCAGGAGCCAGGTGCCAGGTGCTTTTTCCTGGTCTCCCATGGGGTGCAGGGCCCAAGGACTTGGGCCACAGCAGAGAGCTGGCCTGGAAGAGGGGCAACCGGGACAGAATCCTGCACCCCGACCAGGACTAGAACCTGGTGTGCCGGCGCCGCAGGCGGAAGATTAGCCTATTGAGCTGCGGTGCCGGCATCAATATTTTTCTTTCAATCACTAAGACTTCGGTTTCTGATGTTTAAAAATGTTTTTTTAATTTATTTTGATTTCTTGTTTGAATGATCAAGAGACAAAAAAAGAGACAGAGATTTCCATTCACCAGTTCACTCCCAAAATGCCTCCAACAGCCGGAGCTGGGCCAGGCCAAGGCTGGGAGCCAGGAACTCAGTTTGAGTCTCACATGGGTGACAGGGGCCCAAGTACTCAGCGTCTTCTGCTGCCTTCCCAGGGTTTACATTAGCAGGCAGCTGCTTGGGAAGCAGGACCTGGCCTCAGCCTAGGCACTCCGATACGGGATGTGGGCATCCCAGTGGTGTTTTAACTCTTATACCAGATGTACCAAATGCCTGCCCCATGTGACTTCTGACTAATCAAGAAATCTGTATTTATGAAGATGTGGTTTGTTTCCCTGGTTAACAAAAGAGAGGAAAGGCGGGCATTTGACACAGCGGTTCAGACACCACACACAGCATCTCATATCGGGGTACTGGGTTCCAGCCCTGGCTCTGCTTCTGATTCAGCTTCCTGCTGAGATGCGCCCTAGGCGGCAGCAGGTGATGGCTCAAGTGCTTGGGTCCTTGCTTCTCACAGGGGAGAAATGAATTGAATTGCAGACTCCTAGCCTTAGCCTGGCCCAGCGGCAGCTGTTGGAGGCATTTGGGGAGTAAACCAGCAGACGGAAGATCTCACTGCTTCTCAAATATTAAGTAAAAAATTATTAAAAAGTTTAGAAAGAGAACAGTGTGTTTGAGAATATAGTAACTTGGCATCTTTGTTGGCCTGTGGAGGCTCAGCTCAGGTGAGTGGATACTTTGTAGTAGACTTCCTCCTTCTGTTGACAGTCACTCACTGCGACTCGGACCACCTCAGGAGGTTCCTGGGAGTTCCAGGATGCCAGGTTGATAGCTGCCAACTCTTTGTCCCTGTTACACAAATGAGAAGGTGTGGAGAGAGAAGGCCACGTGGCTGTCAGTGGCCCACGGGAACATGTCACTAGTTCTGAGTTCCGTTGGTAGAGTGTGCTGCCAGCTTAAAGGTACCTGTGCCTTTAAGGGCTCAGAACTTGAGTAGTGACTGCCTTTAGGATGCACTTGGTTTTGAGGGCCTGCGGAGTGTCAGCCAAGCCTCTGCTTCTCGTTCTTTCCCAGATTTTTGGCTTCCTGGTCTGCATGGGGGTGATCCTAGCCATTGGCAATGCCATCTGGGAGCACGAGGTCGGGACGCGCTTCCAGGTCTACCTGCCCTGGGACGAGGCGGTGGACAGTGCCTTCTTCTCCGGCTTCCTCTCCTTCTGGTCCTATATCATCATCCTCAACACCGTTGTGCCCATTTCACTCTATGTCAGGTACGTGCTCTCTCCCCCCTGGGGTCTCTGCAGAGAGCCCGGCTGGTTCCTTGGAAAGTCTTTACTCCGAAGGTGAAATCCCAGAGAAGGAATGTGGGATCCTCCTCTTTCTGTGTGGTGAACATCTTATGTTCTCTGTTATCTGTGTGCACAGCGAGGTTGTTACCGCGGGTTCTTGGCACTTTGGATTGTATCAGAGCAAAAACCACATTTATTTATTCAGCGCATATTTATCACATACCTTGTGTTTGCACATGCATGCGTGCAGACGAGTGTGCCCAGTGCCACGGCACAGAGGTGAATGGGGCTCCGTCCCCTGGGAGCTTGTCTAGCAGAGGAAGAAAAAGCTAAATGTGTCGTAAAGCCGGAGCAAGTGCTGTGGAAGGCATCCTACTTAGAGTCTTCCGTGCGTCACCAGGGGACGCGGAGATGTGTCAGGTGGCCTCTGCCTTCGAAAGCAGCAGGCCGATGGTGGGGGTGGGTAGGAGCAGTGTCACGGTTCCATGCAGGAGGCGCCAGCTGCCGTGGGGGCTGGGACTGCCCTGCTCCTGGGCAGGTCATCCGGGCATGTGTTAAAGAGGCAGCCGCTGCACTGGGCTTTGAGTGCCGGCTTGGAGAGGGAAGGTCGAGCCAGACAGAGCGGGCTGGGAATGAAGGCTTGAAGACAGAACCAAGGAATGGCGTGGGAAACGGTGGGGCAGGAGCATGGATCGTGAATGAGGGGCTCCGGGAGACAGGACTGGAAAAATAAGCTTGCCCCTGACTGGGGAGGGTCTTGAATCTTTGCCTGTTGACTTTATGCATACTAAACTGGTAAAGATTTTGAAAAAAAAAAAATCTAAAGAATCTATTCTCAAAATGCATTCTGAAGGAATCTAAAGGGTGCTTCAGGCGCTGTTGGCCATCAGTGCAGCCTGAATCAGGGTCAAGGAGACGGGCTGTTGGAGGCAAAGAGGACGTGAGCAGGGACTGGCCAGTGAGGGCTGCAGGGAGGCGGGGATGCAGGAGGCCGCCGGGGTCGGAAGGAAGAAAGAAACCCGCCCATTCGGTGCCTTGCTTTTTTTTTATTTTTGTTTTTTATAAACATTTATTTATGTATTTGAAAGGCAGAATGATATAGACAGAGAGAAATAACTTCTCTTTGCTGGTTCATTCCCCAAATGTCTGCAATAGCAAGATTGGGGCCAGGCTGAAGGCAGGAGCCAGGAACTCCATCCTGGTCTCCCACGTGGGTAGCAGGGGCCCAAGGGCTTGGCCATCATCTACTGCCTTCCCAGGTAAATTAGTAGGAAGCTGCATCAGAAGCTGAGGAGCTGGGGCTTGAAGAGGTACTAAAGGTATGGGGTGTTGTCACAAGCGGTGGTCTGACCTATGCCACAGTGCCAGCCCCAGCTGGTCACATTTCTTTTTTTTTTATATATTTTTTTATTTATTTTTTTATTTTTGACAGGCAGAGTGGACAGTGAGAGAGAGAGACAGAGAGAAAGGTCTTCCTTTGCCGTTGGTTCACACTCCAATGGCTGCCGTGGCCGGCGCGCTGTGGCCGGCGCACCGTGCTCATCCGATGGCAGGAGCCAGGTGCCAGGTGCTTTTCCTGGTCTCCCATGGGGTGCAGGGCCCAAGCACTTGGGCCATCCTCCACTGAACTCCGGGGCCACAGCAGAGAGCTGGCCTGGAAGAGGGGCAACTGGGACAGAATCCGGTGCCCCGACCAGGACTAGAACGCGGTGTGCCGGCGCCGCAAGGCGGAGGATTAGCCTGTTGAGCCACGGCACCTGCCAAGGTCACATTTCTTTTAATATTTATTTATTTATTTATTTGAAAGGCAGAGTTACAGAGAGGCAGAGAGAGAGAGAGAGAGAGGTGTCTTTCATCTGCTGGTTCACTCCCCAAATGGCTGCAGCAGCCAAAGTAGGGGCGGTCTGGAGCCAGGAGCTTCTTCTGGGTCTCCCACGTGGGTGCAGGAGCCCAAGGACTTGGGCCATCTTCTACTGCTTTCCCAGGCCATAGCAGAGAGCTGGATCGGAAGTGCAGCAGCCGGAACTTGAACCGGCACCCGTATGAGATGCCGGCACTGCAGGTGGCAGCTTTAGCCTCTATGCCACAGGGCTGGCCCTGTCCTGTTACTTTTTTAAGGAAATGCTTTATGGAGGTACTCAGAGCTCTGCCTATTGTTTATCTCTGTTCACACAGATTTCCCAAGCAGTCCTTACCCCGCCCACCAAGCGTCTGATTCTTAGTGCTGACCTCAGTGAGAAGATAAACATTTTTGAGCCGAGGGTGTGCTGTGTGGGCTTTCCCAGGGTGTCAGGAGGAGGGGCAGAAGGTTCTCGGTTTAGTCCTGCCTGCTTGTTAGCCACGTGACCCCAGGCAGATCCACAGTCACTCACACGTCACAGGGTGTGTCTTCACACGTAGAGGGAGAACAGTAATACTTCTCACCTGTACAAGGAAAATGAGAATTGGATTTTAAATATTAAGTTCCTCTGCAGTCACTGAGTGGCAGCAGGTCTGGTGCTGCCCTTGCGTCTCCAGGTCATTGCTGTTGAAACATTCTCTTGCCTGCAGCCTCACTCTGTTTTCCCACCTCTGGCTTTGCTGTCCACATTTTGTGCTTAAGGTCACTTGAAGCCCTTGGTTGCTGCCCAAGAAAGTTTTCTGTCTGAGTCTGGTCAGGTGACAGTGTGTACATCTGGGGGACGATGGGAGGGGGGACAGTAAGCTGTGTGGGAGAAGGTTGTGATTCCTTGGCGGCGGGGTCCCAGCAGGAGCCCCCAACAGGTCAGAAGCAGGGCTCTAGTTACGGCCTTGTTGCTCCGCTGTAAACACGGGGTCTTTTCTGGAAATGTGGTCTGTCCACGTCTCCAGGGTACTGATCAGCAGAGAGGAGTGCACGAGATGTTAAAGTATGCCGGATTCTGTCCTGGTTGCCCCTCTTCCAGTCCAGCTCTCTGCTGTGGCCCGGGAGTGCAGTGGAGGATGGCCCAGGTGCTTGGGCCCTGCACCCACATGGGAGACCAGGAGGAAGTATCTGGCTCCTGGCTTTGGATCGGTGCAGCGCACTGGCTGTAGTGACCATTTGGCGGGGGGGTGGGGATGGGAGGGTGGTGAACCATCTCATCTTTGTCTCTCTCTCACTATCTAACTCACTGTCAAAAAAAAAAAAGTGCCAGGGTGGACATTATGCTGTGGCGGGTAGAGCAGCGATGGCAGCAGCCCATATATAGACCCTGACTTGAGTTTGGCTCCTATGCTTCGGGTCCAGCTCCCTGCTAACATCCTGGGGAAGCAGTGGAAGACAGCCCAAGTACTTGGGCTGCTACCGCTTGGGAGACCCAGATGAAGCTCCTGACTCCTGGCTTCAGCCTGGTCCAGCCCTGGCCATTGCGGCCATTCAGGGAATGAACCAGTAGATGGAAAGATCTCTCTTTGTCCTCTCTCTGTAACTGTGACTTTCCAAGTAAATAAATATTTAAACAAAACAAAACCTTATGCCATTATAACTTGATGCAGAAGTACTTCAAAAAATGTGTGGAACATGCAATTGAAAGAGAAGATTATTTTGGTGCAAAACATTATTTTGAAGCCCACACCCTGTTTTTCCATGATACACATTTTCCACGAACTTTTGAAGACCCCTGGTATCATTCCCCAGATTGTCTGGGCCCCCTTGCTCTCGGAGCCAGCACCAGCTCTGGCCCGTGTTCTTCTGAAGGCTGCAGAGCTGGGGTGAGGAGCCCAGGCCAGAGTGGAGGAGAGTGCTCTGCCGTCCGAGGGCAGGGAGGGCGGCTCCAGAGCCAGCCTCAGTCTTCCTCCCCGGGGCGGCCCCTCCCTGAGGGCATCTGCGTGGCCGTGGCGTGCGCAGCACCCTCATTATTTCTCTCTCTTTTTTCTCTCCCCCTTCTCCCTCGCGCTTTCTCTTGTTTTTCTCTGCATGGTTTCTGTATTATTAGTCCTGAGGTAAGAACTGGCTGAGTGCCTTGTCTGCAGTCCCTTTTCCTCCTTTGCCTGTGCTGTCTGCCCTGCCCTGGCCCTGTGCACCTTTCTGTCTAGAGCGTCAGCAGGGGTCGGGCCGGGGCCGGGGCCGGGGCGGGGAGTTCCCTTGCCGGCTGGCCATAGGACACCGGCTCCACCTGCAGGCTCTCCTTGCCCTTTCCTGCCCAGGTGCCTGTGCCCAGGTGTCTTCTCCAGTCTCGTTTCTCCCCAGGCCGCAGGCCTGCAGCGAAGGCCCCTGTGGGTGGGGCACCTCCTCCCCTTCCCGCCCCAAGCGTCGCCTGCTTTCCCCCCTGTGCAGCGTGGAGGTCATCCGCCTGGGCCACAGCTACTTCATCAACTGGGACAAGAAGATGTTCTGCACGCAGAAGCGGACGCCTGCCGAAGCCCGCACCACCACGCTGAGCGAGGAGCTGGGCCAGGTGGAGTACGTCTTCTCCGACAAGACAGGCACCCTCACCCAGAACATCATGGTCTTCAACAAGTGCTCCATCGGCGGCCGCAGCTACGGTAGGGCCGGGTCTCCCCTGGGAGGGGTGGGACCGGGAGCCCCGCAGCTCTCTGACGTTGCTTGTCCTTCTTTCCTACTTGGGCCTGAGGAGCCCTGAAAGGGTCCCCCCTGTGTCCCGTGTCGGGGAGCAGATACTGAGCCCTCGGCCTGGTCTCGGCTCTGGGCAGGCGGGGAGCTCCTTGACTGTCTGAAGTGAAGACAAGACGCCGGCCTCTGGGCACCCTGGCCAGGTTGCACCTTGGCCGTCCCAGTGGAGTGCTAGACTCTCCCCAGGCTGCTGCTCAGGGCCTTCGTGAGTCTGGAATGTGACCGTGCTCTTTGCAGTGTGGCCCCATTGCCATGGCCTTGCGGCTGAGCTGCCGGGATGGCTCGGGACAGGGTGTGTGGGGTCTGACTTTTGGGCGCTGTGACCCCTGGTAACTGCTTTTCGCACTAACCTGGACCTTGAGGTCAGTGTGTAAGGCTTGGTCTGCTGTGTGGGCCTAACGGGTGGCAGGCACCCGGGGAGGCCCACTGAGCGGTGGGCACCGTGACCCTGTCGTGGCCAGGGTTCTGGATGCAGGGTGCCTGTTGCCCCCTGTCTCCAGGTCGGCAGTGTGAGTGGGGTGACGTCCGCTTGTCTGTTGGGATTGGTTGAGGATTCCGGGTGCTTGCGCTGGGGATTCTGTGATGGGTGCTTTTCCCTGTTGCTGTAGAGACCCCCAGCTCTGACATGGCTTCTTCTGTCCTGGCTGTGTGTGTGTAGGTGACGTGTTCGACGTCTTGGGACACAAAGCTGAGCTGGGAGAGGTAAGAGCCTGTCTCCATCACTGCCCCGTGTGCCAGCTGAACATACCCCGTGTGCCTGACCGGAAGCAGTTGCCGGGGTTAGTGATGTGTTGTCTGGGCAGGTGTGGACAGGATACCGGGCCGTCCTCGAGGGCTGGGAGGGCAGCGGCATTAACCCCCACCCTACCCGGGGCGGCTCGGTAGCCCAGCCTTTCCTGAGCGCCTCCCTCCCCGTTCCAGAGGCCTGGACCCGTCGACTTCTCCTTTAATCCTCTGGCTGACAAGAAGTTCTTATTTTGGGACCCCAGCCTTTTGGAGGCCGTGAAGATGGGGGACCCACACACGCACGAGTTCTTCCGCCTCCTTTCCCTGTGTCACACTGTCATGTCGGAGGAGAAGAGTGAAGGTATGTCGAGGGGCCGGCCCCTCCCTCTTCACCCGACTCTGCCCTGGGGGGGGCTTCAGCTCCCTGGGGGCCCGTGGCCGAGAGGGTTCCCCTTGGACCAGGCGTGTTCTTCCTCCCGACCCAGGAGAGCTGTACTACAAAGCCCAGTCCCCGGACGAGGGGGCCTTGGTCACCGCAGCCAGGAACTTCGGCTTTGTGTTCCGCTCCCGCACCCCCAAAACAATCACCGTCCACGAGATGGGCACAGCCATCACCTACCAGCTATTGGCCATCCTGGACTTCAACAACATCCGCAAGCGGATGTCAGTCATAGGTGAGGCCCGGAGGGGGTGAGGGGCGCCTGTGGATCCTTGGTGTGTTAGGGTCTTTGCCTGCTGGATTTTTCTGGCACTTCCTCCCGCTGCCCCGTTGACAGTGCGGAACCCAGAGGGGAAAATCCGACTCTACTGCAAAGGGGCCGACACCATCCTGCTCGACAGACTCCACCACTCCACCCAGGAGCTGCTCAACACCACGGCTGACCACCTGAATGTAGGTGGGGGGCCGGGGCTGGCAGATGCCTCTGCAGCTCTCCGTGGTGGTGGCGGGAGGGCATGGGGGCGCGACTGTTGTCTGTTTGGTTTTATCATATGTAAACTTCAGGGGTAAAATACGATGTCTGATACACATGCACACAGTGGCTACTGTAGCCAGGCAGATGCACTTGTGTGCCATCTCACATAGTGACGTGTGTGTGTGTGTGTGTGTGTGTGTGTGTGTGTAACCTGCTCTCAGCATTAATGGTCCTCCAGCTGTCCGCTAGCTCGGGTGTAACTGCTGACTCTGCCCCCAGGAGTACGCAGGGGAAGGGCTCAGGACCCTGGTACTGGCCTACAAGGACCTGGATGAAGAGTACTATGAGGAGTGGGCCGAGAGACGGCTGCAGGCGAGCCTGGCCCAGGACAGCCGGGAGGACAGGCTGGCCAGCGTCTACGAGGAGGTGGAGAGCGACATGATGGTACGGGCTGCTGCACAGGCTGCGGGTGGGCAGGCGGGCTCGTGCCCGCTCCTCCGGTGCCAGGGACCCATGTGCTGTTCTCAGCTGCTGGGCGCAACGGCGATTGAGGACAAGCTGCAGCAGGGAGTTCCCGAGACCATCGCCCTCCTGACGCTGGCCAACATCAAGATCTGGGTCCTCACCGGAGACAAACAAGGTGAGACTCAGCGGGGCAGAGCTGCCCCTGGACGCTGGCCCTGTTGGGCCCTTGCACGGAGCCTTGGCCGTGGGGAGGAGAGCTCTGACCTTGTCGGGTGCCTGTCCGTAGCTCCTGCGTTCTCTTGGTAGAGACGGCCGTGAACATTGGCTACTCCTGCAAGATGCTGACGGACGACATGACCGAGGTGTTCATAGTCACGGGCCACACCGTCCTGGAGGTGCGGGAGGAGCTCAGGTGAGCAGGAGGCTGAGGGTGAGGGCAGGGGCTCTGCACTCCCCGCAGGGGCTCCTGGACCCTGTGGAGGCTTGGATCTGTGCTCAGGTCCGGCTGCTGTCCTGGAAGCTGCTACTGTCTCATTTCCACGTCCTCAGGAAAGCCCGGGAGAAGATGGTGGACTCCCGCGCTGTAGGCAACGGCTTCACCTACCAGGAGAAGCTTCCTTCTTCCAAGCTCACTTCAGTCCTGGAAGCCGTGGCTGGCGAGTACGCCCTGGTCATCAATGGCCACAGCCTGGTAAGCGTCTCCATCGGCTGCTGGGGCAGCGTCTTCCGGAGGGCACTGTCTGCATGCGCTCTTGGATCTTATCTTGTCCTCGGTGCCCTCGACTTCAGAGGGAGCTGTGGTCCTTGAGGGGTCCGAGAGGAGCTGAGTCTCCAGAGGTGTCCCGGGGAGACTGTGGCGCTCAGGTCCCTGTGTTCCAGGCCCACGCACTGGAGGCAGACATGGAGCTGGAGTTCCTGGAGACAGCGTGTGCCTGCAAAGCCGTCATCTGCTGCCGGGTGACCCCCCTGCAGAAGGCGCAGGTGGTGGAGCTGGTGAAGAAGTACAAGAAGGCCGTGACACTGGCCATCGGGGACGGAGCCAATGACGTCAGCATGATCAAAAGTGAGTGTGGACTGTGCAAGCGTCTGGGCTCCCACTGAGGTCTCGGGTACCGGGAGTGGTGGCAGAAGGGGCTGGAACTTGGAATCTCAAGTGTGCAGCCGTCTCCACTCTCTTGTCCTCTCTTGTCTTTGCAGCGGCTCACATCGGTGTGGGCATCAGTGGGCAGGAGGGCATCCAGGCCGTCCTGGCCTCCGATTACTCCTTCTCCCAGTTCAAGTTCCTGCAGCGCCTCCTGCTGGTGCACGGGCGGTGGTCCTACCTGCGCATGTGCAAGTTCCTCTGTTATTTCTTCTACAAGAACTTTGCTTTCACCATGGTCCACTTCTGGTTTGGCTTCTTCTGTGGCTTCTCAGCTCAGGTAGTCGGCGTTCCAAGTCCGCGGTGTTACGTGTCTGTAGACTCCTTAAGGGTTGTGGGTGTATCTGCCCCGTTCCCCACTTCAGTCTGCCACAGCCCAGCAGCTGTCTGGGATGTGATTTGAAAAAATGCTGTTGTGGGCGTAGAGAAAGGAGCTCCAGAAAGTCCCGTAGGGCCCCTGTATGCCACAGAAACTGTCATCCTGTGCTGATTGACAGCCAAGAAAGAAGTAAGCATGCATGCTCATTTCTGTCTTGGTCCCTGTTCTCTTCCAGACTGTCTATGACCAGTATTTCATCACCTTATATAACATTGTGTACACCTCCCTCCCAGTCCTGGCCATGGGGGTCTTTGATCAGGTACGGGGGAGTTTGGTGACTCGGCAGGAAGGGAAGGCACCCTTGTGACGCCGCTCGGTGGCAAAGGCTTGGGAAAGGAGGAGGCTGGGCCAGGGTATGTCCTTGACCATCATGAGCTAAAACTACAGCCTTTGTGGCTTTGTGCGCTGTCCGGCCCTCCCCACCAGGATGTCCCTGAGCAGCGGAGCATGGAGTACCCTAAGCTGTACGAGCCCGGTCAGCTGAACCTGCTCTTCAACAAGCGGGAGTTCTTCATCTGCATCGCCCAGGGCATCTACACCTCCGTGCTTATGTTCTTTATCCCCTATGGGGTGTTTGCCGAGGCCACGCGGGACGATGGCACACAGCTGGCCGACTACCAGTCTTTTGCAGTCACTGTGGCCACGTCGCTGGTCATCGTGGTCAGTGTGCAGGTATGAAACTGGTTGTCCCTGCGGCCACTCTAGGCACCACACTTCTGTTTCTTGGAGGGCGGAGGGGCTTTGAGGGGTGCTCCTGCCTATGACGACTCCTTTTTGTAGATTGGGCTGGATACAGGCTACTGGACGGCCATCAACCACTTCTTCATCTGGGGCAGCCTCGCTGTCTACTTTGCTATCCTCTTTGCCATGCACAGCAATGGGCTGTTTGACATGTTCCCGAACCAGTTCCGGTTTGTGGGTGAGTCCCCGTCTTCCTCTCGGATTAACGAGGAGCCACAGCTGTTCTGGGACCAACAGGGTGTCGGCCGGTCTGCATAGTAGGGACCCTCCCTCAGTGCTCTCTGTGTGTCGCATCCCCTGCGGGTGCTGTGCAGATGGCAAGGTGTGTCTGACCCAGGCCGTGCCACGTCTGTGCCGTGGGAGGGCAGGGCTGAAGGAGAGTACGGGTGGTGGGTGTCAGCGTCGGGTCACCCCCCGGAGGCGGCGGCTCTGGGGGCTGGGGCAGGTGAGGCGTGCTCCAAGTCGTTGGCTGTGTCTGGGGATCAGAGTGCACCAGCGAGGGTGGGCTGAGAACCCCTGTTGAGGATCAGTGGGAGACGGGCTTCTAGGGGGCACTTGGAAGTCTCGGAATGCCAGACCGCCAGGTTTGCATTTGACTGGCTAGGAGTATTTAGTTGGAGGAAAAGGGGGAACAGCATCAAAAGATTACATATATATTTTTTTGTTTTTAAAGATTTATGTATTTATTTGAAAGGCAGAGCTACAGAGAGAGAGAGAGAGAGGTCTTCAACCTGCTGGTTCACTCCCTAAATGGCCGCAAGAGCCAGAGCTGGGCTGATTGAAAGCAGGAGCCCGGAGCTTTCTCCTGGCCTCCCACGTGGATGCAGGGGCCCAAGGACTTGGGTCATCTTGTACTGCTTTCCCAAGCCACGGCAGTGAGCTGGATCAGAAGTGGAGCAGCCAGGACTGGAACCAGAGCCCGCATGGGATGCCGGCACTGCAGGCGGCAGCTTTACTGGCTATGCCGCAGCTCCTGCCACAAAAACATTGCTGTAGAAAGACGGAACTGATAGTGATGGCTAGCAGGAACCTTCTGGAGTCACAAGCACAAGGCTGCTGAGCCCTGGTGCCAGAGTGGTCGTAACAGTGGCAGAGAGGGGCTGGGTGGGAGGCCCTGCCTCAGTTGCTTCAGATCTGTTTGCCCGTGCAGCCGGTGGACATCCTGTCAGCACTCACTATTTGTCACCCATGGGACGCCGTGGGATGCAGAGTGCTTGCTTGGTCCTTCAGGATTTATATGCGAGAGAGACAGAACCTGCAAGAAACAGATAACAGTGCCTGGAACTAGTCAGTCCTATACAGACCGTCAGGCAGGGTAGAGAGTGACAGTAGTCGGCCACGCCTCTTGGGGAAGGAACGTTAGAAAACCTGAATAAGGGGCAAAGGAGCAGGCTACATGGCTCCACACGGAGGCCTCTGCAGCCGCGGGCCTGGGGAGGAGTGGAGGAACGGAGGTGCTAGGTCGGGGGAGAGGTGGTGAGAATCCATCCAGACACTTAGAGCCCTCCCAGGGCAAAGTGAGCACTTTGAATTGTAATCTCCATGTGGCAGGAAACCCTTGGAGGGCCGTCATCGGGGAGTGCCGTCAGCTGATGCATGTTCTTAAAGGATGACTTTGTCCTAGGGGACAAAGGTGGGGGCACCCATCTAGGAGGCTGTGACAGTAACACAGGACGATGAGGGCGACCTGGAATGCCGAGAACAGCGGTTGCAGGCCGTTAGTGTTTCAGACCTGAGGGGGAGAGGAAGGCTCCTGATGGACAGCCCAGTGTTCTGTGTGAGCGGCTTGGGGAGTGGTAGCATTTCCCAGCTGGGAAGACAAGAGCAGATTCGGAGTGGAGGAGCCATGTTCAGCCAGGCACGTGGGGTTGAGGTGCCTGTTAGGCGCCGGGATGTCCAATAGCCGGCTCTCGGAGGAATGGGGCTGGGGTTTTGGGGCAGAGTTTGGAGATGAGACGGTTAGAGGGCAGGCAGGGAGACGGAAGGTGGAGACAGCTGGAGTTTGGAGATCGGAGAAGTGGAGCTGCCAGAGATAGAAATCCCCAAGTCAGGAGGCTGCCCTGGCACCTGCTCCGTGACTTCTGAGGCCGCTGCCTCCTGTCCACCCCCAGGAAATGCCCAGAACACCCTGGCGCAGCCCACGGTGTGGCTGACCATCGCGCTCACCACTGTCGTCTGCGTCATGCCCGTGGTCGCCTTCCGATTCCTCAGGCTCAGCCTGAAGCCAGACCTCTCTGACACGGTGAGGGGCCAGCCGCCGGCTCCAAGCAGGACCAGTGCGGCGGGGGGACCTCTGCTTGCACCCGCGTGCAGCTGTTTCTGGCTCCTCCTTGGGCCAGACGCCTGTGTGCCCACCCTGGGTACTGTGGGTCCCTTCCCCCTGGGGATGTCCCCTGAGTGCACCATGCTGACCGCCGGCTCCGTCCCTGTGTCCCCTCCTCCAGGTCCGCTACACACAGCTGGTCAGGAAGAAGCAGAAAGCCCAGCACCGCTGCATGCGGCGTGTTGGCCGCACGGGGTCCCGGCGCTCCGGCTATGCCTTCTCCCACCAGGAGGGCTTCGGGGAGCTCATCATGTCTGGCAAGAACATGCGGCTCAGCTCCCTCGCGCTGTCGGGCTTCACCGCCCGCTCCAGCTCCAGCTGGATCGAGAGCCTGCGCAGGAAGAAGAGCGACAGCGCCAGCAGCCCCAGCGGTGGGACGGACAAGCCCCTCAAGGGCTAGAGGCCAGAGCTGCAGTGCCCTGAGCAGGTGACCAGAGCACGCAGGGCTGGCTGGTCTCCGAGGGGACAGTGCCTGGGAACTGCTGGTCCTCACGCCCTGCCTCCCCGCTGGACTGTCCTGCTGGGCCCTCCAGGGTGCTAGGGCAGCCCCTGGCTGAGGCCCCTCCCACCGGCTGGGAAGGTAAGGGGCGTGGGCCCCCAGGGCATCGCGGAGGCCTAGGCCTGGGGCCCAGGTGTGGAACCAAATCCCAAGAAAAAACTGTGAGAGGTTGGGTCTGCCCTGTGCCCTTGCCCTGCCTGGGAGCGCACAGGTAGACTCACCTCCGTATTTTTTTACTCCTGCTCCCCAAGAGGGGCCCTAGTGGCCCTTGTTCCTGCATTACACAAGAATGTATCTCGCCGGGAAGCCAGGGGCCCGCTGGGGCCTGGGCCCTCACGTGGTCCCTCTGTCCTCCATTTGTGTTTGTATCCAGTTTGTTTTTGTCTTTTATTTGGCAAGTGGAGGAGGCCTTTATGTAACTTTTATGTTGTGGTTGGTGTCTTAACTGGTGAGAAGAGGAAGCTGGCACACACCGGGGTGCCCCAGCCTGCTGGAGTGGTGGGGAGGAGCCACATCTGGGGGGGGCTCCAGCAGCTGGGGCTGTCCCGAGACACAGGAGCTGATGAGGGGGGCAGTACCTGTCAGCCGGAGGGTGTTGAGAGAGTAAAGAGGAGGGTTTGGGCCTGTCTCCTTCCTCACCTTGAGAGTCAAGTGCTACCCTCTGCCCCCAGCAACGCCCCTGCCCATGCTCCTGGACCCTGGGCTGGGGCCTGGGAAAGTGGCCCCATTGGTTTTAGGGAGCCACAGCGGGGTATGAACTTTGTAGAGAACAAGGTAGTTTTCTTTCATTTTAGAAATCTAGGCCCAAGTTCATTAGCAGACTCCCTCTGACCCTCCATCCTCCTTGTCCAGCACTTTCTTGAACCTACACCCCAGGTGAGGCCGGCCTGGAGGGGGACCTGGCCTCTGTTCTCCTCTCCTGGTAAACAAGGGACCCCAGCCCTCTGGGCCCAGCACCTGGCAGAAGCCGTAGAGCCGGGTGCTGGGTGGCCCAGGCCAGCAGCCCACCTGCTCTGCACAGGGCTGCACAAGGGCTGAGCCTTGGCCCAGCCTGTCCTCTCTCCCTCCACCACCCCTGCGAAGCTGTCCCCGGAATTAGGTGTTGGCTGGGTAGCTGCTGCCTGATCAGCCTTGGGAAGAATCCTTGCCTTCGAATGCTGTGGAGCTGGGCGTGGGATGTGCAGACCTTGAACATCTGATGCAGGGAGGTCCTGGAGCTGGAGGTGGCTGCGGCGGGCGGGGGGGGCCTTGACAGGGAAGTCCCTTTGGCCACAGTTTACAAACCCAGGATCATGTCTGTCTGTGTGTCTCTCAAGGTGAGAGTGATTTTTATACCAAAGAGGAATTTTTTTTTTCATATTTGGTTTGTCTATATTATATAAATATATATATACAATTATATATATATTATTTTTTTGGTTCTCTCTCGTTTTTTAGGGAGGGAGGAAAGTACCAAGTTGCATTGAGCTGTAATTAAGGAACATTCTGTATAATTTATGACACATTTCTATACTTGCAAAATTATATCATTTTATGGATATAAGAGAAAAAATACCTTTTTATAAAATTCCAATTTCTGAGAAGTGTGTAATTTGTCTCTTTTCTTCTCTTTAAGTGAGACTAGGGGTTAGGAAGTCAAGACAAAGTGTCTGTCTGCCGGGATTGGGGGGTCCACCTGGGCAAGCTGGGGAGACGGGAGCCTGGCTGCTGTGCGGGCCCTCCCCAGCAGTGTTCAGTGGGTGCTGGGTGCTTAGGACCTTGACCCGTTTGCACAGGCCGCCCTCATTCCTGGGCCATGCTGGGTGGCTGAGTGCCTGCAGGAAAACCTCCGGGAGGCTGGTCCGTGGCTTTGCCTTTTGCCCTCCCCCCAGCCTGCCTGTTCCCTGCGGCAGCCTCACAGCTGCACGTCGGAGACCCGTGGGTCGTACAGACCAAGACTCGGCTAAGGTCAGTACGATGCTGGCAGCCGAAGTGGCCTGACCCGGCCGGCCCCCAGGCTAGCCACCCCCTCTACCCCATTGGTCTGGTTCCTCACCTCCCTTTCTTCTCAGAAACAGAGTTCCAAGTAGGCTCTAGCTCAGAGGGAAGGCTTGAAGATAAGATCAGTTTCCCTCCGGAGAACCAGTCCCAGGGGCACAGTCTCCCGAGGCTGGTTCCAGCCCCAGCCGCCCCCAGCACCCTGGCAGGCCCTCCGTGCTGCCTGGACTTCCGCCTCCCCTTTCCCGCCACGGCTGAGCTGCAGGGAGCTTGCAGAGGTCAGCAGTGCCCGCCTGCTCCTCAGCTGCCTGAGGCTCTGCTCACCTTGTCCTAGGGGCAGGGCCACCACTGAGGCTCCACCTGCGCACAGCATGGTCTCGCACCTGCGACTTCCCACCTCCTCCCCACTTACTGCAGGTGCCCCTTGACCCAACTCCCTCCCTGCAGGAGCTCCCCACTGTGCTCCTGTGCCCTCCCAGGGGTGCCACGCCTGTCTGATGCCCTGGCTGTGTTCACCCTTGACCTCCTTTCTGAGGACATTGGTCTCCCCTCACTAGAGTTGCACACCCCGGGCCCCCCACTGCCACCCAGCCACCCACATCTCCCATTCTTCACCTTCCGCTGGTGCGCACTGCACCTCCTGCAGTCTCCCCTTTCCTCCTGGGCACTCTTTTTAAATAAATAATTGTTATGTCATAGATTTTTTTTTATTTTATTTTTTCAAAAGGCAGAGTTACAGAGAGGCAGAGGCAGAGAGAAAAGTCTTCCATCCACTGATTCGCTCCCCAAATGGCTGCAACGGCCAGAGCTGGACCTATCCAAAGCCAGGAGCTTCTTCCAGGTCTCCCACGCAGGTACAGGAGCCCAAGGACTTGGGCCATCTTCCACTGCTTTCCCAGGCCATAGCAGAGAGCTGGATCGGAAGTGGAGGTGGGACTCGAACCAGCGCCCCAATGGGATGCCAGCCCTGCAGGTGGCAGCTTTACCCACATTGGTCTCTTGCTGGTCATGTTGTTTGGGGGCAGTCCAATGCTGAATCAGCCCATCTTTCGGGGTGCCGTGGAGCTCAGCACGCTGCCCGGCAGCACAGGAGGCGGCAGAGCTGGGAATCTGAGGTCACCTTTCGCCGCCCTCGCCTCTCTTCACCGCCTCCCCACCACTTCCTGCCTTGGCCTCAGCACATGGTTCTACCTCCTCCTTCCCAGAAATGATGAAACTGCAGTGTCCTGGGCCACGATTTCCCAGTGACTGTGACGCCACACACGTATGCCCCAGTCAGGCCATTTAGATTGGGATCCAAAACACAAAGAAATTCCTGGGCCAGAAAGGCTCAGGACCACCTTGGGTCCTGTCAGGGAAAGCGGAGTGAGAGCAGTGCGTGTAGGTTGGACCCGCGGATGCGCAGGGCAGTGCCACTGGAGTGCAAGGCGGGGAGGTTCTGAGCAGGACTGTGGAACGGGGGTAGGGGTGCTGCTCTTGGGAGATTCCCAGCGGCTGGGAGACTCCCTCCACCAACCTCGAATGTTCCCTCTGCCCTGTTCTCAGGACCGGCTGGGGAAGGCTGCACCTTTGGCTTGGTGTGTGGTGGGGGAGGGTCTGTGTTCAGAGCGCTAAGGTCAAGGGTAGCTCTGGCTAGCTTTGGTTAAAGAGAAGTTCTCGTGAAAGACTTCAGCGCTCTACCTCAAATACGCTGTCCCAACCCCCGTGAGAGACACTGACCCCTGATGGACCTTGCCAACCCTCCCTGGAAGCTTCCGGTTCTCAGTCGTGAGCAGCTCCCTGTGGACACCCAGCTGGAGGGTCTAGCCTTCATCTCTGTGGGCTGAGAGAGGGAGGTCTTCCCCAAGCATTTCCTAGGACCTAGGGCTCATTTCTACATAGATGTACGTATGTATGTCTAGGACAGGTGTCTCCTTTAAGAAATGAGTACTTTGGGGATAGGCATTCAGCAGTGGTTAACGTGCTTCTCGGGAAGCCTGCAGCCCTATCTGAGTGCCTGGGTTTGAGTCCTGACCGTTTCTGATTCCAGTTTTCCTGCTGCTGCCTACCATGGGAGGCAGCAGGTGTTGGCTCACGTAGCTGGGCCTCTGCCATCCACATGGGAGACCTGGAGTGAGTCCGGGGCTCCTGCCTTCAGCCTACACCAGCTGTACAGAGTACTTGGGAAATGAACCAGAGGATGGAAGATCTCTCTCTCCTCTGTCTCTGTCTAGTCTCACTGATTTTGAATAAATAAATAGCAAATTCTGTTTTTAGGTTTTCTTTCTTTTTTTTTTTTTTTTAAGATTTATGTATTTATTTGAAAGAGTTACACAGAGAAGGAGAGGCAGAAAGAGAGAAAGAGAGAGAGATTTTCCAACCACTGGTTCACTCCCCAGTTGGCTGCAACGGCCGGAGCTGAGCTGATCCAAAGCCAGGAGCCTCCTCTGGGTCCCCCACATGGGTGCAGGGGCCCGAAGACTTGGGCCATCCTCTACTGCTTTCCCAGGCCACAGCAGAGAGCCAAATCTTAAGTGGAACAGCCGGGACTTGAACTGGTGCCCATATGGGATGCCAGCACTGCAGGCGGGGCTTTACCCGCTGTGCCACAGTGCCGGGCCCCAGTTTTTTTTTTTTTTTTTTTTTTTTTTTAAGTGGATATTTTGGACAGAGAATGAGGGAGCCCAGTAGGGCAGCCTGAGGGAGGTATGCCAGGACTGGAGATTCTGCAGAAACCTGGCCTGGATAGCAGGCCCTGAGCCCCCAAGCCCTGAGCCACCTTGGGGAGGACACAGCAGGGGCTTGTGCGGGCCCCAGCACCTTGGTGAGGAGAAGCCCAGGTTTAGTCAGGGGCCTGCAGGAGGTGGGTCAGGTGGCAGGAAAGGGCCATGTCCTCATCCTGGCTGGCTCCGAGCAGCCACTCTTAGCTCCGCAGTGCGCACCAAGCCAGCAGTGCCGCTCTTATGGGCCGGGGGCGCTTCTGCCCAAGGCACTGGGCTAAAGGCTGCGGGGGCACGGACACGCAGGGGTGGTGGTGGGGGGTGGGATGCACAGGGCTGCTTTGTACACTGTGTGCGGCGTGGGAGTGCAGTGGAGAAGGCAGGAGGCTGCCTACTCCGGGGCGTGGCTTCCGAGACACCTGCAGGGCTGGAAACTGTGGAAGGGAGCGTGGGCCTGGAGAGAAACACCGAAGTCCGCCCCGTGGCGATACAAAGGATCCAGGAAGAATATGGGCGGGCTGGAGGGTGAGCTCGGAGGGTGTTCTCTGGTCCACCTGCGCCCAGGGGAGGGCGACAGCCAGACTTTGCCCTGGCCTCTGGAGCCAGCCTGGTGGGCGGGGCCAGCTGGCCTGTTCAGCTTTTCTGTGTCCCCAGGTTATTGATTGTTTTGGCTCCCGTCTCCTTTGAAAATCCAGCGGAAGTTGTGCTGTAAAACGCTTGTGTGTGGGTTCACAAAGTGCTTTTCAAGTTCCTCCTGCAACTCTTGGGCTGGCCTGGCCGTGGGTCAGGGCGAGTAAGCAGCCCAGGCGTGTGTGCGTTGTGTCCAAGTAGGGAGGAGTTTGAGATATGGCCACAGACTGGGAATGAGGCTCTGTCCTCCCTTGATAGATGCCTTCACAAGGGCTTGCGAGGCCAGCTCTGAATTTATTTTTTTTAAATATATATATTTATTTATTTGAAAGATGAAGTTAGAGAGAGAGAGATCTTCCTTTCACTAGTTCACTCCCCAAATGACCAGGGTGGTCAGTGCTGAGCCAGGCTGAAGTCCAGAGCCAGGAGCTTCTTCCAGGTCTCCGGCATGGGCGCAGGGGCCCAAACACTGGGGCTATCTTCCGCTGCTTTCCTGGGAGCATTAGTAAGAAGCCGGAACGGAAGTGGAGCAACTGGGACTTGAACCGGTGCTCACATGGGCTGCTGGTGTTGTCATAGACAGCAGCTCAGCCCACTGTGCCACAGCACCAGCCCCCAGCTCTGATTTTAGATCTTTGGCTTCCCAGCCCTCAGCCTGCCTACTTTCTCTTCGCCTCTGCTCCCCTTGCCTCTACTCTGTAGTGTGTGAGGTCTTGCATTCCACAAACCACAGCTCACAAGTCCAGCTCAGGCTGCACCCCGCCAGAAAGGTCTACTCTGAAGGGTGCCAGAAGTGTGTGGGGGGGTGCTGCATAGACCCTGGACATGAACTTGGGGCTCTGTGGGTAGAAAATGCACGTTGAGAACAGGGTTGCAGGTGAATGACCCACTTTTAAGTTTTCAATCTGTGATGGGCTATTGCCTTCATAAACACAATGAAAATGGAGAATGATCGCTGCTTAGATATTGCAGCAAAGTCAAAGTGTCTGAATTCTGTGCTTGGCTCACTGTGGACCAGTAGCAAGCTGTCTGCTGGCTGTTGTAGGCCCACACTCTGAGTGGTCCTAGCTGGAAGGAGACACCATGGGGTCCAGCTGGGCGAGTCCCCAGACCCCTCTGACTCAGCGTGGCCAGAGGAGGGCCCTGACTGATGACTGATGGCGGTGGTGGGGGCTGTGCTCCATCAGCCTGACCAGTAGTGCTTCTTGCTTGAGTCTCGGAGTGGTGTAAAGGAGGTACTGGCTTTTGAGATAGGGACCCTTGAACAGTGGAAACTCCCAGATCATGACGCTAGACCTCCACCAGGCCAAGGAGAGCAAGGGAATCAGACAGAACACATACTCATAAGTAAGAGAAGCCTGGTCACTATACAGAACCTTTGCTCTTACGTAGCCGTCTACATACTGAAGTATGGGCTCTCCAGAGTGTAAGATGCCCAGATGCTGTGACGGCCTTGCTGGCCTGCTGTCGCCTTGTGCCGGTTGGAGGAGCTGTGGGTGCCCCCGCCACGTGCTGCTGGCTGATCCCTCACTCTGCCTGTGTCGTCTTCGGGCTCCTTGCTTGTGTGAGTGCGGGTTCTAATCATGTGTTGGTTTTCTTAATTCTTTCCTCCTGGTGTTATGTCTTTGTTCATAAAATGTTTACTTTGAGCTTTTGAAATCATAGCCGAGTGACAAAAGGCAGGCCCCAGAGGAGACAGGGTGTGTGGCGAAGTCCGAGGAGGTGGCAGCATGGAGTGGCCGGCACCATGAATGCCTGGGACTGCTCAGGGCGACGGTGCAGGCCATGCAGGGCCTCAGCACAGGAAGGGTCAGCTGACAAGATGCCTGCAACTGCACTTCCACCCCTCCACCACAGTCTGTACTGAATGGCTGGAGGGGTGGCGCAGCGGGTTAAGTCACCATCTGCAGCGTGGGCATCCCATATGGACGCCTGTTCGAATCCCAGCTGCTCCATTTCCAATCCAGCCCCCAGCTAATGCTCCTGGGAAAAGCAGTGGAGGATGGCCCGAGTCCTTGAGCCCCTGCGCCCATGTGGGAGACCTGGATGAAGCTCCTGGCTCCTGGCAACAGCCCAGAGCCGGCTATTGCCGCCAGGCTTCTAGGGAGTGAACCAGCGGATGGAAGATTCCTCCCCCCCCCCCCCATCTGTCTCTTCCCCTCTCTGTAACTCTTACAAAGTAAATAAATCTTAATAGAAACAGAGTCAGGGCTGGTGCCCTGGCTCACTTGGTTAATCCTCCGCCTGCTGTGCCAGCATCCCATATGGGCTCCGGGTTCTTGTCCCAGTTGCTCCTCTTCCAGTCCAGCTCTCTGCTGTGGCCCGGGAAGGCAGTGGAGGATGGCCCAAGTGCTTGGGTCCTGCACCCCATGGGAGACCAGGAGAAGCACCTGGCTCCTGGCTTCGGATCGCACCGGCCATAGCAACCATTTAGGGGGTGAACCAACGGAAAAGGAAGACCTTTGTCTCTGTCTCTGTCTCTCACTGTCTAACTCTGCCTGTCAAAAAAAAAAAAAAAAAAGAAAGAAAGAAAGAAAGAAAGAAAAAGAAACAAAGTCGCCCTTGGTAGCCACAGCCCTTGGGAAGACAAGATATTGCAAGAGGAGCAAGATGTATCCGCAGACCAAGGCTCGCCCAGTGGCTACCTTGGGGTCCTGTCCGTGACACTGTTAAGTTTCCGAAAAGAAGCTTCTATTTTGATGAGCTCATAGAAACTAGTAAGCACTTCTGTAAATCTAAAAATAGTAGAACTCAAGAATTCCTAGAAAAAAGCAAATAATGCTGTACGTGTGCTGGCTGTTGAGGACAATTTTAGACACTGGCTGAAGGTAAAACTCAGGGGACAATGCTTTGTTTTGAATTCAGTGAGCCACTGGTTGCCGTATGACAAGAAGTAAAAAAAAAAAAAATTCAAACTGATGGCAGTCTAATACATAGCAGGAAAGTTTCTGAGGCAGCCTCAGCATTAGAGCATTTTAAAAAGATTTATTCATTTGAAAGGCAGAGTTACAGAGAGAGAGAGAGAGACAGAAGGAAAGGTCTTCCATCCGCTGGTTCACTCCCCAAATGGCCACAACAGCCAGAGCTGAGCCAATCCAAAGTCAGGAGCCAGGAGCTTCTTCCAGGTCTCCCACATAGGTGCAGGGGCTCAAGCACTTGGACCATCCTCCACTGCTTTCCCAGGCCATCAGTAGGGAACTGGATTGGAAGTGAAGCAGCTGGGACTCAAACCGGCACCCATATGGGATGCTGACATCACAGACATTGGCTTTACCTACTATGCCACAGCACCGGCCCCAGCATTACAGCTTTTAATTAAAACTTGTATATTTTCCTCTGGAATATATAAGTTATAGAAGAAAGCTATTTAACAATGTAAGTTCAAGCGGCTGAGGTGTGTCAGAGCAAATCTTTAAACAAACAGGACTGCTATCAACTGACTTGTACCATGCCAAGGTTCAGACTGTGAAGCCCTAGCCTCCAGCGCCTGTGCTTGGCATGAGGACGTAGGTGAGGTTAAACGAGGTCACGGGGTAAGGCCCTGATTTGGCAGGATTGGTGTCTTTATAAGACACCAGCCACCACTCTCCCTCCACCTGTGCTCAGAGGAAAGTTTGTGTGAGGACGAAGCAGCCTCTGCAAGCCAGGAAGAGAGCTGTCCCCACAGCCCAAACCCCGGCACCTCCTCCTGCAACTGCCGGCCTCCGGAACTGAGAAGCCAGCTCTGTCGTTTGTGCTGCTTTGTCGTGGCCGCGGGGCTGGTAAACACAGGCAGATTTGACAGTTTGTTCAGCTTAGAAAGCAGCTCTTTGGGGGTGGGCGTTGTGGTGCAGCAGGTTAAGTTGATGGCATCCCATCTCGGAGTGCCAGGGGTTCAAGTCCCAGCTCCTCCACCTCCAATCCAGCGTCCTACTGACCAAGCTGGGAAAGCAGTGGGTGATGGCCCAAATGCTTGTTCTTCTACCCACGTGGGAGACCAGGATGGAGTTCCTGGCTTCTGGCTTTAGCACCAGCCTAGTCCTAGCTGTAATGGGCATTTGGAGAGTAAACCAGTGGATGAGATTCTCTCTCTCTGCCTCTGAAATAAGTAAATAAACATTAAAGAAAGGGGCTGGCGCCGTGGCTCACTTGGTTAACCCACCACCTGTGGTGCCGGCATCCCATATAGGCTCCGGGTTCTAGTCTCAGTTGCTCTTCTTCCTGTCCAGCTCTCTACTGTGGCCTGGGAGGGCAGTGGAAGATGGCCCAAGTGCTTGGGTCCCTGCACACACATTGGAGACCAGGAGGAAGCTCCTGGCTCCTGGCTTCAGCCTGGCCTAGCCTTAGACTTTTCAGTCACTGAGGGAATGAGCCAGTGGATGGAAGATCTCTCTCTCTCTCTCTCTCTCTCTCTCTCTCTCTCTCACTCTGTCTTCCAAATAAATAAATAGATTTTTGTAAAAAAAAAAAAAAGAATTGTAACCATTTTATTTTATTTATTTAAAAGATTTATTTATTTATCTGAAAGTGAGAGTTACACAGATAGAGAAAGAGACAGAGAGAGAGAGAGAGAGAAAGAGAGAGGGAGGGGCAGAGAAAGAGGTCTTCCATCCACTGGTTCACTCCCCAATTGGCCACACGGGCCAGAGCTGCACCGATCTGAAGCCAGGAGCCAGGAGCTTCCTTTGGGTCTCCCATGGGGCTACAGGGGCCCAAAGAACTTGGGCCATCTCCTACTGCTTTCCCAGGCCATAGCAGAGAGCTGGATTGAAAGTGGAGCAGCTGGGACTTGAACTTGCGCCCATATAGCATGCCGGCACTGCAGGCCGGCAGCTTTACTGGCTACGCCACAGCATCGGCCCCATAACCATTTAAAATGTACAAATCAGTGGCATTAAGTATGTTTATAATGTTACCAAGCAACACTCCACGTGCGTGCGGGCTCCCAAGAAAACAAACACCAGCCAGGCTGACAAGGTGCCATGTGAGGGGACAGGGGAAAATCCAAACCCATTTCCGATTCAACATGGAGTTTGGGTAAGTAGGGTGCGCCTGGGCGGCGCCAGGTGATGGGATGCCATGGGTGCAGAGAACAGGCTGTGGAGAGTCCTTGAGCAGGTACGTGAGCTGGTCTCGCTTCCACGTGCTTTGCATGCGCAAGGACAGCCGCTGGTGTCATGGGAGGTGTGGCCCGCAGCCTTGAGTCAGCGCTAAGGTGAGTCTGTCTGTACAGTCTGCAGCCGTCCTTTTGGCTGTGGCTGGTTCTGTCTGGTTTTATCAGGGGCCCTAAAAGACAACTCACCAGATTTTTAGCAACAAAACTATTACAGGCTAGCAAGCTACTATGCAACAGCCAGGCAAATGACTATAATGGGCAGGTAGGCTGTTAGGCACCTACGGGAAGCTTCCTGTTAGCAGAGTCTCTTTATCGCCGCCGATGGCTTCAGCAGGTTGTTCAACTGTTACCTTTGTCTGCTTCGTTCACCCAAACAGAAACTCCGAATCTCTTCCCCTCCCCCTGGGCCTTGGCAGCCACTCCTCTGCTCTCTGTTCCCGTAGGGGCTGGTCTGTCCTGGATATTCCATGTAGATTGAAATATACAGCAGGTGGCCTTTTGTGTCTCCGGCTTCTTTCACTTAGCATGATGTTTTCAAGGTTCATCCATGCACTTTTTGAAAAATAAATTTATTATTTATTTATTTGAAAGGCAGGGCAACAAAGGAGAGGGAGAGAGAGGTATCTTCTGTCTGCTGGTTCACTCCCCAGATGGCTGCAACAGCCAGAGCTGTGCTGATCAGAAGCCAGGAGCCAGGAGCTTCCTTCGGGTCTCCCACATGGGTGCAAGGACCCAAGGACTTGAGCCATCTTCTACTGCTTTCCCAGGCACAGCAGAGAGCGGGATGGGAACAGGAGCAGCTGGGACTGCAGGCAGTGGTTTTACCCACTACACTGCAGCGCTGGCTGGCCCCTCTGTCCACCTTTTGACAATCATGAGTAGCGCTGCCACGCACATTGTGTGCAAGCCGTTGTCCGAGTCCCTTCAGCTGTTTCGGGGGTACACCCGGAGTGACATTGCTGGCCATATGGCAAGACTGTGTTTACCTTGCCAAGGAATTGCCAGTCTTTTCCATGGGGGCCACCCTGCCTCCCATTCCTTCAACAGCCTGCGAGGGTTTGAATTTCTCCACATGTTGGCAACATCTGTTATGCTCTTAAAAGGGGAGGCTACAGAGCAGTGGAAGGTGTGGTGGGCCTGCCGCCCACACGAGCTGGCCTCTCAGGCACTCTGTTGGATGAAGCATGCCAGGCATAGAGACAGCCTTCCACACAGGTTCACCTACACCCAAACCACGAGGCAAAGCCAGCAGTAGTGTGAGACTGAGCAGGAGCCTCTGGGATGCCCTGGCCAGGTGCAGAATAGGTTAGAAATGGTCTTTTCTTTTTCTTTTGAAGACTTATGTATTTGAAAGGCCCCATGACAGAGAGAGGGAGACACAAAAAGCAGATCTTCTCTCTGCTCATTAACTCCCCAAATGCTTGCAGCAGCCAGGGTGGGGCCGGGTTGAAACCAGGAGGCAGGAACCCAAGCACTTGGGCCACCATCCACTGCCTCCCAAGCACCTTAGCAGGAAGCCGGATTGGATGTGCAAAGTAGCCAGACTCGAACCAGGTCCCCTGCTAGGGGATGTGGGTGTTCCAAGAGGCGGCTTTAGCTGCTATGCCACAACCCCCACTCACGGGTATAGAAGTGTTCTGTATCTTTAACTGGGTGCAGATTTCAAGGATGTATAGCTATGCCAAAATTGATTGAACTATACACTTAGGATCAATACTTATAATAGCTATATATATTGCAATTAAAAAGTTTATTTAAAAATGTAATGTATCACAAGCTTCAATACACCCGATATCTAGAAATAATTCTGGTAAGACATCTACCCACACAACAACGAGCTGAGAGAGCCCCTCAGGCTCTGTCCCAGAGACCCCCATTTCCGCGAAGGCAGCTGCTGTCCTGACTGCTGTCACTGTAGACTGCTTTGCATCTGTGGACTCAGGCAGTACGCGCTCCTTTGCGTCTGGCTTTTACATTCATGAGATTCACCAGCACCTGCTGTGGCTCTCTTACCCCAGGTCTCCCGCTGCACTCCGCACCCGGGCCACCACCGCGTCTGTTCTCAGACTGAACGGTGCGCGCTCTTCCAAGCTGACTGTCTCTACCCGGGAAGTGCTGTGCTCTATCCGTGTGCTGGAGGGGAGAGGTCCCCTCACTGGCTCAGATGCACCTGGGTCCGTCCCTGGCCCCTTGACTGCCCCAGTGCTGTGTGTGTGTGTGTGTGTGTGTATGAATGAGCAGTTGCAATGACCACCAGTCCTGTGCGCAGATGTGCAGGCGATGGGGTTGCTCTGCGACAGCTGAGCCCAAGCCATTCTTACTCCTGGTTCTATTGTTATCCTTAAGGAAAAGGGGCGCAGAACACAGGGGAGACAGGACACGAACTCACAGTCAAAACGAGTCTATTCAAGAAAAATACATTCACAGAGGTGGGTGACCAACCGCCAGCGTGCACAGAGACCGGACATGTGGCAGAGGGCCAGGCCTCAGTGGGCTGCACCTTACGTATCTCAGGGTGGGCTAAGGGGGGGTCGATAGATGAGGGAGGTGAGTTTCTCCTTCCGAGTTTTTTAAGGTTTTGCAAGGGCTTTCAAACCAGGAGAACAATGCAGGGAGCTGGGCGGGGAACAATGCAGGGTGTGAGACTCAGCTGCTCCCTTCAAAGGATGCAGGGTAAGCGGTGCGTTCAGATTTTATCTACTTCCGGGCAAGGAGCTGGAATGGCCGAGGCTTCTGTCCTTGTTCGGTCAATCTTGACTGAGTATGGATAAGGAGATGGCGCGCTGCCGGTTTCTTTCTGGCTACTTCCGGCTGATCCGGGGCGTTGATGCGGGCCGGGGTCTCTGTACTCTGCAGGGGATTGATGAAGAAGAGTGGTTGTTCCTGCGGGATGGCTCAGGATGCAGCAGTCATTCATTCCTACAAGAACTTTTCACCTGGAGCTGGCAGGGGAGGGGGCCGAGCCCCTGGGGAGAGTCAGACTGGTTCCAGGAGATCCATGCCATCTTGTGTGACCTTGTGGCTTTAAATCACACCTCCAGGGTGGCTGCAATCTTTCACCCAGACCTAGCAGGGGAGCGGGGTCTGAGCCCCTAAGGGGCCAGGCTGTCTCCAGGAGACCCCCCCACTATCTCCATGAGCCCCAAGCCAATAAACACACATATGTGAAGCCCCCTGTTCAATGGGCACCCCCAGTAAGATGACCCGATGCCTTCAAAACCCGGAACACTTCCTCAAAGCCAGCGTTGGGCTCTGGCACTCCGCCTGGGCTCCTCTCGGACCAGACGCTTTTTCTGTCATTTACCAATCAAATAAAAATTTCTTTTCTGTCTAATAGAAGTTTCTGCCTCTTTGCACATTGTTTCCTGGCTTTTTATTTCTATACTAAGCCGAGGAGAACTCCCGAGACTTGCTCCGGCAACCACCTTCCCCTCCGTGACTGGGAACAGGTGTGTGCCTGGACACTCCGTTTTGTTTGATGCACACATACTAGCAGGGATGGAGCTAGTCTGGCCTGCTTCTAGCTCCAGGCTCCCTCGTTTCCAACCCCTGGCTGCTGTTAGGGCTTGGGGCGAGGACTGCTCTGGCTTCTTGAAGCTGCGTGCGGTGAAGTAGGGACCTGTGGTCAAGACAGGGTTCCAGCAGGAGGAGACCTCTTGGGGAGGGGGGCATAGAAACGGTCTCCATTCGAGGTTTTGGAATTTCTGAAATTTCATGGCTTCAAGTCTGGAGAACAGATCGAAGAAGCAGATTAAATACACAGGGTCCGAAACAAAGGACAGAGCCTTACTAGAGGACCTAGAAAAGGTGCCGTCCAAAGCAGCAGGGAGTTTTCCCCTTGAGGGGCAAATAGAGACAGTCAGGAGGGGCCAGGCATTAAGGCCTGGCCAGGTATATGTGAGGCCCAGACCTGTCTCTCTTCACATCGGGTACTGGAAGAGGCATCCTAAGGGAGGTGTGAACTGGCTTAGGGAAGACACCCCACTGACTCCCGTTACTGTTACTCGGCTTGCCTAAGAGAGCTGGCCTGAACAGATTAGTATCGAAGAGGTAGCATCTATAAAAGGACATGTACAGTTTTGCCTGCAATGTGACTGACCCTGGGCTGTTCCGTCATCAACCAGCGGTGTGGTTACTTACAGTGCGGAAGCTGTGAGGAGTGAAGGGCTCTGTCAGCTTAGGGTGGCCAACATTACCAGTCTGGGAGCAACCTGGAGACAGCAAAAAGCACCCGATCCCAAGAGAGGAGCCCTGGTGGATTAAATGTGTGTGTGTGTGTATGAGAGAGAGAGAGAGAGAGATTGTTTTATGCAGAGCATTTTGAAGCCCGGAGGGTGAGGGGACAGTGCCAGCAGCCCAGGTGGGAGAGAAAGGCAAAGGTGATTTCTGGAGAGCCCTTTTCCCAGCCTCCTCTGGGGCAGACACAGGGGTCCCAAGGGCTTTCAGGTGGAGGGAGGAGGCCCCGCCCACCAGAGCGCGGCACTTCTGAGGTCACTCTTCCCTGCCACCCTTCCTCAGTGTGCGGGGGCAACCAGAGGGCCAACTTGCCGTGTTCTGGCCTCCCCTCCCCTCAGGTTCATTACCTTGGGGGGTAGGGTGGGGCTCCAGGAAGAGGATGGGTGTGGTGCCTGGAGGCGGAAGTGTGCATCTTGATTGGGAACCTTGAGGATGGGGGAGGGCAGGGAAAAGAAGACACCTGGAAAGTACCAGCTCCGTGGATCTGGAGCGGGGAGATTGATTCGGAACCCGTGAGGACCTGGCTGGCTGTCCTGTCGCAGCTTCGCTGTGGCTGCAGACACGCGGGCACCTCTGTACCCAGGGTGGCGCGGGCCTGCTCTTCCTGGCCAAGCTGGTCATCTGTCCTTGCCTCGCAGTCAGGGTGGGCCTGGCAGTCCTTGCTGCTGGCTCCCCCTCCTACGCGGCCCGGGTCTTGCTCTGTATATGACTGTGGCCTGTAAGGCACTCGGAACTCCTGCGGGGTTATTCAAGACGGCCTTGTTCTGCCTCCACGTTTGGTTCATATTTCACTCAGTGTGGAATTCTAGGTTGGAAATCCTTTCCCAGCACGTTGGGGTTTTTTTGTTTGTTTTTAGGATTCACTTATTGACTTGAAAGGCAGAGTGACAGAGAGGGAGACACAGAGATCTTCCATCCACTGGTTCACTCCCCAAATGGCAACAAACAGTGGAGCTGGGCCAAGTCAAAACCAGGAGCTTCACCCAGGTCTCCCAAGTGGCTGGCAGGGGCCGGAACACTTGGTCCACCTTCCACTGCCTTCCCTGACACCTTAGCAGGGAGCTGGGTCAGAAGGGGAGCCGTCAGGACGTGAAGAGCGCCACAGGTGGTGGCTTAACCCTGGGCACCATAATGCAGGCCTCTCCCAGCACTGCTGGTGAGGCTGAGCCATGCTGATCCCTGGTTGTGTTGATCAGCACACAGAAACACACACCCTGGGTTTATGTGGGGATTTCACTACAACAGAAGAGGATTCTGGGGGTACTTGCGGACTGGGGGTCACACACATGGAAGAATACGTTTGAAACCCAAGGCTTCCCTTAAGGCATGATCCAGGAAGGATCAAGAAATGAAACGAGTGCAGTATTGGGTAGAGAGGGCCGCTGGTGTGTGGGCCCAGGTGAGTCGTGGCAGTAGCCAGGTGTGTGTGTGGGGTCTGGGCTAGGGAGTGGCAGGAGGGCCACAGCACAGCAGTAGGGGGGTGTCTGGACGGGAACACCCCAGGGTGGCCCAGGGTATGCACCCCAGGGTATGCAGGGGGTGGGGCAGCAGGAAAAGCCCTCCCTGCCTCCCACAGCCTCTCCAGTGCCTTCTGCCCGCAAAGCTGTAGAGAGATGCTCGGAGCTGTCACCCCCACTGTCGCCAAGTTGTGAGAGTGAATGTGGAGCCGAGGAGGGACACATTCAGAACCGGCGCTCTGGTCCCCAGTGGTGATTGTTTGCCTGCTCCCTGGAAGTCTGTAAACTTCCTTCGTCTTCAGGGTCTCCTTGGTGTGAGTCTAGGATGGAACAAGGACATAAATCTGAGCCATTCTCCCTCATTGCCCACAGAGATGAACACTGAAGGTACTCCTGGCCTTGGAATCTCAGTTGGGTCTCTCACCCCATTGCCTTTGTACTCACCCCTTACAACCACAGGAAAGACCAGTTCCAGGAATTCCCCTCTGCCTGGAATTCCCCTACCACACCCCCAGCCCCAGCCCCAGCCCCAGCCCTCCTATGTTTCATCATGGGCACATGGGCAGTCGGTCCCCCACCTCTACGGATTTATTTTCTCTGAATAAATTTGGTCTGGCTGTAAATTCGCACACTGCCTGCTTTCTATTCTGTGCCTCTTTTCCTAACAGGTTAGTGCCCCGTGAGGAGGCACCCATCTGCAACTCTTCTCCTAACACCTTTGTCTTCAGTGCTTCCTTGGTGGGAGTCTGTTAGGTAGGAAGTCAGTTATGAGCTTATGTGTGTGTAACAGGCCTAAAGAGAAGACATCTATGTCCAGCACATGCTGCATCTCAAGGTCATCCTGATGGTGTTTCAGGGGCAGCCCGGTATTCACCTCCTGCCCTGCCCTGCCCCCTTCTACCTGATAACCTGCCAGGTGGAGGTCCCACCCCTCCTTCCACAGGAGGAAGCTTCTTAACATTTGCAAAACTCTGGGAGAAGTTTCTTAACATTTGCATCCAAAAAACCCTTTGTTCCAAGAGGAACAGGTGGGAAAGCAAGACCCATCTCCTTAAACACACCCCCCCCCCCCCCCCCCCCCCGCCTCAACCTGACTGCGCGCTCAGCCCTCTGCCTATCTGCTGAGCCGCCCGCCAGGTCTGGCTAAGTGTACTCTCTCTCCACTCTTCCCCCCCACCCCAGTCTCTCAGGCTCTGTCTGGAGAGGTGCCCATCCGTCCTTATGGATGCCCCTTCCCTAATAAACCTTGCTATTTTACCTCCCACTACTCTCTGTCTCACGCCTGAATTCTTTCTTGCGTGAAGACAAGAACCCTGCAAATTTCTGCGGTAACAAGTCTAGGTTCATCCCTCGTTCCAGGCAGGCTGTGGGTCTTCCAGCCCAGAGACTCATGTGCTTTCGTTCTGAGAAAACCCCTTGAATTATCTTACTGATTTCTTCCCCTCCACTTTTCTCTTTTCTCGATCATTCTTCAGTGTACTTCTTGGACTGTTTCTCTGATTTTCTTATCTTTTTTTTAAAAAGATTCATTTTTATCTATTTAAAAGATAGAGAGGGAGGTAGAGACAGAGAGACAGAGAGAGAGATCTTCCATCCAGTGGTTCACTCCCCAATTGGCTGCAATGGCTGGAGCTGCACCAATCTGAAGACAAGAGCCAGGAGCTTCTTCTGGGTCTCCCACGTGGGTGCAGGGGCCCAAGGACTTGGGCCATCTCCCACTGCTTTCCCAGGCCATAGCAGAGAGCTAGATCAGAAGAGGGGCAGCCGGGACTAGAAATGGCACCCATATGGGATGCTGGCGCTTCAGGCCAGGGCTTTAACCCACTGTGCCACAGTGCCAGCCCCATCTTTTCTTTTTTGTTAATTTGTTTATCTAGCTTCTGGAACATTTCCTTAGCTTTATTTTACAACTCTTATGTTTGAACCTTGAATTCCTGCTTTCATGTTTTTAATTTCCAAGAGCTCTTTGTTGGACCTCTGAAGGCTCCACTGCTTTTTGTGTGTAGCTTCCCATTGTTGTTTCATAAAAGTAATATCTTTTTAAATCTATTTTATTTGCAAGTGTTACAGAGGGAGGTAGAGACACAGAGAGAGAGGTCTTCCATTCACTGGTTCACTCCTCAGCTGTGCCTATTCGAAGCCAGGAGCTTCCTTCAGGTCTCCTACGCAGGTGCAGTGGCCCAAGAACTTGGACCATCTTCTACTGCTATCCCAGGCCACAGCAGAGAGCTGGATCGGAAGAGGAGCAGCCGGGACTAGAATCAGCGCCCATATGGGATGCCGGCACTTCAGGCCAGAGCATTAAACCGCTGCACTACAGCGCCGACCCCAAAAGTAATATCTTTTTAATATCTTTCTGAAAAAAAATAAAAAGACTTCTGGGGCCAGCATTGTGGTACAGTGGGTTAAGCCACCGCCTGTGATGCCGGCATCCCATAGGAGCACCACTTTGTGTCCCTGCTGCTCCACCTCTGATCCAGCTTCCTGCTGTTGTGCCCGGGAAGGCAGTGGAAGACGGCCCATGCACTTGGGTCCCTGCACCCATGTGCAGACCCGGACGTTGTTCCGACTCCTGGTTTCAGCCTCGCTCAGCCTTGGCTGTTGCAAGCACCTGGGGAGTGAACCAGCAGAAGGAAAGTCTGTCTGTCCATCTCTCTTTGCAGCTATGCCTTTCAAATAAATAAAAGTAATCTTGAAAGAGATAGAGGGGGTGCCTGTGCCGTGGCGCAGTAGGTTAATCTTCCACCTGTGGTGCCAGCATCCCATTTGGGCTCCGGTTCTAGTCCTGGCTGCTTCTCTTTCAATCCAGCTCTGCTGTGGCCTGGGAAAGCAGTAGAAGATGGCCCAAGTCCTGGGGCCTCTGCACCCATGTGGGAGACCTGAAAGAAGCTCCTGGCTCCTGGCTTCGAATCAGCCCAGCACCAGTCGTTGCAGCCATTTGAGGAGTGAACCAACAGAAGGAAGACCTTTCTCTCTGTCTCTACCTCTCACTGTCTGTAGTCTGTAACTCTACCTCTCAAATAAATAAATAAAATCTTAAAAAAGAAAGAGAGAGATAGAGGGATAAATAGAGATCTTCTATGTACTGGTTCACTCTCCAAATGACCAGGAGCCTGGAACTCCTTCTGGGTCTCCCACGAGGGTGGCAGGGCCCCGAGCACTTGGGTTGTCTTCGCTGTCTCCCAAGTGCATTAGCAGGGAGCTGGGTTGGAAACGGAGCAGCCGCGACACCACCAGCTCCCTGATATGGGCTGCTGGCCTCGCGGGCAGTGGCATAACACGCTGCACCCCGACGCCGACCCCGGTGTCCTTCCTGTGCAGAACCTGTTTCTGCAAATTGCTTTTCATTCGCCTTTAGCTTGTTTGCCTGTATCTTCCATGTGAGATTTTCCCGGTCACTTGCGAGAGGGGAACTGTACCAGCCAGGTCCCAACAATAAACACATGGTTCATTCCCACGAGGGTCATTTCAGGGAAGGTTTACGTACAAAGCAGAGTCCAGGGGGGCTGTGAGCTGGGGCTGAGAGGCACAGGCAGCCTTCCACAACCCACCCACCGCGGTGCAGCAGGGGAACAAACCCTGAGCTCGCACCCCTTCCCGCTCCTGTCTTCTTCCTGGGCCCCGCCTGGCTTCTTCCTGGGCCCCGCCTTGGCCAGGCGAACGGGTAGCCAGGCAGGGAGACAGGAGGCCGGGGAGACAGGCAGCCAGGGGTTGTGGAGGAAGCTGTGGAACATGGAGACTAAGACGCAGACTGCAAGTGTGTAAGAGTGTAAGTGCGTGCATGTGAGTGTGTGTGCATGCGAATGTGTATTTTTGTGTGTGCACATAACTGTGTGTGAGTGTGTATGTGTGTAAATGTGCATGAGTGTAAGAGTGAATGTGTATGTGTGAGAATGTGTAAGAGTATGTGCATGTATGTGAGTGTATGTGTGAGAATGTGTAAGAGTATGTGTGCATGTGTGTGTAAGAGTGTGTGTGTGAATGTAATAGTGTGTGAGTGTATGTGAGTATGAATGTGTATGAATGTGCGTATGTGTGAGTGAATGTGTTTGTGTGTAGGGGCTGTCACTGGTGGATCTTTAGGCCTCTCCTCTTGGGCTGGTCAGATTTCCTAGGGGAGACTCCCCAGGTCTGGCTCCCAGCGCTGTGAACCCTGACAGGAGCCAAGAGCTGGGGGGCACAGATGTCTTCCATCCTCTTTAGAAACCGTGTGTGCATGGCCGGTGCCGTGGCTCAACAGGCTAATCCTCCGCCTTGCGGCGCCGGCACACCAGGTTCTAGTCCCGGTCGGGGCGCCGGATTCTGTCCCGGTTGCCCCTCTTCCAGGCCAGCCCTCTGCTGTGGCCCGGAGTGCAGTGGAGGATGGCCCAAGGAAAAAGCACCTAGTACCTGGCTCCTGCCATTGGATGAGCGAGGTGCGCCGGTTGCAGCGCGCAGTCTGCGGCAGCCATTGGAGGGTGAACCAACGGCAAAGGAAGACCTTTCTCTCTGTCTCTCTCTCTCACTGTCCACTCTGCCTGTCAAAAAAAAAAAAAAAAAAAAAAAGAAAAGAAACCGTGTGTGCTCTCGCCGTGCCAGGTGTCCCCGGCTGAGCGGCCCTCTGCTGTGCCAGGACCAGGCGGAAGACCAGCCTGCAGACGCTGTGGGGGAGGGTGAGGCTGGGGGAGCCTGAGCCCGGCCTGCCCCTTCCCTGGCTGCCTCTGCGTCTCCTCCCAGGTGCACGCAGACATGCTCAGTTCCAGAAGGCCCTGGAGCTGCCCGCTGATGAGGCTTTGGAGGGTTTGTGGGCGGTAAGTGGGGCTGCTTCACAGCTTTCCCTGTTGACAGTTTAGGATTTGGTTTCTTCTCTTTATTTGTAAGATTTATTTGAGGAGCCGGTGCTGTGGCATAGTGGGTAAAGCCGCTGCCTGCAGTGCCGCCATCCCATATGGGCACCAATTCAAGTCCCTGTTGTTCCACTTCCAATCCAGCTCTCTGCTATGGCCTGGGAAAGCAGTGGAAGATGACCCAAGTCCTCCACCCAGGGAGACCTGGAAGAAGCTCCTGGCTCCTGGCTTCAGCCTGGCCCAGCCCTGGCCACTGCGGCCATCTGGGGAGTGAACCAGCAGATGGGAAGACCTCTCTTTCTCTCTGTCTCTGCCTCTCTGTAACTCTGCCTTTCAAGCAATGAAATAAATATTTAAAAAAGAAAACAAAGAGAGATTTATTTGAAAGACAGTGAGAGATACAGACAGAGATCTTTCATCTGCTGGTTCACTCTCCAGATGGCCACAGTGGATCAGAGCTGGGCCAGGCTGAAGGCAGGAGCCAAGAGCTTCATCCAGGTCTCCTATGTGGGTGCAGGGGCCCAAGGACTTTACCCAAGCACATTAGGCAGCTAGATGGGAAGTGGAGCAGCGGGGACCAGCACTAGTTCTCACATGGGATTCCGGTATCGAAGGTGGTGGCTTAATCTGATGAGCCACAGTCCTGAGATTTGGTGTGTCAAGTCGGAGGCGTCAGTTACCACCCAAACCCTGGCGGTTTCTTTGGCTCCTGGCTGGTCTCTGGCAGTCTCAGACCTTCCTTGGCTGAACAGCAGTGTGTTTGGAGTGGGCTTATGGGAGAGGGGCAGCAGAGGGCTCCGGGCCAGGAGCGAGAAGTGTCTTCCATGGCTTGTCCTTAGCTCTTGGGGCCGGGGCTTGGGGAGGGAGATAGCAATGGAGGCCTGGCTGGGTGGGGCCTCAGCAACTTCCTATTGCTTCCTCTGTGGTGCCTCCACAGCGCGTGTGCAAACTTTACACTATACAGGCTACGCTAACGCAATGCCTCCGTTTCTGAATGCAGCCCGAATTCTCCCGTCTTCGTGTCTTTGTTCATGTGACTCCTATCGCTGGGGTCTTCTCCCTCACCTTCCCCAATGCCGCCATCTCTACCTGTAGAAATGTACCTGTATGGCCCAGCTCTGAGCCGACTCCCCTCCGAACCTGTCACCCTTGCACGAAATAGGAACTTCAATGCTCAACCCTGTGACGAGGCACATCCCCCACCCCATCTGGGAGCTTCCCCGCTCCTCCTGGGAGCTTTTTTTTCCCTTTTTTTTTTTTTTAAAGAGTTATTTATTTATATGAGAGGAAGAGTTATAAAGAGAGAGAGAAACACAGAGAGAGAGAGAGACATCGATCTTCCATCCACTGGTTCACTCCCTAAATGGCTGCAACAGTGGGGGCTGGGCCAGGCCAAAGTTAGGAGCCTGGAGCTTCTTCCAGGTCTCCCACGTGGGTGCAGGGGCCCAAGGACTTGGGCCATCTTCTACTGCTTTCCCAGCTTATAGCAGAGAGCTGGATTGGAAGTGGAGCAGCCGGGACTCGAACCAGTGCCCATGGGATGCAGGTGGAGGCTTAGCTGACCAAGCCACATCGCCGGCCCCTATCCAGTAGCTTTTCATCAATGTAATGAAATACATTGGGCTCACAGAGTGGGAGTTCACCCTGCGAGATCGGGTGGATGCCCCTGGTTAACCTCTGGTGGTGGCTGTCTTGCTGACGGAGTCCCACAGTGGCGGACATCACATGGTGAGAGATGTGCCTGTCTCTGTCTTTCTCCTCATAAACCTATCTGGCTCAGAGCTAAGATTCTGCCTGGGACACCTGCATCCCATATCAGAGTGCCTGGGTTTGAGTCCTGGCTTCACTGCGACCCCAGCTGCCTGCCAGTGCTCACCCTAAAAGGCAGGAAGTATTGGCTCGTGTAGTTGGCTTCCAGATTGAGTTCCTGGGCCCTGGCGATAGCCTGATCCAGTCCTGGCTATTGCAGGCATTTGGGGGACGAAGCAATAGATGGAAGATCTCACTCCATCTTTCCGCCTTTCAGATAAATAGAATAAAAAGTAAAATAAGCCCACCAGGATTCAGTTATTGGGAGCTTCACTCTAATGAACCAATCCGTCCGGTCACTTCCCAAAGGCCTTGCTTCCAAATACAATCGCTGGATCAAGTTTCCACCCTCTCCGTACCACTAACATAAGACTTGGGGGTCTATATTGCATGAGGTCAGGAGCCAAATCACGTTCAAACTACCGCACAGGAGCAGGGAGCTGGTGCGGGGCAGAACAGCCAGGACGCGAATGAGCGCTCTGATCTGGTGCAGGCTGGCTGCACCGCAGAGCTGGCCCCTGAGAGCACCGATCCAAACGCTCCTAAGTTGGCGGCAGGCCCTGTAGTACGGTGAGTTAGACCCCCTCTTGGGATGCGGGCATCCCTCATTGCAGTGCCGATTCTGCTTCCTGATGATGCACCTGCTTCCTGCTAACGCTCTCGGCTCTGGTCTGTCCCAGCCCTGGCTGTTGCAGACATTTGAAGAGCGAACCAGTAAATGGAAGGTCTCTCTTCTGTTTCTCCCTCTCTTCACTTTTCAAATGAATAAAACAAAACAAAACAAAACAAAACAAAACACTAATAGCTTAAAACTGCCAAACACACACACACACACACACACACACACAACCAAACGAATGGCCCACAATGCGTCTCTGTCGCCCTGAGGGGTTTGGCTGTAAGTCCATCTGCAGCACTGCTTGCAGAACTTCTGCACCCCAGCAACGCCGCCCTCACCCAGCAGTGACTCCATCCGCGCTTCCTCCGAGGTCTTGGTAGCTCCCAGGCTGTATTCTGCTCCCATGCATTGCCCTTTTCAGGTTCTTCACAGAAGTGGAGTTCCTTCTGTGTCCGTCCTGCCAGGCTCATCCGTGCGGTAGCGTGCGTCAGGATTCCTGTCTTCTCAGGGCTGAGTCACGCCTTATGTGGATGGGCCACGTTTCCTGTACTCAGTAAAACCTACTGAGGAACTTTTGGGTGTTTTCCAGCTTCTTGTGAATAGGGCTCGTGTCTGAGCCTGTTTGCTGCTGCCGTAACAGGATTCCCACACGCAGCAGTGGCTCCTGCTACTGGAGGCTCGCAGGTCCCACAGCAGGGCGTCGGCATTCGGCAAGGGCCTTTGGGCTATGTCGTCACATGAAGGAAGGGCGCCTGAACACGAGTGCGAGGTTCGGGTCGAACTCCTTTATCAGTTCACTCCTGTGATAACTAGCCCATTGCTGCAATAATGATATTAATTGCCCAGTCAACTGGTTTTTAAAAAATATTTATTTATCTATTTGAAAGGTAGAGTTACAGAGAGGCAGAGAGAGAGAAAGAGAGAGAGCGAGCCAGAGAGATCTTCCATCTGCTGTTTCACTCCCCAGATGGCTACAATGACTGGGGGTGATTTGATCTGAAGCCAGGAGGTTCTTCTGGGTCTCCCATGTGGGTGTAAGGGACCCAAGGACTTGGGCCATCTACTGCTGCTTTCCCCGTTCATAGCACAGAGCTGGATCAGAGGTGGAGCAGCTGGGACTTGAACTGGTGGCTATATGGGATTCTGGCACTGTAGGCAGTAGCTTTACCCGCTACGCCACAGTGCTGGCCCTGCTGTTGGAATTTTGATAAGGATTACCATGAGTCTGTAGACTTAGGGTAGTATTGTCACCTTAGCAATGGTAATTTCTTTAAAGACTTATTTATTTGTTTGAAAAGTAGAGATAGATAGAGAGAGAGAGAGAGAGAGAGAGAGATTGACCTCCCATCCTCTGGGTCACTCCCCAAATGGCCACAACAACCAGAACTGGTCCAGGGTTGGGTCAGGTAAAAACCAGGAGCCAGAAACTTCTTCCAGGTCTCCAATGTGGTTGCAGGGGCCCAAGTACTTGAGCCATCTTCTGCTGCTTTCCCAGACACATTAGCAGGGAGCTAGACTGGAAGTGGAGGAGCTGGGACTTGAACCGGTGCTCATATGGGATGCTAGCATTGCAGGTGGAGGCTTAACCTTCTGTGTCACAGCGCCAGCCCCAGCAATATCAATTCTTCCAAGCCATTAACATAGGATGTCTCTCCATTTGTTTAGGTCTTTAAAATTTCTTTCAGCAATGTTTTTTAGTTTTCTGTAGGTGCTGCTCTAGAGTACAGAAAAAATATTTAGACTTGGGGCTGATGCTGTGATGTAGCAGGTTAAGTCTCCGCCTGTGGTACTGGCATCCCATATGGGTGCTGGTTGGAGTCCTGGCTCTTCCACTTCTGATCCAGCTCTCTGCCATGGCCTGGGAAAGCAGTAGAAGATGGACCAATTCCTTGGGCCCCTGCACCTGCGTGGGAGACCCAGAAGAAGCTCCCTGAATGGCTCCTGGCTTCAATTGGCCCAGCTCTGGCCATTGCGGCCATTTGCAGAGGGAACCATCAGGTGGAAGACCTCTCCTCTCCTCTCCTCTCCTCTCCTCTCCTCTCCTCTCCTCTCCTCTCCTCTCCTCTCCTCTCCTCTCCTCTCCTCTCCTCTCCTCTCCTCTCTCCTTCTCCTCCTTCTCCTTCTCCTCCTTCTCCTTCTCCTCCTTCTCCTTCTCCTCCTTCTCTTTGTAACTCTACCTCTCAAATAAATAAATAAATAAATAAATCTGAAGAAAATTTTAGACTGCAGATAAACAGTTGAGTGTCAGTGGAAGTGGGTGGGGCAGGAAGCAGAAAGTGGCGCATCGAGCATCGCCAACATTGAAATAGCAGGTTGATGAGGAAGAGGCTGGTAAAGAGACTGGGGAGGACCCTCAGTCTCTAAGCGGAAGAGGCTAGGAGGAGAGTGTCCCGTAGAGCAATCCAAGAGTGTATTAAGGAGGAGGGAAGGGCTGGTGTTGTCTTGTAACGGGTTAAGCTGTGGCTTACGACGCTGGTGTCCTTTGTGGGAGTGCCTCTGACTCAGCTCCCTGCTGATGCACCTGCGAAGGGAACAGAAGACAGCCCAAGTCCTTGGGCCCCCGCCTATCATGGGCATATCCACATGGAGTTCTGGACTCCTGGCTTTGGCCTGGCCCCACCCTGAGCTTAAAAAAAGAGGGGCCGGTGCTGTGGCGCAGCAGGTTAATGCCCTGGCCTGAAGCGCTGGCATTCTATATGGGTGGTGTTTTTTGTTGTTGTTGTTGTTTTTTTTTTTTTTTTACAGGCAGAGTGGACAGTGAGAGAGAGAGACAGAGAGAAAGGTCTTCCTTTTGCCGTTGGTTCACCCTCCAATGGCCGCCGCAGCCAGTGCGCTGCGGCCGGCGCACCGCACTCGTCCGATGGCAGGAGCCAGGAGCCAGGTGCTTTTCCTGGTCTCCCCATGGGGTGCAGGACCCAAGCACCTGGGCCATCCTCCACTGCACTCCCGGGCCACAGCAGAGGGCTGGCCTGGAAGAGGGCAACCGGGACAGAATCCGGCGCCCCGACCGGGACTAGAACCCGGTGTGCCGGCGCCGCAAGGCGGAGGATTAGCCTGTTGAGCCACGGCGCCGGCCCCTATGGGTGGTGTTTTGAGCCCCAGCTGCTCCTCTTCCGATCCAGCTCTCTGCTGTGGCCTAGGATAGCAGTAGAGGATGGCCCAGGTCCTTGGGCCCCTGCACCCGCGTGGGAGACCTGGAGGAAACTCCTGGCTCCTGGCTTCGGATTGGTGCAGCTCTGGCCATTGCGGCCAATTGGGGAGTGAACCATTGGATGGAAGACCTCTCTCTCTCTGCCTCTCCTCTCTCTGTGTAACTCTGACTTTCAAATAAATAAATAAGTCTGTAAAAAAAGAAGAAAAAAAGAAAGATGTGATTGAGAAGCCCTAGAAACATTAATAACGAGGGTTAAAAATACATATTTTAATTATTCGAAAAAACGTTGTCTATTGAATTGAGTGTACCGGCAGTTATTTCTTCATAGCTCTTGAAACATCTGAGATGATCTATTTCCTTTGTGTGTTTCTGGGAATCGATTGTCTCAGTCAAATGCCTGCGCTGTGAGGATGGCCTTAGTCATGGCCACTGTTGTTATGTGCCCAGGCCAGTGTTGCTGAGAAGTCTCTCGGTACAGGGCTGGAGAAGGAAAGGGGCCTTTAGAAAGGGCAGGTGCCCTAGCTGGTTAAGCTCCTGCCTGTGACAGCAGCATCCCATATGGCTGCTGGTTCGAGTCCCAGCTGCTCCACTTAGGATCCAGCTCCCTGCTAATGCTCCTAGGAAAAAAGTGGAAGATCGCCCAAGTCCTTGGGCCCTGGCCACTCATGTGGGAGACCCCGGAAGAAGCTTCTGGCTTCGGCCTGGCACAAGGCACAGCTGATGGAAGATTTCTCCCTGTAAATCTCCCTGTAAATCTCTCTGTAAATCTAAAAAAATAAAAAAGACAAAGGCAAAGACAAAAAGGCAGCTGCAGGGGAGAGGCAGGTGGAGTGAGAAGGGAGCAGGGGTGAGGAAGCAGGACCGGTAAGTTCTGCTCTTTCACTTACTGTCATGCGAAGTTTGGGGAAGTGACCAGAGAGGGACAGCAGCCCGGGGGAATTGTCCTTTTCTCAGCATAGGAGAGGAGGTCACGTCAAGCTGACGGGAAAGCTCAGGAGAAGGGGCGTGGCTCAGGGCCCAGGGCCTGGAGAAGGCAGGAGGGGCAGAGCTTGGGAGGTTTGGGCCTTGGAGGAGAGGACTCACCTTCCACTTCTTTATCCCTGAGTTTGTGTGGTGCCAGCATCCAATAAATATTTATTAGAAATGTAACATCTTTCCTACTGATACACGCTGAGTTAATACTGTGTCCCTGGCACTGGGCTAAGAAATCCAGGTCTATTGTCTCATTTAGTCCTCGTGTGCAGCCTAGAACTTGTGTCCTAGTGTTGAGAAAGGTTAGCTAATACAAAGATTTGAACTCAAGTCTCTATGAGTCAAAAGTGTTTTTACATTTTTATTAATGTTGTATTTATTCTTTTTTTTTTTTTTTTAAATTTTTGACAGACAGAGTGGACAGTGAGAGAGAGAGACAGAGAGAAAGGTCTTCCTTTGCCGTTGGTTCACCCTCCAATGGCTGCCGCGGACGGCGCGGTGCGGCCGGCGCACTGCGCTCATCCGATGGCAGGAGCCAGGTGCTAGGTGCTTTTCCCTGGTCTCCCATGGGGTGCAGGGCCCAAGCACTTGGGCCATCCTCCACTGCACTCCCGGGCCACAGCAGAGGGCTGGCCTGGAAGAGGGGCAACCGGGACAGAATCCGGAGCCCCGACCGGGACTAGAACCCGGTGTGCCGGTGCCATAAGGCGGAGGATTAGCCTGTTGAGCCACGGCGCCGGCCTTGTATTTATTCTTTTAAATAGCCTTATTGGAATGTAATTCACTACCCCCCCCCCTTAAAATATTTATTTATTTATTTGCAAGTCAGATTTGAGAGAGAGGGAGAGAGAGATCTTCCATCTGCTCCCCAAATGGCTGAAATGGCTAGGGATGGCCAGGCTGAAGCCAGGAGCTTCATCTGGGTCTTCCACATGGGTGCAGGTACTTAGGCCATCTTCTGCTGCTTTCCCAGGTGCATCAGCAGGAAGCTGGATCAGAGGTGGAGCAGCTGGGACTCGAACCAGGAGACTATGGAGGTTGGGCACGAGAGTGCAGCTGCAGGCATCTTTTCAGCTTTCTCCTTCCTGACTCTCCGGAGGCCCCTAATTCATCCTTTTAAATATATGGTCAGATGGTTTTTAGCATGTTCAAAGATCCCAGTGTGTAATTATCACCAATTTCATTTTTAAGGATCTATTTATTTATTTGAAAGGCAGAATTACAGAGAGAGAGAGAGAGAGAGAGAGAGAGAGAGATCAATCTCAGCTGCTGGTTCACCAATTATTTATTTATATATTTAATTTTTTAAATTTTTGACAGGCAGAGTGGACAATGAGAGAGAGAGAGAGGCAGAGAGAAAGGTCTTCCTTTTTTTGCAGTTGGTTCACCCTTCAATGGCCACTGCAGCTGGCGTGCTGCGGCCGGCGCACCACGCTGATCCGATGGCAGGAGCCAGGTGCTTATCCTGGTCTCCCATGGGGTGCAGGGCCCAAGCACTTGGGCCATCCTCCACTGCTTTCCCGGGCCACAGCAGAGAGCTGGCCTGGAAGAGGGGCAACCGGGAAAGAATCCGGCGCCCCGACCGGGACTAGAACCTGGTGTGCCGGCACCGCAGGGGGAGGATTAGCCTAGTGAGCAGCGGCGCTGGCCCTAGCCTAACGTTTTCAAAGCTCAACTGTAGTATGAACCATGGATTAGTACCTCGCGCCTTTTTATGGCTGAATACTATTCCGTCATGTGGATATACTGTCTTTTGTGTATCCATTCCTGCTGATGGACATTTGTGTCATTTCCACCCTGTAGCTGTTGTGAGCATTGCTGCTATAAATATCTGTGTACAAGTTACTGCGTGGAGGAAATGTTTTCGCTTCTTTGAGTAAACACCCAGGAACGGAATTGCTGGGTCACTCTGCGTTCACTCATTTGAGGAACCTCCAGGCTGTTCTCCAACGCAGCTACGCCCTTTGAGATCCCTACCAGCAGAGGATGAGGGTTAGCCTTCCTCGCATCCTCTTGCATGCTTTTCCCCTCTGGGACGTGTTGCTTCAAACTGGTGTGCGTTGTGGGGACACGAAGTGTGGAATGCATTTAGGGAAAAAACTTCTGAAAATTGTGAATACAAACAAGATTTGTTTTCCCCCTTGGAGGGAAATATCAGCAGAAACAAAAAACAGGTTGTTTGGTAATCTCTGCCTCTTCCTCTGACTGCCGCAGGTGGTGAGGTGGCCGTAAAGCCCCGCACAGATTGTTATCGGCGGGCTGACGTCAGCCCCAGCCCGGCATTCACTGGGGGATGCTCAGGACCTGCCTGGGTCCTTGGAGGTCGACTTCTGGATGAGTCCTCACAAGAACCCTCTACAGGAGCAACGCTAACTGCTCCCGCGTTACAAGTGAGGAAAGGGAGGTTTAGAGAGATTTTAGAAGATGTCCAAGGTCCCCCAGCTGGCCAGTGGCGGAACTGGGTCTGAGGCTCGGGAGTCTGCTCACCGGGAGTCTGCGCCTCACAGCGGAGCGCGGAGCGCGGAGCGTGTGCTCCCCCGGGGCGAGGGCGCGCCGCCAGTCCCGAGTCCCGCGGCCTCTGCCGCGGCGCACGTGAACAAACTCGCGTCTCTTTGTGAAATCCAAGTTTGGCCTGCCTTGCAGGAAAGGCGGACTGGCCGGCAGAGGCCCCGTCGCTGACAGGAGATTGACTGGGCGGCTCTATCCGCTGCCGAACGGTTTTGTAGCCCCTAACGCTATTCCACCCACCGGGCTTCCAGAGGTGGCCTCGGGGAACACCCAGTGACCCTGTTCATCTTCACGGGTGATATAATGAGTTACAATGAACCCATATTGAATGGACTTCTCTATCTATAAAGAATATGTTGCGGCACCGGTTCGAGTCCCGACTGCTCCATTTCTGATGCAACTCCTTGCCAATGTACCTGGGAAGGCAGCAGAGGGTGGCTGAAGTGCTTAGGCCTCTGACATCCACATGGGAAACCTGGATGGAGTTTCTGGCTCCTGGCTTCAGCAAGGCCCAGCCCCGGGCCATTGCAACCATTTAGGGGAAAGCATATACCGTGTATCAGCATTGCTATGAACATGTTACGTATGTTAGCTAATTTAACTCTCTTGGTAGTCTGATGAGGGTACGTTTGCTTTCCAAACTTTGCAGATAGAGAATTGAAATACAGAGAAGTTGGGTAACTTGTCCAGGGACAAATAGGGAGTGACAGACTGAGCTGTGAACCCAGGCAGACTGGCTCCTGAGTCTGTGGACAAAGAATTATACTATGTGTTGTTTTAAAAAAGTCTATATTCTTGAAGGACTCTCATGCTACATCCCTGAGCAGCATGAGTTAGCTCCCCTTCTCCACCCACCCCATAATGCCTCTGGTTTGTATCTAGATCTTCAAGCTCCTACTTTGCTTAATCTTGTAATTGTGATGCTTTTTGAAAAATGTGGTAACGGGGCCAAGCGTTGTGGCATAGCAGGTAAAGCTGCCACCTGCAGTGCCGGCATCCCAGATGGGCGCTGGATCGTACAGTGGCTGCTCCACTTCTGATCCAGCTCTCTGCTATGGCCTGGGAAAAGCAGCAGAAGATGGTCCAAGTCCTTGGGATCCTGCCACCTATGTGGGAGACCCGGAAGAAGCTCCTGGCTTCAGCCTAACTGAGCTCTGGCTGTTGTGGCCATTTGGGGAATGAACCAGCAGATGGAAAATCTCTCTTTTTCTTCCTCTCTCTCTGTAACTCTGACTTTCAAATAAATAAATACATCTTTAAAAAAATTTAAAATGTGGTTTTATATGTGTGTGTGCGTAATTTACCATTTTGACTATTTTTAAGTGTATAGTTCAGCGGCATTAAGCACATTCCCATGACCGGGCAATGTTCTCCAGAACCGTTTTCATCCTGCACATAGAAGCTGTACACATGGAGCAGTAACTCCCAGCCTCTGCTCCCTCCTTCCCCCAGCCCTGGCAACCGCCATTTGCTTTCTGTCCCTGTGGATTGGACTGCTCTAGGCACCTCATGAGAATGGAGTCATTTGATAGCTGTCCTCTTGTGTCTGGCTTTCTCTCTTTCTCACTCTCTTTAAAGATTGATTTATTTGAAAGGCAGAATGACAAAGAGGGAGACTCAGGGGTCTTTCGTCTGCTGGTTCACTCCCCAGATGGCTGCAAGCCAGGGCTGGGCCAGGCCAAAGGCAGGAGCCAGGAGCTCCATCAGGTCTCAATGTGGGAGGTAGGGACTCACATACTTGAGCCATCCTCTGTGGCTTTCCGGGAGCATTAGCTGGGAGCTGGATTGGAAGCAGAGCAGCTGGGGGTTGGGGGTCCCAAGTGGCAGCTTAACTCCCTGTGCCACAGCCATGTATGGCTATTTCACTTAGCATAATGTCTTTACCATGTTATAACCTGTGTCAGAATTTCCTTATTTTTTTTTAAAGATATATTTATTTATTTCAAAGTCAGAGTTACACAGAGAGAGGAGAGGCAGAGAGAGAGGGAGGTCTTCCATCCGATAGTTCACTCCCCAATTGGCTGCAACAGCCGGAGCTGTGCCAATCCGAAGCCAGGAGCCAGGAGTTTCTTCTGGATCTCCTGCCCGGGTGCAGGGACTTGGGCCATCTTCTATTGCTTTTCCAGGCCACAGCAGAGAGCTGCATCAGGAGTGGAGCAGCCTGGACTTGAACCGGTACCCTTATGGGATGCTGGCGCTGTGGGCCAGGGCGTTAACCTGCTGTGCCACAGCACCATCCTCTTCTTACTTTTTTGAAAAGAAATTTTATTTATTTGAAAGATGGGAGAGAGAGAGAGAGAGAGAGAGAGAGAGAGAGAGAGAGAAAGGGATTTTTAGCACCATTCTCAGAGGGCTGATAAATGTTTGTTCCCTTTCTTGTAATATGTATAGAATGCCAGAATTTCATTACTGCTAGAAAGCATCACAATTCAAATTAAAACAGAATTTCTGTGTGGCCCGGCAGTTCCACTCCCGGGTATATACATAGGAAACAGAAGGCAGGCACTCAGACACGGCTGCACATCACACTCACGCTGCATGAGTCACAGACCAGACGTCCAGTGCTGGAGAGGTGGACAAACAAGGTGAGGCACGTACACACAACGGGACCTCACGTAGCTCTGCAAAGGAAAGGGCGACATTTGGCTTAGCAGTGAAGATGCTGTTTGGGACGTCTGCATCTGATCCTGGGGGCGTTTGCATGCCCGTGCCTGGGCCTCTGACCTGGATTCACTCCCAATTCCAGCTTCCTCCTAAGGCACACACTAAGAGGCAGTGATGGGCCCCTGCCACCCGTGTGGGAGACCTGGCTCCTGGCCTCAGCCTGGCCATTGTAGGCATTTGCGAAGCAACCAGTGGATAGGCACTCTCTCTGCCTCTTTGGCTTTCAAATAAATAATAAAACAAACAAAAACAGAATGCAAACCCATAGGGTGGTGCTGTGACATAGTGGGTTCAGCTGTAGTGTTAGCATCCCATCTGGGTGCCAGTTAGAGTACTGGCTGCTGCACTTCCCATCCAGCTCTCTGCTAAGTGTGCCTGGGGAAGCAGCGGAAGATGGCCCAGGCCCGGGTGCACCCATGTGGAAGACCCGGAAGAAGCTTCTGGCTCCTGGCTTTCCTCTGGTCCATCTCTGACTGTTGCGGTCATCTGTTGCGGAGTTGAACCAGTGGAAGATCTCTCTCTCTTTATGTGTGTAACTTCCTCTCAAATAAATAAATATTTTTTAAGAATCAGCATTTCAAAAAACAAACCCAGATCATATTGAGGTGTGTCGCAGACGGTGACTAGGACATCATTTTGCCAGAGCTGAGGGAGCTGTGAAAATCCTTAGGCTGTAAAAGTGAGGGTCTCCCCAGGCGACTGAGGGTGCTGGACCCTGGCTGGGGCCTGGCTCTGAGGGGGCAACTGGCCAGGGCCACTGAGTTCACAGCCTGCAGGCACCCCCCCCCCCCACAGTCTCTACTGCGGCCTGGCCATACACCTCTTTCCAGGCTGATGAGAGGGGAGGAGGAGAGGGTTTCAGGGAGGAGCGCCTTCCAGTAATTACTGAGTGGGGGCAGGTGGGGGACTGGGTAGGGGTCCGCACACAGTGCAACCCCACCCCACAGCCCTTCAACGAGTGGCTCTGGCCCTTACTGGGCGACTCACAAAGTGACTGGAGAACAATTGTGACTGCTTTCAACTCTGGCCGTGGAGCGGGGCCGGGCCGGGGGGCCTGGAGGGTGGGGGACGGGGGTGGGGGGTGGGGATCCCAAACAGCCGCTTTGAGCCAGGTGCCGCGGGCTCCGGACCAGCCGGGTCACCAACCGCCGCCTTTGGCCAGCCCCGCCGTCTCTCGAGGCCTCAGTTTCCAGATCTGCACAGCGAGGGAGGGGGAGCCGAGTTCGGGTTCAGAATCATTTTCTGTGCGGATTCTGCGGGGCCCCCCAGAGGCCCCACTCTGAGAAGTCAATCCGGAGCGAGGACTTGTTGCTGGGCGCCAGTCAGCCTAGCACTGCCCCCTCTAGGGGAGGCAACCGGGAACTGCAGGAACACTAGGGAACCAGAGGGAGTCTGGGGGACCAACAGCTGGTGACCCAAAGCCAGGGGCTGCTCCTCTCCTCTCCTCTCCCTCCCTTGGCCTTTGCAACCCTTAAGTGCCCGCTGCGATGGCAGGGACAGATGTCCCGCAGTGACTTTGGCCCTGGGCCCACGGAGCCTTCCGTCACAGAGAGTCCTGGGCCCGTTGCCAGACCTCAGGCTGAGGCTGCCAGTTATCAGCTGTGTCTTCTTGATCGGTCCTGGCACCTCTCTGACCCTCAGTCCAGCCATGTGGAAATTGGAGGCGTGAACACCTCCCAGCCCGAGGGGAGAGCAGTTCAAAGGAGCCTGTGAAAACACTGTGGTAGCAGCAGATGCGGGCTCAGAGGTTCCCAGTGCTGGCTTGGTCCTTGCTGCTGCTTGGCTGTAGGATGTCGGCCTTTTGGGGAGTGAAACAGCTGTGATCCAACCCTGACAGTGTCTCGTTCCTCTTTTCTGCAGGCCACACACACTCCCCATTCCCAGCCTGCCACCCACCCTGCCACTCTAGCCAACACCACATCCTTCTGGGGACCAGGAGGCCTGCGGGAGACACTGGGGACCCCACCGGTGCTGGCATCAGCAACCAGGTCTGGACGAGGGCAGGTCAGGGAGAACCACGCAGGTACGTTTGCCTCCCTTCCTTATCAGCGCTTCCTGTAACATCTTGGAATGCTGGCCCAAGAATTTGGAGCTTCCGCTCAGTGTGGGGGTGGAGGGAGGTCAGAGAGCCTGCTCTGAGTTGCCCTGGGGAGGGCCACGTTGTGCCAGGCTCTGTGCGGCCATGGGGGTGGATACAGAGCTGAGTTTTATGGGATGGCAGGGAAAGTAGGTTGGCAAAGACAATCTGAGGGCTTAGCAGGTTCTGAGGCCCTGGTAGGATCTTGTGGATGACAGGGATCCAGGGAAGCAGGGAAGAGACCAGACAGCTCCCTGGAGAAGGGATCTAAGCTGAGTCTCAAGGGTCAGTAGGGCAGAGGACGAAGGAAGTGAGTGCGTGGCAGAGGGGACAGCTTGAGAAGAGGTATGGAAGTGAGCAGCCATAACTAATACTGTGGAAACGTGATTGTGTGCAAGGCATAGCGATGCAGAAAATGAGCCTGGAAAATAAAGATAGACCAGATTTTTTTTAATTAAAAAAAGTATTTATTAGAGACAGAGTAAGCTCCCATCCATAGGTTCATGCCCCCAAAGGCCCACAGCAGCCTGGGGCTGAGTTGGGCCAAAGCCAGGAGCTGGGAACTCCATCAAGGTCTTCCAAATGGGTGGCAGGAACCCAGCTACGTGGGCCATCACCACTGCCTCCCAGGGTCCCCATTAGCAGGAAGCAGGAGTGGGAAGCTGGAAGCTACCATTTATCTTTTTAAAGATTTATTTATTTGAAAGTCAGTTACACAGGGAGAAAGAGAGAGGGAATCTTCCATCTGCTGGTTCACTCCCCAAGTGGCTGTATCAGCCAGGGCTGGGCCAGGAGCTTCTTCCCGGTCTCCCACATGGGTGTGGCAGGGGCTCCAGTACAGCTACTCTGATTTGGTATGGGGGCATCCTAACCGTCATCCTAACCGCTAGGGCAAGTACTCACCCTCAGACCTCTTAATGTGAACTGTAACCCTAACAGTTTGTATATTGCTGCTCTTACCTTATAAATCAGGAAACAGGCTGAGAGAGGTTAAGTGACTTCCCGAGATGCACTGTCAGCAAGAGGCAGAGTTGAGATGGAACTGGATCTGCCTGGCTCCAGAGCAGAGGCTCCCCACCGGGGCAGAGAGAGAGAGAGAGAGAGAAGTGCTTTGATTGCAGAAGCCAGGTGGGGCCCGGGTTGCTTCAGCATCCTCTGCTAGACTCTCCTATGGGGCAGCCACGTGGCCTCGCACTGGAGACACCTGTGTCCCACATCAGCGAGCCTGGGTTTGCTTCCTGGCCCTGGCTCCTGACTCCAGCCTCCTGCTGATACAGACCCTGAGAGGCAGTGTGTGGGTCCCCACCAGCCATCAGAGACCCAGACGGAGTTCCCCGTCACTGTAGGCACTTGGAGAGCAAACCAAAAGAGGGTGGCTCCTCTCTGTGTCTCTGCTTCCCAAATAAGTACCGAGCAATTTTTGAAAGACAAAGAAATTCTCCTATCTGAGCCAAGGCCCTTAGCAGCCTTCCGGTTTCTGTGGTCCCACGCATTATTTTCAGGTCTGCGTGATCCACAGAGAGGAAGGGACGACCACAGTGGGAACCACCCTGCCGCCCTGCGGCAGCCCCATTTTAAACAACAGGAGAGAGCGCCAATGGCCAGCGTCCTTTCTTCCCATGTGCTGGCCTGGCTGAAGCAAGCCAACCCAAACAAGCCCCATCGTGGGTGGTGTCGGTGCCCATGTCTGGTGCACCCAGGGGTGGTCCCACCGGCAGATTCAGATGCGTGGGGTCTGAGGACTGCATTTCAGGAGCCCTGTGTCTCTGGGTCATGTCCTGCCCCTCTGGGGGTGCTGTCCGGCCGTCCACATTCCAGCTGACCAGGAGCCCTGATCTGGGGTTAGGATCCACCTGAAGCCCACAGTGGGGAAGCTCCGTCTCCCGAGCAATCACTGGTGTAGAAGCTTCTTAGCCTGAACTTATTTCAGCTTTTTTCGTCCTCTCCAAATTTGGCTCAGGAACCACCGTATCAGTTTCAGGCTGTGTGGTAAACCTTGGTGGGCCCCTTCCTGCAGTCCCTGTGGTCAGTCCGGGGAGTCAAGTGCTAGTTTCTGTCGAGACGGGAGGGTGTGTGTGCAAGTTCTGACATCTGAGGGAACACCTGTGGCCCAGAAACTGTGACAGGTGTTTAGATGCCAACTTCCAGAATTTTCACCGTAACCCTGTCCAGTGTAGGCTCCTTCTTTCTTCCTTTATTTATTTGAAAGGCAGAATTACACAGAGAGCATTAGAGATCTTCCATCTGCCGGTTCACTCCCAAATTGGCCAAAGCCAGGTAGAAGCCAGAAGCTTCTTCCAGGTCTCTCACACAGGTGCAGGGGCCCAAGCACTTGGGCCATTCTCTCCTGCTTTCCCAGGCCATCAGCAGGGAGCTGGAATTGGAAGTGGCGCAGCCAGGACTCGAACCTGCGCCTGTAGGTTCAGCCACAGCGCACCCCGGCTGTCTTACTTCTGACAGGTGAGGATAGGGAGGCTCAGACTGTGAACTGCAGTCACAGCCGCGGTAGAGGGCAGGTCTGGATAGAAACCCAGGTGCCTCTGAGCGACTCCAGAGCGCAAACCGGTTTTTTCTCGCCGCTGCTCCGTCTGTGAGGAACAGAAGCCGAGCGCTCCAGAGAGAGGAAGCGGGAATCTGCTGGGGTCAGACCCAGACGCCGGGGGTTTTAGGGCTCCGCAGGTGACTCCGGCACACCCGGGGCTGCGAGGCGCAGCTTCATTGCGCGGGGCCGCGGCACACCCAGGTGCCTCTTTCACAGCGCAGTCCTGCTCACGAAACCAAAAATCAAAAGCGAGCGGGTGAGCGGCGGCAGGCCTGAGGGAGGGGCCCGTGGGCCCCCGCCCTCCCTCTCAGGTGTGGCGCGGCGGCAGGAAGCCACCCCCTCCGGTGGGCCGGGGCGCGGGGCTGTTGCGCCATCCGCTGGGCTTTCGTAACCGCACCCTGGGACCGCCAAGAGACGCTCCAGCGCGAGTTCCTCAAATGTTTTCCTGCGCTGCCAGCACCGTCTGCCGCTCTGAGTCATGTGCGAGTGGGAAGTCGCGCTGACACCGAGCCGGGCCGGAGGGTGCCGCGCCGGGCCGAGGGACTCGCGGTGTGCGCCGCGCGCCCGCCTCCCGGGGATGGCGGCTGCCTTCGGGGCCCGAGCCCGCTTTGCCCTGGCCGCCCGGGTCACCAGCCGAGGAGGAAGCAAGCTGGCCGTCCGCTGCGCGCTGCTGGCCGCCCTGCTGGCGGCGGGGGCCGCGGCACTGGCCCCGGGGGGCTGCCCCGCGCTGGGTAAGGGCTTGGGCGCCCGCGGCGGGCTGGGCTGCGGGTGGATAGGGGAAACCGCCGTGGCCACCGCAGTCAGCGGAGAGATTGGAGCGGGGAACAGCGGTGTGACAGCTCCGCGTTCTGTGGCGAGCTGGGTTCCCTGCGGGCACAAGGTGCAGGCCCGGGGCCGACCGGCTCGCTCGGGCGCCCCCTGCTGCGACTTCGGCCTTGGGCCCCGCGCGCCCCGGGGCTGTCTGGTCTGTGGCTGGGGAGCGCTCTGCGGTCTGTGCGCAGGGCTACGTGTGTTCTCAGAAACCCGACTCTCCAGTCTGTTTCCCGGCGCCCCGCGTTTAAGTCTCGCACAGCTGTGCCCGCAGTGGAGCTAACCGGCGATGAACGCGGGCTGGCCCTAAGGGGGTGCTGTTCCCTGCAGTTGCATAGGGCCAGCCCTCCTGTCCCCCCTTGCTTTGGGACTGTGTGTGTGTGGCACCCCTCTTGGTTCTGCCCCAACGGCTGGGTGTCTGTGTGGGTGACGGTGCCCTGATGGTGAAGAGACTGACAGTGTGCACTGGCTCTGAGCCACAGACCCTACCTCTGTGGCTCTTGCGTGGTGGCACCAGCTCTGGCCAGCTGATTGCTCTCGTTCCAGGAGTGACACTGAGCGGGGAGGCTGGTGAGGGACTGGGACCTCCTGAGGCTGGTCCAGGCTGGCCTCCCCTTTGAGACCAGGGTTGGAGGCCCGGGAGGGGCGGAGTACTTGCTCCTGCTGAGTGGTGTGCCCCACTGCGGTCCCAGCTGCCTGTCTGGTCTTTCCTCTAGAGCATCTGGGCAGCTGCCTGTTCCCAGGTTTATTTGGGGGTCTAAAAGCTTCTTTAAGGCTACAGTGGAAAGCTAAGGGGCAGCGCGCCGGCTTTTGGAGCAGGTGCTGTCGGCAGTGGCTCTAGCTACTCCGAGCTGCTGCGCTCCTGCCCTGGGTGAACACTGCAGGCGTGTGCTGCAGCTGGAGGCTGGGCTCCAGGGCCTGCAGCCTGTCTCCTGCACGGTTGTGGTCCCTGTGCTTGGAAGAGGAAAGGGAGGGACCCCTTTTCAATACTGGCAGAGCTGCCACTGGTGATGGACGCCTCCTGGCTGTTTGCTGAGCCCCTGCTGGATCCGCATGTCACTTTGTCTGGCAAAGAGGAGGCTGAGGGTCAGAGAGGTGGAGAAAGGTGCGATGGGTGGAGGCCCACCCCCTCCCATGGCTCTAAGACTCACAAATGTAGAGTTCCACCAGTAGGCCGAGCTGGGGGTGGCTGGGGACAGTGGAGACTGACTCCTCTGGCTGAAGGCTGGGGCGGGAGAGGCTGAGGGAGGGGAAGTGGAGGTCTGGGCCTGCCCATCGTGGTGTCAGGGGCGGGCAAGGCAGGGTGGAGGTCTCGGTGGGCTCCCTTGCCTGCCAGTCTGCCCGAGGCCCAGGGCACCTGCCCCAGGGGGCCACAGCTGGAGGTGCTGTTTCCCTTGGCTCTTACGTGGCTGCCAGGTCCTTGGCTGCAGCCCGCGGTAGCCAATTCTCCCTTTTCCTGGGGGTCCCAAGGGTTGGACAGCCTGTGAAAGGCAGAACTGAGAATCTGGGGAGGAAGTGAAAGCCCTCCCAGTTCAGAGGGAAAATGCAGAAATGTCAAAATACCCAGCTTCTCTCCCACACCCACACACCCAGCCGGTAAAGTGGAAGGTGAAAAGAAAGAACTCGTACAGGAAGCGTGGAGCAAATGAGTGTGTGTCCCGCTCCAGAGCAGCGAGGGGCAGCGGGCAGCCGAGCGGGAGCTGGCTTAGGGAGTCCCCCGGCTCTCCAGCGGTGCTGCAGGCTCGCCACGGGCTCACCTGCCCGGTGCCCAGGCAGAAGCTGCCGGTGCTCCTCAGGTGTATCTGCTGTCCAGGGGGCCTGGACACTTCCAGACGCTGCTGGGCTTGGCAGGCCTGGATGTGGGGGAGTTTCCTCTTCCTTGCACAATGTAAGCAGTGCACAAACAGGCACTTGTTGCGCCTGTAAGTATCTCACAGTCTTGTTTTCAGCATCTAAATTTCTCTTTAGGGCAGCCACTGCTTTGCCCCTAGGGCCGCCTGCACCCCCCACCTCACCCTAAATCAGTAGCTGTTGCAAGAGTGGCTCTGGCCCTGGCCCCAGATTTGGGGCATGTGAGTGTGGGGCGGAGGTTTGGTAAAGCTGTTGATTCTGGGCCCTCGCCCCAGATTTATGAAATGTGAGCGAGCAGAGGGGAGGGAGGTCTGGAAACGTCCTTTCGGCTGTGTGGCGCTCGTGAGTGTTTAGGCACTGCCTGGTTTGAGGATGTCCACCCATCTGGTGTGACTGAAGACTCGGCTGGAGTCCCTCCATCACGGGACTCCCCGTGACAGAGTCTCTCCCAGTTTTGTCCCTGTCCCTTGTTTGTACATCGCAGCAAACATTGGCTGGATTCCGGGAAGTCTGTGAGGCCCATGTGGGATCAGCCACACAGATTCCTCCCAAGAGGAGATGGTCAAGTGCCTCCCCCCCCCCCCCCCACCGGGTGTCTGTAAGGACTACACTGTGACCTGGTCGCTTTCTCACTGCCCTGAACATGCGCCTCTTTCCTCTTCTCCCCTTTCCCTGTCCCCCCAGGCCAGCCTGCCTGGCAGGGCGTTCCCGGTCAGCAGATCTACCCTGGGTCTGAAGCTGCGGTCTCTAATGCGCAGCCACTGGCCACCTGCGGCTTCTTAAAGGTAAATTAATTACAAGTCCACCAAGTGAAAAGTTAGTTTTGGAGCTGCACTGGTCACCTGTCAAATGTGGCAGAGCTGTGGGTGGCTGGTGGCTGCGGTACCGGACAGCGCGGTGGAGGGCAGCCTCCCCATTGTTCCAGAAGGTTCTCCCAGGCAGTGCTGGCCTGGAGCACCGAGCAGCTTCTTCCAGAGGTTTTCCATTGTTCCTTTTATTTCTCTCTGCCTTCCCCTCTCCTTCAGCTGAACACCGCTCTCTTGTGCAGACAGTGACGCAGGCTGTGGAGCCAGACAGCTCTCTGCCCCGCCTTACCATGTGAAGATGACTTGACCTTGGGTGAATGCTTTAATTTCTGTGAGGCTCAGTGGCCTCATCTAGAAAACATAAACACTGGGGCCGGTCTGTGGTGCAGCAGGTAAAGCCGCTGCCTGCCACGTCAGCATCCCATGTGGGCACTGGTTCAAGTCCTAGCTGCTGCTCCTCTTCTGATCCAGCTCCCTGTTAATGGCCTGGAAAAAGCAGCAAAAGATGGCCCAAGTGTTTGGGCCCCTGCCACCCGTATGGGAATCCTGGATGAAGCTCCTGGCTCCTGGCTTCAGCCTGGCTCAGTACTGGATGTTGTGGCCATCTGGGGAGTGAACCAGAGAATGGAAGATCGTTCTCGATCTCTCTCTCTCTATTGCTCTCTGTTTCTCCCTCTCTCTTTGTAACTATTTCAAATAAATAAATACATCTTAAAAACATAAAAATCCATATAATCAATCCTCCATGTCTGTGGAGTCCACATCTGCAGATGGATTGGAAATATTTTTAAAAATTGCATCTGTACAGACTTTTTTTCGTCATTTACTCTGTAAGCAATGCAGGATAACAACTATTTGCATAGTATTTACATTGTACAAGGTAGTACACTTCATCCACAGATGATTTAAGTCCACAGGAGGATGTGCAAAGGTTAGACACAAATGCTATGTCCTTTACGTAAGGGGTTTGAGCTGCTGTGGCTCTTTGGTATCCTCGGGGCACAGGGAGAGGCCCTGCACTCAATCTCTCCAGGACTCTGAGGGATGACTGTATTACTTCCCAAGGTGGTTGTGTTTCACTGAGCTAAGTGCGGTGTTACGCAGAATGTTAAGAAAATCACTAGCATGCAGCAAGAGCTTAGATAAGAGGGCTTCATTGTTCATTCATTCTAGAAATATGGATATATATATTAAAATATATATCAATATCTATCTATACTGTGTTCTAGGCACTATTTTAAGATGTAGCAGGTGAACCAATTAGACAAAAATCCCCAGCTTATGGGAGCTTCCTTCTAGTGAGGGATGTCATTGAAATGTATAATGTATAGTATGGTGGCTACCTAGTGCTGAGGGGGAAGATAAGACAGGGGAGTCAGGCCCCGTGCGTGTGTGTTGGGGATAGGGTGGCCATGGAGCAGGTATTCTACGCAGTGAGAAGACCTACAGGGAATATGAAAATAATAAGCGAGTCCTTACACTCCCACCTTGAGCAGCAAAACTCCTGCGGCCTCTTTAACCACCTGTTCTATCTGAGGGTCTGCTCCAGTCTTCCACACAACTCCCAGAGGTCCTGGGCACTGGAGAAGCTGGGGGCTGTCTGCAGAGCCCTTGTCTCTGGCTGAACAGGGAAGTGCTAAATGTCAAGTCATCAACTGTGAGTTGCATGGGAGGCTTTGCAGAGGCGGCCCTGAGGGTGCAGTAGCAAAGGGGAAGAGGGCAAAGCGCGCTCTGAGCCCTCAGGCTTCTGTGTAGGTGAAGCCCCTGGGACTTTCTCCCGGGGAGTTACTCTGGGTGATTTCCCCTCCCCTCTTGCCTCCAGATCAGATCAGAAGAGGCCAAAAGTCCCTACTGGTGACTTCTACCCCAAGGAGTGAGCCCAGAGCCCCTACCTTCCAGGAGCTCCCCATGGCACCTGAATCGGTGCCTTTCTCATCAAAGCATCCTCTGGTCTATATGGTGGCTACGATCGCCATCGCCACCTACAGAGTGCTGGCTGTGTGCAGGGAACTGGGCTCACCCTTTGCACGCGTGATCCCGTTTACTCTTGGCAACAGGAGCACTGGCCCCTTGCACGGAGAGCGAAGGCTGCAGCCCCGTTGCACCGGAGGTCAGCAGTCAGTGGTCACTGCTGCCTGTGTGCAAACGGAGTTGTCCATTGGACAACCTAGGGGAGATGCTGAGGAGGAACTGGACACCGGGCTCAGAAACTGGGGAGTGAGCACGGAGCTTCAGCTAGGAATCTGGGAGTTGTCTGTGGGCAGATACGGTTTTAAGACTTGCTATCACTTTGGGTGAGGATGTAGGGAGAGAGGGGAAGAGGCGCCAGGCACGAGCCCTGGGCGCACCCACCCTCTGAGGCTTCAGGACGGGGAGCCAGCAATGAGGCAGTGCGGCAGGGAGCAAGCAGGTCAGGGGAGGGATGAGGGAGCTGTGTCGTCAGGCAAGAGGATGGCGGGTTTGACCAGGAGATTCAGCAACAGGCAGGTCACTGCTGGTGACCTTGACCTGGGGAGTTTGGGCAAAGTGGGAGCCAAAGGCTGGTGGGAGAAGATGCAAGAGAGAAGGGAGGGAGGCATTTGGAGCCAGCGGGTGTAGACAGCTCTTGAGGAGGCTCGCTGTAAACAAGAGGGAAGCAGTGCAGGGTGCCTTGGCCTACGTCAGCATGTTTACTTGCTAAGGGAGAGGATCTGGTGGAGACCAAACAGTTGACAGAGAGGTGAGAATTGCTGAAGCAGCTGAGTAGGCGGAAGTGACAGCCCCTGCTCTGCACCTGGCTCTGTTCACATCACCTGTGTTGCCAAGGCAACCCCTCCCCCCTTCCCCAGACAGGGGCAGCAAGGTGCTCCTCTCCTTTCCCAGTGTCCTCATGGGGGACTGCCACACCATGGGACGGGTGAGAGTGCCCGCTGCTGTAGGGGCCCGGGGCGTGTGGGGGTCATCACGTGGTGGCTCGCTCCTTCTGTTCACCCTTCCGGCCAGGGGGCCGTCGTGGGGCCGCTCATCGCTCTGTGTGAGCTTCCTCCATCTCAGAGAGGCCGCTGGTGTAGCTGGCGGGCAGGCCTGTGCCCCCGCTGTGCACACTCACCTGGGAGGGCACTGCAACCTTCGAGCATGATAGTGCCCTGCACATGGTGACAGGGAGAGTGGAGCTTGGTTGCTGTTATGGACCCTTTGAGCCTGTTTTGATGGGAGGCCAGGGGGCAAATGGTGTTCGGTCGTGGGAACCACCATGGCAGTCCCATCTGTGGGGAGCCGCGGGTGTTCTAAAGCACTCCTGAGAGCTTTACATTTCCTCTCTCTCTCTCCTTTTTTTTTTTTTAAAGACTTATTTGAAAGGCAGAGCAACAGAAAAGACAGACAAAGACACAGAGAGGGATGGAGACAGAGAGACAGAGATATCTTCTGTCCGCTTTTTCACTCCCCAGCTGCCTGCAACAGCTAGGGCCAGGCTGAAGCCAGGAGCCAGGAACTCCATCTGGGTCTCCTACGAGGGTGGCAGAGCCCTGAACACTTGAGCCACCTTCTGTTGCTTTGTGGAACAGAAGCGGAACAGGGGCGGGTGCTGGGGCATAGTGGGTAAAGCCATCACCTGCAGCACTGGCATCCCCTACAGGCGTTGATTCAAGTCCCAGCCTCTCCACTTCTGATCCAGCTCCCTGTTAATGTGCCTGACAAAACAGCAGAAGATGGCCCGATTGCTTGGACCCCTGCACCCGGGTGGCAGACCTGGAAGAAACTCCTGGCTCCTGGCTTTGGATCAGTCCAGCTCTGGCTGTTGCAGCCTTTGTTGGGGAGTGGACCAGCAGACAGAATATCTCTCTGCTTCCCTGTAACTCTGCCTTTCAAATAAATAAGTTAATTTTTTTCTAAAGATTTCATTTATTTATTTGAGAGGTAGAGTTACAGAGAGAGAGAAGAGACAGAGAGAGAGAATTCTTCCATAGTTGGTTCACTCCCTAAATGGCCGCAACAGCCAGAGCTAGGCCGATCCAAAGCCAGGAGCCCAGAGCTTCCTCTGGGTCTCCAACGCGGGTGCAGGGGCCCAAGCGCTTGGGCCATCTTCTGCTGCTTTTCCAGGGGCATCAGCAGGGAGCTGGATTGGAAGTGGAGCAGCTGGGACTTGAACCGGTGCCCATATGGGGTGGTGGGGTTGCAGGCAGTGACTTAGCCCATTGTACCACAATGCCGGCCCCTTGCTGAATTCCCTTTCAATGGCCATTTGGTTGCTGCCCAGGTTGCTGTCACAGACAGTGCTGTGAGGAATAGTGTTATGTCTCCTGGAGGTTGTGTGTGTACAGGTGCATGTGCAGGATCTAGTCCTCGGAGCTGAACTGAGAGGTCCAAAGCCCTGTGAGTTGTAATTTTCAGAGTAAATGAGAGGTGTACCAACTTATGCTCCCCTCCCAACAGCACGGTGAGGGCGCCTGCATTCCCACAGCCTGGCCAGCAGTGCTCTCTAACTGATTTGTATGCAGAAAATGGTATCTGTATGGAATTCATTTGCATTTATCTTATCTGAGATTGTATGGGTTTTTCCCTGATAACATACATTTGTATAATCTGTTTCTGCAATCTGCCTATTCATATGCATTGCTCATTTTTTATTGGGATGTTGATCTTTTTTTATCATTTACTGGAACTCTTAATGCACCGAGACCTTTAGTCCAGTTCCTTGTGATGTGAGTTGTGAATCTTTCCAGTTCATCATTCAGCTTTTTCCTTTTTTTTTTTTTTTGGTAGTAGAGGGTGTTTTTTGCCACACATTTTTTTAAACTCAAGTTAAATTTATCCACCATTTTCAAGGCTTCTAGGTTTTGTGTCACGTATAATAAGACCTTCCCAGTACAAATATTATTTTATTTATTTACTTATTTTTATTGCATTTAAAAGGCAGAGTGACATAGAGAGGGAGAGACAGAGAAGAGAAAGAGATCTTCCATCCACTGGTTCACCCCTCAAATGCACACAACAGCCAGAGCTGGGCCAAGCTGAAGCCAGGAGCCAGGAACTCCACATAGTCTCCCATGTGGGTGATAGGGGCCCAAGCACTTAGGCCATCATCCACTATCTTCTTGGGTGCGTTAGCAGGAAGCTGGATTGGAAGTGGAGCAGCTGGGACTCCAACTGGCACTCTGATGCGGGATGCTGGTGCTGCAGGCGGCAACTTTCCCCTCTGTGCCACAGCACCAGTGCAATGCCAGTACTATTTTAAAAAATCCTCCCTCTGCCCACCCCTGATACTTTTAAGAATTTTAGAAATTTAAATATTTGGTCCATTTTGAATTTATCATGTGTGAATTCTGAAATCTGGTTCTGACATGTTCTCCAGTTGTCACCAGACATTCCCATTATTGAACAATCTACCTTTTCCCCACTGATTTTAGAAGTTATCTTTTTTTTTTTTTAAGATTTATTTAATTTATTTGAAAAGCACAGAGAGAAAGAGAGAGAGAGAGAGAAAGAGAGAGAGAGAGAGAGAGAGAGAGAGAGAGAGAGAAAGAATCTTCCATCTGCTAGTTTATTCCCCAAATGGCTGCAAAGGCCAGGGCTGGGCTAGGCCGAAGCCAGGACGTAGGAGCCTCTTCCAGGTCTCCCACGTGGGTGCAGGGCCCCAAGGACTGGGACCATCTTCCGCTGCTTTCCAGGCGCATTAGCAGGGAGCTGGATCGGAAGTGGAACAGCCGGACTGGAACCAGTGCCCGTGTGGGATGCGGGCATTGCAGACGGCGCCCAAGCAGTTACACCACAACATTGGCCCCTAGAATTTACCTTTCAACCAAATTCCTGCATACTTGGATTTCTGCCCCTTGGTGTGGTGAGCAGCTAAAAGCACACATTCTTTTTTTTTTTTTCAAATTTTTTAAATTAATTAATTAATTAAAATTTTTTTTGGACAGGCAGAGTGGACAGTGAGAGAGAGAGAGACAGAGAGAAACGTCTTCCTTTGCCGTTGGTTCACCCTCCAATGGCTACCGCGGATCATCCGATGGCAGGAGCCAGGTGCTAGGTGCTTTTTCCTGGTCTCCCATGGGGTGCAGGGCCCAAGCACTTGGGCCATCCTCCACTGCACTCCCGGGCCACAGCAGAGGGCTGGCCTGGAAGAGGGGCAACCGGGACAGAATCCGGCGCCCCGACTGGGACTAGAACCCGGTGTGCCGGCGCCGCAAGGCAGAGGATTAGCCTGTTGAGCCACGGCACCGGCCTAAAAGCACACATTCTGAGCCCAGTTGTCTGGGTTTTGAATCTGGTGTCACACCTGATTAGCTGTGTAACCTCTGCTTCCTCTTCTGTCAGATACGGTACAGGGAAGTTCAAGTCAGGGACCCAGGGAACACACTGGGAGCAGTGCCTGTTGGCACTTCCTAGTCTCTCCTGTCGCTTTCTCTTTCTCATCCTGCGCCAGTGCCGCACTGTTTTAATTACTGCCACCTTGCGATACACCTTGATGCTTGCTGCAGCGATCCCCTCTCGTTGCTCTGCACTTTCAGAATTTTCCTGACCATTGTTGCTGGTTTACTTTTCCATTGGAACTTTAGAATCAATCTGCCTACTTCCAACAAGAAAGGGCTTTCTTTTTTAGGATCAAGTAAACTTCAGATTAATTTAGGGAGCATGGACCCATTTATTTATTTATTTGAAAGATTTATTTATTTATTTGAGAATCAGAGTTATATGGAGAAGGAGAGGCAGAGAGAAAGGTCTTCTATCCACTGGTTCACTCTCCAAATGGCTGCAATAAACAGAGCTGGGCTGATCTGAAGCCAGGAGCCAGGAGCTTCTGGATCTCCCACACAGGTGCAGGGGCCCAAGGACTTGAGCCATCTTCTACTGCTTTCCCAGGCCATAGCAGAGAGCTGTATCGGAAATGGAGCATCTGGGACTCGAACTGGTGCCCAAATGGGATGCCAGCACTGTGGATGGCAGCTTTACCCGCTGTGTTACAGTGCCAGCCCCAGCGTGGAGCCTTCTGCCACCAGAAAACGGTTGGCCTGATGGGGCTTATTTATAAGGAAAGCGCCAGTCCAGGCTTCCCAAGGGCGGGTGTGCCTGTTGCACTTCTGACTGAGTTACTTCCTTCACGGTGGAGTGGAGTGAGCAGGCCAGTGTGTGCAGGTGTGTGTGGGTTCATGAGCTCTTGGCCTGGGGTGTAGGAAGGGGGAGCTAGGGGTGTGCACTGCAGTGTGTGGGGGGACCTTGGGCCTGAGTGGGAGTGTGTCTGGCAGTTAGAACCTGTGCACAGAAGAGTGACAAGTCGAACCACTTGACAAACGCTCATAAGCCCAACACAGCCCTGGACCCGGCCCTCAGCCCCAGGAGCCGCTCCAGGTGGAGAGGGAGTCACACCTCCCCCTGGGACTTTAAATCCTGGTGTCCTCTCTAGAGAGGTGGGGAGGGAGGGGGTTGGCAGGTGCAGCATGCGGTGGGGGGGCAGCAGGCAGGTCCCCTCCTTCGGCCACCCTCCACACCTTCCTGAAACGCCTTGCAGAAACCCCAGCTGGGGACCAGGCTCCTGGTTAGATGCCAAGGGCAGGCGCATCCAGAGCTGGGACAGGAGGGTCCTCCGTGCTGCACTCCTGGGAAGGCCAAGGGCTGTGGAGGTGGCCAGGAACCCAGAGCACGTAGCCCAGGGGTTGGGCGCCGGCTGCACCACACGCCCGTGGCGTGACAGTGGGGCCCCGGTCCTCCTCCTTAGGAAAAGTGAGCAGGTGGCCCTGAATCCTCATGAAGAGCCTCCTTATCTCAGCACCCATCACTGGCACTGCCCCTGCCCTCTACCTCCTTCTGGGCAAAGTCCCATGAGCATCCTCCCTGGCCATCAATGCCTTCCTTCCCCGGCCTGCTCAGCACTGCCTTAATCTGTATTTCTCAACCCTCTCCATGGGGTTAGCCCGGGTGGGGGCCTTGGATGGTTCGCCACCCTCCATAGATATCTTTTCCTCTGATTAGTTTATAATTACAGAGGGTGACCAGGCCTGACCTTTCTGGGCTGGGGCCAGGTGGTTATCTCGGGTGCTGCCAGGGAGGAGGGAATGTTTTTGTCCTGAGGCCCCGGGCCTCCCACAGGGTCTCTGAGTCAGCCTCCAGCTCTACCTTTTTATGGGTTCAAAGGAGCCTTCTGCCAGCCTCTCTCCCAGCCGGCTGCGGTCCGTGGTGGCTGGAGAGGAGGGCCCAGCCAAAGTCAACACTGACTCCGCCAAATACAAGACAAATACAAGCAGGTACAAGAAGCACAAGCAGTTCGCGGGAGGGCAGGGGCGGGCCTTCCCTGGGGAGCCTACAGGGCAATGTGGACAGGGAGGGGTTGAGAACTGAGTTAGAGAAGGGCTCCCTGCACCCCCTCCCCCAACACACAGCTCAGAGCCTGGAGGAAGCCTCGAGAGAGCCAAGGGGTGACTCCTCTCCTCTCCCCTCCCCTCCCCTCCACTCCCCTCCCCTCCCCTCCCCTCCCCTCCTCTTTCTTTCTTTCTTTCTTTCTTTCTTTCTTTCTTTCTTTCTTTCTTTCTTTCTTTCTTTCCTTCCTTCCTTCCTTCCTTCCTTCCTTCCTTCCTTCCTTCCTTCCTTCCTTCCTTCCTTATTTGGAAGGTAGAATGACAGAGGAAGAGAGAGATGAGTGAGAGAGAGATTTTCCATCCTCTAGCTCACTCCCCAAATGGCCACAACAGCCAGAGCTGGGCCAGGCTGAAGCCAGAAGCCTGGAACTCCACCTGGGTCTCCCACATGGGTACAGGGGTCCAAGCACGTGGGCCATCTTCTACTGCTTTCCTAGGCTCATTAGCAGTGAGCTGGATCAGCAGCAGGGTAGCTGGGACATGAAGCTGCGCTCTGATATGGGATGCTGGCGTCAGAGGTGTCAGCTTGACCCACTGCGCCAGCCCCAAGGGGGTGACTGGATGTCTGAGAGAGACCCCTATGACGAGGAGGCTCACTCACACCCCTCACAGCCCAGAGTCCTCTCCTTCCCGCTCTGTGGGAGTGGAGAGGTCTGAGAAGAGCAGGGAGGAGGTGGGGAGGAAATTGGGAGAGAGGTTGACGGAGGCTGGGCAGCCTAGAGGAGGTGCGCTGGGTAGTGGTGGAGCAGAGTGAGGTACCTGGGCCAGGGGAGTGGACGGCTTTGCACAGATCACCTGTGCCCTGGGCAGATCCCTGCTCGCTGGCGGTGTGTATCTGGGTGCTTCCTTAACTTCTCTGATCTTGTGTTGCCTCAGCCGTGGGTCTGCTTCCCCACAGGGCGCTGTGAGGGCTGGAGGGCCCCTGGGTAAGGCACCTGGCAGGGGTAGGGATCGAGAGCCCTGGGAGCTTGTCCTGGCCCCTGTGGGACCCACCCTTCGTTGCTTTCCATTTGGACCTGAGATGCCTCATTCTTCCAGAAACTTCTCAGCACCCACCCTCTTTCAGATTAAGGCCCTTCTGGCTGAGAGGGGACCCCTGGCTCCTCCGTGACCCCTTCTGAAACCCTGGGCCATGCAGTTCAGAGATCGGGCGTTGCTGGAAGCCACTCTGGAGCTGCCAGGTGGCCTGGGCGGCCGGGCCCTGCGTCCCTGCTCTGGGGCTGCGGCATGGGATCAGCAGGCAGGAGCTAAGCCGGTGTCCTCGGTGGCTGGCCTGGCAGCTGGCTCACTGTTACATAAACGGGGCCAGGAAGCTGAACTTGTTTTTGCTGGCAAGAGTGCAGTGAGCTGCAAGGCAGTTGAGAAATATGTGTCTCCATGCGCGTGTTTTTCTCTGGTTATTGACATTTACAAGTTTACTTGGAAAAGAGGGAAACAAGTAGAAAAGCAACAAAGCTGTCTGGGTTTCCGGCACCGAGGTTGGATTCCAAACGGGGAAGAACCCCTCTCTCCAGAGCTGAGCTGCGGGGTCCCTGCTGGAAGGGCGCCTGGGCCGTGGGGAGCGGGACTCCGTGGCCCACAGGGCTGTGGGGAGTTGGGGCTTGCTTGCCAGGGTTTCCTGGGACCTGGGTTCTCTCCCCTTTGAGAAATGGGAAGCCAGGAGGTCGTGGGAAGTTCCATCCCCTAGAGCTCTCCAGGGAGACTGATGCGTTCGTCAGAGGGCACTGGGATGGCCTGGCCAACAGCCTTCTCCCAGTCAGCAGCTGTGAGAATAACAGACCTGAAGACGCACTGGGGTGGGTTTTCAAGGAGGGTATGGTCCCCAGCGAACAGGTGCGCCTCCTGCTCTCTGAGAGCTGATGATTGGCATGACGGGATGCCAGCTTGCAGGGGTGGGGGCCACTGGGAGGCCTCCAGCTCCCAGCCTGGCCCTGCATCGCTCAGGGACAGGGACGAGCCCACGGCTGCCTATGAGTCACTGGCAAGAGCAGGAATAGAATTCGGGTCTCGTGACAGCTTGGGGCTGCTTCCTCTGTGCCAAACTGCCTTCCCCTCTCAGAGATAGCGAGGAGCTCGTGCCAGCCCAGCCGCACCCGTGAGCTGTCAGTGACCAAACCGAGGCCCTGGCCGGCGCAGGCAGCAGGCATGGGTGATGGTTACAGAGGAACTTCTGGGAAGTTTGTAGCAAGTGAGCCAGCCTCCACTGATGTGCTTTAAGTTTCAAAAACTTGTTTATTTCTCTTTATTTAAAAGGCAGAGATAAAGACAGAGATCTTCCTGCTAGTTCCCTCTCCAAATGCTGCCAACAGCCAGGGCTGGGCCTGACCAAAGCCAGGAACTCATCACTCAGTCTGAGTCTCCCAAGTATTTGAGGCATCATCAGCTGCCCCCCAGCTGTGCCTTAGCAGGAAGCAGAGTGGCTGGGACTTGAGTCGGGCACTGCACCCCCTATGGCCGGGGGGCAACCCAAGTGGCCTTAACCATTGCACCAAACACATCCCCCCGTTTTAAAATTTTTTGGGGGTCTGGCGCCGTGGCTCACTTGGCTAATCCTCCACCTGCGGCGCCAGCATCCCATATGGGTGCCAGATTCTAGTCCCGGTTGCTCCTCTTCCAGTCCAGCTCTCTGCTGTGGCCTGGGAGTGCAGTGGAGGATGGCTCAGGTGCTTGGGCCTCTGCACCTGCATGGGAGACCAGGAGGAAGCACCTGGCTCCTGGCTTCGGATCAGAGCGGTGCTGGTCGTAGCAGCCATTTGGGGGGTGAACCAACGGAAGGAAGACCTCTCTCTCTCTCTCTCTCTCTGTAACTCTACCTGTCAAATAAATAAATGAAAAATCTTACAAAATTTTTTTTTTAATTTAAATTCATTTGTTTGAAAGGCAGGAAGACACACAGAGAAGGATCTCTCATCTACTGGTTCATTCCCCAAATGCCCACAGACAGTGAGGGCTGGGCCAGGCTAAAGCCAGGAGCCAGGAACTCCAACTGGGTCTCCCATGTGGTGGTAGGGACCCAATGACTTGAGCCATCATCAGCTGCCCCCCAGGGTGTGCAGCAACAGGAAGTTGACCCAAGCACGCCTGTATGGGATCCTTGGTCCCAAGTGGTATCTTTTATTTATTTAAGAGTTATTTATTTAAGAGGCAGAGTTTCAGACAGAGAGAGGAAGAGCCAGAGAAAGATAGATATCTTCCATCCACTGGTTCACTCCCCAAAGGCTGCAACAGCCAGAGCTGAACTGATGCAAAGCCAGGAGCCAGGAGCCTCGAGCCCCCTCCAGGTCTCCCACACCACCTTCCACTGCTTTCCCAGGCCACTAGCAGAGAGCTGGATTGGAAGAGGAGCAGCCAAGACACGAACCGGCATCCACATGGGATGCTGGCTCCACAGTGGAGGCCTAGCCGGCCCTGACTCTCAGTGCCTGATACCTTTGCCGATGCTGTCCCCTCTATGGAATGCCACTTCCTGTAGCTCCACTTGTCAAACTCTCACTCATTTCTCAAGGCCTGCTCAAATTTCTCTTCCCCTTTTAGAATGATTTCTCTGTCTCCTCGGTGCCCACAGCATATCAGGGACATTTATTTCAGGGTGGCCTGTATCGCAGGCAGCTTTCAGTCCTGCTGCTATGGCCGGCGAGCTGCGCCAATCCAAAGCCAGGAGCCAGGCACTTCTTCCTAGTCTCCCATGCAGGTGCAGGGCCCAAGTACTTGGGCCATCCTTCACTGCCTTCCCGGGCCACAGCAGAGAGCTGGACTGGAAGAGGAGCAACCAGGACAGAACCAGCGCCCCAACCGGGACTAGAACCTAGGGTGCCAGTGCCGAAGGCTGAGGATTAACCTAGTGAACCACGGCGCTGGCCAAGACTTGCATTTTTAAGAAAGGGACAGACATAGGCTTGCAGTCTGGGTTCCAAACTAATGAGCAATTGCTCAAGGGTGGATGCTAGATTGCATGCTCTTTGTTAAATTTCAGCCTGTGCAGAGCGTGCCACGCCCTGCCCCCTCCCTCCCCTCTGGCGCATCTCCCAGGGCCTGCATATGAGGCTGGTCAGGCTTGGGTGGCAGTGTGTGAATGTGGGGCTCATCTCCCAGGCAGGAGTGCCCCCAAGGGCTCCCTCCCACCTTTTTTCCTCTGTGTCTCTCCTCTCTTGTGGCCCTTCTCTCCTAGGGAATAGACACTCAGGGACAGATGGGGAGGAACGCAGGCTGAGCCCAGGGAGGGTGCCTTGTGTCCGCCTGCAGGAGCAGCACAGGCTGAGGCTGCAGTGCACAGCGGGGATGGAGCACAGAGCCGCGAGTGTGCCGGGCCGGCTGCTCTCTGGCCTGAAGAAGCTGCTTGTCCTGAAAAATCCGAACCTCGCCCCGCTCGCTCCCCAGTGCCTCCTGCCCGCCAGCTCTCTCCTCCTCCCTGGTTGTAATGACAGATCCAGGCAACGCCGTGACACACACACGCAAACATGCCTCGGTACTCCCAGAAGTTCATGGTAAATGCAATTAAAGGATAAGTTTATTCTGGTGCAAAAAAAAAAATTATCAAAAGATTTATTTATTTATTTTTGACAGCTGGAGTTACAGAGAGAGAGGGAGAGGTAGAGAAAGAGATCTTCCATCCTCTGGTTCACTCACCAGATGACTGCAATGTCCAGGGCTGGGCCAGGACAAAGCCAGGAGCCAGGAGCTTCCTCTGGGTCTCCCATGTGGGTGCAGGGGCCCAACTGGGCCTTCTGCTGCTGCCTTTCGTAGGCCATTAGCATGGAATTGGATCAGAAGTGGAGCACAGCCGGGACTTGAACCAGTGCCCATGTGGGATGCCGGCGTTGCGATTGGTAGCTTAACTTGCTGTGCCACAATGCTGGCCCCAGGTGTAAAACATTTTTGAAATCTATGCATACTATGGATCTTCAAAAAGTTTATGAAAAAAAGCATGTATTTCACAAATGTTTTATACCAAAATAAACCCTTTTAAAAAAAGGTTTATTTTCATGTATTTGAAAGGCAGAGTAACAGAAAGGGAGAGAGAGAGGGAGAGGGAGAGAGAGAGATCTGTCTTCTGGCAGTCTCCCCAGATGGCCACAATGACCAAGGCTGGGCTTGGCCTGGCTGAAGTCAGGAGCCTGAAACACCATTAGGGTCTCCTGAGTGGGTGGCAGGGGCCCAAGCGCTCGGGCCATTTCTGCTGCTTTCCCAGGGAGCTGGATCAGGAATGCAGTAGCTGGGACTTGAACCCGTGCTCATATGGGATGTTGGTGTCCCAACACCAGCCCAATAAACCGGTTGTTAATTCCTTTTTCCACAACATTTCTGAAGGGTCCTCATACACACACACACAGCACTGTAGAAATACATATCTCATTAGAAGATGACTACAAGCGACTTGTGGGGAATTTAGAAACTACTGACAGAGAAAAGGAAAAGAAAGAAATCAGCTGTAGTCCTACCATTTGAAGAGGGGGAGGAGGTCCTAGGAGGGCACTGCGTCCCCTTCAAAGGCTGCTGGGGAGGTCCCCAGCGCCCCCCCCCCCCCCCCAGGTCCTGACGCTGATGCAGAGTTCTGGGTCAGGAGACAGAGGCATGCGGGCAGGGGAGGGGCACTGCCTCCCACTCTGACTTCAGGAAGAGTGTTTTCTTATGGCCTTCTGAGTATTTGTTGTAATTGTTCTGCCCAGGGTGCTTTTAACACACAGTTAACACCGCATTGTTCCCAGAGTGCAGGGCTGTGACAGACAGCACTGGCCAATGGGTGGTTTATAATTAATCATTCCCTATTTTAAAAAAGCCAACAACCAGTGACTCAGTTGTAAAGACTTAGAAAACCATCGCTCAAGCTCTCTGGCACAGGAAGCAGCATTGTGTTGTTCCCTGCAGTTCTGCTTTTGTAGAAGAGAGGAAAAAAAGTCTTTTTATTTGACGTTTCTCCGGGCTGCCCAAATGCTTTGGCCATTGTTGGTGAGCACAGGAGCAGAACAGCCCCTCTATTGTTTGCGCTGGTCACTGAACAGGGCCAGTTTCCATCTGCCCTGGGGTGAGGCAAGTGACCACAAGGACATGTGTCCTTACACGGGCACAGGCAGAAGCAGAAGAGAGAGCCCTCTCTGCCCCCAGACTCACTTTTTCTCTCTGCAGCAGCTCCTGCTTGGGAAAAGCTGGCTCCTCTGCCCACCGCACAACGGGAGAGGCACTGCTGGGCCACCAGGGACCACTGTGCCACCTGCCAGAGGTGCACTCTGACCCTGTGGGCACCTCCTGGCTGTCCTACATTAAGCAGACACTTATGAAGCACCTACTGAACACACTGATGGGTGATTAGCAAGATGGGTGGTCGTGGTTGGAGGTAGGGGCCTGTGTAGGTGCAGGTGCTTCAACAAGTTCATAGGAAATGCATATTATCGGTCAAGTCCATGTTTTCCATGAACTTTTTGAAGCGCCCTCATGCACTTGCATGTCGCTTCATGATAGGGTGGTGCATTCTGAGGATGAACTGTTGGGTGACTTTTGGTTTTGTGCAAACATCGTCGCATGTACTCACATAGCCTCTTGATTCGATTAAGTAATGAGGTGGGGCCGGCATCTCATATGGACATTGGTTCAAGTCCTGGGTGTTCCGCTTCTGATCCAGCTCCCAGCCAATGCGCCTGGGGAAGTAGTGGAAGATGGGCCAAAATACTTGGGCTTTTGTACCCACATGGAAGACCCAGATGAAGCTCCTGGCTCCTGATTGGCCCGGTCCGACCCTGGCTGTTGTGGCCATCTGGGGAGTGAACCAGCAGTTGGAAGATCTCTCTCTTTCTCTATGTCTCTCCTTTTCTCTCTGTAACTCTTTTTTAAAGATTGATTGATTTATTTATTTGAAAGAGTTACACAGAAAGAAGGAGAGGCAGAAAGAGAGAGAGAAAGTGGGGGAGAGGTCTTCCATCTGTTGGTTCACTCCCCAAATGGCTACAATGGCTGGAGCTGCGCTGATCCAAAGCCAGGAGCCTGGAGCTTCTTCCCGGTCTCCCACAGGGATGCAGGTGCCCAAGGGCTTGGGCCATCTTCTACTGTTTTCCCAGGCCACAGCAGAGAGCTGGATTGGAAGTGGAGCGGCTGGGGCCCGAACTGGTGCCCATATGGGATGCCGGCCCTGCAGGTGGCGGCTCTACCTGCTACACCACAGTGCCAGCCTCTCTGTAACTCTTTCAAATAAAAAAATAAATCTTAAAAAAAAATAAAGAAATGTGGTTAACATGAGATGCGTGAGGCTGCTGCCAGCATGGTATGGCGTATGTTATACAGTGAACTTTGCATATTCAAAGGTTCAAAACTATTTTTTTCCCAATGTATTTATTTGAAAGGCAGAAGGGGGAGACAGGAGGGGAGAGAGGGTTTCCACATTCTTATTCACCACCCTAATGCCTGAAATGGCTAGGGCTAGGCCAGGCTGAAGCCAGGAGCCAGGAGCTCCATCCAGGTCTCCCCCATGGGTGGCAGGGGCCCAAGCATTTGGGCCGTTCTTCACTGCTTTCCCAAGTGCATGAGCAGGAAGCTGGATTGGAAGCAGAGCAGCCGGGACTAGAATCAGCACTCTGTGATGGGATGCTGGCATCACAGGCGATGACTTTTAACCCACAGCACCACCACATAGGCCCCCAACAAATCTTTAAACAAAACACAACAGGGGGCTGGCCAGTTTGAATCTCTACTTCTGATCCAGTTCCCTGCTGATGTACCTGGGGAAGCAGCAGAAGATGGCTCACATGCTTGGGCCCTGCACCCACACGGGAGACCTGGAAGAAGCTTCTGACCCCTGGCTCCGGATCAGTGCAGCTCCGTCTGTTGTGGCCATGTGGGGAGTGAACCAGCAGATGGAAGACCTCTCTCTCTCTGCCTCTGCCTCTCTGTAACTCTGCCTTTCAAATACATAAACAAATCTTTTTAAAAGAATCACTGTCATTATAGGTATCTCTATATTGGACCACACATTTGGCGTGGTTCCATGAGACTGTAATGCGGCTGGAACATGACCATCACTACTGATATCATAGCCATCATATCACAGTACAATGTTTATTTAAAAGGCAAATGACAGAAAGACAAGGAGAAAGAGAGAGCTTCCATTTGCCAGTTTAGTCCCTAAATGGCCTCAGAGGCTGGGGCCTTTTTTTTTTTTTTTTTAAAGATTTATTTGAAGTCAGAGTTACCCAGAGAGAGAAGAAGAGGCAGAGACAGAAAGAAGTTTTTCATCCGCTGGTTCGCTCCCCAATTGGCCTCAGTGGCCAGAGCTGTGCTGATCTGAAGCCAGGAGCCAGGAGCTTCTTCCAGGTCTCCCATACAGATGCAGGAGCCCAAGCACTTGGGCCATCTCCTACTGCTTTCCCAGGACATAGCAGAGAGCTGGATCGGAAGTGGAGCAGCCGGGACTCGAACCGGCATGCCGGTACTGCAAGCGGTGGCTTTACCTATTACATCACAGCGCTGGCCCCTGTGATGTGCTTTCTTCAGCCATGTTCCTACAATTCACTTACTTGGAGCTATAATTCAGTCATTTCCACCATGTGTAATAATCTATCATGCAACATTACCATGTTCCTGTTGTGGGAGGTCTGGAGTCACATCCAGTGTTTCACCATATCAAAGAGTCAACTTGCCTGTACGTGACCCAGGGACTCCCCCAGGGGTGAAACTGCTGCCACATGCATGAGTCTTATGTGTCACAGTCCTTCACAACTGAACGCATGGTCAGGTTTTTTTTTTTTTTTTTTAAGGTTTATTTATTTATTTGAAAGGCAGAATTACAGAGAGGCAGGGGCGGGGGAGGGGGTATCTTCCATCTGCTGGTTCACTCCCCAGATGCCTGCAATGGCCGGAGCTGAGCTGATCCGAAGCCAGGAACCAGGAGCTTCTTCCCAGTCTCCCACATGGGTGCAGGTGCCCAAGGACTTGGGCCATCTTATACTGCTTTCCCAGGCCTTAGCAGAGAGCTGGATCGGAAGTGGAGCAGCTAGGACTCAAACCAGTGCCCATGTGGGATGCCGGTACTGCAGGCAGCAGCTTTCCCACTATGCCACAGTGCTGGCCCCCGCATGGTCAGTTTTTAAGTCCCACGGGCAGCTGATGGAGGTGCTGTTTGCCACCTGCAGTCCACATATAGTTGAAGTTAAGTTCAGAAGACCCAACACAGGGCCAGCGCTGTGGTGTAGGGGGCGCTTCTGTGCTCCTACACTGCCTGCTAGTTCTCCCTCAGATGACAGAATGGCGGGGCAGGCAACGTCAGGAGGCTGCCCGCCAGCGGGAAGTCCTTTTTTGGCTGTTGTAGCCAACTGGAGAGTGAACCAGCGGATGGAAGACCTCTCTCTGCCTCTGCCTCTCCTCTCTCTGTGTAACTCTGACTTTCAAATAAATAAATAAATAAATAAGTCTTAAAAAAAAAAAAAAGCACATCACAGAAGACTGTATACAAACCATTTCTACCACTCAAAATTAAGAGAAATTAGGGATTGTGTGAACCTATTTTTTAGAAAGATTGACTGATTGATTGATTTCAAAGGCAGAGTTACAGAGAGGCAGAAGCAGACAGAGAGGTCTTCCATCCGCTGGTTCACTCCCCAAAAGGCCACGACCGCTGGAGCTGGGCTGATCCAAAGCCAGGAGCCAGGAGCTTCATCTGGGTCTCTCATGCCAGTGCCGGGGCCCAAGGACCGGCCATCTTCCACCACTTTTCCAGACCGTGGCAGAGATCTGTATCAGAAGTGGAGCAGCCGGGGCTCAAACAGGTGGCCGTTTGGGATGCCAGCACTACAGGTGGTGGCTTTACCCACTGTGCCGGCCCCGTGAACCTAGTTTTCACAGGAAGGCAGGGGCAGGTGGTTGGCGTAGCGGGGAAGGTGACACTTGGGTGCCGCGTCTGCTCCTGAGGCCAGTTTCCTGCTACTGTACAGGTAATGGCACAATTGTCCAGGTCCCACCCCCTGTGCGGGAGACTTGGCTGGAGTTTCCAGCTCTCAGCTTCAGCCTGGGCCATTGCAGGCATTTTGGGAGTAAAACAGTGGAGGAGCGCTCTCTGTCTACCAGTCAAATAAATGAAGTCCATCAATAAAAAATTTTAAACATTAAAGTAAGGCAACAATAAACCCAGAATTCACAGTGTGTAGCTGAGGCAGCTGGAGGATGGGGAAGCCCAGGGAATTTTAGACAATGATCATAATCATTTTTTTAAAATATTTTTTTTGTTTTAAAGGGGGAGAGAGAGAGAGAGAGAGAGAGAGAGAGAGAGAGACCGACCCACCTCCATATACTGGTTCATTCTTCAAATGCTTGCAAAAGATGGTGCTGGGCCAGTCTGAAGCTGAGAGCTAAAAACTCAGTCTGGATCCCCCATGTGGGTGGCAGGGTCCCAATGACTTGAGCCATCACCTGGTACCTCCCAGGGTGCTCCTTAGCAGGAAGCTGGAATCCGAAGTGGAGCTGGGACTGGAACTTGGGCCCTCGGACATGGGATGTGGGCATCCCAAGTGGCATCTTTAGCGCTATGCCAACCTCTCACCCTGACATGTTGGCGTGAGCTCCTGGGTGTTTGTACTTCCTAACTGTTATGTGCATCACACACGTTAATTTACACGTGTTCAATGTCAGCAAGTGAAAGGGAAACTTGGAGGGTGGCCAGGCAGGGTCCAGTGCCAGGTGGAGACCATCTCTGCCCCTTTGACGCCTGAGTCCCTGGTCCCTGAACTGTGGCCTGTGACCCATCTGGAAGGTCAGGCTCCCCTGGCTCTGTGTGTGTGTGTGTGTGTGTGTGTGTCTGTGTCTGTCTGTCTGTCTCCGGCTCACCTAGGAGGGTGAACCTTACTTTTTCCTCACTGATGGTCACCAGGCAAGAGATGTAAACTCTCCTCCCTAGCGAGAACGCTTGGCAGGTCAGAGGGAGACCCTGTGCTGGTCCGCGGTGCTGGGTGCGCGGGCAGGCACTGGTCAGGCGCTGGCAGCTGCCGGCCCTTCTGGAATCTTGGGCAGCTTTATTGCTGCTGCTGGTGGTTGACACACAGTGATACGTGTAGTTCGAAGGACAAAGTGTGCTCAGCGTGAAAACTGGCTGCGTGCCCTGGCCTCCATTCCCTCAGCCAGTGAGCTGGGTAATTGATTGGCTAATAAATCAGACCAAGGTGATTGAGCTAATTTCTTTCTTAGATTCTATGAATCTATAACTCATACTCCAAATAAAAACATGTACTTGTTTCTTAAATCTTTAATCTTATTTTCCTTGAGCACATGTGATTTTTTTCAGGGGTGGGGAATGTATTTGTGGGGTTTTTGATGTTTTGTTTTTACTTTTCGATTTGGGCTTTAGAATAAAAATAGTAGGTCCTCGGTTGTTTAAGGACAGGTAGGCGCAGGGTGCTGGGGGGGAGCGTGGGGCTCAGCTCACTTCCTGGGGCCCCCGGGCGTCTCCTGACTCCTTTCTGCTTGAGTTACCTTCTGTATCCCGGGCTGTCCCACTGTGAAGAGCCTGTGCCTCCGTGTCTTCGTGGGCGCCGCGTTCCCAGGAGTCCCGCCAGGCTCCCTGGCAGGCATTCCCAGGGGCATGCATTCATTCGGGCACTCTCCAAGTGCTGGGTGAGCCGAAGGCTGAGTGTGAGAGGAACACAGTGGGACAGAGGGGCAGGGACCTCTCCCAAGAGTGCGGAGAGCTGCGGCCCCACGGGTCAGCGGGGGCAGTTGGTAGAGGGTCCCGGGGCCCACATAAGCGCTTAGACTTTGTCCTGTGGACTCTGGCAGGCCTCTGAAAGTTTCGCTAAGTAAGCGAGTGGGGTGGCCAGGGATCAGGCAGCCGCGTGGGCTGAGGAGGCAGAGGTAACAGTGACCTGGGCCTGTGCTTGTGATTTGACAGATGTGTAATACCGAGCCTTCATGATCGCCCCAGATCACACACGCAGTTCCCCTGTCACGCTGCTGTAGGCTCGCTGACCGTCTTACCCTTTCCCTAGAGGTGGCGAGCGACGTGGTGAGCAGCCAGCCGGGGGCCAGTGTCACCCTGACCTGTCCAGGCGAGGAGCTGACAGACAATGCCAATGTGCAGTGGACGCTTGGGGGTCCACCGGAGACCTCACACCATGGCCTGCGGGCTGGCGTGGGAAAGAGGCTACTGCTGAGGTCGGTGCAGCTCGGCGACTCTGGAAACTACTCGTGCTACCTGAAGGGCCGTCCCGTCGGCTCTGTGCGCCTGCTGGTGGACGGTGAGTTGTGCACCCAGAGAGCGCCGATGCCTGGGCGTTCCCCAGAGATGCCCTGCTGACCCTACTAGTTCCTTGGAGCAAGGATTTTGGGGAAAGGTCCCTGACACCTGCCAGTGAGATGCCAGGGGAGTGTCCTGCTGGTAGGGGCACCAGGCTGCTGGAAAACGCTGCCCGGCTGGCCTTGTGAGTTAGGACTTACGGCAGGCTGGGTAACAACAGCGTGGGGCCCGGGGCCAGGCCACTTGGGCTTGAATCTGCAGGGTCTTCCACCATAACTGAAATTAACATAGTATGAAAACATTATGCACAGATCGCAAACATTTTTTTTTGCATGGAAATAAACTTATCTTTCTTTTTTCAGATTTATTTTTATTTATTTGAAAGAGTTACAGAGAGAGGTCGAGACAGAGAGAGGTCTTCCATCCACTGGTTCACTCCCCAAATGGCTGCAACAGCTGGAACAGAGCTGATCCAAAGTTGGGAGCCAGGAGCTTCTTCTGGGTCTCCCATGGAGGGGCAGGGGCCCAAGGACTTGGGTCATCATCTGTTGCTTTCCCAGGCCATAGCAGAGAGCTGGATGGGAAGTGGAGCAGCCGTGACTAGAACTGGAATCCATATGGATGAAGGCACTTCAGACCGGGGCTTTAACCTGCTGCGCCACAGCGCTAGCCCCAAATATCCTCTTAACTTCTCTGCCTTTCAGATTCCTTTCTGATGAAAGAAAGTTAAGTTTATTATCTTACCTTAGAGCTTTTGCAGAGATGAAATGAGTGTGTGTGTGTGTAAAAACACGAGGGATCACTTGGGAGCTCAGTGTACCTGTGCATGGTGCTGAAAACGACACCGTGCTGAGCTCTACAAAGATCCCTTCTTATGTTTAGAGCTAGCAAGTGCTTAGCTGCCGCCCGCCTCAGTGAAGGCTTGGCGGAACAGGTGTCCTGGATGCCAAGGCGCCTTCTCCCCTGGGCCTCATCCTCTCCCTGAGTTAGCTCGGTTAGCCCCCGGCCGCGTCCTCCTTCCCAGCCCCGCCTGCAAACACTTCTGGGCGTTAATCCCAGCCTCCATTCAATCTGTGTGTGGCTGAGCTTGGCCGCGCTGTCCTGGGGCAGGACAGGTCCCAGGGCCGCTGGCAGGGGCTGAGCCGAGCGCCCTCCCTCGGCAGGGCAAGGCCGTGCAGCCGCAGCCCGGGAGCCCCGGCGTGGGAATGGCCGCGCGCGTGCCCTGGGAGCCCCACCCCCTCCTCACTCCGGCTGTTCTTTCAGTTCCCCCCGAGGAGCCCCGGCTCTCCTGCTTCCGGAGGAGCCTCGTCAGCCCTGTGACTTGTGAGTGGCGTCCTCAGAGGCCGCCGTCCCCGACGACCAAGGCTGTGCTGGTGGTGAAGAAGTTGTAAGTGCCCCGGCCTGGCGGCGTGTCTGTGCCCACCCTGTCCTCACCGAGGCCCCGCAGAGCGGCGCTGGCCAGCCGCCGATGCCAGATCTTATGGTTAGAAAGTAACTCCTTAGGCAGGAGGAGGAGGAGGAAATGGACGGGCGCGAGGAGACTTGGGTCCAGCGCTCAGCTCAAGGTGCCTCTGCTGATGGCGCTGTGGGCCACGAGTGACCGCTGAGCGCCTGGGGAGGGAGGGAGGTGGGGAGGGGAGCGAGGCTGTGCTTCCCCTGAGGTGTGCTACTGTCACCCGCTAAGCCCATCTGCTTGTTTATGCCCTGAGCAGCTGTGACCTCAGCATCTGCCTGAGGCTCTGGGAGATGGGAGGTGAGCAAGGGAGGTGCTACCCTCCCCCACCGCAGGCTCAGCCTGTAGCCCAGAGACCCCACCTCGCAGGCTTGGGGTGGGAGGCAGTGCAGGGCAGGAGAAGGTCATGGCCTCCCGTGACTGCACCCATCAGCAGGGGCTGGGGGCGGGGATGCCTGACTCACTCGGATGTCTTCAGTCTCCCCAAATCCTTTTCGGGACTCCCCTGCTGGAAATGCTGCCCCCTCCTTGTGAACTCCTCCTGCGCTCTGGAATGCCCCACTGTAGCTGCTGGGGGCCACCCAGCCTCTCCCGCAGTGCCCTGAGGCTGTCCTGCAGCCTCCCTTGATTGATTTCTGCACGCTGCCTGCTCCCACCAGTGCCAAGAGCACAGAACCTGGCAGGAAGTCAGAACTCACCATCCACCTGACACCCAAGCGCTTGGCTGAGCCCTCCAGCCTGGTGCCTCCCCTGCGCCGCGCTGGGCACTGGACTGTGTGATTTACAGATATCTCCCAGTTACTCCTAACAGACCCCTAGGGGGTGGGTACCATTAACAGTCCACTTTTTTTCTTTTTTTAAGATTTATTTGCTTTGAAAGGCAGAGTTGCATAGAGGGAGAGATAGAAGGAGACACACAGAGAGAACTTCATCTGTTGGTTCACTTCCAAGTGGAGGCTGGGCCAGGCTGAAGCCAAGAGCTAGGAGCTTCTTTCAGGTCTCCCACAAGGCTGCAGGAGCCCAAGGACTTGGGTCATCTTCCACTGGTTTCCCAGGCACATTAGCAGGGAGCTGAATCAGAATTGGAGTAGCCAGGTCTCAAATTGGCGCCCATATAAGACACTGGCACAGCAGACAGTGACTTAACCCGTTGTACCACAGCATTGGCCCCAACAATACCACTTTGGGGGCTGGAGTTGGGGTCCCTTAGGTTATTTCAGCAACTGTTGGCAATCGCATCCCTTATGGGCACTGGTTCAAGACCCTGACGCTCTACTTCCTATCCAGCTCCCTGCTAATGCACCTGGGAAAGCAGCAGATGACGGCCCAAGTTCGTGGGCCCCTGCACCCACGTGTGAGACACAGATGGAGCTCAGGGTTCCTGGCTTTGGCCTGGCTTATCCTTGGCCATTGCAGCTGTTTGAAAAGTGAACCAGTGGATAGAAGATCTCATTCTCTCTTTCTCTGTCTTTCAAATAAAATCTTAAACCAAATCCCCATTTTCAAAGGAGAAAACAGAGACTCAGGTTGAATAGCTTACTCAAAGTCGGAAAAACTACGTACAGCCAGGCCAGCCGGCTCTGGGATTCAAACCTTGAAATTACACTTAGAAGAAGCCTGAGCTTCTAAACCCTGCACCTCCCCTTCCCGAAACCGTGCAGAAACAGAGAGGGAGCTCCGCCCTCGCTCTGTGTCCCACAGCCTCAACGGCCCGGCCAGAGACTTCCAGAAGCCGTGCCAGTATTCTCACCGCTCCCAGAAGTTCTCCTGCCAGCTGGCCATCCCGGAGACAGACAGATCTTCCCACATCGTGTCCCTGTGCGTGGCCAACACTGTGGGCAGCAAGTCCAGCCGAGGGGAGGTCTTTGACGGCTATGAGATCCGTACGTAAGCTCTTCTCCAACACTGACTGTTTCCTTCTCTGATTTCCGAGCAGCTGGTGGGGGTGTGGCTGTGGGAGAGTTGGCGCCTTTTGGGCATTGCTTGCCAAGAGGTCTGGCTGGAAGGGACCAGGGCCCCCAGCCAGATGCGCGTGGGGAGTGGTCTGCAGCTGGGGCTGCGGGTGTGCGGAGCCTTCCCGGGTTTTTCTCCCTGTACCCGGCTTGCTGCTGCGTCCGAGCCACGCTCTCTCTCCTGCAGTGCAGCCCGACCCGCCTGCCAACATCACGGTCACCGCCATGGTCGGAAAGCCTCGCTGGCTCCATGTCACCTGGCAAGACCCCAGCTCCTGGAACTCGTATTTCTACAGGCTGCAGTTCGAGCTCCGGTACCGGGCTGAGCAGTCGCAGGACTTCACAGCATGGATGGTGAGTTCCTCTCTTACTTCTGGACGGAGACGTGCCCCTAGACACGTGCGGGGAGAATGGAGGTACGGGAGCAAACAGTGGGTTCCAGGTCCTGCTCCACAGCTCGTGAGCCTCACAGGCCTGTGTGTGGGGAGGAGAGGGAGTTGGGGGACAGGCTGTGCTGTGAGCGTGGCCGGCAGGAGTCTATGGGGGGGGGGGGCAGCTGTGGCCTTTGTGAGTCACAGGGAGCCTCTGTGGGCTGGAGGACCAGGGCTGGGCTGGGGGTGGGGGACGCCCCTGAGTCACTGCACGTCCCGTCCTCAGGTGGAAGGCAGGAGCCACCGCGTCACCCGCCTGGGGGCCCAGGGCCTCCAGCATCATAGCATCATCCATGACGCCTGGAAGGGCATGAGGCATGTCGTGCAGCTCCGGGCCCAGGAGGAGTTTGGGCACGGCTCGTGGAGTACGTGGAGCGCCGAGGTCCTGGGCACCCCTTGGACAGGTATGGCAGCGGCGGCGGCGGCAGAGGAGGGTAGGGATGTTTTCACTTGGTGATGGCGTCAGCCCTACAAGCCCGTGACAGGTTACCCCACAACAGCATTTTTTTTTAACGGAAGGAAAGCAATGTGCCTTCCCTTTCCTTTCCTTTTCTTTTCTTTCTTTTTCTTTTTTTCTTTTTTTTTAAGATTTATTCATTGAAAGTCAGAGTTACACTGAGAGAGAAGGAGAGGCAGAGAGAGAAAGAGAGAGAGAGAGAGAGAGGTCTTCCATCACTCCCCTAGTGGCTGCAATGGCCAGAGCTGTGCTGATCCGAAGCCAGGAGCCAGGCACTTCTTCCAGATCTCCCACGCAGGTGCAAGGGCCCAAGGACGTGGGCCATCTTCTCTTGCTTTTCCAGGCCATAGCAGAGAGCTGGATTGGAAGTGGAGCAGCCAGGTGCCCACAGGGAATGCCAGCACTGTGGGTGGTGGCTCTACCCCTGCGCCACAGCGCCATCCCCCCCACAGCAGCACTTGCTTGGGATCCTGTCCATCAGCCAGGCCCTATGCTGCTGCTCTGCCTGCATCACCACTCGCAGCTGCCTTGGGCTCCTCAGGGCTTCTCCCCCACCATTGGGCCAGCCCGGACTGGACTGAATGAGCTACAAAGAGCTGTAGCCCAAAGAGCTGAATCTATACAGTTACTGATGCTTTTTATATTTGAAAAGATGTTAAAGGTAATTATCATTGCTTCTGGGGAAATTCTAAAATTACTGTTTGTTGTAAAGCAAACAAAATGTATAGAAGATTATAATTATCACCAGTATTTTCATCTGGGAAAACCAATGAGAACTTTCTTTTTTTTTATATTTCATTCATTTATTTGAGAGGTAGAGTTATAGACAGAGAAAGGGAAAGGCAGAGAGAGAGGTCTCCCATCCACTGCTTCACTCCCCAAATGGCTACAGTGGCTGGAACTGAACCAAAGCCAGGAGCCAGGATCTAGGAGCAGGATCCAGGTCTCCCACGAGGGTGCAGGGGCCCAAGCACTTAGGCCATCCAGGCTTCGGATGGGCCAGCTCTGGCCATTGAGGCCATTTGGAGAGTGAACCAGTGGATGGAAGACCTCTTTTTCTCTCCCACTCTCTCTGCCTATCAAATAGATAAATAAATCTTTTTTTTTTTTAAAGTTTTATTTAGCAATGGCATGATTAATTTTTCTTAACCGGTAGGAGGTTTTTTTTTTATTATTTTTGTTTTTAATTTTTAAAGTTCTTATCACATGACTACGTGGCCATGGCAATGAAGGACAGAGGGCCTGGGACGCTGAGCAGTGGTCCTCGGCTCTCTTCCCATTTCTAGTCCTGCCTTCTGGAGGGAGCTGCACAACCCTTTCTCTTTCTGATGGTGCCCTCCCCACCCCATTCCCCTTACTACAAACAGCAACCCTACCTGACCAGTTGCTTTTCTACCACAACCCCTTGAGACATTATCTGTTGGTATCCTGGAATCAAAGATTAGGATTTGGCAGGATGAGAATGCAGGCGTCCCCCTGACCACAGCCTGGAGGGTGGTCACCTGGCCTCTGCTTGAATGCTCCCAGAGATGGGGAGCTCACTACCCACAGGAGCTGTCGAGTTTACTCTTCCCAGTGTCCTGTTGTAGACCTGTTTCCAGGCTCACTTTGGGCTCACATCTCTCTGGCCCTGTGGCATAATTGAATCAAATCAAATATTCTCAAATACTTAGCAAGTAAGAAAGAGTAAGGAGCCCATTTGTTGAGAGTGTGTGGCTAAAGGGGAAAGGACAGGACTGAAATCAGTTGCCCCGGCCACATTTTGCCAGCCCTGGCTCCAGGTTTCTTGTCTGGGCTGCACATGTCCCTGGGTGGGGTGGGGTGTGATAGGCGTGGCTCTTCCCTGGCTCTGTCTTGGGAGTGGGGGAGTCCATGCGTTCCCGCACTGGGGAGATCTGAGGCAGAGGCCTTGGGGCCCGGGTTGTCACCGATTTGGGTGTGTGCCATGTGAGAGGCAGGCTGAGATCTGTGCGGGGCTTTCCCTGCCTCCTGCTCACCCAGAGGGTGGGCCCCTGTTCTCATCAACTTTTTCTGCTTCGGCCTCAGTAAGATGGGTGGCTTAACCGCTGCGTTTTATTTAGGAAGATCACTTAAACAAATCAGAACATCCCACAGGCACACTGTGCTTGCTGGATCTGTCTGCACTGTGACCCCACGCCCACTAGTTATCCGAATGCTGAGGTCAGGGAGGCTTTGTGGCTTTGCAGTGTTTGCTCTAACCTTGTGCAAGGGGCATGTTCCAGGTCCAGCCTGACGCTTTTGACCTTGACCTTCCATCCCAAACCTCTTAGTTGAGACCATCACGAGCAGTTTCAGAAATGCCATGTTGTTGGAAAATTTCTTCTTTTAAAAATTTTTTTTCTTTTTCTTTTTTTCTTTTTTCTTTTTATCTTTTTTTTACAAACCCTTGTGTCGAGGGCTGACTTTCAATAGATCGTGCAGCGAGGGAGCTGCTCTGCTACGTACGAAACCCCGACCCAGAAGCAGGTCGTCTACGAATGGTTTAGCGCCAGGTTCCCCACAAACTAAAAATTTTTTAATCATGGTAAAATATGCTCGTAAAGTCACTGTTGTAACTACCCCGAGGTGCGCGGTTCTCTGGTGTTCAGTGCATTTGCATTGTTGTGCAACACCATCTGTCTCCAGCTTGCAAAAGGAAACCCGATGTTCTTTAGACCAACTCCCTCCACCCGCCCCTTCCCCAGCTGCTAGAAGCCAGCACTTGACTTTCTGCTTCTGACATTTATTTGTTTATTTGAAAGGCAGAGCAATGGGGGGGTCCAGGGAGAGATCTTCCATTTGCTGGCTTGTTCCCCAAATGGCCGAAACAGCCAGATCTGGGTCAGGCTGAAATCAGGACCCCCAAGCTCCATCAGGATCAACCACGTGGGTGGCAGGTGCCCAAGAACTCGGACCAGCTACTGCTGCTGTCCCAGGTGCATTAGCAGGGAGCTGGATTAGAAGTGGAGTGGCTAGGACTTGAACTAGTGCTCTGATATGGGTTGTGGATGCCCCAAACAATGGCATAACCCACTGTGCCAAGGTTCCTACCCCTTCTGTGAGTGGAATCATATGGGTCTTGTCCCTTGGTGACTGACTTGTTTCACTTAGCATGAAGTCTTTAAGATTCATTCATGTGGGAGCCGGCGCTGTGGCATAGCAGGTAAAGCCGCTGCCTGCAGTGCCAGCATTCCTTATGGGCGCTGGTTCAATACCCAGCTGCTCCACTTCCGATCCAGCTCTCTGCTATGGCCTGGGAAAGCAGTAGATGATGGCCCAAGTCCTTGGGCCTTTGCACCTGTGTGGGAGACCTGGAAGAAGCTCCTGGTTCCTGGCTTTGGATCAACGCAGCTCCGGCTGTTTTGGCCATTTGGGGAGTGAACCAGCAGGTGGAAGATTCTCTTTCTCTCTGTCTCTCTCTCTCTCTGCCTCTCCTTCTCTCTGTGTAATTCTGACTTTCAAATAAATAAATAAATAAATGTTTTAAAAAAAGATAGATTCATTCATGTGGTAACTTGTCAGAATCTCCTCCATTGTTAAGGCAGATGCTGTTCCATAACAGGCAAGAACCACTTGTTATTTACTCACACATCTGTTGCTAGACACTTGGGTCGCTTCCACCTTTTTGTTTTTCAAAGAGTTATTTCTTTTATTTGAAAGTCAGAGTTATAAGGCAAGAGGGAGAGAGAGAGAGAGGGAGAGAGAGAGAGAGAGAGAGAGAGAGAGAGAGAGAGAGAGATCCTCCATCTGCTGGTTCACTCTTCAGATAGCTGCAATGGCCAAGGCTACACCAGGCCAAAGCCAGGAGCCTGGAGCTCCATCCAGGTCTCCCATATGGGCGCAGGGGCCCAAGCACTTGGGTCACTTTCTACTGCTTTCCCAGGCCATTAGTATTACCGGAGAAATTGCAGGGTTCTTGTCTTCACGCAAGAAAGAATTCAGGCGTGAGACAGAGTAGTGGGAGGAAAAATAGCAGGGTTTATTAGGGAAGGGACATCCGTAAGGACGGATGGGCACCTCTCCAGACAGAGCCTGAGAGACTGGGGGCTGGGGGGGGGGGAGGAGCGAGGTTACATGGTTGAGTAGAGATTACACCTGGCCTGGCCAGACCAGACGGGCGGCTCAGCAGAGAGGCAGAGGGCTGAGCGTGTAGTCCTGGTTGAGGCCGGGGGTTTTTAAAGAGATGGGTCTTACTTCCCCACCTCCGCTCCTCTTGGAACAAAGGGCTTTTTGGATGTAAATAGAAAAACTTCTATCTGAGTTTTTCCCTGAAGGTGTCAGACAGGAGGAAGCCTAGCTGGCACCATCCTGAGTTTGGAGGAAGGGTGAGCAAGACCCCCTGGAGAATGGGGTAGGGACCCCCACCAGGCAGGTTATCAGGTAGAAGGGGGCAGGGCAGGATGCGAAGGCCGGGCTGCCCCTGAAACATTGTCAGGATGACTCTGAGATGCAGATGCATATGCTGGGCATAGATGTCTTCTCTTTAGGCCTTTATGTCACACACACATAAGCTCATAACTGACTTCCTACCTAACATTAGCAGGGAGCTGGATCGGAAATGGAGCAGCCGGGAAATAAGCCGGTGCCCACATGAGATGCCAGCATCACAGGCAGCAGCTTTACCCGCTACGCCACAGCTTCCACCTTTTGGTTTTCGTGAATAATGCCTCCACGGACACGGGTGCGCACATGTCAGTCTGAGGCCATGGTTTCAGTTCTGTGTTTATATGGTGAAGTAAAATTGCTCCCCCCATTACTCTGCGTATCAAATAAACAAATAGAAAAACAAAGTCAGAAGCAGAAAGTTGAATGCTGGTTCTCAGTGACCAGATGGCCATCTTCAAAGAATGGAGAGTTTCTATTTTGCAAGATGGAGAGGAATGGTGTTGTGCAACAATGCAATGGTAATTCTTTTTTTTAAAAAAATTATTTATTGGTTGGCGCCCATGGCTCAACAGGCTAATCCTCCGCCTTGCGGCACCGGCACACCGGGTTCTAGTCCCGGTCGGGGCGCCGGATTCTGTCCCGGTTGCCCCTCTTCCAGGCCAGCCCTCTGCTATGGCCAGGGAGTGCAGTGGAGGATGGCCCAAGTGCTTGGGCCCTGCACCCCATGGGGGACCAGGAGAAGCACCTGGCTCCTGCCATCAGATCAGCGCGGTGCACCGGCTGCAGCACGCCGGCCGTGGCAGCCATTGGAGGGTGAACCAACGGCAAAGGAAGACCTTTCTCTCTGTCTCTCTCTCTCTGTCTCTCTCTCTCTCTCTCTCACTGTCCACTCTGCCTGTCCAAAAAAAAAAAAAATATTTATTTTTATCTATGTGAAAGGCAGAGAGACAGAGATGAGAGAGAGAGGTCTTCCATCTGCTGGTTCACTCCCCAAGTGCCCCCAACAGCCAGGACTGGGCCAGGCTGAAGCCAGGAGCCAGGAGCTCCATCTGTGTCTCCCACGTGAGCAGCAGGGGCACTGGCAGGAAGCTGGACTGGAAGTGGGACCCAAGGGGCCCTCCGTTAGAAGACGCCGCTGTCCCAGGCCCTGCCACAAGCCTCGTAGCACTGAAGGAAGCTCCAGTCTCCCATTGTGGAGCAGCCACGTGCGTTCTGCACAGCAGCTGCACCATTCACATTCCCCGTGAGTGCACGCAGCTCCCGGTGTCTCCGCGTCCTTGCCAACCCTTGCTAGTTCCCACGTTTCGGGTAACAGCTGCCTTCCGAGTAGAAAGTGTTGTCTCATGGTGGTTTTGGTTTGCGTTTCCTTAGTGGTCAGAAATGCTGCCCGTGTGTCGTCCTGTGTCTTCTTTAGAGAAAGGTCACTTCCAGTGGAAGGCCGTTTCTCACGTGAGCCCTGCTCGGCCTCGCTGACCCTTGCTCCCTCCGTCTCCTGGGGTAGCTGTGACGCATCTCCGGGTCTGCTCTCTCGGGATTCCTCTGGAGTCCCCAGGGGCGGGCAGATGCTGGGGCCCCTCAATGCACGCTGCTGTGCAGGCTGGCTTGTGGGGTCCTCTCCTGTCTCGTCACCTGCCCCTGAATCTGGTCTTACTCGTGGACGCCCCTCTTATGAGTTGCTGGCAGCTTCCTGTCAGAGGGAGGCGGTGCAGCAGGCGCCATCAGGCCGGCCCTGGGTATAGCTGCCAACTGGGGAATGGGGTTGCATGACATTGGTAAGGAGCCTCAATCTTTTCATCCGTAAAATGGGGATCCTTTGAGCCATCTTGTCTGCACTGAGTGCAGTGAAAAAATACGCTTTAGCAATGACAAACTGAAGTCCAAATGTAAGGGGATTGGCAGTTATGGGGCAGTGCTGCTTGCTGGGGTGAGAGAGTGGGGCTGTGGGTATCCCAGAATCGCTGTCACGGATGCCTCCTTGAACCCCCTGAGTCAGAACCTGGAGGGGAAGCTTTCCTGGTGACTTCAGTGTGTGCTGGGGGCCCGGCAGGGGGGCGGCCGTGTCAGGTAGTGAGCAGGCGTTTCTACGCACCGCGGCTGTTTAGAGACAGCAGGAAGAGCTTCCTGGAGGAGGCGACATCTGAGTCGTGTCTTGGAGGGTGTGTAGGAGTGTCCCAGGTGGAGAATTCCACCAGGTCTCCCGTGCGGGTTGCAGGCTCTCAGGTCCTTGAGTCATCACCCCTGCTTCCAGGGTCTGCTTTAGCGACACGTGGGTATCGAACTCAGTATTCCAGGATAGGATGAGGGCGTCTCAGCTGGTGACTTAAGCGCCAAGCAAACACTTACCCCTATATATATATATATATATATATATATATATATATATGTATGTATATATTTTATTACAAAGCATGTAGAAGAAAACTATAATGGGGGCCAGCATCGTGGTGCAGTGGGTTAAGCTGCTGCTCGCAAAGCTGGCATTCCGTATCCAAGAGCTGGTTCGAGTCCCGGCTGCTCCGCTTCTGATCAGCCGCCTGCTGCAGCGGAAGATGGGATTTGGGGCCTGTCTCCCACATGGGAGACTGAAAGAGGTTCTGGGCTCCTGGCTTCAGCCTTATCCAGCCCAGGCCGTTGAGGCCATTTAGGGACTGAGCCAGCAGATGGAGGCTCTCTGTCTTCCCTCCCTCCTGCCCATCACTGTCACTTTCAAAATAAACAAAACTTAAAAAAAAAAAGAGAGAGAGGAAAATGGAAATATTAATAGCGCTTATATTGGGTGAGATGCATCCTCCCATTGTTCTCCTGTGTGTGAATGTGTGTTTGTTACTATACAATAATTAAGACTTAGAAAATATTTCTTTAGAAACTTTGGCTCAAACTATCTGTTCTCCTCTTTGTCTTGCATTTTTTCTTTTTCTCTTTCTTTTCTTTCTTTTTTTTTTTTTTTTTTTTTTTTTTTGACAGGCAGAGTGGACAGTGAGAGAGAGAGAGAGACAGAGAGAAAGGTCTTCCTTTGCCGTTGGTTCACCCTCCAATGGCCGGCGCACCGTGCTGATCCGAAGGCAGGAGCCAGGTGCTTCTCCTGGTCCCCCATGGGGTGCAGGGCCCAAGCACTTGGGCCATCCTCCATTGCCCTCCCTGGCCACAGCAGAGAGCTGGCCTGGAAGAGGGGCAACCGGGGCAGAATCCGGCACCTCGACTGGGACTAGAACCCTGTGTGCTGGCGCCGCAAGGCGGAGGATTAGCCTAGTGAGCCACGGTGCCGGCCGCCTTGCATTTTTCATACAAAATGCCTTCAGTGGTTTTCTACATTACCTTTTTAAAGCTGCGTCATAGTTCTGATTGACACAAACAATTAGACAGGTTTGTGGGCCCAGGGGGATGCTTCACTGGGCAGACGGACACCTGGTGTGATGTCCGAGAGCTTTCACCAGCTCTCCCGTGACGTGGCTCCATCATCATTTTTCAAAGAGATTTATTGATTGATTGATTGATTTGAGTGGTAGAGTTACAGACAGAGAGAGGGAGAGACAGACAGAGAAGTCTTCCATTCGCTGATTCACTCCCCAAATGGCCGCAATGGCTGGAGCTGAGCCAATCCGAAACCAGGAGCCAAGAGCTTCTTCCAGGTCTCCCAAGTGGGTGCAGGGACCCAAGGGCTTGGGCCATCCTCTACTGCTTTCTCAGGCCATAAGCAGAGCTGAGTTGGAAGAGGAGCAGCCCAGACTCAAACCAGTGCCCATATGGGATGCCGGCACCGCAGGCAGCAGCTTTACCCACCACCCAACTCCGGCCCCTTGATCATCGTCTGTGTGTCTGGTTCCTCGTCGATGCTGGCTGGGTATTTCCAGCTTTGAGGAACTTTTTCTGCTCCTGAAGCCCATCAGACAGGACTCACAGCCCTCGGGCCCTGAATAACAACCTCTCCTTCTGTCTGCAGAGCCCAAGAGCCCTCCGGCCTCGTCCCCCGCCACGCAGGTGAGTCCACGTTCTTAGAGAAGAGTGGGGGCAGCAGCGCCCCTGGTTAGCCATGTAGGCCGGCACCTGCCAGAATCTGATTGAAGTCCCAGCTCTGCCACTTACTAGAAATGTGGCCATGGCGAGTGACCTGTCCTTTCCCAGCCCCTGGAGAAGGGGGAGTAGCCGTTCGGCCGTGCTGGGGCCCGGCCCTCGGAGGTCCCCTGGGTCTAATGGCTGCTGTTTTGCCTCTGAGCTTTTTGGGCCCCACTGGTAGCTTGGCCCGAGTCCCTCCCCCGGGGACTCCTGCTATTACAACGTGCTGCAAAGAGGATTATTCTGAAGCTGCTTCATTCCTTGAGTAATCCAGTTTCCGTCCGTCTGTATCTCGTCCCCAGTCCTTGACTCCCTACGCCTGGGGCTCAGCCTCTCTGGGAGCGGCACTGCCCGGGAGGCTGGATCCATGCTGGATGCAGTTCTGTCCCAGCGCCTGTGGGAGAGGGCCTGGTACAGTTCTAGGAAGGACACTGGCTGAGCACTGGCCACGCTCTGCTGTACTCTGAGTCTTGCCTCTTGTTTGATCCCTGTGCTGATCCTACAGGGAGGCCATGTGCATTCCAAAATCCACCCGAGGTGGTAGGGATGCAGCCAAGATTCCAGCCCATGCTTTTGCCAGTACGCTGGGTGACCTGGCCCCACCCCCGTGTCGGTGGGGTGTTTCCTCTGAGGTGTGTGTCTTTTAACTTTGGTGGAGAAGCTGGGAAGAAGTCCTTGAGTTAAACTGCCAAGGAGTGGCTACAAATAACCCAGATAACAGTGAGGAAGATAGATAGGTGCCCCCGGTGTGTGTGAGCGGCTCTCCGAGGACGTGACGTGACGGCTGCAGCGGCTGTGACTGATGGGGCGACTGTCTTTCAGGCATCCACTGCTACCGACGGCAGCACTCCCACTGACGGCCCCACTGCTCCCTCCAGAGGTTCTGCCACAAACACAACCAGCCTCCCAGGTAAGGAGCGGGTCTTTCTGGGTTCCTCTGGGGCAGAGTTTCTCTGCAGAAAGTCCTTTGTCATCTGGACAGGTTAGCATGGCACCAATGGCCGAAGTCTCTCTTCCATCCACTGGTCCATTCCCTAAATGGCCGCATTGGCTGGGGCTGGGCTGATCTGAAGCCAGGAGCCAGGAGCTTCCTCTGGGTCTCCCATGCAGGTGCAGGGGCCCAAGGCCTTGGGCCATCTTCTACTGCTTTCCCAGGTGATAGCAGAGAGCTGGGTTGAAAGTGGAGCAGCCGGGACTCGAACTGGTGCCCACATGCCGGCACTGCAGGTGGCAGCTTTACCCACTATGCCACAGCGCTGGCCCCTCTCTTACCCTTTTCGGCTCAAGTTGGATGTTGTGAGCTAAGATCTGGTGAGGGGCCACAAGCCCTTGGCTATAGGGGTCTTTGATTTCAATGTTCCTGGATACCTGTACCTGCAGGACCAGGTAAACTCGCACACATTTGCGTCCAGAGCAATCACTGGTGCTGTGTTTGTTTCACCAGACGGGAGTGTCACACCCCTGGAGCTGTGACAGCCGAGCAGCACTGTCTGAGAAGGCCTTGGCCTCATTATGCTCACCCGGGCGGGTTCCCGCGGGCACCTGCTGCCGGCTGCCCCACCCCCACCCCCACCCTGCTGCACCATCCAGCACAGTGCCCCTGTGCAGGACCCGCAGCTGGACACCTGGGGCTGAGGACTCAAAGGGAATTAAAGCCGTCCTTGTTCTCAGGGGCTCTACTCTCTGTGATCAGGCTTCGTGGAAGACCTGCCATGGGAGCCCAGCATGAGACCAGCGGGGAGGGAGGCGTGGTGGAATTTATTGTTGAGAGAGCCGGTGCAGCTGGGGACTCTCAGCAGGCGCTGTTTGAAAGGGGCCCTGGTGGTGTGTTGGGAGGTGGAGGATGTGGCATAGGGGCCCCCAGTCCTATGTGGCCACGCCTACCATTGATCTCATCCAAGAATGGGCTGATGACTCTCGAGTTGGTGTCTCTGTCTGAACTTTCCGCTCTGACCCAGACATATGTATCCAACTCTGCTGGGGTGGCAGGGCCCCCTGGGGACCTAGGAACCCAACCCAAAGTGCCTAAAGGAGATGCTTGGTGTCTCCCCTCCCCTCTCCCGCCCAGACCCGTTCTTCCCTGTCTGCCCCATCTTGGGAGCCAGCACCACCTGGCAGGACTGCTCACATGCTGGGGATCAGGGACCCTGCCTTCTCTACCTGTCATCCCCTGGTGGTGTCTCGCTGGGACCTGTCAGTAGCACCCTGAGGCACACCCAGAAGCTGACCCCTTCTCTTCACCACCAGGACCGACACCTGCTCGAGTCACGGCCATCTCATCCAGCGAGGCTTCAGGAGCCACCACCTCCTTGTCCTAACCCAGACTTTTCCAACCAGCGCCCAGAGTGGCCCTTAAAACACAACCCGAGGCCGGCGCCACGGCTTACTAGGCTAATCCTCCGCCTTGCGGCGCCAGCACACTGAGTTCTAGTCCTGGTCGGGGTGCCGGATTCTGTCCCGGTTGCCCCTCTTCCAGGCCAGCTCTCTGCTGTGGCCCGGGAGTACAGTGGAGGATGGCCCAAGTGCTTGGGCCCTGCACCCCATGGGGGACCAGGAGAAGCACCTGGCTCCTGCCATCTGATCAGCGCGGTGCACCGGCTGCAGCACGCCAGCTGCAGTGGCCATTGGAGGGTGAACCAACTGCAAAAAAAGGAAGACCTTTCTCTCTGTCTCTCTCCCTCACTGTCCACTCTGCCTGTCAAAAAATAATTTAAAAAATTAAAACACACACACACACACACACACACACACACACAACCCGAGCCCTCCCTGGCTCACCCGGGCTCTCCCAGAGCAAACCAGCAGTGTGCACATCTAAGGGGAGCTGTAACAGCTGCATCATCTCCTAGCTTTAGACCTCGTCTCCTCCACGATTCCTCTCACGCTGCTCCTGCCAGGCTTCCTCCTTGCTCTTCGCCACACGTTGTGTCCCAGGGCCTTTGCCCTTGCTGCTGGTTCCTCCTGGGTCAGCTCCTTCCCCCCCGCCGGGGCCTCTGCTCAGATTCCTCCTCCTCAGGGAGCCCTCTGCTGGCCGCTGGGGCTCACAGAGCCCCCTCCCCGGAGCTCTCTCCTTTGCTTTCCTTCACTGCCCTGTCATGCTACAGCACAGTGCATCTCCTCCACTGGAATGAAGATCCGGAGGGAAGGACGTTCTGTCATGCTCTTCTCTGTACCTCTGAGGCTTGGAGCAAAGTCCGGCGCCCAGCAGGCACTCGATGAGGGTCTGCTGAGTGAAGGAAGGAAAAAGTCGTAAAAGCTGACGAAATCCTAGCAAGCGAGTGAGCCAAGCACCCAGCTTGTCCCTATGGGGGTGGGTGCATAGTCGGAGGAGCCAGCCCCTACTCCGGTGGGCACAGAAGCAGTGACTGGTTTGCATCTGGGCCGGAGGAGCCTGGAGCCTGGGCAGCTGTGACTCTGGCATTCCCAGCGGAAGAGGAGAGCAAGGGCTTGGCTTGGGTGAACCCGCTGTCCAGTGCAGGGTCTCTGGCTGTGGTGGGCAGGCCTGGCCGTTTGTGTCGCTGAGTTGTTCTTTTGTCCATCCAGTGAGCTGTTTTGGAGACACTGCTCTGTGCCGGGTGCCTTGAGAGTCCCTGGGAGGGCCACAGTGAAATCCATGCGTGTGGATTTGAGGGAGCTGACTCCAGTGATGCAGCTGGACGAGTGACCAGGGAGGCCATCACTGGCTCCCGGGGTACAGATGGGGACCTCGCTTCTCAAAGGAAGTGACCTTGGCTCATCTGAGACTGGGGGGAATAAGGGGGGGGGCGGCCAAGGCTGGGAGGGAGAGAGCATTCCGGGGTGTGGGTGTGGAGAGCCTAGAGGAAGGGGGCGTGGCACCTAGGGTTGCTGGATGAGCTTCACATGGCTGGGCCTAGGCACCACGCAGAGGGCAGACAGGAGAGGACGCCCAGGGGACAGCTGCGCTCGGGTTCCCAGTGACTGCGTTGGAGCCTCCTTGATGCCATCTTCAAGGGTGCTGCCATCGAGGAGGTCCCCGAAGCCTTCGGTATATTGAGCGCCCTCTGTGCTTCGTAGGGACAGACAGAATGCCACTGGAAAGGCCCCCAGAAAGTGAGGGGGCAGCCCGAGTCTGGCCAAGGGGCCCATTACCTCTGGAAGGTGGAGTCCTGGGGTCCGTCTGCTCATGCCGGCGGCTCTCCTGGAGTTGGCTTTGGCCAGAAAACCGGCAGCCCTACTCGGTGCTAGTCAGCAGAACTGCCTCCTTCTCCAGGCGGGGGTCCTGTGGGGCTTGTAGTTTTTATAACGATTTATGCATTTATTGATTTATTTGAAAAGCAGAGTATCAGACACACACACACACACATACACACACACGCACATAGAACTGTCCATCCACTGGTTCACTCCCCAAATGTCTGCAACAGCCAGTCTGGGCCAGCCCAAACCAGGAGCCAGGAGTTTCACCTGGGTCTCGCACCTGTAGGGGTGTAGGGGCCCAAGCACCGGGAGCATCTTCTGCTGCTTCCCAGGCGATCAGCAGAGCTGAATCTGGAGCGGAGTGGCAGGTGCGGAGCCAGCCCTGACGTGGGGCGCCGGCGTCACCAGCAGCTGCTTAGCCGCTGTGACTCAGCACTTGCTCCCCTCTGGGGCCTTTGATGGCACCTGCTGAGTGGTTTTCTTCTTTTTCTACCCCTTTTTCTCCTCCTGCTCATTCTTCTTTTTCCCTCCCAGAAGATGATTCCTGCCCGGTCCCGCTGCACACGTTCCTGGTGGCTGGAGGGAGCTTGGCCTTCGGGGCGCTGCTCGGCACTGGCATTGTCCTGAGGTGAGTTGGGCCCCGGGAATGGCCAGTGGGGTCTTCCGGCCTCCTGTTGAGCTTCTCTTTGCCACGGAGTTGCCAGAAATGCACAGAGCGACCATTTGTCTGCTCATACGCTCATCAACAAAGGAGCCCAGGCACACACGCACGGCACCCAGTGTCGGGCCACAGCGCCGTGCTGGTGCCGCGGGAGGCAGCGGTGGACAGGATAGATGCTGTCTAACGATGAGGAAGCTGGGCCCTGAGGGGTGACGACTCGTGTGGCGAGAACCGGAGGAAGAGGAGCCCAGTATGTCCTATGGTTGAGAGGGTTTGTGCATGCATGCATGTGTGCATATGTGTATATGTGTGTGCATGTGTGTATTCATATGTATGATTGTGTGTATGCATATGTGTGGGTGTAGCAGTATGGGGAGGCCTGGAAAGGGAGGTAAAGGCCTCTGGGCCTGTCTCGAGGGCAGGGAGTGGCCGTTGCAGGGTTCTGAGGAGACCTTGCCCAGCTCTGCCATCTCCCAGATCATTCTCTGCGGTTCTGAGGCTGCATGTTACAGGGGACGTAAAATACAGGGGATGCCAGGAGTCCCTGTGTCTGGGCCAGAGATGACAGGAGCCTGTGCTAGGATGGTGACGGAGGTGTGGGGAACCAGGATTTGACTCAAGGCTATTCAGAGGTAGAACTGGCTGGATTTGGTGGCAAAGTGGAGGAGGAGGAAGGAGAGGAGGAATCGGGGTCTTGGCCTCAGCAGCAGGGCCGGGATGGGCAGCCGCAGGGACAAATTTGAGGGGCGCTGGTATGTAGGGGAAGGGCCTATGATGGGACCCCAGGGGAAGCCAGTGGTGGGAAGCCGTGTGGGGGAGGGGCTGCAACAGAGAGGTGGGAGAGTGGTGCTGTGAGGACCGGAGTGGGGGGTGCACCATGAAGATGGCCGTGCTCTCTTCCACGGGCCACACCGCCTGAGAAGTGGCACACAGAGAGCATGCACGCACTCAGATCTGGGTGCCTGCATCACGCAAGACATCCCTAAGAATGTCCACCTCGAGATCCTAGCAGACTCGTGGGGTGCACCCCATCCCCGCGCTGCCTGCAGCCGCGGTTCACGGTGGCCGGGGTCCCTGTGTCCCTGCGCTGGCTGTCTCCAGAAGGGCCAGTCTCTAGTGAAGTCGAGTGGCCAGGAAATACTGCAGATCCCCAGGGGTCCCGTTTCCCTGCAGGAACTGAAAGTTTGCATAAACTGAAGCCCTGGAAGCAGCCAGGCGGGGCCCTTGGGCAGAGTGAACTGTAATGAGACCGAGGGGAAGCCACGCCCCTTCCTTCCCTTTTCTCACCTGCCTTTGAGGGTGTTTGGGAGGGAGGAGTAGGAACTTGGCTGGGAGCTTTCCTATTCCCAAGGGTGGTCCGGGGTTGGAGGATTAGCCAGAGGACCAGGCCAATTGTGTTCAGGGCTGTTCCGGCTTTGATATTTCAATGAAGTGGTCCACACCCAGGGGTGTGCAGGAGGTGGGGAGGGGGGGTCCTGGGAGGGAGTGAAGCCTTTTCTACCCTCAGGTCAATGAAGGGGGGGAGGGCTTGTCCACATTGTGGGGGGGGATTCCTGGACTCAAGGCAGGCAGGTGCCCCCGCCTACTGCTTCTGGCTCTACATTACCAGGGCCCTCAAACAGGGCTTTCTGTAAGCTGCCACAGACCCTGTGCAGCAGAGAGCGTGATTTAGTAAAGCAGAAAGAGGTGGAGTGATTACAGCCAGGAAGGCCAAGGCCACGACTCAAAGCCACAGGTCGCACTCTTTGGGTGGGGCCTCAGGCGTCATCTTCTTTAGTTTTACAAACGAGGAAGCAGCTCCAATAGGTAAAATGACTTGCTCAAGGACTGGCAAGAGCCTGGCCTAGGGCGTCCACTGGAGGCCAGTGCAGCTGCTGGCGCCCTTTTGGTATCTGTTAATCGCTAACAAAAGCATTAGGTAGGCGGCAGATCTAGTTTGCTGTTCTGCAGATGATGCCTGAACGCTGCTGGTTGCTAAACAACCGGAGTCCCTGTAGGCACAGGCAGGGCAGTGCTCCGGGCTGAGAGCAAGCCAGCAGTTTATTTCCTCGCCTGCTGAGTTTCCATTTGCTTCCATATAAGCCAAATGGATTTGGAAAGAGGCCAGTCATTTCGAGTGCTGAAAAACTTCTCTATTCCCCAAATCCCTTCTGTCGAGAAAAGGGGATGAAGTCAGAGAGACTGTGGGAATCTGAGGGTGCCAAGAAAGCCAAGCTGCCCCAGCCACTGGGATGGTCACAGTCACACAGGCAGAATGGGAAATGCATGGCCATGTTCATCCTGGTGGCCCCTGGTACCATACTCCAACTGTGTCCCTAAGCATAGTACTTTCCTAAACATGTTTCCAGCAACATTAGTGATAATTCTACAATTTTTATCTATTTTTAAAAGATTATTCTTTAGGCCGGTGCTGAGGCTCACTTGGCTAATCCTCTGCCTGCGGTGCCAGCACCCCAGCTTCTAGTACTGGTTGGGGTGCCGGTTCTGTCCCGGTTGCTCCTCTTCCAGTCCAGTCTCTGCTGTGGCCTGGGAGGGCAGTAGAGGATGGCCCAAGTGCTTGGGCCCTGCACCTGCATGGGAGACCAGGAGGAAGTGTCTGGCTCCTGGTTTCGGATCGGCGCAGTGCGCCAGCCATAGTGGCCATTTGGGGGATGAACCAATGGAAGGAAGACCTTTCTCACTGTCTAACTCTGCCTGTCAAAAAAAGAGAGAGCATTCTTTAAAATTTTTTTCAAATTTATTTATCCTATTTGAAAGGAAGAACAGATAGATAAAGAGAGAGAGAGAGAGAGAGAGAGAGAGAGATCATCCACTGGTTCACTTATTTATTTGATTCACTTATTTATTTGAGAGGCACGGTTACAGACAGAGAGAGGGAGAGACAGAGAGGAAGGTCTTACATCCACTGGTTCACTCCCCAAATGGCTGCAATGGCCGAAGCTGAGCCGACCAGGAGCCAGGAGCTTCTTCCTGGTCTCCCGTGCGGGTACAGGGCCCCAAGCACTTGGGTCATCTTCCAGTGCTTTTCCGGCCATTAGCAGAGAGCTGGATCAGAAGAGGAGCATCCGGGACACAAAAGAGCACCCAAATGGGAGGCTGGCACTGCAGTCGGAGACTTAGCACAGCGTTGGCCCCTGAATCCTCCCTTTTAAATTTAGCATTAGAACATACTAGTTTTCCACAATATGTAAACGCCACTTTCATCAGCTGTAGACTTCTCTGTTCCGTAAAGATTACCAAGTTCACTTAACCAACTTCTCACCACGAAGCATTTGGGCATTGTTTCGCTTTTATAAACAACCCTGTGTTGAACATCTTTGTGCCTGAAGTTTTTTTCCCCCATAGCTGTGTAGTTTCTTTAGGGTGTATTTCCGGGGGTGGGGTTCCTGGACCAGGGAGTCTGATTATTTTGCCACCCAGAGTACAATGGGCACTTTCACCAGGGAGAACTGCGTCCAGTCAAGGACGCCAGGGGCTGCAGTAAGCACCCCTGCTGGGCAGTCTTCCTAGTGGCCAAGTGCTCAGTAATGTTCTGCAGATTGTTTATCACATTTGGAGAGCAGGCGAGGAGCCAATGGCAGATGTGGAGCCAGCTATCAATTATGGATCATAACAAGGACAGGAATAGCCTGCCGATATAAAAGACACCCAAGGAAAGTCCCCCAGTCTTGTTTTTGACATCGGCTTCCCCTCGTGCCTCGCGGCCCTTCCCGGAGTCACCGACCGGTGAGGGAAGCGAGAGGAGCACCTTTCTCCTGCTGTCGGGGGAGCAGGTGGGGGAGGCGAGGCCCGGGCCCCTCGGGAAGGCGCCGCGACTGTACCTTTGAAGACTGGTATCATCTCATGATCTCGCCTTTCTTTCAGCTGTCAAGTGACTTCTCAGTTACCGAGCGCTGGCTTTGGGCCCAGCCCGATCAGAGAGATGTCTATCTCCTTCCTGTTTAACGTGGGCTTTCCTGTCAGATGAGTCAGCCCGTGTCCGAGGGTGCCCCCGGCTGGGCCTGCGAGCACTGACCGCGTGCGGGCAGTGGACACAGGGGTGTGGGCAGGATGGGCACAGGAGGGCTGCTGGGGGGCCATCACAAATCATAGGCAGCTGCCTCTTTTTTTTTTTTTTTTTTTTTAAGGCAGAGTGACAGAGACAGAGAGCAAGCTCAACCACCCACTGGTTCATTCCCCAAAAGGCTGCCACAGCCAGGGCTGAGCCAGGAGGCTGGAACTCCACTGGTCTCCCACATGGGTGCAGGAGTCGAAGCATTAGCAGGGAGCTGGATCAGAAGTGGAGCAGGCGGGATGCAGGCTGGCACTCCTATATGGGATGCCGGAGTCGCAGGCAGGGCTTCACCTGCTAAGCCACAATGCTGCCCCCCCACCCTTTAAGCAAATGAACTTGGGGCTGATGTTGTGTCCCTGGTGAGCACTTCTGGAACAGGCCAAGTCAAGGACTTGTCATGTGACTTTGTGGTTCCATAAAGGGATACTCACAGCCTGAGTGTGCCTCAGTTTCCCCATCTGTAAGTTAGACCAACTGCACATGCCTGTTTTCTTGGGGGTATTTTTGAAGCACCACCTCTTCAGAGCATCCCTGGTGACAATAGCTGATGGGGTAACAAGTTGTCACCCCTTGGGTCCCAAGCCTGGAGCACCAGGCCCCCGGGGCCGCCAGTCGGGGCACTAACCATCCTCGTGGTTTGTCTCCTTGTGTCTGTGTTGAAGGTTCAGGAAGACGTGGAAGCTGCGAGCCCTGAAGGAAGGCAAGGCGAGCATGCACCCGCCCTACGCACTGGGCCAGCTGGTCCCCGAGAGGCCCAGGCCCATCACCGCGCTGGTGCCCCTCATCTCCCCGCCCGTGTCCCCCAGCAGCCTCGGCTCTGACAACGCCTCGGGTCCCAGCCACCCAGACGCCGGCTGCCCGCGGAGCCCTTACGATGTCAGCAACAAAGAATACTTCTTCCCCAGATAGCTGTGGGGGGTGCCCGAGGTGACGGAGCACAGCCCCTTCCCCCCCTGGCCTGCTGTCCGACCCGTCCGGCCTGTCCGGCTCGTCTCAGGGGCTCCATGTTACAGAGTTGCCTGCCCAAGGCGCTGCACTGGCGAGCATCCACGTACCACATCTGCTGAGCAGGAAGAGCTGGCGGAGTTTGCACGCCATCTTTTCCAAACGCCTTGCTGCACGGTGAGGGGCTGGGGCAAGCTCGGACCACGCTGGAGACAGCCTGTCTTGGACACTGGGCAAGGAGGGGCTGCTGGCCACCCCTGGTGCCCAGCACATCTCTGCTTTTGGACTAACAGAGATGGACCTGTGGCCAGAGTTCCCTCTCTCAGCCTCGAGGCTCCCGGCTCAAGCTCCTGAAGCCCACAAGCCTTTGCGGTGCAAGGATAGTTTTTCCTTAGGCCTCTCCAGGTGGGAGAAGACGTTCTCTCTACTCTTTCTCCCCTGCACTTGACAAACAACGGGCAGGGGTGCGGGGGTGGCCAGAACTATCTCAGGGCCTCCTGCTTTTTTTTTAAAAAGGGAATGACAGTTTCTGCTCAATGTGAAAGATAATCCCAGGCATTTTTGGGAGACAGAAGCAGCTGCCCGGGTTTGATCTCCCTCAGGATCTCAGGACTTTGGGGTCGCGACGGTCCCCTGTGGCAGCCGAGGCCACAGCAGCCTCAGGAAAGCCCTGTTCTCAGTCCACTGCCCCTGGAAGGAGAGTGGGCCCAGGGCGGGCTCCGTCCAGGGCTGGGCAGAGCTGTTCCTCCTGAAGCTTCCTTGACTCTGTCCTGATGGGGCCTGCGTCCGGTGGGGAAGGCAGTGTTCCGGCAAGAATGTATTCTACTGTGCCTTTTCAAAAACTACTGCTGATGTCCTCTGGCCTGGTCGGAGACCCAGGACTGGCCGAGGTGTGGCAAGTCGTGAGCACAGAGCCGAGGCAGGCAGGCGAGGAGGGAGGACGAACATTCTCCCTTCTCTGAGAAAGGTCTGGTTTCCTCCTGCAGCCTGTGTGTGTCTTACAGAGTGAAAACCGCCAGCTTCGAAGCATGCTTGTGACCACTCCCTGGGCTGGCCACCGAGGGGCCAGGGGCCTGGCACAGGCCTCCCACGCTCCACAGGCAGGGCCCCAGGAACTCCCCACCCCCGCATGGGGCACGTGGGAGGGCCATTAAGAAAGCCGGTTCCTGGGTTCCTGCGGTGCCTTCCTCTTTGTTATCTGGCTCCTTGGGTTAGCTTTGGCCCAGCTGGGGCAGGGGCTGTCCGCTGGGCTGCCGCTTCATCCGGGCTCTGGGAGCGCCGCTGCAGTGGGGGCTGCCCACCTGCGGCTGCCCACGGCGGGAGCTGTGATTCACAGGAGCCATGACACCCCAGGCTGCAAGTTTAGCAGACCACCCGAGTTTCCCAGCAGTCGAAAAACAGCTCCCACGGCCAGACAGGTGGCCGTGCTCCTGTCGCTGTGTGCCAGGCCCCATGATTTCCATCGTCGGCATGGTCTGTCTGTTTTAGACCCCGGTGCTGCCATGGGCAATACAAGCTGGGCAGGTGTTTATGGGGGGGGTATTTGTTTTGGGGGGTTTATTCGCCCCTTCAGAGCTTTTGGGGCCCGAGAACAACCAAGCATGCTGTGAAAGGGAAATAGTAGGCGGTGCAGTCCCAGGAGGGCTCTGCAGTTCTCCACCCCGTTTTACCCACGTGTGGTGTTCGGGAGCTGGGGAAGATGAGAAACGCAGATAACTCGCTCTCTGAGAGCCAGGCAGCTCCCTCTCCAGGTTGCTGTCGCTTTCATTATTATTGTTAACGAAACTGCTTGCTTTATTTCTCTCTCTCTTGTTTTGAAGAGGGTTTTTCCCCCTTTATTTTTCATAAGCTAGTGTCAATGAAGGAAGAGCAGCTGTTTTCTCTTGCTCAGCGCACACAGGAAGACACCAGCAGCTTTCTCCGTCCTCAGCTCCTGGCGTGGCCGAATGTGCGTGGCCGTCTGGGGCTCGCTCGGACCTGTCCGTACAGCACCCGGACCACAGCTCACCTGACGCCCAGAGCCCTCAGCCACGTGGTCAGGTGCAAAATGCTGAGCCAGAGACCCTGTGGGTCAGGGGTGGGGAACGTCTGGCCGAATCACTCAGTCTGGCCCTGCCAGGGACACTGTAGGCGGGACTTGAAACTCAGTACCTGCACGGCAGGTTCATTTTTATGTCGATCATTTTGTGTGGCCCACGGCTGCTGTTATCAATAGCCGATGGCCCTTGGAAAAGAAAAAAGTTCCCCCCTTTTGTGGCTCCTGCTAGAAGAAGCAACAACTTACGCTGCCTCGAGGTCTCAGTGACAGGGAGCATTAATCCTGGTAGCATGAATGCAAGGTTGGAATCAGATTTCCAGGGGAGGGCTCTGCTGTGGTGGAGCCTTGCCGGCGCGCTGTGTCAGCCGTGCTCTGAGCTCACTCAGTCCTGTGTCTGGAGAAAGGAAATGAACGGGCAGACAAGGCATGGGACCGCTGCTGGAGCGGGGTTGGGTGCCCCCCCGGTGGTGAGCACAGCAGGCAGGCAGCAGCCACCACGTGTGCATCTCCCAGAGGATGCTCAGGGCCAGCCTGTGTGGCCACTTTGGTACTAACCTGTAGCATCTCACTGCCGGCCCTTAAGGCTGATGTCCGGCTCTGGGTCTGTCTGAATGTGCAGAGGGAGGGCAACCCATGATGCTCCGGGGCAGAAGCCCCACACCCAGCTTTTCATGTAGCAGCTGGTGATAGGGCTGCTGATGGTAGGGCAAGCCAGCAGACTCAGGGGCCGTGCCTGCCACCCACTCCCGAGTGCCCCCCGCCGTGTGTGTGTGTGTGTGTGTGTGTGTGTGCGCGCGCGCGCGTGCACCTTCCCTGTGGCGGGGCGCCAAGTCCAGGAAGTTTCTATGGCAATGTAACGGTTACTGAAGAACATGGCCAGGTTTAAGAACATACGCTCAGACGGAGATCTGCTTGAGAAGCAATGGAGTGCGTCACAAAGCTGTTAGTGGAGAAAGAGCGTGCGCTCGCCTGTTCCATGGAATACCTCAACTCTGCCTTGTCTTTTGGAGAGAAATAATAGTTTTAAGGTTTTTCCTTTAACCTAATTACCTGAAAGCAAATACCAAAGACGCATGTCTGTTTGGGGTGAAGGGTCAGTATATAGTTTTCTTATTTTTTTATCAACTATTTTGCATTTAAAGTGAAAGCTGTCTATGTTAGAAATAAACACTTTCTAAAAATACTGCTCAGAAGTCACTTCGCTTGGGCGCCGGGGTCATGTACAGGAGAGGCCCGCAGGACGACAGGGGTGGGGTGGGGAAGGCTGGGTGACAGGCGCCGGTCGTGGGGGTTGGGGGGCGCTGGCTCAGCGCAGCGTGGAGGGACCCCTGGAAGAAAGCAGAGCCCTTCTACAAAGCAGTGGTTTCTCCGCAATAAGCGTCGCCCACAGCGAGTCCCGCCCGGGGTTTCTGGAAGGGGCGTGCGTGCCCCTGTGTGTTCACGGCGCCCTGACCAGAAGGCTGGAGGAAAAGCCGGGGCCCAGCCGCCCACATCTTCCAGGCAGCAGGGCCGGCGGCGACGGGAGTTCAGGGCTGCGGAGGAGGAGGAGGAAGCCCACGATTGCGGAACTCAGACCGAAAGCCAGAGCGTGAGGCTCCGCGGGCGCCGCCTGCAGGACGCCTCGCTCCTCCTTGGCAGAGGCGGCGCCGCTGTTCCCCCGGACACGGCGGCGAGGCTGCGTGGGACTGGGCGGGAGGAGCCGGGAAGGGCGAGGGGCTGCTTCCTCGCTGCACTGTGGCGACGCTGCGGGGAGCAGGTGGGGACTCAGGGGGACGGGAAGGAAGACTCCGTCACTGGCACGCACCCCTCCCCCCCAAAGATTTTATTTACTTGATAGGCAGGGAGTTACAAAGAGAGAGGTCTGCCATCTGCTGGTTCACGCCCCAAATGGCCCCCAAAGCTAGGGCTGGGCCAGATTGAAGCCAGGAGCTTCTTCCGGGTCGCCCCCGTGGGTGCAGGGCCCAAGCACTTGGGGCATCTTCCCCTGCTTTCCCAGGTGCATTAGCAGGGAGCTGGATTGGAAACGGAGCAGCCAGGACTTGAACCTTGGGATGGCAGCACCGCAGACCCTGGTTTAACCTGCTACGCTGCAGCACCAGCCCCGACCCTGGAGCCACAGAGGAAGTAGACCTGTCCCTGCTAGGCCCAGGCAGGGCAGGAGGCAGCGGCTGCACCTATCAGTGGCAGGGGTGTGTGGATGCGGGGCCTTGAACCCTTCCAGGGCAGGCTGCTGCGAGCCAGTGCCAAGCGCCTATTGCTTGGAAAATCGCAGGTAGGACAGTGATGGCGAGCCCCCCTTTCTTCAAACCAACCCCTGGCTTCTTAAGAAAGTCCCTGTGGCTGCCATATGTGTGTCACTTAAAAAAAGAAACAAAACCCCACTGCCTCAGCCTTGTCCTGTTTGATTCTGAAACTTGAGTAAGACGAGCTTTTTCGGTAAAAGCAGGAAAACAGCATACAGGTGCGTGCAACCCTCAGTTAAGGGTGTTCCTTCTAAGAGAACTCAGAGCGCTTAAAAGGCTGCCCACAGCCCCAAAGCAAATAGTTAGCTGTCGGGGCAGGTGTTCAGCCGGGTGGCTAGGACACCACATCCCGTGTCAGGGTGTCTGGGGCTCAGCCCACTCCCCTCCGGAGTGATACCGCATTCCTGCTAATACTCACTCTGGAGAGCAGCCGGTGTGGCTCAAGGACTTGCGTCTCTCCCACCCACGTGGGAGACCTGATTGAGTTCCAGCTCCCAGCTTCAGTCTGGCCCAGTCCCAGCCCTTGTAGGCATTTGGGGGAATGAACCAGCAGATGGAAACTCTTTCTTTCTCTAATAAATAAATATTAAAAGAAAATAGTGGGACCGGCGCTGTGGCTCAGCAGGTTAAAGCCCTGGCCTGAAGCGCTGGCATCCCATATGGGCACCAGTTTGAGAGCCGGCTGCTCCACTTCCCATCCAGCTCTCTGCTATGGCCTGGGAAAGCAGTAGAAGATGACCCAAATCCTTGAGCCCCTGCACCTGCGTGGAAGACCCGTAAGAAGCTCCTGGCTTCGGATTGGCGCAGTTCCGGCCATTGCAGCCAATTGGGGAGTGAACCATCAGATGGAAGACCTCTCTCTCTCTCCCTCTCCTCTCTCTGTGTAACTCTGACTTTTGAATAAATAAATAAATCTTTTTAAAAATACCTTACTGGGCATTGGGAAGCTGCATTTTGATATTTCATTATGATTTTATAAAGAATGAAAAAATGTCTAAAAGATTGATTTATTTGAAAGGCACAGTGATGGGGGTGGGGATCCTCCATCCATTAGTTCACTTCCCAAATGGGCAGGTTGAAGCCAGGAGGCAGGAAATCCATCCAGGTCCCCTAGGTGGTAGCAGGGCCCATGTACTTGGGCGGTTGGTCATCCAGCTGCATTCCCAGCTGGATCAGTTCAGAGCAGCTGGGACTGGAATGGGCACCCTTCTGGGATGTCAGCGTCTCAGACAAGGGCTTAACCCTCCCTGCCACAGCACAGTCTCCCAAAGAATGAAATTCATCAGAAGGGCAACTGTATCCTATTTTGGTTTCTGAATGTCTGCGCTGCGCAGTGAGAACGAGATGATGAAGTCCTGCGGGAGCTGGGAGCTGGCAACAGGGGAAGGGGACGATCCTCGGCCGGTGGGACGCGGGCCTCAGAGCTGGCCCTGCTGTGCATGGTGTTGGAGTCCTGGCTCCCCGCTCAGGGATTCCAGCCCTGTAGGTTTGATGAGAGTCCCCGAAATCTCAATATGACCTGCAGGAATTTCTGACACCAGTGGTGATGAACACTAACTGTCGCCATGAGGTGGGGTCTCACGCTTCAGGGCGTGGTGTGCCTCTGTGGGTCACGTCCACGGGCACGGCCAGCCTCAGGAGGGGGTCAGACCCTCTATCCCGCAACTGTAAGGTCCACAGGTTACTGTGCCATGTGGGGACCACAGGCAGGAGGCCACCGTGGGCATTGGTCAGCAAAGGGGTACTGACATAAGCCCCCGCCCCGGGTTCCCTAGGCGTCCACAGACCCTTTTGGTAGAGAGGGTCTTCTGAACTGAGCCGCACCGGCGGCTAGCACCTGCTGGCCCTCCGCCACCTGCCGTGTGGGCGGGACTTCCCTCACCCTAAGGATGCTTCGAGGAAAGCATTCCCGCCTGGCGATGGCTGACGTGACTGTGGCACATGTCGGCGAGGATGTGTGAGTGACGGGGGAGGCTGGGCGGGACCCCACACCTGCATCTCCAGGCCCCAGGGCCCGAGCCCCCTTCCCTGCTGGGGGCCTGAGCAGCCAACTGCCTCGGAGGCCTCACCCACCCCTTCCCCAGGCACATGCCTCCTCTGAGCACTTCCGCAATATATTATTTTTTTTAAAAGATTTATTTATTTATTTATTTGAAAGAGTTACACAGAGAGAAGAGAGGCAGAGAGAGAGAGAGAGGGAGAGAGAGAGAGAGAGAGAGAGGGAGAGAGGGAGAGAAAGAGAGAGAGAGAGAGAGAGAGAGAGGGAGAGAGAGGGAAAGAGAGAGAGAGAGAGAGAGGTCTTCTATCCTCTGGTTCACTCCCCAGATGGCTGCAACTGCCGGAGCTGCCCCGATTGGAAGCCAGGAACCAGGAGCTTCTTCCAGGTCTTCCATGTGGGTGCAGGGGCCCAAGCACTTGGGCATCTTCTACTGCTTTCCCAGGCCATAGCAGAGAGCTGGATCAGAAGTGGAGCAGCCAGGTCTCCAACCAGCACCCATATGGGATGCTGGTGCTTCAGGCCAGGGCATTAACACGCTGCGCCACAGCGCCGGCCCCCGCAATATATTCTTTTAATTTATGTATTTATTTACTTACTTAGTTTGTTTGAAAGGTAGAGGCAGAGATCTTTCACCTCTCGGTTCACTCCCAGATGTCCACAGCAGCGGAAGCTACAGTGAGGAGCCCCTGTGGGTGGTGGGGATGCAGCTCCCAGCGCCACCACCTGCGTCCTCGCAGCGGGCGGGAAGCGGGAGCAGAGCTGGGACTCAGACCCGGGACCTCCGACATGGGGCGCGGGCGTCCCAAGTTGTGCCTGGAGAGCCGCGTTGGAATTCCGCCGTGGTGCTCCGGGAATCACTCAGCCGCTGGCGACCGGCTTCGCTTTCCTTTTCCCTGTGTCTTGTTAAACAGTTTTGCATGAACATTATGTCCTTACGATCAAAGAAAACCTTTCTTTAAATAAGTATAGTCTTCCTGTTTAAAAATTTATTTATTTATTTGAAGAGCAGATTGACAGAGGGAGGGAGAGGCAGAGAAAGAGAAAGAATCTTCCATCTGCTGGCTCACTTCCCAGTGCCTGCAAGAGCTGGGGTTAGACCTGGCTGAAGCGGGGAGCTGGGAACTCCAACCTAGGAGCTCCGCCCAGATCCCCCACGAGGGCGGCAGGAAGCCAAGCACTTGGGCCATCATCCGCTGCCTCCCAGACGCGTTAGCAGGAAGCTGGATCGGAAGCGTGGAGTAGCTGGAGCTCCAACCAGGCACTTCAGTGTGAGATGCAGGCATCCCACGTGGTGGGCCACCCACTGTACCCAACACCCATCCTCCTCTATTTTGCAATAGTTCAATCATGCTACCTGGGAAAAACTGTATTAAAAAATACAAGGAGGGAGGGGGAATCAGACAGAATTGTCTACAGTACTTTTTTTTTTTTTTTTTTTTTTTTTTTTACAGGCAGAGTGGACAGTGAGAGAGAGAGACAGAGAGAAAGGTCTTCCTTTTGCCGTTGGTTCACCCTCCAATGGCCGCCGCGGTCGGCGCGCTGCGGCCGGCGCACCGCGCTCATTCGATGGCAGGAGCCAGGTGCTAGGTGCTTCTCCTGGTCTCCCATGGGGTGCAGGGCCCAAGCACCTGGGCCATCCTCCACTGCACTCCTGGGCCACAGCAGAGGGCTGGCCTGGAAGAGGGGCAACCGGGACAGAATCCGGTGCCCCGACCGGGACTAGAACCCGGTGTGCCGGCGCCGCAAGGCGGAGGATTAGCCTGTTGAGCCACGGCGCCGGCCTTACAGTACATTTTCTTAAAGATTTAAATTTATTTGAAAGGCAGAGTGACAAGAGAAGGAGAGGGTGGGAGTGGGGGGAGAGGAGTGGAGCTATTTCCCATCTGCTGGCTCACTTCCCCAATGCCTGCAACAGCCAGGGCTGGTCCAGGTGGAAGCCGGAAGCCAGGACCTCTATCCTGGTTTCCCTCACTGGCAGCAGGGTCTGAGCACCTGGGCCATCATCTGCTGCCTTCCCAGGTGCATTAGTGGGAAGCTGGATCAGAAGTGAAGCAGCCAGGACTCAAACTGGCACTCCGGTGTGGGATGCCCACTGTGCTGCACCACAACGCTGGCCCCACATACAATAATTTAATACAAGAATTGCTGGAGCTAGGTGATAGATATAGGGTGGTCCATTTTATTTCTCTAACAACAGGGGTGGGCATTTGGCTTGGCGGTCAAGATGCCGCTTGGGATGCCAGCATCCCAAATCAGAGTGGTGCCTGGTTCAAGTGTCAGCTATTGACATTTCCAATCCATCACGAGCGGCCACCCACTGCAGGGCAGTCCTGGGCCCCGCCCACCGCAAGGCTGCGCCAGGCCCCGCCCATTTCGCCGCTCCACTGGCGGGGCGGGGCTGGCCACCCACAGCCCAAGTGCCGGCTTCTGTTGAAAGGGTTCCCTTGGGGCGGGAACGCAGGGGTTCACACACGGCTACCTGGCCGTCCCGTGTGCTGGATGCTGCCCCGACAGGGTAACACGGGCGTGCATCCACCCTCCAGCACGTGCCCATCCCAGACTCGGCTCCGCTGCTCCCCAGCCCCCGACAGCCACCAATCTGCCATTCTGGGTACCTCAAACGAGTGCAGTCGCTCAGGGTGTCTCCTGCTTCGCCTACGGCCATCCAGACTGCAGCGTGTGCCAGGATTTACCTTTTTCAAGGCTGAGTAATATTCAGCTGCATATAAAACCACATTTTGTTATTCGTTCATCTGTGAACACCAGTTGCTTCCACGTCTTTGGCGACTGTGACTCTGGTGTGTGTGTCTGTGTGTGCGTGTGTTTGGGAAAAAACTTTACAGTTCCTAGCTAAAACCGAATGGCTATTAGTCCTCAAGCCTTTATTGAAGAACACAGCCAAGTGTTCAGTGAAGACACGGGCAGGTTGGGCAGGCTCTCTCTCAAAGGGACAGTTGCAACAATTAATAATCAGGCCCGTAGCTGTGGCCTCCATTCTACACGGGCGACTGTTCGAGTCCTGGCTGCTCCACTTCCAGTCCAGCTCCCTGCTAATGCACTCAGGAAAGCTACAGAAGATGGCCCAAGTGATTGGGTCCCTGCCACCCATGTGGGAGACTTGAAGAAGCTCTGGGCTTCAGCCAGGGCCAGGCCACTAGGGGGTGAACCAGTGGATTCTCTGTCTCTCCCTCTCTCCATAACTCTACCTTTCAAATAAACCCGTCTTGGGAAAACAAAAACAAAAACAAAGCAGCGTCAGATCCAGCCCCAGCAGCACCGGCCCAGGGGGCGCCCCCGGCTCCCAGGGCTGCAGAGGACTCAGCCAGCGGCCACACAGCAGCGCTGACAGCGCCACCTCCGGCAGGGGCAGGACTCTGCCGTCCGGCACCCAAAGCCTGGGCTCTTGTAAACTTGTGTGCTCCAGATCTGAAAACTGTGGTCCTCCTGGAGGACGGCCTGGGGAGTTCTCAGTGCAAACTCCCTTCCCTCCGACACGGGCGGACAAAACCTACAGGCACTTGAACCACCTGTGGCTACTTCAACGGATACTTAAAATCTAATACTAGGGGCTGGCGCTCTGGCGCAGTGGGTTAACACCCTGGTCTGAAGCGCCAGCATCCCATATGGGCGTCGGTTCTAGTCCCAGCTGCTCCTCTTCCTATCCAGCTCTCTGTTATGGCCTGGGGAAGCAGACGATGGCCCACGTCCTTGGGCCTCTGCACCCACATGGGAGACCTGGAAGAAGCTCCTAGCTCTCTATAACTTTGTCTTTCAAATAAATTGTTTTAAAAAAATCTAATACTGGACTCAACAGGATACCCTTCTTTCACCTCAAATAAATTGATTTGCACATTTCTACAAAGCAGCTTCCAGTGGTGAGTCCATCAAAAGCACTTGGTAGATTTTTGAAAAATAGATTTTGAGGGACCAGTGCTGTAGCATAGTGGGTTAAGCCACAGCCTGTAACACCGGAATCCCATACAGGTGCTGGTTCGAGTCCCGGCTTCTTCACTTCTGACTCAGCTCCCTGATAGTGGCCTGGGAAGAGCAGTTGAAGACGGCCTAGGTGCTTGGGCCACTGCAACCACATGGGGAGACCCAAATGGAGTTTCAGGGTCCTGACTTCAACCTGGCCCAGCCCTGCCATGGTGGCCACTTGGGGAGTGAATCAGCTGCTGGAAGCTCCCTGTGTGTCTCTCTCTTTTGGTAAATTGCCTTTCAAATAAATCTTTTAAAAATATTTATTTATTTGAAAGGTAGAATTACAGAGAGAGAGAGAGGTCTTCCATCTGCTGGGTCACTCCTTAAACGCTGCAATGGCTGGAACTGGGCTGATCCAAAGCCAGGAGCTTCGTCCGGTCTTCTACATGAGTGCAGGGGCCCAAGCACTTTGGCCATCTTCTGCTGCTTTCCCAGGCCATAGCAGGGAGCTGGACTGGAAGTGGAGCAGCTGGGACTCGAATCAGTGCCCATATGGGATGCTGACATCGTAGGTGGCAGGTTTCCCCACTATGAAACTACACCCCCCCTCCCAATAAATCCTTTAAAAAGTAGGTTTTGAGCTTCACAAGAGAGCGGGCCTCAACTCCCACAGATGGGACAGAGGTTCCGTGGTGATCATTGGTTAACGATCACAACGGAGCCCGACTGGGACAGGTACAGCGGTGAGCGAATGCTCACTCAGGACCAGGGCGGGCCAGGTGCGCAGCAGAGAGACCCTGTGGCGCTGTTCCCGCCCCTGGGACAGGAGGGCTCTGCAGGGCTCCAGCGTTCAGCCATGCTCCCATTCCGGGGTCCGTGCATTTCACGCGTGGCGGCTGCAATGGACAGCTGCAGCTGTAGCCACAGAAAGCAGCGTTTCCTGGGGGCGGTGTCTCCATCCTGGACGAAGCAACACGACGCTAGTTCGCTGGGAATATCATTTATTTAGGGCACACTTCAGAACAAGCCGCCTTCAGAGGGCCCACGGGCCACAGTGGCTACTGCGATGCATCTGGGCATTTCATGGGCTAATTCTGATACAATAGAAATTACCAAGGTGCTAGATGGGTACCTGTACTACACACATTCTTCACCTGCTTTTTAAAAGGTGAGGTTAGTTGGTATTTAAAATGTTCAAGTCCTCCGACAAAGTAACTGAACTGTTAAGAATCTGACAAAGAAACGCCCCCACTCGGTTTTCATTGCCAGCAAATTCACTGAAATACAACTTGAGCTTCCAAACCTCACGGCTCCGCCGCAGCCCAGGGCCCTCGGGATGACGGTGTAGCAGGGTCCCATCCTGATAGATGATGCAGGAGAGGACGCGCTGCAAGATGGCAATTGCTTGTACCCCCTGTGGTGGACGTCTGAAACCCTTTAGAAACCCTACCCGGAAAGGCACGGCTTGTTTCCCCGACTGCAGTTCTTGGCTCTCTCCATTAGATGGCAGCAACACACCATCTTTGTAGGCAGGGGCGGTCCGAAGGGGCCGGGCCAAGGCGCACTGCCCACCCACTTCTTTTTCTGAGTCCACATTAGTATGGTGTAGAATTTGGAAGACGAGAACCAAGAATATTGACTCTAAAGATCTAACGAGACCCACCAGTGCCGGTTGTGGAAAATCAGAGAGGGACAACTCACGGCCGGGAGCCATCAGTGAAGGCTCCACCCCAGAACCAGGCAGAGAATGACACCCAATCCAGGCTGCCCCAGGCTGCCCCGGACCGCCAGGGAGACAGGGCATTAACCTCCCACGGAAAAGGGTGTTTCACAGAACGGGAAGCTCTTCCGTGTTAAACATCAGCTGTACCCAAGGACGACAGTCAATGACAGAGCAGTGACATCGTTAAACAATCCAAGGAATGATTGCAGGCACTTTCGCACCTGCCCAAGCATTGGGCTGTCCCCTCCCCCGCCATCCTGGGCACAGGCCGCCGAGTGAAGTCAGCACAGGACCATGGCTCCAAGGCGGAGGACCCAGGCTCACTTCACAGATGCTTAAGAAATTGCTTTGGGTCTCGCGCTGTGGCATGGCGGCGGGTTAAGCATCCCATATAGGGTGTTGGCTCGTGTCCTGGCTGCTCCACTTCTGACCCAGCTCCCTGTTCACAAGCCTGAGAAAGCAGTGGAAGAGGGCCCAAGCACTTGGGCTCCTGCACCCAAATGGAAGAACTGGATGATGCTCCTGGCTCCCGCCCAGCCCACTTCTGGCGTTGCAGCCATCTGGGGAGTGAACCAGAGGAATGAAGATCTCCATCTCTCTCTGTAACTGATTTTCTCGAATGGATACATCTTTTTTTTTTAAAAGCACTTTGCCTATGCCCCTAGGGAGTGCAGGCCGAGCAGCGCTTACCATTTTGCATTCCTATGTTGAAGACACCCAACTCCAGTGGCTGAAATTCACGCTGATAAAAGGTTTGGCCCCAGAGTTGCGAGACGCGTCTCATGTTTCCCAACAGACCCGGGGCAACCGGCGGAGCAAACGCAGCCGCGGCTCAGGGCAGGCCACTTTGTTTTAGAGGAGGGTGATAAGGGAGAAAGAACACAGGCAGGGCCCACGTTCATTAACAGACATTACTCTTGCCAGAAAAGATTCCGGGAGACAATGTGAGCTTGGAATGAAGGCTGCGGGGAGAGTTTCCCCATCTAGACAAACAGAAAAGGCCTTGGCACTCAGAGCAGGGGACAGCTCAGGGCCATGAGTCAGCCGGAGGCTTAGCAAGGAAGCCATCGGGACCCCCTGCTGGGGAGAACCCCTTTGTGCCACCACCCAGCTGGGAACCCTGGCTTTTGTCAGCCTGTGTCACAACCTCAAGGAGAAAACAGTAGCCCGCCCCGCCCCCAGCCTTCCCTTAATCTGCCACACTTCCTATAACCTCCAGGACAGCTGTGGAGCAACGGGACCACACATGAGCCCCACATCCCTTCCGCCTGTGCCCGCGTACGGAAAACAGCACGCGCGTCACAGACCGGCAGAGGAAGCACAGCCGTGGGCACAGGACAGCAGCTCAGTCACTCACGCTCAGGCTGCCTGCAGAACAGGATTTCATTACACATTCGTCACAATCGCTGGGCGTGGGCCAACCATCATTCAGTACACAAAGAGAAGTCTAACAGCGCTTTCAGCATTTATTAAAATGAGGATAACTGCTTATATTTTCTTTGAAGAATAAGGTTAAGCAAAAAAAAAAAATAAGGTTTCATTTTTGGAAGGTTAAAACAAGTTTAACACAGGAATGATTTGTATATAGAACACAATAAATATGTGTTGGATGGACTGAAACTCTCGCTACGGAAAATTCAAAGAACACCTCGCACAGTACACGAACCAAGGCTTGTTTAAAACATTCTAACGGTACTTAAACACAGAACGTTCTTTATCAAATTTTTTAAAAATCAAAAGTCACACAACCCTGTGGCTAAGATCTTAACAGAAAAGCAACAATTTACTAACGTCTAAGTGGTAACAAACAATAATAGCTAGAAACATACGTTTTCCTAAAATTGACCAAGCCAACCTTTCCATATGTATTTCAAAGCAGCTTATGGAAGTAAACTCTCCTTGGATGACAGCACGTTGCCACCTGGACCAACCCCGCGCACACACAACCCTGCCTGTTGTAACGATGGCGCGGCTCAGACGTCCCGCTGTGCCTGTATTTCACAGTTGGTGACTGGGGATGGCAGGCCTGTGACAAGCCATCACGGTGCCAGTACTCCGGGAACCAACCCAACACCTGAAGCGGCTACAGCTGGAGAAGCCCTCGGCCTCCCAGGTTCTCCTGGGTGGTGCGGACCAGGCTGGCACACACGGCAGCAGGCGCTGCAGACCCAGGGTCTACAATCAGGTCCCAGAGCTGCACTTGTCTTTAAATTTACTAAAAATACAAAGCAAATATAAATTTAGAGCAATTTTAAATGATTGCATAGCAACTAAAATGCACAAAGGCAACAGATATCAGAATTTCTATATAATCATCCAATAAGGAAATAGTGGTTGAGCTTTATAAATTTTCAGGATTTTGAAAAATCAGAAATGGAACCTTGGCGGAGCACTTTATTCTATGATCTGTTATTGGCATCATGGAGCCAGCTCTTCACAGTCCACCGGTGACTGCTAACTGCGACGTCTTCCCGCTTCCGTCGGTGACCTGCCGAAAGCCTGCCGAGGACAGCTGAGACCAGGGACACCACTTCCTTAGAGAGGCTCACGGAAAAGGAGCGCGTTCTCACGAGCTCAGAGCTGAGCTGGGACGCGTGGGGAGAAAGGACTCCCTGCCCAGCGCTGGCCCCACGGCATGCAGCAGCCACGTGGTGCCCTGCGCCTTTGCTTAGGCACCAGGCACCCCAGGCAGCCAGTGGCCTGCGCGCTGCTGGAGGACTTGGATGCTCCTGCACTCTGCCTGCCTTTCCGGGGGCCACAGCCCAAACAGCACGCCCCGCTCTGCAGGCAGAGGCGGCAGGGAGAAGAGGGACATAAGAAACCGAGCGCGTGGAATGGACTCACGGTCCAAGCCTCTCCCACAGGTGCATGGGGCCTCCCAGCCCCGTCCTGTCCCCGGAGGAGTGTGTGTGGGGGGTGTCTCGCAGCGGCCCAGTCTTAGTGCAGCTTGTTGTGCACAGGGTGGAGCAAGGTCATGTGCTCAGCGCCTTTGAAGGGCAGCTTCTCGGAGGAGTAGTAGCGCACGAGCTCGGGGATGCTGCTGAACACGGCGCTGGTCTGATCCAGGGTGAATCTGTTCTCCTTGGTCTGGGCCACGATGATGTGCACGCAGCCTTGACTGGTCCTGGAGCCAAGCACACATCAGGCGGGGCACATGAGCGAGCGAGCCCGGGAGCTCCCCACCAGCCCCCGCAACGAGGCCGGCCAGATTCCTGGGGGGCCCAGGGGTCTCCTCCCCTCCGGGAGTGGACTGCACAGAGACTTGCTGCTCACCGGTAGGGCAGCCCAAGCGCGCGTGTCCTGACTGCCTCGAGCCATCAGGTACAGCACCACAAGGACAACGGGGAAATGGCAACTCCCGTCTAGCCCCCGAATTACAGAACCTGTGTCTACACCGACATGGGCGGCACAGGCTAGGCTTCAGCCGTCCACTCTCACCACGGCCAGAAGGACAGGTGAGGTTTCTTTCTCCTTGTGTCCAGAAAACAACCCATGAATGCCGCCACTACTACTGCTACTACTAGTACTACTACTGCTACTAGTACTGCTACTGCTACTACTACTGCTACTACTAGTACTACTACTACTGCTACTAGTACTGCTACTGCTACTACCGCTACTACTACTACTACTGCTACTACTGCTACTGCTACTACTGCTACTGCTACTACTGCTACTGCTGCTACCGCTACTGCTGCTGCTACTACTACTGCTGCTGCTACTACTACTGCTGCTACTGCTACTACTACTACTGCTACTACTACTACCGCCACTACTACTGCTACTACTAGTACTGCTACTGCTACTAGTACTGCTACTGCTGCTACTACCGCTACTACTGCTACTACTACTGCTACTACTAGTACTACTGCTGCTACTAGTACTACTACTGCTAATACTGCTGCTACTACTACTGCTACTACTGCTACTACTACTGCTACTACTACTGCTACTGCTGCTACTACTACTGCTACTACTAGTACTACTACTGCTACTGCTGCTACTACTACTGCTACTGCTACTAGTACTGCTACTGCTACTAATACTACTGCTACTACTACTGCTGCTACTGCTACTACTAGTACTACTACTGCTACTACTACTACTGCTACTACTGCTGCTGCTACTACTACTACTACTACTGGTGGTAGTAGCAGTGGTGATAACAATTAAAACCGCTTCCTCCTCCACTTCCCGGGCAGAAAGACCTCGCCCGCTTGTGTGTAACGACGGCTGGCACCGCAGGCTCCCAGATCTGAGCGCTGGCGCCGACGTCAGGCTGCCGGGTCCCGTGTATCTCGGCCGGCCCGCTCACTCACGGTGCTCGGCGCCCTCCCCGCCCCCCGCGGCCCTGCAGCCCGATTGTCTCAGCGGCAGGGGCTCAGCTTCCTCAGGAAGGAAACGCCGTCAGGGCTCCTGACAATGATCCTCCAATGCAGTGCCATGGCGCTCACAGAGCAGCGAGAGTTTCCATGACACACGCTCTGGGGCCGGAGTTCTCTGCGCACAGGCAGCGCGCGCGGGAGGCGAGGCAGCACCTCCTTCTCCACCAGCTGCACAGGTATCCGAACTGCAGGTGGCATTTGGGCGGTCAGGGCATCTGTTTATTAAAGCCCCCTCCCAGGCGAGGGGCGAGAGAAGACTGACCACCCTGTAGGAGTTACTCCTTTGCTGAGGGGCTGATTCTCCAAGTGGGAAGGCCCACTGCAGGCCAGGTGATGTGAGGTGGAGACGGACCAATGTCCAGTGGTAACAAACCAGGACCCCTACTCTGGCGGCAGAATTGGGACTTGCATCCAACCCCAACCGTGCACGTCATCATGGCAGTTCGTGGGAATGCCCCTGAGCTTCTGGTGACATGCGACCCTGGGGGCACCTTCCAGAGATCTCGTTTTGGACAGGGAACCGCCCCGGGACAGGAAGGGCCGTCACGGGGCCCCCTCCCCTTAGAGGTGGTGGGCGTGGGTACTTACTTCAGCGCGATGGAGTACCTGCTGCTCCCCGACTCGCTGTTTCGAACCAGGTAGCCGGCTTCTCTGCAGGGCTGTAGCCGGCTCTCGGCCTCAGCTCGGGTGATGGCGCCATGGTACCACCTGCAAAGAGGGCGGGGAGACGCCTGAGTGCCAGATCCAGACCGGGTATCGTGCCACAAAGCATGCTTGCAATGAACTTCTCAGCAGCCCGATCCGGGTCCTGGTCCCACTCAGAACAGACAAAATACAGGTGGGGGCAGGGGGGAGGGGCTCTGGATCTCAAAGCCTCGCAATCCTACCAGAGGGAGTTTGCAGGCCAGAGCCATTTGAAAAGTTTTCACCCTGGCTAGGAGGACGGAATTGCAAATACAGCTTCTTGAGATGTGGTGCGCTTTCCATCCTGCACGAGTGTGCCGGACCGGGAGACGGGCTGCGCACCGAGCCCCACGGCACAGGCGAGGAAGCGCGCACAGCACAGAAGCAGACGTGCGAGCTGTGCCCGGGGACTCACGGCTGCTTCTCCAGGGGCAGGCCTGGGTCCACTTTCTCGCCCTCGCTGTGCTCGGACAGGGCTGGCTTCAGGATCTTCTGGGTCCAGCTCTTCTGCCGGTGGTGCTGCCTCGGCGCCTCCTCCTTCACGGCCGGTCGCTCGGCGCCTTCGAACTGGACTGCAAGGAAGATGCCATTCACCGAGGGGCCCCGAAGCAAGGCGCCTTTCCCTTTCTCTACGCCCGCTCCGCTCAGGAGCTCTGGGAAAGCCCTGGGCGGCGGAGCGCCTGCTGTCTCTGGTGCCTGATCCCGCTGCTGCTACCCGCGCCCGTGCAGCCCCCTGTTCTGCTGGGCATTCCTCAGCTTCAGAACGCGACAAGAAACCACTTCAGCACGCACGTTCAGCATTTTCATAATGAAAGACTGAACACACTCATGGCAGTGACTCCTTGCAAAAGTGTGTGTGTCTCATTCTATGAAACCAAACAGTTTTTTCCTATGAGATACCAAAAAGAAAAGTCAACTCAGAAACAGAAAGATAGGAACACACCAGAGGCGCTGACATCCAGGCTGGACGGGAGACAGTGAGGAAGTGGCAGCACCGATACGGGACCACGACAGCAGCGGGCACCCGCAGAGACCGACCAAAATCAGTACTCGACTCAGTACTCGCTTTCAAACATATTGCTGCCTCCATCGAACCTTTTACACTGGCTACACTTTTTTTTTTTTTTTTTTACAGGCAGAGTGGACAGTGAGAGAGAGAGACAGAGAGAAAGGTCTTCCTTTTTGCCGTTGGTTCACCCTCCAATGGCCGCCGCGGCCGGCGCGCTGCGGCCGGCGCACCACGATCGTCCGATGGCAGGAGCCAGGTGCTAGGTGCTTTTTCCTGGTCTCCCCATGGGGTGCAGGGCCCAAGCACTTGGGCCATCCTCCACTGCACTCCTGGGCCACAGCAGAGAGCTGGCCTGGAAGAGGGGCAACCGGGACAGAATCCGGCGCCCCGACCGGGACTAGAACCCGGTGTGCCGGCGCCGCAAGGTGGAGGACTAGCCTGTTGAGCCACGGCGCCGGCCTACACTTTTTGTTTTTTAAAGATTTCTTTGAAAGGGAGAATCAGAGAGGGAGGAAGTGGGGGGGGGGAGGGAGGGAGGAGGAGAGAGAGCGATCAATCTTCTAACCACTGGTTCACCCCCAAAATGGCCACAATGGCCAGGGTTGGGCCAAGCTAAAGCCAGGAGCTTCTTCCAGGTCTCCCACATGGGTGCAGGGCCCAAGCACTTGGGCCATCTTCTGCTGCTTTCCCAGGCGCATTGGCAGGGAGCTGGAATGGAAGTAGAGCAGGTAGTGGCTTAATCCACAATGCCACAGCACCGGCCTCACACTGGCTATACTTTTAGTTGCAAACCTGACTTTACAGTTAGAGTGATGTTATTGTTAGAAATGATGCGGTCGGCCGGCGCCGTGGCTCAACAGGCTAATCCTCCGCCTTGCGGCGCCGGCACACCGGGTTCTAGTCCCGGTCGGGGCACCGGATTCTGTCCTGGTTGCCCCTCTTCCAGGCCAGCCCTCTGCTGTGGCCCAGGAGTGCAGTGGAGGATGGCCCAGGTGCTTGGGCCCTGCACCCCATGGGGAGACCAGGAAAAGCACCTGGCTCCTGGCTCCTGCCATCGGAGGAGCGCGGTGCGCCGGCCGCAGTGCGGCCATTGGAGGGTGAACCAACGGCAAAAGGAAGACCTTTCTGTCTGTCTCTCTCTCTCACTGTCCACTCTGCCTGTCAAAAAAAAAAAAAAAGTTGCAACAACAACAACAACAAAAAAAGAAATGATGCGGTCAGCCAAGTAGAGAAGCTATACCTTGGGAGAAGCAGGAGGGAGGAATATCTTGACTATTTATTGACAACCTACTCACCAACTTTCTCTAAAGTGATTTTAAAAATTCACACTTGAAGAATTGGATTTCTTTAGGAGGATTTTGAAAACAAGACAGAAATCCTAGCTTCACCCGGCTTCCCAGTTACCTCTCCCTGTAGCCATTCTAGCCAGCACTGCCATTTTATACCCAGGGATTTTAACCAGCACCAACTCAGAACTGGAGAAAGCTGCTCCCGGGCCGGACTTGGGGCGCCGAGGGTTAAGCTGCCACCTGCGACAAGGGATCTGAGCGTCAGCCGGGCCATTTGAGGAGTGAACCAGCGGATGGAAGAAGTTTTCTCTCTGTCTCTCCCGGTTACTCTGCCTTTCAAATATTTTTAAAAAAATCTTAAAAAAAAAAACCCCAGAATTTATTTTATATATAAAGAAAGAAAAAGCTGCTCCCAGCCCAGCAGCTTCACTAGTGGGGACAAAGGCGCTCAGATGTTTTCTCCGGAGTCACTTAAGGCACTTCCACAGCAGCTGCACCCTGAGAAGAAAAGGGTAAATAAAGGCGCCCACAGGATCAGAAAGAAATGCGACACCAAGGCTCCGCACAGCGAGGTTCTTAGCTCCCAACCTCAAGTTCCTCGGAAAAAAAGAGACGTGCAGTGAGGAATATAAAGGAAACGGATTTGGAAAACAGGCAAAATCCTCTCCTCTTGTTCATGTGAAAATTACAAAACGTCAGTGTCAACAGCAGCCACCCTGCAGAGGATGTAATCCGCTCATCCGGCTGTGACTTTGAACCTGCTGACCAGCCTCTTCCCGCCCCTCTCCCCTCCCCACCCTGGTAACCAGGACTCCACTCCCCACGTGAGACGGTGCAGTGAGGGAGGTCTGAGGTGCAGGAAACCCAGATGTGTATACTGAGGCACCACACTGTGCTCAGTGAGCGGTACACTTAGTGCCAATCAAAATCAAAATTTCTTATTTATCTAGGAGGCAGAGAGAGAGAGAGAGAGAGAGAGAGAGAGAGAGAGAGAGAGAGACTCCCATCTGCTGGTCGACTCCCCAAGGTGCCCACAATGGCCAGGACAGGCTGAAGCCAGGAAGTGGGAACTCAGGCCAGGTCTCCCACGTAGGTGACAGGAACTCCATGGCCTGCGGCCTCCCTGGGATCTGCATTAGTGGAGAGCTGGGGTTGGGAACCAGACCCTGGCAGCCTTACGTGGGACGTGGGCATCTTAATTGCTAGGCTAAAGCCCACTCCTTTTACTTTTAAATGCCTGGCATCCAAGTTTTGTTTTTTATTAACATTTTTACTGATGATTTACTTGAGAGCCAGAGAGACACAGAAAAAACTCCTATCTGCTGGTTTACTCCCCCCAAAAGCCCAAAAGGACCAGTCAAGCAGACAGCCAGGCACTCAATGTAGGTCTCCCACGTGGGCGGCAAGGATCCAGCGAGTGTCCCAAGCAGCGTTTTAGGCAGAGTGCCCGCCACTGCCTTCCTCCCTCCCCCATCCCCCAAGTCTTCCAACAAAGAGAAGAGGGGCTGGTGGGCGGGGCTCCATGGGCGGGGCTCCAGTAGGGGTGTGGCGGTCGCAGGCCCCACCCTCACCTGACAGCGCCCGCACGATCTGCTCCCTCTTCCACTCCCAGGGCTGCTCGTACTCGGCCGCTGGCCGCTCGTCGCTCTCGGGCAGCCGGCTGTCCGGGGGCCGCGCCTTGCCGTCGGGCTCGTAAGGTGTGTCGTAGAGCTGCGGCGGCTTGGCCAGCAGGTCCTTGGAGCTGCGTCTCTTGGCCGAGGCCTCCGGCTTCACGCTGTCCTGCCCAGGCTCGCAGGGGCTGTCCCGTAGCTGAAGCGCCTTCACCAGGGGGTCTTTGGAGCCGCGGCGCCTGATTTCTGGAAAGCACAGGTCACACACACTAGGTGGAGAGTAAAGGTGCACCGGAGCCCGTTATTAACCCAATCACCTGTGCACCGATGACTGTCCCTGTGGTTGAGGGTGGCAGGCCACCCACGTTGCTCCTTAACAGGCTGGATGTTTCCCAGCGGGACTCCAAAAGCAAGAGCCCTGAGCCCACAGTGTCCTCCCTCCGGCCAGGCGGCCAGGCGGCCAGGCTACCAGACATGGCGGGCAGCCCCAGGAGTTGGAGGAGGCAGCGCAGGTGCAGCCGGGAGCACCCCAGGGAGCCGCAGCCTCCAGTAACCTGCTCCAGCTCCTGCTGTCGGCTCTAAGTTCACCTTCCAAGTTTTTACAATCCTGTTGGCAAGCCCAGAGCAAAGCCTTTTTAACAAAGATCAGCTGAGCGCCTGAGATGCTGCAAAGCAGAGATCCACACCTGCACAGGGGTGACACTGACAGGCATCTGACAGAGTTCTTGACTTGGGGGCTCCTTCAAACATGGGGGGGGCAGCCAGACCCAGGCACTAACAAACACCTGCGGTTTCGCAGGAAATCAAAGCAGAGAGAGGGCGCTGCCCTGGGTGTGCTGCCCGTCCCCCCACACTGACAGCCACGCCAGTTCCTCGCACATCACAGAAAGGCAGGCCCCAGGAGAGAAAGCTGAAGGGAATCGTCCAGACCCAGGCGAGGTGGAGCCTGGATTCTAAAGCAGGGAGCAGGGCCCCACAGCACATTCTTAGCTACCAGGCCAGGGGCCATTCCAAGTGGAAGAGAAATGGAAGCTGAGCCGACTGACAGAGAGGGCCCTTCCCAGGGGAAGAAGCTGCTCGCGCCAAGGCACAGAGGTGGGCACTGATGGGGTTGCTCCTGCCAGGGGGAGTGGACGGAGAAGCCTAAAGCACAGAATGCCGGGAGAAGCAGCCGCAAGGGTAGGCCAGCCAGCACCAAGGGGCAGAAGCCCCAAAAGCAAGGACAAAATGTCTGGATTGTTCTGCAGGCAACCCAGTCATACTTCGCTTTTAGATCAGGGAGTAGCAATCATATCCGCGTTTCACTGGAAGATACCTACACACACAGCGTACAGCCTGGCCCACGTATCAGGGTGCCAGAGTTGGAGTCCCAGCCCTGCCCCCAGTCCAGCTTCCTGCTAACGCGCCCTGGGAGGCGGCAGGTGATGTTCAAGTAGTTGGGCTGCTGCCACCCATGTGGGAGACCTGGGTGGAGTTTCTGGCTCCTGGCCAGATCCAGGGATGTTGTGGGCATTTGGAGAGTGAACCAGTGGATGAGAGCTCTGTCTCACCGCTTCTCAAATTAAAACAACTGTTAAAAAGTAGTATAGTCTCAGCGGAGGCACAGAAATGGATGGGGAAAACCTGATGCAAACTGACCAAGCAGCTGCTGACCAGCCAGCCTAGCACAGTGGCGTGGGGACTGACCAGCTGGAGCTTCTAGGTGGAGTAGGAGACGAGACTGTGAGTTTGGAAAACCAGAGCTGGTGACACAGACCACGCGGAACTTCTCCGGTTCCCTGCACACTACGCTGCCTCACGCCCACCGTGCCCTGGGGATCTTTGAATCCTTTGCAACTTTCTCTTTTGGAGAAGCCTTTCCCGCCCACCTTCTCCTCCACTGCCCCACAGGGCGATGAGGGGCTGTGGTGGTGCCAGCCCACTCCCACCCTGCCCTTCTCCCACGGCACGGATTTCCCTGTGGTTGCGTATTCCCTGTGGTTGCGTATTCCTGACGTGGTGGAGACTACCAGGGAAGGGACCCCCCTGCCATACGTGTATAGCACGTGCAGTTGTGAAATAATGGCTGCGCGCACGCATGGACAGGAGGCGGGAGGGCGGGCAAGGGGCTCTGGAGCCTCTCCCGGCAGGGGACAGCGTGGATGTGCGGGGGCCATCGAGGAGTTGCTCGTGTATGGATCGCTGTCACTACTGTGGGAATGAAGGCACTTGCTAGAGCAGAGGAGGGCAGAGTGAAAGCCAGAGGGGCTCAGAGGCAGATCCCGGGGCTCCCTCAGCCGAGCGTGGCTGGAAGTGGCCAGGTGGCCAGGAAGAGGATCCAAGGACAGCAGCACAGGGAGAGACGATGGAAGGACTTTCTCTCTGTGACTTCCGAACAGGACAGTGGACAGGAGAAGAATCAGCCGCTCCCTAACAAGGAAAGGATAGCAACGAGAGGAAGATGCCAAATTCAAAACCTGTCCACAGGTGAGGTGACCGTTCTGCTGCGCGGGGCCCTCCGCTCTCTTGTGAGAATCACTGGGGAGCTGCTGACTTAGCAGATCCGGGTGCATTCTGGAAGGCAGCTTCTAAGAGTCCCCGGGACAGTCCATCAAGCAGCTGCGCCCAGGACCTCTGCCACACCTCCTGGGTCTTGGCGGTCCCATCGAAGTTCTCTGCTCTCCAGAGCGAACCTCTCCTGGCTGGCCCCAGCCCGAGGAGGAGGGCACTGCCTGCTCCCCAAGACCTCCACACGGCCGTCTCGGGTCCCCAGGCCAGGCCAGAGGCCTGGGGTCATCCGAGGTCAGGATTCTATCTCTGGCCCAATCTCCCGACTTCCAATCCTACAGCTTTTTTTCTTCATTGCCTGTTCTAGATGGGGCTACGGAAAACAAGAAACAAAAACATACTCTGTTCTTGGTTCAGTTAAGATAAGGCTGGAATTTCTAAAAAAGAACTTTTCTTAAGAACTAAGAAAAAGGAAGCAGAAAACACAAAGGAATTCCGAGGATGAATTTTGAGTTCTTAGGCTTCTGATCAAAACCTGTTGACCCTCGTGGAGAACGTCTGGCACTGGCTGGGAAGTCCTTCCTCGGGTCCCCCTTCCATCCTGCCCCAGCTGAACCACGAGGAAGACGGAGGGATGCTGGCTCCCAAGGAAATTCAAATCAGTTGGCATTAAAATGATACCCAGTGATAAGGATCTTAAGTTCTGCCTTCACCTGCGTTTGAAGTTTTCTTGTGTAATGAGAGCCTTATACAGGATGCTACTTCAAAAAGCTCATGAAAAATGGAAACATGCGAGGGATAAGTTTATTTTGGTAGGAAAAAAATAGGAATTTGTACAAGGGGGTCTCCAAGGTTTGGGCAAAGTGTGTGCTGTGAGATAACTGTGCATGGACTTCAACATTTTTTGCATGGGCTTCTTGCACCAAAACAGACATCTTTTATTTCCATTTGCTGTGAGCTTTTTAGGTCCTCTTGCATTCCTCCCTGTTATGGGCTGGGTAACAGTTTGGATGTCCCCACAAAGGTTCATATTTGGCGGAATTAACCCCCCAAAGCCTTATGTTGATGGATAATGGACTAAGAGGGAGACTTGAGCTAATTATGGCACCCAGCAGAGGGGGTCCAGTGGGAGGTCCTTGGTCACTGGAGGCTTGCCTGGGAAGGGGACTCTCCAGAGAGGGCTGGTTCTTCAAACTGAGTCCAGCCCAGCCCCCCTCTGCTCCTTGGCTCACCCTGGGATCCTCCCTCGTACCTCTTCTGCCACCCACTGTCCTCATCAGAGGACGGATGGACAACCTAACCTTGGACTGAGAGATCTGATCAACTTCCTCCCTCCCTCCCTCCCTCAGTAACTCTGCTCAGGTCCTTGTTACAGAGTAACAAGAAGTTACAGGGTGAGCTGGGAGAGCTGGGAGCCAGCTGGGAAGCCCACAGGGGGAATGTGCCTTCCAGCACCAGGCAGAATCGCACACTATCATCTGCTGAAACAACCTTCAACCAAGGGAAAAAAGGCCGTGCACAGGTCCCCACCCCTCCACGGGGAGTGACCCCCAGTCCATTCCAACACCTGGCCACCGCTAACCTGAGGCGCCATAGAAACAGAAACAATCGCAGGGCTGCGCGCCGACCCTTCCTGCAGGGAGAATAACTCCTGACGTGCAGAGCTGGCTCCAAGCGGAAACGAGCCTGAGAAGGAGGAAATGGCAAGCGGAAGCTACACCCTGGCTGCCGACAGAGGCCATTTACCACGGCAGACCACGGCGCATGGACGGCGGCAGATAAACACTGGTTCGCAGCCATCGTCGAAACGCAGCGCTGACCTGCAGCACTCAGCGTGGGCAACGGGAGGCGTGAAACCCGTCGGGGGCTGAACAGGAGCGCTCAACCGCCATCTTGCTGCCACTCGCTTTTAAAACCCGGCTGAAGACTAAGGCTTTCTTCACCAGGCTGTCGCAGCGAGCTGTTCTGTTCTGTTGCTCTCGGGCGCTCAGAACTCTGACAATGGGGCTCTCTCGGGAGCGTCTATAATGTGCTCCCACGAGTCACTGTATACCCAGTGTCTCACCGAGGCCTCCGAACAGTGACATCTGTGTTATCCCATTTGCACAGGTAAATAAACTGAGCCCACAGCGATGCAGCAGGTGGTGTGGAGCCATTTATTCCAGACTCCAGAGCCCCTGTCTTTTTTTATGCTCAGAAGATTTCATGTCAAATGTTAACGGCAATTTCTAAATAATTCATCCTTTCTTCTGATCCCCTTCATGTTTCTAAAACATTAAATTTGGAGGCTCATGGGGGTCTATTTTCCTCTTGGAATCAGAAACAGGGCTGGTGGGCAGCTTTTCTTTAATTCACAACTTTTATCACTGCATAAGCTTTTGATTTAAAGTTTCTTTAATTGTTTCTTAAAAGATAAATCAAAATATCTGAACAAAGCAGGGGTAAGTCAGAAACCGTGACATTCACTAAGTAGGGACAAATTACATAAATCAGATTTCATTTATAAATTTTTCCTTAATCCTCTTATTAACAGAGACTTTTTTTTTGATAGGCAGAGTGGCCAGTGAGAGAGAGAGACAGAGAGAAAGGTCTTCCTTTGCCGTTGGTTCATCTCCCAATGGCCACTGCGCCCAGTGCACCGCGTTGATCCAATGGCAGGAGCCAGGTGCTTCTCCTGGTCTCCCATGGGGTGCAGGGCCCAAGCACTTGGGCCATCCTCCACTGCACTCCTGGGCCACAGCAGAGAGCTGGCCTGGAAGAGGGGCAACTGGGACAGAATCTGGCTCCCCGACCTGGACTAGAACCCAGTGTGTTGGCGCCGCAAGGCAGAGGATTAGCCTAGTGAGTGGCAGCGCTGGCCTAACAAGATTTTAATACCAAGGTTCTTCAGACTGGACTCTGTTTACCAGAGGTGGGCATGCCTGGCCCGTGGGCCATACAAGGCCTTGCAGATCATTTGGTCTCACTCTGCCAAGGCTGCTGCAGGTGGGACTCGAAACTCAAGATATCTATAGCAGGCTCGTTTTTAAGTTGATCATTCCGTGTGGCCCGCGAATGATGTTATAAATATCCACATGGCCCTGGGCAGAAAAAAGGTTCTCCATCCCTGCTGAGTTTAAACCAACAAAACCATTTGGAAGCAAAAGTAAAATTTAAAAACCACCTTCAACTGGAGTTCAACAGCTAAAACAAAAGGTTGATGAATGACCGGGTATCTCCACTGTTGAGCTGTACAATTTGGATATTATTTAATCTTTCTGTCTTATAAATTTTCTTCAACTTATTTTTTTTTAAAAAACACTACTTTAGCCGGTATTGTGGCATAGAGGGTAAAGCCGCTGCCTGTGGCACTGGCATCCTATATAAGTGTGGGTTCGAGTCCCAGCTGCTCCACTTCTGATCCAGCTCCTTGCTAGTGGCCTGGGAAAGGCAGAGGAGGATGGCACAACAGTTTGGATCCCTGTCGCCCATATAGGAGACCTGGATGAAGCTTCTGGCTTTGGCCTGGCCTGGTGTTGGCCATTGTGGCAATCTGGGGAGTAGACCAGTGAGGTAAGACCTCTCTCTCTGGTTCAAATAAATAAATAAATAAATACATCTTTAAAGAAATAAAAACCTACTTTATAGTGTTGTAGGACTTAGGGAAATAATCTGGCAAGTTTGCCTCATAGCAGGTCCTCAATATAGCTATATAATACCAACTGAAGGAAGAATTCGTGAGCTGATAGCTGTCTTAAGGAACTTCTAAAGACCCAGCAACATTAAAGTTAATTTTGGGGGCCATACAGTGGGTTAAGCAGCGGCGTGCAGTGCTGGCATCCCATATGGGTGCCGACTTGATTCCCGGCTGCTCCACTTCCAATCCAGCTCTCTGCTATGGCCTGGGAAAGCAGTGGAAGATGGCCCAAGTCCTTGCACCCACATGGGATACCTGGAAGAAGCTCCTGGCTCCTGGCTTCAGCCTGGCACAGCCCTGGCTGTTGCGGCCATTTGGGAAGTGAACAGCAGATGGACGATCTCTGTCTCTTCGCACCGTGCCTTTTAAATCAATCAATCAATCTTTTTTAAAAAATGAAAATTTGGAGGCTAAAACTCATAATGCTGTTATGTAGACTTTTTCTGCTAATTTCTAAGCTAAATGTTCCTGCTAATCTAGCAGAAAAAACAGAGGCTTGGGGCTGGCGCTGTGGTACAGTGGGTTAATGCCCTGGCCTGAAGCGCTGGCATCCCATATGGGCATTGGTTCTAGTCCCAGCTAGCTGCTCCTCTTCCGATCCAGCTCTCCGCTATGGCCTGGGAAAGCAGTAGAAGATGGCCCAAGTCCTTGGGCCCCTGCACCCACGTGGGAGACCCAGAAGAAGCTCCTGGCTTCTGGCTTCGAATTGGCGCAGTTCCGGTCGTTGCAGCCAACTGGGGAGCGAACCATCGGATGGAAAACCTCTTTCTCTCTCTGCCTCTCCTCTCTCTGTGTAACTCTCTCAAGTAAAAAATAAATAAATCTTAAAAAAAAAAAAAGCGGCTTATGCTAGTATTGCCTTGTATTAACAGTTGTATCTTGTGAACAAGCCTTTGGATAAATCTAAGGGAGAATTTATAAATTCATGACTGCTTAAAGTTTAGAGCAGGGGCTGGTGTGATGCTGATTTGGCTGCTCAGCTTTCAATCCAACTCCCTGTTTATACATCGGGGAAGGCAGCAGAAGCCAGCCCAAGTACCTGGGCCCCTGCCACCCGCATAGGAGACCCGGATGGAGTTCCAGGCTCCTGGCTTTGGCCTGGACCAGTCCCAACCTTTCTGGCCATCTGCGGAGTCAACCAGCAGATGGAAGATCTCTCTCTCTCTCTCTCCCTGTCACTCTGCTTTTCAGATGAATAAAATAAAACTTAAAAAAAAAAAAGGCGGGTAAAGCCACCACCTGCAGTGCCAGCATCCCATACAGGTGCCGGCTGAAGACCTGGCTGCTCCACTTCTGATCCAGCTCTCTGCTGTGGCCTGGGAAAGCAGCGGAAGACGGCCCAAGTGCTTGGGCCCCTGCACCCACGTGGGAGACCTGGAAGAAGCTCCTGGCTTCGGATAGGCCCAGCTCTGGCTGCTGTGGCCATTTGGGGAGTGAACCAGTGGATGGAAGCTCTCTCTCTCTCCCTGCCTGTCTGTAATTTTGCCTTTTAAATAAATAAATAAAACTTAAAAACAACAAGTTTCAAGCAGGGGTGAACACTGTAGAGAGGGTGAAGCTGCAGCCTGGGAAGCTACATGCCTTGCTGGATGCTGGTTTGGGCCTCTAGTGCTCTGCTCCCGACCTAGCTCCCTGCTAATGCTTCTGGGAGGCAGCAGAGGACAGCCCAAGTACTTGGTTCCTGCACCCGTGTGAGAGACCCAGATGAAGATCCTGGCTCCTGGCTTTGTCCTGGCACAGCACTGGCTGCTGTGGGCATTTGGGGAGTGAACCAGTGGATGGAAGGTGTCTCTCTTTTTCTGACGTTCAGATAAATAATTTTTTTAAAAAATCAGTCAAGACCAAAGTTATGGCGGGGGGTGGGGGGATTGGTTCCAGGAGCCTTGGTCCCAGTGACTCGGCCATGGGAAAGTCCTCGACTCCTACCTGCCCCTTCTGCTCTGTGCCTGACAGCCCCACGCTCTACTTCACGGCACACTTGCACGTTCTCAGTGACTTTCCTTCTCTATTGCTGTTAGGTCTGTCTCCCCTTACGTTGTGAGGTCCAAGGGCAGGGGTCGTCTTTACAGTATGCTGGAGTGCAGCACAGGGCCTAGTCCACTCTGAGCAAATTCTTAAGAAGGGTGGTGTTGGGTTTTGTGAAAGAACACCACGGGCAGTATTCTAGATGCCCACAACGTGGAAGCCAGGCGTGCTATTCCCACCTCACAGGGAGACAAAACGCACCTGCACGGGGTGGCAGCAACACAGCTCCGACTGCCCCCCCCTCACCGTGAGATCCCACTCCTCAGCGCCCCCTCCACGAGCCAACCAAAACCCCCCATCTATCTCAAGAAACACAGGAAGTTTCCAGATGTGGACCTGACAACTGAGCTTACTAAAAAAAAAAAACAAACCAGCAGCAAATCTTTTATTTCCAGCTTCCAATAAACTCACTTCCTGTTATTCTGTCCAGCCTCGAGTATGTTCCCTACAGTGATTGGGGTGTTTGTGACAAAGGAGGGGCTTCAACATGTTCAAAATGTCCAACGTTTTTGCATCAAAATAAATGCAACTTTCGATTCCATTTCCATGAAGGTTTTGAAATTCCTTTGTATGTTTTAAATGAGGAAACTTTAAAATCCATGACTATAATTTTTCAAAGTTGAGAACAAATACTTATTACTAATTTAGGAAGTAATTTAGATGTTTAATAAAGCTGAATTTATCCACTCATTGAATACATTCATTTCGTACTCCTAAATGAATTTATTCACATAAACTATTTAAGACAGAGCTAGAATTTAATAAACACTCAAATATTAAAGGGTAGCTATTCTTATTAGGGCATTTATTTCACGTTGGGCAATTTTGATTTTTAAATTCCTTGTTCCCGGTGCATCTGCATGGAGAGATGCCCACTCAGGGGTCACGTTTATTTCTGCCAGCATCATTTCAAGTGTGCCCCACGGGCCAGGTGCAGTGGAAGACCTGTAAGGGGGCCTCCACTGTTGTCCTAGCTTATGGCGCTCTTGTGGCAATTACATGAAAAAAAAAAAAAGGTATATTCATTTTTAAAAAGCACAGCACTATTACCAGTGTGGCTCCCCAGTAAACAGCTGGCACAGTATAAAATATTTTGAGCAAGGGACTGGCACTGTAGCATAGTAGGTTAAGCCTTGCCTGCAGTGCTGGCATCCCATAGGGACACCATTTCATGTCCAGGCTGCTCCACTTTTGATCCAGCTCTCTGCTATGGCCTGGGAAAACAGCAGAAGATGGCCCAAGTGCCTGGACCCCTGCACCCATGTGGGAGACCCAGAAGAAGAAGCTCCTGGTTTCGGATTGGCCCGGCCACCACCATTTGGGGAGTGAACCAGTGGATGGGAGACCTTCCTCTCCCTGTTTGTAACTCTGCCTCTCAAGTAAATCTTAAAAAAAAAAAAAAAAGTTAAGTGAAAGAGGATGAGAATAAAACCAAAAGGACAAAGAAAGTCAATCAAAGTAAGCATTCTTTTGGGAACTGCTTTTTTCTCAATTCTATATTCTTTTTCCTATCCCTTCCAAACCTCAGGTATTTTTTAAAATTCTGACTAAGTTCATTTTCACTTCCTTTCATTCACAGATTTCATGAGGGGTCACGTGGGAGCCCTGCAGGGTCGCAGCCTGGCCGGCCCGCCCACCCTGAATGTGGTGCCTTATCTCCGGGGGCAGAGAAGCAGGAAACAGAGCCGGGCCTTCCTGTTGCCGCCGGTGTCCTTCTGAGGCCGGCTCAGCCCTGCAGGGTGTTGGCGCGCCCCGGCCCGCGCAGCGCACGGAGCAGAGCCAGGGGCTCCTCTCCCAAGCAGGAAAGGCACGGGGCTCCCAGGGTAGCGCTCGGAAGCGACTTCTTCATTACGGGTCAAAGAAGGCTCAGGGACATGAAGCGAACAGATCGCCGACTTTAAGACCCGCAAATGAATCTAAATACCTAGTTTACAGTATTCTTAAGCACTCTTACTTACATCGGCTTAAGAAAACTAGAGTAAAAGGGGAAAAAGTTCACCACCACAAATGACACTGCGTGCTAAGGACACAAACTGCGATCACCCGGACTTGAAAAGGGACAAAATTAGCTGAGCTCGGTCCCAGGCGGCTTGCCTTGGGGGGCTTGGCTCGTGAGAGTGATAAACTATTCCTTCGTGATTAAATTTCTTTTGTGAGTTCAGTTACAGATGTGCAAGTTTCTCAAAGTGGCCAAAACTACACGTGATGAAACAATCTTAATACTGAAAACAAATCACATTCTGAGCAGATCTGCAAAGCCCCGTGCAGATCCTGCACAGTCAGGAAGACGCTACGGACGCCTGCCAATTCCTACACTGAAGCTGCCTGGGCACTCCCATCCTGCGTCGGGGTCTCCTCTCCATTTCTTCTAGTCAGCAGGACCTGGTTAAAGCGCCTTCTATCCCCCTCTTTCCCGAAAATGCTCCGGTGACTACTTCACAAGCCCCAGTGAGTGCGCTGAGAACCCGGCACCAACCTGTGATCATCTGCTGGGCGTCGTATGGCTCCATGTACCCGTCGTTCTCCCCTACTCGCTCCGCATCCCTTTGACCCTTGGTCCGTTTGGCATCGTAAGGGTCAGCGTAGTCTTCTAGAATGATGACCTGAGAAGGAACCAGAGGGCAGATTATCAGGTTCTGAACCGCAACGGTGTCCAGGTGGCCACTGCCTCTCCCAGGGATCCAAAGAGAAGCCAGAGTCTCTAACCAGCTCCAGAGCTTTTGCATTGATCAGGTGGCCCAGTGGGGCACAAACACCTGAATTTTGGGGGCGAAGGGAGTAACTGATTTGCAACCATTCATCCAAACTCTTTTCCTTACCCCCAAGTCTCTCTTCACTTTCCTTTCCCTCCCTGTAACACACCATTTACATTGGAAGGCAGCTGTCGCTCTGAGCATAAAAAGATGAAGCCGGTCTACCGCATACCCCACACTGTGGGCCTTCTAAACTCCAATCAGCTGTGCAACTGGCCACAGCAAGTCCCTTGGTCAGCTACCAGCACTGGCCAGGCACCACGAACCTGACGCTTGCTTCCTTCCCACAGGAATCCATAACAGCTCTGAAGAGACAGGCTTCAGAGAGGAGAACCGGCTCACTAGCAAGCAGTAGTCCAAGAGTTCTAGGTTCAACAGTCTCGGGCTACGGATCGGAGAGGATTTTGCTGAGTGTCTGTGTTTGACAGCATCCACCTTCCTTCCCCAAAACAGGAGGTTCCTGGAGGGGTGGTGTGTGCAACAGTTCTGCTCTGCAGTGGCCGGTGACAACACGGAGGTCGGGGAGCCCTTCTTGGTGTGGGCAGCTCCCAGCCCGCTCCGCAATTTCCAACTGCATTCCCCAGAGTTCACAGAGCAGAACCACTGTAAACTATTTAAGACAGCATAGTAGCACAGTAGCACCTCCACTGGCAGGTGGAGTTCAGGGGCGTGAACAGACTAGACGGGAGTCCTGCGCTTGGCAGGAGACAGCCTAAAAAGCTTCAGACATCCAGAAGTGACAACCATGAAAATAATCAGGCCACCAGCACACAGGACTGAGCCCCACGCCCCCGGGTCCATTCTTCAAGACTGGCCCCACCCGTCCTGCAGATGCCCAGCACGAGGAGGAACAAAAGACGGAGCCCAGCAGCCAGCTGGGCCATGAGGAACAGATGCGCTGAGGCCACATCCGTCCCTCCCCAGTGCCCTGCTCAGTGCACGGCACGGGGCCTGGTGGAAAATGCACGGAGAAATAATAGGCGTGCCCAGCGCGGGCACACGTGGTCTGTTCTGCGGGCTCCTGGCTCTAGCCAGAAAGACAGCACGTTTGAGGCCAGGGCAAGGGAAAAGCAAAGTTCTCAAGACAGAAAGTGACGGCCAGGGCTGGAGGCGGAGATCTGTTTGGCTCTCCTCTCTCCCCCAGGAGAGTATCAAACAAACCAGACCAGACCAACTCCTCCCTTGAGAACGGACAGCCCCTTCCCGAGTTCCTGCTTCTTTTCTCAGCCTTCCCACGTGGATGGCACCACGAAACCCTCCAGCATGCGAGGGGCAGGCCAAACTTTCTTCTCTCTTGAGCTGTGACTTCTCAAGGGCATTTCCTGGGCAGAGTCTGTACTCCCCAGAGACCTTCATGTCCTGTGCACCATATCCCATAAACCGCTGCACACCCCATGTCTATGGAAGGGATGAAGGAGCTGTGATCCCAGAGTGTGGCTGAAGCCCCGAGCTGCTCTTTGGGAGATGCAACTGCAAATAACGATGGAATTTCCAGACCAGCAGAGAGTGGGGGGTGTGTTTGGGGCTGTGCCATTTTCATTCTCGCTGGCGCCCTGAAATGCACCCTTGTAGAGTTCGCAGATTACCACTCCTCAAGTTCCAAAGTCTTCCCCTGGATGTCAACATTTCAATAAAACACTGGGTTGAGATGCTTCTCGGAAGGCCCACATGCCATCTCAGAGTCCCTGGGCTGACTCCAGCTCTGCTTCGGCCTCCAGCCTCCTTCCTACCAGTGTGCACTCAGCAGAGGATGGCTCAGGCACTTGGGTCCCTGCCACCCACATGGGGAACCAAGAGTTCCGGGCTCTTGGCTTCCGTGTGGCTCATCAGCTCTGGCTGCTGCCAGCATCTGGGGGAGTAACCAGTGGATGGAAGACCCCTCTCCATACGTCCTTCTATCTCTTTGACTTTCAAATAAGTAATTCAAAAAATAAAATAAACCACTTCTACAAAGGAGTCAAATTTAGCAAATCAGGCCTGCATCATCCAATTCCTCTTCTAAAAACTGCTAGCAAAATTAAGCGGGTAGAACATTTCTCTACGTTCTCCACCGCCACGAAGGAGGGCTTTTCAAGATTTAAAGAAAAGTGTAACGATTTTAAATGGTCACAGAGGAGTCGCCGAAAGGTCGCAGGGAAAGGACCTTAGGACACTCAGGCTCACGCTTCCCCAGGTGCAAAGCAGCTTGGGGTTCGGCAGACTCACTCAGCTCCCCTCCCACGGAGAGCTCCCCCCCCCCCCAGGCCTGATTCTTACCGTGTCCTGCTGTTTAGCCAGCTTGCCCTTGTCCAGCTCGGGGCCCAGGGAGGAAGGGGAAGACGATGCCGAGGACGAGCTACTGCTGCTGCTGCTGCTGCTGCTACTGCTGCCGCCGCCCGGGTAGCTGCTCCTGCCGTTCTTCTCCTGAGCGTCCACCTTGATGAGCCGGTTGATGTAGGTGCTGCAGCCCGAGCTCTTGGCCGCGCTCCGGTGCGGCTCCTCCTCGGTGGTCCGCGAGTTCTTGCGGCCCTTGCCCGCCGCGGCCTGAATCAGACCCTGCAGGCTGTCCCGGGACAGCCGGCTGTCCTTGGGGGCCCCCACGCCGGACCTGCTGCCCCCCAGCTCGGCCGCCGAGTTCTTGCGGCCCTTGCCCGGGACCGGCCCCACGCCGCTCGCCTCCGAGTTCTTGCGCAGTTTGCCGCCGCCGCCCGCGCCCCCCGGCTTGGCCCGCTCCGACGCCGTCTTCAGGTTCAGGGGGAACTCCTTGAACCACTTGGCCGCCATGAGGGGGGCCTGGGCGGCACGGCTCAGGAGCGTGGCGGCCGCGGCGCAGGCGAGCGAGGAGGCCCAGCCGGGACACGGAGAGGCGCCAGGGGTCGGGGGCCACTGCATTCCCCGGCCCTGGGGCGCTGGAGGCCGCGGCAAGGCCCCGCGACGGCTGCTCCGCGCGCCCCCGGCCGGCCGTCGCCCACGCCCAGCAGAGTGGGGCCCCCGCGTTCCGGGGCTGGGGGCCGGGGCGCCGCTCCGGACACGGACGGCCGCAGGCACGACGCGCGGGCGCCCCGCCCAGGGCTCGTCTTCAGCACCCGCACAGCCCAGGGACACCGCGGCTCTCCGGAGGCGGCGGCGCCAGGGGCTTCCCCTTGGCTTTTCCTCCCGCGGAGGCAGAGGCCGAGCCCACGGAAGCCCCCGACGGCCCTGCCCACGCTCGCAGGGACAAGAGCGGAGGCGGCAGAGTGTCCCCGGCGCGGAACCCGACGGCGGGCGGACGGACGGACGGCGGGCCGCCCACCTCCTGCGCGCCCCTCCCCTCGGCTCCTGGCGCCTCCCAGCCCCGCTACCTCCCGCCCGGAGCCGGGTGCGGCGGGTCTTTGGGGACCGGGGCACGAGACCACAGCAGCGGCTGCACGTGCTGACTGGCCGCGCCAGCCGCACCGACTCCCCCATCTGCCCGAGCGGGTTTCGCACGGGCGCTGCCTTCAAACGCGGCCGGAGCGCGCCACGTGCGCCGCGCGGACCGCAGGCCCAGGAGGGACGGCCCTCGGCCCCGCGCGCTCTGCATACTCCCACCAAGTGGGGCCGGGAGGCAGCGGCACTTGCCCCCGCGCGCCCCTGCTCGCCGGGAGAGCGCAGCCCGCGGGACCGGCTCTTCCCGCCCGGCCCCAGCCGCAGGCCGCTGGGGATTGGCTGCGGCTCGCTGCCCCGCGCCCCGCGGCGCCGAGCAGCCGGAGCCCGCGCGGGGAAGGCGCGAAGGCTGTGCGTGGCGCAGCGGCCGGACGGCGAGGCCTCGGGAGGAGGTACGGCTTGCGGGTTCCCGGCCCAGGCCGCCTGGCGGGGGCAGGGGCATCAGGGGGCGGGTGGGGACATTGCACCCCCTTCGCAGCCTGCCGCAGGAGCGCCCCGCTGTGGCCCCAGCCGCCCCTGCCCGGCGCTGCCCCTGACCCTGTGCGCTTGGTGTTCCCCCTCGTTTCGAAGAAGATTACAAAAGTTTTTTTTTAAGTTTAAACTTTATAGAAATCTTTAGTTTAAAAAGCACAGACGCACACAAGACCTACGTAAGCTGCAAGGGCACGCGTTCTAACTCCTTATCAAAGAGCCAGAGCGGGAAAAGTGGAGCGACGCTGGCCACATCTGCTTGGGTAGGGGGACGCGGCGGGAAGCACTCCTACCGACCATCCTCCAACATACTTGACTTTTTATGTTAAATTAAAAAAAAAAGCTTTGCTGAGCTTAATACCGGAAAAGCCACCTGTCTGCAGCGCACGCTTCGAGGGCTTTTCGTTAGCGTGTTTACACCTGTTACTGCAATCTAATTTTTACTGCAGCTCCAATGCTCCCCAGAAGCGACTGTGCATGCCTTGGCCGTCTCCATCCGCCCTGGCTGCCCGGCCCTGCGTTTGCCTTTTGGGGTGACCTTTTGTGTTGGGCTGCTTCCCCCCTAGCATAGACTTCTGCCATGCAAACACGTGGCGGCAGTGCGTTCCTTTTATATTGCCAAATAATATTCTTTTGGCGTGGATGTACCACAGTCGTTGGCTGGCACACATGTGAGTTGTTTGCAGTTTCAGGCTGTTAGCACCCCTTTGAGTAGGTGGTTGTGTGGACAGACTGCTGGGGTGGCTTTGTGACTCTCTGGGGGACCGGTCAGACTGCGCCACTGCACTCGCTCCTGGGGACAACGGGGTTCCCGTTTCGCCACACCCTCCGCGATAGGTGGTGGGTGTGACTCCCGGGTCCCTCATAGCTGAAGATGGGGGGCATCTTGCCATGTGCTTATGGGCTTTGTGTGTATGTTTTCGGGGGGATGTCTGGGAGCTCCTGTGCTTGCTTTGTTATTGAGTTTGAAGACTGTGGAGTTAAATGTTTGGATTTTTTTTACAAAAAGGCTTCTCCAGCTCTGTGTAGAGGCACTGAGCGTTCGTGGCCGAGTTGCCACGTTATTGTCTCAGAGCTGGGGGACCTCACCTGCACCGGAGCCATGGATAGCGCTGCCTGCTGGAGTGTCGCTGAGGACCGCGTCGGAGCCGACCTTAGCCACGGGCATGGCACTTGGCAGGCCCCCAGTGGTGTCTCTGAGAGGTGGGTGCCTGGGCTGGGGGCCTCGGCGCCTGCCTTGTTCCAGAAGCCCAGACTTTCCTAGGGATTACCAGGAAGTTGGGACCACCACTGATTGCCCTCTCAGTGTATAGTCACCCGTATTTAGGTCTTTTCATTATCTTAACCATTTTTAGTTCTATTTAGATTTATTGACAGCCAAAGCTCTTTCCTTGCACTGCTGGAAAAGCGTTACTGTTTTATTTTAAAATTCGCCATTTGTTTTTTTTCCTAAATAAAGGAAAATATTCCTTTAAATGACTAAGACAGACTTTTTAAAAAAATATTTTTTATTTGTTTGAAGGGCAGGGAGACAGAGCTCTCCCATCTGCTGGTTTATTCCTCAAATGCCTGAAACAGCTGGGCCAGGCCCGAGTGGGAACCCAGAACTCATTGTGGGTTTCCCCCGTGGGGGCGGGCACCCAGTCATTTGAGCCGTCATGGCTGCCTCCTGGGGTGTGCACTACCAGGAGGCTGGAACAGAGCCCAGACACTCCACTATGGAACGTGGCATCTGCGCTGCTACGCCAGAGGCCAGCCCCAGCCTGGTTATGTGTAGGAAATGCAGCAAGGCTTTGGAGTTGCAGGCCTGGGTTACTTGAGAACTTATGAGAGTTTTAAGCAAATCGTCTGGTACCTTAGGGCTTTGGTCTTCCCATCTTGAGGTGGAAAGGTAGGTAAAGCCCCGAGGAGCTGCAGGGAGGTGCTGCAGTCAACAGTGACTCCCGGATACCTGGGGAACCGCGGAGCTGTTTGGGTTCCCGTTTGGTGTGAACAGGACTCACAGCTTCGTCCATCTTAATTTCCAAGGCCTTGGCTGGCGCCGCGGCTCACTAGGCTAATCCTCCGCCTGAGGCGCTGGTACCCCAGGTTCTAGTCCCGGTTGGGGCGCTGGATTCTGTCCCGGTTGCCCCTCTTCCAGGCCAGCTCTCTGCTGTGGCCTGGGAGTGCAGTGGAGGATGGCCCAAGTGCTTGGGCCCTGCACCCCATGGGAGACCAGGAGGAAGCACCTGGCTCCTGGCTTTGGATCAGCGCAGCGCACCGGCCATAGCAGCCATTTGAGGGGTGAACCAACATAAGGAAGACCTTTCTCTCTGTCTCTCTTTCTCACTGTCTAACTCTGCCTGTCAAGGAAAAAAAAAATTTCCAAGGCCTTGTTCTCGCCCCAGGCCAGCCACAGCACCGTGAGGGAGAGGGTGTGGTTTTAAAGTTGCTTGTGGTACCTGCATCCATTTTTCTTTTGCATTTTTTTCCTAGAGACGTATTTGCTTGTTTGAAGGGCAAAGTGACAGGGAGAAAGGGAGATTTTCCATCTGCTGGTCCACTCCTCACATGGCTGCATCAGCCAGGGCTGGGCCAGGCTAAAGCTAAGAGCCGGGAATGCCACTGGGGTCTCCCACAAGGGTGCAGGGGCCCAAGCACTTGGCTCATCCTCTGCTGCCTTCCCAGGTGCATTAGCAGGGAGCTGGGTCAGAAGTGGAACAGCCAGGACTCGAACCAGCATGCATATGGGATTGCAAGTGGTGGCTGCACCACAATGCCGGCCCCTTGGATTCATTTTCTATTTGCTGCCATGACAAGTCATCACAAATGTGGCTCAATCACCACAGACATGGTGTCTTACAGTTCAGGGGGGTCAGAACTGTGACCTTGTCTCACTGGGCTAAGCTGAGGCCGCCCCCAGGGCCACACCTCCCTGGGGAGGCTGTACTTGGACAATCCGTTCCCATGGCTTTTCCAGCTTCAAGGCTTCAGCATCGCTTGGCTGGCGGCCTCTTCCTTCATCTTCACAGCCAGCCGCGCGGGTCGACTCCTTCTCTTTCCACAGCACATTAACCTTGCTTTGAAACTGTTCTCTCTTTTTCTGATCCTCTCCTCTGCCTCGCTCTTCTATTTCCAAAGACCCCTGTGATCACCTGGGCCCCCTCAGATTTTAAGGTTTTAAGGGCAGCTGATTAGCAGCCTTCATTGAAACCTGACATTCACGATGCCTGCGAATAGGATGTGGGCCACTCCGAGGGTGGGTGGTTTTCTGCCGACCCCCGCACCTGCTGGCAGCAGTGTCACAAGGACCGGTCCTGGGGCCCTCTCACTGTGGCTGGTTGGCTTTGCGGGTGACCCTGATGGAAAGCTGCTGCACCATGTAAGTCCCCTCCCTTCGCTCACCTTCAGCCAAGCCCCAGCCTTCTCTCCCCCTGATGCCTGCCCACCAGGCCCCAAGTGAAAAGCCCCTCGCCCCGGGATCTCCTGCCCGTGGATTCTACCTGAGTGCACGTTAGCTGTGAGAGACTAGCACAGGCCTGCCTCCCTCCTGCGCTGCTGCTCCTGGGCCCCGCCTCCGTGTCATTCTGACTGTCCTTCATTCCCCCACGCCATCTTCAGAGTGATCTAGCACCCGGATATGCTTCTGTCCCTGCTCTGGTTAAACCCTCACTCAGTTCTCCCAGCACGGGGATGTGCGGACTGCTGCGTCTTAGCCTCGGCTTCTCGCCTGCCTTTCCAGCTTCCTCACTGCTCCTGTGTGCACTTTCCAAGCCTTCCCCTGTCTCTGGGCCTTTGCACGTGCTGTTCCCAGTGCCTGGACCTTCAGCCTCCCTGCTGTGCCCCACCCATTTCTCCTTGCCCTCTGCTCAGTGTTAACTCTGGGATGCACAACCCCCATGACCCTCATTGAAAGTGCTGGATCCTGGTGTGTCTATAACCTCCCCCCACCCCGCCCAGGGTGAGCCCCACTTGGAGGCAGGGGCCTGCGCAGCTGTACAGTGAGTGCTCCCTGAGCAATTGAGTCCAGTGTTACTACTCAGGAATGTGGGTGGGGTTTTGGAGGGTGGAGATGGTTTATTTATATCATTTTAAAATTATTTTTTCAAATACATTTTATTATATGTATTTAAAATAGACAACATGATGTTCTAAGATACATTGCTGAGAGACTTTCAAAAAGTTTATGGAAATGATGTTAAAAGATGTTTATTTTGATGTAAAAAATTTTGGAATCCATGCATATGAGATCTCTTCAGAAAGTTCATGGCAAATGTGTAGGTCAGGGGCCGGTGCTGTGACGTAGTAGGTTAAGCCTCCACCTGCGGCACCACCATCCCGTATGGGTACCAGGTTCCTGTCCCAGCTGATCCTCTTCTGATCCAGCTCTCTGCTGTGGCCTGAAAAAGCTGTAGAAGATGGCCCAAGTGTTTGGGTCCCTGTACCCACATGGGAGACTCAGAGAAGGTTCCTGACTCCTGGCTTTGGGTTGGCCCAGCTCTGGCCGTTGCGGCCATTTGGGGAGCAAACCCACCATGGAAGACCTTTCTCTCTGTCTATCCCTCCCTCTGTAACTCTACCTCTCAAATAAACAATAAATAAAATCATAAAAACTATTTAAAAAGTGTATCAGAGCTGTGTGTGAATTTCAAACTTGTTTTGTACTACAATAAACTAAACTTATTTTTAAAGATTTATTTTTATTTATTTGAAATACAAAGTTACAGAGACAGGTAGAGATAGGGATGTCTTCCATCCACTGGTTCACTCCCCAAATGGCCACAACAGGTGAAGCTGGGCTGATCTGAAGTCAGGAGCCAGGAACTTCTGGGTATCTCACATGGGTGCAGGGGCCCAAGGACTTACACCATCTTCTACTGCTTTCCCAGGCCATAACAGAGAGTTGAATCGGAAGTGGAGCAGCTGGGACTCGAACTGGTGCCCATATGGGATGCCGCTTCAGGCTGCTGCACCACAGTGCTGGCCCCTAAACTAATCTTTTTAAAAAATTTTATTTATTTTTGACAGGCAGAGTTAGAGACAGAGAGACAGAGAGAAAGGTCTTCCTTTTGCCGTTGGTTCACCCCCCAAGTGGCCGCTATGGCAGGTGCATTGTGGCTGGCGCGATGCGCCGATCCAAAGCCAGGAGCCAGGTGCTTCCTCCTGGTCTCCCATATGGGTACAGGGCCCAAGGACATGGGCCATCCTCCACTGCCTTCCTGGACCACAGCAGAGAGCTGGACTGGAAGAGGAGCAACCGGGACAGAATCTGGTGCCCCAATCAGGGCTAGAACCCTGGGTGCTGGTGCCGCAGGCGGAGGATTAGCCTAGTGAGCCGCGGCGCCAGCCTCCTAAACTAATCTTTAACTCCAGTTTTCCATGAACTTTTTAAAGTACTCTCCTATTAAAATGGAGGGGCTGGTGCCGTGGCTCACTGCGGCGCCAGCATCCCATATGGGCGCCGGGTTCTAGTCCTGGCAGCTCCTCTTCCAGTCCAGCTCTCTGCTGTGGCCTGGGTGTGCAGTGGGGGATGGCCCAAGTGCTTGGGCACCTGCACCTGGCTCTGGGCTTCGGATCGTCATACTCCGGCCGTAGTGGCCATTTGGGGCGTGAACCAATGGAAGGAAGACGGTTCTTTCTGTCTCTCTCTCTCACTGTCTAGCTCTATCTGTCAAAAAAAAAAAAAAAGTTACTCTAGGGGAACAAATTAACATATCCATCAAATTAACAAGCGCATTATCTGTCATCACCCACTGCTCACGCCCAGCAGCTGAATCTATGCATTTAGCTGAACTCTTGAATCCAATGCAGCGTTGCCAGTACGGTCCTCCTGTGGTGCACGTGGTCTTTGCTCTTGTCATCCTTTTACCTGCAGCTCCCCGCTCCCCCCAACCTGCGCCGGTGTTTTATTCTCTTAGTTTTTTTGTTTGTTTGTTCTTCTAGGTTCATCCATGTTGTGGTGAATGGCAGAATCTTTTTGTTTTTTAAAGATTTATTTATTTATTTGAAAGGCAGAATTAGAAAGAGAGAGACAGACAGACAGAGAGATCTACTGATTGAGTCCCCAGATGCCTGCAATGTCCAGGGGTACGCTGTGCTGAAGCCAGGAGCTTCGTCTGGGTCTTCAATGAGGGTAGCAGGGGCCCAAGCATTTAGGATACCTGCTGTTGCCTTCCCAGGCCATTAGCAGGGAGCTGGATTGGGAGTGGAGCAGCCAGGACACAACTGGTACCTATACGGGATGCCAGTGTCCCAGGCGGCTGTTTAACCCACTGGGCCACAACACCAGCCTGCTTCCTTTTTAAAGGCTGAGTAGTATTCAGGTGTATATGTATACTGTGTTGTATGATATGCATCCCATTAGTGGGCGCTCTGGTCATTTCCATGTCGTGACTGCCGTGAGCGCGAGGGTGCAGATTCCGCTGCCTTTCCTTAGCTGTGCCTGTGTTCCCAGTGCAGGGCTTGCTGGGTTTGCTGGTGAAGAAGGTGTGAGCACTTTTTTTTTTTGAACAGGCAGAGTGGACAGAGAGAGAGAGACAGAGAGAAAGGTCTTCCTTTTTGCCATTGGTTCACCCTCCAATGGCTGCTGCGGCTGGCGCACTGTGGCTGGCGCACCACGCTGATCCGAAGCCAGGAGCCAGGTGCTTCTCCTGGTCTCCCATGGGGTGCAGGGCCCAAGCACTTGGGCCATCCTCCACTGCACTCCCGGGCCACAGCAGAGAGCTGGCCTGGAAGAGGGGCAACCGGGACAGAATCCAGTGCCCCAACCGGGACTAGAACCTGGTGTGCCAGCGCCGCAAGGCAGAGGATTAGCCTATTGAGCCACAGCGCCCGCCAAAGCCGTCATTATTTGCAGATAATTGCCCAAGCTGAACATAGGGAAGAATCAGTGACTGAGAATTAGCGCAGTTGAATACAAGATAAATACACAAAAGTCAATTGCATTTATCCACAATGCACTAGAAATTCAAGGAAGTTTAAATGTGATAAAAGTTATAGAAGACGTCAATGTGGAACCTTTTGGAGCTATGGAATGGCAGAAGGAAGGCTTCCTAAGTGGCAGCAGCATGGTGTGGAGAAGAGGGCTCCGCTGGGCGATTCTGGAAATGCTCTATAGATTCCATGCATTTTTTTAAACAAAATACTCAAAGAGGGGCTGGCAGTGTGGCACAATGAGTTAAGCTGCTGCCCATAGCACAGGCATCCCATATGGGTGCCAGTTTGAGTCCTGGCTGCTCTATTTCCCATCCAGCTCCCTGCTAATGTACCTGGGAAGATGGCCCAAGTGTTTGAGCCCTTGCACCCATGTGCAAGACCTGGATGAAGCTCCTGGCTCCTGGCTCTGGTCTGGCCAAGCTCTGGCCGTTGTGGCCATTTGGGGCATGAACCAGCAGATGGTAGATAATCTTTCTGTGTCTGTGTATTTGCCTCTCTATGTAACTCTGTCTTTCAAATTAATAAATAAATCTTTTTTAAAATGTGGAAAAAAAAAGAAACGAAACAGCAGTAGCCCGTTTCCAGGTACGTATCTGTTCCTGATATTGAAGGGAACGCCATCTAAGTTACATTATGCAGAATGAAATATGCTGTACATTTTTAAGCCCTTAATCCGTCGGGTATCTGCTTAGTGTAAGTTCTGCAGCGAAGCTCAATTTCTTTTTCCCTTTAGGAGAACCCGGTAGCCCCTTCTTTGCCAACTGATCTGCAATGCTGCTTTTTCTAGACCTTCCTTACCACATGCATCTATGTGTGGACCTATTCCATGGTTCCCTATACTTTTCTTCCTTCTATTTTTTAAAAAGATTTATTTATTTGAAAGACAGAGTTACAGAGGGAGAGATCTTCCATCTGCTGGTTCACTTTCTTCTCAAATGGCTGCGATGGCCAGGGCAGGGCCATGCCGAAGCCAGGATCCAAGAGCTCCATCTGGGTCTCCCACATGGGTGGCAGGGAGCCAAGCACTTGAAGTATCTTCTGCTGCTTTCCCAGGAATGTCATAGAGAAGTGGGTTGGAAGAGGAGCAGCCGGGACTCGAACTGGTGCTCATTAGGTGGCACAGCACGGGCCTGACTGCTGCTGTTTCTGTCAGTATTGTATTGTGGTCCTGCTCAATGCAGTAAGGCGGGGGGGAGGGCGGGGAGACATAAAAATTGAAGGAAAAAAGTGTCGTCTGCAGACACATTGCGGCCATCTGGGGAGTGAACCAGCGGATGGAGGATCTCTCTCCCTCCCTCCCCATCCCCTTCTTCTTTGGAACTGCCTTTCAGATAAATAGATAAATCTTAGCAATATGCAATATGTTAAGGTTAACAGCCCTTTACCTACCAAGGTAAAGTTCCAGTGAAATAACCAAAGCAAAATAAAACGTCTATTTTCATGCAAATATTTTTCATTGGTCAACACTCTTAAATATAAGTGAAAATAAAAATCTCTGAATGCTAAATCTTAAAAAAAAAAAAAAAAGAATGAACAAACAGGGGAGTCCTGTGTGGAGGCGGAGCTGGTGTTTCCTGGAGTGTGTGCTGTGGGGTCTGTGGATGAAGCATCATTGTGGTGTTTGAGGTTTGTTTCGCAGTAGCGTGGTGGCAGGGAGGGTGTGAGTTCAAGTTACCGAGGCCTTGTGATGGGAGGTAGAGAGCTGTAGCACTATTTATGTTTGAACGTTTCAAAGAAAAATACACAAGAGTAAGCTAAAAGGAAGCCCAGTGGACCAAAGACGGGTCATTTGAGCAATAAAAATACTACATTGGGGCCAAGCATTTGGCCTGGAGGTTAAGGTGCTGCTGAAGGCCTACTCCCTTTAGCCGGGTGCCCGGGTTCGAGTCCCAGCTCCGTTCCTGAGTCTGCCTTCCTGCTGCTGTGAGCCGTGGGAGGCAGCGGTGATGGGTCAGGCCTCTGGGTCCTGGCCACTCATGTGGGGACCTGAGTCTTCCCACTTCCCTCTTGTCTGCTTCGGCCTGGCTGTAGGGGGCATTTGAGGAGTGAACCCATGGCTGAGATTCTCTCTCTCTCTTAAATAAAAAAAAATTACTAATTTGGTTAAAACTCACCAATGATTAACAAAAACAACAATTAAAAAAATACCTAAGTAAAGAAAAGATAAACAGAAGTCACTGGGTACAGGCGCAGATGGAAAGGCAGTAGTCTATCAATATGAAATTTGGTAACTAAAGGCAAAAAATAAGTATTTATCCTGCTTTGCCAACATAAATGTTATTTCAGGGCAGACAACCCTAGTGAATATTAGAAAGTTGCTTGCAGAAGAAATCTAGCTCATAAATGTAGAGGAAATTTTAGAATTAGGAGATGAAGGTGTGTACGTAGGCTGCGGGTTAAGATGCCTGTGTCCGTGTCGCAGTACCAGCTCTCTGTACCTCTGGGTCTGACTACAGCTTGTAGACAGCAGTGATGGCTCAAGTAATAGGCGCCCTTCCACCTACGTGGGGAGCCTGGGCTGCATTCCTGGCTCTTGGCTTCAGCCTGGTCTAGTCCTGGCCATTGTGGGTATTTGGGGAGTGAACCTGCCTTTCAGAAATAAAAAGAATTAAAAGTTGCCATTTTTGCAAATCCCAATAAAATACCTGTGTCAGACAGTGGTCGTGTGAACACACTTGGTTCATGAGGACCAACGCTGGGGGTGATTTTACAGTGAAGGGAAACGGGTGTCATCGTGCGAGCTTGCCAACTAACTGTAGCGTCACTGGAAATGAGACACCAGACACGAGCTCCCTAAAGTGATGTGGCCTGGGCCGGCGCTGCGGCTCACTAGGCTAATCCTCTGCCTGTGGCGCCGGCACACCGGGTTCTAGTCCTGGTCGGGGCGCTGGATTCTGTCCCGGTTGCCCCTCTTCCAGGCCAGCTCTCTGCTGTGGCCCGGGAGTGCAGTGGAGGATGGCCCAAGTGCTTGGGCCCTGCACCCACATGGGAGACCAGGAGAAGTACCTGGCACCTGGCTTCGGATCAGCGTGATGTGCCGGCCGCGGCAGCCATTGTGGGGTGAACCAAAGGCAAAGGAAGACCTTTCTCTCTGTCTATGTCTCTCACTGTCCACTCTGCCTGTCAAAAAAAAAAAAGGGGGGGGGTGTGGCCTGAAGATGAGCACCTCCTCTTTATCCTAGCGGAAAGAAAACCAAGCATGCGTGTGTTGTACCTGATGAAGCCCTGGGGCTGGCTTCCAGGAGTGCAGGGAGTGGAAGATCAGGTCGGTGCTGCCGTAAAGCGACAGTGCTCTGGGCTGCAGGTAGCTGGGCCCGCGTCCACACAGAAGCCCGGAAGGAGAAAGGAGGGGTCGGAAGACACTTACAGAGAGGCAGAAGAGGCCTTGGACCGCGTGTTAATCCTGACGGGGATAAAATCAGATACTTTTGAGACAAGTGGTGAAAGCTCCTGCTCCCTGCTCGCACGGAGGCTTTGTTAGCTTTCTTCCTTGGCTGATGGCACCTGGCTGTGTGAGAAGGCGCCCTGTAAAGTGGTGCAGTACCTGGGGCAGGGGGTACAGTCACGGCACAGCGATAGTGGTGGTTGAGGCTCGGGATGGGTTTCGAGGGCTCACTGTACTCTGCACTTCTATGTATCTTTGGGGTTTTTTGGTTTGTCTTTAATGACAGAAAGGCAGTTATGTCCAGATCTGAGCACATCCCATCCCAGACCGCAGGGGCCTCTTAGCTTATGCCCCTCTGCCTGTTCTTCAGTGCCCACACCGCGGCGGGAGCGAGCCAGAGGGACGGCCAGCAGGTCTTGGTGCCCCTTCACGTGGGAGCCTCGGTGCTCAGAGGACCCTCCCATCCCCCTGCAACCCGGTAAGGCCAGATGGGAGCTGCTCCCCTCCCCCCACATCCTTACCTGCTCACGCCCCTGCGGCCTAGCCCGCACCTCCTCCATAAGCCTCCAGCCGGCCTTAGGGCCTTTGCACCTGCTACTCCTGCGGCTGAGCCTCCTCTGCTCCCAGGTCACCCTCGCAGGGCCCTCCCTGGCCCTTCTCCCTAGATCGCAGCACCCCTTCATCCTGTGCTCTCTGGCTAATGTCTCTTTCCCACTTGCCATGGTCACACTCACCAAACACTTCACTTACTCCTCCTTCCCACGACTTATCTACTCCAGAGAAGATGAGCACGGGACGCGGAGGGGTCTGTGTTGTTCTCTCTCTCCTTTTTGGCCAATCGCAGTTGGCTTTATTTTTTTTTTTTAAGATTTATTTATTTATTTACAAGTCAGAGTTACACAGAGAGAGGAGAGGCAGAGAGAGAGAGAGAGAGGGAGAGAGAGAAAAAGGACTTCCATCCTATGGTTCACTCCCCAGATGGCCACAACGGCTGGAGCTGTGCCCATCCGAAGCCAGGAGCCAGGAGCCTCTTCCGGATCTTCCACATGGGTGCAGGGGCCCAAGGACTTGGGCCATCTTCCACTGCTTTCTCAGGCCACAGCAGAGAGCTGGATCAGAAGTGGAGCAGCCGGGTCTCGAACTGGCGCCCACATGGGACGCCGGTGCCACAGAGCCGGCCCTGGCTTTATTTGTGATTCTGGATCTTCCTCAGGCCACACTGCAATCGGTTCAGAACGCTCCACTGTCTACTCTGTTGCACCAAAACCATTTCTAGCAGAGCTGGCGCTTCATAAATCCTGCTGAGTGCAGGAATGAGTGCGCGTGGGGGGCTTCTTCAAGGGCTTTAATAATCAAGGAGGGCAGCAGGAGGGGCTGTGAGGGCCAGGGCGTGATGTGCACGTGAGTGTCGAGACAGAGGAATTAGAGCTCGTGTGTGTGCAGGGCCCAGAGGCCTGAGAAGGCGGGCAGGAGGAGGCATGGGTGCCAGGCAGCTCCTCCGTGTGCACAGCGGTCCAGATGCGGGGAGGGCGTGGAGGTTCCCCTTTGGTTGCTTCTCATCGCTGTGAGTAGAGCCACGGCTGTCCGCAGAGTAGGAGGAGGGCGTGGCAGGCTTGTGCAGTGCTTCTGGGGGGTGGGGGGTGCTGGTGACGAGGAATAGGGAGTAGGAATGCCACAGGCGCTTGGTGCAGTACAGTGGGGGACCCTGGTGTGTCAGCAAGGACACTGCAGGTGGGAGTGGGACAGGATGCATGGGAGGGGCTGAGTTGCAGGAGAGGGGAGGGGGCAGGGTCTGAAGGACCCCAGCAGGGAGATGGGACCGGGTCGGAGTGCGGGGACGAGTGGTCATTGGCAATGACAAGGTGTGGGGATGAATGGCAGGGAGCACTCGGTCCCTTCCTGTTCTCCGTGTGTTTTTCTCTGACTTTTGTCATTCCACGTATTTTAGAAGTGTGCCCACGTCGGCACATGCAGCTGTCTTCAGTAGCAGCGCTTCTCTGTAGGAGTCTACCACAGCCTGTTTTCCGGCTGGTGGTCACCCCGAAGCTTAAATCGCACAGAATGGTCTGTATTGGACCACTGTGCACCTGCAAACACCCCCATTTCCCACACCGTGGTTCACACTAATATTTTCCCAGCATTCACTGCCCCAGCAGGGCTTTGGTGAAGCGGCTGGCATGTGTGTGTGCGTGCACGTGTGTGGAGTGTCTCTGGGTGTGGGACCCCCGGGTCCCACAGTTCACACAGCCTGACTTGGCACTTCCTCTGTGCACTGTCCGGTGCCACGTCACTGCCCTCCTGGTTCTTAGCGCGTGGGGGACCGCAGTGAGTGCCTGTCTATGCTGGTGCTGTGGTTAGTACCGCTGTGGAGCCCTTCGGCGAAGTGGCTGCAGACGGTGGCCTGCGAGGGTCGCGCCGGGGAGTGAAACCGTCACGAAGCAGAGAGCGCCACCGATCCGTGACCTCCGCAGGGGCCAGCAGTGTGTGTGTGGGGGGTCACTGCTGATGTTTCTGTTCTGCTTATCTGTGGTTTTTAAATATTTCTCCAACAAACACTGAATGTTTTTATAATTAAAAAATCCTAATACGTTATTTTCATTATTTAAAATAGCTATAAAGGAGTCCCAAAGGGACGGGAGGCAATTTTAGCTTACTATACCAGTGCTTCTGTCAAATCTGTGATCCATCAACACATTGTAAAATAAGCAGATTCAGCCATGGAGAGGAAGAAGGAAAAAGCCCCAGTGAGGGCATGCCTTTGGATTCTAGGAATTCCCGATGGACGGGTCGGTGTCACAGCAGCAGCCTGAGCCGGTGCAGTGGCCTCAGGACAGAGGATTGAGGTTCCATGGGGGAGGGGTGGGGGGTCCTCTCCTCTGGCCCGCAAGCAGTTTCTGAAAAGCAGAGCTTCCTGAGTCACTTGACGGCTCAGAACGGGTTTTGACCTTGGTTGCAGATTAAAATCCTCTGGGGTGCTTTTAAGAAATATGCACGCTCTAGTCCCAAACCCAGCAATTTTGTTCATCTGGGGTGGGCTAGGCATTGCACTGGTAGTAAAATGAAGGAAGGGAGGGAGGGAGGGAGGGAGCGATTACTCCTAGTGGAGCCAGCACCGCGGCTCACTAGGCTAATCCTCCGCCTAGCAGCTCCGGCACACCGGGTTCTAGTCCTGGTCGGGGCGCCGGATTCTGTCCCGGTTGCCCCTCTTCCAGGCCAGCTCTCTGCTCTCTGCTGTGGCCTGGGAGTGCAGTGGAGGATGGCCCAAGTGCTTGGGCCCTACACCCCATGAGAGACCAGGAGAAGCACCTGGCGCCTGCCATTGGATGAGCGCGGTGCACCGGCCGCAGGGCGCCAGCCGCAGTGGCCATTGTGGGGTGAACCAACGGAAAAGGAAGACCTTTCTCTCTCTCTCTCTCACTGTCTAACTCTGCCTGTCCAAAAAAAAAAAAAAAAAAAAAGAGTTGCTGTTAAAAGAAAGATGGTGTAAATACACGTTTTGTTTGTTTGTTTTCCAAAATAGAGTTTTTTGGGGAAGATTCAATTTTCTTTTGTTTTAGGAAATCTGGGTACGGTACAGCCCTGGTGGAGCGGCGGGGCGCAGGGGGAGCTGAGAGCCGGGGTTGAGGCCCGTGGTGGGCGCCGGGTGCTATCTGGCCCTCGGGAAAGCAGAATCCGTAGGGCACAACCGAGTCAGGAGGGAGAGGGCTGGAGGACACAGAGGCACCAGGCAGCTCTTTCTACAAGTTCGGCAGAAAAGAGCAAACTAGGGTGTAGTTCAGGAGCGCGTGAGGGCAGTGTAGACATTATCTCAGAGTAGGGGAGGGGCAGGCCGGGAGGGAATGGGGCCAGGGTTCACTGGAGAGGGAAACAGCCTGGGGCTATGGGGGCTGTGGCCCTACCCTAACAGTTGAGAAGTAGTAGAAGTCACCTCCTCCTGGGAGCCCGCCCTGACCACCTCTGAATCTGGGTTAAATGCCCACGGCATGTGCCCCTGTAGTCACCCGTGCTTCCTCGTTGGGGAATTATCACCCTGTGATGAAATGTTCAGTACGCTAATGACTTCTCTGTACCTCTCTCTCGACCGTGGAGCGTCATGGAAGTCTGTCTTGTGTGTCTGTATTTGCAGCGCTTAGCACAAAACCTGGTACCCGCAGCACATCATGGATTTTCAGTAAGCAGGTATTGCATGGGTGCAGGTGGCCTGGCTGGGGATCTGAAACCTGGAGAACGGGCTGTACGTGGTGCCTCAGGTGTCCTTGTCTTTCGCTCGCTGGCTGTCTCCTGCAGGACTACAGCCCTGTGCATGTGCACAGATGCAGACTGGCTGCAGGTGGCAGCCATTTTGCTTTGGGAAGCACCTCCTCTCCTCGCCCTCCACTTTGCCCCATGCCCTGATGTTGCAGCCCAGCCTGCAGTGCCCTAGGCTGCGCCCAGGGTGCTGTGCAGAGTGACACCCTGGCCACCACTGCCTGTGTTCACAGTCCCCGGCTCAGCACTGCTGCTGGCTCATCAGTATAGCCCTGGCTCACTGGCCCCGGACCTTGGTGTTTTTCTGGTCGCGTCCTCTCTCTGCTTCTCACTTGGGGGCAGTGAACCCACCATCCTCAGCCTCAGTTGCCCCTGAAACTTTGGCCTTCCCTTTCTCGGGTTTCCCCTTCCAAAGTTGTTGTAAAAGTGCTTTGAATGCAGTGTTAGACCCACAACCGGGGAGGGGGATGTGGTGTCCAGCGATGGATCCACCCCTTCCTTCTGGTCCTCACTGGCCCCGCATGGTCCCTCGCATTGCCCGGGCTGGGGCCCCAGTCTGCCACCCTCTTGGCCAGCTTGTGCGGCCGGCGCGGCAGCTCCTGCATGGGAGAAGCCCGGGGCCCCAGCACCCTCTCTGCCTTTCTTCGCAGCTTTGCGTTTGTCAGCCTGGGCTCGGTGCAGGCAGTGGCCCTCGGGATCCAGGAGCTGAACAGCAGGCTCTTCCAGAAGCAGAGACTGTGAATCCAGCAGGAGACCCCCAGGAGGAGCCCTGACTGGGCCGAGCACCCCCCCGCCCCCATCGGCCGGCTGGCAGGTGTCCTGGCTGCTTCCTGGGTCTCCCCTCCTCCTTCCAGTCTCACAGTGGAGGCGGCAGGAGCCTGGGTTGGATAAGACAGCCTTTAAGATCTTCCCCAGGGGCTGGCGCTGTGGCGTAGCGGGTAAAGGCGCAGCCTGCAGTGCCGGCATCCCATATGGGCGCTGGTTTGAGTCCCGGCTGCTTCACTTCCAGTGCAGCTCTCTGCTATGGCCTGGGAAAACAGTGGAAGATGGGCCGGGGTGGGGGTGGGAGGGCTTCTGAGCCTCCCTTTTCTCTGGCCTTGTCCTCTGTCATCCACTGTGGATGGAAACGGTTAGTGCATTCCTCTGTCCCACAGCTCTTGGGGGTGAGTTTCCCCACAGCTCTTGGGGGTGAGTTTCGTCCTGTGCTCCCAGGACAGGGAACTGAGAGGGACCTGAGTCTCACTTGCCATCTCTTATAGGGGGCGGGCGGAGGGGAGGGGGAGCAGCAACAGTGCTATTAACACAATTCCCATACACTGGGAAGTTATTTTTTTTTCCTAATTATTTTATTTATTTGAAAGGCAGAGTGACAGAGACAGAGAGAGAGCTTCTGTTCACTGGTTCATTGCCCAAACACCCACAACAGTCAGGGCTGAGCCAGGCTGTTGCCAGGAGCCAGGAATTCCATCCAGGGCTCCCACATGGGTGCAGGGGCCCATGCATCTGGGCCATCTTGTGCTGCTTTCCCAGGAGCATTAGCAGGGAGCTGGGTTGGAAACCGAGCAGCCAGGACTTGAACTGGCGCTCTGGTGTGCGATTCTGGCATTGCTGGCAGCCGTTTAACTCACTGTGCCACAACACCAGCCCCACATTTTGGAAACTTTAAAACACATTCCTAGGTAAACAACACGTGGGTCAAAGAAGAAATCCTAACAGATATTTAAAAATACTCAGAACTGAGCAAAAAAAGAAAATATTACCAATGAGAAGTTTGGGACACAGTGAAAGTAATACTTAGTTCAATCTTAAACGAGCAAAGAAGGAAAATTGAAAAGGAACGAACTATGAGTTGATTAAAGAAGTCGATTGAGGGGCTGGTGCTGTGGCGCAGTGGGTTAATCATCCGCCTCCGGCGCTGGCATCTCATATGAGTGCCGGTTCGAGTCCCAGCTGCTGCTCTTCCAATCCAGCTCTCTGCTATGGCCTGGAAAAGCAGTAGAAGATGGCCCAAGTTCTTGGGCCCTTGTACCCAAATGAGAGACCTGGAGGAAGCTCCTGGCACCTGTCTCCTGGTTTGGATCAAGCTCAGTTCCAGCCATTGTGGCCATCTGGGGAGTGAACCATCAGATGGAAGACTTCTGTCTCTATGCCTCTGCCTCTGCCTCTCTGTATCTCTGTCTTTCAAGTATATACATATATATATATATATATATATATATATATACACACATATATATATTTAAAGTATGTACCTCTTCCTTTTCCACTTATTTTACTTTTTAAAAAGATTTATTTATTTTATTTGAAAGGCAAAGTTACGGAGAGTCAGAGACAGAGGCAGAGAGAAAAAGAAAGAGGTCTTCTGTCTGCTGGTTCACTCCCCAGATGGCTGCAATAGGCAGAGCTACGCTGACCCGAAGCCAGGAGCCAGGAGTGTCTTCCGGGTCTCCCACGTGGGTACAGGAGCCCAAGGACTTGGGCCATCTTCCACTGCTTTCCCAGGCTGTAGTGGAGAGCTGGATTGGATGGAAGTGGAGCAGCCAGGACTCAAACTGGCACCCATATGGGATGCTGGCACTGCAGGTGGAGGCTTAACCCACTATACCACAGTGCTGGCCCCTAAATACACCTTTTAAGAACAATGCACCTCTTAGGAACCCCAGGTGTATGCACCCCTTAGGTACCCCAAGTGTAGTTCCCCAGGCAGAGATGGGGACCATGAGGAGACACAGCCCAGCAGCCGTCTGGAGGGCGGCAGTGAGCAGACGCAAGGCTGGGGCTGGGCAGCAGCTCCCGCCCTGGGGGTGCTGTGAGTATTGTCAGGGCCTGGTGTGCGTGTGGGGACACCTCCCTCTCCCACCCCCACCCCAGCCCTCAATGTCTATCCTCTCCCTGCTCAGACCCACCAGCTAATTCTGCAGCTGGAGCTCTTGGCACACCAGGCCAGCGGGTAGGAATGTCCCAGAGCACAGGGAAGGGAGAATCCCAGCTGTTGACAGGTCTGGGCTGATTCCTGCACTGTCCCGGCTGTGGGGCTTCGGTGTGGCAGCGGCGTCGAGGCTGTCTTGATCCCTGTGGCTCCCACGTGGCCACAGCTGCGTCCCCAGCATCCTGTGTCTGGGGGTGTGCCTGCTGTGCTGATTGGATGATGATTATGTCGCTTGTCCTCTGAAACTGAATTTCACACACTGTCAAAACTGGGCTTGTCATGTATATCTCTTAAATCATGAGAATAACAATTAGGCCCAAAATGGTTTAAAATGTTTCTGAGCTAATAACCATCTTCTATCTGTGAATTGGTTCTTGGGGTTGGATTCAGAACGAAATTCTAAATTAAAGGTCCCTTCCCCGCTCAGCTGGAGGAGGGTGCGTTAGTGCCAGGAAGTGGGTGCCGTGACCCTCCCGTTCTGCCAGTGCAGACACCAAGGGGCTCACCCCGAGTTAATCAGCAGTTGGTCCTAGAACCAGGCCTGGCACCCAGGCAGGCCCCGGAACCCCCACTCTTGGCCGCTCTGCTGTCCTGCTGCAGGGGCTCGAGTGCCTGCGGCCAGCCCCACCAGAGCGTCACATGCAGGCAGGTGCAGTAGAGAACAGAAGCGGAGGCACGGCTGAGAGAGCCGAGAACCAGCCCCAGCCCCTTTTGTGTTGACTTTCTTCATCCCCGCCCGCATGAGGGTGCTTCACGAAGTCCCTGGAGAACGGAGATGAAACGTGAGTTTGCTTTCTTGCAAAAAGGTATACAATCCCCGTGTAGGTTTTTTTTTAAGTCATCTTCGTCTTCCTTGAAGAGGGCTTGTCTTCACTGAGTGCTTCCTGAGTGCCAGGCTTTCTCCAGGCCTGGTGCTGTCAGCATTCAAGGTCACTGCTGGAAGGGGAGTGTGATCGTGATTCTTGTTCTTGAGACGCTTCTGTTCCAGTGGGAAGGCAGGAAAAGCTGGTGTCAGAGGGGCCGGCGCTGTGGCATAGCGGGTAAAGCTGCCACCTACAGTGCCAGCATCCCATATGGGCGCCGGTTCAGATCCTGGCTGCTCCACTTCTGATCCAGCTCTCTGCTATGGCCTGGGAAAGCAGTAGAAGGTGGCCCAAAGCCTTGGGCCCCTGCACCTGTGTGGGAGACCTGGAAGAAGCTCCTGGCTCCTGGCTTCGGATTGGCACAGCTCCGGCTGTTGTGGCCATCTCTCTCTGCCTCTCCTTCTCTTTGTGTGTAACTGTGACTTTCAAGTAAAGTAAATAAATCTTTAAAAAAACCCAAAAAGCTAGTAACAGGTATCAGAGCTAAAATAAGATGGGTGGAGCCGGCATGCAGCAGGTGAGGGTGACCCTTGTGTGGGCAGTTGGGTCTGCACCAGCTAGGAAAGCCAGAGCAATCTAGACAGAGGGAGGAGGCCTGTCAGTGGCAGGAGGTGAGCCTGGGGGAGGGAGCGCGGGAAGGAGGGGCAGGGCAGTGGCCCTGGCAGGCCCAGTGCAGACTGGGAGATCCGATGTGAGCACAGTGGGAAGACATAGGAGATTCTGGTACTCGTGTAATGGGATCTGATTTCCATTTTGTAAACCATGGTGTAGTGAGGTCAGCGCTGTGTTATAGCAGATTAAAGCTCTGGTCTGCAGTGCCAGCAACCTATATGGGCACTGGTTCGAGTCCCAGCTGTTCCACTTCGGATCCAGCTCTCTGCTATGACCTGGGGAAGCTGCAGAAGATGCCCCAGTGGTTGGGCCCCTGCACTCACGTGGGAGACCCAGAGGAAGCTTCAGGCTCCTGGCTTGAGATTGGCCCGGCTCCGGCTGTTGTGGTCATTTGGGGAATTAATCAGTGGATGGAAGACCTCTCTCTGTCTGTCTGTCTGTCTCTGTCTCTCTCTCTCTGCCTCTGTAACTCTACCTTTCAAATAAATAAATAAGTCTTTAGGAAAAACATCCACACAATAACTTTTAAAAAATGGCGTTGCAGGGCTGGCCTTGTGGCTCAGCAGGTTAAGCTGCGGCGTGCGATGCTGGTGTCCTATATGAGCGCTGGTTTGAGTCCCGGCTGCTCCGCTTCCGATCCAGCTCCCTGCTGCTGTGCCAGGGAGGGCAGGGAACATGGCCCAAGTGCTAGGGTCCCTGTACCCACGTGGGGCACCACATGGAGCTCCTGGCTCCTGGCTTTGACCTGGTTCAGCCCCTGCCTTTGTGGCCATTTGGGGGAGTTACTCAGCAGATAGAAGATGTCTCTCTCTCTACCTCTCCCTCAGTCTCTGTAATTCTCCCTTTCAAGTAAATAAATCTTAAAAAAGAAAACAAAAAAAGTGGCATTGCCTGCAGGCCATTGGGTTGTGGGGCGAGCTCGGCAGCCAGGAACACCCTGGAGGCCATTGCTAACGGCTGGCAGGAGTGGCAAGAGGGGAACGCAGGGCTCCGGTGTGTCTGGAGGAACCGGGTGCTGATCGGTGTGCTGTGGGAGTGGGGACAAATGAGTTTGGCCAGAACCGCCTTGTCCATTGTGATGCCATTGAGAAAGCCAGGCTGACGCAGCCTGGGGAGGGTCTGTGCTGGGCACACGGTGTGTGGGCCTCCCAGCTGTCTGTCAGGTGGCAGCTCCACATCTGGGCAGGATCCCAGAGAAGGGCGGGGCTGGGGAGCCGCCTTGGAGCGTCTGTGGTGTGCCCCTGGCACAGGAGACCCTGGAGCAGGAGGCAGCCTTGGGTCTGGCCATGGGGATGCGCCCAGGCCTGGGATGTGCCAGCTTCTAGTGGCCGAGCTGGGAGAGGAGGGAAACCCACCCGGGGCCACCGAGAGGCAGGGAAGAGGGAGTGGGTAGAACACTGCCAGCAGACAGGGGCCCGAGAGGAGCCACCAGCCCTGGCAGCTCGCAGGACACCTGAACGGAGGGGACCGTGTGGAAGCAGCCAGCGCTCCTGATGCCCCCTGTGTGAAGTGATCAGAGCAGATGTGGGGTCAAGTCAGGGTCTTCGTTCGTCCATAGGGGAAAGGTCCCCATGGGAGGGGGAACGGCGGGGGAGGAGGCGGGGCCTGCGGGGAGGTGGAGAGGGTGAGCCGTGACATGGGGACTGCCTGTCTGACCACCCCTGTGTCTGGTGATGAAGAGGCAGCTGCACTGAGTGGGCACGGGCGGGCAGTGGGCTTCCCAGGGCCCGCGGGGGATTGTGGTGCCGAGCGCTCCTGCGCAGTGGCCTTACACGTGGCAGAGGGTGGGGGGCGGGTCCTTGCATATTTCTAGGGTTGGGAGATTTGCAGGTGAGGATGATGGGGGCAGGGGGGGGGGAGCCAGCATGGGTTGGTGCTGCGTGGTTGTACCAGTGGCAGGACACCCGTAGCCCTCCCCTCACCTCCTCCCAGCATCGCCATCCTCCCCCGTCTCTTCTCTTTCCCCCAAGAGCTGTCCACAGGGGCCTGCCCAAGGGAGGCAGTGCTGGCCGTGCCTCGCTCTGCCTCCAGCTCATCCGGGAACGTAGCCCCCATGGAGCACTGCCTGGCAGCAGCCTCCCTACCTCCCCTTCCTTTCTTCTTTTTTTAAGATTTATTTATTTGAAAGAGTGACAGAGAGGGAAACAGAGGGAGAGATCTTCCATCTGCTAGTTCACTCCCTAAAATGGCAGCAACAGCCAGGGCTGGACCAGGCCGAAGCCAGGAGCCAAGAATTCCATCCGGGTCCCCCATGTGGGTGGCAAAGACCCAAGCAGTTGGACCATCACCAGCTGTTCTCCCAGGCACATTAGCAGGCAGCTGGATCAGAGGCAGAGCAGCTGGTGTGGGAGGCCAGTGTCCGAGCAGCGGCTTGCCCCCCTGGCCCCGCCGCCAGCCCCATCCCACTTTTTGAGAGCCTTGTCTGGGTTGACGCCTGTGTGGGCACAGGGCCGGTGCTGCTGTCTCCAGTCTTGGAGCTATTGAGACACCGAGGGCGCGTTTCCTTTTCCTCTGGGAGGAACTTGCAAAGCCGCTGCTGGTGAGGTCCTGAGCTGCCATCCGCTCCGAGACGCCCCCTTCACAGCCCCAGCCCGCACGGGGCCCCAGCTCCCCACAGCCGCGTGCCCCCTCACCCCATGTGTAGGAAGCACTCCTTCCCCTTCTTGTCCCAAGAAGCCTTCTCAGAGGATGTCCTCCGGCCGCCTTCCCCACGTGGTGGGCGGGGCCAAGGCCGGGGCGGGGCGGTGGGGGGAGGGGACAAGAGCCGTGCGCTCCCTCCAGGACTTCGGCCTTCCCGTGTGTGCACAGCTCGCTCCTGTGGCTTGTGTCGAGCCCTGTGAGACAGAGAAGCCGAGGGCAGCCTTCTTGGCAGTTCCCATGGAAATGAGGTGAGCACGGCACAGGAAGGCCAGCAGGCCAAAGGCCCCTAGCAGCGTCGTTCCGACCCCCAGAGCAGCTGCCGTACCTGGCCCTGGACCCCAGTCCTCATGCCAGGGAGAGGCCGGGTCGCCTGCTGGGCTGGACATGCTTCGGCCACTGCGGGTCTTGTGTGGCCTCTCGTGGCTGTGGCCTTCACGGCCGCAGGTGACTGGGGCAGGAGTGGGGCAGTGCTGGCAGGACATGGACGCAGGGAGGGGCTCTGGGTTCATCGCACATCCTGCCTGGTGGACAGCAGAGGTCCGTGAGTCCCTGTGGCAGGCTGCACGCCCACCCAGCCAGGGCATCAGCCTGTCTCTGTGCGGAGCTGCCAGCTGCTCCCCGCTCCCCGGCCCACCAGCCCCTGTGCCCACTGCACCGCCATTCCTCCCCTCTGTATCGTGGTGCCTTGGGTGCTTGTCTGCCCCCGCCTCCTGCAGGGGGTGACCCATCCCCGCCCACCCAGTGTCTGCAGGGCAGGTGTTAGTCCCCTTCACTCCTCATGCACCTGCCTCCCTGTTCCCCTCCTTGCCCTTGGCCCCCCCCCCCCCAGGGGCTCCTTTCCCATGCTGCTGAGGCAATGCTTCTAGGACCTGCACTGGCTGGCTCTCACCCGCCATGTCCACAGGCCCGTCAGGCTGCTGGTGACTGGTGGTGTCCCACCACGTATGTCACTGAGGTATGGGCTGGCCAGTGGCCCTGTTGGGCTTCTGTGGGAACCTTCCTGCAGCAAGTGTGGTAATGAGGGCCAGTGAGACCAGGGTGACCGCCATCTCATCCCCTGGCCTCAGTCTCATGCTCCCGCCTTGTGCCCTTGGGGCAGAGTAGCGGTGCTCACCTGGCAGGTGTCACCCGCAGACAGTGGGGCTGCTGTGTGTGTGCACCCCACAGAGCCTGCACCAGAACGTGCAGATGCTGTTCAGCACCCTGGCCAAGGCCAGGAGCAGTAGCCCTACCTGGTGCATGCACCCTGCCGCGGGGGACCTGCTGTCTCACCGAGAACCGCCTAGGTGACCGTGGCCACGCCTGCAACAGGTTGGAGGGCATGGGAGAGCCTGCGGGAAGAACCGCTCCACATCCCCTCACTTCTCCTCTTCTGGCCCTGGGTTCTTCCCTCTGCCTATGATCACCTCCCTGCCCAAGGAGGGCAGAGGCGGAGCAAACTAGCTGCATGCCTCCCAGCCTCCCTTCCACACCGCTTTGCTGAAGGCTGTGTGTGTGGCACGGGGCAGGACAGCCCTCACCTCTTGACCTCCTTGCCTCCGGCCAGGTGCTGGGTACTGGACAGGGTGGACACCTGGGCTGTGGTCATGTCCGTCGATTTTGGCCAGCTGCCCGCCGTCCCTGTGCAGTCACTGTGCAGCCTGGACAGCAACACCCTCTGGGCCATCCCCCCTCCGGCTCAGCCGTTCAAGCTGGAGAAAAGTGAGGCGTCTTGCACCCTGTTCCCGCCTCTGGGATCGCAGTGGGGTTGGGGCCGTGGGCGGCTGAGGCCCTGGGGATTCTCTTCCTGTCTCTGTTGGGTGGCTGTAACCTCAGTTTGCAGCATCTGCCTCTAGCAAAGCTGCTGTGTGTTTTGGCTTTCACACCTGGGCTGTGGAGCCCCAAGACTTGGAGAGGGACCTCAGGTGCTCTGCAAAAGACGGAGTCCTCTGGGTGGGGCCGGGCAGGCTTCCCAGCTCTCAGCTGATCGCTTCGAGTTTTGCTTAAAATTTCACTGGATCGGGGCTGGTGCTGTGGCATAGCAGATCAAGCTGCTGTCTGCAGTGCCAGCATGCCGTACTGGCGCTGGTTTATGTCCCAGCTGCTCCAATTCCAATCCAGCTCCCTGCTGATGGTCTGGGAAAAGCTGCAGAAGATGGCCAAGTGTTTGGGCCCCTGCCACCTGTGTGGGAGACCCAGATGAAGCTCCTGGCTTCGGCCTGGCCCAGTCCTGGCTGTTATGGCCAACCAGGGAGTAAGTAAGCAGATGGAAGATGTCTGCCCCTCTCTATAATTCTAACTTTCAAATAAATTAATATTTATTTATTTATTTTTAAAAATTGATTTCACAGGAAAATGGTCCTGCTCTAGGAGGTTTGAGCGCTGGATGCAGGGTCTGCTCCCAAAGTGTTCTTCCTGTGTAGATCCAGACACCTGTTGGGGCCTCAGTCTCCACGTCCTAGAAATGGGGAGGCCCCCTCCCTGCCCTGTTCCTTCTTGGTCGGGGTTAGGTGAAATGTAGGAGTGAAAAATGCTGTGGGGGATCAAGAGAAGAGGTGAAGCCTCCCCCTCCCCCCCATACACACACGAAGTAGGATGGAAAGGTGTCTCCTGGAGGTGCAGGGCCGGGCTCCCTGGGAGGCCAGCAGGGCTTGTGCCCAGTGGTCAGGCAGCGCCACCCAGAGGTCGTGTCAGGTCATTGCATGAAGAGAGGCTGCAGGCTGCCCCTGCTCTGGGCATGGGAAGGCAGCCCAGAGAGGAGGAGCCTCCTGTGCTCGCGCAGCGCCTGGCCTGCCACACAAGGGCCGTGGTGCCCGGTCCCGAGGTGCCAGGGGCGTGCTGAGCCCTGCTGGCCCTGAGCCGCCGGAGGGCGTCTAACAGGTGTGCGGTTTTCCTTTACAGATGGGAAACTAAGTTTAGAGGGTGAAGACAGTCTCACAGCGGTAAGTGGCCTTGCTGGGGACGGCGCCCAGGCCCAATGCTGGACCGGGCCAGTCCTGAGTGTGTGAGCAGCCCCAGGGCCTGGTGCGGCAAGATGAGTTGAGTAAGGGAAGACCTCCTGGAGAAATGCAGATTTGATTTTTTTTCTTTTTATTTGAGCGATAGCTCTCCCACCTACCTACTCCCCAGACACCCTCAGCTTCCAGGGCAGGTCTGAAGCTGGAAGCCAGAAACTCAATCCAGGTCTCCCACACGCGTGGCAGAAACCCGGTTCCTGCCTTCCAGGGTTTGCAACAGCAGGAAGCCAGAGTCGGGTACCGAACCCCTGTACTCCGCTGTGGGACGTGGGTGTCTCAGCTGGCATCTTAACCACTCAATCGGCCAATGCCTGCCCCGCCTCGTTCCAGCGTGAGAGTGCTTGCTTAGCTGGTGAACACCTGTTTCATAACCGCGTTTCCCCCACAGCAGCTCTGGGTGAGCAGTTTTCTGTCCCCAGATCAGGCCAGTGGAGAACACTAGCTGCCAGACCCTGTAACTGCTAGGCACGCGCCGTACCCTTTCTTGCCGCCCCAGCTCTCGCCAGCCTGCGTGCTTCTCCAGGTGGTGCTGAGTTGGCTGGGCGGGGCAGGAGTGCAGCCAGTGCACTTGCCTTGGGGCCCCGCCCTGCTTCCCCTCCCTCCCTCCTCCTGCCCCAGCAGGTGCCACTGAGGCTGTGCTGGGCTTGTGCTGTGCAGACCTTCTGGGTTCCCGTCGGGGTTGTCCCTCAGATCCTCAGAGGGAGAATCCCTGGGGCTTTGACCTGGGAGCTAAGCACCCCTGCCATGCATGCTCCGCTGCCCTCCCCAGGCCACGCTCAGGGCGTGCTGCGTGCCCTGCCCAGGCCAGAAACCCTGTGTACAGCGGGCATTGGGAGGAACAAGCTGAAGTTCCCCTAGGGGTCAGGCGGACCCGCTGGGGATGGTCCTTCACTGTATTTCTTTGCCTTCCAATCCTGTCCTCAAGTTTGAAGAGTTTGAGTGACGGGCTCCAGGTGGCATTCGGCCTCTCCCCGCGCCCCAGGTCTACTCGGCCTGCCTTGCCCTCCTGCGCCCCTTTGACTCCTGAGTCCTGGAGGTGAGAAAGGCCAGACTGGGCCCTGGGCGTTTGGTTTCCATTTTACCTTGCTCCAAGCTCACCTCTTATGGGACATCCCTTTGTCTCTGGGTCTCGTGGGCACGGACATTGGACCCACAGCCAAGACGCTTCCATTCGGCTGAAAGCCTATAGGAGCCAGTGTGGTTTTTGTTGTCTTGTTTTTTCCCCTGCATCTCTTCCTTGTGCCCCAGAGCATGGCAGAAGCCGCCCCAGCAGACGCTGGGGACAGGGGCCCTGTCTGGTGTTCCCGGCATGCTGTTCTAAGCGAGTAGAGCCTGTTTAACCAATGAACCATCGCCTTGGCAAATGAATATTGGCAGGTTTCTTGAGTCTGGGGTGACCGATTCCTCTCTAGCTGCCCTACTCTGCCCATTAAAACTGCTATGGCGACACTGTGAAGCCAGTGGGCTGTGGGCCCCGCAAACCCTGCCGGGGGCAGCGCCCCGCTTCTCCTGGCCTCCTGGGTGGAGAGCAGTAAGGTCACAAAAGCGGAGGGAGCCCTGGCCGGGGAAGTGGCAGCCCCGCGGAACCCGGATGTCCGCAGCTCACAGCCACTGCGCCTGCCGACGCGGGAGCCTGAACCTCTGTTACTTCTTTAAATAACTTCACTGGAGCCAAACTATTTAAATAACTTTATTTGTTTCATCCTTTGGTAGATGAGAAAAATACATTACAAAATACATTGTACAGAGGACAGCCCACACTGCTAAGAACACAGTCCACATGCCCGCCAGGGCCGGCAGCGAGCGTGGGAGCGAACCACCAGGCCTGGGAGACCGTGGGGCGGCTCCTCCCGTGTCCCGTTTACCTCACCCTCGGCGTGTTAGCACCCTTCGTCAGGCAGAGGCGGGTGGAGTCAGAGCAGCACTGGGTGGGGGGTGGGACTGCTGAACCCTGCACCCACCGGAAGCAGCGAGGCCGTGGGATGTGTTAGAAGCAGGCAGGGGCGCCGTGCCCAGGCAGCTGGCCCACGTGTGGGTCTTCCCGTGGCTGGCTGTGGCCTCCGTCACTTCAGGCGTCACCCGGTCTGCAGGCATGGCAGCCTCAGCCCCACAGCGAGCTCCCCGACCAGCCGCGGGCAGAGTCCTGCTCAGCTGTCGCCACGCACGCCCTTCCACGCACGGGCGCCCGGCCTCGCCTCCTGCCCAGCCATTCTGCAGGCCCAGGGCGAGGACACGGAGTGCAGACCAACCCCCTTCGAGGCAGGCTTTCCAGCAGGATCCACCGAGCGGAGAGGCTTACAGAATCCGCGAGTCTCCGGGGTAGGCGACTCACTTCCGAGCCGCACGCGTCTGCTTCCACACAACCAAAGGAATCGAGGCAGGAGGAGGGCGAGCGGAGCTTACCAGGGAGCGCCGCAGTTGCAGGTCCCAGAGCACCCTCGGCGGCCGTGCCCCAGCCCTGCTCGGCTCATCTGAAGGAGTCCTGTGCAGCAGCCCCGTTCCTGTTAGCAAAGTCCGTGACTGGAAGAGCAGTGGGAGTCGCGTCCCCGGTTCCCTGGCACGTGGTGGCTCAGCAGGCCGGCTCTGTCTGGGGGGAGCGCCGCTTGCTTGGAGGCCTTCGCAGGGTCTGGTGGCCGGGCGTGTGCTTCGGCTCCAGCAGCCAAATGCAGCCTGCACCACAGCAACAGTGGACTTGCCCCCTCCCCCACCTCCCAAGTAGTCAGGGGCTGGGGGTGGGGTGGGATGTGGGGATAAAAATAAAGATGAGTCAAGACCAGCATCTTCAAATTAACAAACTGTAATTGTTTTCCCAAAGATACATTTTTCCATACACATCCATCATACACTGTAACCAAAAAAAGCAGTGTACATGAAATAAGAGAAAATAAATTAAAAATCCATAGCATAGGTAAGGAGGCTCTAGCCTGGAGCACAGCTGAGGTTCCAGCGAGAGGCGGCGGCTGAGAGTGTCTTTGAGAAGAATGCCTGCTAGCAAGGGTTCCAGCGAGGAGGCTGGCTGGTCTGAGTCAGTCTGGAGGACCTGAAACAGTTCTGTGTGTTTTTTCCTTAGCGTTTAGAATAGCCATCACTGTCCTGCAATAGGCAGAGCTATCACGTCCAGGAAAAATGAGGGAGGGAACCACAGAGGCAGCGTGAGATCCAAATACAGCATTCATAGGTAATTGGTCCAGTGGTGCCTGGGGAGGGAGGGGTGACACTCCAGGGTTAGCCATCTTCCTTTGGGGGTGTGTACCAGCCTGCAAAGAAACAGAACTAAACACAGTGAGGAGGGGGGCTGAAGTCCACCCTCCCCGCCCTGGTCCCCAACCACCTCAGACAAAAGGCTCCTAGGAAGGGGATGGGGACAGGGATGTGGACTGCCTGCTGGGAGGCTGAGCAGGAGGGAGGATGCCATTCCTCAGAGGGTGGTCGTCAGAGGGGCGGGTCTAGCCGAAGTCCAGCCCCAGGTGCTTCTCTGGGAGTGGAGGGGCCGAGCTGAGCCACCCCAGGCTGACTGGAGTGCTGGGGCAGGTGCCGTGTCCGCGGACGGCAAGGCTCAGAAACCAGGTGGAGTCCCTTGCCATGTGGCCCCAAGTGAAAACCCAGGGGCCTCGGGAGTGTCTGGTCTCCCAAGTGCTGGCGCCAGCCTCACCGTTTTTTTCATGGATCTGCACCAAGGACTTGTAGGACTGCTGTGCTCTTGTCAGACTGTATTGAGACTGGGGAGAGGAAGGCCCCGGATTAGGCCGTGGCCACTGTGGCCTGAACACCCCCCCCATAGGCTGCCACCCACAGACCCAGGAGTCCCAGCTCCCAGCACTGCTCTGGTGACCCACTACGCACCCTCCATGTAGTCCCACACCCTTCCTTTTCCAGGCCTGTGCCCTCCCAAAATCGGAGGCTGCCACCGAGGGCCTCCCAGTGTGGGTACCTGAGGCCTCTCAGCAACACCCAGCCCAGGGAACTTATCTGCTCGATCCCTCAAATAAGGCAGCCTTGGCCTGCAGTGCCCAAGCCGCACCTGGCTGCAGCGGCCTCCCAGCCCCAGGCCAGGCTCCTTACTTTGTTGGCTCCAAACTGCACGCGTGCCTTCCCCTTCACCAGTGTGGCACTGATCTGCATGATCACCGACTCGATGGAGTAGGCACTGCTCCAGCCCTGGGTACGGCAGGGACAAACGAGTCAGGACAGAGCTGCCAGAGAGACGCCTGCTCTCCAGGCCAGCAGCTGCTGCCCTGGGTGGGCGCCTGCCCTTCGCTCCTGGTACAGTCACTGCCTGTCTGCCTCGGGCAGTGGGGGCGCCCTGCCTGGCGGAATGAAAGAGCCACATTATGCCTACTGCCCAACCCTCAGGGGGACGTGAGGTAGAGCCCAGCCTCGCCTCACCCAGGGGAGTCTGGCCAAGACAGACTCACCTGTTTGGTGAGGAGTTCCATGCAGATGGCACCTCCGCCCAGGACGTACCTGCAGGAGAAAGCCTGGTCAGTTGGACCTTAAAAAGCCCCAAGTCCCTCTCGGCCCCAGGCGCCACCCGCTCCTCCTCGCCCAGCCACCACTCACCCTCCGGAGAGGACTGGAGACACAACCCTGACAAACGGTGGGTCAAAGGGAAAGTTATCCTGAGAGAGAGAGCCAGCAATCAGGAGAGGCCGGCGGCTGCCCACACACCGCAGACAGGAGCCGGCCAGGGGAGGGGACTGTGGAGGGACGGAGCCTCACTTTAAAGGAGAAGTTGAGGAGGATGAAGTCGGCTCCTTCTTTCTCTTTGAGGATCTGGAGGTCATTGTGCAAAGCGCTGTCCTGGTCAACTCTGTGAAGCAGTGACCTGGTCTCAGGCCCCGCAGGCCCAGAAAAGGCACCCCCCCGCCGGACGCCAGCAACAGACCAACCCCTGCCCGTACCCGCCCGGGCGCCCAGGAGCGACGTGCTGGATGGCACCACCCAGGAGAGCCTGCCACGGTCTCCACACTCTCCCTCAGCCCCCTTCACGATCCCAAGTCCCCACTCACTTGAGGAGTTTGACGTTCCAATCATACAGACTGTCATTCACGAGTTCGACTGCATAGTTTCCTGAAAGAACACAGCAGGTACCAGGTGACGATCCGAGCAGAGAGCGGTCCCCAAAGCAGCTCCCACCCCTGACCGCCACACAAAGGTCGCGGACTGCAGGTTCGCCCCACAGGAACGTGCAGCCAACCCAAGCCACTGGCTCAAAGCGCCGTGCCTGGCGTGAAGCTCCTGAGCAGGCGTGTACCCAGAACCTCCTGCGGCACTCACCACCTTTGAAACTCTGTGATCGGTAAATATCCCTGAGCTCCTTCATCAGCCGGTCAGTGGCCTGCACCGAGCCAGACACCGCACCCTGCCAGGGGAGGGTCACAAAAGCTGGTGGTCATGTGGTTTGCAAGTACACACGCGGCACCTTAGCCTGCCCTGCACTTAGGGAAGGTTTGGCCGCACCCAAAATAGGAGTGCACCCCGTACTGCTAAGCAATGGCTACTTCTCAGCCATTACCCACCAAGCCCTTCACCCAGCCTCTCCCTACAAGGCACGTACATTTAAGTAATCTTGCCTCTGGTTCTTTTTAATTTTCTCTAGGATGGCTAAGTTTTCTTTTCCAATGCCATCATCTTCCGATTTCTTGCCCTCGGCAGGCTCTTCCTCTTTCATTTCATAGTGATCTAGGTCTTCTGTGTCCTGCAGTGGGATCGAGAAATCCACACGGGTTGAGATAGGGCCATGACCTTCCTGGTTGAGCTAAGGCTGACAACACAGCTCCCTTCCTGTTTCTGGAACAGTTCCCAGGCCCATTTGCTCCACAGTCTGAGAACAAGGCCCGTGTCTTCTCTTGCCGAGTTCCTCAGCTGGAGCAGAGCTGCAGTGAGGACCTAGGGCGGCAGGAAGCTCCAGCGAGGACCGAGGCCCTAACTCTGGTCCCCACACTGACCCTGTTCCAGCTGCACTGACGTCTCTCCCTTGGCAGGACAAGTTCTTCCCTAATTCTCAGCAGACTGACTCTGGCCTGAGACTGTGACTCAGAGCTCATGTTTCACCAGGTGACATTAGACCCACGAGTTCTCAGGGGACAGCGTTGATGGCACAGCCAAACTGCCACCTGTGACATGGGCATCCCATCGGAGCACTGAGTTCAGTCCTGGCTGCTCCACTTCTGATCCAGCCACCTGTTCATGCTTCTGGAAAAGCAGCAAAAGATGGCCCAAGTGCTTGGGCCTCTGTCACCCACGTAGGGGACCCTGATGGAGTTCCAGGCTTCTGGCGTTGGCCTGGCCCAGGACTGAATGATGCAGCCATTTGGGGAGTGAACCAACAGATGGAAGATCTTTGTCTGTCTATAACTCTGCTTACAAATAAATCAATCTTAAAAAACAAAAACAAAGTTCTCAGGGCTCCAGTCTCCCCCGCCTATGGCACAGGATCTGAATCAGGTATGCTAAGGCGGAAATGAGAAGATCCAGAGAGGGCGACGGGAGCGTTCACAGCAGGATCCGCTCCGGGTGCACAGGGGAGCCCGTGCTGACATTGGGGGGATGGTGTGGAGGGCCCTCCACTGCGAGCAGCAGGCTTCAAGCATCAGCAGCCCCCAGCCCTCTCTTGGTATTAAGACCCTTACAAAGTTTCAGAACTGGGACATTAAGCCCATATTAAGAAACCAAGCGACCAGAGTTATCCTCCCTCTGGTGGAACAACCCAATTATCACATCAGCAGCTGACATCTATGCAGCGCCTATGTCAGGTTCTATACTGCGGCGACACACACTCGCCACTTTCATTCTTACAGCCACCACAACTTATTCCACCATTATCCCCAGCTGACAGATGGGTAAGTGGAGGTCTAGGAAGGTTAATTATGCCCCAAGTCACACAACTCTTAAGACAGCTAAGATTTGACTCAATTCTGTCTGGCAGTGAAACTCCAGTTCTTCACCCTGATGTTAAATTCTCTACAAACATAAATGGTTCTGCAGAATACATCAGATAAATTTAGCCTTTACTGTGTAGCACGTGAAGCATTTGATGCGCAGTGCCTCACTTAATCTTCAAGAAAACCATCGACAGTAGTCATTATCAACCCATTTTATAGATAAACCTGGAGCTTAGTGAGATGAGCCTGGGTCGGGTCCATGGGATTCGGACGCCATCTGAACTTAACCTGCCAAAGATTTACTTGGCTTCGACAGATCTGCACCTGACTCCAGTGTGGGAGGGGTGCCCGGCCGCTCTGCCATGCTGCCTGTTCTCTTCACTCCTCTCCCCAGTTCTGCACTGAACTGGAGCTCTGCACACAGACGCGGCAAGCCTACCTCCGGCATCTCCTCATCTTCATCTTCTGAAGACACATCTTCCTGTGTACACTGCAGAGGGGAGGGCAGAGAGGGAGATGTGAGCCCCAGTGGCTTGTGGGGTCACAGCCTCTGGCCTACTCCTCAGGCCTCCAGGCCTGGAGGCTGCGCACCTGCCCGTAACGCTGCTGCGCTCTCCAGCAGTCAGATCTGGGCGGATACCAGCGCCCAGGCAATGTCTCACCACCAGCCCGGGACGCTCCTCCTACCATAAGCCAAAGAAGCGAAGGGAAGCAGAACAGCGGCCTCTCACCCAGCTCACACATCTCTCTAAGGCTCCTCAGCACCCTCCCTTCCTTGATGGTCTCCACATTAACACTGCGTTCTGGGCTCTGAACAAGGGTTTGGGTCCCCAGTGGCCACCAACTGTTACTGCTAGGATCATGGTAACAACTTCCCTTCCTCTCAGCACGAGGAATACTGCCCATGAGGGCGCGCTCTGCTGGGAGAGAGCAGCTGCTGATGCCTCATTTAGCCAGACTGTCGGCTGGAGGAGAGGTGGAGAGTCAGGACGTGTGCTTGCGAGAGGGGGTGTGAGGTGATGAGCAACTACTGCAGACCCGCCTTGGTGCAGCCCCGAGCCCCGCCCGCCGCTCACCTGCTCTGCTGGCAAGGGCTGGTCCAGCATCTCCACGTCGGGGTGCTGCGGGAGGTTGTAGAGCTTACACAGGTCAGAGATGATCCTCTTCAGATGCTGCAACAGCTGGGGCGAGGGGCCAGCGTCACCCAGGGACCTCAGCCCAGCTCCGACCCCAGGGGCTACCTGGCTCTCCCAACCTTCTGGGTCACGTGGCTGTGGGAATGCGTCCCGGGGCTGGAGCAGGTATCTTCCTCTGGCTTCCGTAAGCAACTCCCCTAAGAAGCCTGCCCCCAAATGTTCAGGCTGCTCTTCCGCCCACTTCCTAACTCCAGCCCCCTTCCACAGGGTGCCGCTGTGACATGGGCCCCACCCCAGGCCCCTCACCAGAGTATTCCCTTTCTTTATGTCCACCAGCCTCTCCAGGACAGCAGCCAAGTTAGGGTCATCAGACTCTACCGACCAGATAGGGGGCACAGCAGGGTACGACTCCTGGGGGGAAAAGACAGGAGAGTGGTCAACATGGGCGACTGTGGGAAAGGCCAGCTTCCGCCTGCCCTCTGTCCCCAAGGCCTCTAGTGCCACCGCTTCCTCACCTCCACTCAGCGTGGCAAGTCAGCCAGCAGCTCACCAAGTGGCTTCCCAACCACAGCCCCTAGCAGGACCCATGCTCGAAGACACCCGAGAGCTCTGCTCTTTCCTCTCGAGCAACATCCAGGAAAGCAGCACAGCCACCTCACTGGCAGCGGGAGGACCCCGGCCCCGGCCCTTCCGCTTCTCCGGCTCCACGAGCACGCAGGCAGGGCTCCCTGCACCAGTCACACCGGCATGAACAGATCGAAGACCACACCACAGGAGGAAGCTGGGAGCTAGATCCGGTCTACAGAACCCAGGAGCAAAAAGGTGCCAGGAGCCATCGCCCTCCCCCCTCCTCCAGCAGAGCCGCCTCAAAGACCGCGTCCCCCCTGCCTTGGGAACCTGCCACCTTCTCAGTCCAGCCGGGGGCTGTGGGGCTCCACATGGCGGCCTGTGAGAAAGAGGCCTACGCTGCTGACATTCCCAGCATTCCTGAGCCACTGTGCCAAATGCAGCCTCACCAGACTCCCCTTCTGCCCGAACCAAGGGGGCCAGTTCGGGCCAAGTCTCCTTAATGGGAACTGCAGGGAGTCTGGCTGGTGACCCCCTACATATCTTCCTGCCAGGCAGAGTAGCCGGCCTCTGGCGACCAAAAGGCCGCTGGGTGGGTAGACCGTGAGGAAGCGGACGCTTACTCCAAGTACAAAGTCAAAGCTGGAGGTTCCCACACAGGCCAGGGGGGCCTCCAGCACCCTTAACGCTGCGAGGAAAGTCATTCTAGAAGACTCCAAGTCCCCTAAGCCAACCTCAGTCTTTCAACGGTAACTCTCGGGTGGGAGGAAGAAGAGAGAAGAAGGCAAGCATGAGTTTTGGTGGGGCACCTCGCAACCTGAGCCAGGCTTGCCTCGCTCAACCTTGACCCGGTCGGACTGAGGATACAGAACCGTTTAAGGGGCACATAGGCCCCAAGCACTACAGAAGTCTCCAGTGTGTCCATCCCCAGCTCCCCAGCCACTGCTCTGGGCTTGGAGACCATCAGAGCAGATAACACCAGCCGCTCGCCGCAGGTGCTGTGCCATGGGGAACCACACACTCTCCACACATCAGACGCCACCCTTGCTCCTCCAGGTCCGAGGGCAAGGGGACAGGAGACATGGAGGCCTAGTAGGGAATGATGCTCACGAGGGAGAAACACCACTTGTCACTGCTAGGAATAGATGGGGGAGACCCCAGCCCACTGGATCACACGGGCACCAGGCAAAGCAACAACCTAGGGCCCCTGGCCACCTCCACAGGGAACTGGGAGGTGAGTGGCAGCCCTGCGGCCAGCCCGGGCAACAAGAGGAGAGTTAGAGGTTACACCACAATAAAAGAGAATCCAAAGGGGAGAAGGAGCTAGCGGCCAGCACGCTCACTGGGTGAAAGTCCGAGAGCAAAGAGGGGCTGCCTGACGGACACCTGGGCAGGGCTCCCACAGGTGGCACCGTCCTAAGTCAAGGGAACTATTGCCAAGGCGTAGCACTGAAACACACCGACTTCCAGGCCAGGGCCTTCCAGCTGTGGCCAGGGCGCGGGCCTGCAAGCTTGACACAGGAGTCGCGGGAGAAAGGGGCATTCCTTGGTGGCAAGGTAAAGTTGTGGACAAGTGGCCAAAGGAGCCACCATCACGCGGCTTGGGTACGGGTGGCTTCGTGGAAAGGGGTTGTCTAGGTGCCATATGTTGGGGTGACCCTTGCTATCCGGGGTCAACGGAAGAGATGCTAAGTGCACAGCAGACCCTCAAGCGGGAAAACCAAGTGTGACCTGGAGAGGAGGACCCAAGCGCCTCGCGGGGCTTCGGCCTGAGCGCCCTCCGAGGGCAAGGAGCTGTACGTGGTGATCCCGAGTGCCTGCCGAGGGGCCCCCAGAGAGGCGCACGCGACAGGATCCTCACCGTGATGTTGCAGTGGATGCGGACGGGATCCCCAGGCACTGACCCCCGGGAGGGGAGGTGCGGTCCGGGCGCGGCCGCGGCCCCGGCCCCTCCGGCCCCGGCCAGCAGGAACTCGCAGCTCAGCTCGTCCAGGCAGGCGCTGGCAATGCGGAAGCGCTCGTGGCCGCGGTGAAAGATGGACTCGAGCAGCTTCAGCTCCCGCCTCAGGCAGGGCCCCGGCCCCGGGCCCCCCCCCGGGCCGCCCCCGGCCCCCGGCGCCGCCCCCTGGCCCCCCAGCTGCTGCCCCGGCCCCGGCTGCTGCTGCCCCTGCGGCTGCGGCTGCTGCATCCTCCGCTCCGCTCCGCTCCGGGGCCGGCGGGCCGGGAGCCTCCGGCCTCCGCTCCGGGCTCCGCCGCCGCCGCCGCCGCCGCGGTCCGCACTTCCTGATCCCCCCTTCGCCAAGATGGCGCCGCCGCCACCTCCGGGACAGGGCCCCCCCCTCCGCTCGCTGGCCGGCCCCCCCCCGCCGCCGGAAGCCGCGCGCCCCTCCTCCCCTCCGCGGCGGCCCCGCCTCCGGCCCCCGTCACGTGACCTCCCTGCTCCGGCCTCCTCCACGTGATCGCCCCGACTTTCCCGCCCCCTCGTTCTCGTCAGCCACCCTGCACATGTGACGCGGAGCTTCGGGCTCGCCGCTTCCAGCGACCCCGTGCGTGCTTACGTACGCCGTGCGTGCCTGCACGCGGCGGCCCCTCGGCGGCGCTCCCCTCTCACGTGACCCGGCGCCGCGTGCTCCCAAGGGCTACCCGCGCGGGACCCTGTTTCCTGCGCTGGGCCCCTCTTCCTCCGCCCCGAGCCGAGGCGCGCGTGCCGGGCGTTCGGGTGGGCAGAGAAGAAAGACGTGCGGGGCTAGCGTGGGCTGCATGTTCGTCTTGCGCAGCCACGCCGGTTTTCCACGCAGCGTCCCGAGCTTCGGCCCCACGGCCTGCCCTCTCCAGCCCGAGGGGCGTGTGGTCAGGGAAGCAGTTAGGGACTGGGGTCCGGGGGGCTTGGAGTCTGGCACCAGTCCTGTCGCTGAGGGGCTGCGTGACCGTGGGTTAGCCGCCTTCCTGCTGAGCCTGTTGCTTCAGCGAAGCAGTGGCTCTGATGCGGGTCACGCCCGCGTTGGCTACTCGCAGGGGGGTCTCTGCGAGGAGACCGTTAAGTGTCCAGGGGCAGACAGTAGCTGACCTTTTGAGCTTTTCAGATCCCCACGGGTCTGGACGAGTGTGGTGAGGGGGCTTCCTCTAAGATGGACGGAAGGAGCGCATCGCTTGTCTGAACTTGTTAATCCAGCGGTTACACGGAGGCGCAGGCCCGGGCGGCCCCCATTTCTCCACCCAAGCCTAAGTGGCTGAAACCTTGCAGTGGGTCCGCGGACCGGGCAGCCGCCGGGAGTAGGGGCAGTGCCCGCGAGCGCTCGCTAGGTGGCGGTATCACAAAGGACAAAGCTGGCCTAGGTTCCAGAAATTCGGATCTGGCATTCTACCAAGGGCAGGTGTGTGAGCCTGCCGTGGGGCCTGCTGAATTCTGGTCCAGCTCAGCCAGTCGTCCCCTTCCCCTTGCCCCTGGGCTTAGCCTTTGTTGGATTCTGACTGCACGTTTGGGGCATCCGCAGACAGGCCCTCTTTGGCCCTGTTGGCCCCTGGGTATTTGAAAGTGACTGCGGTCGCGTTCCTGGTCCTGCTGGGGCCGTGTACCCTGTTTGCGTGTCACCGTTCTATCTGTGTGTGCGAGCTGAAAGCATAAAGCCTATAGTAAGGATTCCCACTTACTGGGCACTTCCTGAGCCAAGACATTCTGCAACTATTTCTAAAACTCCCAACACCATTGCAGAGTAAGCGTTTTTATCTCTGCTTTACAAGCGGGGAAAAGGAGTGACTGCCCGCGAATATGTAGCTTGTAAACGGAGATCCTGGGCACGGCTCCGAAGTGCACGCCCTGTTACCCCACTCTCTTGCCTGTGCCTGTCTCAAGAGGTGTTCACGTGTCGCTGGACTCCCAGTCCTTCCCCAGGAAGCCCCCAAACACAGCCACTTGGAAGAGCCCGAATTCTACACTTTATAAAGGATCTCGTTAGAGAACAACGTGATGAGACAGTTGCACAGTGTGCAGATGTCTCCTGGAGTCACTTGATTGCAGCTGTGGGGGGTGCCTACAAGGAGAGTGCGAGGGGGGGTGTGGGAAGGCGGCGCTGAGCTCGGAAGAGTGAAGTAGAACCCTCTGCGGGAGGGGGAAGGGCTGATGCTGATCCGGGCCCACAGGGTGGCAGAGACGGGCTTGGGGTAGGACCTGGAGGGTCGGAGGAATGGAGAGATGCCTCTGCCTGGAGTAAAAGGGCCTGGGGATGCCAGGAAGGCAGGCAGCGGTGGCAGATTGATTGATTGATTGATTTTAACAGGCAGAGTGGACAGTGAGAGAGAGAGACAGAGAGAAAGGTCTTCCTTTGCCATTGGTTCACCCTCCAATGGCCGCCGCGGCCGGCCCACTGTCCTGATCTGATGGCAGGAGCCAGGTGCCAGGTGCTTTTCCTGGTCTCCCATGGGGTGCAGGGCCCAAGCACCTGGGCCATCCTCCACTGCACTCCCTGGCCACAGCAGAGAGCTGGCCTGGAAGAGGGGCAACCGGGACAGAATCTGGCACCCCAACCAGGACTAGAAACCAGTGTGCTGGCGCCTCAAGGCGAAGGATTAGCCTGTTGAGCCACGGCGCCAGCCGAGCGGTGGCAGATTTAAAGCCATGCTTAGAAATTTGGGCTTTATGTTAAGAACAAGAAAGATTAAAAAAAATGCAACTAAAAAGAAGCCAGGCACAGAAAAAGACAGATGCTCCGTGATCTCTCTGGAATCCAAGCAAGCTGAGCTCACAGAAGCCGAGGTGGTGGTTAGGAGGCTGGGGAGTGGGGGCAGGGAGGTACGGGGAAGGGCTGATTACTGGGTGCTAAGTTAGAGTCAGGAGAGCGTCCGATGTTCTGTTGCACAGAGTGGGATCGCTTAGATGACAATAATGTATGTTTTTCTGAAACAAAGGCTAAGAGAAGGAATTTGTGAATGTTTTCACCATCAAGAAGTGAGGGGCCGGCGCTGTGGTGCAATAGGTTAAAGTATGGCCTGCAGTGCCAGCATCCCATATGGATGCCGGTTCAAGTCCCAGCTGCTCCTTTTCCAATCCAGCTCTCTGCTATGGCCTGGGAAAGCAGTGGAAGATGACTCAAGTCCTTGGGCCCCTGCACCCATGTGGGAGTCCTGGAAGAAGCTCCTGGCTCCTGGCTTCGGATCAGCACAGCTCTGGCCATTGTGGTCATTTGGGGAGTGAACTAGTAGGTGGAAGACCTCTCTCTCTCTCTCTCTGGCTCTACCTCACACTGTAACTCTTTCAAATAAATAAAATAAATCTTTAAAAAAAAAAAAGAAATGAAACATGCTTGCGGGGGTAGATATGATTGGCCTGATTTGAACATTATGCAGTGTATCTGTGCAGCAAAACATCACACAGTACACCATAAAGATGTACAATTGTTATGTGTCAGTTAAAAAGGAAAAAAATATTTTAATCGTTAGAGTTTTGAGAAGGTCCGGAACCCTGGGTCACAAACAGTTGTAGCACCAACAGAGAATGGCTTGGCAAAGGAGGGCTGAGTGTTGTGGAAGAAGCAGGAGTCGGGCTCACAAGCGTGTGCACGGAGGCAGGGAGTGGTGCACGCGTTGTGTTTCTTGCTCCTTGCCCTCAGGAGCACGGGAGCCAGACCCGTCAACTGCATTCACCTCTGTGAAGACTGCCCAGGGAGACACGCACAGCTCGCCACCAGGCAGGGCCTGGGCGACACAAGAACAGGGATGGAGGCGGGTGAAGACGAACTCCCAGTGAAAACGTCGGGGTAGAAATTCCTTGGGTGGAATGGGGAGATGTTCTGCAGTACAAGGAGCCTGGGAAGAAAGGCCCAAGACAGAGGGGGAGGCAGGCAGAGGAGCAAGGAAGGGGTCAGCATGGGCAGCGCTGTAGAGGTGAACCGATGGTCCCAATGAGGAAAACATGCAAGATGCTTGCTGCTCCCCAAAACCTGCCTTTAGCAAGACGGAAGTGCCGAGCCCACTCCTCGGAGTTTCTGGTTTTACCGTGAGAATAGTGAGCAAGTAGTGAGGCCACCCTTCTGAGTTTTCAGTGTGTGGTGAAACCAGAAAGACCGTCCCGCCCTTCTGACAGTTTTTATCTTGAGACAGGATTAGGATCCTGGCCTTTCTGGGTTTTGTCCCCACCCTCTGATGGATCATTAGCTGCTGTCCTGTTCCCTCTCTGCCCCAAAAATTGTGCCTAAAAGGCTTGACCATCACAGGTCACAGCATCTCGGGTCGGCCTCTCTTGGAGCCCCCTCCTTGCTGCTGTGGCCAGGTGCCTGACGAAAATAAATCTTGCTTTGCTCACCACCTTGTCCGGCGCAGTTTCTTCTCTCCATAGCAATGTTATGGCCTGAGCCTCACAGTAACCCTGGTAGCAACATTGCTTCTGGTGAATAATAAAATAATCAACAAACTTTTAAGCTTTGACTCAGCCATTTCACTTGGAAATTATTAAAGGGCTGTGTAAAAATGTGCCTACTCAGAGCTTCCTCTGTTATCACTCTGATAACATGACCTTCTGGAGAGAAAAAGATATCCCTAGAACTCATTCCCCACAGCACAGCCAGAGGGAGCTTTGAAAATCTCAAATCAGACCATGCCACTCCCGGCGGAGCAGCCTCCAGTGGTTTCCCACTATGCATGGAATAAAATCCTGTGACCTGCTGTGGCCTCCACAATCCAGCCCCAGCTTTCTTCAGTGGTCTCATCTGCACTTCTCTTTCCGCTCACTAGATTCAAGCTAGGCTGATGCCCTAATGGCTACTGTGTAGCTGTCAAAAGTGGTTATCAAAGGATACTTACTGGTATGGAAAGATGTTTGAGAATAGTAACCGGATAAGGAAGGTTACAAAGCCATGTCACCATATGCTCCTTAAACAAACTAACTAAAATATGAGTATTTGGCACAGTGCTTACAATGCTCCCTGGGATGCCTGAGTCCCATGTGGAATCCTGGTTCCACTTCTGATTCCAGCTTCCTGCTAATACACACCTTGGCAGGCTGTAGATGATGGCTTAGGTACTTGGGTTCCTGCCACCCATGTGAGAGACCCAGATTTGAGTTCCCAGCTCCTGGGCTCAGCTTGGCCCAACCCCAGCTGTTGCAGGCATTTTAGAAGTGAATCAGTGAATGGGCGCTGTCTTGTGTCTCTACCTTTCAAACAACAACAAAAAATTAAAAGGCACATGACTTAGTTATGTATGCAACAGACATGCATTGGACATGATAAATTGGAACTAGAATATTCCAAGCAATGTTATTTTTAATAACCCAAAATAGGAAGTAACTCAATATCCATCAGTGGTGGAATGGATAAATATATTCATGAAATGGAGTACAGTAATAAAGTTGAAAGGACTACAACTGTATTCAGCAGTGTCCATGAGGAATGGGTGTTTGGTACAATGGTTAAGACACTGTTTAGGATGTCCACATCCCATATCAGAGGGTCTGGGGTGGAGTCCTGGCTCTGTCTGGATTCCAGCTTCCTGTTATTGTACATTCTGGGAAGCAGAAAGTCGTGGCTCAAGTAGTTGGGTCGCTACCACACATGTAGATCTGGATTGAGTTTGAAGCTCCTGACTTCAGCCTGGTCAAGCCCTGGCTGTTGTGGGCATCTGGGGAGCAAACCAGAAGATGAAAGATCTGTCTCTGTCTCTATCTCTCTGGCTCTCTGCCTTTCATAAAATGTCTGTGGTTTCATTAACATAATGTTAAAAGGACAGACACACATGGCAGGCATTTGACCCACCACTTAAGACACTAGTTGGGACAGCCACATGCCTGGGTCTGGTTCCTAGCTCTGGTTCCTAACTCTATCTTCCTGCCAGTATAGACCCTGGGAGGCAACAGTGATGACTCCAGTAATTGGGTTCCTGCCACCCATGAGGGAGATCTGGATTGAGTTTCCAGATCCTGCCTCTGTCTTTAGTCCTGCTTTAGCTGTTGTGGGCATTTGGGGAATGAACAAGCAGATGGGAGCACTCTCTCTCTCTCTCTCTAAAAAGAAAAATATCAAACAAAATATAGATGCAAAATATTCTGACTCCATTTATAAGTGCAACAGGCAGAGTTAGCCTATGGTTTTAGAAATCAGAATGGAGATTACTTTTTAAATATGTCATTTTTAAAAATTGTGGAAAAATACACATGAAAATGTATCATCTTTTTAAAAATCATTTGTTTTATTCAAAAGGTAGAGTTACAGAGTGAGGGAAAGAGAGAGAGAGCGAGCTTCCATCCACTGATTCACTCCCCAAGTGGCCAGAGCCGGGCTGACCCGAAGCCAGGAGCTTCTTCCAAGTCTCCCACATGTGATCTGATGCTTTTCCAGGCACATTAGCAGGCAGCTGGATTGGAAGTGAAGCAACCGAGACTTGAACTGGTGCCCATATGAGATGCCAGCACTGCGGGCAGCAGCTTTACCTGCTATGCCACAGCGCTGACCCTAAAATTTACCATCTTAACCATTACAGAATGCTCGGTCCTTGTCCCTGGTGCCAGATCAAGGTTTTTGGAGTGAAGGAAAAATAATATTTATTTATTTATTTATTTATTTATTTATTTTGAAAGGCAGAGTGGACAGTGAGAGAGAAAAACAGAGACAAAGGTCTTCCTTTGCCATTGGTTCACCCTCCAATGGCCGCCCTGGCCAGCGCGCTGCGGCTGGCGCCTGCGCTCATCCGATGGCAGGAGCCAAGTGCTTCTCCTGGTCTCCCATGCAGGTGCAGGGCCCAAGCACTTGGGCCATCCTCCACTGCACTCCTGGGCCACAGCAGAAAGCTGGCCTGCAAGAGGGGCAACCGGGACAGAATCCGGCTCCCCGACCGGGACTAGAACCTGGTGTGCCGGCGCCTCAAGGGGGAGGATTAGCCTATTGAGCTGCGGTGCCAGCAAGAACATTTATTTTTGTAAAGATTTAGTTATTTATTTGAAAAGCAGGATTACAGAGAGGCAGAGGCAGAGAGAGAGAGAGAGAGAGAGGTCTTCCATCCAATGGTTCACTCCCCAAGATGGCTGCAACAGCCGGAGCTGCACTGATCCGATCCCACGTGGGTGTACAGGGGCCCAAGCACTTGGGCCATCTTCCACTGCTTTCCCAGGCCATAGCAGAGAGCTGGACTAGAAGTAGAGCAGCTGGGACTCAAATCAGTGCCCATATGGGATGCTGGCAGTGCAAGTGGCGGCTTTACCCACTACACTACAGTTCCAGCCCCAGGAAAGAGAACATTTAATGTGTTGACGGACAAGAGGGTTGCAGACTTCTGGGTCTCAAGCTTTGCTGGATGAGGTGTTTTGGGGATTCTAAAGGGGCTACAAGGAAGGGGGTGCTGGCATGGCGAAGTCCCTACAGAGCTGCAGGTCTCTGGTGTCAGGTGCAAGGCTCAGCACCAGATTGATGAAAATGCATTCCTTCTTGTTTCGTCCTGGTGGTGCCTGAGAGCCACACAGGGTAACACTGGATCCAGCCCAACCTGCTCCTCCTGCTCTGGAAAAGGAGCTGAGATAGGAACGAGGCGGTTTGCGCCTTAGGACCTGGGCAAGTGGGAAGCCAGCAGCCCCGCCCGGGAGGCTCAGCTTCCCAGCTTCACATTTTAGTGGTAAACATCGTTGCCTATGTTATCTTACACCCGGTTACATAACCATTGTGACGTATACAATCCAGTGGCATCCCATGCCTTCATAATGTTGTGTAACCTGCACCTCTCTCACCTTGAAATAGTTTTGCCTCCATGGTGTTACTTTTGAAGAGACTTGGGAGGCATAAGGGAGACTTCTATGTGAGGGAACTCCCAAAAGATCAAGGAAAAAATGGAATTAAAAATAAACTTGTTTTGTTGCAAAGCACTTAAAAAATGATTTATTTATTTATCTGAAAGGCAGAAGAAAAGACAGACAGGAGAGAGATCTTCTATCTGGTGGTTCACTCCCAAACTGCCTGCCAGGGCGAGACCAGGCGGGAGCCAGGATCCCGGGACTCCATCCGGGTCTCCCACAAAGGTGGCAGGAACCCAAGTGTTTGGGCCATCATCTACTGCCTCTCAGGCACATTAGCAGGATGCTAGATTGGAAGCATGCAGGAGCTGGGACTCAAACCAGGTACTCTGATATGGTCTCAGGAACCCCGAGTGGCAGCCTACCCTTCTGTGCCACAGTGCCAGCCCCCAATGCAAAAAAAAAAAAAAAAAAAAGATTGAGTTCCATGTGCAGCTTTTTTCTTTTCTTTTTTTTTTTGACAGGCAGAGTGGACAGTGAGAGAGAAAAACAGAGAGAAAGGTCTTCCTTTGCCGTTGGTTCACCCTCCAATGGCTGCCGTGGACGGCGCACCGCACTCATCCGATGGCAAGAGCCAGGTGCTTTTTCCTGGTCTCCCTTGGGGTGCAGGGCCCAAGTACTTGGGCCATCCTCCACTGCACTCCCAGGCCACAGCAGAGGGCTGGCCTGGAAGAAGGGCAACCGGGACAGAATCCGGTGCCCCGACCGGGACTAGAACCCGGTGTGCCGGCGCCGCAAGGCGGAGGATTAGCCTGTTGAGCCACGGCGCCGGCACAGCTTTTTTTCTTTTTTAAAGATGTATTTATTTATTTGAAAGAGTTACAGAGAGAGAGAGAGAGATCTTCCATCTGCTGCTTACTCTGCAGATGGCCACAGTAGCCAGAGCTGGGCCAGACCAGAACCAAGAGCTTCACCCAGGTTTCCCACAAAAAGTGGCAGAGTACCAAACACTTGAACCACCTTCTGCTTTTCCCAGACCATTAGCAGGGAGCTGGATATGAAGTGGAGCAGCAGGAACGTGAACCTGCATCCATATGGGATGCCAGAGTCACAGGCAACAGCTTACCTGCTGTGCCACAATGGCAGCCCCATCATGTGTAACTTTTCATAATACACATTTTCCATAAACTTCTGGAGGATCTCTTATGTACTTAGAATGTGTATTCCCTTTTTTTTTAAAAAAAATCTGGATGAGGGTTATATGACTGTTTATGTAACAAAGATTTATCTGACTATACACCTATAATACACATATTTTCCCATATGAATGTTATTTCCAAGAACATAAAGATATATACATTTACAGATACATGTATATATGTTTATTAACTGATTTTTTCCTCTGGGAGGTAAGGTTATGAGTTCATTCTGTACTTACTTTGTTATGCTAACTTGTGTTTTCCAATTGGTCTCTAGGAACGCATACAATTACTTTGGTAATAAAAAATTACAAATAGGGCTGGCGCTGTGGTGTAGCAGGTAAAGCTGCCGCCTGTAGTGCCAGCATCCCATATGGGCGCTGGTTTGAGTCCTGGCTGCTCCACTTCCAGTCCAGCTCTCTGCTATGGCCTGGGAAAGCAGTGGAAGATGGCCCAAGTCTTTGGGCCCCTGCACCTGTGTGAGAGACACGGAGGAACCTCCTGGTTCCTGGCTTTGGATCAGCATAGCTCCAGCCATTGTGGCCAATTGGGGAGTGAACCATTGGATGGAAGACCGCTCTCTCTCTGCCTCTCCTTCTCTCTCTGTGTAACTCTGACTTTCAAACAAAGTAAATAAATCTTTAAAAATTTACAAATAAATGATAATAAATAAATAATAAATTACCCACAAAATGGAAATAAAGAACAGCATTGATTTTGATGCCTCTCAGGAGAAAATGTTCCATCAGAGGCAATAGGAGTGTCCCACCAAAATTTTACCCACTCACCGTGTTGGCCGGGGACTGATGCATCTGTATTTATCCCTCCCCTGTGTAACTCTGGACCTGTCCTCACTGCCTGGCTCCTGGTCTTCCTGGTGGGGACAAGAGGAGTGTGTGGGGAGAGAGGAGGAGAAGGGCATTCCAGCTCTCCCTGGTTACGGTGTGGCTGCACTCAGAATTCACTCCTTACCGGGCTGAAGTAAAGCTGGGGAATTTGGGAAGCCAGGGTAGAGAGGAGGTGACTAGGATGCCTGGACTAGCCTGAGAAAGCACCAGGGAACAGCTGATGGCCTTAAGGAAGCCAGTGGACGCCCCCTCATCGTCCCAGAAAGAGATTTTCCTAAGAGAAGACTTTCAAAGCCCTCCTTCACCTGCAGCCCCCAAAGCTCCCTGGCCCACTCAGGAGTCTGGAATGCCTTTCAGCCAGCTTTCAAATGTGTTTGTTTGTTTGTTTCTTTCTTTCTTTCTTTTTTGACAGGCAGAGTGGACAGCGGCCGCCACGGCCAGCGCGCTGCAGCTGGCGCACCGTGCTGATCCGAAGCCAGGAGCCAGGTGCTTCTCCTGGTCTCCCATGGGGTGCAGGGCCCAAGCACTTGGGCCATCCTCCACTGCACTCCCGGGCCACAGCAGAGAGCTGGCCTGGAAGAGGGGCAACCGGGACAGAATCCGGTGCCCTGACCGGGACTAGAACCCGGTGTGCTGGCGCCACAGGCGGAGCATTAGCCTAGTGAGCCGTGGGGCCCAACCAAATGTGTTTTCTTCTTCCCAGCAGCCCCTTGGGCACCATCAACCTCTCCCTATTCTGCACCTCCGTAGCACCTCAGTTGTTTCCTCCTAGAGCGGCCACCACTTTGCCAGCTGATTTCAGCCAGACTGTGATCCCCTTAGCCAGTGTGACACCTGCATCCTCCACACCTGCACAAGTCCTGGCAAACAGTGGATACCCGGACACATATGCAACTAAACTATGGAAGATGGGACTTTTCCTCACCCTTCACCCTTTATCCAAATGGAGTGACTACACACATTCTTTCTCTTTTCTTTCAAGTTTTCCCCCATGGAAAATGCATATTATGAATAAACTATGCATGGATTTAAATTTTTTCCACCAAAATAAGTATTTTCATTCTATTTTTCACAAACTTTTTGAAGTTCCCTCACCTTCTCCATTCCTCTCCTTTGGCTCCAAAATTTATTTATTTAAAGATTGATTTATTCATTTGAAATGCAGAGTTACAGAGAGAGCGAGAGCGAGAGCGAGAGCGAGAGAGAGAGAGAGGAGAGAGAGAGAGAGAGATCTTCCATCAGCTGATTCACTCCCCAATGGTCACAACGGCCAATGCTGGGCCAGGTCAAAGCCAAGAGCCAGGAGATTCATATCCAGGACTCCCACATAGGTGACGGCTGCACTGCCTTTCCCAGGACGTTAGAAATAGGAGCCGGATCCAAAGTGGAGCAGCCAGGACATGAGCCAGCTTCCAGCATCACAGGCAGCAGCTTCACCTGCTCCACCACAGTGCTGCCCCCTGGTGGTGCAGATTTATGTCCACTTCCCGGTGCATCATGGGCCTGCTGTTTGTCTCATTTCCTCTCCAGGCCTTTTCTGAAACTTGTCCTGCTTCTCAGATAAGCTTTTAGAGAGGATTTTCAGGGCCAGCATACCTGAGCCCCTGCACCCATGTGGGAGACCTAGAAGTTCGTGGCCCCTTGTTTCACCCTGGCCTACTCTCAGCTGTTGAGGCCATCTGGGGAGTGAACCAGCAGTTGGAAGATCTCGCTATCTCTCTCTCCCTGTAATTCTGCCTTTCAAATGAATAAAATAAATCCTAAAAAAAAAGAGAGAAGATTTTTCCTCTACATATGAAAAGATGTCAGCTTTTTTTTTTTTTTAAAAAAAAAGATTGTATTTATTTATTTGAGAGGTAGAGTTATAGACAGTGAGAGGGAAGGACAGAAAAATGTCTTCAGTCTGTTGATTCACTCCCCAAAACGTCGCAACAGCTAGCGCTGAGCTGATTCAAAGCCAGGAATTAGGAGCGTCTTCTAGGTCTCCAACGAGAGGGCAGGGGCCCAAGCACTTGGGCTATCTTCTACTGTTTTCCCAGGCCATAGCAAAGAGCTGGATCAGAAGAAGAGCATCCAGGACTTGAACTGGCATCCATATTGGATGCCAGCGCCACAGGCAGAGGATTAACCTACTGCACCACAGCGCTGGCCCCAAGATGTCAGTTTTACACCAGCCCTTTTCCTTAGCTGTTAAGCCTTCATGATAGGACAGGCACTGTGCTTGTTCATAAGCTAGTAGGAGAGGCAGCCCTCACCTTGGATTCACTATTCATTGAATACATTCTAGAGACATGAAGCAGGGCACCTGACCTAGTCCTTGGTCTGGCGCAGCTTCCTGGAGGAGCTGACATTGCTGCTAAATGCTCAAAGTTAGGTAGAAGGCAGTGAGGGGAAACGGCTGATAGAAGAGCCAAAGCCTCTGAAGTGTGGGGAGTGGAGGTGCAGGACCAAATGTTCAAGGATCTTAATGACAAGGAGCATGGGGCTGGGTGTGGGGTGGCCCAGATGATGTTGGAGAAGTGGGCAGAGACCAACAGGACAGAGCCATGATGTTGGGTCAGGAATCTTCTGGTTGAAACTGACAAAAAAAAAAAAATCCACTTCAGCAACAAGAGGGGCTTTTACCAGCTCAGCAGCCAAAAGCTTAGGGCTTTCAAGATCAAAGAGGTCCCTGAGCCAAGCCGCCTCTCTCCTTCTTTCTCTCATTATTGCTCTCCTTTGTTAGCTTCAGGGTAGACAGGTCTGTGAAACAGTGCCCTGATCTCCCTGGTTACATGGAAGCCACTGACTGGAGCAGAAGACAGGAGGAGTGAGAAAGGCTAATTGATGAGGAAGGCTGCTTATCTTTCCACACTCCCCAAGGCCTCTGGGGCTATCTTGTCAGGAAAAGCCCCGGCCTTTCCACCCTAGACCCCCGTGGGTGGCTTCTGGAGGGGTCTATGGCGATAGAGAAGGGGACAGGTTCAGGGACTCTATCGCAAGACCCCAAAGCTTATGCTTTCTTAAAATAGCAAACCCACAGCCCCCTGCCTCTTCCTCTAGGGGCTTAAGCTGCATTTTTTCTGCTGCATCTTCAGCCTCGCAGGGAGCAGGATCATTGGCTAAGAGGAAAAGGGAGGGCAGGCGTCCCAGAAACCTCTCCAGTCTCCCGCCACCCGTTGGCCCTAGGAGGGAGGGCTTTGACCTACTTGTCGCCCTGGCGCGGCTTCTTCCCGCCGGCCCCGCCCCTTTTCAGGTCCTGCCCCAAGTACGGGCCACCATCTGGAGGAGAGCCCTTGTCCTAGCTCACGCACGCCCTAGCCACGCTGGACCAGCCTGGGACCCCCTTTCTCCCTGGGAGCCCGCGCTTCCGCCTCCGGGGCGGAGACTCCTCCCCCTCGCCGTCCCAGTCGCATTCCCTGGAAAAGCCGCCGCCTGCTTGGCCCGGGACGGGCGAGGAGCCGGTTCCTCTCCGCAGCCCGCTCGCTGAGCCCTGGGAAGCGCCGCGAGCTCACCCGGCCCCACTGCAGCCGGCGCGGCTTCAGCACCACGGACAGCGCCCCGCCCGCGGCGTGCCCCAACCGGCGTAGATAGGGCCACGAGCGATGCCCGCGGCATGGCCCGGCGCCCCGGCCCCATGGCGCTGCTCCTCAGCTTCGGCCTCCTCGGGCTGTGCTCAGGTAAGGCTCCCGACCCTGGCCCACGGCCCAGGGCTCGACGCGCTCGTCGCACGCCTGCCAGGCCAGCGGTAGAGGGGAGTCTGCTGGGGTTGGGGGAGAGACCTCCTGACCACCTGGGAGGACCTCCCTGGAGGAAACAGTGAAGCAAGGAAGTAGAAACCTGGCCAGTGGTGGTGGGGAGGACATGGGTACCCAGAGAAAAGAAGGTGCCCTCCCCAGCCTGCCGTGGTGGCGGGAGGCCGGTTCTGAGGGCGGCTGGGGTCCCATTTTTGTGTGTTATCTCAAGAACTCCTCCTGGAGGGGCACTCCTCTTGCTTCCCATAATTTCTCAGCCCCCTCACTGGTCTCCTGATGCAGGGCAGGGAGGGGAGACCACACTTCTCATCCTCTTGCAGGGCGGGACAGGAGCCTGGAACGACTAAGAAGGGGCTCTCTGAAGGGCGGGGAGGGGGTGTGTGGGCACAGTTGCAGAACAGGATAGAGTGTGCCGAGGGGCAGGTGCACCGGGACAGGCTCCTGTCTGCGTGTGTCCTGGGAATCAATATGTACGCCCTGGACCACACAAATGAGGCAGCTCAGCTATTCCACTCCGACCCAGTGCGTTTTGGGGAGGGAGATGGTGTCATGGCCACAGGCACATGACAGATGGACACTGACTAAGCAAAGGGGTGTGTGGTGGGACACAAAGATCTGTTCCCCTTTCTCCACCCTCCCAAACCCCTTCAATGGCAGGTATTTGCCCGGGAAGCCCTGGCTGCCTTTTGCAAGCACCCTCTGAGCAGCTCTCCTTTAACCCTCGCAGAGTCTGCAGGCCTCTCCTTGGGGCTGCTGGGCTCCTTGGCCGGTGGTCTCAGAGATGGTTTCTATTTGAGGGTCTTAGTTCTGCGGCCTCAAGGGGGTCACCTAAGCTTTTTCAGTCCCCTCACAGATGGAGCACTAGGAAGCTACAGCCTAAAGGACTGTCCCATTTGCAGGGGGGAGGGATCCTGAGTAGGCCCTCCCTCCTTGTTTACTTCCTGCCTGCCTGACCCTCCCTTTTGGCCCAGGGGTGTGGGCTACGGATGCAGAGGAGCGGCTGGTGGAGCATCTCCTGGATCCCTCCCGCTACAACAAGCTTATCCGCCCAGCCACCAACGGCTCTGAACTTGTGACAGTACAGCTCATGGTATCATTGGCACAGCTCATCAGTGTGGTGAGTGGGGGGGGGGGGGTTCCAGCTGTCTGCCCAGCTATGGAAATCAGCCCAGCCAGAATGGGTTAATATTTGTGCTTCCTCATCTGGTGTGCCCAAGGTGTGGGGCGGTGGGGAAGGGGGCCCACAGGCTGGGGGGGTCTGCTCAGCAGCTTCTACTTCCCTGCAGCATGAGCGAGAGCAGATCATGACCACCAACGTCTGGCTGACCCAGGTTAGTGCTCCTTCCATCTCTCCCTCCCCCCTTCCTCTCTCTCATATATATAACATATATTACATACACATACATATTTATGTAAATAAACATGTATATATTTCTCTTTCAGTCTTCACAAAAGAAGCAGAAAAGTATAGACTTCATAGTTCTAAATAATTGTATCTAATCTTGGTTCTGTGACTTTAAACATATTCAGCTCGCCAAGATTCATGTTCTCATTTACCAAATAGAGATTCTAATACCTTGGCTTAGCTGTGCAAATTAAATGAGCAAGATCACATACATGACATTTATTCAGCAGAAAAGTCCCTGTGGGTGGGGAGGAGGAAGGCATCTATACCCCCCATTATTATTTATTTGGAGAGAGAGAGAGAGAGCAAACTCTCACTTGCTGGTTCACTCCCCAAATGCCCACAATGACTGGGGTGGGGCCAGGTCTGAAGTCAGGGGCTGGGAACTCATTTAACTGACAGGAGCCCAAACACTTGAGCCATCACCTGCTGCCTCCCAGTGTATGCATTTGGAGGGGGCTGGAATCAGGAGATGCAGCCCAGAATTGAACCCAGCCATTCTGATGTGGACCAGGGGCATCTTAACTGTCAGACTAAATGGCTGCCCAGAGCCTCCTTGGGCCCTTTGTCCCTTTCTTTGACCTTGAGCCTCCCCACCTCCTCCCTGTTCCAGGAGTGGGAGGATTATCGCCTCACCTGGAATCCCGAGGAGTTTGACAATATGAAGAAAGTCCGGCTCCCTTCCAAACACATCTGGCTCCCAGATGTGGTTCTCTACAACAAGTAGGTGACCCTGGAGTCATGGGGAGGTTGGAGGAGACCAGCGGGAATGTCCAGGGAATGAAGGGGTCTTAGGGGAAATGAAAGAAATTGGCCTATGCTGTGGGGACAGGGAAATCCACAGACATACCCAGACCAGTGAGGTGGAGTGTGGACAGCCCAGGGGAATTGGGTCATGAACATCACCCCACCACTACCAGCCACTCCCAGTTCCCAAGCTGTGGTGGGAATACAATCAAGGATTGTCCACTCCTGGTGCCTAAAGTGGTTCCAGAACAGGCTTTCCTGGGAGCCTGAGTGGAATCCAAGAACCTTAATGTCCCAGTTTCTCCTGCAGGTTCTATCCTGTCTCCTGTAATAATCCTTCTTGCCTCTAAGCTACAAAACCATCTCCCCCAGCTGATGGGACCATGTCCTGCCCCCACCAGCCCCTGTTCCCCTTCATGGCTTGGGGCTTCCCTGGCTTCTCCACCCTCACCAGAAGCAACCAGCTTAGACAACAAGGGACAAACAACAGACACGACCTCTCCCTCCCCCACCCTCTTTCGCCTCCCAGGGGCTCCCATTCAGGACCCCTCTTGTCATCATCAGCCCAGCCACGCCCCCTTCTTGCTCAGGCGCTGGAAGGTTGCTCTCATGCCTGGGTCTCATCTCCTCCCACTGCACCAGGCCGGGGGTTGGCTAGGGTGGAGGAGCGCTGACGGTGCCCCTCCCTCGGCAGCGCCGACGGCACGTACGAGGTGTCCTTCTATTCCAACGCCGTGGTGTCCTACGACGGCAGCATCTTCTGGCTGCCGCCCGCCATCTACAAGAGCGCCTGCAAGATTGAAGTGAAGCACTTCCCGTTCGACCAGCAGAACTGCACCATGAAGTTCCGCTCCTGGACCTACGACCGCACGGAGATCGACCTGGTGCTCAAGAGCGACGTGGCCAACCTGGACGACTTCACACCCAGTGGCGAGTGGGACATCGTGGCGCTGCCGGGCCGGCGCAACGAGAACCCCGACGACTCCACGTACGTGGACATCACGTACGACTTCATCATCCGCCGCAAGCCGCTCTTCTACACCATCAACCTCATCATCCCGTGCGTGCTCATCACCTCGCTGGCCATCCTCGTCTTCTACCTGCCGTCCGACTGCGGCGAGAAGATGACGCTGTGCATCTCCGTGCTGCTGGCGCTCACCGTCTTCCTGCTGCTCATCTCCAAGATCGTGCCGCCCACCTCGCTGGACGTGCCGCTCGTCGGCAAGTACCTCATGTTCACCATGGTGCTGGTCACCTTCTCCATCGTCACCAGCGTGTGCGTGCTCAACGTGCACCACCGCTCACCCACCACGCACACCATGGCGCCCTGGGTCAAGGTCGTCTTCCTGGAGAAGCTGCCCGCGCTGCTCTTCATGCAGCAGCCGCGCCACCGCTGCGCCCGCCAGCGCCTGCGCCTGCGCCGGCGCCAGCACGAACGCGAGGTGGGCGCCCCCTTCTTCCGCGAGCCGCGCGGGGCCGACTCCTGCACCTGCTTCGTCAACCGCGCGTCGGTCCAGGGCTTGGCCCCGGCCTTCGGGGCTGAGCCCGCGCCGGCGGCGCCGTGTGGCTGCGGCCTCCGGGAGGCGGTGGACGGGGTGCGCTTCATCGCGGACCACGTGCGCAGCGAGGACGACGACCAGAGCGTGAGTGCGGCGGGCGGGGCTGCTGGGGGCTGGGTGTCCGTGTCAGAAACGCCCTCAGCGGGAAACGAGAGTCCCCAGCCTGTGTGTGTATTGGACGCTGGCTTGGGTGCTTTCCCAAGTGGCGCCGCCTACACAGGGACAAGTATTAGAAGACTGAGGCTTCGTAGTATCTCGCGAGGCTGGCCCAAAGAGGAGGCTCTCTGGGTTTGCAGCTGGCCCCTGGCCGTGATCCTGACAGTCCTGCCTTCCTTGCCTTGGTCTCCAAGTCCAAGTTGTTAATCTGCAGCTCTCAGCTTGGAGAGGAATCCTTTGTGTGACCCACAGAGGGCAAAATTGAGGCCGGGGGGGGGGGCATGGAGGTGGGCTAACAGTTCCAAATCAATTTTCCCTTTCTGCACCCGGGTGACCGGGAGATATTCATGGAGACGGGGGCGGGTGGAGAGAGGGCTCCACGGGCGCCCTCCCCACCCATCTGCAGCACTCAGTATCTGGCTGCTTCTGCAGTGGCTCCCCAGAAGGTGATCCCTTGGGACTGAGCTAGAGTTGGGAGGAGGTACGGTGGGTGTGGTGACACCCCCCATTTTGGGCAGCAGCTCCTTCCGCCCTGAGGTCAGGCCCAGCTGTTGCCATGGTGACGGGGTGGGGCTGCATTCCCTTAGGGGGATGCAGCAATGTGGGCACTATGGTTTGTGCAGGCTAGGAGGCTTCAGTTCCCTGGGATTGCAGATTAAGCTGGAGCTGAAGCTTGGGCAGGGGCACCCTTCAGTCCTGATAGGGAAGGGGAGGGGCCGAGGGCCTCAGAGGTGGCAGAGGCCAAGCGGGAGCTGTGGGCGGTGCAGGGACTCAGCCGGCTGCCTCTCCTGCTACAATCCACCTCTGTGCTGTGCATTTACCGAGCTGGCTGCTGGGGAGGCTGTGACTGACATGGCTGCTCCATGGGCACCTCAAACCCCACGTGTCCAAAACTGCGTGCTTGGCCTGCGGCCCTACCACCAACAAATTCCTCTCCCGTTTCCTCCCCCTGCTGTAAAGGGCATCACCATTCACCTGGGGTTCAGACCAACACCCAGAGCACCCCTGGACTCCTGTGTTTCCCACCTCCCCGTCATCCAAGTTGTCAACATTTCTGTCCTGTGTGCACAGCCTTCCAAATATCTCTCAGCTTCATCCTTGTCTCAGCATCTCCATGCTAATACCCGGCTCGAGGCCACTCTCAGCTCATGCCTGGACCAGGGCAGAGCGTCCTCGTCCCCCTGCCTCAGCGCCCGTGTCACTGTCTCCCCTGCAACGTGTGCCTCTTCCCCTTTGCTCGGGTCACAGGCTTGTCTGCTTGACGGTCTCAAGCAAGCCAAACTCCTCCCTGTCACAGGACCTTGGCACGAACGGTTTCCTGTGCTTGGAATGCTTATTTTTTTCCTTTTAAAAATTATTACTCGGTTAGTCTCTGCTCCAGTATTTGAGAGTAAGCTGAAGACACTGTAGCCCTTTCCTGCAAACACTTCAGCATGTCTCTCCTAAGAACACAGTCACTCTCTTGCATGACCTAGATTCAGGGATCAAATTCAGGAAACTTGGCTTCTACTCGTCCATCTAACACAAAGTCCACATTCACATTCCCCAGCTGTCCCGGTGCTGTCCTCCGTGGCACCTCCACCCCAGCCCAGGATCTCCAATTGCACTGAGCCGTCAGGTTTCCTTGGGTCTGGAGCAGCTGCTCGGCGCTGTTTGTACGGACTGGGGGAGCGTCCCTGGGTTTGGGTTTGTCTGATCACTCCTTCCACTGATTCCGGACGCAGACGGCTCTTGGCTTCAGCCTCACCTTGGAGAGACCTTCCGAGAGCAGCCCTGAATTGCATCTTTCCCTCCGTTTCTGTCAGTCCCCCACTACCCAGGCGGTGTCTCAGTTTTGAAAGTCTGTCTTGATTTTGTCCCCATCTCCCTCGGTGGAGTCCACTACAGAAGGCTCTGGCTGGCCTTGCTCCGTCATTTCCCTCGGGCCCAGCGTGGTGCCATGGATACAGCAGGTGCACTTGGTCACGAACGCTGATGGCTCGTCACTGTCTCCTCTAATGGCCTGGGCTGGCCTGGCCGGGTGCCACATAAACCTGTGTGCCAAGGCCCTTCTGGTGAGCCTTGGGACCGGCTCTCAGCACCCTGCGGGCCCAGTCCCCACTCTCTGGGGGCTCTGTGCTAATGAAGTGGATGCTGCCAGTTGGGGCTCCCCCTGTGCGAGGCCCATAGCACCACTTGCCTGGGTTCCATGGGCTGGCGTGGCAATGAGTTAGACAGGGCCCCTGTAGCTCCTTAGCCACGGGGGGCAGACATGCAAACTGCAGTGATGTCAACGTGCCAGAAATGCATGGCTCCTTCCAATCTAAAGGGTCAGGCAGGGTCAGGCAGGACGGTGGAGGGAAGCTGCCGTTTGATTTAGGCTCCTCACGTAGGGAAAGGGATTCCCAGATGCAAAGGGAACCCAGAGGCACAGGCGCCCAAGGAGGCACTGGGGGTTGCTAAGGCTGGATTAGGGGCTGGAAGGGGATGGAGATAGGCTGGTAAGGCACTGGGGCCACTATAGGCTTCAAAGCAGGCTGGCTCAGAGCCGAGCTTCAGAACAGCCACGCTGGGACCGCCGTGCGGTGGGGGAGGAGGCCGGGGATGTGTGTGTACGTGGGGGCCCACGTGTGGTGGCACCTGCTCTGCCCCTCCCACTCCTGCCTGCCCCGCATGGCTGACATGGGGCCTCCCTCATCTCCTGCTTGCAGGTGAGCGAGGACTGGAAGTACGTCGCCATGGTGATCGACCGCCTGTTCCTCTGGATCTTCGTCTTCGTCTGTGTCTTTGGCACTGTTGGCATGTTCCTGCAGCCCCTCTTCCAGAACTACACGGCCGCCACCTCCCTCCACCCCGACTCCTCGGCCCCCAGCTCCAAGTGAGCCCTCCCTCGCCGCCGTGCTCCCTGGCCCCTGCCCTCTGTTGTGCGGTAGTGGTGGGTGCACAGTGCATGCGGGAGCTGCCAGGAAGCGGGGTGCTGCCCCCACAGAGCCATTCTCTGACCTCAGTGGGAGCCCCTCTCCCCGCTCCTCCGTCTGCACACAGCCGGGGAGATGGGACCAGCTATATCTTCCTCCGCTTCGGCCAACCTTGGTTGGTGAAAGTGCTGGTGGCGCAGGCTTGAAGGCAGAGGGGACAGAATCAGCCACTGCCTCCAAGTCCTGGGAGGAGGGCCGAGGGGCAGGATGTGGCCTGGCTGACACAGTGGTGGCTTAGGAGGAAGGACGGAGAGGAGAGGCCTGGTGGGCAACACCGAGTGGGCGGTTCTTGCCCAGAGAGCTGAGTGTGGGGGAGGTGCACAAAACAGCCTCCAGGTCCTTTCACCAGGGGCCCCAAGCCTGCCCTTGTCTAGTGGGGAATTCTCTGTACCTCTTACACTTCCTCCTCTGTCCTTTCTCCTTGGGCTGAGGGCCGGCAAGGCTGGGAATTAGGGAGCCTCCCCCTCTGACCCTCCGGGTGTTCTGCTAGGAGTCCGGGCCGTGGGGGAAGGGCGAGGCCACAGGGTGGTTTCTGTGTGAGAAGAGCCTTTTACAGTCAGGGAGTCCAGCAGGGTCTGTGTTAGAGACGAAGCAGCAGCTCAGACAGGGAGCCGAGGGGGCAGACTCTGACCCTCCCACCCCACCAGAGATCCATCTGTCCAGGGGTCTGTCTTTCCCCCACTTCTCACTTCTGAGCACACCAGGAAGCTAAGGGTGGACGTGGGCCTCTAGTACACGGAGCCCAGCGCCCTCCACTCGTCTCCAGCCTCCGGCTCTGCTCTCCCCTCCCTCTTCCCACTGGGCTGGAGCAGGTTGAGCAGAATTCTGGAAGACGTTCCTAGTGGCCAGTAACTCCTCAGCTTCACTTCCTGCCGGTGGCTTCCAGGCAGCAGAAACCTGAAACTGCCCCCAAGGCCAGCTGGGAGATCTCCCAGGGGATCTCCCGCCCCGCCCCTACCTTGTGACTCACCCTGATTTGCGGTCCCAGCTTTGCTAAGTGCTGGGCTAGCAGATGGCAGGTCACAGAGGTCAGTCTGCCAGGTGCTCCCAAGGGGCCTGGCCTCACCCAGCCCATTCTGTCCTCCGGAGCCCAGCTGGCCGGCCGGCTTCCCCCAGGCACCCTGGAGCCAGGGGCGGGGCTCACGGTGGGTGGGAGGAGGCAGGCAGAGGTGAAGAGCTCTGGACAAGGATCGCAGAGTCTGGGTGCCAGCCCTGCCCCGCTGCCTACTTCTTGGGCCACCTGGACCAAGTCCATTTGCCTTGCTAGGTCTCAGCCTCCAGGTCTGTAAAATGGGGACAGTGATGCCGTTTTCATGAGGTTGCGGCTGGACCAGAGCACAACTGATGCTTGGTGAGCCGGTGGGAATGGGGCCACCTGTTGTAGCAGCCTCTGTCCTGCCCCACCCCCCCCTTCAGTAAACCAAGTCCCCTCAAACAGGGCTTGGATGTAAAGGAGGGGCGGGGAAGGGCAGTGGGTGCGCCCGGGCAGGAGCAGCACCAGGCTGGCTGCAGCGAGCCCGGGGGAGGCGGCAGGCTGCCCTCTGCCGCATCCCTAGCAGGTGTGTCCCATCTGGGGGCTGAGCCCTTGCCCTGTCTCTGCCTCCCTCCTGGGTCAGCTCCTCCTGACACAGGTGGGCACCCAGATTCATCCTGTGCTATCCGTGGAGGAACACAGTGGGCCACGGAGCCAGCAGCCGTGCACTTGTGCCTCGGTGCAGCCCCCAGCTGTCAGAAGGCTGCAGCAAGGAAGAGACGGGTCCAGGTATAGGGGGTGGTGACTGGGCAGTGCCAATCCCTCCATCCCTGGGCACAGCCCCTTAGGGACCATCAAAACAGGAGAGGGCCACACTGCACGGGCAGGGTGTTAGCACGTGTCAGCGCGGAGGCACTGGCGAGCTCTGGGGAACCCATGCTCTTGCCTCCTTTCCATGGCGGGGCTCTCTCGGGAGGGAACTGGGAACCCAGCTCAGTGTGAGGCAGGCCTGCAGGAGGAAGGGAGAGTAGCGGGGAGCATCTCCCACCAGGCAGGGCCATGGGAGACTCCGGAAGCAGTTGTCTGCACAGGCACCCGGCACCGAGCGGGAGGGCAGCTTCCTGGCAGTGTGACGAGGGCACAGTGGGCACCGAGTCAGTGGATGTTTAAAAGCAAACTACACACAGGCACCCCCCCACCCCCATAGGCCACATCCCCCAAGGGCACGGGGCGTGCTCCGAGGAGACGGGGTGGGGGGCGCTTCGGCCCACCTGCGCACAGCCACGCTTAGCGAAGGGTCGGCTCTGTGCCAGTTCCTTCGGGCGCACCGTCTTCACCCTCACAGCAGCCCTGCAGGGAAGGGCCCTCATCTTAGAGAACAGCAGTGAGGCCGAGAGGGGCCGAGGGCAGCTGGTGAGCGGCCTGGGTCCAGGACCCGCCGGCCAACGACCACGCTCTTGCTGTGCACTCCCAAGCTGGAAGAAGCGCTCCCCAGGGGTTAGGTGAGGGGCGCCCGGGGCCTCCCCCAAACCACTCCCCACGCTGCAGGCCTTGGTTCCATTGTCCCCTCTGCTTTCCCAGTCTCTAGTGCCACAGTGCCACTTGGCAACTCTGACCAGAGAACAAGCGGCCTTCTAAGTGGCCATCCCGACAGGTCTGAAGTCCGTGGTAGTCACACTGCTCCTGAGAGAACGTAGGTCTAGCAACCCCTAGGACACCTCACTCACCGCCCACCGCGGTGCCCCCACGCCCCACCCTGCCCCAGCCTCCCTGGCCTGCACTACCCGAGTCCTTGCACTGGTCTAGCCCACGCTAGACTCTTTAGGAATTCAAGATTCTCGTAAAGAAAGTTGTTTCCAAAGCTGTCTTGTGGCTGTGATGTTTGGGGGATGGGGTTGGCAGATATGGGTGAAAAGAACACTGGAGACCAGACTTGGGAGAGATTAAAGACATAACAGGAATCCACAGTGCAGGCGCGTGGGAACGTCTGCTGTGGCGCGACTGATCTGACAAACCCACTTCCCAGGTGGAAAAGCCACGGCCCCTGGGGAGGACCCTCTGTAAAAGACAGGGCAAGGGGGAGGATCCGGGTCCTGGAGCCAGGGTGGCAGAGGCTGGTAGGTCAAGCTACGGCCTGCACAGCTCCCAGGACACTGGCTGGACCTGGGCTCATGTCCCAGAAACAGTACAGCACAGTGGGCCCTGGTGGCGACAGCACAGCAGCAAGCTCACCAAAGCGCTGCTCACCCTGGGGGGGGGGGGGCGCAGCGTGCCAGGGCTGTCACCTGGGCACTGCACTTTCCTCTAGCTGGGGCCAGCAATGCCAGGTCTGTGAGGTTCCTGGGATCCCACAGCAGGTAGGGACGCTATCCTTTTCCCTACTTATTTGAAAGGCACAGAGAGAGGGAGGCCACTGGTTCACTCCCCAGATGGCTGCACCAACCAGGTCTGGGCCAGCCCAAAGCCCGGAGCCAGGAGCTCTATCCTGGTATGGGGGCAGGCACCTCACCCGCTGCGCCCCACCCCGTCTCTGACTGAAAACTGTCCCGTTCACGCAGCATGGTCTGTCAGACTGTGAAGGACAGCACGCAGTTCTGTGCTGATGTAGGACGCACAGACGTGCCGCCTGCCCCCGGCCTCCCGACAGACAAGGAAGGCTTCACTGTGACTCTGCCCTTACTGCGGTGCTGTGCGCCCTCTGGTATGATGTCATTTTTAAAGGGTCAAGACAAGCCTTCTGGAAGTTCTGGAGTGAGTTACGACGTGGGAGGAGGTGCAGTCCCTTTGAAATTCAGGCCGAGGCTGTCCTGGGCGCCGTCTGAGAAGGAGAGCGTGAGGTTGTGTCCCCTCGGTCTGTGGCCAGGCCTGCAGTCACTGCAAACGTGCACATCCCCACAGCAAACCAGGGCGTGGGGGGGAGCACTGGGATCCATGCCACCTCCAGGAAGTCTTCCAGCTGTGGGCCTGGAACTCCAGCTTCCCACAGCCCTGGGGCCGAGTCCTGTGACGGTGGTCCCTGGTGGGGAGGGTGCGTCTGGAGGTGGGGACACCCCTCCCCACAGGCTCTGTCCAGGAGGCCCCCTGAGGCAGCTCCTTGCTGCCTACTGAGAGTGGCCCCTCCCCAGGCTCCACAGCAGATGCACCTGACTCTATGACCAGAAATTCCAAGACCAGGCGTCCCTCTGCCCTCTCTCACCTCCCCCAAGAAACCAAGACTTGCAGTTTTCTAACAATTAGATTCTTTTCTCTTTTATTTAGGAGGAATGTATATTGTTAGTCACTGTTATCAAGGATCACATAAAAGCGGAATCATAAAACCGGGCTGCAGCCATCATGGCACCCGAGCCTGTGCTGGGCTCTTCCCCGCTCTGTTCTGGGAGTCACTGCCAAGACCCCAAAACCAACAAAGTCCCCTCAGCTTGAGTAAAGGAAATAGCTTCAAGCACGGACACTTTACAAGTGATTATTCAGAGAATGCACAATAGCCACAGTTCAGACGGATCAGCTACAGAAATCATTAAAAAGAAAAGTGGAGGCGGGATCCTGCTGATTAAAAACAAAGATTGGACAGGAATGGGCCGAGAACACGGGGTGGAGCCTCCTCTGTCCTGTGTGACGCGCACAGCTCCTCCTGCACCAGAAACCAGATGCCCCCAGGCCGCTGAGACAGCTCTGTCAGAGATTCTAATGCCCGAGATGCAGCAGCGGCCACAGCGCCCCAGCGCCAATGCGCCGGCAGGGAGACCCTGCGCGGGGAGCCCAGGGGGGCAGCCTCCCCGCCCTGAGTGCGGACGCGCCTTCAGGCCGTTTTCCTGCCAGCTCCTTGGGAAGTCTGGGTGTGCTACAAAGACATCCTTGGGGTTTCCCAAACTCAGGCTTGCCTAGTAGGGTCCACTTTTGGTCAAAAGTACAGAGGCTATAGGAGCCGCAAGAACGAAAAGTGGGGCTGCAAATGCCTCTGCTGTGGAGGAGGGGGGTCAGGCCAAGCTGGGCGGTGTGCTGGGCGAGGGGGAGGAGGTCCTGGGCGCAGCGCACCTAAAGCAAGAAGCAGGCCAGTCCCAGAGAAGGCAGTGCCTCTGCCTCCTGCTGCACACGTCGGGCCACCTGGCCCCAAAGCTGCGCTCCACGAAAAGGCCAAAGGCGCCGCCCAGGAGTGGATGGCGAGTGGAAGTGTGGACAGAGGATCCCACCTCACGGCGTCTGAGGACAACCTGCCCTTTCACCTGCAGGTACCGCCTTGTGGGTTGGCTCCATAAAGACCCCCAACAGGCAGGAGTCACTGTTTGCCCATGACCAAACTCTGAAGCCATCAGAATCTGGCAAATTTCATCATGGCAAAATGAAAGCACTTGGCTGGATGAGAAAGTGGGTTTCTTCCGTCCCCCCTGCACCCTTGGGGGTGGGGAGGAGAAGCTTCATGATCACAAGGAAGGAATCTTGGGGTGGGGGTTGCTGAATCTATAAATGAGATTATCAGTCCCTGACACGATGCATGGAGAATTGACTAGAACCTAATCAGACCACAAGAGGTCAGTGTAGGAAACAGAAAGAAAAAGGAAAACACCTAAAACGAATCTAGGAGGCAGTGGACTGCAGGCGCTCAGTGACCGGTCACACTGCACGGAGAGACAGCTCCCTCTTCTCTCCCCATAGGATTCTGCCTCTTCATCCAGGAAAAAAGAAGGGGCCTGGCCAGACTCCACCTAGCAATCCCCAAAAAAGCAGGTTAAATGGGAACCCAAAGTTCTCAGTATCACCAATTATGGTGCTATTAAAAAAAAAAAAAAGGATAAAAAAACAAAAAGCCCCAAACCCTTGACCAATGTGATAAGGAATGCTACGACCTACCTCTCTCACCCCCTGCAAAGACCCCCCCAACACATCAGTCACTGGGTACTGGGCAGAGGTAAAAGTTCTTTTCCTCCTGGGGCTTGCTTATCCAGTTCCCGTAGCCCATGTCCTTCAGGCTCTTTTTGAAGTAGTTCTTGGCCGTCTCGTAGTCACGGGCAGCTTTCTTGGCCTCACCATAGGAGAGTTTCAGTAAATCTCTGCGGTAGCGGAAGGAGCAGAGCTTCTTAAATAGAAGAAAAATATTCTTTTTGGAGACCCGGGACAGTTCATTCCGTGGCCTGGGGAAACAAGATCACTTGCTGTTCACCTGGGTCAGGGAAGGCGGGAGCCCGAAGTGCAGACGCAGGGCAGGGTGAGCTGTGCTGTGACCTCTGGAGACCAGCGGGTGGGCCGTGCTCCGGCAGGCCAGTCAGGAGGCACGCCTCCGCTCCTGCCGCCTCCCCGCTCCTTACCCGTCCACAGTGCCTCTGGTTCCGTCCAGGATCTCTAGCTCGTAGCCATCAGCCAGACACCAGTTGACGCTCGTCTCCTTGGTCTTGCCGGACTGCCTTTTGGAGTCATAGACACTGACTCGGCCAACCTAGGAACCCCAGGAGCAACAGGAGAAAGAAGGAAACGTTTCAGGAAAAAGGTTCTGAAGCAGGACTCAGGACTCACAGCGGGGCTGGCACTGTAGCGTAGTGGGTAAAGCTGCCGCCTGCAGTGCCGGCGTCCCATATGGGTGCTGGTTTGAGTCTCGGCTGCTCCACTTCCCATCCAGCTCTCTGCTATGGCTTGGAAAAGCAGTAGAGGATGGCCCAAGTGCTTGGGCCCCTGCACCTGTGTGGGAGACCCGGAAGAAGCTCCTGGCCCCTGGCTTTAGATCAGCACAGCTCTGGCCGTGCAGCCATTTGGGGAGTGAACCAGCAGATAGAAACCCTTCTCTCTCTCTGTGCCTCTTGTTTATTCTCTGTGTAACTCTCTCAAGTAAATAAATAAATCTTAAAAAAAAAGATTCACAGGCAACAGGGAATGTGGGGGGCCACGTCCTTCCCCCTTATTTAAGACTCTGGCTCATAGTGAGCGGACTCTAGACCCACGCACTGCACCTCGATTCAGATGAGCGTCAGCCTAAGAGAAGGAAAGCCTTGGTAGCCGCCAGGGGAGGATCAGTGCCCGGGACGGGAATGAAGGCTGCCCCGCTCTGTTGACAAGACTGCTTAAGAAGAAAAGGGCAAAGGAAAACAGAATGAGGTTACAGCACCTTGGGATGGTTGACAATAAAGGGCTTCCGCAGGCCCTCCTCAAATGCACTTCCATCTCTCGTCATACGGCAGCAGATGGCGCGCGTCAGGTGCCCTTGGCTGAACAGGTAACCTGTGCACAGAAAAAGAAATGCACACACCTGTGCTGCACCAAATGCTACGAGGAGGCAGAGGCACTGGGGAGGCCAAAGGTGTCAGAGGGAGGAATGGCCCCCTCATTAGGAAGCACCACTGGATTATGGCCACCCCAACATGTGTGGGGTCACCGAATAGTCAGGCACAAGATCTCAGGCTCCAAGTCAGGCTGGGCCTGTGAAGAACAGGACACCAGGACGCTGCAGTTTTTAGCCGCTGCGTCTCTTTTGCTCATCTCGAAAGGGCTGGCCTCGCCTGACTTGACTTAGGCTTGCAGCCTAAACCCATCTTGCCACCACGGGAGAGCAGGCGCTCACACACCAACCACCCACACCACAGAGAGGGGAGACGCCATGCCAACAGCTGGCGATGAAGCATGTGGCTTGCTGGGATTTGGCACAGGGATAGAGCAGTGCCAGCCCCCAGGGCAGGCCCCTTACCAAGTGTGACAGACTTGAGATACACGGGCTGTAGGAAGTGGGTCAGCAGGGCTCCCTGCAGACCCAGCACATTCCAGCGCAGGATTTTGTCACTACAAGACATGGTTCGGAGCCTCTCCCCAAGTCGGATGCCATCCCACGTGGGCACAATGTCACTGGATTCCACAGGGATTGTGCCTTCTCCTGTGGGAGAGACTTGGGTCAGAACCCCAAGCCACTGGAGCAACCGCTCCCTGGCCTGCCGTTTAAGCTCCACTGGCTTGGCCATCTCCTTCTCCACTCGGTCACAGCACCTGTGACATGCCAGGTGCTATGCGAAACCAAGATCCTTGTCCTCCCAACTGCTATGGGGACACGGGGTAGAGGGAACAGAACAGACACTGAACAAGGAAGCCAGTGCGTCAGGGAGAATTCTACATGCGAGTGGGCTCTGAAGGGGTGTGGCACTGGGAACCTCTGGGCACAGAAGTCGGGGAGCTGAGGCAAAAGGCAGGAGGCACCGCTGCAGCGAGTGTTTCAGACCAGGGAACAGTGAAGGAAAAGGCCCAGGGGCAGCCAGGGGGCCGCTCGGGAAGCTGACGAGGAGTGAGCGCGGCTGTGAGTGACAGGCAGGGCGGCGGGGGATGAGATGGGGAGCTCACCGCAGGTTTTGCTTCCATAGCAGGTGCAGTGGGAAACTACTGCTGGGTGTGCGCTTGTTTTAAATCACAACTTGCCTGCGATGTAACTCATGCACCACTCAATGCAGTGAGGCTCAGCAGACTCAGGGCCGTGCAGCCCTTGCCACCATCAGCGGCAGGGTACTCCTGCACCCACAGGAAGCCTGCCTTCTGGAATGCACTCCAAGCATCCCACCAGCTGCTCCCAGTCCCATGCAATCACTAGTTTCTGTCTGTATGCATCTGTCCATTCTTGATGTTTCATATAAATGGGATCTTGCAATGTGTCATCTTTTGTCACTGGCCTTTTCCACTTAACACTGCTTCTAAGGCTCCCCCAGGGTGTAAGCAGGCTCAACCAGAGCTTCATTTCTGGCCAGCACCCCTGCACTGTGTGGACTGGTCATGTTTCATCCACCCGGGCACCAGCTGATGGCCACGAGCGCGGTTTCTGCTTTGTGTGGCTATTATGCGTGATGCTACCACCAGCATTTGTGTGCTAGCCCCAGTGAATGGCTGGGTCCTGTGCTAACACCTCAGGGCACTTAGCAAGGGAAGTGATCAACCAGGCGAGGACTGAAGGGAATCGGGTGATTCGAGAAGACGGCAGGGAGACAGCAGAGGACAGACAGGAGGAGGAGCTGGGGACAGGGTGCGGAACCAGTGGACAGCAGGACCGGAGGGAGTCACCGCCTCGCCTCAGCTCTGCATCCCTCTCTTCCCCTTTCCCCTGCCCTCTCCAAGGGGGTCCCTTCCACTCCCATGGCTGGGAAGACCCTACAGGAGGAGCACTCCCATGAGTTTATTTCCAGGCTGAGCTCCAGGTTGGTGTCTCCACCTCCTGTACGCTTGGGAGATCCTCTGAAAGAACAAATTCAGAGTGGAGCCTTGATCTTCCCTTCCCCGTCCACCCCGCCTTGGGGCCCAGTGACGAACAGCGAAGACCTGGCAGTCTCGCAGAGCCTCCCGTGGGATGCGTGAGGTCACGTGGCACTCACCGTTCTCCACCTTGGTGCGGAGCTTGCCTTGCTTGGGATTCTCGAAGACCGGGTAGTGGCGAGAATCTGTACTCTCCACATTACGGTCACTGCAGGACTTGTCGAAGAGCGCGCCGTCTCCACAGGGAGCAGTGCTGCGGGAGAAGCGGGGCTGTTTCAGCCCACCCGGAAACAACCGCCCTCCATCTCCGGGGCTCCCAGACCAGCTGGCAGAAACAAGGGACATTCCCTGAAGCCCACCCCGTGAGCCTGGAGGTGGCAGTGGCGTCTGTGAGAACGGCTGCGCCCCAGGGCACACGCCATGCGGGGTGCTCTATCGTGTGAGGTCTGACCGAGGAGCCAGGGACGTGTTGGGATACTCAGTCCTGGGAGCTCGGCAGGGCGCGCTCTGACAGCAACAGAGACCATACAGACCTGATGTAGAGATGAAACGAAACAGTCTTTTTTATCTGGAGCTTTTCTCCTCCCCTAGCAGGCTCAAATATACTTTCCTTCGCAGTCTGGGGGTTGTACTTCATTAACTCGCTGTACAGAAACCTATGAAAACAAAGCCTGGTTAGAAAGATGGGTTTGATTCTGGCAAGAGCAGTTGCTTCTAAGAGCTGACGCTACGTGACCCCCAGGTGAACAGAAACCCTAAAAATACAGCCCGGCACCAGCTTCCATGGCAAGAGGCGCTGGGAACCCTGCCTGTGAGGCCCCAGTGCGCCTATGGCAGAGCCAGCCTTCTGGCTCAGCCTCAGTTCTGCTGAGGGCTCCCCTCTGCGGTGGCCACAGGGATTCTGGGGCGGGACAAACGGACTCCAGGAGAACAGGAGGCTGCTGCTTCCCCTCGAGTCTGTCCCTTCTGAATGAAAGAGCAGGTGAAGCGGAGGAGAAGGCTGCAGGCACGCAGGTCTTCAAACGCAGACGGAAGGCTGCCGCAGCCTCCAGGCCCGGAGGACTGAGAGTCACTTTGCGTTTTTCAGAACAGGCACGAAGCAGCAGCAGCAGCAGCAAGGAGAGCCCTGAGAACGGGCTAGGCGGCAGGACGCAGGCAACGGCTGCCGTGAGCCCTGGGACAGCTGGGCGGCAGGCCCGCCCCAGCCACCTGTCAGCACGGGCGCCCGCTCACCTGATGAAGCCTCTCCGGGAGATGATTTCGGCGTGGCAGTCATTGACTGTCTCTCCCTTCAGGCTGAGAGAGTCTCCTTTCACACAGCGATTCCCTGGGGGCATGTTGGAACCAACAATGGAATCATCAAAGGCAAAAACCATGGGGAACAGGGACAGGGTCCTCACAGCTGAAAGCAGAAGCAGCCTTGGGCCCCCAGACCCTTGCCGCCCGCCTGGTGCCCCTGGGAACTCAGCACCCATTCTGCGCTGGCTGTGGTGAGAACGAATGCGAGTTGAGCACCTCTAATTGGAAATGCTTGGGCCTGGAGATGTCAGACCCTGGAGGCTGGATAGTTTTGATTTTTGGAGTAGAATCCCTAATCTGAAAATCTGAACTCCAGTACACATTAGGTCGGTGCTCAGAGGTTCAGAGTGGAGCACTTTGGATTTGGGGCTTCTAGATTGGAGATGTTCGACCTCCGTTAGCAGTCTTTTCTCCCTGCCTTGGACACACCCATGTGGGCTGCAGGAGACCAGGAGGACCCACTTCCGGGCACTTGAGGGAAGCCCTCACTTACCAGTCCCCAAGCTGACGACGACGCCCATGTCATCCGAGTCCTTCTTCATAATGATGGCAGCCAGGATCTTGCGGCCCAGCAGGGAGGGCTGGAAACTGTTGGTGAGAGCGTTGAAGCACCGGTGGCTCAGCATGGCGATCTGGTCGTGGAACGTGCTGCCGGTGAGAGGAAGCTGTGGGGACAGGAGCCTGTGTCAGGACCTGGCAGCCACGTCTGCGTCCACCATGCTTCACGGCGGCCAGGGACATCGATCGTGTTGTGCTCGCCTCGGGAGTCACCTTTCCCCTCACACCAAGAGTCCCGCTTATATGTTCAATTAGGGCTCGCATTAAAGCCTAGGAATAACTCACACGATGCAGCAAGTTAAGTGCCAGCTCCACCCAGGGAGGAGTCAGCAGAACCCCCTCCCCCCACAAGAAAGAGAGCACCAAAAGTAGACGTCTTAACTGTCTTTGGCTGTGCCTCTGGGGACCTGGAGAGGAGGAGCATAGTTCTTCTGAGACTGGCCCCTGTCACTGGGGTTACCTCTGTGAAACCCATGCGTTCTGCCTTCTCGTTCTCCCCAATCAAGACACGGAGAGCCGCATCTGCTGCTTCCTGTTTGCCTTGCTTCTTGCTGTGTGCGCAGACGGCTGGGAACCAGCGACCTCCAACTTTTGCTTGGTAAACAAACCTTTGCATGAGAAGTGAGGATAAAGACAAACATTAGATATTGACAGCTCTTCCAGGGAGGTTTCACTCTGCTTACGATGTGGCCAGACCTGCAGACACAAGGCCCCTTAACAGCGGTTTCTAAGGCAGCATTTCCCAGATTACAGTCATTTATGGATCGTGACATGATTGTTGCTAGATCCAGGTCGTTCCCCAAACTGACTTTCTAAAAATGTAGACGTACTTCATCATTACTGTAAATGAAAAAAGCAATGTCACTTGCCCTAAGTTGAAGGTGGCTATACAACTGCATGTGATAAACTCAGCTCACTAACTTCTGAGCAGGCACTGTGCTATCACCTACAAAGGCCTGGGCCTGTCTCCTTCATTTTTAAAGATCTATTTTCATTTATTTGAAAGGCACAGTTAGAGAGAAGGAGAGAGAGGGAGAAACAGACAGACACAGCTTCCATCCGCTGGTTCACTCCCCTAATGGTCACAATGTCCAGGGCTGAGCCAGACCAAATACAGGAGCCAGAAGCTTCTTTCAGGTCTCCCACGTGGGTGGCAAGGGCCCAACGACTCAAGCAGTACTTCTCTGCCTTCCCAGGAACATTAGCTGGGAGCTGGATTGGAAGCAGAGCAGCTGGGCCTTCGTAGGCCCCAATGTGGGATGCTACTGTTGCAGGGAGCGGCGTAACCTGCTGCACCACTATGTTGGTGCCGGCACACTGATTTTTACATTCAGATTGCATTTCCTCATTCACTTCCTGCTCAGCATAAGAGGACTTAACCTGAAGAGGTCAGTATGTCAAGGTCTGCCTTAGGTCAGTGAACCAAGCTTTTCTAGGAGCCGTCTGCTGATTCCTGGCAGGCTTGAGATGGATTTGGGGGTAAAGTGCACAGGGAGATGGCCGCCACTACTGCTGGCTGTGGAGTGCCACAAACACAGAAAGAACATCTTGGAGCAAAACGGCATCACAGAAATCTACCAAAGATTCAAGAAGCCCAGGTTTCAGTCAGAACCTAAACTATGGTTGGGAAGCCAGCTTTGATAATCTTGCAGCTGATCGAGGCCACTCTATCCCAGGCCAATCAGCCCAGGTAGCAGGAGAAAGCAGTCTTTGCCACCAGCCCCGCCAGGATTCTCACAGTCCCTGACACCCTCAGCAGTGGATGCCTTCACTCGTTTCTTTGCCCACGCCAGCCAGAGGGCTAATGTCTAGAATGAGAGGCACAGGGGCATGAAAAGTCAGAAACGGGTAGAGCCGAAGAGTTTAAGAGCTTCGCCTGAGGGATCCTGGAGAATTCTCTGACAGCTCTAAGTGTTCGAAAGACACAAAGTTACCTACGTATCACACAAAGTAGTTTACACACAAGACTTTACATGATAGTTAGTTAAGCAATAAGAATCCTATAGGATTGAGCTGTCCAATACAGCAGCCACTGGCCCCGTGAGCCCACTGAATGAAAGTGACAGTTAAATACAACCAAGAGTCCAGTCCCAGTCACACAGCACACCCCACACATGGAGGGATGAACTGGGAAGGTGAAGGCAATGAGTATGAACATGAACAATTTTGAGATTTGGCTCCAAGAGGGGCAGGGGATGGTGGTGCCTGGAGGAGAGCTGGGCTTTTAAGAGATGGGGAGGAAGAAGTGGGAGGGACTTGGTGAAGATACCATAGGTGCAACCAACAGAGCTTAAGGGTGGGTTGGCCAAAGATGTGAAGGGAGTGATGAAAAGATAGCTCAAGGTTTGGCTCAAGCATCTGAGTGGTGTTGCCGAGGTGGTAATAAAGACAAGGAGAAAAGAGGGTAAGGGAGGAAAAATCAAGAATCCTGTTTTGGACATGTTGTGTTAGGGGTTTTAACCCAAGAAGATTTGACAGGAAGGCAGCTGGATAGAGGAATCTGGCTCTCTCCAGGCTAGAGACATAAACTTATTGGTCTCTAGCACTCAGCTACCTGAAGTCAGGAAAGAGGACCCAGCAGAGCCCACATGAAGGAAGCAATCTGTTATTGTGTGAGTTGGCCAATAAACCACCACTAAGAAGCGGATAAGGGCACGGACAACTAGACGGAAAGGCAAATCACGTACAAACATGAACACAAGAATGACGTTACTCACTATTAAAGAAACTGAAAATAACACTATTTTCTGACCCTTTTCTCCTTATGTTTTAAGACTGAAAAACTGGGCCCCCATAGGTAAAAATTCCAAGAAAGCACATAGTGAAGTCTGTCCTTCCGCAGAGGCACGCGGATGGCAGGTTTTTCTTGGAACCCTTCAGGAACACACTGCGTGTCGGCAGAGTTTGCAGCTCTCTCCTCCCGTCACTCCTCATCCTCTCACTCCGCGACGGCCCCGGAGAGCATTTCGTACTGGTGCCTTCCCGGTTCTCATCGCAGTCTACGACTCCCTACCGTTTCCTTGTAAAAGGAAGTGACGGAACTCTAGAACCCTTCAAGTTTCTGGCTGTCATCAACAACGCAGGATGCACATTTCTGTAGCAAGTACGTCACGTACATTGTGTGTGTGTGTGTGAGAGTTCGGGCTGGCAATGACAGACTGAAGGCACTCCTCTCCCTGCTACAGTGCTAGATGACAAACACTGTCAGAGTAAGCCTAATTACACAAGGAGGTTGAGCACCCTTTCATTTATTCATTCTTTTGTTTTATGAATGTAAAATTCATATTGTCTATTTTTCTCAGTAAGGAGTTCTTTAGAAATAACTAAAAAATTAATAAAAGTTAGTAATTTCTACAGAAATTAGCTCTTGGGCTTAGGTTTATTAGCAGTGTTCTCGCTCCAGTGATCCCTCTGCTACATACCAGTTTTCTCTCACCACCTCGTCTCCTGGGCTCTCTGTTATGACGGTAAGCTCTGTGTCTTGATTGGAAAGGCTTTGCTTTTCTAAAATCATCCCTGCTTTCTATCTAGTGATTTTATGATTTCATTTATTTTGCACTTAAATCTGGGTCTGTTAGAATTCATGTGTAGGGTAGGAGACAAACACATAGTTCTGGTCTTTTAAAAAATTTGTTTTCAAGATGGAATCATCAGCAGTTCTACCACTACTGTGCAATAGTCCATCATTTCCCCACTGGCTGAAGCCTCATCTTCCTTACACATATGACTCTCACTCTATCTGCCCCTACCTTCAGGTGTCCCAATCAGTGTCCACTGTGCTGCCTTTCTACTCACAGGCCGGCACACCGTTACTTTACGCCTGCTAGGTCCATACGCCTTATCACTTCTTTTTCAGGAATTTCCTAGCTGCCATTCTTGTACATTTATTTTTTATAAGAACTTCAGAACCAAGTTTTCTACTTCTAAAGTACATCATAGTGATGTTTTGTTGGGATCACATTTAATGCACAAATTTATCTGGGGAGAGCTGCTATTGTTAAAATAGATTCTTTCAATCTATTAAAAATACATTTCCGCCTGCCATATGGGCGCCGGTTCGAGTCCCAGCTGCTCCACTTCCGATCCAGCTCTCTGCTATGGCCTGGGAAAGCAGCAGAAGATGGCCCAAGTGCTTGGGCCCCTGTACCCATGTAGGATACCCAGAAGAAGCTCCTGGCTCCTGGCTTCGGATCAGCACAGATCTGGCCGTGGCAGCCAATTGGGGAGTGAACTAGAGGATGGAAGACCTCTCTCTCTCTCTCTGCCTTTCCTTCTCTATGTAACTGACTTTCAGATAAATAAATCTTTAAAAAATATATTTCCTCCACATTTAATCAAGACTTCCTTTCTATCCTTCATAAGCATTCTACTTATGTATGTTTCCTTCAAAGACTGCACCTGGACAATCTGTCTTTTTAGTTGCTGTTATAATAAGGCATTTTCCTCCAATACATTTCCCAATTGCTTATTGTTACCTCAGAAAAGATTCTTATGTATTGTTGTATATTCCCCTACTTTACAATTCTTTGTCTTTAGTATTTCTCCAGTTTTGGCTTAAGTATCCCAGGTGTACATTTATATGATTAGCAAATAATAATTTCTTTTTTTTTTATTTTTATTTTTATTTTTTTTATTTTTTGACAGGCAGAGTGGACAGTGAGAGAGAGACAGAGAGAAAGGTCTTCCTTTTTGCCGTTGGTTCACCCTCCAATGGCTGCCGCGGTCGGCGCGCTGCGGCCGGCGCACCGTGCTCATCCGATGGCAGGAGCCAGGTGCTAGGTGCTTTTTCCTGGTCTCCCATGGGGTGCAGGGCCCAAGCACCTGGGCCATCCTCCACTGCACTCCCGAGCCACAGCAGAGGGCTGGCCTGGAAGGGGGGCAACCGGGACAGAATCCGGCGCCCCGACCGGGACTAGAACCCGGTGTGCCGGCGCCGCAAGGCGGAGGATTAGCCTGTTGAGCCATGGCGCCGGCCAGCAAATAATAATTTCTATAGAAATTTTAAATTATCTATTTTTAAATTGATGATTAATTTCTATAGAATTCCTTAACAGAAAATCTAAGAGAAGCTGGCAATGTGGAGCAGCAGGTTAAATTGCTGCCTGTGAGGCTTGCACTCCTATGAGCAGCAGTTCAAGTCCCAGATGCTCCATTTCTGATCCAGCTCTCTGCTATGGCCTGGGAAGGCAGTAGAAGATGGCCCAAGTCCTTGGGCCCCTGCACCCACATGGGAAACCTGGAAGAAGCTCCTGGCTTCAGATCAGCCCTGTTCCAGCTGTTGTGGTCATTTGGGGAGTGAAGCAGTGAATGGAATCTCACTCTCTAATTCTGCCTTTCAAATAAATAAAAAAATTTTTAAGAGAAAAACAGACAATATATATGAACTAAAAATTGGGAGCTGGAAATCAACCCCAGGTACTTGGGTTTCTTAACTAGCATCTTAACAGTCAGGCCAAATGCCTGTTCTTTTTTTTATACTTATTTGCTTTTCCTGACCGCACTGGCAAATCATTTCAGAATAACATTCATTGAGGACAAGGGCATCTACAACTTTAATGGGAACAATTCTGGACTCATCATTAAGTAAGCTGCTGGCTTCTGACTTCAGGCATGTGTTCTTTTCAGGCTAGGAAGATATTCAATAATTTCTACTTTACTGACAGATTGGTTTTTCAATCTGAATGAACACTGAATTTTACTAAATGTCTTTTTGGAATCTATGGGGATATGGGGATGACTTTTTTCCCCTGATGCACTAATAATAAATATCCTAATGTTGACTAATTTTTGCACTCCATTAGGATACCATTTTTCTTTTTTTAAAAGATTTATTTATTTGAAAGGCAGAGTTACAGAGAGAGACAGAGAGAGGTCTTCCATCCTCTGATTCACTCCCCAAATGACTACAATTGCCAGGACTGGAGTTGGAGCCAGGAGCACCAACCAGGTCTCTCATGTGGATGACAAGAACCCAAACACTTGGGCCATCTTCCGCTGCTTTCCCAGACGCACTGGCAGGGAGATGGATGGGAAATGGAGCAGTAGGGCCTCGAACCGGTGCCCAAATGGGATGCCAGTGATGCAAGTGGCCCCAAGATACCATTTTTCACATTTTAGAATGGCAAACACAAATTTAGTAATGGGGTGGGCATTGAGGGCTAAGCTGCTGCTTGGGACACCCATATGCCATGCTGGAGTGCCTTAGATCATGTCCCACCTCTGCTTCTAATCCAGCTTTCTGCTAATGCATACCCTGGGAGGCAGGGGATGATGGGTGAAGTACTTGGGTTCTTGTCATCCACGTGGGATACCTGGATGAAGTTCTAGGATTCTGATTTCACCCTAGCCCAGCACCGGCTGTTGTGTGGGCAACTGGAGGATAAACCAAGCAGACAAATGGTCTCCCTCTCCATGCTGCTCTGCCTTTTGGATAAATATAAATAAGTAAACATTAAATTTTTTCAGAATAATATCTGATAGGTTAGGGTGTAGTGAAGGATGTTGATGGAAGCATAAACTAGAGAAATGTCACTGGAGGAAAATCTGGCAATCTTTACTAAAATTTTAAAAGCTCACAATCATGTTACTTATTGTGGCATTGCTTATGATGACAATGATCTGGAAATAATCCAAGTGCTCATCAATGGGGCGGGGGGCTGGCTAAAATCAAATCATAAACCCAAACTTAAATCTCACAGGAAATTGATTAAATAAACTATAGTAAGTAGGTGTTTCAAAGGTAATGGTGGGGCCAGCACTGTGGCACAGGTCAATCCTATGCCTGTGGCACTGGCATCCCATATGGGTGGTGGTTCTAGTCCCAGCTACACCTCATCCAATCAAGCTCTCTGCTATGGCCTGGGAAAGCAGTAAGATAGCCCAAGTCCTTGGGCCCCTGCACCCACGTGGAGACCCGGAAGAAGCTCCTGGCTCCGGATCGGCACAGTTCCAGCAGTTGCGGCCACTTGGGGAGTGAATCAGTGGAAAGAAGACCTTTCTTTCTGTCTTTCCCTCTCACTATCTATAACTCTACTTCTCAAATAAAGAAAACCTTAAAAAAAATACAAAAAACAAAAAAGAGGTAATTGTGTCATTCTATTTCTTAAACTGGGTTGTGATACATTAAGTATGATTTTTAGAAAAGGCCTTTATAACTCAACATTTTTTTTAAAGAGTTATTTGTTTGAAAGTCAGAGTTAGAGAGAGAGGGAGAGAAAGAAATAGGGAGAGATCTTCCATCTACTGGTTCTCTCCCCAGGGAGCCACAATAGCCAGGGCTGAGCCAGGAGCTTCATCCTGGTCTCCTACGTGGGTGACAGGGGCCCAAACACTTGAGCCATCCCCTGCTGATTCCCCTCAGCCATTAACAGGGAGCTGGAGCAGAAATGGAGCAGCTGGAACATGAACTGGCACACAAATAGGATGCCAAGGAAGCATGTGGTGGCTTTCTTTACCTGCTAAGCCACAACACTGACCTCAATGAATACTTTTAAAAAAATGTTTGTTTACTCTCATCTACTTTAAAGGTATAGAGGAGAGATTGATTCTTATTGACTGGTCCACTCTCCAAACATTCACAACAGCCAAGGCTGGACCAGGCCAAAGCCAGTAGCTGGGGATTCTATCTGGGTCTCCCCTATGGGTGGCAGGTACCCAAGTAGCTGTGCCACTGACTGCTGCCTTCCAGGATGCATCAGCAGGAAGCTGGATCAGACGCAGAGTGGTCGGCGCTCCAGTATGGGATGCAGGCGTTCTAAGAGGTGGTTTAACCTGCTGTATCACAACTCCACGGCTAACGAATCATTTTAAAGCTGTGAGCATCTAATCAATGCAAGAGTCTGCCAGATCTATATACAGTGCTGAAACTATAATAATCTCTAAGATTCACTGGTAAGTAAAGGAGTCACAGAATAGAATGGAAGCTGTGATACATACTTATTTTTGTTTATGATAACGAAAGAAAGCAAAATCTGTGAATCATGTTCAGAAACTTTTCAAAGGTCTCAAGCAACTGGTAACAGTATAGAGGTCTGAGAAGGGAAATTAGGAGGCTGGAATAGAAATTAGCCCTTTTAATTGTAAATTTTTTCAATCAGTTTGAATGATTTTCTATGTACACACACATATGTATAAATATTCCTTTAAAATGACAATTAGTTAAAAAAATTCCAAAGGATCCAGCTCACTGGAAGGCTAACTATATCCCAAGATGGCTGACGTTATGTCTTCTACGAGACTATGGAGACAGGGTTGGACTTGTTTCCCTCAGCTCTGTCATTGACAGTGAAAGCCCATCCCTTCTGTCCCTGGGTTGCAACCATCGCACAGGGTTACATGCAGCTGTGGCCAGGGCTGGGATACTCACTTGGGCTCATGAGGAGGTCCGGACTGGTCAACCAACTTGAACTCAGCAGCAAAGCCGTGGGAGCGGGCGTATTCCAGCAGGCCGCCCACGGGGTTGGTGTTCAGGTACCTGACGAGCTCCCCGACCTTCCGCACTTTGCTGGGCAGGCCAGACTCCAAGGCCTCAAGGGACTCTGTGTTGGAACCGCCGGACTACAGGAGAATTAGCCAAACAAAGAGAAGCGTAAGCACTTCGGGAATCCCTCAGGGACGCCCCGGCATCCTAAACCACTCAGCTGCTAAATACAGCCCCACCTGGTCATCAGAGGCTGTGGGGTTGGCTGCCTCCTCCTGCAGGGCCTTCATGGCTTCCTCCGCTGCCATCTGCTTTGCCACTTTCTTGCTGGGGGCACTTGCAGTGGGGAAAGTCTGAGAACCCACTGCAACACAGTACTGGAACCTGACAGACGATGAGAGAGAGGATTAAAAGATTTCAACCGAGGAGACTTGCCCAGCCCTCCTTTGCTACTGAGCTGTCATGTCTCATGGTCATTTCTGCCTTGAGCCAGCGCCCTTCACCCACCTCTAGCCCTTGGTTTTTCCTGGCCCAGCTAACCCCTTTCATCAACACTTCCAGGTCAACCCACTTTTACCTCCTCCAAGCCCTTTTCCCCTGAACACGTAAGTCTACAGACCTCCAGCAGGCGGCTCCTCAGATCTGCCCTCGTCCTGTACCTTTCTGTTCCCTAACGGTGACTTCCAAGCCTTGGACCTCCCTGGTGCTTGGTCCACAAGCAGCGATCAGGCGCTTGAGGCCCCCTTCTCCCACACTGAGACAGGGGAAACTGCTCAGTGAGGAGGCAAAGAGGAAAATGAACCTGTGCTTTTGGAGAAAACCTTGGCAAAGAGACAGGACATACTTGGGGTCATGGGCAGGGCCTTCTTTAGACAGGAGACGGAATTCACAGGAGCTTCCCAGTTTGTGCACACACTCAAGCAACGTAGTGACAGGACTCTTCCCAGAAAAGAGGGGTACTGCTGAAGGAGCACTGGGCTGAGGCTCTGCAGCCTGGAGAGAATGAGAGGCAGGAAAGACAAAAAACAACACTGGTTAGTGAGTCCATCACAACAGAAGGGACGGGGACAGGAGAATTTCTGTCAGTGTCAGGGTCTCACCGGCTCCCTGAAGCGAGAGGGGCTGCTGGGGACTTTCTAGACAATGCAGGAAAGGACAGGCAGTTTAACATTTTGGGGCTCATTTATCTCTCAAGAGAGAGCTGGACCCTGCCATCTTTCAAGTCTCTTTCTCTTTCTTATTCACTCTCTTTCTCTCTCTCTCTCTCTTTTCTTTTTTAATATCTGACAGGTAGAGTTACAGACAGTGAGAGACAGAGAGAAAGATCTTCCTTCCTCTGGTTCACCCCCCAAAAACGACTGCTACGGCCAGAATTGTGCCGATCCAAAGCCAGGAGCTTCTTCCTGGTCCCCCATGCGGGTGCAGGGGCCCAAGCACTCAGGCCATCCTCTACTTCTTTCTTGGGCCACAGCAGAGAGCTGGACTGGAAGAGGAGCAGCCAGGACTAGAACCGGCGCCCATATGAGATGCTGGCAACGCAGGTGGAGGATTAACCAAGTGAGCCAGGGTGCCGGCCCCTCAGGTCTGTTTCAACTCTGAAGTTCTGTAAATCCAGATATATAGGGGCGGGGGAAGCACAAAAAAGAACTGGGTATGATAGGAGAACGGTGGGGTGGTGAGGGGGGCTGGGCAGAAGGAAGTGCGGGGAGCCGCGTCTGAGAGGCTGTGCTGATTCAGCTGGGGCTGCAATGAGAGTGTCAGTTAAAGTCCTGATGCTTCGCACACATCAGGAGTGCACTGCCCTCCCCACAGAGGGCGGGATACCTACCTTCTCCAAGTCTTTCTCCGCGGAAGAGCAGGACGAGTCTTCTGATTTTCCACTGTCTTTGGCTTTGGCTTCTTGAAGCAGAATAGTCATGGCTTTCATGGCTGCATCCTGCTTGGCCACTTTCTTGCTGCCAGCCTCAGCTGGGGGGAACTCTCGGCCACTGATGACAACCTGGAATTTAAACCTGAGCGGGAAGTGAGTAGATGCTTGAATGCTAGTCTAGGCCATCCCTCCACCTGTTCCAGGGAGGCTCCGCCCTGGACTTCTCTGCTCCACTGAGGAGCTCTGAACTGGCAGAGAGACAGAGGAGAGGCCAAGGACCTCCTGTCCCTCCGAAGGCCCAGCCTGCCCCTTCTTCCTGGAAACACAGCAACCAGTGACTTTCTCTCCCCAGCTACAGCCTCAGGTGATAGGAAACTAGCTCAGGGGAACCCACCACCTGCTAACAACGCACTGAGACAAAGTGGGAACAACAGATGAGTTGAACACCGCTAGCCTGGCCTCCTCAAGGGAAGCTCCTAGGCTAAGAGAGGCTGCTTGTAGTTCAGCTGCATGTTCCAAGACAAGACACCTGCTGCTTCAGGGACACATTTTTGTCTACAACCTACTCTAACACATACTTCACTCTTAGAGCCAGGCATTGTGGCACAGCAGGTAAAGGGGCTGAGCATCCCAAATAGATGCTGGTTTGAGAACCCGCTGCTCCACCTCTGATCCAGCCCCAGGCTAATGGCCTGGGAAAGCAGCAGAAGATGGCCCTGCACCCACATGGGAGACCCAGGGGAGGTTCCTGGCTCCAGCCTGGCCCAGCCCTGGTGCAGTCATTAGGGGAATGAACGAATCTGCCTTTCAAATAAATAAATCTTTCCAAAATTTTTTTAAAAAAATTAAAATGTGAGGCCGGCGTCGTAGCTCACTTGGTTAATCCTCCACCTGCGGTGCCAGCATCCCATATGGGTACCATCTCTTCCAGTCCAGCTCTCTGCTGTGGCCTGGGAAGGCAGTGGAGGATGGCCCAAATGCTTGGGCCCTGCACCCGCATGGGAGACCAGGAAGAAGCACCTAGGTCCTGGCTTTGGATCAACGTAGTACTGGCTGTGGCGGCCATTCGGAGAATGAACCAATGGAAGGAAGACCTTTCTCTCTGTCTCTCTCTCACTGTCTGTAACTCTACCTGTCAAATAATTAAAAAAAAAAAAAAATCAAATGTGTTCAGCTTTTTGTTCAATCTGGAATTTCCTTTAGAAAGTAGGTCAACTTATTTCCTGGGTCTTCTGAAACACTTGGACACAACACCAATGTTTCTTATAACTAGAGTCCAAAGAATGACCCCAAAACCTACCACTTTTATCCCAACTTTGGGGGGGTGGGATGGCAGAAAAAGAAAGAGAATAACAGGCATACACTCTCCTCCCCACATAGCACACTAATTCTGGCCACACCAATTTCTGGACAGACATACCCTTTTTCTTAACAGCTCCCTGCAGTGCCAATGTGGTATTATTAAGATGGTCAAGACAAGGAGTAAAGGCCACAGGCAGGAATCCACACCCCCTAGAAACCAGCCTAGATAAATACAGTCATGTGCCACACAGCAACGGACCACGTATGCGACAGTGATCCCCTAAGATTATGTTGCATAGTGGCACTTTGGCCATCTTAGCTTGTGTAATTACATTTCATGATGTTTGCACCATGACAAAATAGCCTAATGACACATTTCTCTGAATGTATCACGCTGTGAAGCAAACACAGGGCTGGATAAAAGTTAGTGGCATCCTCTCCCAGCCCCACCAGCCCTTGCCGCTTCAGCGATTTCAGCTCTCTGCTAGGCCCTTCTGAGGCTCCTTAGTGGTCCCATCCTTTTTTTTTTTTTTTTTTTAAACTTGTCCACTGGCCTGCAGGACCTTACAGTGCAGGGCTGGGCCTGCTGCCAGAGTGAGACTCTGACTTCCCAGCCCAGGAGCAGCAAGTGCAAGCCCAGCCCTGTGTGCAGAGGAGCTGTGTAAAATCAGGACCATCTCCGACAGGCAGGCAGGCAGGCAGGCGGGCACCTCCTTTTCTCCAGGAGCTGGGGCGGGGGAGTGCCAACCTGAGGCTGCTTGGCAGCACAACCCACCCTCACTGCGCATGTGCAGCCTGTCCCAACCCACTGGCTCCTGCACTCTCAGGCACTCGGCTTCAGGAGAGGAGGCCGGGACACAGAGGCAAGAAGGGAGCTCAGTCATCACCTCCAGCCCTAGAAGGTAGGCGCAGCACCAAGGCATGACAGCCCAGCATTTCTAAAGCAGTTTCACTTTAGCCAACAGTCACTCCACCCCTGCTCAGCCATGATTTCCTATTCGAACACAGAGAAAGGGCCAATCAAGGGCAATTTAGCCAAGAGACAGGAAGCAAAGGACGGAGAAAAGATGGTGGCCAACCAACACTGCTCACCACGTGGCTCATGACTGAGCCAGTGTGACTGTGCCTGACCCCAGCCCTAGGCATCATTCCTGGGTGGTCTCTTACCGAGGTTCGTGAGGTGGTCCACTTTGTTCTATCAGGTTGAACTCACAGGTCTGACTGGCAAACTGGGCATACTCTAACAGCCCACTGATGGGGTTCTTCAGCTGGCACTCTGTCAGTTTCTTGTAGGGTGAACACCGTGGCAAGCCATGACTGTAGAAGGAGGGCATCTCCATGATGGCTCGAAACTCACCTGGCGCTGCGTGGATACTATTCAAATTATCTGGGATGTCATCTGTGGCCCACTGGCCATTTTCAAAGTCAACATACCCTGCTTTGGAGGGGCCATTGTGATAAACGGGTGGTTTTGGCCTCGTTGGTTCTGGCCTGGCCTCTTGCCTACTTTCTAACTTTATGGCAGGCTCCTGCCCATTCTCCACTTTTTCTGTGACCATGTTATTCGAGGCATCAGACCTGGGTAAGTTGCAAGCGGGGAGCTCTGTGTTTCTTTTGGTGGCAGGGACGGCAGCTGGAGCGCTTTCGGGGACGCTGTTTGTATTTCTCTTGATCTGCATCCTCTCTCGCTTCTTGTCTGTCAGATACCATATGGGAGGGGTTGCCCCCTGCCTGTAGACATCCCCCTGCCTTTCCAAATCAATCAGCACCGCATTTACATCTCGGGCCTTGCTGAAGCCAATATTTTTAGCCACATTTAGGGCAGAGGAGTTAGATACTTTGAACAAGTAGTTGCAGATTTTCTCCTTGATCTCAGCCATGTCCAGAGGCTCAGGAGAGTCTTCTAAGCCAGATGGGAGGTTTCTATCTTCAGCTTCCAAACTGTGGTCTGACTTTGTGGTTCCCTGGCTACAGTGATCTGGATCCTCTTGCACTGGTTCCAAGCCTGCTGTGCTGTGCTGGTTTTCTGCCGGAACCGAAACCACGAGGCTCCACAGAGGGGGGTTTCCTGCCTTCTGCTGCAGCTTACCCCTCTTTGCCAGGGAGTACAGAGCTTGATTGACTCCCTTCTTTGGGACTCGGAGCTTCCCAGCCAGATATTTTGCTGAGACAGCCTCCCCTTCCCTGAGCAACTCCAAGAGTCCTAAGATCCTCTGCTCCTGATCCTGGTTGATACTGAGATCCTGGAAATGGGAGGCAAGCCTGTCAACACCTTTGCATGGCAGAACCCTGCCACGCGGCGCAGAGTACTGGACCTCTCTCTGGAGGCCCCTCCTTCTGATAGGCACGTCCCTGGGGACACCCCAGATCTCTGACTGCCTGTCTCTGGCAGGTAGTCCTGGAAACCTTGGCCAGAGTCCTGGGGGGACCGGCGGCAGTGATGGTGTCTGCTTTCCAGTCAAGGGCACTTCCGGGAGCAATCCCTTAAGAAACTCTATTTGCTGGAGCCGGAAACAATGAACGGCAGATCCTGGGTCCCGCTGCTGGTAAGTGAGCTTGTTGTACTCATAACCTTGAGCCTGACGTGGGTGATACCTGTGGAGGGGATACCCCTGTAGAGCAACATGGCAAAAGAGAAAGTGAATCAAGGCTGCTGGGTGAGCCTGAGGAGCCCATGTCCCTTCTCTGCCCAGGGAGCTGTTCCTGACCCCAAAGGCCCACCATCTGGAAGTCGGGGGTGGGAGTGTGGGGGAGGGGAGCAGCTGGCAAAGCCCCCAGGGCTTCCAGCAGCAGCATGAGTTCTGACACTTCAGCATGGCCTCTCCAGCAACCTAACTTATTCTCTTCCCTCCCATATGGTTTTAGAGGGTTAAGAGGGAAATTTTCACCCATAAAAAAAATATCCTTTAAATCAGAAAAACAAATGTTATTTTGTTCTGAATACAAACAAAATCTGAACAGCAACCAGGAAATGCCAAAGGAGTGAGGGGACTAAGGAACAGACTAGGCCACAAGTCCTTCCTGAATCAGGCTCAGCTGGCACAAGCCCTCTTGGCTGCAACAGGAAGGAAGTTCACGTGGGGGCAGGCCACATAGACCCACCTGCCCTCCCCAAACCTGGGAGGACTGGCACTTGATCTGAGAGGAGCTGGAGGACTTCCTTACGCATAGGGCACTCCTCCTCGCTCCTCAGTGCGGTGCCCAGGCTCAGAAACTGGCCTGATGCTCTCACCTAAGCCACTCACCTATTCCTCGCCCCCTCAGCCCTGTCCTCCTGCCCTCCTTGGTTACCTCCGGGGCAATCCCATGAACACAGAGCATCCACCCTCCACCCTCATCTCCTCCCCACTGCTGATCCCTGCAGGGTGGTGAAAGCAGGAGGAGGAGGTACTGGTGGGACTGGAGGTGGGAGTGCTTCCATTCCTGGGGCGGGCAGCCAGGGGAAGAGGCGATACGTAGCAACTGCATTTCAGCTTTACGTCCCCCTCCTTTGACTCTCCTGAAGGCCCCAGAGGCAGAGGGTCCCTTCTTCAAAAGCTTCAGCATTCTGCTCTCCCACTGGGGATTATAGCATTCTCTCTCCTCACTCTCCCATGGGTTCCTCATCTTCTATCCAGTGACTGCCCCCATCCCCACCTGTCAGTCACAAGATCAGCTGGCTCAGCTACTCCTTCTGCGTCACAGTTACTCCATCCTAGGCCACCATCAACACCTCAAACACTGAAACTCCCCCTGTGCTGGGCGAAGTCTTTCTGGAAAGGGCCACACGTTGTCACATTTGTAAAGCCAGCCCGGGGCTGCATTTGGCTGACTCCAGCTCTTTTCCGATGGTGACTTCCCAGTATTTCTACAACTTCTCCAGTGACCCTACCACAGCTGCTGGTCAGCCACTCCCGATTCTTCCCCATTCTGGGTCTCACGGTCAGTCCCCATCTCTCCCAAGACATCCCTTTTCTTCCCTGGAGCTTCCAAAGGTGCTGGACAATGACACTGACTTTGCCTTAAACCCCAGCTGGGCTTTCCCTGTCTGGTGCCTAATTCACTCCAGCAAACACTCATTTGCTCACTGATGATTTGGCACTGCCTTTATAAAAGTCTCTTTCCAGGGTTCAATGACTCAGCACCAAGGGTCTCTTCTTACCTCTCTTCTTCCTGTCTCTCCCTTTCTTCCAACCTCTTCTATATAACTGGCCCCAAGGTTTTGTCTAAGGACTCCTTCTCCCGTGTAATCCACTCTCCTCAACCTAAACTAGTACTCTTAAGCACAGCACGCACATCCACCATCTCTAGCTACTGGGCCAAAGCTTGAGACTTACATTTCCAACAACACAGAGCATCTATCCACTAGGTAGCCCACCATTATCTCAGATGGCGCAGTAATCTCCCCTTAACTGCAGGGGATCCATGCCACATGCTAATAAAACTACTGTTTTTTTTTTTTTCTATACACACACCCCTATGATAAATGAGGCAAAGAGGTTAACAACAACAACTACTAATAGAACAACTGTAATTTTACTATGGTAAAACTGCCAGCGTCAATATTTTTGAGCTTTGAGGCCACTAGTAAGTTACAAGAAGGGGTTACTGAAACACAGCTTTGCTATTCCTCCGTGGCGGATCTGATAACCAAGGCTACTTAATGACTACAAGGCAGGCACACACAGTGTGGCTACACTAGACAAAAAGATGATTCACATCCCAGGCAGGACACCATAAGATGCTTGTAGATTTCATCCTGCTACTTGGAATCATATGCTACTTTAAATGTATGAATTATTTCTGGAACTTTCCATTTAATATCTTCGGATCACAACTGACCAAAGATAACTGAAACCACAGCAAGTGAAACTGTGGATTGGGGGGACTACTGTAATCATCCCCCTTAAATCCAACACCTCCTCCTGGTGTTCTTGTTAGTGGTAAAGGTACCATCCTTCCAGGTTCTGAAGACTGGGAACCTAAGCCATCTTTGCTGCATGCCTGCCCTCCTCCCTCCCTCACCTCCTGCATTGAACAAGGCAGTTGCCTTGTCCTGTCTCGTCCACCATTTCTGTATTGTCTCTTAAATATGTCTTCCCAGTTTCAGCCCCACCATTACCTCTCACCTGAGCTACTGCCAAAGCCCCTCCCCGTTCCATCCCTCTACAAGACAATCCAACCCATCAGCGTCTCCCTCTAGTGCCCCGCCTGTCGCAACTCTGATCCCTTCCTTACAGATCTCCTTAAATGCCACTTTTTTCAAGAGACTTCTGACTCTCACCTCTCCCAGCCCAAGGAGTTTCCTCTCCTTGAACTTCCACTGGGCACTTGTTACAACATTAACTTTATCACAGCTATTGGATTTAGAAAAAACACAACGGCACACACAGATTACAGTGTATCTGAAAGATATACAATAAGTGCCCTAGAAATTACATTCAACTCGCCACTCCCAATACCCCAATAGAGTATTGATGGGGGGTGCAGCTGACTCCCCGGTGAGCTCCCAGGAGGTGAGGGCTTCATTTCAGTTACCTTTCCATTTAGCACCTGGCACAAAGTTGATCATGAACCAACATTTGCTGAATTAATGACTGCATGAAAAAGACACCACACATAAGCAAACACATCGCTGTTCTTGTTCCTTTTGCTGCACCTCCTGCCTCATCACTGTGAATGAACAGAGAAAGTGCCCAACTCTCAGAGCTGAGTTATACAGAGGCTTCAGGGGGTTTCTGATCAGCTCTCTGAGTGACCTCGGGAAAAACAACTTTGCTTGAAAGCAAAGATTCTAGTTATATGCTAGAAGATTTGAACTACAACTTTTGGCCAAGATCTGGAAAACATCTGAATGTTCTTTTATAGAAGAGTTGAAGAAATTAGGATACATTCCCCTTATGCAACAATAGAGTTTTTTTAAAAAATATTACATCCATTTGTATTTACTTGGAGAAAAAGTAGGAATGCTACATTAAACTGTAAAAAAGCAAGCTGCAGGGTAACGTGTGTTATCTTTTTTGGAAACAAAATGGGGACAACCTATGAGTATGTGTGTACATGTGTGTGCGTACAAGAATGGACACAGAGAAAAGAAAGACAAGATGGTACATGAATGTGTTAATGGCTGTTTTAGGGAAGCAGGATTAGAGGAAGATTTTTTTTAACCCCTTGAGACCCCTACATCCCAAACTGTCCCTTGAGAGCAGCCATGCAGACTGGCACTGACAGTGGGTACAAGAAAGGGGAACCACAGCAATCACCCCCAAACCCCTCACCGTCCTCCTCTCCCACTACCTATCCGTTACCGCACAAACTAACGCAGCAATCATTAGCAGCCTTTGCCCCCCAAATCTCACTCTGTCTGGTCCCATGTGTCTAGGATCAAGGGATAAGCATCCTTGCCTTTACAACGCAGGCTCCACAGAGTGCTCTGTCAGTACATATGAAAAAATGCTTTTCTTTCAAGTCAGATGTCCTTAATCTTTTTTTTTTTTTTTATTTGAAAGGCAGAGTTACAGAGAGAGAAAGAGAAAGAAAGAGACGGTCCATCCGCGGAGTCATTCCCCAGATGGCTGCCAACAACCAGGGCTGGGCCAGGTCGAAGCCAGGACCCTGGAACTCCATCCAGGTCTCCCATGTGGGTGCAGGGGTCCAAGTATTCAGGTCATCCTCCACTGCTTTCCCAGGCCATTAGCAGGGAGTTGAACTGGAAGTGGAGCAGCCGGGACTCAAATCAGCGCTCATGTGGTATGCTGGCATCACAGGCAGAGGCTTAACACACTACACACAGCACCAGTCCCCTCAATTCTTTTCAAGAAGAGCTTAAAAAATATATATGTATGCGTGCATGTGTGTGAGTACATATATGTGTGCGTGTGTGTATGTACATGTACATACATAGATACTTCAGAAAGTTCATGGAAAATAAAAAGTTCCTTTGGGTGTAAAAAGTTTTTGAAAGCCATGCATGAGGGCATTCAAAAAGTTCATGAAAAATACATATTATGAAAAACTATGCATGTGTTTAATATTTTTTACACGCAAATAAACTTTTTAATACCATTTTCCCACAAACTTTTCAAAGTTCCCTTGGATACAGCTTTTAAAAACTGGGATATAATTCACATTAAGTACAAGTTACCTTCTTTAGTGTAGAATTCTGTTTTTTTGGGCTGGCCCTGTGACGTAGTGGGTAAAGCCACCGCCTGCAGTGCTGGCATCCCATGTGGGTGCAGGTTCGAGTCCTGGCTGCTCCACTTCCAATCCAGCTCTCTGCTGTGGCCTGGGGAGGCAGTAGAGATGACCCAAGTCCTTGGGCCCCTGCACCCACATGGGAGACCCAGAAGACACTCCTAGCTCCTGGCTTTGGATCGGTGCAGCTCCAGCTGTTGAGGCCAATTGGGGAATGAACCAGCGGATGGAAGACCTCTCTCTCTCTCTGCCTCTCCTTCTCTCTGTGTAACTCTGACTTTCAAATAATTAAATCTTCAAAGAAAAAAAAATAAAAGAATTCTATGCTTTGACAACTATCACCACAATCAATAAAGATGGCACTTCTATTTCCCTAAAATAGGTCAGTGCATCCCACATCAGAGTGCAGGTTTGAGTCCTGGCTCATCCGCTTCCAATCCAGCTCCCTGGGAAGCAGCGATGGATGATGGCTGGAGTACTTGAGCCCTACCATCCATCAGCTACTGCAGCCATCTGGGGAGTGAACCAGTTGATGGAAGATTTGTCTCTCTCTGGTCCTTTGCCATTCAAATAAATAAATAAACATTCTTTTAAAAAATTCCTTAAGCCACTTTATAATCAAATTCTCCCATACCCAGCCCCCAGCACCATGGATCTGCTTTCTGTCCCTAGAAGTTTCGGTTTTTTGGTTCAAGAATGGAACAAATGGACGGGTACAGTACGTGGCTTTCTGCAATCCGGATTCCTTTGCTCACCTAAGGCATTTGGAGCCACCCAAGTTTTTGCCAACATCAACAGTTCATTCTTCTTTTCCCGCTGAGTAGATCCCAATTTAACCTGCTGAAGGACATTGAGTTCTTCCAGGTTTTTAGCTACAGTGGATAAAGCTGTTACAAACTTGCTCTCATCAGCAGTAAGAAGGGCTACTACTTCAATACTCGGCCCCTCAGGAGCAGGTCTGATGCCTGCATCCTGTATGCCAGCGCCAGCTCCACTCGTGGCCGTTCTGCTTCCCACCCACCCTTGGCGGCAGGTGATGGCCCAAGCAGTTGGGTCTCTGCCAGCCAAGTGGGAGACCAGCGTGTTCCTAGCTCCTGACTCTGCCCTGACTGTCGTAGGCATTTGTGCTGCCTTTCAAGCAGATAATATTAATAACAAACCCTTAAAAGTAACAGATGCTGCTGCAGGGGTCCCGTAGAGCAAGTGTGTATGGGGGTGGAAGCAGCAAAAAGAGACAGTGAGTCAGCCTTGCCCCGCAGCCCTCTTCCACGCCCCGTTCACGCTTCTTAATTAGCGGCAGGATTCCAATCCTGAACGGCAATCCCGCGAGGTGAGAGGACACACACCCGCTCCCAAGATGCGTGTGTCACGCACTGCAACACGAATGCACGCTGAGGTTAATTAAGTATGAGCCCGTCAGCGGCAGAGTTAGCCCCTTGTGGTTGCTGCTCCGCGCCCGGGCCCGGCTTACCTGCCGCGGGTCCATAGCGCCCCGGAGGCATTGCCCGACCCCGCCGGGCCGCCGGCTGCACCCCCTACTCGGAGGGCCCAACAGCGCCAGCGGTCGCGGTCGCGCCCACCCTCAGGAGCCCTCGGGGAGGCGGAAAGGAGACCCGGGCCGGCTCGCGCGCTGGGCCACAAGATGGCTCCGGTTCAATTTCGCTTTCGTTTCCTCGGAAAGCCTTCCCTTTCGCAAAGTGTGGCCTGGAGGGAGGGGCCTGGGCCATCCGGCGGGAGCGGTTGCTCTCTGCCCCAGCCAGGAGTCTAACCCTCAGCGCAGGAGCCGGGCCACGGCCCCTGAAGGAGCCCCTGAGAGCGTTGGGGGCCCCCAATTCTCCGCGCGCAGCCCTGGCAGGAATTTGCGGGACCCAGCAAGAGACAAAGGCCCGCGCTGGGGGAAGCGCAGGAGGTCTGCCCGGCCTCCCCCTGGGCGGTCAAGAATGTGACCATGGGTCTTTAAGGGGGGGAGGGGGTCGTCTTCCAACGAAAGTTCCCACTGCGGACTAGGAGGCTCGTACGGAATTACAGGCCCAAGTAGGCAGACACACCATTAAAAAGTAGCAAGGCAGTAACAGCCGTCAGCAATTTAGGATCTGCATCATAAAACCTCCAGGCAAGGGTCTTCACAGCCGTTGTTCTCACTCTGCAGGTACAGAAACTGAGGCTTGCATAAGGCCAGGAGCTGCTACTAAAGCTAAATCTAGATGCGGAAAATTCCTTCTACACGTGCTCAAGTTACACCATTACCTTCAAAAAGAACTCCTTATAGAGAGGAAAAACTTCAATTTATTTCGTGGTCAAATTTATCGACTTTTGATTTTGTAAAAGACATCTCAGAAAAAAAATTCTACAGTTCACTTCCAGTATTCAACAGCTGCCGTCACCTGTGAGAAATTTCTCCCTCTGTGTTTCATCTCAACAGTGTTAACGCCCACTGCTTAGGTGACCTCCCAGACAGTGCAGTCAGGGCATTAGCTCCTCTGTTCTCCTTCCATCCCCCTAAGTGCTCATCAGTCAGGGGCTGTGCTCTTTCTAGCTTCAGCGCCTGTGTGCAATCTACTGGCCCACAATGCACTTCTCCTGGTGAAGCAGTCTTGGGACATGTGCATCGGATAGAGCACACTCTCCCTCACTGAGCGCCCACTGCGTGCTGGTCCGTGTTAAGCACTGAGAATAGGATACAGCAATGCGCCCCGTTTTCAGCTGTCAGTTGAGTGGAAAGATGGACACCTCACAATCCTCACAATATCATGGATCACTTGCTCCCATATCTGCCTTTAGAGCAACCAGTCTTCTTGGAGGAGTGTCCTCCAACTTTGGACCTTCAGAGGTCAGTGAGTTGAATGAGTAACAGAGTGCTCAGTAGGTTAAACAATGGGAGAGTTAAACATCTCATTACATCAGGGAACAGCAGTAAAGCCACGAGTTACTGCCCATCCAGTCACCAAGAGGCAGTGCTTACCAAGGGATCAGAGTAGATCCCACTCACTGGGGGAAACCAGTGTGACATTATCTAGAAAAGCTGAGAATACATGTACTCTACAATTCAGCAATCCCACTCTAAGAAGTTCAGAGTTGCCTATTTGTAAGTCTCCAAAATGGAAATACCAGATGCCCATCAAAAGTAGACCAGATCACTAAATGGTGGCGTATGCCTGTGATGGAATACAACACGGCAGCAAAAATAAAAGGAATCAGAACCACATGCAACAATGTGGGAAATTATATAAACATAGTGTTGAGTGAGATCAGCAATCCACATACTGTAGGTCCCAAACCAGGCAAGAGTGACTACAGGACGCCCTCTCTAAGACAGGCTGTCACAGCCTGGACGGAGGACGAGGGCGTGCTCACAGGGAAGGAATTATCTGGATGCTCGTGATGGTCCAGTTCTTGACTTGGGTTGGCTTTCCAACATTGATTAAGTTATCCAGTCGTGTTTAATCCCCGTCTCTGTGTGTGTGTGCGCGCGCACACTATATATTTCACAATTTAAAAGATTAAAAAACTAAGAACTCTTCCTGAAGCATCTCCAGCCCATTTCCCCATGTTCTCTTCTCCGTTTATGAATTAAGTCGTAATCACCTCTGTTTTCTTGCCTTTGGGCTAAACAATCTGAAAGCCTTTAACCCTTCTTCAAGAATGATCCAGAAAAGCTTTAGTTACAACAGTTGTGTAGGGAAGTTGCCCCACTGCTCCCCCACCCATTTTCATGTAGCATAGGATGGGACAGTGAAAGAGAAAGAGGAAATTTCTTTCCTAAACCAAGGGTCGGTTTATGCCTTGAAAGAACAACTGCTCTTGTCACTTAATCCTAGCAGCTCAGGTAACCACACAGGCTCACTCTCAGGACCTGTTGTAACTCCCCCAGGGTTGGGAGGTGCTGACCCAAGTCTCGGGAGTGGCCTAAGGTTGGGACTCAACAAGTCAGATGAAGCTCTTAAAGCAATAGGTTCACTGCTAAACCTTTCAAATAATACAGAGAAGCAAGCACAACAAAAATCCCCTTTCGCACCGTGGCTCAACAGGCTAATCCTCTGCCTTGCGGCGCCGGCACACCGGGGTCTAGTCCCGGTCGGGGCGCCGGATTCTGTCCCGGTTGCCCCTCTTCCAGGCCAGCCCTCTGCTGTGGCCCAGGAGTGCAGTGGAGGATGGCCCAGGTGCTTGGGCCCTGCACCCCATGGGGAGACCAGGAAAAGCACCTGGCTCCTGCCATCGGACGAGCGCAGTGCGCCGGCCGCAGCGCGCCGTCCGCGGCGGCCATTGGAGGGTGAACCAACGGCAAAAGGAAGACCTTTCTGTCTGTCTCTCTCTCTGTCACTGTCCACTCTGCCTGTCAAAAATAAAAAATATATATATATAAAAAAAAAATCCCCTTTCATCCTCCAGCGCTAATTCACTGGTGTCTGCCCTGCCAGGGTTTCCCAGTGCAAAAAGGCACCACACAGACACAGGTGCCCTTCCTGTAAAGAATGGCTCACTTCCCCAGGGATCTGGGGGTGCTACCTGCTGTACTGTGAAAAGACCCCAAGGCAATGCTTTGTGGGTACATGCCACCTAGAACCACTTTATCAACCATCTAGATGATGAGTTACACTTGATCATAGCCGAAAGGTCAAGTGATTGAGTTACCATCTAAAATGAAGTGCTTATAAATGAGTTATCCAGGGCCTTCACTCTGTATTCCCAGAAGTCTGCCTTCCACACAGCACTGCCATGCTGCAGCTTCACATGTGCCCTCAGGAGGCTGACTTTCCCAGTTGTGGGGAGGGACACCTTAGCATCAGAGCTACTGAATTGTTTTCAGTGTCCCATTCTTGCTGAATTTTTTTTTTTAGATTTTTTTTTTTTTTAGAGATTCATTTTATTTATTTGAGAGGCAGAGTCACAGAGAGAAGGAGAAAGGTCTTCCATCCCCTGTTCACTCCCCAAATGGTTGCAACAGCCAGGGCTGGGCCTTGCTGAAGCCAGAAGCCAAGAGCCAGGAACCAGGAGTTTTTTCCAGGTCTCCCACATGGGTGCAGGGGCCCAAGTACTTGGGCCATTCTCCGCTGCTTTCCCAGGCCATTAGCAGAGTTAGATCAGAAGTGGAGCAGCCAGGATTTGAATGGGCACCCATATGGGATGTCAGCACCACAGGCAGAGGCTTAACTTAATATGCATAGTGACTAAGAGAGAAAGAGAGAGGGACAGTGATCTTCATCTGCTGGTTCACTCCTTAACTGGTCATGATGATCTGGGTTGTGCCAGGCCCTAGTGCCTCTGGAGGGGGCGAGCATAGGCCTGCCCATACCCCATTCCAGCCCAGTGTTAGTGATTTCAGATTTCTGTTTTTTCAAGGCGCCCGGTTTGTGGTAATTTGTGACAGCGGCTGGTCATAAGAAACTAACACAGCATCCTTGCCGGGCAGTGCAAACCCGTGGTACTGTGCAAACAGTACTGTTGTGGGCCTGGCATGGCCGCCAGGGATCACTGTGTTTGGAGAGATCAGAGAAAGGCCAGCATAGACTAGTTCTGAGAGACAACAGGCATGTGCCCTCACAGTGCCCATTTCTTAGTAAGGTCACACAGTACTGCCTTCTCAGCACTGTGCAGCAGAACTGTAACTTCTTGTTTTGTCTTATTTTATTTTTTTCCATGAAAGTCTCATTATATTTTTAAATGATAAAAATCTTATGTGAAAGAAATAAATTTCCAAGACAAAAGACAGAACGAGCTGCTGGTAAAATTGTTTTTGTGTGATTACAAGTTCTTAATTGGCTTCCCGGTGTCTGTGGCCTCCTGCCCACTCATCCTTCTCAACACAGCCTGAGTGGTCTGTGGAAACAGAAATCTGATCTTGACATGAAATTCAAGAAAATGACACACTGGTGTGTAGAGGGAGGGAAGACAGGGAGCCAGGAGCCAGAGGAAGCTGGCATCTAGGTATGGGTCTGGCACAGAAGGGTAATGGGTTCACACAGGAGAGCATTCATTGGCACATCTGGCACAGGAGGGGATTGGGTCCATTGCATTGCTGTACATCAATAACTTACGTGTTTGCTGTAAGAATCTTTGATGCATACCAAATATTTACATCATTAACAAAAAAGCACTTTGATGGCTTCCCAATGCTCTTAGGATAAAGGCAAAAATCTGCATGTGATGGCTCAGCGGCATTGTATGGCCTGGCCCTGCTGGTCCCTCTCCCTCCTCCTGCCTGCCCCCATCAGCCTTCCTGGGTCTTGCTTTCTCTCCCCCTGCCACATGCTGTCTCCCCTCCTTTTCCACTTCAATTTTTATTCACCCTTCAGATCCCAGTGGTCGGGGGTCAATGCTTCCTCAGGAAGGGCTCCAACCAGAGCCCCTCCCCATGAGCACCCGGTTCCTCCGCTCTGCAGCATGTTTACACTTGTACTTTATACTTTCTGGTAAACAACTATCTTACCACAACTTCCAAAAGGCTTAAGGCTGTATTTGTGTTTTGTTCATAAGTGTGTTACTTCACACAGAATATAATAGGGGTTCAATAACATCAACAAGTTGAGTATTTCTCCCATTCAAGTCCTAACCAGGCCCAACCCTGCTTTGCTTCGGAGATCAGAGGAGATTGGGTGCATTCAGGGTGGAATGGCTGCAGACCAAGTTGAGTATTTCTTATCCAAAATACTTGGGACCAAAAGTATTTTGGATTTCTAATTTTTTTCAGATATCGAAATATTTACATAAATCTAACGAGATATTTGGTCCCATGACACGTCTAAACATGAGACTCCATTTATGTTTCTTTTTTTCTTTTTCTTTTCTTTTTTTTGACAGGCAGAGTTAGTGAGAGAGACAGACAGAGAGAAAGGTCTTCCTTTTTCTGTTGGTTCACCCCCTAAGTGGCCACTACGGCTGGTATGTTGCAGCCGGCGCGCTGCGCCGATCCAAAACCAGGAGCCAGGTGCTTCCTCCTTGTCTCCCATGCAGGTGCAGGACCCAAGGACCTGGGCCATCCTCCACTGCACTCCCGGGCCACAGCAGAGAGCTGGACTGGAAGAGGAGCAACTGGGACAGAATCCCGCGCCCGGACCAGGACTAGAACCCGGTGTGCCAGCGCCGCAGGTGGAGGATTAGCCTAGTGAGCCGTGGTGCTGGCCTCCATTTATGTTTCATGTATATCTTATACATAGAAACTGAAGGTAATTTTATCCAACATTTTTCAATAATTTTGCACATGAAACAAAGTTTATGGCATGGAATTTTCCCCTTGTGGCACTGTGCCAGCATGCAAAACGTTTCGGATTTCGGATTTCAGATTTGGGATGTTTAACTTACTATGAAAAACTGAACACAAGCCTTTTCCTTCAGAGACGGCTCACAGCTATCAGATTCCCACATAACGCTGTGACCCCCAAATGGAAATTAAGAGTCACCACTCTAAAGAGTGTTCTTGCTACCAGTGTACCTCAACTCTGGTTTGACCTCTTGACCTGACCCACTGTCTCTCCACTTTTTAGAGTTTTAGTTGGCAATGGGGACCCCACAAGAGGGCTGCATTCCCATGCAGAGCTCACTAAAAAAGCTAGCTACGAAGCAATGAAGCCCAACATGGCAGCCTAGCCTGCACATTTGTCTTCCACCAAAAATAGCTACCAGAGCACTGACTCACATACACACCAAGAGACCACTTACCAGAAAGCCCTGCAAACACCCTATCCTGTCTGTTCCTTAGGCAATACCTAAACCTAGATAACAGTGGCCAGGATGCATCTGGAGAGCCGGGTTCCCTAATATGGGGCAGAGTCTGTGTGTGAATTTTAAAAACCCTTCCTGGGGCCAGTGCTGTGGTGCAGCAGGTTAAATCTTTTAAAAATAAATCAAATAAAAACCCTTATCACTTTCCCTGTTCTGAGAATTGACTCCTGGAGCCTAAAAGATCGCACTGGACTGATCTTCTGTTGGGCCGTAAAACTTGTATTCAGCACTCAAGCTTTCATGCCAGAGTCTCTGTCTTCCTTTAACAAAGCAAGGAAAGCAGGAATTACAGGCAAAGGTGGAGTCCTGTACACAAGAAACTGACCCCCTGATCACCTGTCACTCCCAAGCTGATTAAACCACTGTAAAACCTCTTCCAAGTAGCTGCTGCTCGCTCACCTGAAACAGTCTCTAGGTTTAGGAAGTCCACAGAGAAAACTGTTTATCATAGCTCAACAGCCAAGATCATATTGTGTTAAGCTGCTGCCTGAAACACTGGCATCCCAAACGGGCACTAGTTTGAGTCCTGGCTGCTCCACTTCTCATCCGCTTCCTGCTAATGAGCCTGGGAAAGCAGAGGAAGATGGCCAGAGTACTTGGACCCTTGCACCCAAAGGAGAGACCTGGAAGAAGCTCCTGGCTCCTGGCTTCAGCTTGGCCCAGACCTGGCCATTGCAGCCATTTGAGGAATGAACCAGCAAGATCTCTCTCCCTCTCTCTGTATCTCTGCCTTTCAAATCAGTAAGTAAATATTTTTAAAAACCATATTTACAATGGAACAGTTGGCCATTACCAGTGAAATGAGAAATTAAATGAGGGCCACCATTATCATTGTTATCTTACCTCTTTAATTCTAAGATGCATTTTTCACATGCTAACATTTCTGATATGAACTACAAATGTACATTAAATACAGTGCCCCCAAATCTGTCATGAAATCAAGCATGTTTATATGTCCAGTGGTCTTAGAATCAAAGAAATATGGTATTTAACATATATTAAATGTTGCCACATATGGAAATTCTAACATATATTTAACACAAAACAGAATGAGGTAAACTATTTTTTTAAAAAAAAGAAAAACACTGTCTCTCTAGTTGAACCAGTATTTTGGCAAAGTGGGTTAAGTTGCAGCTTGGATGCCTCCATCCTGTGTGGGAGGCAGGTTTGAGTCCCAGCCCTTCTGCTTCCAGGCTGGCTTTCTACTAACATGTCCAAGAGGCTACAGAAGGTGGCCCACGTGGTTGAGTCTCTGCCACCCATGTGGGAGACCCAAATGGGATTCTAGGCTCCTGACTTAGGCCTGGCCTGGCCTCAGGTGTGTGGTCGTTTGGAGAGTGGTCAGTGGATGGAAAATCTCTCATCACTCTTTCAAATAAATAATAAATGTTTTTCTTTTAAAACAAACAAACAAAAAAGAACCAACACCAGTCAAAGAAGATGGCTGAACATAAGAGAAATATATAAAAATAGGTTCCTTAAATATAGGGAAAAATACTATATTCTTCATAACAAATAAGGCATTAAGAAAGAAACATCTAGGATTGAGAAACATTTAGGAATAACCTTAAGACATGTGTAGAGCTTGCCTGTGAAAAAGTATAAGACTACTGAGGAGAATGTATCTTTAGAAGGATATGCCACCCCCAAATGAGATGGCTGAGAAGCTCATGAATGCCAATGAATGCCAAATGAAGCAACAGTTTACTGCAAATTCTAGGAGGTCAGGGCGTAAGAAGTAGACACTTGACAAAATGATAAACCCCACACTCAATGGAAGAATAAACAGGCAAGACTGGACACAATTTCTGAAAAAGACAACTATGCTAATTAAATCAATGAAGTGCTAGTATAAGAGTGCAGCTATCTGCTACCAGACAAGAAGTTTTCTCCAAACAAACCCTAGTGTGTGTGTGTGTGTGTGTGTGTGTGTGTAGAAATCCAGTGCGTGATAAGGAGCCAAAAGCAGCAGTGAAGGGAAGGATTAATTCAACAGATGGAGCCTGGCCAACAGTTTAATTAAAAAAAAAAAAAAACACAGTATTGCCTTATATTAATACCTCAAAATAAACTACAAACATATTAGAGGGCCAAATGTAAACACTCAAACACAAACTCAAAGTGTATAACTTGATCTCTCACAGCACAGGAAAAGATCACAAAGGAAATCAGTAATAAATTCACTGCAAGTATATTTCTGTACTTAGAAAAAATTGCCAGTGTTTGAGAGTGTTGACAGTAAAAACATTTATGTATGCATCCTAGGATGTGGCAGATGATGGCCCAAGAGCTTGGGTTCCTGCCACCCACATGGGAGACCAGAATGGAATTCCTGACTCCTGGCTTGTGCTTTGCCCTGGCCTAGGCTGTTGCAGGCATTTGAGGAGTTGAACCAGCAGATAGAAGCGCGCGCTCTCTCTCTCTGCTTTTCAAACACAGAAAGTAAAATAGGAAAAAAAAACCATACAAACAAACACACACAAGAATCACAATCATAACACACAGACAGGGCAGAGTTAATGTATGTGTGCATAATGCCTACACACCTGGATGAGACAGCACCCAGATAGGCCAGCCCGAGGTTTACCTTTTAATCCTCACAATCACACTATGAGAGAGGCACACTATTATTGTCCTCAAGTTACAGAAGTCTCCAGTAAAACTGTAGTTGATTAAACAGGCAATTCACAAAATAGGAAGTGTAAAGGCTGCTAAACATTTAGGAAAATGTTCAGTCACCCCAATAGTTAAATACATGAAAGAAAACACATCACTACTTATGTTATCACTCATTAAATTCACAATTTAAAAATAGATTACTCGGTTGGCACTATGGCACAGTGGGTAAAGCTGCCACCTGTGGTGCCAGTATCCCATATGGGCACTGGTTCAAATCCTGACTGCTCTACTTCTGATTCAGCTGCCTGTTAATGCACCTGGGAAAGCTGCAGAAGATGATCCAAATACTTGGGCCCCTTCCTTATCAGACTTCACAAAAGCACCCTCCAACAGCCACAAGGCACTCTTACAGCCTTGAAAAGGCCATCCTGTGCCTGTGCCAGAGGGCAGAGGGTATAGCCTTATTACAGCTGTAGTTACACATTTGCATGATCGCTTGATTAATCATGTCTATCTTGCCTGAGCAGTAGTCCTGCACTTCCACCACCCAGCAGTGCTTTGGCTAGAGAAGGTCCTCACCAATTTTTCAAATAAATAGACATAAAGTATCAAATGAAAGGAGGGGGAGGGGTCTGCCTCTCCAGGAGCCCTCTCCTGACTGCTGCTGCATGGGGTTTCTTTCTTTTTTTTTTTTTTAGTTTTTTTTTTTTTTTCCATTGACAGGTAGAGTTATAGACAGAGAGAGAGACAGAGAGAAAGGTCTTCCTTCCATTGGTTCACTGCCCAAATGACTGTTACAGCCGGTGCTGCGCCGATCCAAAGCCAGGAGCCAGTGCTTCCTCCTGGTCTCCCATGTGGGTGCAGGGCCCAAGCACTTGGGCCATCCTCCATTGCCTTCCCGGGCCACAGCAGAGAGCTGGACTGGAAGAGGAGCAACCGGGACTAGAAGCGGGTGCCCATATGGGACGCCGGCGCCGCAGGCAGAGGATTAGCCAAGTGAGCCACAGCGCCGGCCCCTCAGGAAGTTCTGACAAATAAAATTTTGCTTTGCTCACTGAATAAAAAAAAAAGAAAGAAAGAAAGGAAGAAGCAAGGGGATAAATGAGTTCAGGAGGAGCATCAGGCACTCTCCTATACTAGCGGTAAGATTAAACTGACAGATTCAATTAAAAGTTTGTAAAACTAATTTATTTATCTGAAAGGTGGAGAGACAAATAGATCTTCCACCTGCTGGTTCACTCCCTAAAAACCCCAAGAGCTGGAGCTGGGCCAGGCTGAAGTCAGGAGCTGGGAATCAATCTAGGTCTCCCACGTGGGTGGCAGGAACCCACTTACTTGCACTATCCATCACTTGCTGCCTCCCAGGGAGTGCATTAGTGGGAAGTGGAGTGGAGTGCAGAGCCAGGAATCCAACCCAGGCATTCACATACGGGAGGCGGGCATCTTAACTGCTGCGCCAAACACCACCTCAGGTTCAACATTTTTACAAAGCAACTGGACTATGTCTGTCAAAAGCCTCAAACATGTTCATAACATCAGCTAACAATCAACAATCATCATTATTAACATAATCACATTATGACAACCATTAGTAATTAAAAATGTAATGAATATTCAAGCTCAAAAAAAAAAAAACCTTGAGGAAGATAATTTGAAATTTAGTACAAGTAAAAAAAAAATTAGTACAAGTATTTATGTTCACTAGCATGGTTAGCCACAGCAAAAAACTGAAAACTGCTTTCATGTCCAAAACTAAAGACAGTCAAGTATGGTCTGACAGTCATAAACTATATAACATGAAAACGATTATTTACAGAGCAATGTCGTGAGTGATGTCCATTTCACAGTAAGTGGAACAAACATAAAACTCTAAATACAAACACAGCTTTGAAATCTGAAACGTCCAAGCCACAGACGGTGCTGGCTGCCTTTCTTTCCGGAAGAGTCCAGATCCTGAGAAGGCCAGACGTCCCCCCAACACCCACAGCGAGGGCCCTGATTGGTCTAACCCAGTCCTGGCAATTCCACTCCTCTTGCCAGTGACACATGACATAAGCCTGTGGCCAGCCACTACAGACTGGTGTGCACAGGGTGACTATGTGTGAATAGAAACAAGGCAACAAGAGTACACTTGATCTATCAGCTCCAAGTGCAAAACCTAAGGAAAGACTGGTGAGGAGACACATCACACTACTATTGGTAGCTTTTATTCTAGAGGCTGAGATGAGCTGAGTAGAGAGAATTCTCCTTCTTTTATAATTTTTTAGCAGGGATTTTTTTTTTTTTTGCCTTTTTTGAATGTTTTGGTATTTGAAATGAAAGCAAGTTTTAAAGTTCACAACTACTGATCTTTAAACTACAGCCCAAGAATGAGTTGTTATTTATTTATTTATTTAAGATTTATTTATCTGAAAGGCAAAGTTACAGAGAGGCAGAGCGAGAGAGAGAGAGAGAGAGAGGTCTTCCATCTGCTGGTTCACTCCCCAGATGGCCACAACAGCCGGAGCTGCGATGATCCAAAGTCAGGAGCCTGGAGCTTTTCCTTGGTCTCCCATGCAAGTGCCAGGGCTCAAAGACTTGGGCTATCTTCTACTGCCTTCTCAATCCATAGCAGAGAGCTGGATTGGAAGTGGAGCAGCCGGGACTTGAACCGGTACCAATATGGGATGCTGGCACAGGAGGTAGAGGTTTTACCTGCTAAGCCTCAGCGCCTGCCCTGAGTTGTTATTTATAAAGGGCTTAGAACATTGCCTGGAACATTTTAAGTATCTGGGTAAATGTTTTGGAAATGAATACTACAAGGAAAAAGACTCAGAATGTGGGGAAAGGCTTATTACACAACCCATCAAAATTTAGAAAGAGGGGCTGGTGTCATGGGGTAGCAGGTCAAGCTGTGCCTGAGATGCTGGCATCTCACATAGACACCAGTTCAAGTCCCAGCTGCTCCACTTCTGATCCAGCTCCCTCCAAGTGTGCCTGAGAAAGCAGAAGATGCCCCCAGGTGCTCGGAGCCCCACTATTCATGTGGGAAACCCAGAAGAATCTCCTGGCTTCAGCCTGGCTCTGCCCCAGCCACGGCGGCCAATTGAGGAGTAACCCACCCAATGGATGGAAGACCCCTCTCTCTGTCTCTGTAACTCTGCCTTTCCAATAAATAAATCTTTAAGAAATTATTCAGAAATATTTAGGAGGAATGAAACATCACACTGGGTGGAATTTCCAACTGGTTTCTCTTCGGGCCTGACCCCAATAAGCTCAAACACACATCGGGATAGGAGGCTCTGCCTTCCTGGGAGGACCTGCAGCCCTCTCAGACCCTCCCAGTGGGCACTGCATCTATCCTACAGAATCCTGACCAACACAATGCCAGTATTTTCTTCCTGTGGGCAGATTTTCATGAATTCATTTAATAAACATTTACCGAACTCAAACTATGTCTTAGACCCTATACTAGGATCTAGCAATAACAAAGCAAAATACCTGTCCTGTTGTTCTCAGAAAGTTGACTTTCTAAGAGAGGAGAGACAAGCAATAAAAATAAAAAGTATAATGTTGATTGTGAGTGCTATGAAGAAAAACAATGCTAACTAAAGGTGGGAGGTAGGGAATGCAAGGCAAAGGCTATGAGCCTGGTGGAGAACCAACTAGCAAATGGCCAATTATCAAACAGAAATACAACCTACCACAGAACTGTTGGTTCAGGTGTTTACAGAAGCAAAAAGGAGTGACTAGCTCATTGAGGGAGGTCAAGGACGGGTCCCGGGAGAAGCATGACCAGAATCCGAAAGTACCAATCAGGGAAGGGACAGGAGAGCACCTGATGGATGCCGCAATGCAATAACAATGTGTGATGCACAAACAAAGCTAGATGTGGTCACTCCAGCTGGAAGACTCCAGAAGCAGCTCAGAGCGAGACAGGAGCACACACGCGACCTCACGCACGCATGTATGCACACACACTTGCAGTTCTCATCTGTTGCTTCCGCTTGCCTCACACCCCTGTACTTCTCTGTCCCCTGTGGTTATGGAAGGGCAGTGGACTTCTCCATCCCAGGAGAGGGCCTGGGATGCAGACCTGTCCAATCATGGCACCCCCTCTGCCAGTGATTGGTTTACAATGTGGAAGACAGCTATGAAGTTACAGGTGTGGAGCTGCCAAGAAGTAACAAATGGAATAGACAAAGGAAAGACCAACAGGACCCCAAGATCCAGCCATGCCTGAAGCTGACATTTGGACTTTCTAGTTCAAAAGTAAAACAAACAAACAAAAACCCTCTTTTGCTTAAATTGGTTTATACTAGGTCTCTGCATTTTCAGCTGGATTAACATACCCCTTTGAAGAAAAACTTCATGGTGTGTAGCATACAGCAGGGAGGATGGGCTGCAGGGCCTCCCATCAAATCTGACCAAGATAGCGGAATGGGTGGCTGCAAGTCATCTGGGAGAGCACAGAAACAGCAACTAGAGCTGCCTGGCGGGAAGACCTGAGGTATGTCAGTCACGAGCCACCGAGATGGGTTACAGAAAGCTTGGATGATCCCGACAGCTCATTATACAGCCCTAAGTCATCTTCAAACAGAGAAGCAAAACAGAACAGGTGATCCAAGACACTAAGAATCACAACTGCTTAAAACTAGTTTACTCTTTCTGGGGCTGGTGTTGTGGCGTAGCGGGTTAAGCCGCTAACTGCAGCACCAGCATCCCATATGGGCGCCATTTCATGTCCTGGCTGCTCTGCTTCTAATCCAGGTCCCTGTTAATGGCCTGGGAAAAGCAGAAGCTCGCCCAAGTACCTGGGCCCCTGCCCTCACATGGGCGATTCGGAAAGAGCTTCAGGCTCCTGGCTCTGGTCTGGCCCAGCCCTGGCTGTTGAGGCAATTTGGGGAGTGAACCAGAAGATGGAGGATCTCTCTGTTTCTCTCTTTCTAACTGTGCCTTTCAAATAAATCTTAAAAAGAGATAGAAACTTTGTAATATTCTGAACTCTTTATCCCTAATGCAGAACAACTATTTAGCGCCCTCCAGAACTGTACCCTTTAAGGTCCAAGTATAACAGATGTTAGAACTAAACAAATTGCTGTATCTCAAGAGATCACACAAAAGCTCCAAAGCTCAGATTTTGGTGTTCCCATATTTGAAAACTCTAATCACTTGGTCACAGACAATAATGCTGATCTTGAACTGAAACAGAGATTCAGATTTTTCAATCCAGGAATCCGAAAGATGCTGATTACAGTGTTACGACAGAAAACTAGCAAACTTGAGGAGCTTTTGTATAGCAAGCACTGGGCTTCCCCCTGGCAGAAACAGCAATGCTCAAAATTTTTTTTCTTTCTTCAATAATTTACTAAAGGGGCCGGCACTGTGGTGTAGCAGGTAAAGCTGCCACCTGCATTCCATATAGGTGCCAGTTCAAGTCCTGGATGCTCCACTTCCAATCTAGCTCCCTTCTATGGCTTGGGAAAGCAGTGGAAGATGGCCCAGGTGCTTGGGACCCTGCACCCACATGGGAGACCTAGAAGATCCTGACTTCGGATTGGCTGAGTTCTGGCTGGTGCTGCCATTTGGGGAGTGAGCCAGTGGCTGGAAGACCTCTCTCTCTCTCTCTCTGTCTCTGTCTCTACCTCTCTATGTAATTCTTTCAAATAAATAAAAGTAAATCTTTAAAAAATTGCATTTCTATGTATCTGTAGTGTTTTTAGGGCTATCTCTGTCTTTTTTGAGGCTTGCTCTAGACGTCATGTACGTAGCAAACTTCTTAGGCGTAAGCTGCTGCTCCCAGTGCAGTGCAGACCCCTCCCATCCAGTTACGTCCCCTCCCCCAGCCACTTTGTAATGTGATTGTCATTACAGTGGAACATGTCTCCTGTGTCCATTTAGCACCACATCAGAAACTGGGTGGGAGGGGGGCACTGGCACTGTGGTGTAGTGGGTAAAGCTGCCACCTGCAGTGCCAGCATCCCATATGGGCAACGGTTTGAGTCTCGGCAGCTCAACTTCTGATCCAGCTCTCTGCTATGGCCTGGGAAAGCAGTGGAAGATGGCCCAGCACCTGCACGGGAGACCCAGAGGAAACTCCTGGCTCCTGGCTTCAGATCGGCCCAGCTTTGGCTGCTGCAGTCATTTGGGGAGTGAACCAAATGATGGAAGACCTCTCTCTCTCTGCCTCTCAAATAAATAAATACATCTTAAAAAAAAAAAAAAAGAATTTACCAAATACCTACTCAAACAGCTACTGTGTGCTTGTGAGACTTCCCTTTTTCTCTGCGTCAAAAGGCTAAATCTCACATTCAGGCTGTGCTGGATAAAATGTAAAATAAAAGATCATGTATCATTGGACAATTCAAGATGTTACTCTTGCTTCTAAACTCTGTGATGCCTTCCTTCCCCCACGACAACAGGTCCACATTACCAGGATATCTGTCACTGAGAAAGAACACAACCCAAACCACATAGCCTCATGGCCTGGCTTCAAGTTCCAGCTCTGCCAGTAACTTAGGCGAGGACCCTGGCCAAACCTGTGTCTGCATCTGTAAAATGGGAATACTTATCGCACAAATGTAAGACAGCGCACGCACGTAAAGTGTTGGTCACAGTGTCAGGCACACAGCAAGTGCCCAAAAGAGAAACTATGATTCATAGACTAAAGTGAAGTCCGAACCTCATTCCAGGTCCAGGATTTTGAGGTCTGCAGTAGAGAGGCTGAGTTTTGAGGTCCTGCTCTCTCACCTAAGTCTGTTTTATCATAGCTGGTAGAATAGCAAATATCTGATACAGCAAAATGGCCCCCACTTCTCCAGCTACTATACCAATGGGAAAACTCTGGCAAGGGGGCAAATTCAACTGGCTGGATACTGAGCCTTTCCTAACAATAGCGAGACACTTCACATTCTGACAAGCCTGCATGGCAGATATAATTATACCTACTTTGTAGATAAGCCCAAGCAGGCGTAAGAGGTTAAACCACTCACTCAATGTCACACGGCTGCTGGGTGGCAGACCTGACTCCAAAGTTCATGCCCCTTTTCTACTTCATTGCCTCCTATGCAGCAGACTGTTTCTACAGAGTGAACAAGGTTAACTCCGGGTCTTTAAAACAGCAACTAGACGCAGCCTCGTTGGTAGAGAAAGAAGTTAGGATCGTTACTCACGCTTGCTGACACTTTGAGCTCCTGTAGTGTCTGCCCCCAGGATCCTGCTCCAACAATCCCGCCAGCCCCCCCCCCCCCCCCAACGGCTACAGTGCAGGCCTCGGGGTGCAAATCTCCCGCCGCAGCAGCCTAACTGCACGCTCGGATTCCCTTCCCCCCTCCCCCGCCGCCAGCAATTGCAACCACAGGTAGCCCTTCGGAGAAGGCCAGCGTCCCGAACTCTTGACATTCTAACGGAAGACCTGGCGCCGCCTTACCCTCTAGCGAGGCCCAGGGAGCAAGCCAAACAGATGAAGGAAGGGGAGGTGACGCAACTAGGCCTCCCTGCACCAGGGCCAGACGGAGGCTGAGCGCGCCTGCCGTGACCCCGCAGTGGGCTCGCCAATGTGTCCGCCCACGCTTTCCCAGTGTAAGGCACGCAAGGGCGGCGGGTATTAATCCCCGGAAGGAGGCCCGGCCCGCCGCAGTTTCGGGGAGCAGGCGCAAGAAGGCGCGGAGCGGGACGAGTCGCAGGCGGCCTCGCTCCCCGCGAGAGGGAAACAGGCCTCTGGTACCCAGCTGCCGGGCCCAGCTGGCACGAGCGACGGAGCATCGGCGCGCAGCTCGGCCGCCCACACCGCGCGCGCACGAGCGCGCGCACACACACACACACGCACCCAAGCGCTCGGGCCCCCGGCGCCCGCCCCGCGGGAGGCTGCCCAGCCCCGCCGCGACCCCCAGGCGCACCCCGACCTGGCCCTGCGCCCTCCCCCGCCAGCCCCATGGGCACCCCCGCGCTTTTCCTTCCTCCCGCGCCAGAGAGCGGGAAGGCCGCGTAAGCCGGGCCTTCCGGCCTAGGAAGGCGATAACGGAGAAGGAGGGGGCCTCTTACCCGCTCTTGCAGTTCCTCGGGACACAGCCGGACACCGGAGGTTACACAGCCGCGGGGACCCGGGACCCTCCCCCCGCCCTCCCCCACCACGTAGCCTCTCTGCCTTCAGTCGGGAATCAATGGTCTGGTCGCAGATTGGTGACATCATTGGCGCGCCGGGCGTGGGAGGGAGTGCCACGTGACCGCCCCCTCTTTTGTTTGCGCTCTAGGAAAGCTAGGGTTTTTTGTTGCGGTCTTCCCCGCTTTATTTTATTTATTTATTCTTTGGGTACGTTAATGGCGTTGTTCTGCGCAGGGTGCGGAGTGTGTCCTTTCGGCTTAGGATGCTGCGTTTTTTGATCGAGGCCTTGATTCCTTCTCCTTTACAACGTGGTTGGGCCGGAAGGCCTGAGAAGTTATGTAGGCCCACTCTCTGTGCTTAAAAAAAAGACCTAGGGGCGGCGCTGTGGCGTAGCGGGTAAAGCCGCCGCCTGCAGTGCCGGCATCTCATATTGCCGCCGGTTCGAGTCCTGGCTGCTCTACTTCCGATCCGGCTCTGCTAAGGCCTGGGAAAGCAGTAGAAGATGGCCCAAGTGCTTGGACCCCTGCACCGCGTGGGAGACCAGGAAGAAGCTACTGGCTCCTGGCTTCGGATCAGCGCAGCTGTTGCCGTGGCAGCCATCTGAGGAGTGAACCAGGTGGATGGAAGGCCTCTCTGCCTCTGCCTCTCTGTAACTCTGCCTTTCAAATAAATAAATAAATCTTTGGGGGAAAAAAATGGGCCTCAAGTCCACAGAGTTAGTTAATAATGCAAGGTACCCTGTGAGCTTTGGATTGCCTGTTGAAATTAAGCTAATTCATTTAAAAATGATAATTTTAAAAAATAAATAAAAGTTTTAACTGGACTCCCCACTAAAGTATCACCAGTTAACTTTCATCAGCCTGTAAGTAATCAGTCTTATACCGCTGCTTCCCCTTCAGACGTGGACTCAGCCTGAATTTAGTCACTTAGCTATTACATTGTTTTAATATCTTTCTGCATTGCTAAGCAATGTATTTTTAATATTAGCTTTATGTGAGTTTTCAAACTTCTCATCAGTATACGAGACTTTTATTTCACAAGTATGTTGAAATCCATCCTTGTTGAGGGAAATTGCGTTTCATCCATTTTCACTGCTGCTTAACAATCCATTTATGCACCAGAATTTGTCCACTCTCCACTGCCATTTATGTAACTTCTAGTCTTTTAGAGTTTCCAAAGGTGCTGTTATAAGCATTACCTTCTGATGCCTCTGCACAAAAATTTCTCTTGAATAAATTTACCTGGGAGTGGAACTGAAAGGTTTTTGGTATACCCCTGTTCAGTTTTACGTAATAGAGCCAATTTTTTTTTTTTCCAAAGTGGTTGTACCAGTTTACACTGCTACCATCATCCACATCTCTAACACTTCACGTTTCTTGGTTTGTGAAATGCTGTCTCACTGAGGTGAGGCATCTCTTAAATGTTCTTTGGCCAGCTGTAGTTCCTGTTTTGTGAATTGTCATTATAGGGGGTTTGAGGGACTTTGGGGCTAAGCAAGGAAAAAGTACCAGGAGGTGGCAGTCGGAGAACAACCTTTACCTGGGGAAGCTTGGCAGGTTTACCTGCAGAAGTCTCACAGCGTGAGAAGAATCAAATTGTTGGGGTGCGGTGGGGTATCATTCAAAAAGAGAGAGGGCAAGGAAACTTCCAGCAGAGGAGGCTTCTCATGTCTAGGTAAGGTGTTCGGCAGCTTGTGGGAAATCTCCCAAGAGCCGCAGCCAGCTGGGGACTTTGTAGTCACAGAGTTTATCTTTTCTACAGCTAGCAAATGGTGGGCAAGAAGCTGTAAATGGTAAAAAAGAACAAAACAAAACCACTTATTTGGGATATTTTAAAAATACTTAGATGTGAAAATATTTGAGTTTGGTGCTGACAGGCTTTATAGTTAATAAATCCAAACCCCTGGGGCTGGCATTGTGCCATAGCAGGTTAAGCCTCTGTCTGCAATGCCAGCATCCCATGTGGGCACCAGTTCAAGTCAAGACTGTTCCACTTTTGGTCCAGCTCCCTGCTAATGCACCTGGAAAAGCAGAGGAGTGTGGCCCAAAGGCTTGGACCCCTGCACCCATGTGGGAGATCTGGGTGAAGCTCCTGGTTCCAGGCTTTGGTCTGACCCAGCCCTGGCCATTGTGTTCATTTGGAGAGGGAACCAGCAGATGGCAGACCTCTCTCTCTGTCTCTCTCTCTCTCTTTCCTCTCTTTGTAACTCTGAACTCTGACTTACTTGAATTACATAAATCTTTTTTTAAAAAATCCAAACATTCTGTGAAGAAATAAACAGCCTATGGACCAATCCAGAGTATTTGGGCTATTTACCCATTGTTTTAGTGCATTGGCAAATTTCTTATATACTTTAGATACTAATTCTTTGTCAATTATGTGTGTTGCCAATTTATTCTTTCATTGTGTCTTGTCTTTTCATTTTTTATTCTGGTAAATAGATGTTCTTAACTTTGAATTTATAAACATTTACCTTGATTTTCCTTTCCCCTTGCTTTTACCTCTGAAATTAGTTAGTTTACTTTGGACATATAAATCCTTATTCACTCTGGAATTTACTTGTTGTGTATGGCGTGAGGTAGGGATCCAGTTTTAATTTTTACATACAAATGACCATACAAATGACATACAAATCACCTTAGCTATCATTACTGACTATCCCCACTTTCCCAACTTTGTCATATATCAATATTCCAATTATTTATGGGTCTATATCTGAGCTCTCTATTGTGTTCCACTGGAGAATTTGTATCTTTTGATGTGACACCATGCTATTAAATTATTACAGCTTTATAAAAAGCATCAGGGCAGGTGTTTAGCTTACCTATTAAGATACTGGTTAGGACACCTGCATCCATGTCAGATTACCTGGGATTCATTTCTGATTCTAGCTCCTGGTTCCGGCTTCCTGCTAATGCACATCCTGGGATCAGTAGTGATGTTTCAAGTAATAGGATTCCTGCCACCCATGTAGGAGACCTTGGTTGAGTTCTTGGCTCCTGGCTTTGGCACCCCTAAGGTGTGGCATGCATTTGGGGAGTGGACCAGCAGGAGGGAGTTTCTCTCTGTTTGTCTCTATGATTCTTTTGCCTATCAAATAAATATTTTATAGTCTTTTTTAAAAAGATTTATTTATTTGAAAGTCCGAGTTACACAGAGAGAGGAGAGGCAGAGAGAGAGAGAGGTCCTCCAACCAATGGTTCAACTCCCCAATTGGCCATAATAGCCAGAGCTTGCCAATCCGAAGCCAGGAACCAGGAGCTTCTCCAGGTTTCTCATGCAGGTGCAGGGGCCCAAGGACTTGGGCCACCTTCTACTGCTTTCCCAGGCCATAGCAGAGAGCTGGATCGGAAGTGGAGCAGCCTGGTCTCAAACTGGCACCCATATGGGATGCTGGCACTGCAGGCAGCGGCTTTACCCGTTACGCCACAGTACTGGCCCATATAGTCTTAATAAGTAGTAGCGTTAACAGGGAAAACGCTGATGAAGGAGGTGACTTTGGTTCCTCTCTCAAAAGAGAGGAAGTAGGAACTTTAAAAGTAGGAACTCAGAAGGGTGGTATCAGCACTTTTGTCATGCTAAAGGAAGTTTCTGGGGAGAAGCATGCCTCTTGTATACTCTCTTTGTAAGTATGTATTTATTTATTTTGAAAGGCAGAGTTAGAGAGAGAGAGAGAGAAGAGAAAAAGAGAATCTTCCATCATCTGGTTCACTTACCCAAATGGTTGCAAGGCTGGAGCTGGTCCCTTCTAAAGCCAGGAGGCTGGAGCTTCTTCCAGGTCTCCTACATGGGTGTAGGGCCCTAAGCACTTGGGCCATCTTCCGATGCTTTCCCAGCCATTAGCAGGGAGCTGGAGTGGAAGTGGAGCAGCTGGATCTGGAACTGGTGCGTATATAGGATGCAGGCTTCACAGGCAGAGGTTTAACCTGCTATGCCACAATGTGGACTCCCATCTGGTACACTTTAAAAGGGACTCCCCTTTTCTCATTCCAACAGGAACCTGACCTAGCTACCTTATTAGCCCATCTAACTCATCACAAAAAAATCTTCTTTATTTTTTCTTCATCTTCTACCTTGGCTATTCTTGGTCTTTTAAAGGTTTTTTCTATGTTTTTTACATATTTACAAGTTTTTCAAGTTGCACACAAACACATTAAAAAACCTCAACAACAGAAATCTGTTGGTGTTGCAGTGAATATATAGAGAGGTTTGGAGAGTACCTATATTTTATGATTCTGAGTCTTTCAATCCATGCATAAGGGATAGGTTTCTTTTAATTAGGTTTTCATTATGTGGAGATCTTGTCTGTCTTTTGTTGGGCTTACTCCTAGATACTTGATAGTTTGCTGCTGTCATGAATTATGACTTTTAAAAATATGCTAATTATTTGATATGGGTATAGAAATAAATTTGATTTTTACATGCTGATATTGTGTCCAGCTATCTAGCTAAGTTCTTCTTTCTAATAATTCATCTATGGATTCTTTTGAATTTTGTAGGAAACAATCATCTGAAAATAATGCCAGTTTCCCCCTCCTACCCAGCCCTATTCCTTTTTATTGTTGTTGAAGTGTTACACTGGTTAGGGCCACCAGTATAGCGCAGTGTTAAAATGGTGATGAAAGGGCAGTGGTGCTGTGGTGCAGCGGGTTAAAGCCGCAGCCTGCAGCACCGCCATCCCTTATGGGCGCCGGTTCCAGCCCCAGCTGCTCCATTTCTGATCCAGCTCTGCTATGGCCTGGGAAAGCAGTGAAAGATGGCCTAAGTCCTTGCGCCCCTGCACCAGTGTGGGAAGCCTGGAAGAGGCTTAGATATTTTATCTCTCCTTGAGTCAGTTTAGTAAGCGATACGGGCGCGGGCATGCAGCACAGGGAGCTAAGCAGCTGCTAGGGTTGCCAGCACCCCGTGTCACAGTGCCAGTGGGAGTCCCAGCTACTCTGCACCCAGCCTCACTTCCTGCTGATGTGCCTGGGAAGCAGTGGATGATGGCTCAAGTATGAGTTCCTGGCTCCTGGCTTCCATGTGGCCCAGCCCTGGCCACGTGGAAGTGAGCCAGCAGACAGAAGATAGGTTTCTCTCCTTGTCTCTCCTGTTTGAACCTGCTCAGCCACTGAGGGCTAAACTCCCAAACCTGATGCAACTAGTGCAGATAGATAATCTAAAGGCTGGTGGAATGTTTATTGCTCAGGAGAGCGCCTGCCTGGGACATTCCAAACTGCTAAGAAGATGCATTGTTAACTGCACTGAGGAGCCTTTCCACACGTCCCCACCTACCTTATCAGGGTCCACGTGGTGCTCTGCACCTCCACCACCAGCAGCTGAAGGAGGGACTCCGCCGGCGGCTCAAAGGAGTGAAGCCTGGCTCCACACCCCCTGCCCTCCGCTGGGCAGCCTGAGCGCCCACTCTCTACCTCTTACTCGGTCCCCCCCTTTTCTGCTTTGTAACTGGTGTCTCCTCAGCTTCTCTGAATCCTAAAGTTCTGACACCCAGCATCTACCAGTCTGTTTTTCAAAGAAATCAGTCTTTAAAGAAGTAAAAAGTATGACCTTTACTTCTCATCACATACTCCATCAAGTTGCAAATACTTTGTAAAAAGTGATACCTGCCACTTAGTCCGTCCTAAAGAACTGAGGTCCCTGGAATTTAGCCATGTCAAAGTAGTTTTTTAAATACATATTATTAACTTTAAAAAAAAAGCAAAGGTGCCCTTTAGCGACTTTTTTTTTTGAGATTAGGAAATAAAGAGGAGCCTTATTATGGCAGAGAAGGATTCTCTGATGAAGCGTTCCTGGGTGTTTTTCTGCTGAAGCATTGGCTGACTGTCTCAGAAAACTCTCATAACAAGCAGATGTTAATGTTATTTGGCCTTCCAGAAAGTCAGCAAGCAAAACCCCCTGAGCAGCCCAAACACTGTAGCCATGACCTTGCTCATGACTGGTCCGCTCCCACTGCTGGACAGCCACTGCTTTGCTTGTGCTTGGCCTTCAGGATTGTACTGGTAAATGTGTTTCATCTCCGGCTGCAATTCTTCAAAGAAATGCATTAGGCACTTGACCCCACTTGTTTAAATTTCTGTTGAAAAAAAAAAAAAAAAAAAAAATTAAAAAAAAAAAAAAAAAAAAAGGCTGGCGCCGTAGCTCAACAGGCTAATCCTCCGCCTTGCGGCGCCGGCACACCGGGTTCTAGTCCCGGTCAGGGCACCGGATTCTGTCCCAGTTGCCCCTCTTCCAGGCCAGCCCTCTGCTGTGGCCCAGGAGTGCAGTGGAGGATGGCCCGGGTGCTTGGGCCCTGCACCCCATGGGGAGACCAGGAAAAGCACCTGGCTCCTGGCTCCTGCCATCGGACGAGCGCGGTGCGCCGGCCGCAGCGCGCAGACCGCGGTGGCCATTGGAGGGTGAACCAACGGCAACGGAAGACCTTTCTCTCTGTCTCTCTCTCTCACTGTCCACTCTGCCTGTAAAAAAAAAAAAAAAAAAAATTAAAAAAAAAAAAAAAATAAATTTCTGTTGAAAGCTCTACTTTTGTCTGCAACAGCTTTGAGTGCAACAGTTTTGACACCCATTGAGTAGAAAAGCTCCTCCACTTTAATTTTTCAGTCAGAATTGTGTAAGCTAAACCAGAGGCGATATCTTTGGCATTGGCTATTGTTTCTGCTGTTAATCTTTGGTCCTCTTCATCTAGGGCAGGAACAGGTCCATTTTGTCCTTGCAAATTAAGGTGGATCATATGCTTCCTCTTTAATGTCATTCCATTCCTCTTATTTAAAAAAACAAAGATTTATTTATGTATCTGAAAGGCAGAAAGAGAGAGAGAGCATGAAAGTGATATCTTCCATCCTCTGCTTCGTTCCCCAAATGGCCGCGATGACGGGGGTGGGCTAGACTGAAGATGGGGGACAGCACCTTGGTGTAGTGCAGAAAGCTGCTGCCTGTGACGCTGACGCCAGCATCCCATATGGGCACGCGGTCAAGTTCCAGCAACTCTGCTTCCAACCTAGTTCCCTGTTAGTGCGCCTAGGAAAGTAGCAGAGGATGGCCCAAGTCTTTGGACCCCTGCACCCTCATGGGAGATCTGGAAGAAAGTGGCTCAGCTCTAACTGTTGCCATCATTTGGGGAGTGAACTAGTGGATGGAAGATATTTCTCTCTCTTTCTGTAACTCTTTTTTTTAACTCTTTTTTTTTTTAAAATAGATTTATTTATTTGTTTGTTTGAAAGGCAGACTTACAGAGAGAAAGAGATGGGGCGGGGTCGGGGAGAGGTCTTCCATTTGCTGGTTCACTCCCCAAAGGCCGCAATGACCAGTTCTGAGCCAATCCGAAACCAGGAGCTTCTTCTGGATCTCCCTTGTGACTGCAGGGGCCCAAGGACTTGGGCCATCTTCTACTGCTTTCCCAGGCCATAGCAGAGAGCTGGATCAGAAGAGCAGCTGGGGCTTGAACTGGTGCCCATATGGGATGCTGGCACTATAGGCCATAGCATTACTCACTACACCACAGTGCTGAACCCTGTAACTCTGTCTTTCAAATAGATAAAAAGAAAGCAAAAATGGAAAGAAAGAGAAAGACAGAATAAGTGGCATAAATAGAAAATATAAGTAGATTTTAAACTCAAATATGTCAGCAATTACATTAAATGTTGATGGACTAGATAGTCCAATTATAAGAGGAAGGTTGTCAGACTGGATTTCAAAAAACACCAATACATATTGATTATGAAAATATCATAGCCGGTGCCGCAGCTCAACAGGCTAATCCTCTGCCTGCGGTGCCAGCACACCGGGTTCTAGTCCCAGTCAGGGCACTGGATTCTGTCCCGGTTGCCCCTCTTCCAGGCCAGCTCTCTGCTGTGGCCCGGGAGTGCAGTGGAGGATGGCCCAAGTGCTTGGACCCTGCACCTGCATGGGAGACCAAGAGGAAGCACCTGGCCCCTGGTTTCGGATCAGCACGGTATGCCGGCTGCAGTGCGCTGGCTGCAGCGGCCATTGGGAGGTGAACCAACGGCAAAAGGAAGACCTTTCTCTCTGTCTCTCTCTCTCACTGTCCGCTCTGCCTGTCCAAAAAAAAATCTTAAAGTACACAGAAAGTTTGGAAGTGTAAGGATGAATACACACATACACACATTTATCTCGCAATACAAGCATAAGAAAGCAGTTGTGGCAATGCTAACATCACACAAAGAAGACTTTGATGTAAGAAGCAAACAAAGAGGAATATTTCATAATGATAATATATCAAGATGATATCACAATATAACATTTGGATGTACCTAAGAAAACATCAGATCATACGAAGTAAAAAAGGGATTTAACTAACTAAAATAACATAGAAATCCTCAATAATAGTAGTAGATTTCAACATGCTTCTCTCATTAATTAGAAAACAGTGCAGACAAAAAAATTCAGTAGGGATAGAAATATTTGAATAATGCTTAAATTGTTACTAAATATTACATACAGAATACTGAAACAATTGTTGGATATACATTCTTTTCAAGTGTGCATGAATATTTACCAAAACTGAATATATGTTAGGCCATAGGACAACGCAACAAATTTCAAATGATTGAAATCAAACAGAGTGTCTTTTCCAGTCACAGAAAGAGTAACTGAGAAGCCAATAATAAAAAAGATAACTAGACTTTGAAAATTCGCAGTACACTTTTTTTTTTTTTTTTGACAGGCAGAGTGGATAGTGAGAGAGAGCGACAGAGAGAAAGGTCTTCCTTTTGCCGTTGGTTCACCCTCCAATGGCCACCGCGGTCGGCACGCTGCGGCTGGCACACTGCGCTCATCCGATGGCAGGAGCCAGGTGCCAGGTGCTTTTCCTGGTCTCCCATGGGGTGCAGGGCCCAAGCACCTGGGCCATCCTCCACTGTACTCCCGGGCCACAGCAGAGAGCTGGCCTGGAAGAGGGGCAACCGGGACAGAATCCGGCGCCCTGACCGGGACTAGAACCCGGGGTGCCGGCGCTGTAGGTGGAGGATTAGCCTATTGAGCCGTGGCACCGGCCAATACATACATCTTTTAAAAAATAGAATTAAAAAGATGTTATGGGGGGGCTGGTGCTGCGGGGCTGGCACTGTGGTGCAGCAGGTAAAGCCACCGTCTGCAGTGCTGGCATCCCATATGGGCACTGGTTCCAGTCCCGGCTGCCCCACTTCTGATCCAGCTCTCTGCCATGGCTTGGGAAGGCAGTAGAAGATTGCCCACGTCCTTGAGCCCCTGCACCCGTGTGGGAGACCTGGAAGAAGCTCCTGGCTCCTGGCTTCAGATTGGCACAGCTCCGGCTGCTGCGGCCATTTCAGGAGTGAACCAGTGGATGGAAGACTTTCTCTCTCTCTCTCTCTCTTTCTCTCTCGCTCGCTCTCCCTCTCTGTAACTCTGCCTTTCAAATACATAGATAAATCTTTTTTTTTTTTTTTGACAGGCAGAGGGGACAGTGAGAGAGAGAGAGAGAGAGAGAGAGAGAGAAAGGTCTTCCTTTGCCGTTGGTTCACCCTCCAATGGCCACCGCGGTCAGCACGCTGCAGCCGGCGCACCGTGCTCATCCGATGGCAGGAGCCAGGTGCCAGGTGCTTTTCCTGGTCTCCCATGGGGTGCAGGGCCCAAGCACTTGGGCCATCCTCCACTGCACTCTCGGGCCACAGCAGAGGGCTGGCCTGGAAGAGGGGCAACCGGGACAGAATCCGGTGCCCCAACCGGGACTAGAACCTGGTGTGCCGGCGCTGCAAGGCGGAGGATTAGCCTGTTGAGCCATGGCGCCGGCCCGCAGTACACTTCTAAATACCTTACAGATTAAAGAAGTCACAATGAAAATGAAAAGCTCATTTGACTAAACATTGAGAATATCTACACTTAGTGAATGTAGCAAAAGCGAAAGTACTTAGAGGAAAATTTTTAACCTTAAAATTGATGGTATGTTGATTAGACTAGATACAGAAATAACAACAGAAAAAAAAAAGCCTGAAAATCAGTGATCTAAGTATCTATCTCAGAAAGCTAGAAGAAGAAAAACAAACACAGAGAAAGTAGAAAGACAATAATAGCAGCAGCAAGAAATGAAATAGAAAACAAGTTTACAACAGATTCAATAAGGTACACATTGTTTCTTTGAAAACACTGATAAAATAAAAAAGGGAGCTGGTAGGACTGATCAAGAATAAAAGGAGACAAAACGTCTGGACAGGAAAGAGAAAACAGCTATAGATACCATTAAAGGGTAGTAAAAAAATACAGAAGCCTGGGTCCTTGTCCTAGAGTCACATATTTAATTGGTCTGGGAAACTGTCTGGACACAGGGATTTGCAAAAGGTCTCAGGAAATCTATTGATTTCACAACTGAGGTTAAGAACATCAGCTGTGGGGTGGTCTGGTTGGGGCATTATTAAACCTTGAGTGTATGTGTGTGTGTGTGTGTGTGTGTGTGAGAATTTTTCCTCCTTTTCACTGTTCTAGTGAGAAATCTTCCAGTCTCCTGCCTGGAGAATATAAGCCTGATAGCATTCTGGGAATGAGCAAGGGAAGAGGGCCAAGAGCTCTTAATAATCAATAAATGAGGGGCCAGCACTGTAGCGTAGCAGGTTAAATCTCCACCTGTGCTGCCAGCATCCCATGTGGGCACCAGTTCGAGTCCTGGCTGCTCCACTTCCAATACAACTCCTTTCCTGGGAAAGCAGTGGAAGATGGCCCAAGTCCTTGAGCCCCTGCACCCACGTGGGAGACCTGGAAGAAGCTCCTGGCTTCTGGCTTTGGACTGGCCCAGCTCCAGCTGTCATGGTCATTTGGTGAGTGAACCAGTGGATGAAAGACCTCTCTTTGCCTCTGCCTCTCCCTCTCTGTAACTCCACCTTTCAAGTAAATAAATAAATTTTTAGAAACAAAATAAATAAATGAGCATACCTTTTATCTTTATTTTTAGAACAGTTACCCTTAGGCTGGGGTTGTAACAAAGTGGGTTATGTCACTTTTACCTATAGTGCCTGCATCCCTTATGGATGCTGAGTGGAGTCCGAGCTGCTCCACTTCTGATCCAGCTCCCTGCTAATGCGCCTGGGAAAGCAGCAGAAGATGGCATAAGTACTTGGGCCCCAGCCACTATGTGAGAAACCGAGATGGAGTTCCAGGCTCCTAGGTTTGGCCTGGTCCAGCCATCTGGGGAGTGAACCAGCAGATGGAAGCTCTCTCTCTCCCTCTTTCTCTCTCTCTTTCCTTCCCCCCGCCCCATAACTTTGACTTTCAAATGAGTAAAAACAATGACAGTTAAATTTTTTTTTTACTAAAAATAAAGAAAATGACAGTTACTCTCACCTCAGCTGCATCTGGTGACCCTAAACTCCTAAACTTGATACCCTAAGTTCTGCTTTCTCCAAAAAACAAAACAAAACAAAAAGGCCTAAGGACAGCAGTGGCCTGAGCAAGGGGCAGCAGGAGGCCGTGCAGTGTGGGCAAGGGCTGACCTTTCACTGCTTCTCACACAGACTTCCAGCTGACTTTCCTATCTTCAGTCCTGCATGGAAATATGTTCCTACTGTCTGCCACTCATATCTTTGCCTATGGTGTCACCCATAGGCAAAGGTTTTTTTAATTTTAATTTTTAGATTTACTTATTTAAAGTCAGAGTTACACAGAGAGAGAAGGAGAAGCAGAGAGAGAGAGAGAGAAAGAGAGGAGTCTTCCATCTGCTAGTTCACTCCCCAGTTGGCCACAATGGCCAGAGCTGCGCAGATCCAAAGCCAGGAGCCAGAAGTTTCTTCCGGGTCTCCTACATGGGTGCAGGGGCCAAAGACTTGGGCCATCTTCTGCTGCTTTCCCAGGCCACAGAGAGCTGGATTGGAAGAGGAGCAGCCAGGACCTGAACTGGTGCCCATATGGGATGCTGGCACTGTAGGCAGTGGCTTTACCCTCTAATGCCACAGTGCCGGCCCCTAGAAGTTTTTAGTTAGAATCAGATCCAGTCTGTTGAGCTCACCTTCTCCTTTTGTTGTAGCTCAGTTTGTTGAAGGAGCCATCCTTTCCTACTTCCCTCATTGACTGGAACCACCACGTTCATCGCCATAAACTACTGTAAACCCAACACCCACATACATGTGATTCTCTTAAGAACTCCATTACAGTCCATTGGTTTTGACAGACTCTATTTTAAATATTTATTTATTTGAACAGCAGAGAGAGAGAGAGAGAGAGAGAGAGAGAGAGAGAGAGAGAATCTTCTATCTGCTGGCTCACTCTCCAAATGGTTGCAGCAGCCAGATCTGGGATAAGTCAAAGCCAGGAGCCTGAAACTCCATCTGGGTCTCCCACATGGGTGACAGGGGCTCAAGCACTTGAACCATCTTCTCTTGCCTTCCCAAGCACATTAGCAAGGAGCTGGATTGAAAGTGGAGCAGCCAGGACTCAAATTGGCGATTATATAGGCTGCAGGCATTATAGATGTTGGCTTAACCTGCTGTACCACAATACTGGCTCCAATTTTGGTAGATTCTTGTACCAACATTGTGGTAGAATGAGAAGGCCATGCCAAGATGGCCACTGGCAAGCGAGAGTCACTCAGGAATCGCTTCTAACCCACCTGGCAACGGAGCCTGCCTGGCAACAGGCTGTGATTAGTTAGGGCATAAACCGCCCCTTGACTAGATTGGCTGCCTTGGCTATATAAGTAGCTGTACCAACTGAAATAAACAAGTCTGCAGGCTGCTCACCTCTGGCCCGCTTTCACCTGACTCCCAGGGTCTGTGTGGTGACTCCGCGCCTCTTGCCCCCACCATACTCCTCCTCTCAGAACAAATCAACCTCAACATCTGGCACACCAATGTGACTGAGAAAGAGACAGCGTGTCAGATTTGGTGAGGTCCCCCCTGGATTTCGGCAAGTCGGCCCCCCAGTGTTTTGTGTGCTGTTTGGTTCTGTGAGGGTGAGCACAGAACCCCCTCCCACACCCCTTTCCTTGTCCTTGTCCTCGCGCTAAGTGACTCCAGGTTAAGCACACACCGCCCAGAATCGTACGCTGCTTCTCGGCTCTCCCTTTTACTTTCGGTTCGTCTGGCGAATTCAGATAAGGAAATGATCATCCCAGAATTCGGAACCAAGTCATCTTCCCTCACTCAAGAGAGGTGACACTCCGCAGACGCTGTATGGGCATATGGCCTTGACCTAACGAAGCAAGGAAGTCCCCCACTAAGCAAGGACATACTTATGATCTGATACACCACTGTCTGTTCCTCTAACACAGGGAACCCCCTGCATGATGCCATCAGCCGCTGAGGTGCTAGGAATTTGTTTTGTTATGGCAGCAGTGCTGTGTGTGTCTTTCCTTTGGCTAGAGTTGGCGTGGTGCACCACTCTTAAACACTCAAACATGGGAAAGATACCCCCCTCTCAGAATCCCATGCAGATTACCAAACATAGTGAATCTGTGAGTGATACGAGTCTGACACTCCAGGTCTCTGCCTCACAGGCAACAGTTGATGACAGGGAGAGAGAGCTCCGACAGTGAAAATAGCAATGTAGCAAACAAGGTAGCAATGCCTAGTAAGCCATCCCCCATATACTCGTGGGATAAACACAGATGACCTCCAGGCAATAACCCATGCGAGGTCATCCCATCCTCACCCAGTGAGGATCCCCACATTTGTGGCAGTCCCCAGGCACCCCAGGCTCTCAGGGCAGCCGCTAGACCCCAACCCACCTGCATGTTTGCCATTAATGTAGAAGTGGATGCAAAATTCAGGCCCTGGATTTCGACGCCCATAGAAAGGCTTTTGCTAACCAAGGGTCAAGGATAAGCTTGTGTCTTCCCAGAGAATGTGGGACAGTCCATTTGGGTACCAGCCAGAAACATCAAGCCTGCAACTGACAGTCAACCAGAACCAGCTGAACAAGACTGAGAGTCCGCCTTGTTAGCAAATGCTCCTGCCCTATCATCTTACCCTGAGAATCTGCCCATAGTCACATCCACTACTGTTTTATACCCCACTAGCTCTGGTCAGCCACTCGAATGGCCCACAGCCTGTGTGCAGTCATGCCATTCCTGATTACCATTGTTCCTCATTCCTATGCCTATCTGAGCAAGCACTCCTGTGGTCTGTTTTGAGCACTGGTTAGTCAATGACGGGTAAGATCCCTTGGGGGACAACCTAAGACAGGCACAGCTGTGTTCAGAGACCACATGGAAATGGGGTCAACAATGGTATGGCCAAGAATCATGCCTCCCATTGCTCAAAAATAAAAGAAAAGGGGGAAATGTGGTGGAATGAGAAGGCCATGCCAAGATGGCTGCTTGACCCGATTGGCTGCCTTGGCTATTTAAGCTGCTGTACCAACTGAAATAAACAAGTCTGCAGGCTGCTCACTTCTCGCCCACTTTCACCCAACTCCCGGGGTCTGTGTGGTGACTCCGTGCCTCTTACCCCCACCACACTCCTCCTCTCAGGACAAATCAACTGCAACACAACACCACACTGCTTTAATTGCTATAGATTTTTAAATACTTTTCAATATCTTATTGAATTCCATCTTTCCCTTCCTGTCTTAGAATATTTTTTGTATTCTCACCATTTATACTAATATGAACTTTAGAATTGCTTGGTCAAAAACCATAATAAATACTGTGGCATGTAGTTGGCATTGCATTATTATTGTACATTGCTTTAGGGAGAATCAGTGAGTGTATGATATTGAGTCATGCGGATCAGGAACCTAGTGCCTGTGGGCTCAGTCCCACAAGAAGAATGCGGCTCCTTTCAGATGGCAGTCACAGGTGCAGGCTGCTGCCCGCCCTCTGGCCGACCTTCTCCCTTGGAGGTTCCCACAGCCCCGCCGCTCAGGGTCTGTTCCTGGCTCGAATGGCTTACAGAACTCAGGAAAACACGCTCTCTGGTTTCTGATGTGACAGACGCAGATGAAGAGACATGAACACAAAGGGCTAGCTCTGGAAGTGGCGGCAGGAGAAACTGAGGGCGCCCCCTCCTGGCAACTGCGTGCATTCACTAACAAGGAGGCGCTCCAAACCCCACACTTGAGGGATTTTTATGGCTGCTTTATCAGGCAGGCATGATCAATTCTTTCTTTTTTATTTTTTTAAGCCTGGGAGTCTTCACCTACTACACCACAGCATTGGCTTCTAATTGGGTCTTTTTTTTTTTTTTAAAGATTTATTTATTTATTTGAAAGTCGGAGTTACACAGAGAGGAGAAGCAGAGAGAGGGGTCTTCCATCTGATGGTTCACCCTTCAATTGGTTGCAACGGCCGGAGCTGTGCCAATCCGAAGCCAGGAGCCAGGAGCTTCCTCTGGGTCTCCCACTTGAGAGAGTGGTCCTTGGGTATGGGGGTCCAAGGACTTCAGCCATCTTCTACTGCTTTCCCAGGCCATAGCAGAGAGCTGGATTGAAGAGGAACAGCCGGGACTAGAACCGGCGCCCATATGGGATGCTGGCACCTCAGGCCAGGGCGTTAACCCGCTGAGCCACAGTGCTAGCCCCCTAATTGGGTCTTCTTTGATTTATTTTGGCAATGTTTTATAGCTTTCACAATTCTTTTACTTCTTTGGTTCAGTTAATTCCTAAGTATTTTGTTCTTTTTGATACTATTGTAGATGGAACTGTTCTTTCTTTCTTTCTTTTTTTTTTTTAAGATTTATTTATTTGAAAGTCAGAGTTACACAGAGAGAGGAGGGGGGGAGAGAGAGAGAGAGAGAGAGAGAGAGAGAGAGAGAGAGAGAGAGAGGTCTTCTATCCAATGGTTCACTCCCCAATTGGCCACAATGGCCGGAGCTGTGCCGATCTGAAGCCAGGAGCTAGGAGTTTCTTCCAGGTTTCCCACGCAGATGCAGGGGCCCAAGGACTTAGGCCATCCTCTACTGCTTTCCCAGGCCACAGCAGAGAGCTGGATCAGAAGAGGAGCAGCCGGGACTAGAACCGGTGACCATATGGGATGCCGGTGCTTCAGGCCAGGGTGTTAACCCACTGCACCACAACGCCGGCCCCAGTGGAACTGTTCTTGTAATTTCCTTTTCAAAGTGTTCATTGTTAGTGTATAGTGATGCAGCTAATTTTTGCATGTTCATTTTAATTGCTGCTACTTTGTTGAATCCGTTATTAGTTGTAACAGGTTTTTTTTTTTTTTTTGGGAGGGAGGGCTTTCTACTTATACAATTGTATAATTTTTATCATGAAAGGATGTTGAATTTTTTATCATTAAAGGGTGTTGAATTTTGTGCAGTGATTTTTCTTCATTGAGTGAGATGCTCATGTTTCTTGTTTCCTTTGTTCTGTCAATGTGGTGTGTTGTACTGATCAGTTTCTGTGTATTGAACCATCCTTGCATCCCTGAAATGAGTTCTACTTGGTCAGGGTGTGTATTCCTTTTAATCTCCTGCTTGCTTGTTGGGGATTTTGGTACCAATATTCATAAGGAATATTATTCTATAGTTTTCTGTAGTCTTTGTTTGGCCTTGATATCAAGGTAACCGTGGGCTCATAGGGTAAATTAGGAAGCAATTCCTATTCTTTACCTGTTTGGAAGAGTTTGAGAAGAATTGGTATTAGTTCTCCTTTAAATGTTTGGAGAAATTCACCGGTGAAGTGGCCAAATCTAGGCCTTTCCTTTGTGGGAAAGTTTTTTTTTTTTTTTTTAAATAACTGTTCCAATTTCCTCGGTAGTTACAGGTCTAAATAAAATTTCTATTTCTTCATAATTTAATCTTGATAGATTTTGCGTTTCTAGAAATTTGTCCATTTCATCTAGGTTATGCAATTGGTTGGCGTATAGTGGCTCATAGAACTCTCTTACAGTGCTTTTTATTTCTATAGAATCAGTAGCATGTTGCCGCTTTCACTTCTGATTTTAATGATTTGTCTTCTCTGGTTTTCCTTCGTCTCACTGAAGGTTTGTGACTTTTGTTGATCTTCCTGCTCTCATCTTCATCACTACCTTCCTTCCAGTGGTTTTTGGTTTAAGTTTTTCATTTTTTATGCCTTAGGTTGTGAAGTTTGCTTAACTTGAGATTTTTCTTTCTTTTATTTTTTAAGATTTTATTTACTTATTTGGGAGGTAGAGTTACAGCGAGCGAGAAGGAGAGACAGAGAGAAAAATCTTCCACCTACTGGTTTACTTCCCAAATGGCCACACAGCTGGAGCTAAGCTGATCTGAAGGCAGAAGCCAGGAGCTTCTTCTGGGCCTCCCACGCAGGTGCAGGGGCCCAAGGACTTGGGTCATCTTCTACTGCTTTCCCAGGCCATAGCAGAGAGCTGGATGGGAAGAGGAGAAACCAGGAGTAGAACTGGCCTCTATATGGGATGCCAGCAGCACAGGCAGAGGATTAACCTACTGCACCACAGCGCTGGCCTTAAGAGATCTTTCTTTTTCTAATGTAAGAATTTAAAGCTATACATTTACCCCACAGCACTGCTTTTGCAGCTTCCTCTAAGTTGTTTTTTTTTTTTTTTTTTTTTTTGGACAGGCAGAGTGGACAGTGAGAGAGAGAGAGACAGAGAGAAAGGTCTTCCTTTTGCTGTTGGTTCACCCTCCAATGGCCCCTGTGGCCGCACACTGCGCTGATCCGATGGCAGGAGCCAGGTGCTTCTGCTGGTCTCCCATGTGGGTGCGGGGCCCAAGCACTTGGGCCATCCTCCACTGCACTCCGGGCCACAGCAGAGAGCTGGCCTGGAAGAGGGGCAACCAGGACAGAATCTGGCTCCCCAACCAGGACTAGAACCTGGTGTGCTAGCGCCGCAGGCAGAGGATTAGGCTATTGAGCCGCGGCACCGGCCCCTATAAGTTTTTTAAAAAAGATTTATCTGGCCGGCGCTTGGCTCAACAGGCTAATCCTCTGCCTTGCAGCACCGGCACACCGGGTTCTAGTCCCAGTTGGGGCACCGGATTCTGTCCCGGTTGCCCCTCTTCCAGGCCAGTCCTCTGCTGTGGCCCGCGAGTGCAGTGGAGGATGGCCCAAGTGCTTGGGCCCTGCACCCCATGGGAGACCAGGAAAAGCACCTGGCACCTGGCTCCTGCCATCGGATGAGCGAGGTGCGCCGGCCGCAGCGTGCCGACCGTGGCGGCCATTGGAGGGTGAACCAACGGCAACGGAAGACCTTTCTCTCTCTCTCTCTCTCTCTCTCTCTCTCACTGTCCCCTCTGCCTGTCAAAAAAAAAAAAAAAGATTTATCTATGTATTTGAAAGGCAGAGTTACAGAGAAGCAGAGGGAGAGGGAGGGAGAGAGAGAGAGAGAGAGAGAGAGAGAGAGAGAGAGAAAGTCTTCCATCCACTGGTTCACTCCTGAAATGGCCGCAGCAGCCAGAGCTGTGCCGATCTGGAGCCAGGAGCTTCTTCCAGGTCTCCCACATGGGTGCAGGGGCTCAAGGACTTGGGCAATCTTCTACTGCCTTCCCAAGCCATGGCAGAGAGCTGGATCAGAAGTGGGGCAGCCGGGACTGGAACCAGTGCCCATATGGGATGCCAGCACTGCAGACGGTGGCTTTACCTGCTGCACCACAGTGCCAGCCCCGCAGCACCAGCCCCCCCATAACATCTTTTTAATTCTATTTTTTAAAAGATGTATATATTGGCTGGTGCCACGGTAGGCTAATCCTCCACCTGCGGCGCCGGCACCCCGGGTTCTAGTCCTGGTCGGGGCGCCGGATTCTGTCCCGGTTGCCCCTCTTCCAGGCCAGCTCTCTGCTGTGGCCTGGGAGAGCAGTGAAGGATGGCCCAAGTGCTTGGGCCCTGCACCCCATGGGAGACCAGGAGAAGCACCTAGCTCCTGGCTTTGGATCAGCGTGGTGCGCCAGCCGCGGTGGCCATTGGAGGGTGAACCAACAGCAAAGGAAGACCTTTCTCTCTGTCTCTCTCTCACTGTCCACTCTGCCTGTCAAAAAAAAAAAAAAAAAGAAGTATTTATTTGAAAGAGTTGCACAGAGAGATGGAGAGGCAGAGGGGGAGAGAGAGAGAGAGAGAGAGAGAGAGAGAGAGAGAAAATCTTCCATCCCCTGGTTCACTCCCCAAATTGTTGCAATGACCAGGACTGGGCCAGGCCAAAGCCAGGAGACTACAACTCCATTTGGGTCATCCACATGGGTGGCAGGGGCCCAAGCACTTGGGTCATTTTTTGCCACTTCCCCAAGCACATCAGCAGGAAGCTGGATAGAAAGTGGAGCAGCTGGGACTCCAACTGGGGCTCATATGCGGTGCTGGTGTTGTAGGCCGTGGCTTAACCAGCTGCACCACAACAGCCTGGTATCTCTTTTTAGAAATCTGTTGAGACTTAAGTTGCAGCCTAACATCAATCCTGGAAAATGTCCCATGTGCACTTGAGAAAAATGTGATGTTCTCATTGTTGAGCAGAGTGTTCTTTACGACTGTTAGATATAATTGATTTATTACACTGTTGAAGTCCTACAATCCCTCACTTCTGTCTGGTTTTTCCTTCACTGTTGAATGTGGAATACTGAAGTCCAACTATTACTTTATTTTTTTAAAAAAGATTTATTTATTTATTTGAAAGGCAGAGTTACAGAGAGGCAGAGGCAGAGGCAGAGTGAGAGGTCTTCCATCCACTGGTTCACTCCCCAAATGGCTGCAATGACTAAAGCTGGGCTGATCAGAAGCCAGGAGCCTAGAGCTTCTTCCAGGTCTCCCAATGCAGGTGCAGGGGCCCAAGGACTTAGGCTATCCTCTGCTGCTTTCTCAGGCCATACAGAGAGCTGGATTGGAAATGGAGCAGCAGGACTTGAGCAGGTGCCTATATGGGATGCCAGCACTGTTTTACCAGCTACAGCACAACACCGGCCCACTCTTTTCAATTCTTTCCATTTTTGCTGCGTGTATCTTGATGGCCAAGCACTGGGTGTATACATGCTTATAATTATTATGTGTTCTGTGTTCATGCTATGCTGAAGCTTTTTTAAAAAATTCATTTTTTGTCCTTTTTTTAAATTGAAGATCTGTCCTATGTGATATTAATATAGGCATTCTGCCCTCTCTTGGTTATTATTTGCATGAAACATTTTTTTTCCTCCTATCGCTTTCAATTTACTTGTGTCTTGATCTACAGTGAGTGTCTGGTTGACATCATATAGATGGATCATCTGGTTTTATCCATTCTCCCAATCTCTCATGCTTGATTGGAGAGTTCAATCTGTTAATGTGTGGATATGGAGGGGGTTCTGTCATTTGGCTGTTTGTTTTCTAAATGCTTTATGGTTTTTATTGTTCCTCACTTCCTGCATTACTGTCTTGTCTTTAGTTGATCTTTTGGTAATCTTTTATTTCATTTTCTTTTGTGTATATGACATATCTATTTTTGTGGTTACCATGGGGATTGCATTTCAGGCCCTAGAATTTTAACACTCGAATTGAATTGATACCAGCTTTACTCCCATGTATACAGAAGCTCTGCTCCTTTGCTGCTCTGACCTGGCCCCTTTTGGGTGTTGATGTCACAGAGCTATAATCTTTATACACTGTGTGCCCCAAACATAAACTTATAATTGTCTGTCTCTTAAATTACATAGAAAATGAAATATAGTTACAGACTAAGGTTATAATGACAATAGCTTTATTTGCAAATCAGAGTTACGGAGATCTTCCATATGCTGGTTCACTCTCCAAATGGCCACCATGGAGGGGATGGGGCCAGACCAAAGTCAGGAGCTTCATCCAGGTCTCCCATGTGGGTGGCAGGGGACCCAAACTTTTGGGCCATCCTCCATTACTTTCCCAGTCTTATTAGCAAGGAGTTGGATGGGAAGTGGAGCAGCCAGGACCTGAACTGGTGCCCGTATGGAATGCTAGCATTGTAGGCAGGGTTTTTTTTTTTTTCTTTTTAAAAAAGATTGCATTTATTTATTTGAAAGTGTTACACAGAGAGAGAAGGAGAGGGAGGAAGACAGTGAGGGAGAGGGAGAGGGAGGTCTATCGTCCGCTGGTTCACTCCCCAATTGGCCATAATGGCTGGAGCTGTGCCGATCCAAAGCCAGGAGCCAGGAGCTTCTTCTAGGTTTCCCTCATGGGTGTAGGGACCCAAGCACTTGGGCTATCTTCTACTGCTTTCCCAGGCCATAGCAGAGAGCTGGATCGGAAGAGGAGCAGCCGGGACCTGAACTGGTGCCCATATGGGCTGCCGGCACTGCAGCTGGCGGCTTTACCTGTTATGCCACAGCACCAGCCCCCACAGACAGTGGTTTTACCTGCTACACTACAATGTCAATCCCAACATAGCTTTTACTTTATTTTAAAAAGGTTCATTTATTCATTTGAAAAGAAGAGCAACAGGGAAAGCAGAGAGAGAGAGAGAGAGAGAGAGAGAGAGAGAGAGAGAGAGAGAGATCTTTTATCAATTGGTTCACTCTCCAAATGCCCTCAGGAGCCAGGAAGTTCATTCTGGTCTCCTACATGGGTGGCAGGGGCCCAAGTACTTGGACCATCATCTGCTTCCTCCTGGATGCTTTAGCAGGAAACTGGAGGGAAATCAGAGCAGCTGAGACTCCAACTGATAACCCCAACACGAGATGCCAGCAATATTGCAGGTACTAGCTTAACCCACTGTGCCACAAGGCTGGCCCTGACACTAGCTTTTAGACTAGTAACTTCTTTAAAATATATTAGGCTCCTAAGTCATGTAGAAAGCAGAAAGTAGAGTTCCCTCTTTCCATCATATTAGCTTTTATGAAGGCCCATGCATTTCCCTCTGTGGAGATCTTTATTTCTTCCTTCAGTTTGGAGTGAATGTCCAGCGCCCACACATTTCACAGGACTCCCTCGGGCAGTTCTTACAGGGCAGTGCCAATGGCAACAGAGGCTCAGATTTTATTTCCCTGGGCAAGTCTTAATTTCTGTTTTACTTCTGAAAGAAGGTTTTGCTATATACAGGATTCTAGGTTGACAGTTTTTTTTTTCTTTTTCTTTTTTGACAGAGTTTTTTCTTTGAGCACTTTGAATATATCAGGCTGCTCCACTTCCCAAGGGTGTGAGGAGAAATCTGCTGATAATCCTGTGGAGGCTCCCTTGTGTGTCACAAGTCGCTTTTCTCCTTCTGCTCTCAAGATTTGTCTTGTTGTCTCTCAACACTTGGACTACAATGTGTCTCAAGGTGGGTCGCAGACAGCCATCTTACTTGGAGTTCCTGCGATGTGCGTGTTACTGTCTTTCCTCACATTTATCACCTGTGCGTATCTGTGTGACTGCCACCATAATCAGGACACAAAACTGCTCCATCCCTGCAACGCTCCCTCACGGTACCCCTGCAGCCACTTCTCCCCTCCTCTCATCTCTAAACTCTGGCGACCATGGATCACCTCTGTGATTTGTTATTTAAGAATGTTCTAGGGGCAGCACTGTGGCACAGTGGGTAAAGCCCACGACGCCAGAATCCACAAGGATGCTTGTTCAAGTCCCTGCTGTTTCACTTCTGATCCAGCTCTCTGCTAATGACCTGGGAAAAAGCAGTGGAAAATGGCCCAAGCATATGGGAGACTCAGATGAAGCTCCTGGCTCCTGGCTTCGGCCTGGCCCAGTCCGGGCTGTTGCAGCCATCTGTGGATGGAAGAATGATCTCTCTCTCTCCATCTCTCTCTGTCTCTCTTGCTGTCTCTGTAACTCTGGCTTCCAAAAAAATAAATCTCTCTTTTTTTAAAAAAATGTTTTATCAATGAAACAATACTGTATGTAGTTTTTAAAAAAGATTTATTTTCTGGTTGCCCCTCTTCCAGGCCAGCTCTCTGCTGTGGCCCGGGAGTACAGTGGAGGATGGCCCAAGTGCTTGGGCCCTACACCCCATGGGAGACCAGGAGAAGCACCTGGCTCCTGCCATCGGATCAGCACGGTGCGCCGACCGCAGCGTGCCGGCCATTGCAGGGTGAACCAACGGCAAAGGAAGACCTTTCTCTCTGTCTCTCTCACTATCCACTCTGCCTGTCAAAAAAAAAAAAAAAAAAGATTGATTTTATTTATTCATTTGAAAGGCAGAGTTTGGGGCTGGTGCTGTGGTGCAGTGGGTTAAAGCCCTGGTCTGAAGCGCCGGCATCCCATATAGGTGCTGATTCTAGTCCCAGCTGCTCTTCTTCTGATCCAGCTCTCTGCCATGGCTTGGGAAGGCAGTAGAAGATAGCCCAAGTCCTTGGGCCCCTATACCCACATGGGAGACCAGGAAGAAGCTCCTGGCTCCTGGCTTCATATAGCACAGTTCTGGCTGTTGCAGCCATCTGGGGAGTGAACCAGTGGATGGAAGACCTCTCTCTCTGTCTCAATCTCTGTAACTCTGTCTTTCAAATAAATAAAATGAATCTTATTATTATTATTTTTTTTTTAAAGAAAGATGGAGCTATAGAGAGAGAAGGAAAGAATGAGGGGAGTGGTCTTCCATGTACTGGTCTGTTCCCCAAATGGTCACAACAGCTGGGACTGGGCCAGGCTGAGCCAGGAGTCAGGAACTCCATCAAGATATCCCACATAGGTGGTAGGAGCCCCAGCACTCGGATGGCCATCCTCCACTGCTGTCCCAGGTGCATTAGCACGTTTCTGGATCACAAGTGGAGCAGCTGGGACTCAACTTGCACTCCTATGGGATGTTGGCAGTGCAGGAGGTGGCTCAACCCACTGCAGCTTGATGTCAGTGCCTGTATGTAGCTTTTGGATGTATGCATTTTTCCTTCAGCATAATTCCCTGGGGGGCCCTCTGGGCTGTTGCATTCATAGCCTGTTCCTAGTGAGTCCTATTTTATGGTGAGGATGTGTTGAGGTTGATTTGTTCTGAGAGGAGCAGCATAGTGGCGGCAAGAGGGGTGGAGACACCACACAGACCCTGGGAGTCGGGTGAAAGCGGGCCAGAGGTGAGCAGCCCGCAGACTCGTTTATTTCATTTGGTACAGCAGCTTAAATAACTAAGGCAGCCAATCTAGTCAAGGGGCGGTTTATGCACTAACCAATCAGAGCCTGTTGCCAGGTAGTTTCTGAAGCCATCCAATCACAGCCTATTGCCGCCAGGCTGGCTCTGTTGCCAGGTGGGTTTCAAAGCCATTCCTGAGTAACTGACACTTGCCAGTGGCCATCTTGCCACGGCCTTCTCATTCTACCACAAGGATGCACCAGTTTGCTTAACCATTCACCCACTGAAGGACAACTCGGCTGCTTTCAATTTTTTATTTATTATAAATAAATCTGCTATGAACAGATTTAATGTTAATATGTATTTAATGTTAATTAAATACAGATTTAATGTTAATATGTAAAACCCAACTTTGTTCTTTTTTAGAGAGTGTCTTGGATTTTCTTGGTCCCTTGCTCTTTCACATATAATTTATTTTATTAAAACATTTTTTAGGCTGGCGCCATGGCTCAACAGCTAATCCTCCGCCTTGCGGCGCTGGCACACCGGGTTCTAGTCCTGGTTGGGGCTCCAGATTCTGTCCCGGTTGCCCCTCTTCCAGGCCAGCTCTCTGCTGTGGCCCGCGAGTGCAGTGGAGGATGGCCCAAGTGCTTGGGCCCTGCACCCCATGGGAGACCAGGAAAAGCACCTGGCACCTGGCTCCTGCCATCGGATGAGCGCAGTGCGCCAGCCGCAGCGTGCCGACCGCGGCGGCCATTGGAGGGTGAACCAACTGCAAAGGAAGACCTTTCTCTCTGTCTCTCTCACTGTCCACTCTGCCTGTCAAAAATAAAAAATAAATTAAAAAAAATTTTTTAATTTGAGACAGAGACAGAGCACCCAGCTATGGGTCCACATCCCAGGTGCTTGCAATGGCCGATGTTGGCTGGGGCTGAGCTGGAGCTGAAGCGGGGAGCTGGGAACGCAACCTGGATCTCCCCTGTGGGTGGCAAGCACTCAATTACCTGGGCCATTGCTGCCGCCTCTCATGGTCCCCACTAGCTTAGGCATCAGGCGGTGGAGCCAGGAAATAAACCCAGGCACTCTGATGTGGTACATGGGCATCTTAACCACTAAAAGCCTGCTCCTCACATATATTTCATTTCATGTAAAAATCATTATTTATGGAGCCAGCCCTGTGTCATAGCCAATTAAGCAGCCACCTACAGTGCTGGCGTCTCACGTGGGTGCCGGTTCGAGTCCTAGCCTCTCTACTTCCAATTCAGCTCCCTGCTAAAGCACCTGAGAGGACAGCGGAAGGTGACCCAGGTACTTGGGTCCTTGTACCCACTTGGGAGACCCAGGAGAAGCTCCTGGCTCCTGGCTACGGTCTGGCCCAGCCCTGGCCATTGTGGCCATTTGAGGAATGAACCAGCGATGGAAGACGTCTCTCTCTTTGTCTGACTCTCCCTTTCTGTAACTCTACCTTTCCAATAAATAAATAAATCTTTCAAAAAAATCTTATTAATTTATTTAAGAGAGATGGGGAGAGGGAGGGTTTCCCAACTGCTGATACATTCCCCCAAATGGTTGCAAGGCTGGCATTGGGCTGGGCCAGCCAGGAGCTAGAAACTCAATCCAAGAATCCCATGTGGGGGCAGGAAACCAATTACTTGAGCCATCCTGCTGCCTCCGAGGGTCTGCGTTCTTACGAAGTTGGAGTTAGGAGCCGGAGCTGGGTATTGAACCCAGGAACTCTGCTGTGGGATGGGGACAGCATATCTGCTAGGCTAAACACCCATCCCATCCCATCCCATCCCATCCCATGTATTTTAGAGTTGTCTGGTCAAATCATCAGAAACCCTTTAGAATGTTGATTGGATGAGTCATTTGGGGGAGAATTTATGATGCTGACTCTTTCTAACCATTGGGATGACATTACTCTCTTTTTGCTTAGTTCTTAATGGATTTCAACAAAGTGTTAACGATGTCTATAGTGATATTGTAATTCTTTTTGTTAGATCTGTTCCCAGGTGCCTGTTTGAGTCAGGAAAACCCGATTGTGCTATGGTCACAAAATTACTGAGATTTGTTTCTCTCATGAGCCATGTCTATCATGAGTCAGGGGCTGCAGTTCACTCCACAGCCTCATCATCCTCACTGTGGGATGCAGGCAAGAAGGGAAACCGCTGAAGGATGTTTCCGGCTGGGTGGAGGAGGAAAGAGATCAGGCAGTATGCAGCGGCTCTTCAGCATCTAACCAGAGCTTTGTCATGTCTTCTCATGTTTTTTTTTTTTTTTTTCCAGCCAGAGTTAGACAGTGAGAGAGAGAGAGAGACAGAGACAGAGACAGAGAGAAAGGTCTTCCTTCCGTTGGTTCATCCCCCAAATGGCCGCTATGGCTGGCGCGCTATGTAGATCCAAAGCCAGGAGCCAGGTGCTTCCTCCTGGTCTCCCATGGGGTGCAGGGCCCAAGCACTTGGGCCATCCTCCACTGCATTCCCAGGGTACAGCAGAGAGCTGGACTGGAAGAGGAGCAGCTGGGACAGAATCCGGCACCCCAACCAGGACTAGAACCCAGGGTGCCGGTGCCACAGGCAGAGGATTAGCCTGTTGAGCCATGGCACCGGCCAATGGTTCTTTAGTTAAGTCACAGGGTCACATCATCTCTCCCTGTGTCTCTCCCTGTCTCCGTATCTTGGGAGCCCAGAGCCAGCTGCCCTGAAGCTACCGTGCTAGAGAGATCCTGTATAATGACCACAGAGCTGGTGACACCACCAAACGTGAGCTTCTTCTTCTGTTCTCTGGAAGAATCTGGGATAGATGAGAGCAGTCTTTGCTAGGAAGTTTTCATCAATTTTACCTGGAAAATAGCTGAGCCTGGTATTTGCTTTGTGAAAATAATTTAAATACTGATTCAGTTTCTTTAATATTTAGAGAACTATTCATTCTGCTTTTCTATTCTGGAAGCTGGAAAATTATATTCTCTAGGAAATTGTCCATTTCATCTAATTTTTAAATTATCGGCCTTGATTTGTTTATACTTCTCTGTTTTCAATGTTCACTTTACCCATAATTGTTTAATCTCCTTTTCCATTTCCAGTATTGCTTACTCATGCCTTCTCCCCCTCCCCCCCCCAACTTAACAAATTTTTTAAGAAGTCTAGCAATTTTCAAGGAATCAACTTTGGTTTCATTGATTCTCTGTTTTCAATGTTATTATTTTTCACTACTTGTTATGTCTTCCTACTGTTTTCCTCATATTTATTCTGGTTTTTAAAAATGCTTATTTATTTTAAAGGCAGACATACAGAGAGGAAGAGACAGAGTGAGAGATGGGGCATAGATTCACACAGAGAGAGAGGTCTTCCATCCGCTGGTTCACTCCCAAAATGGCTGCAACCGCCAGAGCCAGGCCGCTCTGAAGCCAGGAGCCAGGAGCTTCTTCCAGGTCTCCCACATGGGTGCAGGGGCCCAAGGACTCGAGCCATCATCTTCCACTGCTTTCCCAGGCCACAGCAGAGAGCTGGATGGGAATTGGAGCAGCTGGAACTCAAACTTGTGTCCATATGGGATGCCAAAACCTAGGGCAGTGGCTTTACTCATTGTGCCACAGCGCCAGCCAGCCCTTATTCTGCTGTTCTTTTTCTGATTTGTTAATTTGGACATTCAGCTCATTATATTAGTCTTTACTTTTTTGTTGTTGTTGTTTAATTTTATTTATTTTAAAGGCAGAGTGAGAAAGAGGCCTTCCCTCCACTGGTTCACTCCCCAAATGTCTGCATCAACCAGGACTGGGGCAGGCCAAAGCTGGGAGTCAGGAGCTTCTTCCAGGTCTCCCACATGGGTTCAGGGGCCCAAGGACTTGGACTGTACTCTGCTGCTTTCCCAGGCACATTAGCAGGGAGCTGGATCAGAAGTGGAGCAGCCAGGACTCGAACTGTCGCTCATATGGGATGCTGGCATCACAGGCTGAGGCTTTACCTGCTATGCCACAATGCGGACCCCTAATTTTTTTTTTTTTTTTGACAGATAGAGTTAGACCGTGAGAGAGAGAGACAGAGAGAAAGGTCTTCCTTTCGTTGGTTCACCTCCAAAATGGCCGCCATGGCTGGAGCTATGCCGATCCGAAGCCAAGAGCCAAGGTGCTTCTTCCTGGTCTCCCACGAGAGTGCAGGGGCCCAAGCACTTGGGCCATCCTCCGCTGCTGTCCCAGGTCACAGCATTGAGCTGAACTGGAAGAGGAGCAACCGGGACTAAAACCAGGCATCCATATGGGATGCAGGCAGAGGATAAACCAAGTGAGCCACAGCGCCGGCCTCAAATCTTTACTTTTCTACTTATAAGCATTTAAATTACTAATTTCCAACCTTTTAGTTTTTAAAAATATATTTAAAAGAAGTAGCCTTTTTAAAATTTTTTTAATTTTCATTTTATTTGAAAGGTAAACAGAGAGAGATAGTGAGGAAGGGAGGGAGTGAGGTCTTCCATCTGTGGTTTCACTCCCCAAAGGCCCACAGCCGGCAGGAGTTCTGGAGTCCAGAACACCATTTGGATCTCCCACATGGGTGGCAGGGGCCAGGCACGTGAACCATCATCTCTTGTCTCCCAGGATGCATTCACAGGAAGCTGGATTGGAAGTGGAAGAGCCAGGACTTGAACCAGCAATCCGATATGGGATGTTGGCATCCCAAGGGGTGGCTTAACCTGCTGCACCACAACGCTCACCCTGGCTTAGATTTTGTTTTTGGCAAAGTAGTAGAATGAATTTTGGTGCCACGGCTTAGAGAAGGCCAGCTCGATGCATATGAATTATTTGGGGGGGAGTTCGTACCTCCATTCTGTTCAGAGCTGTGTCCTTTTCCCTTACGAGATGTTTTCTTTCTAGCTCATTCTTTCCCTGAGAGTATAGCCTCTTGGGGTCCAGGATTTATGGAAGGTTTTACGACCAAATCTCCAGCCAGCAAGGGTACTAAGTTTTGACTTCTGACTCAGCACGGCTGAGAAAACCCAAGTTACAAGTTCCCGGGGATCGGGGATCGATCGCGAGCCGGCTTCAGTGCTCCTTCATCCTGAGTTTGTGCTTTGCTTCACTTTGGCCTCTGAAGAATTCTCGTGCTTTCTTGCCAGCTCAGCTAAGCATAGGAAGAGATCTGTTTGTTTGAGATTTCATTCAGTAGATTCAGGAGTTTTTCTGTAGCAGGAGGGGTTTTGCATTGTGCTGTCTTTAAGAATCACTTGTCTTCTAGGCCTTCAGAATGGAGTCCCATTCATTCACCAGTTTCTTGCCCTACTGTGTCACTAAAAAGGCTCTGGTGGGAGCCACCACCACCTCCAGGCGGCCGGGACCAATGGATATCTGTGTTCCGGCCTCACTTCACTGAGAGCAGGCTTCGGCACATGTTACCATGATGTTTCTCTGGAGACATTCAAAGAGTAGCTTCAGATGATGTTAACATTCTTCTTCTGGCTTCTAAACCTCTTGCCTGTTGTACTACATCATTGCCGTTGATTTCTCAACAATGTTGCAGTGGATTCCTTTCTGAGAGGAGGAGCGTGGTGGGGGCAAGAGGCGCGGAGTCACCACACAGAACTGGGGAGTCGAGTGAAAGCGGGCTTGAGGCCAGCAGCCCGCAGACTCATTTATTTCAGTTGGTACAACATCTTATATAGCCAAGACCAGCCAATCCAGTCAAGGGGCGGTCTATGCCCCAACCAATCACAGCCTGTTGCCAGGCAGGCTCCATTGCCAGGTGGGATTCAAAGCCATCCAATCACAGCTTGTTGCCAGGCAGGCTCTGTTGCCAGGTGGGATTCAAAGCCATTCCTAAGTAATTGATGCTCACTTGCCAGTGGCCATCTTGGCATGGCCTTCTCATTCCACCACATTTCTCCCTTTTTGTTTATTTTAAAGCAATGGGAGGCATGATTCTTGGCCATACCAAGACCCCGTTTCCATGTGGTCTCCGTACACAGCTGTGCCTGTCTTAGGTTGCCCCCCAAGGGATCTTACCCATCATTGACTAACCAGCGCTCAAAACAGACCACAGGAGTGCTTGCTCAGATAGGCATAGGAATGAGGAACAATGGTAATCAGGAATGGCATGACTGCACACAGGCTGTGGGCCATTCGAGTGGCTGACCAGAGCTAGTGGGGTATAAAACAGTAGCGGATGTGACTATGGGCAGATTCTCAGGGTAGGATGATAGGGCAGGAGCATTTGCTAACAAGGCGGACTCTCAGTCTTGTTCAGCTGGTTCTGGTTGACTATCAATGCGGGCTTGATGTTTCTGGCTGGTACCCAAATGGACTGTCCCACATTCTCTGGGAAGACACAAGCTTATCCTTGACCTTTGGTTAGCAGAGGGTGTGGTCCTTTTCATTCTCCTGTCAGGGGGTCTTTCCACCATCACAGCCTGTTGCCAGGCAGTTTCCAAAGCCATCCAATCACAGGCTGTTGCCAGGCAGGCTCCGTTGCCAGGTGGGATTCAAAGCCATTCCTGAGTAACTGACGCTCACTTGCCAGCGGCCACCTTGGCATGGCATTCACATTCCACCACACTACATCATGATGCCTCGCACCCATACTTAAATATTAAATATTTGTTTAGCTGACTGCGCTGGAATCAATATAGTTCATGGCGAAGGTATTTTCAAGTCCTATAGACTCCTTATGTGACAGCTGATCAAAACAAACAATATGGTGAGGTTAGAATGAACATGTAACTTGCAGCTGGCATGTGGCACCGCCTTTGAGCTACCACTTGGGGCACTACACCCTGTATTGGAGCGCGGGTCGGAGTTTTGGCTGCTCCACTTCTGATTCAGTTCCCTGCTAATGTGCCTGGGAAAGCAGCAGAGGATGGCCTAAGTTCATGGTGGGAGACCCTGCTGGGGTTTCAGCTCCTGACTTTGGCCTGGCCCAGCCCTGGTTGTTGCAGCCATTTGAAAGTGAACTGGCAGGTGGACAATCTCTCTGAATCTCCCTCACTCCTTTCCTCTCTCTCTCTCTTTCACTCTGCTTTTCAAATAAATAAATATTTTTTAAAATAGAAAAATAAATATATAACTTGTTTTCAATTTTCTATGAGTATAGGTGGGTACTTCACAAAATATGTGAGAAAATGGAATTAAAAAGATATTTTGGTGCAAAAAAATTGAAATCCATGCATACAAGGAGTTTTCAAAAAGTTCATGAGGGGCTGACACTGTGGCACAGCGGGTTAATGCCCTGGCCTAAAGTCAGCATCCCATATGGGCACCAGTTCGAGATCTGGCTGCTCCACTTCTGATCCAGCTCTCTGCCATGGCCTGGGGAGGCAGTAGAGGATGGCTCAATCCTTGGGCCCCTGCACCCATGTGGGAGACCCGGAAGAAGCTCCTGGCTTCTGGCTTCAGATTGGCACAGCTCTGGCCTTTGCGGCCAATTGGGGAGTGAATCGGGGAGGGAAACATTGGATGGAAGTCCTCTCTCTCTCTCCCTCTCCTCTCTCTGTGTAACTCTGACTTTCAAATAAATAAATCTTTAAAAAAAAGTTAATGAAAAATGCATACTGTGAAAAAACAATGTGCAGATTTCAAAGTCTTTGCACTTTTAAAAAGATGTATTTTATTTTAAAGATGTATTTTATTTATTTGGCCGGTGCCGTGGCTCAACAGGCTAATCCTCTGCCTTGCAGCGCTGGCACACCAGGTTCTAGCCCTAGTTGGGGCACCGGATTCTGTCCTGGTCGCCCCTCTTCCAGGCCAGCTCTCTGCTGTGGCCCGGGAGTGCGGTGGAGGATGGGCCAAGTGCTTGGGCCCTGCACCCCATGGGAGACCAGGAGAAGCACCTGGCTCCTGCCTTCGGATCAGTATGGTGCGCCGGCCGCAGCGTGCCGACCGTGGCGGCCATTGGAGGGTGAACCAACGGCAAAGGAAGACCTTTTTCTCTCTGTCTCTCTCTCTCTCACTGTCCACTCTGCATGTCAAAAAAAAAAAAAGGATATATTTTATTTATTTGAAATTCAGAGTTACACAGAGAGAGAAGGAGAGACAGAGAGAGAGAGAGAGACAGGTCTTTCATCTGATAGTTCACTCTCAATTGGCCCCAAAGGCCAGAGCTGTGCCAATCTGAAGCCAGGAGCCAGGAGCTTCTTCCTGGTCTTCCCATGTGGGTGCAGGGGCCCAAGGACTTGGACCATCTTCTACTGCTTCCCCAGGCCATAGCAGAGAGCTAGATTGGAAGTGGGGCAGTCGGGTCTCCAACTGGCACCCATATGGGATGCCAGCACTGCAGGTGGTGGCTTTACCCACTATGCCACAGCACCAGCCCCATAAAGATGTATTTTTTTTGAAATGCAGTGATAGAGAGAGAGAACGGTCTTCCATCTGCTGGTTCATTTCCCAAATGGCTGCAAAGGCCAGGGGTGGACCAAGCTGAAGCTAGGAGCCAGACGCTTCATCTGTGTCTACCACGTGGGTGCAGGGGCCCCAGTACTTGGGCGATCCTCTGCTATTTTCCCAGGTGTATTAGCAGGGAGCTGGATTGGAAGTGGAGTAGCCAGGACTCAAACCAGCGCCCATATGGGATGCTGGTGCTGTAGGTGGTGGCTTAACCTACTGCTGCCACAGTGCCAGTCTCCAGATTTATTTGAAAGGCAGAGTGACACAGAGAGTAACAAATCTTTCATCTTTCGGTTGACTCCCCAAATAATTGTGACAGTTGGGGTTGGGCCAAGCATAAACCAGGAGTCAGGAACTTTATCCAGGTCTCCCATATGGGTGGCAGGTGTTCAAGTACTTAGGCCATCATCTGCTGCCTTCCCAGGCACATCAGCTGGGAGCTGGGTGGGAAACGGAGCAGCCAGATCTCACACAGGCGCTCATATGGGATGCCTATATCACACAGTGCGGTTCCACTGTGCCACAACATCCACCCCCAAATTTGTGTTGTAAGATAAGCTTATCTTTTAATTCCATTTCCCCACAACCTTTCTGAAGTACTCTCATGTTATCTCCTCTGGGTGTTAGGTATTATGATTGCATACTGTCTCCTACGGTCACGATGACCCGAGTGACTCATTAATATGTCATAACAGAGTCAACTTTCCATGAGGATGGCGAGCGAGCGGCGCTAGTCGCTGCAGAGGATAATTAAAACGCCTGTCTGGCCTTCAGCGCCTAGCCTGCCCCTCTAGTTTTGTTACTCCCGAGAGAAGTTCACTTTCCCTAACACCATGGCCTCGTCCTCTGTCTGCCTGTCTGCTCTCCTCGCTGCGCGTCTGCTCTGCCCTTCCACATTTCCTTCTGCTTTCCTGCCATTCTGTGCCATTTTTCATCCTTTCAAGATGAAAGGCTCCTCCAGGAAGCCTTGCAGGCTCTTTCTATCGTCATGGGAAGCCTCTGACCTGGCTCCCAAGGGTTCCCACCTTCGATGGCTTTGCGCGGCCCTCTGCCCTGAGTGTGTGGGCTGGACCTACCGCCTTGTTCCACAAGCCAGCAGAACACAGTGAGAGTAACCGGAGCTCGCTGCCATCACTGTTGTCTTATTATCCTCTGTTGCTCCCCTGCCTGCTCTGATGTCGCAGGTGCATTACAGAAAGGTTCATGTGGCAAGGAGCTGAGGGAGGCCTCAGTACAAGGCCCCAGGAACTGAATCCACCAAGGACTGTGGGCTGAGCTTGCCAACAGATCCTGTCCCACTGGGAATGCACGGGACGGCAGCCCCAGGCGACACCTCCATCACAGCCTGGGGAGAGTCTGGAGGAGAGGACCCCGCAGGCCGGGCCTGAATTCCTGACCCACACAAATGGCCAGAGAGTAAGTGTGCGTTATTTTTAGCCACGGAAGTGTGGTCAGTCTGTCACTCAGCCTCGGATCACTGTAACCCAAGCTTATTGACTGTCCCTTCCTTTCAACCAGGACTGGGGAAACTTTTTTCCGCTAAGGGCCATGTGGGTATTTATAACATGATTTGTGGGCCATGGAAAATTATCAGCTTAAAAATCAGGCTGCTAGAGATTTACTGAATTTCAAATTTCACCTGTGGTTGCCTTGGCAGGGCCAGATCAAATGATTTCTAATTCAGCCTGCAGGGGTGGGGGTAGGGATGGAGGGTGTTATTCCTACCCCTGCTTGAAACTCTAAGTACTTCCAGTGGGTTAAGTGGCTGCCTGGGAAACCCACATGCCATATCGTGCTGGCTGGAATCCCAGCTACTTTGCTTCTGATCCACCTTCCTGCTGCTGTGTCTGTGTCTTGGTTCAAGCACTTGGGTTCCTGCCACCCACATGGTAGACTGGGATAGAATTCTTGGCTCCTGGCTTTGGCCTGGCCCAGCCCTGCCTGGTGTAGGCATTGGGGGAATGAACCAGTGGATGGAAGATTCTCTCTCTCTCTGTCACTCTGCCTTTCAAAAAAGAAGTAAATTTTTAAAACAACTGTAAGGGGACCGGCGCTGTGGCATAGCCAATAAAGCCACCGCCTGAAGTGTCGGTGTCCTATATTGGCACTGGTTCGAGTCTCAGCTGCTCCACTTCTGATCCAGCTCCCTGCTAATGTGCCTGGGAAAGCAGCTGAGGGTGGCCCAAGTCCTTGGGCCCCTGCACCTTCGTGGGAGACCCAGAAGAAGCTCCTGGCTTCAGATCAGCTAATCTCCAGCAGTTGTGGCCATTTGGGGAGTGAACCAGTGGATGGAAGATCTCTCTCCCCCTCTGCGTCTGCCTCTCTGTAACTCTACCTTTCAAAAAAAAAAAATAAAGAAAGAAAGAAAAAAACTGTAAGTAAGTACTTGTCTTCTGTGCTGTTTGTCACTTACTGTCAATGGCAGGCATGTGCAGGATGGAAAATAGTCCAACGGTCCAAATGGTCTACAGCAAAGCCTGCACTTGGCCTCAGTAACCAAGAGAGAGGATCTGGGCGGGGGGTGGGGGTGGGGAGGTGGGGGGGGGGGCCGCTGCAGGAACAGGGTGGAGAAGTCGCGGCTTTGCTTATCCGAGGGCGGTCCAGAGAGATGGTCTTGCCAGCTGCGCCCAGACCACCCACAGGGAAAGCGGAGCTTCAAGGATACACTGTGTAAAGCCGCGGTGGCAAGCAAGGAGGAGGGCCTCTCCTGCCTCCCGGACACTCCCCACACCCTCGCGGTAAACACCCTGGCGAACTGCTTCTCCACCAGGCGGTTTCTTCACAGAACCCCACGTCCCCACTGTCCCCTTTCTGGCAACACCCTGGGTCCGCTCACCCTGCTTCCCACCCACCCTCTGGCGTCGGCATCGCTAAGCAATTCCTGTAGTGTGCTTCAGGAGCGTTTTACACAAACGGCGTGGTATTACTTATATACGGTCCCGCAACTTTCTCTCGCTGAATCATTCATCTTGCTGTACAGAACACTTTTGAAATATATATTGCATCCATTGATTTTTTTCTACTTATAAAAACAACAGGTAATCTCCGTGGAGAAGTTAACATACACAGAGAAGCACAATGTGGCCCCACGCCAACCGTGCAGAGACTCGCTGGAGAAGTAGGGAACTGAACCTCCGTTTGGGTCCACACCAAGCCCTGCAGGCCCTGCTCATACCGTAGAGCCCCGCCTTCTGAGGAACCATCCAATAGGATCAGGTTGGACTGCCCTTCCGCCCTCCGGGGGTGGGCTCATGACCTAAGTCTAGCCAATCAGAACCTGCTTCCACTCTTCTGCCACCCAGATTGGCTCAGGGCATGCAACTCAACTGAGCAGGGGGCCAATCAGCTTTAGCAAGGAAGCTAAGAAAGAAGATGGGTGTTAGGCTAAGACGGTGTGTGTTGGCGGTGGATATATGGACAGTGGAGCCGAGGAAGAACATGTAAGACTGGAGGATGACGAGAGCAAGCGCTGAGGACGTGGCCGACCCACTCCTGGCTCTGCTGGGACCCAGGAGCGTCCTCTGCCTACTCAGTCTGTTAGAAAATTCTCTTACTGCTTGTGTTTGCGCCGGCCTGCAGCTGAGGGTGGCTTACCTAACAAAGTGCTATGTTGGGCTTTAATTAATGGAAACAAGGCAGCATTGAAATGAAAGTGGAGGCAATGGTGTACTCAGCAGCTGCCTTACTTTGAAACAACAGATAATTTCCAGAATCTTCCTTAAAAGGTAAAGTGTTGCAAAAGCATCCCGAGGTGGAGGTTTAACCTGAGGTTGTAGTTTAACCTGAAATTTCTTGATGAACATAAATTTCAGTGCAGAGCAACTTAGTTGTCTCCCAAATGGAAGACCGCCTCCGAGAAGTAGCAGTCACCTATCGGAATACACCCCCCTAACTTCCGTTTTTTTTTCTTTGAAAGCAGAGCAGACATTATCAGGGGTGGGGGAACGTCCAGCCGTAGCCATTTCGATCATTTGGGGAGTGAACCAGTGGATGGGAGACCTTTCTCTCTTTCTCCCCCTCTCACTGTCTTGTAACTCTGACTCTCAGATAAATAAAAATCAAATCTTAAAAAAAAAAAAAAAAAAGAAAAGTAAAAGGGGTCAGGCACTGTGGCACAGTGGGTTAATGCCCTGGCCTGAAGCACCAGCATCCCACATGGTCACTGGCTCGAGTCCTGGCTGCTCCTCTTCCGATCCAGCTCTCTGCTATGGCCTGAGAAAGCAGTAGAAGATGGCCCAGGTCCTTGGGCCCCTGCACCACGTGGAAGACCTGCAAGAAACTCCTGGCTCCTTGCTTCGGATCGGCACAGCTCCGGCTGTTGCGGCCATCTGGGGAGTGAACCAGTGGATAGAAGACCTCTCTGTCTCTACCTCTCTCACTCTCTTTCAAATAAATAAAATAAATCTTTTTTTCTTTTTGTGTGTGTGTGACAGGCAGAGTGGACAGTGAGAGAGACAGAGAGAAAGGTCTTCCTTTGCCGTTGGTTCACCCTCCAATGGCCGACGCGGTCGGCACGCTGCAGCCGGCGCACCTCGCTCATCCGATGGCAGGAGCCAGGAGCCAGGTGCTTTTCCTGGTCTCCCATGGGGTGCAGGGCCCAAGCACTTGGGCCATCCTCCACTGCACTCCCAGGCCACAGCAGAGGGCTGGCCTGGAAGAGGGGCAACCAGGACAGAATCCGGCGCCCCGACCGGGACTAGAACCCGGTGTGCCGGCGCCGCAAGGTGGAGGATTAGCCTGTTGAGCCACGGCGCCGGCCAAATAAAATAAATCTTAAAAAAAAAAAAAACAGAAATAATTCTGTAACAAGAGTGTGGGATTATGTAAGAGGGAGGCGGGCGGCAGGGGCTGGAAGCTGCAACAGTTTACTCTCTCGAGCTGATGTGTCCCGGGAGGTTCCAGGAAAAATCATCTTGCCACCTTGTACTTGGACGGACGGAGCCAGGGACAAGAAAAGCTTCGAAAGGAGGGGAGGAGCTTGAGAGGGAAGGGCCCTCCCCTCCCCCCCTCCCCCTGTCTTTGGACACGCCCCTAACCCTCGCTATAAAAAGCCGGCAACCTGCTTCTCAGGGAGGTAGTTTCTCTAGGGAACGCCCTCCCGCTGTCTCCTGTGCTCGTCACAAGTAAATAAAGCTTCCCGCCCAGCAACTCCCATGGGAGGCTGAGTATTTGGCGACACCTGAAGGGAACAGATCCCTGGTGTCCACTGACAGCCGCAATGCGTCGTTCGAATTATTTCCTCCTCAGTGTAGATTAAAGTTATTTGTTATTGTATTCTTGGTTTCCAATGGCTTTTGCTATCCCAAGGGTAAGAAAAAAAATAAGTCTCAGGGAAACTACAGGATTTTTTGGAAAATGATTTAAGTCAATTTGGCTGCTGGCACCAATAGTCTCCAGCGCATTTTATTCTAAGACAGACCATTTAGTCTATATTCTACTGGAAGGAATGATGTTCTCAGGAGGGAGAAACTGTGTTATCTAACGGCATGTTTAATAAAAGGCAATCACCCTTCACAGAGCTGTCTTCCCATCTCGAGAATGAAGGTGCTCTCAGTGGGAGCTCCGTGGGTCCCAGGTCCACGAACGTGGGAGACAACTCCAGCCTGAGGGGTGCCGGGCTCTCAGGAGGCAGCCATGTTCCTCTCCTCAGAACCTCCTTCACCCATGACTTCACAAGTGAGCAAAATCCTGAATGATATTAGGATAGAATTGTAGGTCAAGTTCAATCTGTCTTTTAAATTTTTTTTTTAAGATTTATTTATTTATTTGAAAGTCAGAGTTACAGAGAGTCAGAGACAGAGATCTTCCTTCCTCTGGCTCACTCCCCAACTGGTCACAATGGCCAGGGCTGGTTCAGGCCAAAGCCAGGAGCCAGGAGCTTCATCTGGGTCTCCCACGTGGTGGCAGGGGCCCAAGCACTTGGGCCATCTTCCACTGCTTTCCCAGGCACATTAGCAGGGAGCTAGATTCGAAGTGGAGCAGCAGAGACCCAATCTGGTGCCCATGTGGGGGGCCAGCATTGCAGGTGGTGGCTTAATTTGCTACACCACAGCGCCAGCCCTGGTTTATTTCTTGATCTCCCTCCTCCCCCAACTCTTGCAGATGTTTAGGTTCAATTTTCAACATAGCAAGAGACCTTGAATAGCTCCGAGTAGATTTCCAAGTGACAGGCAAAGCTGTAGGAGCTGTCGAGGGTCTGGTAGCCCAAGACCAGACCTTCGAGTCCTGGCTGTCCTGAGAGGCAGCCCCAAGGCTCTTCTAGGTTAAGCCTTGAAACCACTGAACCTCAGTCCAAAAATCTGGCTAAAAATATCCTTGCTTACTTGGTAGGCTTGTGGTGAGGCTCAGATGAAACAATGCATAGGAAAGAACTTTGGAAAACAAGCGAGATAAAAATACTGTTTATTTTCCAGATAGCATTCTGAATAGCTTCTAAAAAAATCCATTCATTCATTAGAACTTAATAGCTAAAGACCAAAATACCATTTGCATACGGCTCAGTCACTGAGTAGATAGAGCAAGCATAACAGCACAGGCGGTTTCCTCAGTGCCTAAGTAAGCGACAGGGGAGCGGAAATGTGCAGCCTTGAGCGCTCAGGGCTGTGTGTTTCCCAGGCACACTCGGGGCTCAGTCTTAAGCCTAGGTCTCCCTCGCTGCCTGCTGCTACAGCTCAGCGGCATCCCCACAGACCGGACACCACCTCCCTGGAGAGGAAGTCTCTGGGCTCTGCCCTTGTCCCCAGCCCAACTTGGAGGTTGTGGTCAAGGGCTCCCCCTGCAGTTGGTTCCAGCTTTGGCACCCATTGGGGACTGGAGTTGCTGGAGCTGTGAGCCTGCAGCCCCCCACCCCCACCAGGGGGAAAGTCATCAGGGAACCAGATCCACTCTCTTGCTCTCAGGACACTTGGCTGCTGCCCTGGATGCCAGCGCAGTAGCCGGGCATTTGGCCTGAGTGTAAAACAGGTCATTTTGTTGATGGCTGCCTTCTAGACCATCTGCCCCAGGAATCACGCTTTGAGTCAGCACTTACTATAGCTAACTGGTAGTACTGCTATGTAGGAACAGATAAAGCTCAGACCTCTATGAAGAAAACCTTCCTGAATGTCAACTTTGAAAACAAAAAATTATTTTTAAAAAAAGATTTATTTAGGCTGGCGCTGTGGCTCAATAGGCTAATCCTCAGCCTGCGGTGCCGGCACACTGGGTTCTAGTACCGGTTGCAGCGCTGGATTCTGTCCCGGTTGCCCCTCTTCCAGGCCAGCTCTCTGCTGTGGCCAGGGAGTGCAGTGGAGGATGGCCCAAGTGCTTGGACTCTGCACCCCATGGGAGACCAGGAGAAGTATCTGGCTCCTGGCTTCGGATCAGTGTAGTACACTGGCCATAGCATGCTGGCCAGAGCAGCCACTGGGGGGTGAACCAACAGAAAGGAAGACCTTTTTCTCTGTTTCTCTCTCTCTCACTGCCCACTCTGCCTGTCAAAAAAAGAAAAAAAAAAAAAAGATTTACTTACTTGAAAGGTATGCGTGCAAGAAAGTGAGCAGGAGAGAAAAAGATCTTCCATCTGCTGGTTCACTCTCCCAAAGGCTGCAACAGACAGGTCTGGCCCAGGCTGAAGCCAGAAGCCAGGAACCCCATCCAGATCTCTGCATGGGTGGCAGAGGCCCAAGCGCTTGGGCCATCTTCTGCTGCCTTCCCAGGTGCATTAGCAGGGAGCTGGATCAGAAGTGGAGCAGCCGGGACTTGAACTGGTGCTCCAGACAGGGGATGCAGACATTGCAGACCTGCTGCATGGCAACACTGGCCCCGCCAAAATGAAATCTTTTTTAAAAGATGAAATATGGCCATGGATTGGGTGCCTCACTCTCATGTCAGTTGTGATTCCAACAAAGACCCCCCTCTCCCTCTCCTGGGTTTCCTCCTTCTACTGGAAACCCTGAGCCCTGTTGGCTCTGTTTCCTCCTTTCCCTCCCACTGCTTTTCCCCTCCCACTCTCACCAGTTCTCCTGTGTTTCAAGTCTTGCGTTTTTCTCTCTGAATTACTGAGTCAGCTCTCCGGTGTTGCTTTCCAGTATGTCTTCGGCAGCAGCAGCCAAGTCTAACGGAAAAGCCCAAGTGAGCATGTTGCTCCCTGCTTTCCTCCTTCCAGGGACTCGGGGTCACCCTCAAGAGAGCCCAATCCCCACGGCCAGGCATCCCGGGCCCCTCCTCTGCCCTCCCCCCGCCCTCCCCGCAGCCCGCCCCAGACGGAGGCGCCTGCAGGTGCGCAGGAGGCCCTGCCTCCTTGTGCAGGTTACATCTTCCCTTCCCGCCCCACTGCCCTCCCACCCCCTCTTCCCTTCGTCCCCTGATGCGCTCCTGCTAATTACTCAGAACTAAACTTGGCTCCAGCCTCCTCTGGGAAGCTTTCCTTGAACTGCCAAGGTTCAATTAGTTGCTCTTCCTAATGGCCACAAGCCTCTGTTTCCTTAACTGCAAAGTGGAGATAATAATACCCGTGCTATATGACTTTGGTGGCAGGTAGGGTGACTGTGCATTCTAGTTTTTACAGCTGTTGTCCCTAAGTCGTGGCCTTATTAGAGTCTGCTGAGAATGGAAACTCTCCATAGCGGCGTGGTTTAATAGGATTAAGAACCAAGACTGCATAACATGACTTGAATTCCAGGAAACTCCTGCCCACGAAGATGGAGCTGCAAACAGCCTTGTTGCTTGTTCTGGGAACCTCTAGAAAACGCATTTATCTGAGCACCTGGGGCTCAGCTGGCCTGCATCAGATTAGTGGCCCTCTTCTCAGAGCAGGAGTTGCCCAACCAGCCTAGCACGCTGTGCTGACCCCTCAGGGCTGGCTTTTCCAAGCCCTCTTTGCCAGGTGTTGGCTAATCCTAAATGATTGCATTTTGCCAAGTCCCAGGCCTCCTCCCCTAGACCCCTGCGTGGGAAGATCCAGGTTAAATCACACCCTCCTAGCCTCATGAATACCCCACCCACGAGCCCTCCTCCTACCACCCATGGATTGTCAAGGCCGTGGTCTTCTGGTGGCAGTAAACAGCGGATTGGGCCTTGCTGATTGACAGGTTGTTCTGATGATCTCTTTGGGGAGGTGGCCCTTGTACAGTTGTGAAAATTGAGATGCAGAGAAGTTAAATAACTTGCCCTAAATCACATAACCATGAAGGAGAGGAGACTGGATCATGAGCAAAAGAATTGGATCCTAGAGTTGATACTAAAAAAAAAAAAAAAAAAGGTCTGGGAGCTGGTGCTTGGGCAGCAGTTAAAATGCCTCTTGGGAGGCCAGCATCCCACACCAGAGGCCAGGACTCACGGCCTGGCCTCACTCTGCATTCCGGCTTCCTGTGAACGCACACCCTGGGAGGCAGCAGCTGACGGCTCTAGTACTTAGGTTGCTGCTGTCCACGCCAGTCGCTGCCCTGCCCAACCCTGGCTGTTGCAGGTATTTGGCGGAATGAACCAGCAGTTGGGAAATCTCCCTCTCTCCCTGTCTCTCTGCCTCTCAATTCAATTAAATAAACAAACATTGAAACATGGTTGAATTGTTCATTTAAAAAAATCACAAATCTGGGGCCGGCGCCGTGGCTCACTTGGTTAATCCTCCGCCTGCAACACCAGCATCCCATATGGGCACCGGGTTCTAGTCCCAGCTGCTCCTCTTCCAGTCCAGCTCTCTGCTGTGGCCCGAGAGAGCAGTGGAGGATGGCCCAAGTGCTTGGGCCCTGCACCTGCATGGGAGACCAGGAGGAAGCAGCTGGTTCCTGGCTTTGGATCAGTGTAGCTCCGGCCGTAGCGGCCATTTGGGGGGTGAACCAATGGAGGGAAGACCTTTCTCTCTGTCTCTCTAACTCTATTTATCAAATAAATAAATAATAAAAAAAATCACTAATCTGCAAGGTGGTTGCACATGTGGTTCAAAGAATCCCCTCCAACCACTGGCGAGTCAGTTATGAACCTGGGGTGCCCCCAGACTTTTTAGTGTCTCCGCCGTAACCCGGTTACCACCGTCTGGAAGTTAATGCTGAGCCCTCACCGCCCGCTGCGAGTCGTCTGGATAATGGCCTTTGCAGGGCGAGCACCTAGGTTGGTGTCCCAGGCTGCACTCCTGGACTTTGCTGATGTGGGCATGTCTCGCGAGGACAAGGCGATCTCATAAAATGTCCCTCGCTTTGGGGCTGGCTGCTGCTCTCCACGGAGTGTTGCAGAAGCAGTGATCCTCTGTCCCCACGGCTTCCCATCAGGGGAGTGAGACCCTGATTTGTTCCGTTGCTGCTAACACGCCCTGGGATCCCTTGATGGTGTGTCTGCCGGGCTCTTCCCTGCAGTTACTCTTGTCCCCTTGGTAGTTAGATTTTGCAGGTAAGTATTCCAAAACCACGTACATACCCCATCATCGCCAAACTTTCTATTTATTTATGTAATCGACTCATATCAGTTTAGAGTCATGCTTCCTATTTTACTCGATGGGTTGTAACCTGCTACTTCATTATTTAATTTGATGCTCTAATTTTTCTTTTTCTTTTTTTTAAAGACTTATTTTTATTTATTTGAAAGACAGAGTTACAGAGAGAGGTAGAGACAGAGAGAGAAATGGTTCACTCCCCAATTGGCCTCAATGGCTCCAGCTGCACGGATCCAAAGCCAGGAGCCAGGAGCTTCTTCTGGGTCTCCCACTCCGGTGCAGGGGCCCAAAGACTTGGGCCATCTTCTACTGCTATCCCAGGCCATAGCAGAGAGCTGGATCAGAAGAGGAGCAGCCGGGACTAGAACCAGTGACCATATGGTTCTGAGCCACAGCACCGACCCCAACTCTAATTGTTCTAGATTTGGTCATGGGGAGTGCCTTCCAGCCAGTTTCCATATGCGTCTGACATGCTCTGTCATCCAGCAATTTCTTCTTTTGGCAGATGCATAAATTTTTAAATTTATCTGAAAGGCTGTATTAGGTATCTATTGCATTTAGCTCGACTGCATTTGCTCCAAAGGTGGCATCGGATGTCACGATGAAATACCCTCCCCGAGTTTTACACCGTGTGGCGTGAGCAGATATGAATGACAGCCGCCATCTGCTGGTGGGTGCACTCACAAGGCGTCCGCCCCACCAGGAGAAATTAACTGGATCCATGTTCTCTCTGTTAGCAACTGCGCCTTGACACAGCATTTTTCTTTCTTTTCAAAAAGATTTATTTACTTATTTAAAAGGCAGAGTTAGAGAGATGAGAGAGAGTGAGCAAGAGTGAGAGAGAATCGTGCATCTGCTGGTTCACTCCCCAAAAGGCCAAACTGGGCTGGGCTGGGCTGGGGTGGGCTGGGCCAGGCCAGAGCCAGGAGCCAGGAGCTTCTTCTGGGTCTCCCTCATGGGTGCAGGGGCCCAAGCACTTGAGCCATCCTCTGTTGTTTTCCCAGGAGTATTTGAAGAGATGGGTATTGCAGTTGATTTCTCAACAATGTTGCAGTGGATTCCTTTCTGAGAGGAGGAGCGTGGTGGGGGCAAGAGGCTCGGAGTCACCACACAGACCCGGGGAGTCGGGTAAAAGTGGTCTTGAGGCAAGCAGCCCGCAGACTCGTTTATTTCAGTTAGTACAACAGCTTATACAGCCAAGACCAGCCAATCTGGCCAAGGGGCGGTCTATGCCCCAACCAATCACAGCCTGTTGCCAGGCACTTTCCAAAGCCATCCAATCACAGCCTGTTGCCAGGCAGGCTCTGTTGCCAGGTGGGTTTCAAAGCCATTCCTGAGTAACTGACGCTGGCTTGCCAGCGGCCATCTTGGCATGGCCTTCTCATTCCACCACAAGCGGGGTCAGAAGTGGAGCAGCTGGAACACCAACAGGTGCCTGTATGGGATGCTGGTGCTGAGGAAGTGGCTTTGCCTGCTTTGCCACAGTGCTGGCCTAGGCACAGAGTTTTTCTTGTCATTCTTTAGTTTTGGTTTCTCATTTAAAAGACTGTGCATTTGTTCTGTGATGGTCGCACAGGCTATTTGCTGTCCTTAGGGAACAGGTGGCATACTTAAATGGTCTTATCAGGGGCACCTGTGTCCTGTATTGGGATGCAAGGTTCAAGTCCCGGCTTGGCTTCGGATTCCAGCTTCCTGCTGATGCACCCCCTGGAAGGCAGCAGGTGATGACTCAAGAGCTTGGGTCCCTGCCACCCACATGGGAGACCTGTTGGAGTTCCCAACTCTTGGCTTCAGCATTTAGGTAGTGAGCCAGTGGACGGCAGATCTTGCTTTCTGTATCTGTCTTTCAAATACAAATAAATAAATACAAGTTTTTATTATTTATTTATTTGAGAAGTAGAGTTACAGACACATAGAGGGAGAGACAGAGAGAAAGGTCTTCCATCTGCTTGTTCATTCCCCAGATGGCTGCAATGGCCGGAGCTGGGCCAACCCAAAGCCAGGAACCAGGAGATTCTTCTGGGTCTCTCAGGTGGGTGCAGGGGCTCAAGGACTTGGGTCATCTTCCATTACTTTCCCAGGATAGTGGAGAGCAGGGATTGGAAGAGGAGCAGCTGGGACACAAACTGGCGCCCATGTTGGATGCTGGCATCACAGGTGGAGGCCTAGCCCATTAAATCCTAGCACCGGCCCCATAAATAAGTTTTTAAAAGAGAGAGAGGCCTTGGGGTGCATATGCTGTGGTTGGAGGTTGCTGGCATGAGGAAGCTGGAGGTGGGCTCACTAGAAGTGGGACCGATGTGATTGCTTTGGAAAGAATATTAAATAAGTATTTAATAATCGTCTAGTGACCCCCCCCCCAGATCCAGCACTGGGCCCCCGCCTGTCTGTACAGGCTCTTCACTGCCCTGTGGCCCACTCCTGGGGAAGGGTCTTCAGCAGTTTCTGCCTTCCCTGCCTGGCGCGAGCTGGCTCCAGTAGTCACGCTCGGTGTCGCTCCTGCCCACAGGGTGGCAGCATTTCGTCGAGGCTCGAGCTCCTCTGGAGGGCCGCTCTGTTGGAGGAGTCCAAGGACCCGGCTTGTCTCTTCCTGAGATGAAAACAGTGCTGCAGGCCTCCATCCACCACCGCAGGGCCCCCTGCCTCGCCCGTGCGCTCCCCACGAGCCGGCGCCCCCAGGCCAACGACGTGCCGTCTGCAGGCCGCGCACGCTCATCCTTGAACGGCGCTCTGAGCCCAGGGCCTGTGTGAGCTAAACCCGAGCAAACGGGCTGGGCTCCCGTCTCAGCTCACAGACTGGTCATCGGATGCAAAGCATCGTGAGAGAGCGAGGACCCACTGAGCACTTGCTGGATGCTGCGTGCCGCAAACCAGCCTCCCCTGGAGGGATTAAAACCCAGAGTGCTGCGCTCTGCCCCACCTCTGGGTCAGGCAGGACAATCTGCGTCCACGGCCGCCGCTTCAGACCATCGCATGGCATCTCTGCCGCCTTTGGCACCGGGCGTGGCATCTCTGAGGAGCAGATCTGGGAACTGCCGCCGGGAGCTTGGGTGGCAGGGCCAGGGCTGGGCTGACGGCCGCTGTCACTCTGACAGCCCGCGGTTGTTCCTCCTGCTACCATGCCCTTCTTTATGGAAAACAGAATGATTCTGGCCTTTGGGGGGGGGGGGTTCTCTGAATCATGCGGCTCCAATGAATAGGAAACTTTACCCAACAGCAGCGTGGTGCTTTTTAAGAGTTTTAGGGGGCGGGTGCTGTGGAGTAGTTGGCTAAGCCTTTGCCTGAGGCACCCGCATCCCATAAGGGCTCCAGTTCGAGTCCAGGCTGCTTGGCTTTCGATCCATCTCCCAGCGGATGACCTGGGAAAGCAGTAGAAGATGGCTTAAGTGCTTGGGCCCCTGAACCCACCTGGGAGACCCAGAAGAAGCTCCTGGCTTCAGATCAGCAAAGCTGCAGCCTTTGTGGACATTTGGAGAGTGAACTAGTGGATGGAAGACCTCTCTGTCTCTCCCTCTGTCTGTAATTCTGCCTTTCAAACAAATAAATCTTAAAAAAAAAAAAAGCTTTAGCAACAATATTTCATCTTTGCAATTCCTTTGCTATGAAAGTAATGAAGAAAACTGGCCGGCGCCGTGGCTCAACAGGCTAATCCTCCGCCTTGCGGCGCCGGCACACCGGGTTCTAGTCCCGGTCGGGGCGCCAGATTCTGTCCTGGTTGCCCCTCTTCCAGGCCAGCCCTCTGCTGTGGCCCGGAGTGCAGTGGAGGATGGCCCAAGTGCTTGGGCCCTGCACCCCATGGGAGACCAGGAAAAAGCACCTAGTACCTGGCTCCTGCCATCGGATCAGCGCGGTGCGCCGGCCGCAGCGCGCAATCCGCGGCAGCCATTGGAGGGTGAACCAACGGCAATGGAAGACCTTTCTCTCTGTCTCTCTCTCTCACTGTCCACTCTGCCTGTCAAAAAAAAAAAAAAAAAAGAAAGTAATGAAGAAAACTGCCAAATTGGAAAAACAGGTGCACTTGTGTGTGAGGGGGCGTGAGCATTTCCCTCCTCATTTAAAATGAAAATGTCTCTGGAAATGAAATATTGATATTATAGGTATTTAATCACCAGACTCCAACTTCGAAACTGGAATATGATGTGAAAATAAGGCAGAAGCAAGTAATTACGGAATCCATTAGCTTGCCCATGGAGAGAGAACACAGTTTGTCTGTGGAAATAAATTAGGGACGCAAAGCTGGTGGGCTTTCGCTAGAAGTGGATCCGCACATCCCCGCCTCGGCTGTGGGGTGCAGCAGCTGCTGAGCCCCATGCGTGAGCCCGAGATGCAGGAGGAGTCTGCTCTGGCTTTGCTATCCGGGCACCTCCTCCACACCCCTGTGGCACAACAGCATTCAGCCTGACCTCCCGGAGGCAACATGTGTGCAGAAATGGCAGGGCAGGGAGGAAGAGGATGGAAAGAGACAGAGACACGTTTGCCTAAGCCGTGGCTCCCGTCTCTCCTCGGCATTCAGGTTCTACCTGGTGGGTCCCCCCTGATCGGGGCTGCTCATGCCGGGTCTCGATGCGCTGCCAAGGAGGCCTTCATGGGCAGGCAGGGCAGGCAAGCCGGGCCTTTGCACGGACAGAGCGTACCAGCCCCGCTGGCCACAACCAGGTGACCCTCACCTGTCACCTGGAGCAGCTGCCTAGGAAGAGACGCTTGGTTACTGTACCAGACTCGATCTGAAATCCCAGCACAGCGCCTGCTCCAGACCTGACAGTTCCTGGATTTTTCCCCCTGCTTTCCTCCTCAGAAGGTGTGACAGGGGTGGCGCTCACTCTACAGTGCCCGTGTTCCACATCAGAGCCCCCGACTCCAGCTTCCTGCTAAAGGAGCAGGACGACCACGATGGTCCAAGTGTTTGGCTTCCTGCCATCCCCTGGGAGACCCGGATCGAACTCCTTGTTTCCAGCTTCAACCTGGCCCAGCCCCAGCGGTCTAGGGCACTTGGGAGTCAACTAGTGAGTGGGAGTTCTCTGTCTCTGTGGCTCATTTTTTCCCCCTCAAGGATTGCAGGTGGTCTTCTGTATCCATGGGGTCCACATCCAGGGGCTCAACCAGAATGGACTGAACATATCAGGGGCCAGCGTTGTGGTGCAGCTGGTAAAGCTGCTGCCTGTGATGACGCCGGCATCCCATATGGGCGCCGGTTCATTTCCCAGCTGCTCCACTTCCCATCCAGCTCCCTGCCAATGGCCTGGGAAAGCAGTGGATGATGGCCCAAGTGCTTGGGTCCCTGTACCCACGTGGGAGACCCAGATGAAGCTCCTGGTTCCTGGCTTCAGCCTGGCCCAGTCCCAACCGTTGCAGTCATTTGGGAGTGGACCAGTGGATAGAAGATCTCTCTCTCTCTGTAACTCTGCCTTTCAAATAAATAAATCTTAAAAAAAGATAAATTTTTTTTCTAAAGATTTTATTTTAGAGGTCGAGTTACAGAGAGAGGGAGATGGAGAGAAAGGTCTTCCATCCACTGGTTCACTCCCTAAATGGCCACAATGGGAGGAGCTGGGCCAATCCGAAGCCAGGAGTTTCTTCAGATCTCCCATGCAGGTGCAGGGGCCTAAGCACTTGGGCCATCTTCCAGGCCATTAGCAGGGAGCTGGATCAGAAGAGGAGCAGCTGGGACTAGAACCGGTGCCCATATGGGAAGCTGGCACCGCAGGTGGAGGATTAACCCACTAGGGCACAGTGCCAGCCTGGCAGAAGAGCTTTCTGCCCCAAGTGTGGCTCAGAGCCCGCTGAGCAGAGGGAGGAACGTGTGCAGGCCGTGTGCGGAACCAGCGTGTGTGAGATGGCCTTGGGTAGCTGAAGAGGAAGCGGTGGCGGGGGGTGAGGAAAGGAGGGGAGCAGCAGGAAGAGAGAGCGGAGGAGGCTGGGGAGGCAGGTTGGGGCCACCAGTGGCAGGCTGGGACGCCTGGACTCTGTGCTACACAAAGGGGCGCCCTGAAGAATTTCCACACGGGGGAGAACAGAGCTTGAACTCTCGATGGTCTTCATTGCAAAGCTCCTCTTTTTGATTCCAAGAATTCTGACATATTGAGAGAAAATGGACATAGCAGGAAAAGGAAGATCACAGTTTATAATTAATTTTGCCAGAAGCATCGTAGCACTTTTGGTGAGAGAAGAGTAGACTGTTGAAAATTGGATGCGTGGTGAAGTGGCTATGATTTCACCCGCTGGAGGAGAGGGAAGGGGGAAGAAAGCATTTTCACGCGCAGGAGCTGGAAGCGCACGCGGGGCAGATCGTCCCCTGTGCAGGCGGCAGAGGGGTCCAACCGACTGACCGCTGGGGTGGGCAGGAGGGCTCGGCCCGCCCTGGCTGAGGTCAGGGGGGCGGTGGTCCCGGGGGGCGGGGCGTGGCAGGCTGGGACGCAGCCGGGGCAGAAGCCCCTCTCCCCTCCCCGGTTTCCCTTAGTGTTCCGCGCTGTCCCCACTGCGCGCTGTCGGCAAGATTGGACCGGGAGGAGATCTTTGTCAGTCCCAACGATTCCTTGATGATGGGGAGGATTGTGGAGATTGTGTTTCTGAGGCAGCAAAGCCTCTTGTTAATCACAGAGCAGGATGTGCTTAGAGTCCCGGGCGTCACATGAGCAGTGCCCGCCGCGCTCTGCGCTCGCGTTGGCGCCCCTCGGGACGCTCTGCAGGAATTTCCAGGCCTCTTTACTTCATTTTAATAGAGTCAGGGGGAGCTAGAGGTGCAGAGAGGAGAAAATGTGATCGTTAGCTGCAAAGAGGCAGCAGGCAAGCAGCCAGGGCCCTCCGAGGAAAACACCAAGCTTGGGCATGAAGGACTCGGCGCAGCCGTGCCAGCCCCTGCTGGCTGCTCTAGAGCTGGCGAGGCGCACTTGAACTAGCCTGTGTTATCTCCACAGCAACCCTCTGGCAAAAGTACTATTAGCGTTCCCACTTCACAGATGGAAAAACTGAGACTTAGCATTTAGTGACTCTCTCATCAGCAGGTTATTAGCTAGTAAGTACCTAAGTCAGGATAACAATCCCGACCTTGCTGACTGGAAATCCAAGCATGGGATCCTTGGGTTGTTCTGGATTCAAAATGATCCGTGCAGAAGCTCTCTAGGCCTGCTGTCTCCTGCTCCTCTTCTCAGAGGGGTCCTGTCTGGGCTGGAGGCCCCAGTCTCTGTGGACATACGGGTGCCATTTGTGTCATCTGTTTGATCTTACAGGGCCAGGACGGCCTCAAAGCCTCCAGGGTGTCCCTTCAGCCTTGCCGTGCTTCCCGGTCGGCGTCACCTCTGCTCCTCGCCTCCCATGTCTGTCTCAGCACCGACGCCAGCCAGCTGCCCTGGGCACAGGGGACACCTTGCGTTTTAGGGGTGCTGCTGTATGAGGAGTTTCCTCAGACTATAAAGTACAGCAGGCACACACAAAAGTGTGTACGTTAAAGAGGAATTAAATGGGCGTTGGCACTGTGGCGCAGCAGGAAAACCCGCTGCCTGCGACACAGGCATCCCTATGGGTGCGGGTTAATGTCCCGGCTGCTCCACTTCCAATCCAGCTCCCTACTAATGGCCTGCGAAAAGCAGCTGAAGATGGCCCAAGTGCTTGGGCCCCTGCCACCTAGGTGGGCAATCTGGAAGAAGCGTCCAGCCATTGTGGCCACTTGGGGAGTGAACCAGCAAATGGAAGACCTCTCTGTCTCTCCCTCTCTCTGTAAGTCTTTCAAATAAATAAACAAAAACAAAAATGTTGTCTCCTAAAAAAATAAATAAGACCAGCAGGGGGCTGAGCACTGCCAGGTGCTCAGACGTGCCCTGGTGCCCCTCCCCAGCCAGGCCAGGGCAGTGTCTTTAGGCAGCACAACGTTGCATTTTGTCTGTATTTTTTAATTTTTAAAACTTATTTTATTGCCTGGTTTTGAGCATCGTATAACCAGAACATGCACCGTGCACGCCTCCAAGCGTGCTTCTGCCCTGGGCATTATGGGACTGAGACTCATTCCTGTGATGGACCTGGCTGTAGTTCATACATCGCATTTTCTTTTTAGATTTTATCTGAGAAAGAGATAGAGAGAGAGTGAGCGAGAGAGAGCACCAGACAGAGATCTTCCATCTACTGGTTCACTCCTCAAATGCTTGCAACAGTTGAGGCTGTGTCAGACTGAGGCCAGGCCAGGAATTCAACCCTGGTTTCCCCTGGGTGAGCGTTTGGGGTAGGGTTTGGCACAGAAGTTAAATTGCCATTTGGGGACCCACATCCAATATCCTGGATACTTTTTAAGATTTTTAAATTTTATTTGAAAGGCAGAGTTACAGACAAGCAGAGGCAGAGAGGGAGAGAGGTCTTCCATCCTCTGATTCACTCCCCAGATGGCTGCAACTGCCGTACCTGTGCCAATCCGAAGCCAGGAGTCTCTTCCAGGTATCCCACGTGGGTTCAGGGGCCCAAGGACCTGGGCCATTCTCTACTGCCTTCCCAGGGTATACCAGAGAGCTGGATTGGAAGTGGACCAGCTGGGCCTCGAACTGGTGCCCACACGGGATGCCAGCGCTTCAGGCCAGGACATTAACCCTCTGCGCCACAGCGCTGACCCCATGGCTACTCTATTTTCAATCCAGCTCTGGCTGGTTTGAGCCCCAAGAGGCAGCAGGTGATGGCTCAAGTAGTTGGGTCCCTACTATCCATGTGAGAAATGCAGGTCGAGTCCCAGGAGCCCGGCTTGGGCCCAGCCCTGAGTGCTGTAGGCATTAGGGAAGTGAACCAGTGGAAGGAAGCTCTTTCTCTGTCTCTCTGCCTTTCAAATTAGATGAAGATAAATTAACATTTACAAATGGAATTTCCATGTGAGAGGCAGGGACTCAACCACTTGAGCTCTCACCTGTGAGACACTGGAATCAGGGATAGAGCAGAGCTTTGAACTCACGCACTGATGTGGGATGCAGGGTCCCAGCTGCAGACTTAACCGCCCACCCTCACTCATTTCATTTTCTCTGCCGCATGATATCCTAGTGTGTGACTGCCCGCAAACTACCAATCCATTCCAATTTCTCTCCCCATCTTCTATCTGCTGTTTCACTCTTTAAATGCAACAGCCAGGGCTGGGCCAGACTGAAGTCAGAAGCCAGGAGCTCCATCCAGGTCTCCCACATGGATGCAGGCGCCCAAGCCCTGGGGCCATCCTGGGGCTTTCCCAGGTGCATTAGCAGGCAGGTGGAACAGCCAGGAATCGAACCCAGTGCTCATAGGGGATGCTGTTGTCACAGGCAGTGGCTTAACCCACTACACTACAGCACCGGCCCCTCTAGTCTTGATTCAGGCTAATTTTGGTGGGTTTTGTTTCACAAATAACACTGGATCCTTGAATAGGCGCATATTTAACATGTCTAAGAGGCACCAAATGTTTCCCAGAGTGTCAGGACCAGGTAGCTGCGGGCAGCCCCAGGGGAGCCCTCCAGTTTCTCCCGTACACAGTGCTTGGCGTCACCTTTGGAAGGGCTGTGGCCGCTCTAGTTGCTGTGACGTGGTCCCTTGTAATTTCCTTCACATTTCTCGGATCACGGAGGCAGCTGACCATCACCATCAGCTGACCAGCGGCCATGTTTGGGGCCAATAGCGAATCCTTTTCCGTGAGGTCCCTGTTACTTCCTTTTGCCTGTTTTATCTCTTTCAAGTTGTACGAGCTGTAAACATCTCCTAATTTGCGCCTTATCACTTTAAAATATGATCTTAGTTTAATAAATTCAGACTTGTTCATCTTTTCTCCTGTGGTTTGAGCTTTTGGAATCTTAAGAAATATTTTCCCTTGTCTTCTGAAAGTGTCACCTTTGTCTTTACTGATGTTTTAAATCCAACCGGAATGAATGTGTATGAATTTAGATAACCATTCTTCCAACGCCACTTAGTGAACATCCCGTTTCCCCTCAACTTCATTTCAACGCCAGCTCTGTAATGAACCACGTTTTTGCTGATGGACGAGTCCACTGTTAGCTCGCTACCATGTTGTGCACTGGCAGGAAGCCAGACAGGAAGCAGAGCCAGGAGTCAAACCCAGACCCTCCCGGATGGGAAGGGGCATCCCAACAGACTTTAACCACCAGGCCAAATGCCCGTCCCAGTGTCCTCTTCAAAAATCCATTTTCTAGCCTCTTGTTGATAGATTCTAGGAATGTAATTAACCTTCATTTATTGAATTTGTATCCAACAACCATCCTTACTTATTGTACTGATTTATCTGGAAAGCAGAGTTGCATAGAGAGGGAGAGCCAGATCTTTTGCTGGTTCGCTCCCCTAATGGCTGCAGTGGCTGGGGAAATTGCATCCTGGTCTCCCACGTGGGCGACAGGAGCGCAAGTGCTTGGGGCATCCTCCGCTGCTTTCCGGGGCACAGCAGCAGTGAGCTGGATCAGCAGTGGCGCAGCTGTGGTCGTCGTGGGATGCTGAGATCCGAGGTGGCCTCCACAACACCCCCAGCACCCTCAGTCTTGCTCATTCTAATCCTATCAGTTGCAGGTAAAGACAAAATGTTCTACCTTTCTAACCCTTTCTTTATTTTGCTAGCTGTATTTCATTGCTAGAATCTCCACTGCTGAAGGAGAAATATCGAATACTTTGATTTCACCATGAACTGTGATGTGTGCCTTAAGATTTTTTTGATTAAAGAAGTTCCCTTTTGTATTAATTTTCTTTTTAGGGGCTGGTGCTGTGGCGCAGTGGGTTAACACCCTGGCCTGAAGTGCTGGTATCCCATATGGGGGCTGGTTTGAAACCCAGCTGCTCCACTTCCTATCCAGCTCTCTGCTGTGGCCTGGGAACGCAGTAGAAGATGGCCCAAGTCCTTGGGCCCCTGCACCCATGTGAGAGACCCGGAAGAAGCTCCTGGTTTCAGATCAGTGCAGCTCCGGCCATTGCGGCCAAATGGGGAATGAACCATCGGATGGAAGACCTCTCTCCTTTCTCTTTGTAACTCTGACTTTCAAATAAATAAATAAATCTTTAAAAATTTTTCTTTTTAAAAATTTTCATTTAGGGGCTGGCATGTGGCATGGTGGGTAAAGCCACTGCCTGCGATGCAATGCTCCAGTTCCTATCCAGCTCCCTGCTAAATGGCCTGGGAAGGCAGCGGAAGATGACTCAAGTCCCTGGGCCCCTGCACTCACGTGGGAGACCTGGCAGAAGCTCCTGGCTTCAGTCTGGTGCAGTGGTGGTCATTGCAGCCAACTGGGGAATGAACTAGCAGATGGAAGAGCGCGCTCTCTCTCTCTCTCGTCCCCTCTCTGTAACTCTCACTTTCAAAATAAATTTTTTTAAAAAATTACTTTTTTCATTTTTATTTGAAAGAGTGAGTGAGAGACAAAGAGACAGGCACACAGAGAACTTCTGTCCACTGGTTAACTCCCCAAATGCCTACAACAGCTGGGGTTGAACCAAGAACTCCACCCTGGCCTCCTAGGTGGCCAGCAGGCGCCCCCTACTTGAGCCATCATCTTCTGCCTCCCAGGGTGCACATTAGCAGGAAGCTGGATCAGAACCAGAGCCAAGGGCCGGTGCCGTGGCTCAACAGGCTAATCCTCCGCCTTGCGGCGCCGGCACACCGGGTTCTAGTCCCGGTCAGGGCACCGATTCTGTCCCGGTTGCCCCTCTTCCAGGCCAGCCCTCTGCTGTGGCCCAGGAGTGCAGTGGAGGATGGCCCAGGTGCTTGGGCCCTGCACCCCATGGGGAGACCAGGAAAAGCACCTGGCTCCTGGCTCCTGCCATCGGACGAGCGCGGTGCGCCGGCTGCAGCGCGCCGGCCGCGGCGGCCATTGGAGGGTGAACCAACGGCAAAAGGAAGGCCTTTCTCTCTGTCTCTCTCTCTCACTGTCCACTCTGCCTGTAAAAAAAAAAAAAAAAGAACCAGAGCCAGGACTCACACCCAGGCTCTGTGGCTGTAGGTGATCATTGGCTGCACTGCGCCGAACATCTGGCCCCTGGATGAATTTTCCATTGCTCCATAGTCAGTTACAAGTTTGGTGGCCCCAACCACACATGTACTCCCTCAGTTCCTGTGGGCTGGGACAGCTTAGCTGTGCTGTCTGCCCACATTCTCCAAAGGCGCAGGCCGCCTGTTGGCCAAGGCTGCCTGCTCAGCCTGGGACTCCGGGGAGAATCGTTGGGGGACTCTTGAACTATTTATTGACTTATAGTCTTAAAAAATAATTTTGTGATGATTCCACTTTTTTGTATTTTTTCCAGAGTCCATTTTCCTAGGAATCTTTTTCACTTATTTCCAAATATCTCCTTTACCTTGTCAACGTCTATAGCATCATTCCTAATGCTGAACCCCCTCCCCCTCTCCCCCGTCCCCCTGAGAGCCTTATCAACTTCTGGCTTTTGAAAAGTCTAAGCTAGTTCTTCTGGCATGATGGCAGTCGCCCAGAGGGCGGGAACCTACCTGTGGCCTCCTCCCACGAGGTCCACACTGCTGGGATGGTGGGGCAATGGTGTTCTTCGACAAGAAGCACCGAAGACACGTTTCGGTGAACATGTCTCCTTCATTAAGGACTGTTGCTGTGGATTCGTTCTGAGAGGAGGAGCATGGTGGGGGCAAGAGTCCCGGAGTCACCACACAGACTCCAGGAGCCAGGTGAAATTGGGCCTCAGGCCTGAGGCGAGCAGCCCGCAGACTCGTTTATTTCAGTTGCTACAGCAGCTTATATAGCCAAGGCAGCCAATCCAGTCAAGGGGTGGTCTATGCCCTAACCAATCACACCCTGTTGCCAGGCAGTTTCTGTTGCCAGCGAACGACCATTTTGGCATGACCTTCTCATTTCACCACAAAGGACCAAGCGCACCTTTTAAAGGGCAGGCAGAGGGGGTGTAGCTAATTCAGGGCAACACTGATCCTATACTGGTGCCGCTATGCATCTCCAATCAGCTTGAAGGTCACCCAGCTGGGGAGCTTTCCCAGTGGTCCTAGTGGGCCTGGCCACACCTGGGAGCAATTACAGGCCCTTTAGCAGGGGGTGGGGGGATGCGCCTGGGGCTCCTGCCACCTGCCAGCAGTCAGGCTAACCAAGTACAGGCTCACCCCCACCTACCAGAAGCAAAAAGGGGGTCCTGCCAGAGGGGCCGGCAGGGAGAAGCTCCTGTGCACCTTCGAGGGCCTGGGATCTGTGTTCCAGGACCCCCTCAGCAGCTCTGAGGCTGCCCCTACCCCGCACCCCTCCAGGAGGGGCGGTCCCGCGTGCTGGTGTTGGGGGACACCCCGTGAAATGAGTCTGGGCTCCTGTCCTGGTGTCCATGCCGATTCATGTGATGAGACACGACAGTGAGAGTAGAAGCGAAAGTTTTATTTATGTGAGAAGAAGAGATGCTCTAACAGCAGGGTGGGAGGGCCCGGGAGGAAGAGAGCACCCTGGGGGGCGCGCCGTCTGGGGTATTTCAGTCTTTCCTGCTGGTCCTTACGCCAGCCTAGACCCCGCCATGGAAACCTGGAGCCTGTCATGGCTGGTGTTTGTTACACGGGGCCTCCGTCCTGTTCTGTTCATCGGTGTGCAGGCCCTGCAGGATGCACGCGCTGGCGGGGAGCTGTGGGATGGATGGCTTTCATCGGGTCTGCTTTTTAGTGCCCCATCGGCCAGGATGGAGGTGCACCGGGACAGGACGACCCCCGTGGGAGCGCCCTGCGCGTGCTCCTGCGCCCCTGGCTCTGCGGGCAGGCAGGTGACTCGGCCCAGGGGGTTCCAGAAATGCACTCCCCAAAGTGAAGTCAAGGGCTTTTCCCATGCAGAAAGGTAAAAAAAAAAAAGAGCCGTCTTCCCTGGGGTGTGTTTATTCTGGACTTCATTGCTACCCTTGTCGCCACCTGTCTCTTCTATTTTATTAGTTATTATGTCGTGCCTTCTAATTTCTCAAAATTGCACTCAACTCATTTTGAAATGTGGTATTTTCATTAATGTTTTCTTTTACATATTTAAAAGTCCCATTACAGTTTGTTCTTTGATTTGTGAGTTATTTATGTTTCTTAATTTCCAATGGCATTTTTTTGGTTTTAACTTTTTGTTTTGCTAATTTTTAGTACAGATCACATTGTAGTCTAGAGAATTGTGTTTGTACGGTTGCAATTCCCTTAAAAGTTGTCAAATGGCTTTAGGGGTCATTAATTGCTCAATCTTGATTAATACTCCACGTTCTAGGAAAAAGCATATAATTTTAAGATTATTATGTCATTCAAATTTTCTTACGTCTTTTCAGAATTTTGTGCCTGCTTGATGTCCTACTTCCTCAGACAGACGTGTGACGATTTTCCGTCATGATTGTGGGTTTGTCTGTGCTTTGTTGTGGTTTAAGTGTTTGCTTTATGGATTCTCAGGCCTTTTTATTATTTTTTAAAGATTTATTTATTTATTTGAAAGGCAGAGCTACAGGCAGAGGCAGAGAGAGAGAGAGATCTCCCATCTGCTGGTTCACTCCCCAAATGGCCACAATGGAGCTGAACTGATCTGAAGCCAGGAGCCTCATCTAGTCTCCCACATCGGGGTGCAGGGGTCCAAGTGCTTGGGCCATCTTCTGCTGCTCTCCCATGCAAATTAGCAGGGACCTGGGTAGGAAGTGGAGCAGCTGGGACTCGAACTGGTGTCCTTATGGGATGTTTGCATTGCAGGCCAGACCTTACCTGCCACGCCATAGTGCCGGACCCTCAGGCCATATTATTAAATATATCATATTCATTTAGAAGTGTTTATTTGCTTGGTGAACTCAATACTTTTTTTAAAAATTTGGTTTATTCATTTCATTTGAAAGACTGAGAGACAGAGACAAATTGACTGATTGACTGATTCACTGCTCAAATGCCCGGAATAGCCAGGGTTGGACCAGGAGCCTGGAACTCAGTCCAGGTCTCCCACGTGGGTGGCAGGGACCCAGGAACTTGAGCCACCATCGCCTGCCTGCCTCCCTGTGCATTAGCAGGAAGCTGGCTTGGAAGTAGAAGACTCAAACCAGGTGCTCAGACATGGGATGCAGGAGTCCCCTGTGGGACTTCACCACTGCACCAGGGACCTGCCCCCACTCACTGCTGTCTGCATCAAAGTCTCTCACCCCCACTGAGATGCCATAGCAGTGCCCACTTTTTATGGTTAGAATACACCTGCTGAGTCTTTCAAGTCTGTACTTCAGGTTTTCTTTATCCTGTGTTTAGATGTGTCCCCTGTAAGTAGCATTAATTTGGCTAATTTCAAACTTTTGTGGAGCTGGCCCTGTGGTGTGGCTGGTGAAGCCACTGCCTGTGACACCAGCATCCTATGTGGGCACCGGTGTGAATCCCTGCTGCTTCACTTCCAGTCCAGCTCCTTGGATTGGGAAAGCAGTGGAAGGTGGTCCGAGTGCCTGGGCATTCTCTCTCTCTCTGCCTCTCCTTCTCTCTCTGTAACTCTGCATTTCAAATAAATAAAATAAATCTTAAAAAATAACTTTTGGCTTGACAATCCTCTTCTGCCTGGGTTCCATAATTTTCATTGTGATCATGGAGCTATGTAGATACATTTACCCCATTTTGCTTTGACTTTCTAGTCCTCCCAAGTTTTCTGCGTATCCCCCCACTTCTTCCCTTCTTTGGGCTGGTATTTTCTTTCATTTGTTTTATTTTTTAAATTTTTAATTATTTATTGGCAGATAGAATTAGACAGTGAGAGAGAGAGAGAGAGAGACAGAGAGAAAGGACTTCCCTCCGTTGGTTCACCCCCCAAATGGCCGCTACAGCCGGAGCTATGCCGATCCGAAGCCGGGAGCCAGCTGCTTCCTCCTGGTCTCCCATGCGGGTTCAGGGCCCAAGCACTTGGGCCATCCTCCACTGCACTCCTGGGCCACAGCAGAGAGCTGGACTGGAAGAGGAGCAGCTGGGACTAGAACCTGGCGCCCATATGGGATGCTGGCACTGCAGGTGGAGGATTAACCAAGTGAGCCACGGCGCCGGCCCCTGTCATTTGTTTTATTAACTTCTGTTCGTTTGGCAGCTAAAGACTTGATTTCAGTTATGCGAGTCGTGTTCACTACTCTGTAGCTCAGCCTAACCAACTCTGAAGACACCGATCTTTTGCTTCCAAATATTGCAACTGCTCCACAGATGCGTGTGTTGGAAATTTCACCCCCAGCACAGTAGAACTGGGAGGTGGGGCTTGGAGAGAGTATGTAGGTCCCAGAGGCTCCGTGTACTCACTGGTGAATTCGTGCTGATGACAAAAAGGGCCTGCGGCTGCAAGTTCATTGTCTTGCCCATCCTCCTTCTGCCTTCCGTGGTGGGCTGACAGCAGGGAGGCCCTCACCGGAGGCTGGCCCCTTGCCTTGGACTTCTGAGCTCCAGAACTGTGCGAGCCAAGAGAATTCTGTCCATTATAAATTACTCAGTCTCAGGTGTTCTGCTACAGCAGCAAAAACTAAATGAGGACATGGGCCCGGCACTGTGTCCCTTTTATTCCACTCATCACTCCTCTCCTGACGGACAGGTCACTTCCTGCTATGATTTTTTTCTTTAACAAACAACTTGGTTTGTTGAACAGAATCTCACCCTGTGGGTCTTCTCCCTCCAGTCCCCTTCCCTCCCCTTGGTGGTCAAGGGGTCCCCGGAGTCAATGCCGACACTCCCACTTTTCTTGCTGTCTGATTTCATTTCTGGCTTTCAACTTTTGAAGTGCTGCAACTACTGAATAGGCATTTCCCTTTAATTCATTCTGTTTGCTCCTGGGGGCGATTAGACAGGTGTGGACAAGGTCGGCTCTTCTCCATTGGGACTCTTTTTGTGTGTGTGTGTTGGATGTGACAGAAAAGTCCCCTTCAAATAGCTTCCATGTAAATGACTGGCTGTAGGGAATGAGAGAGTTCAGTGGCTCCCAGGCTGTTATTAAGGCGGCGTGTTTTCCAACACCAACAAGCATGCCTTGGTTTTTCCAGACATCCATTAGCAGGTGAATGATTCAATTCAGTTCTGACATGAACCACCTGGCATTAGCATGGACACCACAGGTCAAGGGCTCGAGCTGTCGATTTCAAATATTTCAAATCGCAGGGGCCAATCTCAACTCCAGGGCCCCTCATACCCCTGGCAGCTGGGTTAAAACCACAGGTTCCTCCAACCCCCTCTTCAGGTTTGATGAATTCCTAGAACTCGGGACACACTTTCCTTATGCTTTCTCGCTTTCTTGTTTGTTGTAAAGGAAGGAAGTAACAGGGGGAGAGGCGCACGTGGAAGTGCAGGGCAGGAGCCCTGAGCCCTGGAGCTGGGCCGTGCCACCCTTCTGGCACATGGATGCACTCGCTGCACCCTGCCGTTCAGGGTTTCTCGTGGAGGCGGCGTCGGGTGGGCACGACCAGTTGTTAACTCAACCTCCACACCCTCTCCCCTCCCTAGGGACTGCAGGTGGTGTGCAGTTGACTTTCCAGGATGCTGGCTAAGGCTTGGGGTTTCTGGGACTCAGTCCCCATCCTGAAGGTGTCCAGGTGTCCACCAAGGGTCACCTCATTAGAACAAAAGAGGCTCCCATCACCTAGGCCATTCTAGGGGGTCTAGGAGGTCTGTATCAGGAATCAGGGACAAAAACCCTCTGTGTTTCATATACATACTATATACATAGACATGATTTGTTTATTTGGGATGGAGAAGGAGAGAGCGAGCTCCTATCCCCTGGTTCACTCCCGAAATGCCCTTAATGTCTAGAGCTGGGCTGGGGCTCCAGCCAGGAGCCAGGAGCTCCAGCCAGGTCTCCCATGTAGGTGGCAGGGATCCAGTTGCTTGAGCCATCACCTCTGCTGCCCACAGTCTGCATCAGCAGGGAGCTGGAGTCAGGAGCCAGAGCCAGGAATAAACCTGGCTACTCCGATGTGGGACGCAGGCATCCTACTGCTTGGCCAGCGCCCTCTCCCCCTCTCCCCGTACATGTGTATGTCCCTTATTATGCCGCTCCAGGCCCTCCCTCCCCCCTTTCTCTTCTGCTTTGGTGGTCTTGGCTTCATCTTCATGGCTCACTTAGTGGCCCTCGGTCAACCCCAGTGCTTGGTGTGGTACCCTGATTGCCTGAGGCCTGCCAGGGCCCGCCGAAGGTCCAGAAGTCGTGCTTGGTGGGAGTGGGGAAGGGCGACTCCACCAAGGACCCGGGGAATGGTGGTGGGGCGGAAGCACACGAACGGCCGGGTCTGGTTTCCTAAGCAGAGCAGTGTGCCTCTGTTCCTCTTTCGGCGCATCTGCAGACAATGCCAGAAGAGCGTTTTCTCATTTGGACAGAAACCCACCCGGGTCTGATGGTCCCGGATCTGTGCATCAGATGGACACTGGATTGTTACTCTTAGAATTCTCTGGGAAATCCAAGGAGTACATTTGTTCGGATTGCTAAATTCTGAAGTTCAGGCTGAGTTATGTGTCTACCTTCTCATTCCAGCGGGTGGGAGGCGAGGCGGGTGTGTGCACAAAGGGCGATTGGGCCACAGCTTACAGGTGCACCCAGGAGCCCTGCCATTTCCCTCGACGGTGCCTGGGGCGGGTGGACCCCATCACTGCATGTGTTCTTTCCTGCACAGTACCTGATGGCTTTTAAGTGAGACCCCCAGTGTTTGAAAGTAGGCGGCAGAACAGATTTGGAAAGTGGCTTTACCCAAGGAAAGGGGAAATCGCCCGTAGGCGGGGGGTGGGGTGACACAGTGCATGCATTTTCCCCACCATTGGTTTGCAGGGGACAGGACTGCATTTAATAAAAGCGTATATTTCATATTCACGCTGCAAAAAAAGCACTGATTTTGGCTAATCTTCCTGTTCTGTTTGCAGTGCTGACTGCAGTGAAGAGGAATAACCTTGACCGCTATTAGCATAATCCACTGTAATGCTACATAGACAATCGCATCTTTTTAATAATCTAATTTAATGTTTCCTAACAGTGGGGGTTCTTGTAGCTTTGCAAGTATTAGCTCCGGATGCTTTTTAAAACTAAGGCAGATAACTTTGAAGAAGTGACCAAGGCCTGTGCAATATAAAACACAAGGTGCATTAACTGAGCCGTTACAACATGCCTCGCTTCAGAGACGTTGATAATGCGGTGTGTGATGGGAAGCAAGAGCCTCTTCCCTAATCTGCAAAATCGGTAACTGACGGGTGACTCCAGGAGGAGCACACCCAGGCTCTGGGCAGGCTTCAGTGTACCACACCGGCACGGACGGCTGTCTCGGTGTGTCCTGGGAGATTCCACTCAGCTTCTGCCCCAAATCCTGCACTTGATTTTGGACAAATCTCTCCTTTTGGATCTCCATCCCCTCCGTGTGAGGCAAGGGCCGTGACCAGGGTGACCGGATGTCACCGTCCGGCGTGGCCTACCCGGCACTTGCACCCTCAGGCTCCTCCCGGTTGTGGTCCCACAGGTGAACCTCTCCCTGGAGACCGGCGGGGCCTGCTCCCTTCCAGGGCTCTATGCACGTTGACCTGCAGGGGGCGCTCTGACCCGCAGTCCCCTAGAATTCAGCAGAGCGGTCCAGGTCGGAGCCCCGGGCCCACGTGGGAGTCCCGATGCTTTGTGGCTGTAGCTTTCACTTATGCTGGTGTAATGGCTGGTCAATTTTTCTTTAAGAAAGGGGGCAGACTTTTATTTGATGCTTAACTATGGTTAGAAAAAGATAAGTAGATGGAACCGGCAGGTCCCATTATTTCTGCGTGAGGTTGAGACACCTGCTAGCAACGTGGTATTTTTAACTTTTTTTGCGTAAATACAAACGTCGGCGTGTCCTTCCCCCAACCCGTGTCCTGAGCTAAAGCCAAAGAAAGGCGGAGCGCGCTCTGGGAGAGGGCACAGGGGCTGGCGCACGCGCCTCTAGTGCTGGTGGGCGCGGGTCCGTGGGCCCTGGGCTGCGTGATGGCAAGGTGTCGAGCATGGAGAGAATCCTTCTCAAACACTGCCCCCTGGCGCTCTGGCGCCAGCGCCCGCCTCGGGGCGGGTGTGGATGCATTGGGCTCTGCAGAGGGGCCCACGTGGCTCTCAGGACTGCTGAGCCTGCAGGGGCCAGCGCCGCGGGCTCGTGGACTTCCTAGGGCCCCGGGGTGACGTGAAGGCCGAGTCCCTGCGCCCGGGGGATCAGGTCTGGGACTGCGTCGTCGGCAGCGTGGCTCATAGTTGGCGCCCGGGGCTGGCTGCGCCACGCGTACTCGTGCATCCGTGCCCTCCAGGCTGTACAGGCTGCCGAGGCCTTGGGCCCTCGCACCAGCCTTCCCGAGCCGCGCTACCTGCCGGACCCAGGGCAACCCCCGTCGGGTTTGAAAGGAGCCCCTTTCCCAGGGGATCCTGTTTCTGCCCTAAACTGAGATTTCCTGCTTAAAAAATCTGTTTTCACAACTGCAGATGCAGAAAAGGAAGAAGATACAAGGAAAGGAAATCAGCCTCTTGCGTTCTTGGTGTTTGGTTTGAGTCAGTTCCTGTCTTGATTTTATTTAATGCCATCATAATGTATCAGCATTTGCAGAAACATTTAAAAATGCCATTCTCTCCAGCTCCAGTCCAAGAGACGAGGGGAAGGTCATGGGCCCGTTCCACCTGCCCCGCTCACTCCGTCTCGGCACAAAGACGGTGCGGCTTCCCTCAGAGGCCCGCAAACAGCAGCCAGCCGGGCCCAGCTCTCTCATTCCAGCGCAGGGCCACGTGCATCCCGGATTCCACCCTCCCCAGGGCGCCTAAGCCTCCACTCACTTCCCACAGGCGCTGGGAAGTCCTGGCCTGTATTTGCCGTTGAATGCCTGGCTGAGATGACTCCGCTACAGTTCGGTTTTATGCAGCCGGATTTTTCTCTGCTGGAACAGTGGGAAGGGTATGCTTATCTCCTTTACAGGGTACCAGACCATTTATAGATACCTGAGGCCCTTTATAAGTACAAAGTATTATTATTATTATTATTATTTTTGACAGACAGAGTGGACAGTGAGAGAAAGAGACAGAGAGAAAGGTCTTCCTTTGCCGTTGGTTCACCCTGAAATGGCCACCGTGGCCGGCGCGCTGCAGCCAGCGCACAGAGCTGATCCAATAGCAGGAGCCAGGTGCTTCTCCTGGTCTCCCATGGGGTGCAGGGCCCAAGCACTTGGGCCATCCTCCACTGCTCTCCCTGGCCACAGCAGAGATCTGGCCTGGAAGGGGGCAACCGTGACAGAATCTGGCACCCCGACCGGGACTAGAACCCGGTGTGCCGGCGCTGCAAGGTGGAGGATTAGCCTACTGAGCCGCGGTGCTGGCCCAAAGTATTATTATTTAGGAGTCACTGAATTGATAAGTATATTCATGCCTAAGGAATTTTGGGAAGAGAGCTTTAAGGAAGGAATAGCAGTAAAAACACAGCTAGATATGTTTTTGAAGTGTACTAAGAAAAAGTCTCAAATATCAGATAGTTGTTTTGAAAGCACCTAAATTGCATTATTATTATTTTGTCTAGAGCTACAGAAAAACTCACAAAGGAGGAAAGTGAGGGTTTGGTTGGGGAGGGGGCTATGAATTTGCAGAACTCACTCTCCCACCTCCTGGTGTGGCCGCAGCCATGAACACAGCTGGACGCCCGTGCCTTTCTCCTCCCGTGGAGTTTTGCAGTGTCTCTTCTGATTGACAGCGCACCCGGGCCATCACCCTCTGACTCCCCATGGTAGGGCAGGGAACTAGAGAGATTTAGTTGGTGTCCAGAAGCATAATGAGTCCTGGGGCTCGTGAGCAGAGCTGTGGGAACTTGGCAGCTGTCCCTGGAGCCTGGGGGACTTCCAACCAGAGTGAGTGGGGACGGAACAAGCTGTCACACCCCAGAAAGGAAAGACCTTTCGCTAAGGTGGAGAGAGAGGCTGATTCATCCGGGCGATGGTGTTACTGGAGAAGGGCAAGGCCTTGGGAGCTCTAGAAAGTTCACTGGGGCCCCTCCGCCAGCCTTCCAGCCCAGGATCGCGTGGTGCAGGCGGAGTCCCCACCAGCTCTCCTGTGTGCGCTACTGAAAAGGAGCCATATTTGGAGCTGATCCAGATCCTACCCCCTGTGATTTATTCTTCTCTCTCTTTGTAAGGAAAACAGCGACAATACCAACCAAACCCTACAGAGTGAGGGGACCGGAATGCTGGACAGCGGGCGGTGGGCAGTGTACGGAACATGAGTTTTGCTGGATGCTAACAAAAGCTGTGGGATCACTTAAACCACTCTTATGTATGTCTGTCCACCAAGGGAAAGCAAAGTGATTGAAACAAAAGAATGTTTCCCAAAGGACAAATCGGTTTCCTGTTTGGTGACCTGAGAAAAGTTTACCACAACTCCATCCAAAACCTTCAGGCACTTCACTTTTTTTTTTTTTTTAACAGCCTTTACCTTTTTAATAAAAAGTAAAAAACAAACAAAAAATACATTAATGTCCTGAACAGAACCTCTCTATGTAAAGTTCTCACTAAACAAATAAACATAGGACCAGACAAAAGAAATGGAGCTGTGAATAGCAATCTGATATATTATGAAGCATTTATATATGTATATTTTATAGATGAGTGTGCGGGTATATATGTGTGCACCTATGTATGTATAAATATGTCAGTATTTGTCTACATACAAGTTACACACACATACATACATATTTGTACTGACCTCTTTAGACTGAAGTCCAAGGCACTTTTTACAAGGAACAGGTTAAAGCCATGAGTTGAGAACAGAACTGTTTCTGGGTACATATCGATTCGCGGTGCCAAGATCAGAATTCACATCTTCCCTTGTCCACTTTGGAGTGTCTCTGCTTGGTGTGATGAATGAGAAAATTGGCTTGAAAAGCGATTAGGCATGTTTCTGCATGGCTGCACTAACTTTGCTTGCTCACTTCCTCTCGGGGAGGGAGCCATCTCTGGAGGGGATGAGGGCACCAGGACACAGGGCAGTTTCTGTATTGAGCTGAGCTGAGACCTGTGTGGCCTTCTAAGGGTGGGGAGAGGGGGGTGTCTCTGAGTTCTACCTGATCTTCTGATGGCCCTGGTAGTTTAGGATCAAATTTTAAAAACTTAACAGGAGCTTTGAGGAGCCTCAAGGCTAAGAAGTCAGCCCTTTTGGAATTAGACCGGAAAAAAGCTGGCCACTGACTGGTTTGTCACTGTGTTCTCCGTATGCCACTCCAGCTATGTCGCCCCCATGTGGAATCGTCACATGCATTTGTCTTTATGCTCATATGGGACCTTGACGTCATCACATAAGTGAGGCTCGAAGCTGAAATGGTTTAATCTCCAACTGGCAATGAGCTTGGTCCTCACTGAGGTGTGGTCTCTACCGTGCACCGGAAGATGGGATGACGCCCACTGATAAAGGGGGTTTGGTCTTGGCTCACGGTTCTGCATTCCTAAACTCATACCAGTGCCGCTGGGCTACGGACCACTCTTTGAGCGGCAAGGGTAGCCACGGGCACGTGCTTAGAGGACCGGCAAAAGTCTGCTCTCCCCCGGTCCAGAAATGGTATTGGTTTCCCTAATTCTAGATGGAGTGACAGTTTTGATGGGAAAGTTCAGACGGTATTTGCTCTCTATAAATGTCAACGTCTTAGTCTGGGAGGTGCAAGAAGAAAAAGCCCAAAGAGACAGTTCCAGTTAGCAGCAGCAAATTCTTAGGAAGCAAGTCAATTACCCCCGGTACATTCATCAGTCATTTGTAAAACAGAATAAGCTGTTTCCACTGTCCAGGAAGAAGGGGCTGGCTCAGCACAGGCACCTGGGATTCGGATGGCTTTAGCAGAGCTTTGTCTGCCTGACATATGGCTGGGGAGTAACACAGACACTGAGAGAATTTAGCTTCATAAAGATAAAACAAGTTAGGGCTCGGGTGCACCAGCAGCCTGGAGCTGGGCGTTTCGGTACTTCTCTCTGGGCTGGTGCGAATCAACTCATGCCATGGAGGTTTAAGCCTTACCTACATGTAAGCTAAAATAGATGGAAGTTTGAGAGGATGCCAGCCTGTTTCCCAGGAGAAGCGCTGTTGTTTCGCTTTCTGTGTGTGTGTCTGTGTGAGTTCTCAGAGTTCGTGGAGGGACGAGACACACACGGGCTCAGCAGAGTCTACATGGACTCCAGGAGACCTTCGCTCTGAAACCACACACGACGGTTTCCATCCAGTGCCCCAGTTACTGCGAGGAGAGCCATGTGTCAGACCATGCGCCTGGCTGCCACACACTGGGGCAGGGACCAGATTTCATGAGCTGCCCAATTCTGCTGTGAAAGAACACGGTTCCACTGGACTGCATGTCCCCCCAGCTAGAATAAACTGGAAGAAAGCTCAGCCCAGTTCTCAGCTTCCTCCCTGCACCGTCCCCTTAGGATCTGGGCTCCATGTTGGTGATAAGTGTGTGGAGACCTCGCTCCCGCCAGGGCGTCGCCAGCTCTGAAAACACAGCTGCAGGTCGCCAGGCTCTGGCTGGGCAAAAGGGCACTCCCATCCTGGCTTAGCTCTTCCCAAGAGAAAGTCGGGATGCCCAGGGTTATGAATGTTTTTTGAGTCACAGGAAAACAGGAGTCTTCCTTCTGCCTAACGCTGACATTGCCAAAGGGAAACTGGCTGGCTGGGATTGCGACATTTAATTTATGGACTAAGGTGCTTGCAATGACATAGAAAGAGCCTGCGCTTTTATTAAACTGGCTTTGCACGGCTACGAAAGGAGTGATGGCTTTTAAAATCTCCTCAGAAATGGCTTGATAGAATTTAGGGTAAAGTGGTTGTTTTCTATGCTGGGACCAGTGTTCTTTTGTGTCCAAGGCTCAGCTCCTGCAGAAGAACACTGTGGCTGTCCAGCGGGTGGGGGTGGGGGTGGGGTGGGGGTGGGAGGACCCCTGGTGTGGGTGTCAGGCAGTCACCACCGATGATGTGTACTCAGAAACAGTCGAGGCGGAGCAGGCTGACACGGGACCTGCTAAAGACTAGTTTGATACAAAATGTTAATTGAAAGTTACAATATATTTTATAATATAGCAATATATTTCATATTTAAAATAAACTGTTATGCTTTCTCCTATGGTTAAAAAATAGCAAGCAGTACAGAGGCAAGACGCAAATTCAGGTTGAAGCTCGTCCGATTCTGAGTATAAACACTTGAGTTTCTGAGTTTGCCATGATCACATCTCCTCCACGGACATCTGTCACTCTCTGTTGTTGTCCTCTTGTGGCCAGTGCAGAATGGAGAGTCTGGGACCAAAACGGAGCTGTTGCGCCATTCGATTTGTGTCTGACGAAGATGGAACAGTCCTGGTTGGGGTTCAGAATCCTGGTTCAATGACACAACCACAGAATGTGCCCCGTCTTGTGAAGCTGGATGCTGGCTGTCCCAATCAGATTCATATATGATTTGTCTTTTTTTTTTTTTTTTTGGCTATAAAGGTCAGCATCTCTTTGGAATCCTGACTACAGGTTGGTGTTGAATTTTGTGCTTCTCCTCCACCAGCTGGGTTGGTCACGACGTCTCTTTTGTTGGTTTCAACACATGGTCCAGGGCCCAAGGTCACAGCTTCCAGCATACATGTCTCAGGTGTGTAAACAAGTGTCGCAGGGCGCTTGGCACCTAGATTTGGAGGTCATACGTTGAAGATTTGACATTGGTTTTGTTCAGAGGGAACTCCAGTTCATGGTGGGGGTATTTCCAGTAATGATGAAAGACAAAAAGATCACAGTTATGTTTTTTCTCTATCTGTATATACGTATATACCATTGCACTGAGTACTTTTGAATAAGCTGTGGTCTAGTTCAATAAACATCTACATATTACTTGTCTGACAGGAGTATACTGTTAATTTCTAGTCATGCAGCCTGGCTCGAGCTCTCTACCACCACAGGCAGATGGGAAGTATTGCCCTCCCTGGGGTGCTCCCTTCCAGCGGCATCAGCAGTCCCACACCCATAACTTCGGTGGCAGTGGAGAAGGCAGGGATACTGCCTGCCGGGGGGAGGGGGAGGGGAGGGGCTGGGCGTGGCTGCTGGGACGCCAGCAGATAGCTGTCTAAGGTACTGAAACCAGACGCCGCCGAGTCAGTAGGGACGGCAAAACCACCACCAGTGGATCCTCAAACTGCTGCTAGCAACTTTCAGGGAAGTAGAACGACTGGATAAGCCGGGACACACTCTAAGGTTTAAAGACAGTGGCTTCAAAAGAGCGGTAACCTACTGGTAGTGCAATGGCTGCTCGGGGCCTCGGCCGCGGCACCTGGCGGCGGCAACACCGGTTGTTCTGGGGAGGAACATTGAGTCTGAAAGGGGGTTTGCTGTTTGTCAAGTTGTGCCCGGGAGGAGCAAGGTCCTGAAACTGCATGGAGAGCCTGTATTTCCCCCTGCTGAGCTCACTCGCTATTGGGTAGGTAATAATTACTTCCTGGTTAACTCCTGACTGCACTCAAATCAGCACGAGGTGCAGACTGGATGGAGTCTGGCTGGGCCACTGCTAATGACGATGTTTCTCTTTGGATATTTTGTACCTAGGGATATCAGCCACGTCTCCATTTAAATACAGCGGAAGTGGTGCATGAGGTGGGCATATTACTCGGCCCATGATGTCCTAGATCTTTACTGATGCTGATTTGTATCACCAGTTTTCTTCTTTTCCATGACCGTTTATTCTTAAGGGAAGAACTGAAATGTAAAGGGAGATCCCCAAGCACATTAGAATGGTTATTTCTGTGGTGCGCTTCCTTCTTGGCATGTAATGAGAACAACAGCGCACCCTCGCTGGGCACTCTGGCATTTCTCTCCGTCTCCTGCTTGATGAGGCTGCTTGCGACCACCGGTTCCTGCTGAGGGCAGATGTCAGCAAGAACTCAGGGCCTCACCCCGCCTGTTCCTCTGGACTGCAGAGACTGGGAGGCCTGAGTCACGTGTCAGGAAGACAGCAAGCATCATCCTAGGCGCTGCATGGCGATTCGCTAATGACGATCACACACAGGTGGCCTTGGATCCAAAGGTACGGTTTTTATTTGGACTTCAATCTAAGGAGGAGCGAGCCCCTTGTCTGGCGTGATTCACCCCTGATGCTGTATCCTGGAGTCTCGCTGAATCAGTGGTCTGAGGGCAGCACAGGGCGTCCTGGCTTTACAGTACATGAAGCTAGAATATGGCTTAAGCGATGGGGGGTGGGGTGGCTCTGCAGTTCTAATTCAAGCATCCAGACATTGCAAGGAATATTCGAGAGCCTTGACCTGTCACTGGGTCATCAGAAAGATGGCAGTAGAGCCACTGCCTTGGGTCAGCCTTCCAGGAGTGGGCAGAAATCAACCAGTTTAGTACTGGAGTGAGGATACCAGGATACCCATGAGTCAGTTTTATGACAGCTGATTGTAGAGCAGATAATCAAATCTCCACTACTAAACTCGGAAGTAGGGTATGAGAAGGCCTGGCGTGAGAGTCCACCTGCCCCCTTTTCTCATCTGACTGAGAGGACTTAGCCAACAGATGCAGGAGGAAAACCTGGGTGAGCTACACCCAGGGTCACCAGTAGCCAAGTCAACAAGGATTGATTGTACTTGCCGGAGAAGGCATAACTTCCCCCACTTAAAGCTAAAATACCGAAACAGAGAAGCAGCCTACCATTTACCACTGTGGGATCAACAGTCACTTATATATTTTTTTAAAGCATTCTTTTGCCAAGGATAGCTATTGCACTACCAATTGGTCAGTCATGCCGCCAACACTCGTGTGTTTCCAGGATGCCGGTGGCTACTGCTATGGAAACGACCCCCACCACTCCCTGGGCTAGTGCTGCTGGCTTGGTCCTGGGGGTTTACCTAAGGGATGGGTTGAAGAGCTCTCCACAGACCCTGACGGATAAGTGACAGTCTGTGTGCACTTCTAGGCAGGAGGAGTGCCAGTGGAATCTCACACATCATTTATTTGAAATAAAGACTAAGTCCTTCTATGTGCACAAACCCACACCCACACCCACACCCTCACTTCGCAGAGTTACAGGAGAATGGAAGGGCCGAGTGGGCGCCAGTATTGAGGGCTGTGGGTTGCTTAAAAGATTGGCACAGTAGGGCGGGCCTGTCAGCGGCCTTTGCTTTGAAGTGGAACCAACGCCACAAAGGAACTGCATGGGCATTTTATCTGTCTAGATATCTGCTTCTAGGTTCGGCGGGACCGTCGCTGAAAACAGAGCACCATTCTTGGGACATAAAAAAAGTGAGGGAGAGATCTTTCGGGTAAGTAATACGTTAAAAGAACAAGTAAAAAAATAAAAAGCCAACAGCAGGTGTGGCATCTCTGGTATGCGAAACAATTCTAGAAAACGCTCAAGGCAGTTCCTAAGAGAAATCTTGAGGGAGCTAGGGGCAGCAGCAATAGCAGAGCCAGAGGGCGGGGCCGAGCCACAGAGCAGCTCTCACTCCCCGGTCATCCACCATGGCTTGCAGAGCCCCTTGTGCTAGGAGACCAGGCCCCGTGTTGCACAAGGGAACTCTCATCCAGGCACCGCCTTCCACGTGGTGCTGCTGTCTCGTTACCCAGCGAAACCCAAGATGACAACCACAGGCAAGCCACCCTCTTTCCCTTTACCCTAAACGGATGAAATATGCCATAGCGCTGGTTTTCCACAAGCAGAAGTTGAAGACCTCTGAATGGGAAAAGTGAGGAATAGCACGCTGGCTTCCGCGTCGCGAATGTTGTGTGGTCAGATTATGGAGCGCTGAGAGGAAGCTTTGCTTCCTGGCTGCACTGGATCTCGATGCTTCTGGAGTCTCTTGGAGTTTGAGATGTGTTGGAATAGTCTTTGCACCGAGAGTGACCTGGGACAGCAGGGTCAGGCTCTGGGCAGTGCTGTCCTCTTTCCTAACCCACAAGGCTCCCTAAGAGCCCCCTTTCCTTTCACCGCATTGCAGGTCAGGCAGAAGGGGCCCTGCGGCCAGTCTCCACCACCTCACAGGTGAGGCACTTGATCCTTGTGCACTCCTGATGCCTGGGACTGAAACCTCCTGCTGCACAAATACAGCTCAGCAAATCCCCAGGTGGGACATCTGCTTACTGTGGTGTCACTGGCCCCTCACATACACCTGGTCACATGGTCCGCTGGTACGCAGCTTGCTTCGATGGAAACAGAAAACTCCGCAGAAGTGGTTGCTTTGAGAAACCCACTTCTCCCTCCCGAATGCCAACACTTTTGGCTTGGCACTCATCTCAAGCCAAGCGCGGGGCATACGCCGGGCTAAGCAGCCTGCACTGGCTTGGAAGGGACTCACATCTTGGGTGCAGCTCAGAACGTGGCCAACACTAGCTGACTACAGGCACCGCAAGCACCCCCTTGTCAGCATCAAACCACCTAGACGCACATTTACCGAGCACCTACTGTGTGTAGGATAAGGTACCAGGTCCCCTTTTCCCCTTTTTATGATGTGGGCTAAGCTCAAAAAAGAAAGGAGCTGGACTGAGTGTGGGGGGTGTGTGTGTGTGTGTGTGTGTGTGCATGCCCATTGCACACACACGGGTAGATAAGGGTGTTCAGGAAGATCGGATGGGATATCTGGCTTTGAGTTGCGTCTCCCCTCACCCCCATCTAAACTGGGTGTGTCTGGTTTGGCAAATTGTGGGCAGTTCTGTTACTCTTGTCCCCTCCCCACTCCAAGACTTCCTCAGACCAAAGAAAACAGGCTCCTTGGCGAGCAGCCCGCTCCCCAAGCCTGACACCACCCCTCCCCTGGCTGGCCTCACGGTCGACTCCTGCAGTGCGCCCAGCCTCCCCCACCCCCGCGTGAAGACCTGAGATTGAGCGTGGGTTTCTGTTCTCCACCAACTCTGCAGCAAGGGCCCTGCCAGAGGCTGCGCTTCCTGCCGTCTTCCCGCTCCCAAGTAGAGGCACCTAGACAGAGATTCGGTTTCCGGTTTCAAGGCAAGTCGAACCAAGCACGCTGGATGAACGCGAGTCTGTCCATTAGCTCGGCCTCGCTTCCTTCCGTTGCCAGGTCTCAACGTTCCTCGGTGGCGAAGCGGCCAGGAATCGGTCGATTTGCATCTTAAGACCTACGGGTAACGCTTCTGGAGTGGGGAGTTTTATTTAGCAACTGCTTGAGCTTGTGTACGGGGTCGGGAAGGAGGTGGAGCTGACCCCAATAGGGCTTTCGGAGAGTGGGGCGTGAGTGGTGCCCACCGCCACGCTGACGCCCCGGGCCTCCAGGACGGCAGACAGCAGCTGCTGCTGCTGCTGGCGCAGGGCGTCGGCGATGAGCAGGGGCAGGGAGTGGAAGCTGGCCGTCAGGTGCTCCAGCTTGGACTCCAGGCTGCCGATCTGCTTCTCCAGGTCCTCGCTGCGATCACTGAGTTCCGTGATCAGGTCGTACATGACATTCTGCATCTGTGTGTGAGGACACAGGACGGAGAGATGAGAGGACAGGTCAGCACGGGAAAGCTGAGCGCGCCCTGCGTCACGGGAGAGTGACGTCCACACCTGCCTTGTCTGATCTGGCCGGGGAAGGAGGGACCAACGTCCTTTTTGGGAGATGGGGCAGCTGAAGGGGCACATTTTTTTCTTTCTTATTATAAAAAACAATATGTACTAATTACACAGTGTTATTAGAAATCCTGTATGTACTGCGTATTCTCTGTTGTGTGTGGGAGCTCAATGGTTGATCTAAAAGCACAAAGAGTAAAATGATGAGGGGCTGAGATGAGCCGGGCAAGGAGAGAGGGGGCTGAAAAGAGGCACCCCCCACCCCGGGGCAGCCGGCGGGAAGGTGCTTCAGCGACCCGGGGTGCAGGGGCGGCTACAGTTCTTAACAACCTCCTACACATTTGGGGAGGACCAGGAGGGCCTCCAACATGAAGAAGGAGGGGAGGTGATGGGTGCAGCCGTGAGGAGGCTTCCAGAGCTCTCAGAGGGCGTGGGTTTGAGTCCTGGCTCGGCTTCAGATCCAGCTTCCCGCTGATGCTCACCCTGGGAGGCTGCAGGCGATGGCTCCAGTGGTTGGCTCCCTGCCACTCACGTAAAGAACCTGCACTGAGTTCCCAGCTTCTGGCTTCATTTGGGGAGTGAACCAGTAGATGACAGCTCGCTCTCGCTCTCTCTCCCCCCTCCCTCTCCCTCTCTCTCTCCCTCCCCCTACCTACCCCCTCCCTCTCCCTCACTCTGTGTCTTTCTGCCTTTTAAATAGATCAAATAAACAAAAATTTAAATATAAGGAATGATAATGAGATGGCAGTGCTGGTTACCCTGATTGATCAGTTATTAAAATATCACACAATTCCCTGCAGGTACAAGGTGTCTTCCAACAGTTTATGGAAAACATTGAGGGAAAAAAAAAAAAACATGCACAGATTTCAAAATTTTTTGCACCAAAATAAAATGATCTTTTAATCCAATTTTCCCTTTTTTTCTTTTTTCTTTCTCTCTCTCTCTCTCCGCTCTTTCTTTCTTTCTTTTTTTTTTCTTTTGTTTTTGTTTTTGTTTTTGGACAGGCAGAGTTACAGAGAGAGAGAGAGAGAGACAGAGAGAAAGGTCTTCCTTCCGTTGGTTCACCCTCAAATGGCCACCAGGGCTGGCGCTGTGCCGATCCGAAGCCAGGAGCCAGGTGCTTCCTCCTGGTCTCCCAAGCGGGTGCAGGGCCCAAGCACCTGGGCCATCCTCCACTGCCCTCCTGGGCCACAGCAGAGAGCTGGACTGGAAGAGGAACAACCGGGACCAGAATCTGGTGCCCATATGGGATGCCGGTGGCGCAGGTGGAGGCCCAACCAAGTGAGCCACAGCGCCGGCCCCTTAATCCAATCTTCCATAAACTTTTTGAAGTACCCTCATACGTACAATTAAAGTTAAAAAGAATCTTTTAATTTAAAAAAGAGGGGCACAGTAGGTTAATCCTCCGCCTGTGGATTGCGGCCATTTGGGGAGTGAACCATCAGGTGGAAGACACCTTTCTGTCTCTCCTTCTCATCGTCTGTAACTCTACCTCTCATATAAATAAATAAAATCTTTAAAAAATAAAATAAAAAAGAGAAAGTATGTGTAAAGGAGAAGGGGCAGCGCCTTTGCCTTCAGAGACACTCTAACCTGTCCCCGCGCTCTTATCCCACACACGGGCTGCTGGCACCTAAAGAGTCAACAGCAGACACTGGCAGGGAGCGGACAATGCAGCAGACTCACAGTTAGCAGGCCGGGTTCAAGTGCAAGTCTGCAGCTCACTAACCATATGCCCTCTGTCAGGTCACTTAACCTCTCTCAACCTTGGCCTCCTTATAAAATTGGAGTTAATCATAGCCACACACACTTATGAGTTACTGGCCCTCCCCACCCCCTGGCTTCAACTCAGCAGCCAGAACGTAAAATATAATTGACTTCTCGGGCGTAATCCTCAGCCAAAAGGAGCTGCCTCGCTGAGGGCCGGCTCTCTCCTCCCTGGGCAAGGCGCAAGGACAAGGCCACGGTCACGGCCATGCTGCCTGATACAGGGCACCCTGGGAGGACCCTGCTGTCTGGCCAAGGCCCTTGTGGACTGGATCACAGCTGAAGCCAAAGGGTCTTCTGACAGATTCTGCCCCCTGCTGCCCCAGGAGCCCTCCTGCTCTCAGCAGTATGCCAGGGCTCGTGCCCCAGACACCCCACAGCCTCTGAGTGGGTGTGCACATCCTGGTCCACATGGCAGTCATCTCTCTCCTAGCAAACTCAGCAAGGCCACCCAGGCTGTGGGCACAGACCCGGTAGTAAGCCACACACAGGCTCCATGGAGGCAGCAGCAGGGCTCCAGGCTGGTGCGGCTTGATCAGAGCCCCTGCCCGTCCCCTCAAGCCAGAGCGCTGTGGCTCTTAGGGCTGCTGGTGAGCTGCCAGGGACTCCCACTCCTATTCTCCCTGAAATTTCAAGTTACTCCAGGAAGGTGTGAGAACTGTCGGTGTTCCCAGGGGCCAAAAGCAGCCAGAAATACAGCAAGAGAAAAACACAGGCGGAAAAGAAGGTGGCAAAATACACGAAGCCAGAAGCGGGGAGGGGTCTGAACACACCACACGTTGCCAGCTGACCACATGCCCCATGGGGAATTCACTGGGCCAGCACAAGGCGGTGGTAGGAGGACGGCGCCTGTCCCATGCACTCTGTCACTGACAAGGCTGGACACTTCCTGAGGACGCCCTGGAGGCTGGGGTGACTTCTTCACTCACGAACGGGCACCGGCCCTCCCGGAGGTGCACCTGGTGCTGAACGCGTGTGGTCACGGGGCTGCCCTGGTGAGGTCGGGCTCGGAGGGCAGGCCCCAGCGCCAGTGTGTGCCGGCTGCCCGGCCTTGGGAAGAACACTCATCCCATCTGACGTTCCTAGTCAGAACTGCCATTTGCAAAACCTTTGTAGTTGACAAAGCGTCCTCGGATTTCAGTACAGGAGCCTGGGATGGAGGCGAATTCGGGATGGAAACCACCGGACACAGGCCAGCCCCTCCAGGCTCCGCCAGGCTCCCAGGTAGTGATTCAGAATGGAAAGACTATGCGGAGGCCACGCCCAGATTCCTAATCTAGGGGACCAAAGGACTGGGTGGGGAGGGGGTGAGGTGGAAGCACTAGAAAGAGCAGGGAGCAGGCAGCGTGATTGCCCTTGCTCTGTTGCCTGGTGACCGGGTGGGGGGGCGGGTGGGAGGGGCCAATGTGAAATGTGCTAGGCTGCTGCCTGGGCCTTGGGCCAGTCTCCTGGGAAGGACAGGGCTCACCTCCTCTCCAGCCCTCCAAGCCTGTCCCCCCCCAACAACACTCTGCAGGGTCTTCCCTTAACCCTTTCCTGCACACTCCTTCTGGGCAGCTAACGGCTCCCCAGGTGGCGAGAGCAACTCTCCTGCTGTCTGAGGGTTTGCTTCACACGCCCTGCTCTGCAGGGTTCCCTCTCTCTGAAAGGCCTGGGGGGGCACTTCAGAAAGGCAGCCCGGCACAAAAGCTGGCCACGCCCAGAGTTCCCGTGTGACAGGGTGGCACAGCACTCACTGCTGCTCTTGGAAGGAGCACTTGGGGCCGGCACTGTAGTGCAGCCACTTAACCCACTGCCTGTGATGCCGGCATCCCCTGTGAGTGCTGGTTCGAGTCCCGCACGCTCCACTTCCCATCCAGCTCCTGGCTGGTGTGCCTGGGAAAGCAGCAGAAGATGGTCTGAATGCCTGAATGCTTTGGCCATGCCGTCTATGTGGGAGACCCGAATGGAGTTCGGGAGTGAATCAGCAGTTGGAAGATCTCTCTCTCCCCTCACCCTCCTTCTCTCTCTCTCTGTAACTGCCTTTATAAATCTTTCAAAAAAGTAAAAGAAGGAACACCTTTTAGGGCATTGCATTGGGCCATTCCTGACGCTCACAGGATGGGCCCCCAGACATTCTCGTCCTATAAAACCTTCACAGTCACAGCTGATTGGCCCAGGGGTGGGCACACGTCTCATACTGGCCAATCATCTCATCTCTTCTGAGGCTTTACCATTAAGACCAGGGGCAGGCTCTGGCGTGGCAGGTAAGGTGGTGCTTGGGACTCCCACACCCCACATCAGAGACCGTGCGCCCAAGTCCCATTGTGCTCCCACTTCCAGCCTCCTGCTGACGCACGCCTGGGAAGCAGTGGCGATGGCGCAAGTGGCTGGGTCCCTGCGTCCACATAGGAGGCCTGCATGGAATCCTCAGCTCCTCACTTCAGCCTGGCCCAGCCCTGGCTGTTGTGGGCAATTGGGCAGTGAATCAGCAGATGGGAGCTCTCTGTTTCTCTGTCTCTGACTTTCAAATGAAGAGAAACAGAAAGAAGTCTTTACCTGTGGCTAAAATATAATACACCTCTCTGCGCTGGAGAGAGGTGGCACAGAGGGCCGCGGGAAGGAGGTGAAGTGGGCATGTGGACAGGACGGGGCGAGGCAGGGGAGGCCATGTCCCTGGCCGGTGCTGGCCAGTTCTCTCCTGGAGCCCCACCAAGGCCTGCTTTGAGGTTCTGCCTAGAGAGAGGCCCCCTCATACCCTTAGGATGAATTCCTCGGTTTTAAACCCAGGCGCAGTGCATTTCTGATATTGGAACCCCCACCCAGGCCTCCCTGAAGCCTCCCCACCCCCGCCCTCAGGAATCCCGAGCTCTACCTGAGCTTCCCCCTGAGCTTCCCACCGCCCCAGCCTTCTCCCCGCAAGCCAGGCCCCTTGCTGCCCGGCTACGGTGCTCACAGGACCACGAGGCCCTTTCCTGGGCTCCATCCCCTCCTGAATGCAGCGCCCACACGTGGCCCCCCACCCAGGCATCTCTGATTGCTCCCTCTCTTCAGAGGGAGTGGATTTGCTCACCACCAGGGTGTTCTGCCAGCCCGGCCCTGGGGATCCACCCTGGCCTCACAATGTCTATCTAGAGGCAGCCAAGAGAAGGCGCCAGGAGGGGGAGACCCGTTCTGCAGTGGCGCCACCCCTGGGCTCCCGGGCAGTGCAGATTTCAGGTCCCTCTGCTGCGGGCTCGCAAGAGAAGCGACTTCCAGATGGTGCTTACTGGGGTTCAGAGAAACAAACGCGGGGTGGCCCAGGGCTGCCAAGGGAGGGCTGTCTTTCCAGTGTCCTCGAGCTCATCACAGGCTGCTCCCCCCCCCCCCAGGAAGTAAAGCAAGGCGCCCCCACCACCGTCGCGTATCTGGGCCTGGAAGAACTTGGTTGTGAAGACGCAGGGCAGTGGATTCCCATGACACTGGCAAAGCACAAGGTTGGGAGGTGGACCTCGGCGCCCGCCCAGCAAGACGTGACCCCCTCAGGACCGGTCCTCGTCAACATGCCCCACCCCCAAACAAGCTCCTGCTCACCCTGAGGAGCCCTTGAGGCAGAGCCAGTGAAAGAAGATCCTCAGAAGAAGGAGCAGGCCGGCTACCTCATCCCAGCAAAGAGTACAGGCCGGCTACCTCATCCCAGCAAAGAGCATAGGCCGGCTACCTCATCCCAGCAAAGAGCAAGCTGAGTTGTTTCATGGGAGAAGCAAATGCCAGGTGTTACAACACAAGAAGGTACATTGGCAGGCTGCAGATGTAAAACATCTGAACCTAGATCAACACGCTTAACAATTTATTTGAAAGGCAGATGGACAGAGAGAAGTCTTCCATTTGCTGGTTCACTCCCCACATGCCTGCAGCAGCTGGAGCCGGGACAGAGTGAAGCTGGGAGCCGGGAGCTCCATCCGGGTCTCCCGGGTGGATGACAGGGACCCAAGCACTTGATCGATCACCTGCTGCCTCCCAGAGTGCACAGTAGCAGGGAACTGAGTCAGAAGCAGAGCTGGGCCTCGGGCCCAGGCACTCTCCCGGGGATGTGGGGGTCCCGAGGGGCAGCTTACCTGCTGCAACAAATGTCTGTTTCACAGATTGTTATTTAAAGATTCATTTATTTGAAAAGCAGTGACAGAGAAAGAGGGAGAAACAGAGAGATCCATCCACTGGTTCACTTTCCAAATGGCCTCAACAGCGAGGTCTGGGCCAGGCTGAAACCGGGAGCCACGATCTCCATCTTGGTCTCCTAGTGGGAAGCTTGGATGGAAAGTGAAACAGGCAGGACTTGAACTCAGCTCTCCAGTATGGGATGCCAGCACCATAACTGGTGGCTTACCCCACTGCACCACAATGCTGGCCCCCTGTGGATTATTTCTTAACCAAGGAGGAATCGCTGTTTGCTTTCCTGGCACCTGAGAAGTCTAGATGCCAGCGTCTGAGAACTCTTTAGGGTGTCTGCCAGTTCTGCCACTCACCTTGGAAAGGTCTACGAGGGTGTTGGCTTGGTCACTCAGCTTCCTCTGCTCCATCTTGACGCTCCTCAGTCTGCAGGGAAGAGTTGTGACAGCCACACCCTTTGAGTCCATGCTAAGGTTCAGCCCCACCAGCCAATTCTACAGCCCCATCAATCACTCGATGTTGAAACCTGGCATTGGGAACTTGAACACAGGAAACTGACAGAACCACGGCCCCCGGGAAAGCCAGCTCCTGTCGCCATATATGCTTGCTCACATCACTCTCATTTCCTTGCCTTTCTCAGGTCACCGCCTGCCTTCCTGACCTTTGCCCAGGCTGTGCCTCCCATATTGGATGCTCTGCTTGCAGCCCGGAAAATGGTCTCCCAGACCCCCAAGTCAAAACCAGTGCTTTCATCCTGAGCTTCTCCATTACACTGAGAAGTGTTTCCTCTCCCAGAGAAAATGTCAGGTGATTTTGATTGGTATTGCCATGCCTGGTGCATGCATGTGGGTCTGTGTGTATGTATGTATGTGCATATGTGTCTGTATGTCTTTGTGTCTGTGTGCATGCGTGCTTATGCATGCATGTGCACATGTGTCTCTGCGTGCATACATGTCTGCATATGTACATGCATGTCCCGTGCACGTGTCAATGTGCACATGCATACATGTGTGCACACGTGTCTGTGTGCATGTGTATGTGAGTACATGCACACATGTCTGAGTACACATGTATGTGTGTGTGCATATGTGTCTATGTGTCTGCACGCATGTGTCTGTGTATGTCTGTGCAGAAGCTCGAAGGCTCTCCACGTCTCTCCCGCAGCCGCAGGCTGCCCCCAGGTTGGCCGTGGCCCTGGGTACTCACTGGTGGATAGCCTGGAGGAACTTCCTCTGGTGCTTCCTGACCTTGGCGTGGTCAATCTTCTTCAGCAGCTTCGTGTGTTTATAGATGAGCCACGTTTCCCGCAGGACGTTGGCTGCAGCATTCTTGATCTACGGAACAGTAAATAAGGCAGCCTGCTATCAGGTTAATTGTCTTGGGTTCCCGGAACAGGCTTTTCATGCCTGCCGCTGCAGCTACCGCGTAAGGCAACGCTGCTGTGGCGCTCTCCTTTTTCATCAAAATCACGGAAGTCCTAGAAAAGGTGATGAAAATACATCTCTTATTAATCCTCTCCTGGCCACAGCAGAGCAGAGCATGGAGAGCAGGGGTACATCTACTCCCCTTCCTTAATGATTTCAGCTCCGCCTCCCAGCTGCCGTTGCCAGTGATATATTTAGACAGGTGGCATTAGCGAGACCTGGAGCCCTGGCTACCTTCTGGGTAGGTAAGTAGAAGCCACCGCTGCCCCCTCAGATGCACGGCTCCCTGCCTTCCCTGAGACCCCCAGTCAGCGCCTAGGGTGCCTTTCTTGGATGGAGAGCGGGGACGGATTTCCTACCAGTGGAAGATTTTAAAAGGCTTTTCTTGCAAGAAATGTCTTTCCCACCAACTGGAGCTCTGGGGAGCTGCGAGTCTGCTGCTTCCTTCCCCGAACGAACAGCCAAAAACATTCACGCTGCGGTTTCGCATGTAAATGGAATTGGCATCAAACCCAACTCGTTCTGAAGCCCTGTCTGACAAGCGGCGAAGAGTGTTAGGTGTGGAACCAGAGCTGCCTGTCTCCCAAGGCTGGCTCCTCGGCTGCGCACCGCACGCACTCGCTTCCACAGACCATGCTGTCACCTGTTGACATGGAAACCACCGCCGTCCCCCGGCTCACGGCGGAGCGGAGACACATCAGTGGCTTCCAGATGGCAGGGGACAAAGTTTGAAGCCAAACACAGACATCTTCAGCAATTAGCAAGGCGAGCGAGCGAAAACATTTCTTATGCAGCACAAGCTCAACAGATCTGTGATGACCCAGCCCCACCGCCGGCAGCCACGCACGCTGGCGCAGGTCCCTGCGCCTGGGGCCCGGAGCTGCGGCGGCCAGGCCAGCAGAACTCAGCTACTCGCCAGAAAGGGTTTTAGTCACACTGCAGCGTCCAGACCTGCTTCCTCAGACTGACACCGACAGATGGGACGTTGTTAAAACGCTGAGACGTGTGGGAAGGCCTAGGCTGATAACTTGTGTGTGTACGTGTGTGTGTGTATGTTTTAAAAAATTTATTACTGAGGCTGGATTATATTTTTCATTGGCGCTGAAGTGATGTTTTTAAAAGAACAGCTAAGTCTTCTCAGAAATGTCTAAGTGACATAAATATTGCTTTTTTGTTCAGTAAAAACCCACTGTGAACATGCTTCTAAAGGGCTTAATTGCCCACCCCTGGGACTTAGCTGCCTGAAAGGAAGCAGGTGGCCGTGAGCAGACACTGAAACAGTGGGCGTGCGGCGAGCAGCGGCAGGCACGGGGAGGGCGGGCCGTGGGGGAACCCGGGCCGCAGTGCACAGCGGCCCCCTGGCGAGGGAGGCGACCCTGAAGGGAAGCCTCTGTCCCCGTGGAAGCTGTGCCGCCGGGAGGGCCACGCTGCCACGGGGCTTCTTCAACCTCCCAGAGCGCCTCCCAGCGAGCCAGCAGGAGACACCCCGGCCCGGCTTCCACGCTCGGCAGAGGCCCGGCTCCACGGGCCTCCTCCCCCCGGATGCTGAGAGAGCCACGCGGCATCACAGCGGACAGGCCTGGGACCGTGGCCGTGGTGTTGGTGTGGAGCACACATGTGAGGCTGGGAAGCCTCGGGTGACTCTGCTCTGTGAGGTAGTCGACATTTTCAGAGCGAATGCTTCATTGTCTAGAGTGTAGGAAAAAGCAGGCCCTACCCTAAGGGTTGCAGTGGGGCCCAGACAAGGCCACGTTGGTGCGGCAGATGGAGCTGAGGGTAATGGCCAGCATTTGCCAGGGGCCAGGCAAAAGATCTGAGTACTTCCTCTGTATCAAGTCACTCATCCATTCTTCAGGGCAACCCTATGGGGCAGCTGCCACTATTGTTCCCATTTCACAGATGAAGCGACTGAGGCACAGCCCAAGTTGGGCAAGCGGAATCAACATGGATTGGAGTGCTATACGAATTGTAGAGCACTGCACAGATACTGGCTGTCATCTAGCCCACAGCCACCTCCCCCCACCGCCTTTGGAATCAGGAGACAAGGGCTTCAGAGCTGGGCTGCGAGGCCAGAATCACACAGCTAGCTAATGGCAAAGTCAAAACAAGAGCCAGGGCCCCGCAGCACATAAGGTTTTCCCAGGGTCTGAAGGAAGACCTGATGACATTTCATCTCACACAGACAAAATGACTTCCTGTTTTCCAGGATCCAGGAATTGGAAAGGAGATCAGAATTTATTTCCTTAGTCATCACGGCCCTCACTTAGCAACGTGACAGAACACAGAGTCCAGCTATTGCACTTAACTCCAGCCCAAAGGGAACACTCGGAAGCCACGGCGCGGTGCAGCGCAGCGCGGGCAGCTGGGAGAGGCCGTCGCGTCATCGTTACAGGTTTGAACAGGAGGCCCCTGCATATCTGGAAAGTGAAGTTAAATGCAAGCCCTGTGCTGACCCCGAAATTAATTGCCAGCAAATGGCCTGGCACAAAGCTAAGTGGATCAATATCTGCAAGAGAAAAAGAAATAGGCTTTTAACTGCACGGCGCCTTCTCTGGTGGACAAGGCTGTTGTGTCCCGGGTCTCCCGCCAATTCACCTGGCTCATTGCTCTGTGCATCACCGGAGCGGGGCGCACACGAGGTCACACATCCCTCCTGGCAAGTGTGGGACGGCCCCGTGCACCCTTCCTGGAGCTTTCCAGGTGGGCAGGGGACAGGCTGGAAAGAAGCTCCCAGGGTGCGGGAGTGGGAGGGGCGGGGCTCGGGATGGGAGCAGCACACTGGCAAGGCTGGCCTGGACAGGACGGGTTCAGAAGGCTTCAGGGACATTTGTGTGTGGGAGGCCAGCTGCCTCCCCCTCCCCAAACCCCCATAAACACTCTATCTGATTGCTTCCTGGGGGGGTCCATTAACTCCCACCCCCAAAAAATGGATGTTTCCACTCTGATGGGGGCCAGAGCCTGGGCTCTGTGGTCCACGACCTTTGGGGACAGCCGAGAGACCCCCAGGCCTGGGCAGGATCTTGCAAAGCACAGTGGTGGCAGAGAGCTACTGGACGCTCGCTCTGTGGCAGGCCCTGGGCGGGACACTTGGGTCTCCGTTGTCTCATTAACCCCCAGAAAACCTTGACAAGTAGGTGAGATCCTGGGCTCCACCCGGCACCCATCACGGAACTGAGGCTCACTTTGCTCACGTGTTCACAGAAAGCATCAGACACTGTTGCTGGAAGTGAACATGCTCTGATGGACAAGCCCGTGGCATTCCTGCCCACAGGAAGTTTATGGTCTTGGGCTGGGGGTGGCGGTGGGGGTGGTGCACATGGGATGCAGGTTGCAACACTGCACCAGGCGAATGCTTGGGCTCCATCTCCATGGCAAGACACGCAGGACTAGTAAATTCTAGAGCCACCTGAGTAGTGTCATGTTTAACAGGTATTGGTACCTTTCAGTGCTTCAGAGGAACATGAAGGCAGGCACAGGGCTAGAGAGTGCACGTGTGCTGTGCTGCGGAGCTGCTGAGTGGAGTTGTTGGGCTGGCAAATGAGAACACACTCCCAGCAGCAGCAGGGAGCCTGGGTGCCCTGCACCTCCATCCCCTGCCTCCAGGGAGTGTCGGCTTCTTTCTCCCCCCTCAACAAGAGGAAACAGCAGAACACATGTTTGTTCCCTGAGCTCTTGGCCCAGCGTCCCAGGCCAGCAGCAGGCTCTGGCCTCCTCTCTGCCACTCAGTATGACAGGGGCCCTGTGAGTTGCAGGAGGAAGCTGGAGAGGGGTGGAAGGAGCTGCCTTCCAGGGTACCCCCACGTGTCCAGCAGCCTCAGGGAGCCCTGGAGAGTATTCCAGAAGCCCCGCTGGCAGACCCCCGGGAAGAAACCACTGGAGCTGTGCCCAGGAAGGAGTGCCCTGCCTGGAGGGTGCCTGGGGGAGAAGGGGGCCCGATCAGGGCTGGACCACTCCAAGCAGTTACACAGTTGAACTGGGACAGCCTGAGTGATGGTAAACATGGCAATCGCAGAGCCAGCAGGCCAGCCCTGTCTTCAGACGCCCGTGGTGCCCTGTGCCCACAGGACCGGGAGGGGGCTTGGCCGCCTCCCCATCTGCCAGTGTGGACTTCCTGCAGCTTCCCACAGCCACCCTCTTTCACACCCTACTTACCCCACCTCTCCTACTTCTCCATTGCATCACACACTTCTGCCTCACCAGGAGCCCCCTCTGCGCTGGGAACTGGGGACTCTACCCTGTGTCGGGCAAGGAACTGTGGCGAGGCCAGAGGTATTTCTGTGGTTCCCAGTGAGGTAGCGAGTGGCAGGTAGCTCTATAATCCGTTCCTGGGATGCTCTGGCTCTTCTCGCTGCAGGCTGGGACCCCAGCCACCAGGGATAGTCCCAAGGAACTGAGCTGCCTGCTAGCCTGGGGACACACGGGCTCCTGGGTGGGATCTGCCCTGACACACCCAGCCGGGCTCCTCCTGGGCCCTCTCCGGTCTCAGCGTTGTCGTCGGGGCTGGACTGGCTCAGCTCTAGGTGTCCTTCCAGCTCCGGTGCACGACGTTCTGTGATGGTGTTTAAGGGAAGACTGTGCCCAATCCATCTGGGACGGAACCCTGGCGGCTGATAGAATGTACAGTCCTCTCTCAGGGAGAATTAGCATTTCTGATTTTAACCGCTTAATTGGTTATCTGATAAATGTTAAAGAGATAAAGACATGTTCTGGGAATCTACTGGTGGCCAGCCAGCTGTGGGCCACGGGCGAGTGCACGCTGGCCTCACTCTTCATCACTGCCATGGCAACGGCCACCGCTGTTCTGCCCACAAAATGCCTCTCCTAAGAGTAACCTTTGAATCAACACGCAGAGAAGGGTTTCTTAGTATGATAAAACTTTGATGTATGTTCATGATTAAAGAAAAATGTGGGTGCAGTATTGTGACCTGGTGAGTTAAGCTGTCACCTATGGCACTGCCATCCCACATAGAGTGCAAGTTCAAGTCCCGGGTACTTGGCACTGCTGATCAGCTCCTGCTAATGTGTCTGGGAAAGCGGCAGAGGACGGCTCAAGTGCTTGGGCCCTTGTACCCACGTGGGAGACCTGGACTGAGTTCCTGGCTCTTGGCTTTGGCCTGGCCCAGGCCTGGCTGTTGCAGACATCTGGGGAGTGAATCAGTGGATGGATTATTGTCTTTATGTCCTTTTGCCTTTCAAATAAATATATAAAATTTTTTTTGACAGGCAGAGTTAGACAGTGAGAGAGAGAGAGAAAGGTCTTCCTTCCGTTGGTTCACCCCCCCTGCAAGTAGCCGCTATGGCTGGCACATTGCAGCCGGTGCGCTGTGCTGATCCAAAGCCAGGAGCCAGGTGCTTCCTCCTGGTCTCCTATGCAGGTGCAGGGCCCAAGGACCTGGGCCATCCTCCACTACACTCCCTGACCACAGTAGAGAGCTGGACTGGAAGAGGAGCAACTGGGACAGAATCTGGTGCCCCAACTGGGACTAGAACCCCGGGTGCTGGCGCCGCAGGCGGTGGATTAGCCTATTGAACCGCGGCACCAGCCTAAATATATAAATCTTTAAAGGAAGATTTAAAATTTTTTTTTTTTAGCACTGTTGAATAGGTACTGAGGGCTGAGGCGGGTGGCATCAAGGTTTTTGAGCCTTGTTCAGGGCTACATCTGAGGTCCACAGGGAAACCACGTGCAGGATGACAGGGGCAAAGGAGGCCCCAGCGAGGGGCAGGCAGCAAGTCCTTGTGCTGCGAAAAGGCTGGGCAGAGGCCGGGCCGGGGCTGGTGTGCACCGACAGACACAGCGAGCTCCAGTCCGGCCCGGCGAGTGCTCAGGCCCCAGGGCACAGACGGGTCCGAGGTCGCGCTCAGTCTTCAGTGTGGGAGACAGGAACACGGGCATTGTCACAGCAGACCAGGGAAGTCCGGGCAGGGGACTCGTTTAGAATAGGTATGAGTTTGGCTTTGGTCTCGCTCACTGATTTTTGTGGGATGTCACAAAGTAGGGCCAGGAAGCTTTGCAGCAAGGAGGAGGAGGGATGACCTGGGCCAGGTGCACAGACCTCCTGCCCATGATGCCTCTGATGCCAAGCGTGCATCAGTGTGGGCGGCCCACACTGCTTTCCATAAGAAGTGCCTCTCTGAGGGCAGCCGGTCCTCAGAGGTTAAGTGTCAGAACGAGGACCTGCTCTTACCTTCGTGGTGTCCCCCGGGAGTGACCTCCTCGGTGGGCATGTTTGCTTCTATGAGACAGACACACGGGGACATGGAGCACTGAGGGGCAGAAAGGATGGGCTCTAGGCTGCTTTTTACAGTCTTTGTCATTTACTGATACTTCATCTGGGAGCCCAGAGGTTAGCAATAAGTTACAATTATAGAATAACCACGGCAGTGACATTGCAAAGTCAGCGTGGGAAGATCTGATTGCATTAAATACAGAGATGACGGTGCCACCAGGGTTGATAAGTTATACAAGCGAAAGACAAGCCCTGGGATTCAGGAAAAGCAGAACCTCGTTCTTACCTGGTGCTGTCAGACCTCCCCTCCCCACAAATAAACAAAAACAGTACTCTCTTATGGTAAGTAGAGGCTGGGCTGAGGCCACGGTGGCGAGGCCACGGTGGCAAGACACGTAGGATTAGTAAATGCTAGAGCCACCTGAGTATTGTCATTATTAACAGGCATTGAGCCCTTTCTGCTTTGGCGTTTGAAGGCTGCAGGCTCTGGTGGGAGATTGCTTTTATCTTTTATCCACTAATTGTCCGCTCTGAAGGGGCTCACCATTCTGTGGCTATCCCCTGCTTCCTGCTTGCAGCTCTCTGAGAATTCACGGAGAGCCTGTGAGCAGACAGAGCTGGGCATCTCTTTGATCCACGCACAACTCCAGCTGCACGCAACAGCTACTGGAGAGGACGGGGAAGGGTAGACCAGGGTCCTCAAGGGGAAGTCAAGGGGTCTTCGTTAGTGGGCTGGTAAAAGTGAGCTCAAACCAGGGCTGGCCAGGGTGGCACGCAGCGTCATTACCCTGAAGCTTATGTAAAAGAACCCAGTCCTGCTGGCTTGGAATATCGCCCCTCTGTAAGCACCACTTTTGTGGTGTTTGCTTCTCTGGGAGCAAACATTAGGTATTAAAGGGACATTTCAACAGATTTCCGTGCTCTCAGCAAAGTGAGACGTTATTGGATTAAAAAGGGGCCTTGGTACTCGCGGGTGAGCAATACATATTTGTTGATTTGATTCTCAGTTCTCTTCACAAAGGAAGTGGACTTGAAGAGGATTTTGGAGAAATAATTTTTTGAAAGATTGAAATTAGCCACCACAACCTCATCTCCTACAATTATGTTGCAGAAAAATTGTTTATTTGCCTGGCTTATGAGGGAGCTGGCTTTTCTTGGCTTTATTTTCCCCTAGTGTCTGATTTAGTGGGTGAAAAATGGAGAGGACGAAAGAATAACATGAAACACCAACTATATTCTTGTTTTAAACAAGCAAACCAGAATCCACGGAGACTGGTAAGGAAATGCTCCCCTCTAGCCTGCACCTACTTTCTTTCTTCTTTTTTTTTTTTTTTAACTTTTATTTAATGAATATAAATTTCCAAAGTACAGCTTATGGATTACAATGGCTTCCCCCTGCAACCTACTTTCAACTCAGTGGAACCCCACTAAATTGTCCTGGGGTGATGCGTGCGAGTGTATTTGCGTGCATCTGTTCCGAAACTCCCGTGATTTCTTTGATACCGATTTCACAGGTGCGTGGATCAGAAGGTACTGAAGGGGCCAGGCGGCGGGGTTCCAGGTGGGGCCCAGCAGGCCTTCCTACTCAGCCCTCTTCAACTCTGCCATCTTGATGCTACACAGTATGCTTTCCTTTTTCTAAATATTTATTTATTTAAGAGAGAGCGAGAGAGTGAGAGAGCGAGAGAACTCCCATCTGCTAGTTCATTCCCCAAATGCCTGCAGCAGCTGGGCCTGGGCCAAGGCTGAAGCCAGCAGCCCAGAATTCAATCCAGGTCTCCCAGGGGGAGGCAAGAAAACCAATTCCTCGAGCCATTACCGCTGCCTCCCGGGGTCTGTTTTGGCAGGAAGCTGGAGTCAGGAGCCACAGCCGGGAATCGAACCCAGGCACCCCATGAGGGACGAGGGTGTCTTCACTGCCGGGCCAAACGCCCTCACATGTGTTTTCTTTTGTACAGCTGATAGCTCAGGGCTTCCATGCGCCCCGTCCACCCCGTCTGCGTGTCAACAGTACAAGAATAGCTGCCTGTACCCGCTCCTTTCAACATCTGTGGAGGCTCTTTAAAGAATCCAATAAATGTAATCAAAGACCAAACAATCAAACACCATAAATAATTCTGCCGAGAAGCTGAAGAGGCCTTGGCAACTGCATTCCCCCACTGCCTTCCCCTGCGAGCGTGCGTGCCGCTCTCTCTGTCACTCTCTCTCTCTCTTTGTTCTCTCTTCCTGCCTTTGTCTATTTCTAACACATTTTTACTGCTCTGCAACATTAATCACTGAATATCTTCCCCAGCTTTCAAAACCCCGGATCAAAATGTGGTGGCTCACGGATCCCTGAACCCACTTCAGTCCTTAGTGAGGCAGTGAGCATGGGGGCTGAGACCCCAGCCCGGGGCCTGTTCTCTCCAGTCTCCAAAAGAAATTCTTGCAGGAAAATCATATGCCTGACCTTCGTTCAGATGCAGTTCTAAAGGATTTTCCATAAAAGCTGTCATTAAGTAAACAGCTCCTGCCTGGAAGGCTCATTCCCCTCTCTTCCAAATGGCCCTTTCCTCCCCACAATTCAGGGCAGGTGTCAGACTTTGCTCAGCTCAATGATCTTCCCCTCCTGCCCGTAAGGGTACAAGTGAGAGACATTATCCAGCAAGGCCGAGAGGGGAAAACCGGATGATGACGTTTTGAGGAACGACATTATCCAGGAACGTGAGCTCCACTGGAATGATTGTGTCCAACGATTTTTTTTTTTTAAAAGGACTCAATTTAGATACATTTCCAATATTGCTTCCAGACCTTCTACAGCCTTCCTAATGAGAACCAGGAAGATGCTGGAGCATAAACATAAACATGGCTTCACGCCGGGGGAATTAGCCGGTATGGCTTCTACCACTGTACGCTATGGATTCAATGACCAGGGACTGTGTCAGGGCTCCCGCAGTGCTCATGCCGAGGGACGGCTTCTTCCGTTCTGCTTGGCCTTTGCTCGGGTCCCCATCTCCCCGGGAGACACGGATACTCGGCCTCTTACCCGTTTGGTGAGCTGGGTGTCCATCATGAAGTTGTGAACGTGCTTCTCTGCTTTGGTGAGTTCCAGCTTCCGGGCCACCACGGCCACCACGAGGGCAGTGCAGCCCGCACCCTGTTGGGGAGGGGGGGACACCAAGAGGACCAGAGGGGAGACAGCACATCAGTAAGAGGCAAGGCTCAAGACCTAACTTGCCCTGTGCCCACTGGAGGGGTTCCCTGGGAGTGGTGTCGGAACTCAAACTTTCTGGCTGGTCCAGACCAAGCCACAAGGCTGTCAAAACCCATCGGGGCCCTGGTCCCCAGCCGCAAGGGGGTCTACCGTGCTCTTGGCTGTGCTGCACAGCTGACCTCTTAGGGACAGAGTCTTCATGGTGCTACCTGCTTCTTAAAGGGGCAGGATACTGGATGGGGCTGAGGCTTTGGAGAGTTAACCAATGGCTAACCACCGGCTCCACTCCTAGGCTGCGCAGCCCGGCAGATGACAGAAGAGCCAGCATACAGGACCACCTTCCTCCATGTCTGTCCCAGCTCCAGACCTGTGGCCCGAGAGACTGGAGCCTGGATGCAATGCCTGCTACATTTGCAAGTTTTCCTGAGAATAATAGGATGAAGACGCCACCCATTTTCCCTAAACATGGTTTCCCAGCGGGAACCTGGTTAGCGTGAGTGTGTGCGCCCGGTGCTCTGCTTGCTCCACAGCTGGACCCTTCTACCTGAAAGTCTAGACTGTGACTCAGCACAGGGAGTTGGAGCTTTCTGGCTTTCACCAGGAAGTTTATGGGTCACGCAAAGAACAACACTTCTGCCTAAGACCAGGATGTTAAGAGAACATACCGAGCACCTGCTGCACCACTTCCAGGCTACGGGGGCGGGTTCAGGGTGGAGAGGAGAGAGCCAGGGTCTGCTTGAGTCACAGAGTGGCAGGACTTCCTTGGCCCCTCCTAATCTTTGGGGTGCACACTTGGCTACTGGGGAAAGGAAAGTGGCCATTCCAGCATCCTGCCGCTGGGTTTGGAATATTCTCCAGCACTGGGCTAAGAGAGAGAATGGAGAATCCGCCTTCCCTGACTCGCCTGGGGCCAATGAGAGGAGTCAGCCCTGTGGCTGCAGAGAGAGGACTCTCCTCAGAGACCACGGCCCTCACCCTGCATGCTGGACCCAGGACCACCCTGGCTGCCACTCGTGGCAGGAGAAGATGCACTCACTAAAGCTGACAAGCTCATCCTCTAGATGCAACCAGAAATTTCTGTTCGCAGAGACGCCAGTGTAGCAGTCTGGGGTCCTGGGATTGACGGGATCGATCAGTGACATGTGGGCTCAGCAGATCTCACAAAACTTACAAGAAATGGAAGGGAATGTTTTCCGGAAGTACCCTAATCTCCCACCGCTGGGAGCAGCCTCCGCGGGGAGACCAGCTCCCTGTTCTCGCTTGCCTGGTCTCTGTCTCTCTCTGTTTCTCCTTCCCCGTGGGCAGCCGGAAGTTTTTGGCTGAATTGGATGGTGCTTTCCCTTCCCCTTTAAACCACCCAGGGAGCAACAAGGTGGGGAGAGCGGTGTCTGCGTGAACCTTCCCGTTCTGACCTCGTTTTCTTCTGTTGCTGTTTTCTTGGCGTCTGTGGCTTACAGGAGACTCTGTGCCCAATTTTCAAAGGATACAGGCCTTGCACAGCCTGGTCTGTGGCTGCAATCCCTTTGGCCAGGCCTCCAGAGGCAGAAAATAACTTAAAAGCAGCCGTCCTGGAGGGCAGATGTGTGCTCTCCTTCCCTGTTCCACACCCAGCTCCAGCCCTCGCCTTTATGTGGCGTTCCAGAAGTACTTGGGGCTGAAAGCCCAAAAAGAGGGATCTGTCATCGTGTTAAAAATGGAACATCAGACGAGAGGGCCTCCCCAGGCTCCCTTGGCTGCCTGGGTCCAGGCAGGCCCTCCCTGAGAGCTGGGGTGCACCCAGCCTGAAGTGGGGAGTCTCCTTGCTCACCATGCCACCTGGGGAACACCAACGAAACAAGCAATGGTCCACCGTCTTGAGTGGACAGGTGGAGTTTCTTGGCATGGACTGCAGCCTGGCCACCTGACCACAGGGGGCTTCTAATCAGAGTGTTTTAGCCAAGGAACAATGAAGATAATGGCCTGCCTGGAGCCAGGTGACACTCGTCAGTGTCTCTCAGCATTCAGACCTTGAGACTCCCTCGAGGACAGCTTTCTGGGGGAGGGTACATTCTCGGCCCCTGATTTCAACATGATCACTTAGCAGTGGCTGCTCTCAAGTTCATTTTTCTTTTAGATAATTCACTGTCTGGATGTAACCAGGAAAGTCACCCTAATGATGCCTCACATGGTCATTTCCATTAAGAGGCAATTGTGAAGACAGGCAGGCAGCAGCAGCAGCCTCCAGAGAGGGATGGGCACAGTGCTGCAGCCAGAGTGAGACGGGGAAGAGGCAGAGAGGCAGAACTGCAGCAGAGAATGAGACAGGGAATACGTTGTGTTGCACTCTCAACAGCAAGAGTCGAAAGGGGCAAGGGTGGGGGGAAGCCAAGGAATAAGAAAAAGGATGGGTTGATGGGATTGAGAGAGGAGGGAAGAACACAGACCCTAAGACTCGAGTCAGAAATTCATGGTCAGGGCCAGTGCTGCGGTGCATGGGTAAAGTCACCACCTGTGATACCAGCATCCCATATGGTGCTGGTTTGTGTCCTGGCTGCTCCACTTCCCGATCTAGCTCCCTGCTAATGGCCAGGGAAAAGCAGTGGAAGATGGTCCAAGTGCTTGGGCCTGTGTTACCTACATAGGAGACCTGGATGGAGCTCCTGACTCCAGCCTGGTTCAGTTCTCTCTCTCTCTCCCTATCTTTCTGTAACTCTGACTTTTGAATAGACAAATAAATCTTAAAAAAAAAAAGAAAAAGAAGAAGAAGAAGAAGGGAAGGGAAAGGAAAGGAAAGGAAAGGAAAGGAAAGGAAAGGAAAGGAAAGGAAAGGAAAGGAAAGGAAAGGAAAGGAAAGGAAAAAGAAATAGAATAAAATTAAGAAAAAGAAAAAAGAAGTTCATGGTCAAGCTTGGCCCTGTAGGGGAAGAAGCGCACCAAGGGATTCCTGCCGCACACACGCTTCGCAGCCCTGCTATGTTCCTCTGAGAGGCGTGGGGACTGCCTGTCGCCGGGGGGCCTCTGGGGACGGTGGGCCTTTATACTCAGACGAACTTATCATTCTGACGGGGCCACGCGGCAGCCAGGGCATGCCTGTGGGAGGCAGCATTGATGGGGGCTGGCTTCATGGAACACAAAGCAGCAGGCACTGGTTAACTGCTCGTGGGAGCTCGTGCCATGCCGTCCTCACGGGGAATCTCAGCAATGGCCGCGGGGCAGAAGGGCCGAGTGAGGAGAGGCTGGCGGCCGTGGGACAGAAAAGGCAAGCAGCTGCTGGCGTGGCTGCCACGGGGGCAGGTCTGTGACTCAGCTTTTCGCCTTGGGATGTGCCAAGTTGCCTGACACCACCCGGATTCTGGGGGTCTGCTCTGCCCAGCTCCTGTTCCAGTGGGGTGGAGCTCTCCCAGGTGCGCAGGAGAGCAGGGAACACAGGGTGAGTGCAACACGGCAGGGAGCGGGAGGGCTGGCGTGGGGAGAACATGCCTAACTCATCCATGACTTGGATCCAATTCGGGGCCCAGCCTCCTCCACACGGGTCCTCCCACTCCTGGTTTCCAACACACATCTTCCAGCTGGAAAACCTTAGAAGCTGGAAAAACACGTATCCCCAGGGGAAAAGGATGAGGTGTTCTTAACCAAAGAAGCATAAAAGAAAATAAAGCATAAATGAAAGTGACAAATGGAGGAGGGCAGCCTGGAGGAGCTACGGTCGGATTCTGTTCTGCGACAGATCCCATGGAACGGCTAAAATAACGCGGACTGGTTTGAAACCAAGGTGTTTGGGAAGAGGCTCGTCTTCTGAAACCGACATGAAGCAGATGTCTTGCTGAGCCCTCTTTTTGCCTCCTCCCCAGATGACTCAATTCGTGCTACCTTTTCCTTCATTGTCACTTTCCGTTTGCAGTTCAAAGAGGCCATCTCTCAGGGGGCCCTGGGGGGTGCTCCTTGTCCCTGTGGACATCTGGAAGCTTTTGGATATTTGGCTGGGATTTGTGAAGGGTCACAGAGCGGGCCCAGCTTTAGGAAGTGGCTGTACTGAAATGCAGTTACCACCATGCAGGCTCTGGGGCCCCAGGGGACTTCTGGGTGACCGCAGAGCCAACAGGCCAGGCCAGGGCACGTCTGACGCTTGCTGTCACGTCCAGGCCTGGGCACTAAGGGCTGTCAGTGTTCTCTCGGCTGCATGGAAACCGTTACCCTGAAAACTGCTCACAGAAAGATGCTGGACTTTGACACATCTGTTCTCCAGGGCGAATGCCCTCCAACGCACCGCGTGTGTGCCAGCAACGTCAAGTTGTTCAGACAACTATATACCCTGCTTAATGGTTGGTAATTACACCGTTACTGGGATTGCCAAGAGAAAACAATGATTAAGACTATTTACAACCCGCACACACAAATCCTTCCCTTCGCTTCCCAGGCAGGCCTTGCCTTGGCCTTCATGGTGTCCATGGCAACCAAACAGGAAGCCCTACCTTCAGCACAGGCACTTGCAGGAATAAAGGGGAGACAGACACAGTGCTGGTTGGGAGGCGGGAGGGGCAGGATCCTCAGCAATGTGAAGTCCCTGAAAGGAGTGACTCAGCGAGAAAAGTGACATTTGATAGAGAAATGCCACCAGGGTTCACGGCTATGGCTGGCCCCAGAGTGAGGCAACCAGCTTCGATTTCTGTAAAAGGCCTGAGAGCAGGCAGAAGCAGCCTGGCTGTGGCTGGAACACAGGGGCCTGTCTCCATGCCGCCGGGGCTTAGGCAGAAGGAGAAGATGAAAGGCAGGTGCTCTGTCTTTCATGTGGAAGGTGGACACCCGTTCCTCCCCATCTGTTTGTTCTTCCGCTTTGATCGCCCTTCCCTCCTCAAGGAGCAAAAATGCCCAGGAGGGCTGTGCACCTTGGTAGCAAAGAAGGGTACTGCCGCGAGGCCACAGCCTGGGGCGAGGGGTGCAGCCTGCTCCACCCAGCCTGGTCACGGCAGAAGCCCTGAGATGCACGGTCCAGGAGCCAGGCAGAATGGCTGGTATTTAAAAATTGCAGGGGCCGGTGCCATGGCTCAATAGGCTAATCCTCCACCTGCGGCGCCGGCACACCGGGTTCTAGTCCGTGTCGGGGCGCCGGATTCTGTCCCGGTTGCCCCTCTTCCAGGCCAACTCTCTGCTATGGCCTGGGAGTGCAGTGGAGGATGGCTCAGGTTCTTGGGCCCCTGCACCCGCATAGGAGACCAGGAGAAGCACCTGGCTCCTGGCTTCGGATCAGTGTGGTGCGCCGGCTGTAGCGCGCCGGCCACAGCGGCCATTGGAGGGTGAACCAACGGCAAAAGGAAGACCTTTCTCTCTGTCTCTCTCTCTCACTGTCCACTCTGCCTGTCAAAAAAAAAAAAAAAAAGATTAAAAAAAATTGCAGGGGCTCCCTGTACAGCCCAGCCTCGGTGGGCAGCAGGCTCCAGGCTGCCTCTAAGGACAAAGCCCACGCCCCGGGTGCGGCTCCTGCAAGGGGCGCGCTGGCCTTCGGGTGGCATTTCCGAGCTTTCTGGTAGGAAGCCGCTCTCCCTGGTTTCCTGGTGACAGCTGGAGCCCTGCCAGGCAGACTCCTACTAAATGCCGGGCGGTGTTTGTTCTAAAGCCTCACACTTACCCGCGATTTATCCCAGCCCCGGCGCTAAGCCTGTTGTCATTAGCTGCCTGCTCACATGGGCTGCCCTGGCTTGGCATCAAAAACGAGGAGAGGGCTGTGTCCAGCCCTGGGCCCACTGGCCCTGGCCTTTCTCTGACCCCAGGGCCTCCTGTGCTCTGCAGGGCCCTAGAGGCCAACAGGACGAGTGGGGTGTGGCATGGGGGCAGCCCCCAGTCACGGGAGGCCTCAGTTCGGACCTGCAGGAAGAGCACAGCCCACCCTTCCCACTGCAGGAAGAAGTGGTGAGAGAGGAAACCCGCAGGGGTGCTGAGAGGAAGGGGTTGCAGCAGCAGCACGGGCGTGTGGGGCAGGGTTGCTTGGAGACCCCGCAGCCCCCGCCTGTCCGCCCCCACCCTCTCCCCGGGCTGAGATGCAGGCTTCTATCTTCCAGCCTCAGCTTCCTCCTCTGCAGAGAGAGCCCCCCTGCTCTAGGATTCCTGGTCAGAGGTCCTGCACCCCAAGCGTGGAGAACGCCCAGGGGGCACCTTCCCCGCTCACACATGGGCATGAGCACTGGTGCTCACAGGCACCTTGATGGAAGGCATTTTTGGTCCTCACAAGCCAGAGAGGAGGGCTGGGCAGGACTTCCATGTCCCACCCCCACCCCCAACACTTCAGAGTGGGCGGTCCTGCAGGTAGCACCTTCCCCGGGGCCACAGTGAGGGGCGGCCATGGACATTCAGACCCTGCTCTGAGTCCCCAGCCCACGTTCTTCTCATACACTGTGTGACAAGGACATCTGAAGGGCGTGGACCTCAGGGAGCACACGTGGGTTAATGGTCGGGGGAGGGGAGCAGCAGAGTGATGGGCCAAGAAACATTGCTTACAAGGACATGGCTTACCTGCTGGGCACCTGGGATGCAGCCACACCATTGCCAGATGCCCGTGCCGGACGGGACTGGGCTCCTTCAGTACCTGGCACCTCAACAACGCATGTGTGGGAACCAAAGCCTGAGCAAGCTGAGAGCTGGCCCAGGGCCACAGGGCCAAACAAAGACCCATGCTGGTGGCCAGCCCAGTGCCTGACACCGGTCCCTGGAGGCCTGCTCAGTGCTGTTTCCTCAGTCCCTCCCTTTGTGAGTTCCAGTTCACCAGAAAGGGTGCCAAGGTCTTTGGGATCCAGGGGACAGGGAAGAGGACAGGGAGAAGATGGGGCAGCTGGCTGGAGTTGGGGTGGGGAGCAGAGGTCAGCCAGCTCCCCCCCAGCCACTCTGCTGGGGCTGTGACTACACCACTAACTACCAGGACCCTGAACCTTGTTCCTGCCCTGACAAAGCTAGCTGAGAAGCGAGCCATGATCGCAGGCTCCACGTGGGCCTTTCTGTGTGCAGGGGGGACATGCTCACAGTCTGCCAGGCAGCAGCTGCCCCTGAGCCCCGGCTGTGAAGGCCCCACTGTGTGTGCGATAAAAGCTCTTGGCAACATTTTGAGGGCAGGGTAGCGGACAGAGCGGGTACTCACCATGATGCCAGTGAGAAGACAGACACCTTTCCCACAGTATGTGTGGGGCACCATATCCCCATAACCAATGGAAAGGAATGTGATGGAGATGAGCCACATGGCACCCAGAAAGTTACTAGTTACGTCCTGCTGGTCATGGTACCTGCCAAGGGGGAAGACAGGAGTTAGTTGATGCCACTGCCACTCTTGGGAGTCAAGGCTGTGACAAACCTAGAGGGGAGAAGGCATGAGATAGCAGTGGCCGTGGCACACACAGGTCTCTAGGATATTGAAGGTGCAGCCACAGTGCCCACCCAGGTCCTGCCTGCAGCACCCTCTTCCCTCCCCCCCCCCCAACCCCAAGCCCTGCCACGAGCTGGGTCCTTGGTCCCAGAGGCAAAATGTGCTGTCACTATTTGCACCATACTGTCGACATCTTTTTAGTGCTGGGAAGATAGCTTTGGGTGAACTCATGCACTAATAAAATGTGAATTTCCCCTTCCAACAGTCTAAATGTATGTGGATGTGATTAATTTGAAATCCCAAGCACCTGGACAGGGAAAAATGTTAAAAAAAAAAAAAATCACCAAACACATTTTCCCATCTCCTCTGAGGAATTTGATGGCCCTCAAAGTCCGCACCTCCGGGCTGTCTGCGGGGAGGCTGTGGCAGCCAGGCTGTTAGGGAGCTGGCTCCAGGGACGCCTTGCAGTGTCCCCAGGGGCTTGCGGCTGCCCTGGTTGGGAGTGACCAGCGGGGGATGTAACACCACCACTCCCTCTCCCGACGCCCGGGGTACCCAACCCAGCCCAGCCCAGGAGGGGCGTCTGCTGAGGACGCAGGCATTTGCAGAAGGTGGCCGGCACCTTGGAGACAATGACCTTGGCCCAAACACACAAGGGTGAGTCAGAGAAGGCGCCTTCTATGGTTCCAGTGCAGCCTTTCCAAAATGCAGGTGCTGCCCACGTGGCTGTTGAAGAGATAGGGCCTTGGAGAGGAGGTCGGGTCACACGCGTGCGGCTGCAGCCCTTACAACAGAGAATCCACGCCACGGCCCACCTTCCTCCACGTGAGGACACACTGACAGGAGCCGTCTGTCCTCACAGGACAGCCATGCCTGCCGCCGCCTGGGTCTTGGACTTCCCAGCCTGCAGAACCGTGACACGTAGATTTCTGTTCTTTGCAAACTACCCGACCTGTGATGCTCTGTCGTGGCACCACAAACAAACCAAGACACAGGAGCAAGGGCAAGGTGTGAGTTCCCCGGGCAGGCCAGGGGACCAGGCATCCTGGGAGGAGAGAAAGCCCACAGCGGGTGGCCAGGCTGCACCTGGCGGGCAGGGCTGGTGAGCAGGCAGTGACCTCTGTGTCTTATCCCGTAGGGAGATCACTTGCTGACACACTCTTCCAGCCAGCCACTTGTGGGCCACAGGACGGGGAAACTGAGACAGGGCCATGGAGAACAGACCGACCTGGCTGGATGGGGCAGAAAGCTACTTAGGAAACGTAATGTACAGCACTTCGTTACTGAGGAGGCGACGATGAGCTAACACGCACACATGTAGGCCTGGAACAAGGAGGCCCTCAGACACTGCTGGCCCCAGTGTCCATCGGGTGGGGTCTGTCCACAGCCCAGGGAGCGATCGGCAAATGCTGCATGTCCTCTCTTTCCCTCCTAGGGCAGGTGTGCAGGGAGGGCTGCGGGCACAGGTGAATCTGGAGATGGGCCTGGAAGGAGGCAGATGCTGTGCCAGACAGAAGAGGGACAGGGCCCCAAAGAGTGTGGCCTGAGGAACACCCTTTATTATGCACCTGCTGTGTGGTGGGTGCTTTGCCTGCAATCGCTCTCATTCTTACAACACTCTTTAAAGTACTTTACAGGTCAGCAACTGGAAGCACAGAGAGGTTGTCCTGCTTGTCCGGGGATACACAGGAAGCAACTGAAGCAAAGCCCAGAAGGCCCTATTGCCACCCACTCAGCACCAGAGAGAAGAAAGTGCCTTGAGGGATGCCTGGCAAGTTCTAGTGAGGGCACCTGGACTTCAGAGGCAGCTGACGAGGTAGCGTTAGAGAGCAGGGGCCAGATTTTTGGAGGGCCTGGAGTTCTAGGAGAAGTTTGGATTTGGATTTCATAGCTTTGGAAGCAATTCTAGTCTCTGAGCAAAGGCGTGATGGGACGGCATGGCTTGCTGGGAGGGCTGAGCTGCAGGTGGTGAGCAGGATGCTTGTGACGATGGAACACGGGGCGTGGGGGGTGGAGGGAGGGGGTGGCCAGGTGAGAAGCAGGCGCGGTCTCCTGAGCCCAGCCCTAGCGGATCCCCTGCAAGCACGTCAGCAGGTCCTGTCCAGCCCCAACTTGAGTCATCCGCCGGCCACGAGTGGGGTGGCATGGACTTTGTGTTACTGTCTGCACAAGGGCAGGGTGCCTGGTACTGCCGGGGACATCTGAAGCGCAGACAGCTCCTCCCCAAAGTCTGGCTGATAATGACCTTCCCTGCCCTCGCCTCCCGCTTCCCTTGCTCCCCGGGGATGCTCCGTGGCTGCTGCTTCCACTGGGCCTAGTTTCCCGGAGGCTGAGCCTATGTTCCTTACTCAGTATGTAGCTGACTCACGTGAGCTGGTGGTGCTCAGCTCCAGCCCCCAGCACCGCTCCTGCCCCCCATATATGAGCACCATCCCAGTTCTAATGTGGCCTTGAACAGGCAGCTGCCTGCCCTGTCCTGCTCTGTTGCCCTGCCAGGCCCCTTAGGCTGTGCAATTCTCTACACTCCTGCCTGCTGCCTTCTGGCTGGGTGGTGCGGTGGTGGCGTGCTGAGATGGCGCTGGAAAACCAGACTGTGAAGCGGTAAGACTCAGTGACCGGGCACGGGGCAGGGACAGGGACAGAGAAGGGAGAAGCCCTTAGGCAGCTCCACGCCACAAGCAGCAACACATAAGCAACTGTGGCAGAGTCAAAGCCAAGGTTATCAGTTCATCTGAAGGACATTCCTTGGGAGAACAAGCCTGGGGCTGGTCTAAGGACAATGAGAGTGTGGGGGGTGAGTAGTGAGAAGCTGCGTGCCCATGGTCCTGGGCTTGCCAGCCTGAAGTCGCCTTAACTGCTGAACCAACCTACAAGCAAGCACAGTGCTTGTCCCAGAGCCCGTGCCCACTAACAGCAGTCGTTACAGCTGTGTTGAGAGGGGGCCTGGTGCCATCGTTCTGAGAAACGATATTCAGAAAAACAGCAGGGGCGTGAGTCTCCAAGTGCAGCGGGCACTGGAGTGGGGGGCAGCGGGCTGCAATGAGGTGCCTGGGGGTGTGTGCTGAAGTTTAGGTAGGAGAACTATTTGATACGTCAGAATGGATCTACTCTAAGTTCTTGGACAGAGGAGGGGCATGAAACACTTGCTCTCTGAAAATGATTAAGAAGTCAGGCCCCCTGGCTGGCGCCGTGGCTCGCTAGGCTAAACCTCTGCTTGTAGCGCCAGCACCCCGGGTTCTAGTCCCAGTTGGGGCGCCGGATTCTGTCCTGGTTGCTCCTCTTCCAGTCCAGCTCTCTGCTGTGGCCTGGGAGTGCAGAGGAGGATGGCCCAAGTGCTTGGGCCCTGCACCCCATGGGAGACCAGGAGAAGCACCTGGCTCCTGGCTTCGGATTGGCACAGCGGCCATTTGGGGGGTGAACCAACGGAAGGCAGACCTTTCTCTCTGTCTCTTTCTCACTGTCTAACTCTGCCTGTCAAAAAAAAAAAGAAGAAGAAGAAGTCAGGCCCCAGACAGTGAGGACCACTAGGAGGGTCGCAGGTGCCCCGGGGAGAAGCAATGGAGAGCCCTGAGTGACCAACCACAAGACCGGGATCCAATCTGCAGCCCGCCTCTGTGCACCTTGCTGGTTTTGCTGTGCACACAGTTCTCCAAAGCTCCCCCACCCCTTTCCATGCAGACTCTGAGGTTTAAAGTTCTGTGCCCTTCCTGTGCAACGGCCACCAGGGTCACGGACCACCCTGTTCCTATGGGGCGGGGGGGGGGGGGGGGGGGACGGGGGGGACTCTGAGGTAGACACTAGACATCCCAGCGGCATTAAGTCCAAAGCAGCAGATAATGGCTCTTTTTAAAGTTCATGTCCAATTTACTGCCTTTTCTTTTTTTTTAATCCCTTTATATGCTTGTGGGTTCTTTTGTCATTCACCATGTAAAATCCCCTTGGCACTACCTAGGTGCTGAGGAGAGAAGCAGCTCTTGAGGATGTCATTCTGTGAGACCTCAGCCATCTCTCTGTGGGGTGGGCCAGAGAAGATGAGATGGATGGGACACACCCCTGTGCTCCTGTGGCGTGGAGCGTTGTCATGGAGACAGGCATGCATGCAACTCACCAAGCAGGAAGTGATGAGCGAGAGAGCCGGCCTGGTGATTCAGGACTGTGGGAGTAGAGAGGAGGGAGAAACGTTGCTAACCTAGTCACAGTTGGAGAGTGGTTTACACATGTCACAAATTCACGTACTAATCTCATGCTATTTTTTGCAACAGAGAAATGGGTAGGGGGAGGGAGCTGGTGGCAGGTTTCCATGTTTCTCTTTAAGGCCGAGGAGGGAAAGACACGATTTTCCTTTGAGCTCAGGGTAGTCATTGTGAATCTATTCTCAGGGTGCGGACTGTGGGGGTTTCCCCACTTTCTACTATTGTGAAATACATGAGCGCTAAAGATGGTGGGTTAGTCAGGTATGTCTACGTGTGCCCCTTCGAACCTCGTGCAACTCTGGTTCAGAGGCTCCGACTGTGAAAAGCAAGCAGCCGACCTGGAATCTTCAGACATGTGAGGGATTCTCTCACATTAAAGATGCAGACACCAGCCACTTAACACAGCCAAAGGGAAAAAGACTCTGGGTCACATACAAACTCTCGAACACAATCCTCCAAGGAGCGCCCCGGGAGACACAAAATTAAGACAAGGACCCACGAGACAGGCATGTAGAGCTCTACAAAGAGTCTCCCTGCAGGGGCTGAGGTGACCAAGGAGGTCTCCCAGAGGCAGAACAAGAAAGTGGAACTACAGCAGAGGGAGGTAGCGACTCTGTCTACAGCAAAAATAATAGCAGGTCCAGGGAGAAAGAATTGGGGGGAAAAGGAGGAGGAGAGGAAGAAAAAAGAAGAGGAAGGAGAGAAGTAAGCATTAAGGAAATAATAACAAAAAAATCCCCCAGAACTCAAACAAATGAGTTTCTGGATCAAAGAACTACTGTCCCCAGCATGGCAGGAGAAAGCAGGCCCACAGTGGGGCACAGTAGTGTGACATTTCAGAGCACCAGGGGAAAGGAGAAGGTCCCACGGGACACAGAGACAGCGATGAGAACGCCTCTGGACTCTTTTTGCAGCAACACGGGAAGCTGGGCGGCCATGGAGCAAAGGCTTCCAAATTATGAATGGAAACTGTTACCAGAGAAATTGCAGGGTTCTTGTCTTCACGCAAGAGAGAATTCAGGCGTGAGACAGAGAGTAGTGGGAGGTAAAATAGCAAGGTTTATTAGGGAAGGGACATCCGGAAGGACGGATGTGCACCTCTCCAGACAGAGCCCGAGAGACTGGGGGCGTTGGGGGGGGGGGGAGTGAGGTTACATGGTTGAGTAGAGAGATTACACCTGGCCAGACCAGGCGGGCAGCTCAGCAGAGAGGCCGAGGGCTGAGCGCGCAGTCAGGTGGAGGCCAGGGGGTTTTTAAGGAGATGGGTCTTGCTTCCCCACCTCTGCTCCTCTTGGAACAAAGGGCTTTTTGGATGTAAATAGAAAAACTTCTCTCTTGAAGGTCTGAAACAAAGGACTTTATGGATGCAAATGGTATCAGACAGGAGAAAGGGTAGGCAGGACCCCCTAGAGAATTGGGATCTGGAGCAGGGTATTTGAAATGCGGATACTGGGCTGCACCAAGGAAATAGAAGGGGGCAGGGCAGGATGCGAAGGCCAGACTGCCCCTGAAACACCATCAGGATGACTTTGAGATGCACTATATGCTGGACATAGATGTCTTTTCTCAGGCCTTTATATCACACACACATAAGCTCATAACTGACTTCCTACCTAACAAAACGACCTCAGGTCCCAGAATCCCACGCCAACCAAAGCTCTGGGAAGGCTGAAGGCAGAAGGAAGATACTTCCTGGATGTGCCTCCCAAATGCCTTCCTCAGGAGGCCGCAGGGGAGGGTGGTTCCCTAAGACCAAGGAAGAAGATACGGGATGGAGACGGCAAGACCTATGCAGGACGCGAGTGGGCTGCAAAGCCAGTCCAGACCCGAGCAGATGAGAGGGCTCTGGGAGATGTCCCCAAGGAGGTGACATTGATAAAAAAAAAAAAAAAAAATTAAAGGCCCAGTGTGCCTGAACTTCATGAGAAGAGATGTAGACAGACCACGGCCAGAGTTTGGGGCTGGATTGGTGGGAAACACATTGGAACCAAAGCAAATGAGCAAACGCAGTAATTAATAGCTCCAGAAAAAATAAATAAATAAAAAGTTCTGCAGGAAAAGAAAAATGGTCTTGCTTTACTACAGGGCTCAGCTATGAATAGAGTCAGATTAGTGTTGACTGAGAAATGTAAACACTGACTGCTGAATTAACGAAAGTGATGATGGAGTCAGGAAAGGAGGATGGGAGGGAAGGGAGCGGAGTCTTCAGCTTCGGTGGAGGCCAGTGAGAGAGGATGCACAGAACCAGCCCAGCAGGAAGCAGTGCCTCTAGAGCAGGGCAAGTGGAACTCGGTGGTGGACAGGAGACAGCTCAGCCTGGAAGTATGCGCACGCAGGACTGAAAAACTCAAACATAAAACCAAACCAAAGGGGCAGGCATGTGGCACAGCAGGTGAAGCCACTGTATGCAAAGCCTACATCCTGTATGGAGCACTGGTTCCAATCCTGGCTGCTCTGCTTCTGACCCAGCTCCCTGCTGATGTGCCTGAAAAAGCAGCAGAAGATGGCCAAGTGCTTGGGCCCCCATCACCCCACGCATGAGATGAGGATGGAGCTCCAGGCCTCCTGGTTTTGGCCTGGCCCAGCCCTGGCTGTTGTGGCCATTTGGGGAGTAAACCAGCGGATGGAAAATCTCTCTCTCTCTCTGATGCTTTGCCTTTCAAATAAACAAACCTTAAAAACAAACAAGCAAAAGCATACCAAAGAGGAAAAAAATAAAATACATGTCGTATTAAGTTTCAGAACATAAGCAGAAAGGCAGCATCCAGGAACTGATATCCAAGCCCGACGGGCCGCGTCCACCTGTAGGTGCTCTCCAACCTCAGTCTCCACTCCCAGCCCTGACAGAAGCATTACCCTGATGTTTGTGTTTATCATTTCTTGGTTTTTCTTTGCCACACTTCCACATAGCTACTTCCCCAAACAATACAGTAATTCTGTGTTGCGTGTTTGTGAACATCACGAAAAGGAAATGATATTACAAGGGTGTGGCTTCTAAATAACCCCAAATGCCCCTCCCAGGGGGGGCACTCACCTACTTGTGGGCTGGACCTCGTGTAGAACAAATAGAACAAGGCAGAAGTGGACTTTCACTTCTCGGTTGTGATAAGATTGTGGCTTCCCTGGCAGGAGCTGCTCTCCGAGGCTGAGGCCAAGCCCAAGCCCAGGGCGTGAGGGAGCACAGCTGCCCCCAACCTCATTGGGGAGCTGGGAAGACACGCACTCTCTAGGTTGAGCCCAGAGACCACAGTCTACAGCCTCATGAGACACCTCCAGCCAGAGGTGCTCATTTAAGTACTTGGATTTCCAACCCAGAATAGCCATGAGATAATAAATATGTATTATTTTAACTTGCTAAGTTTGGGGCAATTTGTTATGAAGCAATATGTAGCTAATAAAATGAACTCTTTTATCAATCGCATACATGTTGACACATCTGGCTGTAGTGGTTTTTCATTCCTGCATTGTATTTCACCAAAGGAATATGCTGCAGCTTACTTACTAATTCGCTATTAAAGGGCATTTGGCTAATTTCCAGGGGTTTCCTCTAACGAGCAATACTGCCACAAACACTCCCAGCGCACTGTGTAGCAGTTTCTAAAGAACATACCTAAGAGAGAATTTGCTTGTTGCTAGCATATGCACATACTTAACGTCATTAGAAAATGCCAGCTTGCTTTCCAAGATGGCAGCAGCTACCAGAGTTTTTCGAGCAATGAAAAAGAACCCCCGTTCTCCGTCTGCTCACCTGACTTGCCATCAGTGACTTTAATTTTTACCAAACCAGTGAGTAGGCTGATGTCCTTCACTCATTTGTCATTCACGTTTTCTCTTCTGTGGAATGCCAAGCATAATTTCTGCTCATTTTTCTATTGTCTTGTTTTAGTCCTTTCCTTACAGCTTCTAAGAGTTGTTCATACATTCTAGATAACAAGAACTTTGTTAGTTTATGTTTTGCAAATAGCTCCTTTCAGTTCATGCCTGTCTTTCTATTTTCTTTATAGTATATCTGATGTATAGAAATGTTAAATTTTATTGTAATTGAATTTAACCCTTTTCATGTATAGTAACATGATTTTTAAAGAAGTTTTTCCATATTTGAGGCTATAAGACTTTCTTTTGAATGTTTTTATTTATTTTTTGACAGGCAGAGTGGACAGTGAGAGAGAGAGACAGAGAGAAAGGTCTTCCTTTACCATTGGTTCACCCTCCAATGGCCGCTGTGGCCAGTGCACCGCACTGATCTGAAGCCAGGAGCCAGGTGCTTCTCCTGGTCTCCCATGCGAGTGCAGGGCCCAAGCACTTGGGCCATCCTCCACTGCCTTCCCAGGCCATAGCAGAGAGTTGGCCTGGAAGAGGGGCAACCGGGACAGAATCCGGCGCCCGACCGGGACTGGAACCCGGTGTGCCGGCGCCGCAGGCAGAGGATTAGCCTAGTGAGCCGTGGCGCCGGCCAACTTTTGCATGTTTTGAAATGCTCCCTTTTTCATGTGAGTCCCTAATTCACCTGGAATTGATTTGTGTGTGTGTGGTGTGAGGTAGGGACACAACTCCATGGCTTTTCCTGTGGGTGACCAATCATCCTGGCTCCACCCTTCCACCCCTGACTTTCACTGCTGACTCTGCAATATGGACTGTCTGCACTGTGTGCAGGTTCTCCATTCTCTCCTCGGGTTATAGTATGGTCTGCTTTGCGGCCTTCTCTTGGTGACTGTCCACAGCCCAGCACATCAGAGATGCTCAGTAAATAATCGGAACAAACGTGGCCCACTTCCTGCTCTTGTTCCCCCGTGAAAGTGATGCTTGCCTCAGTAATTGAGTGGAGCGTGTTAAATGACTTCAGCTGTTCTCCTCGGCAGATAAACTTTTGTTAGAGTGGCTGCCAAATTCCTTGGGCTTGGAGTCAGTTCTCACCATTAATAAGAACTCAACTTCTTGACACTAGCTGTGACCCATTACAGCACCAGGGTGACAGAAAATGAAGCCAGAATGAAATGGCTGCCTTTTCTGCCTTCTTTTCCAAAGGAATTGGAACACTTTTGTACAAACTCGTTGCTGTGTGCTTGTTTGAACTCTTTTCACACTGTTCTAAGTGGTATGACGGCTCCAGCCGCTTGTCCTGGGTCTGCCTGGTCGTTGGCTGTGCGAGGAGTGGAGCCTGGCCTCTGCAGAACCCTAGCCAGGGGGCTCGCCTTGTCCTCCCCTCCCAGTCACTCCTCAACTTCACAACCAGAGCCCTGCACACTGAACCGTGGGCCCTGTGCTCGCAAAGTTCTCCAATGAAGAACCCGAGGATGTGCAGCTGACTTGACCCTGGGTGGCCCTGGACCCTGGAGGGGCCTCCTCCATCCTCCTGCGGCCGTCTCCATGGCTCGCTGGCCTGGTTTCCTCCCACCTTGACCATGCTTTCTTGGCTTCCTCCTCTTAGCGCCTCTTCAATGTTGCCAAGCTCCAAGATAGCCTTGGACATCCGCCTCTCTTGCTGACGTCCTGCCTGGCTCTGCCATCACTGATCCCTCCAACTGACTGCTCAAGACCCTACACGAATCCTATTGCAGCCCGCCCGGCCAAAGTGAGCTTTTTGTGTCCAATCCCACGCCACCCGGTGTCTGCACTGTCCATCTGCTGCCCGCACAGTCTTGCCAGGAGCCCACCAGGCTGCTCAGTGTCATGGTTGAACACAGGCTCCAGGGACAGACTGCCTGTGTTTGAAGCAGGTGTCTTTGGTGTGGGCATGAACTTGTCTTTATTCTTCCCACCTGTGAAAGGGGGCAATGCTCGTGCCAACTCACACAGTCATGTGAGGGTTAAATAAGACATACGTCTAAGACAATTAGAACATATTGCCAGGCACAAGGACTACTCAACTAAAGAAATGCTGCCTGTTACATGGTAACCGCTATTGTGCTAGGAGCAGACTGTGCGTATGTGCTTAGCCTTGGAGAGCAGAAGGACCACAGGATCCAGAGCCCAAAAGCCGCCTTTCACGTCCTCATGTCTTTGTGACCTTGAAAAAACCACTCTATTGTCTCTTCAGGGAAGCAGCATGTAACAGCCTCTGCCCTGCCAGGCTCACAAGGTTGCACTGAGGAGCGACGTCCAAGGGCTTTGCTAGCCTTCAGACAGAGGCACGTGACTGCCCCGTCCTGGGCCTGAGTCCTAGAGACAAGGCCATAAGGGGCAAGGAGTGGGGACAGGCCTCATCACTGCCGCTGTGGTTCTCCTCTCAGTCATCTTTGTCCCGAGGTCCTGGGTCTGCCCCAGCCCTTTGTAGGGAGATGTGCACTTTAAACCCCTTATTTCCATCAGACCCTATGAGCTTCATTTGAAAAGAGTCAGGCATCTGACCACTTCTCACCCCTTGATGCTGCCACCCTGGCCAGCATCGTCCTGTCACCCAGCCCAGCACAGGAGTCACCTAGCTGAGTTCCCCACTTCTGCCTGTCCGATCCATGCCCACCAGCGACTACTCTGCCTCAGTCTACCTCATGACAGCATGGGACTAAGACCATATCACCTTTCTGTTCAAAGCTTCTTGGATCCTTCAGAACAAGGGCAGATACGGGGCTCGCAAGAATCTAAGGAGCAAACCCTCACCCTGCCCCAAGCCCTGGGGCCTTTCTGAGCACATCTCCTGTGGCCCTTCCCATCACCCATCTGGTATCTGTTCAACCAGTCCTCAAAAATTTCACAGACATGCACATTAGAAAAGAACTATGCAGGGGGGAAGTGTTTGACGTAGAAGTTAAGACACGTCTTGGGACATCTGCATCCCATACCGGTTCCTGGGTTCAAGTCCAATCCAGCTTCCTGCTAATGTACACCCTGGGAGGCAGCAAGTTATGACTCAAGTCCTTGGGCCCCTGCCATCCACGTGGGAGATCTAGATAGAGTTTCCAGGCTCCTGGCTTTGGCCCAGCCCAGCCCTGGCTGTTGCAGACACTTGGGGAATGAACCAGCGGATGGAAGATCTCTCTGCGTCTATCTCTGTCTTGCTTCCTTTCAAATAGAGTAAAAATAAACAAAAGTTTTTTTCAAAAAAAAAAAAACTATGCATAGACTTCAAATTTTTTTTTGACACAGAAATAAACTTGTCTTTCTAGTTCCATTTTCTCCTGATCTACTTGCAGTCTCCTCATCGGCGCCTCCAACAGCCAGCTTGACTCCTGTCTCAGCTTGTGCACCTGCTGTTCCTTCCACTTGGCAGGTCCTTACCGCACGGAGCTTCAGGCCTTTGCTCAAATGCCAGCTACTGCCTCGTGCTACTGCCCCACACCCACCCACACCTGTCCTGTGTCACTCTCCCCACAGCAGCTCTCACTACCTGACATCGCAGACGTTTGGTTTATTTCTGTCTTCACTGGCCACCAACCCCCCATCAGCACAGAAGCTTTAAGAAGCACAGGACTTCTGTTCTCACTGCCGTGCCCCTAATCCTGCAGAAACACTTGTCAAGTGAGTGAGTGAATGAATGAATGACTCCATGTAGTCTCCACCCAGGGCCAGCAGGACCAGGTCAGATGGATAAGGGCTACTACCCCAGCTCAATTGGTTAACTGATCCTACTATCTTCTGATAACAAGTGAGGGAGGGGACAGGGACGGTAGCCTGTGTCTTTTCTGCCACCAGAAACAGCAGCTGCAGTGAGCAGAGCAGGGGGTGGGGTGTGGAGCCGGCACCTGTGTGCCTGCCAGGACGGTGACGGTGGCGGTGGCAGCGAATGACTGGCTGTCAACAGCCTGGGTGAGGGAGCCCGAGACAGCATCACTCCAGGGGCGAGGTTGTCAAGGAGTCCCGGGGTCTATGCCAGTGCTGACCCCTGCTTTGTCTGGGGCCCCAGTGCAGTCAGCTCCTAATTATGGAGTGCCCTCAGCCAGCTAGGGCACGGGGTGCTGCCAGCTCTGTGGAGAAGATGCGGTGAAGGTGAAATCACCATTTCTTAAGGGTATTACTGGCCTTGGTTTAGGAGCATTTGAGAAACGCTTGGGGTGCCTGAGAGAGCACCATTGAAATTCAAAGTTGGCTGAGGAATAAACGGCTTATGGTGGCTGCAGGCCTATGACTGCTGATTCCAGCTACGGTGAATTCACATCAAGGCAAAAGAGAAAACAGTCGCTGCTTCCTTATGAATGGTTCCCACACAAACACCTTAAAATGCGAGAGAGATGGCTTTGAGGACCGGTGCCCGTGACACCTGCAGCCGTGACGTCACTCCCTCCTCCGCTTCACCCCTATCAATGCTGTCCTATTTTCCCAGAATTGGCCTTGAATTTAGGAAAATAAGGACATTTCCCCTGGACCAGGTAATTCAAGGTAACAGCTCTGGCTCTTTCCAAGGCAAATCTAAATCCAGTCTTTTGTTTCCAGCCCCAAGGACTCACAGCATGGCTACAAGGCCTGTGGGGTTTTGAAAAAGCAGCGGTCTAGCACACAGGCTGCGAGGCACACTGGGCACGTGGCGCGCTCTGGGCTGCGAGCTCGGGACCTTCTCCCTGGCTCCTCTACCAGTTTCCCGTGGGGACTTCTGACCCACGATGCAGGAGCCAGGACATGGGGCTGGGGCCACACGTCTGGAGGTGATCTCCCCACAGGCGAATGCTGGGGCTGAGGCCCCGTCTCTCCTCCTGGGTTTCCCCAGCCGCCCCACCGTGGGAGCGCACACACCGGTCTGAGGGGAGCCAGCTGCCACTCTTCTCACAGCCCATTTTCTTCCTGAAGGGGAGCGGTCACCCGCGTTGAGTAGTTATTAAATTAAAAGCCAGATGGCTCCTCTGGCAAGTCCTTCTGAGTCAGTTTCTCAATTTGCAATGTTTTCTTTCTTCTTATTAAAAAATATTTCCATGTTTCCTGATTTGGAAATGTTTAATAAAATGCATGAAAATGGAGACAAACAATATGCTTGGGAGAGGCAGTGTTGCAGCGGAAGCGTGTCTTTCATGGTGTCTACAGGCGGCGTGGACGAGAGCACGAACAGAGAGCCCAGCAGATGGAGGCCTGGACCCAGCCAGCCCCAGGCCGACTGGCTTCATGGCCCAGGTGGGGCCCACATCCCCTGTGTCTCAGGCTGCCCTCTATAAGATGAAGCGAGTGGATCACTTCATGTGCTAACTAATCACAAAACTCCGCACAGAGCCTGGCAGCCCAAGCTTCCTTCAAAAAGTCAATGGAGGGGCTGGCATTTTGATGCAGCAGAGTTAAGCCTCCGCCTGCGATGCTGGCATCCTACATGAGCACCATTTCAAATCCTGGCTGCTTTGCTTCTGACCCAACTCCCTGCTAGTGTACCTGGAAAGCAGCAGAAGATGGCACAAAGACTTGGACCCCTGCCACGCATGTGGGAGACTGGTCGGAGTTCCAGGCCCCTGATCTCAGCTTGGCCTAGCCCTGGTCATTGCAGCCATTTGGGGATGGAAGACCTCTCTCTCTCTACATCTGATTCTCTCTCTCTCTTCTCTCCATGTTCCCCTTCTCTCTCCTCCTGCCTTTCAAGTAATAAATAAATAAATCTTTAAAAAAAAGGTCAATGGGAAACAGAACAAAAGGATAAGCCTGTGCAGCTATTCTGAAATCTGCAGGTTTTTTTTTGTTTGTTTTTGTTTTTTTGTTTTTTGTGACAGGCAGAGTGGACAGTGAGAGAGAGAGACAGAGAGAAAGGTCTTCCTTTTGCCGTTGGTTCACCCTCCAATGGCTGCCGCGGATGGCGCGCTGCGGCTGGCGCACCGCGCTCATCCGATGGCAGGAGCCAGGTGCTAGGTGCTTTTCCCTGGTCTCCCATGGGGTGCAGGGCCCAAGCACTTGGGCCATCCTCCACTGCACTCCCGGGCCACAGCAGAGAGCTGGCCTGGAAGAGGGGCAACCGGGACAGAATCCGGCGCCCCGACCGGGACTAGAACCCGGTGTGCCGGCGCCGCAAGGCGGAGGATTAGCCTGTTGAGCCACGGCGCCGGCCGAAATCTGCAGTTTTTACACAGTGCACATTTTCCATCTAATTTGTGAAGACTCCCTGCCCCCGACAACACACATACACCCCGTGCCAATGCAGGGATTTCAAAAATTTTTACACCAAGATAATCTTATTTTTTAATTTTACTTTTTCATGAACTTGCTGAGCACCATCAGGAAGGTACATATCCATTCAGGAATGTATCCATTCAGGCAACAGACAGCATATGAGACCTCTACTAGACCTGGGGCCTCCTGGAGCAGGTGTGGAGCCAAGGAAGCGGAACCCATGCCACACTGAAACAGCGAGAGGCCGAGTTCCCACCGAGACAGTGCGGCCAAGACACGGGCTGCCCGGGCAGGGAGCTCACACACAGCCACACAGCAGGGGAGGGGCAAGACCAGTGGGTGGGGGCTGGAGGCTGGGCTGAACAGATAAAGCAGAGCTTCCTCAAAGTCGCCAGCGCTGGGCCACGCAAGCAGGTGTGCTGGCTCCCGGCTGCCGACCCCGCCGTGTCCTTCCCCCGGCCCCTCTGCTGTCCTCACTGTTGCCTCTCTCTCTCTTCCTCTGTCGCCTCCTCCTTTCTCCCTTTTCCTCCCTGGAGCCACTGTCGCCCTCCCGTCCTGCCCTCTCCCACTCATTCCCTCTTCCCCAGCCTCTCCATTGAGCCCCTCCCTCAGGGGAAGAGGCTGTCTGCCTCCACTCACCCTGGGAGCTGAGGGGGCCAGGCCTGCCTGTGGGACCCAGTCTTTGCGTCAGGCTGGGTTTGCTTATTCAGCAAACCTGGACCTTGCACCTCCTGGGTGGCCCATGAACGCCCCGCAGGTGGAGCTAGTCGGAAGGTGGGTAGGGTGGGCCGGGGGCAGCTCCAGGGAAAGAGCAGGTAAATCAAGCCCATCTGAGCCCTGACCCAGCCCATCACCTGCTCTCCCCTTGCTGCCTAGGTCCTGCGTTTCTTAGTTGAGGGCAACACTCACCCGGCTAGGCCGGAACACTAGGCCTTGTTCTTGAACTTCTTTCACAACCACCAAACATCCAACAAGCTGGCCCTCCAGCCCAGGCTCCTGCTCCTCCCAGAGCTGCCCACTGTCCCTCCCGGCTACCCCTGCTGGCCCTGGTGGCAGTGGTGTCCTGTCCCCGTGATCACTGTGGCAGTCTCCCCACCTGGTCTCCTTGTCTACAGTCATCCCATGTCCCTGCCTCTGCCCCCTACATACTGCAGCCAGGGGGCTTCTCCCAAGGCCCTTGGGTGCTCCGAATCCCACAGTGGCTTGCACTGACCTAGGGCGTGAGGGGTGTGTGTTCCCAGCCACCCCCTGGGGCACACAAACATCTCCCTGGGACCGACCAGAGCCAAGGGGTGGACTCTTGTGACAGGTGTGCTGCCTGTCACCGTATTCCCAGGGCTACCCCCGTGACAGCATCACTCCTGCTCCCGTGCACACTGCTTTGCATTCTTTGATGGAGAGGAGCCTGGCACTCGCATTAGCCTGACAGAAGTGATTTATAAGCTGGGGCATACCCCCAGCAGAATAGCATCTCCCCGTATCGCCAGCATACAGAGCAGCAAGTCCGGAAAGAAGGCGGGGGCTGGGCTGGCGCCTCTGTGACAGCCCGCAGCGCCAGCCGATCGCTGGCCGACACTGCTTTTCAATTGCATCTCTACCGAACGTGTTCAGACCCCAGATCACCGTTGGGGGGTGGTGTCATTATTCCCTAAAAATAGAGCATAGCAACTATTTACATAGCATCTGCATTGCATTAGGTATAAGTCATATAGAGTTGATTCAAAGGATGTGGTAGGTTACATGCAAGCACTGGGCCGTTCATGTCAGGGCTATGAACACCCAAGGACTTGGGACCTGCAGGGGGTCCTGGAACCAGGCCCCCAGGGACACCTCAGAGTCTGTACACTGCAAAAAAGCCTCACTCCCTGGCCCACAGGGCAGCTGGGGCCCCTGGCTGATGCCCTGGCACGTGGTCGCTCATTCTCCTTCCTCTCTCCCACATCCCCCACTTCTGAGCTTAGCTGACGCGGTTCCTCTGCCGGGAGCCCCCTGGGCTTCAGAACTCACCTCCTACAAAAACCAGCCAGGCTCACACCCCCTCTGTGAGCCCTTCTGGCGCCCTGCCCTCTCTGCCACTTCTCACCCACCTCGTGCAGTGGCAGGGTGCACCTGGGGCCCGCCCACCTGCCACACCCGCTGCCAGCCCCGCCTGGCAGGACTGCGAGGCCGCTCAGGAGACCTGCAGTGAGTGAGCAAGGTCTCATCTCAGCCCCCTGGGGGCCAGTCCAGGTCTCTGCTCTTTCTCACGCTGCGTCCCGGGTTTCACTCAGCTCCACTGCCTGCGGCTGCAGCCCGCCGCCTGCATACTTTCTCCCTCCTGCTTGAGCCTGTTCCGACAACCACCATCAGTCACGGAGCGTGACTCGGAAGCACAAGGGCCTTCACGGCGCTTAGCTTTTCCATACACAGAGACAAGACAGACGGCAGGTGGGATTCCTGCACGGTATTTCCCCGGGGAGCTGAGGGATGATCTATTTCTCATCTCGCGTTATTGCTGGGCCGATCTCCGAAAGGCAGGGAGAGAAGGACTTGGGGCTTATTTAAAGAGAGAAAAAGCATCACCATCGTATATCGGGGTGAGTCGTGGGCCACGTGGCCCCACCCTCAGCTGTCATTTCCCAGTTTTTGAGTTGGAAACCCAGGCTCAGCTGGACCGTGTGCAGAATAAAAAACCCACCAAGTGACCCATCAAGTGGCCATGCTGAGTATGAGCCTGGGGCTGCCCGAGCCCATGGCCCCACTTTGACCATGTGACACCCCCTTGGAAGTGGAGGCTGGGGTGGGGGTGAGTGTAGAGATGGCTGGAGAGTCTCCCTTTCGCAGGTATCTGCCCCTGGATCTGTGTTACAACGAGCCAAGCTTATTCACAGGGCAGTAAGCCAGAACCTGGGCTGCCTTGTTCAGCAGCGTAGGTTGTGCACTGTGTAACTCCAGGGAGTGCCATCCACCAAGATGTCAACGTGAGTGGCGCCTCCTGGAGGGAAGTGCTGTGTAGGCGATGGTCCTGGCTGAGGCCCTGAGGGACAGCAGGGGGGCTTTCCACAGAGAATGAAAGGGAGGCGGCTCTGCAGGAGACCACAGAGCTGCAGTCTTGCCCGGTCAGGGTGAGTGTGGGAAGGAGCTGGGGATCACCGCGTAGCCAAGAACAAAGAGGCCCAGAGTGGGAAAAACATGCAGGGCAGGAGTTTTCTGTTTCCTAGAGCAGTGGGGCTTCCAGGGCAGGGCTTGGGAGCACTGGCTGTGGGCTCCCCTGCCACTGAAAAGAGGGGGTGCCTGGGAGGAGTCCCAAATGTGAGGGAGCAATGCCCATTCAGCAGAGTTTGCAGAGCATTTCTGGGGTGGGGGTTAGGAGAGTGAGGGAGAAAGAGAGCAAGTACCTGGAGGCAGAGGAACGCGAAGGCGAGCACTGGTCAGGGTCTGGCCTGAGCACAGGGGGCCTGAGGCAGGGGTTCCGCAGCTGAGCAGGGATCATGGTTGTGGGATCGGGGCCTGCCGGATGCTCCCCAGCCACAAGCAGCGCAGCAGTCTCTCACCTCTGATCCCGAAGCTCAACACCGTGGAAAAAGGAATGGAGACGGCCAGTCACACACCCGTCCTTGGCCACAGACGGGGCTGTCTCTCGCAGAGGGATTTGTAAATTCTCAGAGCTGCCAGACCCTGCCACGTGTGGGAGCGGCCCAGGAAGCGGGCTCCCGGGCAGGGCTCAGGTGGGCCCTGCCCCTCCTTGCTCCTCTCCCCCGCCCAGGAGCAGAATGAAGGCACACGGTGGTGAAGACAGGCAATGCCCAGCATGGGGACCCCTTGTTTCCGCCTCTCATCAGAGGAAAGGCAGCGTGGGCCAGAGGAGGAGGTCCCCGTCCAGGGCCTGAAGGACCGTGATGATGACCTCTGTGTTCACCCTCCTGCTCTGTCTCAGCTCCTCACGTGCGACTCAGTGCACACAGCCTCTCTGCTCTGGTCCTTTACAGGCGAGTAAGCCTGTAGAAGCCTGTAGAAGGGGCGCCTCTCCTCTGCCCCTGCCCGTGCCTGGGGGCCAGCCTGTGGCTGCAGAATCTGGGCAGGAGGTGCAGACGGGAGTCTGTGGTATCCCTGGGGGGGGGGGGGGCGATGACGAGATAGAGGCAGAGTTCAGCTCAGGTGGAAACCACCTGGCAGACCTCACCCAGGCTAGCTATGCTTCGGAGAGCAGCAGTACCAGGCTCCCAGGACACACGGAGTCCCCGATGACTTCCGACCCCTGGACACCTGGGATCTGGAAACAGGAGGGGCAAACTCTAAAACCGTGTAAATGGCGACACTGACTCACAGTGGAAGCCAATCTGTCCATCTGTCTGTCTCCCACTTCCTCCTCCCCAGACCCCTAGAGTCCCCCGGAGTTTCCTTCCTCCAGTGACCCGCCCTGGCTCCCAGAAGACACGCCTTACATGTTGCCAGGCAACCGGATGCTGTGACACTTCACAGGGCAGGAAGCCGGCAGAGGAGAGGAGACTGCCAGGGAGCAGAGGGGAAGGGGGAGGGCAGACTTCAGAGTTGAACAAGCAAGAGTCTGGACAGCTGCGGGAGGTGCCACTGAGCACACGGACAGGGAGGAAGAGGGACTGGGGACGTCGGGGAGGGCCAGGGAGGGGAGGCTAAGTCCTCGGAAGATCTCTTCTGTGGGTCAAAGCAGTTATGATCAGAAACAAGGTTGTTGATAAGGGAGAAGACAATGATGATTCCTTATCACCCTGCTGAGTGGTCTTTATGAAGCGCTCAGATGTGTGGGCACAGTCCCCATGGACTCTTCAGGAAACTGACGGGCTCTAAAACAGAGCTCCACCGCCATCCACAACAGCAGCGTCCAGACACGGGGGCATCGGCCGGTCAGCTTGAGCAACTCTGGGTCCAGATGGTCGTGCACAGAACTGGCGGTGGCTCGGGCTGGGTGGGCGCGCCCGGCTGCTGGGGACAGAGAGGCAGTGGGAGCACAGCACGGGGTGCTGCAGTGGAGGACCCCCCAACAGAGCCGAGGTCATGGCTCACTTTCCCTCCAAAGCCTCTGCTTGCAACTCCTGCCCTGCTCCCTTCACGGCGCTGGCAGCAGAGAAGCTGTGTGGACTGGACAGCCGTGAGCTCTCAGACGTGCCCTGTGTTTATTCCGAAATAAAGACTGTCCCCGCCACTCACACAGGGGCTGGGCCGCTAGCAGACCCTGCTGGGGGACAGGCAATGGGGCGGTGAGCTCACACACGCCGCCCGTGGCCTCGGTTTGCCCTTCAGTGATTGTGAGGGATAAGGGGGACGCTGCACGTGAGAAGCCGGCCCTCGGCAATGGGGGGCGCTGTCTCATCCCTCGGGCTTGAGGCTGCCCCGAATGAGCTTCTAAGCCCATGGCTGGTCTCTCCAGCTCCCCGCCTTGGCATGATTCAGCCACAGCAACAGGCCTGTAACCTCAGGGTGCCACAGTCTAATTTCTGAAATAACAAAAAGCCTTAAGGCACATTTGTTCCCTGGGGAAAAAAAAATCCACAGTTTAAATTATAAACAGGAACAAAACAAATTAAGAATACTAGTAACTAAGTGGAAACAATTATATATGCTCAACTTGACAAAATAATTATAAAGCTAGCACCCAATTAGCTATATTCACATTTACTTAGCTCTGTAAATTGACAATATAGATGTTATCTTTTTTAATTCAATGTAAAATTTTTTCAGGGGAGGCCAGCATTGTGGTGTAGGGGTTAAGCACTGCCCACAACGCTGGAATTCCATATGGGCATATGGGCATCAGTTCGTGTCCTGGCTGCTCTACTTCCAATCCAGCTCCTTGCTAATGCACCTGGAAAAGTAGCAGAATATGGCCCACATGCTTGGGCCTCTGCAGCCACATGGGAGACCAGAAGAAGCTCCTGGCTTCAGCCTGGCCCAGACCTACATGTTGCAGCCATCTGGGGAGTGAACCCGCAGATAGAAGACTTCTCTTTTTCTCTCCCTCTATACCTGTAACTCTTTCAAATAAATAAATAAATCTTCAAAAACTTTTTTTTTTCAAAAAAAGTCTATCTAGTCACCAAACCCCATCCCACCCATTCAAGGACAATGGCCCTTTTCTACCTGTGTCCGATAACAGGAAGTGGCTTCCCACTAAAAGTCACCAGTTTGCTCTAGGTGCCAGAGAGCGGCCTCACAGAAGTGACCAGGGGACCACACACACAGCCTGAGCCAGAAGAAAAGCAAGGTTCACTCTGCATGTCTCGCCTTCCTCCTGTGGCCCCAGCACAGTCTCATGGCACAGTACAGCTCTGGGACAAGGCCCTGCAGAGCCTGCAGTCGGTGGCCCGGCCCCCGGCCCCCCAGCCCGGGTGGTCCTGCAGGTCAGAGGCTAGTGCAGGTTGCCGAGCCTCACTGAGCTCCGTGTTCCCGTCTGTGGCCGAAGAGGCCGGGCTCCCTGCCCTGCCTGCTCACTTCTGAGGCCCCTGGTTGACAAGAGCAGGTGCCCCGCGGTTTCTCATACTTTCCATGCTTTCTCATTTAAACTCCATGATCTGCCCAGGAAGGAGGTAGGACAGGCTTCTCTCTAATCCGCACAAAGGAAGAATGAGATCCAGATCGAAAAGGACCTGGGGATTGTCCAGAACCAGCTGCAGTGGCTGGCGCTGTGGCATAGTGGGTTAAGCTGCTGCCTGCAGTGCCAGCATCCTGTATGGGCACCAAAGTGAGTCCCAGCTGCTCCACTTTCATGTAGCTCCCTGTCAATGCACCTGGGAAAGCAGTAGAGGATGGTCCAAGTTCTTGGAGACCCAGAAGAGGCTCCTGGTTCCTGGCATCAGACCAGCCCAGCTCTGCTCATTTTGACTATTTGGGAAGTGAACCAGCAGATGGAAGACATCTCTGTCTCTCTGTCTCTGTCTCTCGCTCTCTAACTCTGCCCTTCAAATAAATAAATAAGTCTTAAAAAAAAAAAAAAAAAAAAGAACCAGCTGCAGTCACGGGCTCTTAGTCAATGCAGGGTAAGGGACTTGCCCGGGTCCACACAGCTGGCCCGTTACTCAGCAAGGCTCCGGAGCCCAGGTTTTCTGATTCCAGATACCTGCTTTCCACTCTGCGAGTGATAAAACTTGACAAACCTTGCCGTATAGAGCGTGAGGTGTTACGATCATAACCATTGCCGCTGTAACTAAAGCTGCCCCACACTGGTTCTGTTGCAGGTAGACTGCGTTTTGCCGGTGGAGAGCCCTGGGCACCACATCCGGGAGCACGGGCTCCCTCCTCCGGGGCGCAGCTGAGGTTCCTGAGGGGTCACAGGAGCATCCGGTGGTGTAATTGGAAGCCTGCAGCCAGCATCAGATGATGGGGACTTGTGTTATGGAGGGCAGGAAGAGACAGCTTTGCAAGACTGTACAGAATAAGAACCACGGAACTTGAGCAGTGGGCTGGGATGGGGTGGGTGGGGTGGGCACAGGATGGTGAATATTTTGAACCAAGACATAGCTGTGACCAAACATCCCTCCCCCTCTTTCTTTTGTAAGAGAAATGAGGGGGGAGTAATGGTTACTAATAATAAAGTGGGTTTTTCCCAGCCATGTAACCAACGAATGGGAATGGGAGTGACAGGTGCTACATCCGGGACACGTCCTTCAAGGGAAAGTACCTCTACCTGCTCCTGAAAAGTAGACTGGCTGGAGCTCAGCAGCCTTGCTGAGCCATGAGGAAAATGCCGTTACCTGGGAGGTAGGCACTGAAGGAGAAAGAACCCGTGTTCCCCAAGCCCCTGGGCAGCTGCTTTGGGCAGACCTTCTCCTGTCTTATTCTGCTTGAGGGAGAAATTGTTATTTCCCCAAAGCTGTTGTTATTTTGGGTTTGCTGCCACTTGGAAGCCAAAACGAATATTAACTGATAAAATTTCTGGGAAAAAGAAGACAAAAACAGAAGTAGAGAGAGAATTTAAGAGCAGCATGAGTTTGATTTTAGATTTGGTGCATGGGACCAGTGCAGAAAATGAGAATGTGAAGCCGGTGCCATGGTTCACTTGGTTAATCCTCTGCCTGTGGCACCGGCATCCCATATGGGCACCAGGTTCTACTCCCGGTTGCTCCTCTTCCAGTCCAGCTCTCTGCTGTGGCCCGGGAGGGCAGTGGAGGATGGCCCAAGTGCTTGGGCCCCTGCACCCACATGGGAGACCAGGAGGAAGCACCTGGCTCCTGGCTTTGGATCAGCATAGCGCCGGCTGTAGTAGCCATTTGGGGGTTGAACCAACGGAAGGAAGACCTTTCTCTCTGTCTCTCTCTCACTGTCTATAACTCTACCTGTCCAAAAAAAAAAAAAAAAAAGGGTGAGGAAATGGATTCACCCTCTGCTGACCCCTTGATGATTTAAATAAATAAATAGAATAAATAGAATTTAAAAAATAAAAAAAAGTTAAAAAAAAAGAAAATGAGACTGTGCATATAAAATTCTTAGCCTGGCACCAGGATCCAAGAGTCCCCATTGCCACCACCCAGCTAAGTCACTTGTGTCTCCTGCTTGGCCTGCTATGTGGGGTCCTTTGTCCTCAGAGTAGCCTTCTTGCTGGCCTCCACCCAATTTATTCACAAAGGTGTCAAGTGAAGTTCTTAGAATGGCCCAGACTGTGCTGCTCTCCTAGTTGAAATTCTTCAAAGGCTCCCCTGTACTTGGCTTCCATCCCTTAACAGGGTCCTCAGGGCCCCCCCACTGTCGGCCTTCCACCCCCTTCTGAGACTCGGCTCCTGCCACACCCTGTGCTGCATGGGTGCTGCCCCTCCTTGTGGAGATCCCACACAGCACACACTTGGCCTGCTCAGGGCCTTTGCACACCCTGTTCCCTCTTCTTGGCAAGCTCACCCCCTTGGCCTGTGAGGCCGCCTTCTTTCTCATCCTCCAGCTCTCAGCTGCAACAATGCCTCTCCAGACACCTTCCAAATGCCCCCAGCCAAGGAGGAGCCATCTCCAACTCCACTACTTAAAAAAAAAAATCCTTGCATGGATCAGGCATGTGGCATAGTAGCCAAGTTGTCACTTGGGATGCCCCCATGCCATATCAGAGTGAATGGTCTACCCAGCTTCTGATCCAGCTCCCCGCTAATGCACACCCTGGGAGGCAATGGATGATGATTCAAGTACTTGGGTTCCTGTCACCCACAAGGGAGACCTGGGTGGAGTTTGGACCTCCTGGCTTCAACCTAGCCCAGCCCCAGGCTTTGCAGTCATTTGGGGGAAATGAACCAGCAGATGGAAGCTCTCTCCCCATCCATCTCTGTCTACTCTGCCTTTCAAATAAATAAGTAAATCTTTTTCAAAAAGAGTGATGGTGCATCAGGTCTTACAGATCTTTCAACAGAGGCTGCCCAAGCACCGAGTGTGGAGTAGGCCAGCCCTACTCCTCACAAAAGCTGGGGATGGAGGGGAGTCTCTTGTCACTCTGAGTCCTGCTGGTTCCCACACAGCAGACCCACCTGTCCAGCTGTGGCTGGGTACCAGGCACTTGCAGGGGCACTGGGGAGACACCAGCAATAGAGCCTGGGACCTCACCCTGCAGCTGTTGAGAAGGCCAGACCCCAGCAGCGATGTGGCCTGGGTGCGCTCCCCAACTCCCTGGGCCCTGCCTAGCGGCTGCTTTCAAACTGCATTAAAAGGAGACTAGTGCTGAGGCAGTGGGAGGTTGTCTAGCACTTGGGCCTCCACTCTGTGGTACTGTTGATGGTCAGGGTACAGGGTGAGCAGGAGACGTCCTGTAAGGAATGGGTGAAGTGATTGGGCTGTAGTTGGAGAAGAGAAAAGGAAACCTGTCTTTGAATTCTTTTTTTTCTCTCTCTTTTTTATAGATTGATTTGAAAAGCAGCATCACAAGGGGCCAACACTGTGGTTTTCTGGGTAAAGCCACCACCTGCAACGCCAGCGTCCCATATAGGTGCCAATTCACGTCCCAGCTGCTCCACTTCCCATCCAGCTCCCTCTAACGGCCTGGGAAAAGCTGCCAAGGATATGTTACCCACTTGGGAGATGCAGATGGAATTCCTGGCTCCTGGCTGTGGCCTGGCCCAGTCCTGTTCCTCTCTTTGTAACTCTCTCTGTAATTTGTAAGCAAATTTTTTAAAAGGTAGGATTACAGAGAGAGAGAGAGAGCGTACTTCCATCTGCTGGTTTACTCCCCAAATGGCCACAATGGCCAGAGCTGGACCAGGCCAAAGCCAGGAGCCTGGAACTCTATCCAGGTCTCCCACATAGTATGTGGGCCACCCGCTGCTGCTTTCCCAAGCACGTTTGCAGGGAGTTGGATTAGTAGTAGAGCAGCTGAGACCGGAACTGGCACTGATAAGGGATGCTGGCTTTGCTGGCCATGGCTTAACCCACTGCGCCACAACGCTGGCCCCATCTTTGAATTCTTAAGGGGCCTTCAGTGTAGGAGGCAGTACAGCCTGCTTCACTGGGGGCTCACCATGTGCTAAATGGCCTGCCCTGTGCTGAGGGCACTTTGTGAATTCTCCTATTTCCCGACCCAAGGTCATCTGCAGTAGAGTGTGATCAAGGTCCCAAACCCACACCTGGCCTGACATCAGTGGTTCAGGCAGCAATCTATGTTGCTTGGACTTCTTTTGCATGGACATAGGAAACAGAGATTTAACTCAGAAGCAATGTTCAGAGGATCTTTCTGAGGCAGAGCTGTCTGCGAGTAGATTGAATGACCCTTTAAAGTAATGAGGTCCTTGTCCCAGAGGGTGTCTAACAGAGCCAGCGAGACTGGGCAGGTTAAGTACACAGCAAGATAAATGGTGCAACCAAGGGCCAAGCCTGTTGTTTTAACCCTGAGTTCGGGCTGCACCCAGCACAGGATGAACCCTCTGATGCTCACTGTCATTGCCTCCATGTGCTGGGCATTTTCCCTGGGCCCAGCAGACATGCTTAAAATTTTTCAAAAGGAGTTTTACTAACTAGGCTCCATGCCCCTCTCTCATGAGAGTCTCCAAGCCCACCTGGGCCTAACCAGCTGAGCCTATAGGTGTTCTAGGGACAGTGGATTCCCAAGGCCACTCCTTGCAAGGAACTGAGGCATCATGGTTACCTTAAACCCCGGGGCAGAGGGGCTGACGCTATGGTGCAGTGGGTTGGACCACCGCCTGCCACACTAGCATCCCATGTTGGAGGGCTGTTCTACTTCCGATCCAGCTCCTTGCTAATAGTGTGCCTGGGACAGCAGCAGAAGATGGCCCAAGTGCTTGGGCCCCTGCCACACACATGGGAAACTTGGATGGAGTTCCAGGGTCCTAGCTTCAGCCGGGCTCACCCCTGGTCATTGCAGTCTTTTGGGGGTGAACCAGAGGATAGAAGATCTCTCTGTCTGTTTCTCCCTCTCTCTGTGTGACTTTGCCTTCCAAATAAATAAGTAAATCTTTTAAAACAGAAAACAAACTCCTGGCAGAGCACAGAGGAGGGAGCAGGCATCGAGGCAGAGTGCAGTGAAGTAGGGGCTATTCATGGAGGGTGGCATTTCTGCTCACAGTGCCTTAGGGGACCGTGGCCAAGTCTGAGGGGGACAGGGCTGTCCATTGTAAATGGAAGGAGACGACCCCAGGGAAAGCCCCCTGCTGCAGCTGTGCTGTGTGAGCAGAGCAGGGACTGTGGGGACACGGAGTTCCACACCTGCCCAGCGGTGGCCACAGCCTACTGTGGAGGGTGGGGCGGGGGGAGGCATCTAGGCCATGGTGCGTGCAGAGAAGGCCCCATGGAGCAGAGGTGCCAGCCCGGGGTCGGCTGGGGGGGGGCATGCTACACAGGAAGTGAAGGGCACAATGGGATCACGAGGAATACACAAAACAACCCCAAAGTTGAAAAATGGAAAAGTTGACAAAATCTGGACTTCCTGTCTTGACTAATGTCAGCCCACAAATAGATGCGGCTGACGCAGCCTGCAGGAACCCTTCCCTTTTCCTCAGCTCAGCCCCTCCAAGGGCTACCACCGTTGTAGGGTTTTTGGCACTGTCTCCTCCCAGCGGCACAGCCCTCGTCAACTGGCACCAGGGGCACGAATTAAGCCCTGGTACCCTTAAGGTGTCCACTATAAGCAATGACTTTACTCTGTCCTATGAGGCTAGCATGGTACCCTGTGTGCCATCCTTGGCAGAATCAGTCACTCCACGGGGAGAAAGGTGGGACAACCATCCCCAGCTGCAGGAAGGACTCCAGAGCTTAGCTGGGCCTTCCTACAGTATAAACCCTGGAGGCAGACAGGCTGGTCGCTTCTCAACAGGATGGCGTGGAGGGCGACACAGGTGTAGGATGATACAGGCTGGAGTAATTGTGGAGTGGATTTCACTGGAAGCTTGCAATGGCTTCTTACTGCAATGTTTAGTTCCCTTTGCATCCTCACTGCCCCAATCTGAAAATTCACTTAATGCGAATTTTATGGTCAGGCGTTTCACAAAGGTTAAGCAGCAGCTCAGACCAGCTGCATCCCATAGTGGTGTGCCTAGGTTCGCGTCCCAGCCCCATTTCTGAATCCAGCTTTTTGCTAATGCACACCCAGAGAAGCAGCAAGTGAAGGCTCAAGGAGTTGGGTCCCTGCCACCCACCAGCATGGGAGACCTGGATTGAGTCCCCAGCTCCCAGCTTCAGCTTGGTCCACTCCTGACTGTTGCCAACATGTAGGGAGTGAACTAGCAGATGGAAGGCCTCTCTGTTTCTCCCTCTATCTCTCTGTAACTCTGCCTTTCAAATAAATCCTTTTTAAAAAAGATCTCTTTCTCTCTTTTTCAGGTAAATAAAAAAATTGACTTTTTTTAAGAATGCAAATTTCACATAAATTTTCCTGTGTCCCCATTTCTAGATTCTGCTTTCTAAGAAATATCATACATTAATTATTCGATTATTTAATATAACTAAAAGTAGGAAGAAACTAGCTATAAGTTCAATGCCAAAGAGTAAAAAATACCCTAGATGAAAAAGAGGAAAGGCTTGTTTAATCAAAAATAGCAGGAAGAGAAGTGGCTGTGAAGGTGGTAAAGACGTGGAAAAAACACAGCACACACGTGAAACCAGAATGGAGATCCGTCTGCAGGCAGGGCCCAGAAGCAGCCCTGGAGCACCAGACCTGAACCTGAATCCTAGTAACACCTGGAGCCAGTGGCTCTGCTCCTGCTCCTGCTCCACAGCCCATCCAGGCGCCTGTAGGCCCTGCCTGCCCACCTCTTCATTCTGCTCCGACCTTGACCTTGGCCTAGAGACACAGGGTCTCCCCCCACCTCACGAGGCATCTAGGGGCATGACTGGGCTCTGAGCCTGGGCAGCCTGGAACCGGTGGCCTGGACCCCAGGGTCCCTGCAGACCACCGTGCCCACTCCAGGAGCTCCCACAAGTCGGCAGACAGTGAGGGCTCATGCAAAAAGGCGTCCTGCCGGCCACTGCCCTGTCCACTCCAGCCACTGGCTGCTCTGTGGCAAATGGATTCTTTCGGGAAGAAACTTCACGCTTCTCAGAGAGAACTGTTCAGAAAATAGCCTTTCTACATTATTTCCAAGCCCTGTTGATGTGAAACTTGAGTTCCTGTGGAAGTCGAAAAGGGGCTTTTTTCAAATGCTGCCTCTCTCCATTAAAGACAATAAATTATATGTATATGCATTCTCACTGTAGAAAATATAAATGTAACAAAGATCGCACAGAACAGCACACAGAAAGCAGCTTTTTGTATGTGTTTCCAGCATGCCCATGCATAGTATGTATCTACATAAACTGGTAACATCCTATATAATACTATTTTAGATGTTTCTTTTCCAGAAACTACATCATGACTATTTTCCTGCCTATTATAGTTTTCAAAGGGCTATTTCATTGACTTTTTTATATTTATTTGGGAAGTGGGGGGAGAGAGAAAGAAGGAAGAGAGAAAGAAGACAGTAGACAGAGAGAACTCCCACCAGCTGCTTCTCTCCTCCAAATGACCACACCCTGGCTGAAGCTGGACTCAATCCAGGGCTCCCCATATGGGTAACAGGAACTCACTGAAGCCATCACCATTGCCTTCCAGGGTCCATACAGCAGGAAGCTCAAGGAAGTAGGAACCAGGTACTTGGACATGGGATTCAATCCTCTTCTTTTTTCTTCCAAGATTCATTTATTTAAAAGGGAAAGAGAGAGACAATCTGCTATCCACTGGTCACACTCCAGATGGCTGCAATCAATGGCTGGGGCTGGGCCTGGGCCAGGCTGAAGCCAGGAGCCAGAAACTCCATCTGGGTCTCCCACTGCTGGCGGCAACTCAAGTACTTGGGCCATCATCTGCCTAAAGAGGTGCATTAGCAGAGAGCTGGATCGGAAGTGGAGTAGATGGGACTCCAACCAGCACCCTGATATGGGCTCTGTGGGACTGAACCCCAGATTCAGACATCTTCATTGGCACCCAAGCGCCTGCCCACCAGGGCTGACCTTTAAATTGCTGCCCGGTAACCCATTCTGCAGATGTGCTGTAACTTACGTAGTCATTTAAATCCTGGACATGTGCTTGGTTTCTCATTCTTCACTATTGCTAATGGCACCATGCTGAAGACTCTTGCTGTAATTTAGTTATTCCATTAAAATAGCTTCCTAGAGGGAGAATTACTGGGTTAAAGTTACAAACTTGCAAAGACTCCTGTGACAAACCGTTGCTGTCGCTTTCCAGGGAGGTGGCGGTAATTTCCTTCTTGCCATCAATATGCGAGACAACCCATCCACCTCCAACTTTCCCCAGCACTGAATTATGTTCATTTAAAGTTTTCTCAATCCTAGAGGAGAAAAAGTAATTTTCTTTGCAGTTTTAATGTGTAGTTCCTTGTTTAGGGAGGCTGAAGATGTGTTCCATGTTTCATTTTATTGGCCTTTTTGTATTTCTTCCCTTGTGGTTGTCTTTATTTTTGGCCTTTTTATTATTATTATTATTTTTTACTGGGTAGATGCATTTTCCTGATTGGTCCTAAGGCTGCTTTGTGTAGCCGGGATATCCATCTCTTACCACCCCAGCTGCAAGTCTTTCTCCTACTGTAACATTTGGTTTTTAAATAAGTTGATTTTTTTTGAAGGACAGAAATCTAAAATCTCGTGTTTGAGGTAATCAAACAGTCATCTTCCCTTCGTGTCTCTTCAGAGATTTTATGCTCGGCAGTTCCTTCTCATCTCAGGATTGATTAAGGAGTCACTTTGTTTTCTGGAGCTTGTTCGTAGCTTCTTTTCCATCCACCTGGAATTTATTTTGGTGGGTGATGGGAGGTGATTTTTCTGCCAAGTTTCCACTTTCCCCATTAAGGTTTACTGAATAATCGATTGCTTCCTAATTGGTTTTCTTTCTCCTATATTAGCTTCTTACATACTAGGCTTTTTCAGGGTTGTTAGTTAGGTTTCACAGATCCATCATTACTAATTTTTCAGCAATGCCAGAGAGACTTAATTACTCTTTGTTTTATAACAACTCTTAATACCTAAAATAAAAAGTTCTCCCTCAACGATCTCTTTTCAGAAAAAAAAAAATTAAAGATTTTGACTTATTCAAGTGTCATCAAAATCAGAGGTTATCCTCCTTAAAATTTCTAATTTTGTTTTCTAAACACAACATCTGATTACATTGATTAGGAGATGTTATCTCTAGGGTTTGTAAATTCTGGTTTTTGAAAGGATTTTATTTATATGTAAGGCAGAGGGCAGAATGACAGAGAGAGGGAGAGGGACAGATGGAGAAAGAATCTTTCATACACAAATGATCTTCTAATGGCCACAATAGCCTGGACTGGGCCAGGCTGAAGCCAGGAGCCTGGAACTCCATCCAGGTGTCTCCCATGGGTGCAGGGGCCCAGGTACTTGGGCCGTCTTCTGCGGCTTTCCCCGGGCACATTAGCAGGGAGCTGGATTGGAAGTGGAGCAGCTGGGGCTGGAGCTCTCATCTGGGATACCAGCACTGCAAGTGGCTAACCCGCGGCACCACAACAATGCTGCACCCGTTTTCCCCTTTTCTTAATTTATTAATTCCTGTCTTTGTTATAAATTTAACCTGCTCTCCTGAGGTTTATTTTGTTCTTTTATTGAATTCAACTTATTTTCCTTCCTCATTTTTTAAAAGATTTATTTACTTATTTGTCAGAGTTAGAGAGAGAGAGAGAGAGAAGGAGGAGGAGGAGAGACAGAGACAGAATTCTTCCATCTGCTGGTTTACTCCCCAAATGACTGCTAGCCAGGACTGAGCCAGGCTGAAGCCAGGAGCCAGGAGCTTCTTCCAGGCCTCCCATGTGAGTGGCAGGGGCCCAAGCACTTCAACCATCTTCCTCTGTTTTCCCAGGCCATTCACAAGGAGCTGGATCAGAAGTGGAGCAGCTGGGACATAAACCAGTGCCCTTATGGGATGCTGGTGTTGCAGGCACTGCCTTTACCTGCTACACCACAACACTGGCCTCCATTTCTTTAAATATGAAAAAACTTTAAGGATATTTTTCATCTGAGAGTTTGTATATACATGGCCATCACCATGGTAACTTCTAAATAGTCTTTAATGGGAGTTTTGAATTTTCTCTTGATCAAGCTGTAATTGGGGAGATTGCTTTCAAAAAGCCCCCAAAAACTTCCTTTTAATTGAAGTTTTATGAGCTTGTGGTCAGAGAATACAGCCTGAACCATTTTTTCTGATCTTTTCAAATGTGTAACCAAAAAAAAAAAAAACACTGAACACTTTTTTGTAGATGTTCAGCGGGTTGTAAAAAGAAGATGCATTGTTTGTTTACAGCTATAAAAATCAATATTTCTCAATTAATTAAAGCATTTAATAATTCAGATTTTCAACCTCATTTTTTCTGCATAAAAGTTCACAGTTTTTACTGTGTTTGCTTTTACCCACATTAAATCGTTCCTTTAGACCATTTAATGATTTTTGCTTTGAATTCAACATGACTTCAAATGATGATTTCTACTTGATTGCCCCCTGATTTGTACTGTTTGTACTTGGGCAAAAAGTCTGTGCTTTTCATTTATTTTTCTGGGGTCTTCTGTTTCAGGAACCTCTTTTGTAAATGGCATGAAAATAAATTTTGCTTTTAATTCCCATCTAAATAAGGGACATTGGCTTTTAATGAGGGGGATAAATTCAATTGTTATATATATCATATATATATGATTTTTATATATTTTAAGTCTCATGATTTGTTCCAAAAATTTTCCCACTCTGCTTTCTTTATTTTTTTCTGTGGGCTCTGATTTTTTTAAAAAGATTTATTCATTTACTATTTGAAAGGCAGAGTCACAGAGAGGCAGAGAGAGAGAGAAAGAAAGGGAGAGAAAGAGAACAGAGGGAGAGGGAGAGGTCTTCCATCTACTGGTTCATTCCCCAAATGCCCACAACGGCCAGAGCTGAGCTGATCTGAAGCCAGAAGCCAGGAGATTCTTCCAGGTCTCCCACATGGCTCAGAGGCCCAAGGACTTAGGCCATCTTCTACTGCTTTCCCAGGACATAGAAGAGATCAGAAGAAAAGTAGCCGGGACTCAAACCGATGCCCATATGGGATGCCGGCACCGTAGGCATCAGCTTTACCTGCTACGCCACAGCAGCGGTCTTTAGTGTTTGTTTGAATGTAACAACCTCAGGGTTGGGAATAGCGAAAGCCTTGGGCAGTTCGTTGGGTTCCCAGGTCTGTCACTCCCTGGCTCTATGGCTCAAGGCACATGGTTTAGCCAGTGTCTGTTTGGCCTGTGCACCTGTCATTCACATCATTCCACCAGTAAAACTGAGCTGTGAGTCGTCCCTCGGTCCCGTGGTGCTCAGGCTCCCTGAGTGTAGATGGTTCACTGCCTGAAACCTGAAGGACCTGAGCTCCTCTTTTGCTGTCTCGCCTGAGTGACAACATAGATCACAGCATCATAGCCCTGCACACGGATCCTGCGTCTCCTGGAATTGAGGGTTCCTAAGGAAAAGTCAGCTGTGTGCTGCCCAGCTGCTTCTGGGATGGTTTCGCCTGTGACTCGATACATGTTCCAAAAAGCAATAAATAAATAAATGTATCAGGCTCTGTCTAGGGGTGGCTCCCTGCCTCCCTTCTAACTGGAAAAAAAGAAGCCAGATTACTGTCCTACTCTGAGCTCCCAGCCCTCCCCCTGGAAATCCCCCACCCAAGCCAGTTCTGGAAAAGTTTTCATCACGTATATCCTTGACTATGCTTTTCTCCTGTGGTTTTCACTTCTTCCTCCACAATAATTCTAGTGGGGTTTCACCCCTCTGTCTCCTCTCTTCTGCATTCCTACTGGACTTACAAGCTTGGCCTCCCTATTGCACATGAACAACAACAGCGAAAGCTCAATGTCCTCCCTCAGTGCAGTTTCAATTTTGCAAACTCAGCTTTCGTTTTTTGGTGCTCTTTGCTCACGTGCACCAGGTACGTTTTCATTCCCCATCTGCCCACTCTTCTCCATCAGAGACGCCATTTTCCTGTCCCCTGTTAGAGATGGCCTCAGAATCTTCCCATGGGGCTTTTTGTCTCTCCTAATTAAGCATTCCTCTGCGACTTCAGGATTATCTTTCGCTCTTGATGCTGCAGCTATTTGTCAAAGGCCTCGCGTGGGGATCCTTGCCTGTTCCCCACTGAGTGATCTACCAGACCTGGCACCAGAGCCCTGGGCTGCCCCCCACCCTGCAGAATGCTGACTCTGGAGGATTCCAGCAAGACGGTACCGTTCCTCAGTCCAGCAGGCTCCTTCCAGTGTGGGAGGATCCGCTCCTGTCCCTACTCATCTCTGATACCCTGAACTTTTAAACCACGTTCTCCTACCAGTTAAAATGTATAAGCCAGCATCCTCTGCTAGACATCTATTTGTTATGAATTGCACACATGTACTACTTTCCACCTGTATTTTAAACACGAGTCTTTAGCTAAAAATAACTATGAGCAGAAGTCCTGATTGTGTCTTCCCACAGTGCCCGCGGACCACCGTGCATGTGTTTCACCTTGGAGGCTGGGCCTCAAACTAGAGGCTCCTGCGAAGCCACAGCCCTCAGCCCCATAGCCCTCGGGCTTTGCTCAGCACTGCCCTGCAGGGTTCAATTCCCTACTCTGAGGCCCAAGAGACATGGCTTAGCCAGTGTCTCAACATCCTTGGGCTCTAGATGGGCTCCCTCCTGCTTTCCTGGAGCCCGAGCCCGCTGTGAGAGCTGGGAGCTGGCAGGAATCGTGTTCTTGCTCCCTGCCACTGCTGGGCAGAGCAGGTGGAAGACGATGCAGGAAAGCATCCTTCTCAGTCTTGCCTGTAAATGGGTCTCTCACAGCCTCTGTCTAGCACTAGAACCAGACTGCTCCAGGAAATACCAGGATGCAGGGAAAGACGAACATGTATGGCCGCACAACCAGAGGCAGCCGCTGGGCCAGCCTGTGTGCGGAACTGGCAGCCGCAGGAGGGAGGAGTCCAGAGGGGCTCCGGTGAGAGGCCGGGAAGGCCATTACCAAGCAAGACTCGGCCCAGGTATCAGTATGGTGGCAGGCCTTGCTGCTCCTCCCCGCAGATATAAACACACCAGTGGGAGCGGGCAGAGGGAGTTCAGGGGGTGTTCCCCACCCTGCAGCCCCTGGGACTGAGACCCCTGCTGCTGGCCGGTCCCTCCCCAGGGAGGCTGCCCAGCGTGTGACAGTGTTTGATGGGGAGGTTCCACCACCAGCCCTGGGAGGCGCGTGGGAGGTGGGCAGGCAGCCAGGAGAATCCCGGCGAAGGCCAGCTGCTGCAACTGGCAGGCCTCGCAGCCCGTGATGCGACGTCTCGCTGGGGTCCTGCCCTCCCGGGCCCCAGGGCCCTGCGGAATTACCGACTCCCTCTCCGCCTGGGGGGAGGAGGAGATGTGGGAAAGCTTTCTTGTCACATAAAAGTCAACCCAAGATACGAGAACTGTCTTTTAAAATGCAACTTGCTGCCGAGGGATTTCCATAGCAACTCATGGAGTGTGTGCACAGTCAGAGCCACGTCCCAGCTGACGAAAGCCACCTGGCACGCGGCCTCCAGCTGCCGTGGGCTGTGCTAGAGCCTGCCACACTGCGGCGTGGTCCCCGGCGTCGCTCACCCTCTCTGATGCCGGAGATGACAGAAGCACCCTCAGGTCAGGCTCAGAGAGGTCAAGTCCATCTTGCCCGCACTGCCGCCCCCAGCCCCAAGACAGCACTGAGGCTTCATTCCCCCCAAAGCATCCTCTGCTTCCGGCTTTGGAAAGTCCAGCCTCCGGTTCAATAATTCCCATCTGAAGGTCTCTGCCGATCCCACTCATCAGACACACCAAGGAAGGACAACGATCATTAAGCTTGCTAAATTGCTTGGTCTTTGCAGGAGAAGTGCCCCGCCTGGTTAGGAGAAAGCATGCCTACATCAGAGTCCTGGGGAGCTCTGAGATCCGGGGGCAGGGGGTTTACTGGGGCTGCTCTCAGGATCTGCATCTGAGGGATGTGAGGGAAGCAGGGCTGGGCACAGGCGGAAGTCACAAAGGCCTCACATGGGGACTCTGGCGCCATGGCCCTGCCTGGCTGTCCTGTTGGAGGCAGAGGGGCTGAGCCTCCCACCATGACAGTCAGCAAACACTTGCTGCCTCTGGACATGGGCCTTGACCTTGAGTGAGATTGCTCCTGTCAGGCACAACGATTCAGAGAGAGGAGCCCAAGACCCAGCCAACACGAGCCCAGCTGAGAGAAAAAGAGCCCGGGTTCCAATGGGGGCAACCAGGCGCTGCCCACAGGGCCCACTACACACACGTTTGCACCGAACATGGAGCCGGGGACCCAAGGGGCAAGAGCACAGACTGTGGAGGCAGGCGAAGCGGCAAGCCTGGGATTTAGGTGCCAGCCTCATGGCCTGGAGCCTCTCAGAGTGGGAAAGTCACAGAGAGAGAGAGAGTCCAGGCCACCACACTCCTAAGAGGCAGGATTCAGCCTGGGCTGGCGAGACAAGCATGAGGCCCGAATCATAACCAGGTTCAAATTCTGGCCCCTGTGTCCTAGCTCCATGACCTTGGCCTTATTTTATTTACATCAGCTTACTCAACTCTAAAATGGGGACTGTCAATCACAAGTCTGCTTCAAGGACAAGCTGGGGCACATATGAAGCACGCTACACAGAACTAGCACAATAGGCTAGGCCACTGCCTACAATGCCAGCCTCCCTTATGGGATGCCCGCTGCTCCACTCCCAATCCCACTCCCTGCTAACCATGCTCCTGGGAAAGGCACAGGTGATGGCCCAAGTGTTTGGGTCTCCGCCACCCATGTAGGAGAACTGGATTGAGTTCCGGGCTCCTGGCTTTGGCCTGGCCCAGCCCTAGTTGTTGCAGCCATTTGGGAGTGAACCAGCAGATGAAAGAGTTCTCTATGCATCACTCTGCCATTCAAATAAATAAAATCAGTGGGTTTTTTTTTTTTTTTTTTTTGACAGGCTGAGTTAGACAGTGAGAGAGAGAAAGGTCTTCTTTCCATTGGTTCACCCCCAAATGGCCGCTACGGCCAGAGCTATGTCGATCTGAAGCCAGGAGCCAGGTGCTCCTCCTGGTCTCCCATGCGGGTGCAGGGCCCAAGCACTTGGGCCATCCTCCACTGCACTCTCGGGCCACAGCAGAGAGCTGGACTGATAGAGGAGCTACTGGGATCAAATCTGGCGCCCCAACAGGGACTAGAACTCGGGGTACCGGCGCCACAGATGGAGGATTAGCCTAGTGAGCTGCAGCGCCTCAGTGCTGGCCTTTTTTTTTTTTTTTAAACTAGCACAGGGTGAGCTCCCAAAACCAAGGGGAGATGATAACCCCATTACAACAGCTGTAACATGCCTGCCGTTCCATCTAAGCAGAAGCCCCTGGTCATTGTGGGCTCTTGCAAGATTATAGAAAATTCTAGAATTTCTGACATACATGTTTCTCTGCAGCTTTGCCCTGGTCTTCAGTCAGGCCTGTGAGTCTGCAGAGACAAAGGCTCCGTGGTAGTCTTCAGGAGAGCAGACATGGCTTAGAAACTATGGAGGGCCCCCAACAGCACAAAAAAAAATGCAACAAAGTACTTTGTAAACAACACACTTTGAAACATGCTTATTTCCAGTAAACAACAGCATCGCTTCTGCTCCTGACAGCTTCTAGAAACAACCAGGCTCTCTTGCAGGTACTCTGTGGCTCATCCAGCCTGTTTGCTCATCTGAAATAAGCGTCAATCAGAAGACGTGGAAAACTTAAAGTGCTTGAAGGGCTTTGCAATATGAATTATTAAGGCAGTTGCAAAACTTAGCTTCCATCAATAAGAAAGGAGAACAGGAAGAGCATAGGCCAACATATGGTGGGAGTCACTGAATTCTAAGTCAGAGGCAAAATCCCCAAAAGTTGCTGAGGGACCCCCCACTCTTACTCATTTTCACTCTCGGTGTATGCAATATGCAATTCAAACACGGTCCCTTGTTTGACCCTAACAGTAAAGCCTGTGAGGTAGGTACACCAGCCCAGGTTTATAGACGGGAACACCGAGGCCCAAAGTGGTCAAGTGACTGGCAGGACACTGCCCAGCTAAGAGCAGTGCGAGGAGTTCGTCGGGAAGCACCTGCTCTCTCCATGGCAGGCAGAACGTCTGCTCATCGGAGAGAGCCGGGAGGGCTGGTGGGTGTGGTCCCTCTGAGGGCAGGGGCTGAGTCAGGGGCAGGGACCAGGTCTGAATAAGAGGGTGTGGTACACCCTGGGGACACTGCACGGGGTCTCTGGGGCAGCCCTCCCAGTTTGCCCTCGTGTCTGCTGGGCTTGAATCCGAGGAAAACATCTGCGAACCCAGCATCTCAAACTAGGTGGGGAATGTGGCTCCCCAGGCCCACCTGCTTGGGCCAGCTCCTCCCTGGCTGTGTGTCGTGTTCCCCTGGGGCATGTCCCAGCAGCACAGCAGGGGTTGGGTGGTGCAGCCACGAGTCCATGCCGAGAACGCTGTTACTGGCTGAGGGCTTGGCAGTGTGAATGCCGCAGGGTGTTCTTCCCCCATATGCCCACTGTGTCCCCTGGCAACACAATTCCATGTATGAAGTCTGTGGTTGACTGAAACGCCCACGAACAAATAAGGTGTCGATGAACTAAGGTGACGCCCAGGACTCGTGTAAGCCACACAGGATGTTGGCCCTGTCCCCCAACACCACAAAAGCCATCAATCTCAGTGAACACATCTCCGTTCTAACTCAAGCGACCTTTGTTGGGGAAGCAAACAAACTGAGGCTCAGAGAGGTTAAGCAACTTGCCCGAGGTCTCACAGCCACTGAGGGGGCAGAACCCAGGTTTCTAACCATGGTTCAGACTTCCCAAGTGACATCAGATTAAAACGAAAATCCAGGGCCTGCTTGAAAGGGAACAGAGTCACAAAGGCCGTTTCTGGGTGGTGGCAGGAGGAGGGACAGTCCTGCCCCTGGCCTTGGGGGTGGCTGTTCTGAGGAGCCAGCATCGGAGTTCCCGGCCCCAGATCTCTCATAGGCCACACCCCCTTCTCAGCACCGCTGCCCTGCCACCAGCCACTGGCCTCCTAAAACAATGTCTCCTGAAGATCCTGCCCCCAGCCTCATGTGCCTCACACAGATCACAAGTGAGCTCATGAAACTGTAAATTCTGATTGCCCGGTTCTGGGGTCAGGCCTGAGACTCTGCATTCTAACAAGCCCCCTCTCGCCCAGGGACACTGATGGAGCTGGCGTGTGGACCAGATTTTGAGCAGCCAGCCCTCAGTAGTGTTTTACAACAAAGAGGGGGCTGTGGGCACCTGCTTCTGAGAAAAGGTGGAGGAATAACAGTAAACTGGATTCATCACTGCAGGACTTCTCAGAGCCTTTAAAAAACCAGAAGCAAGACACTGTTCGTCCCGGAGAGGGAGAGGTGTCCTGGAAATAGCAACCGTGTTGTGCCTGAGTCAGGGTCAACAACCTGTTAGGCAAAGAAGGCAGAGCGAGGAGGGGGAGGGTGGGTGTGCTGTCCCAGCTTCCCTCCGCGCCAGACTTTCAGGGTTTTCCTCTGTACTTCTTGTTTGCTCCTACGAGGTGGCTGGGGACATGCCTGCCTCCTCCGTGCATGCCCCTGCTCCTCCTCCCGCTCCCAGCCCAGCCAGCCCGGGCCTCTCTGCTCAGCCGGCCCGGGAGCCGGCACAACAGAAGCCGCGGGAGTACCTTTCGCAGACGCGGACGGTCCAGGCGGCGATAATCCACAGGGAGATGCTGAACACCAGCAGCACAGTGCCCGGGCAGATGGTCATGAGCGTCTTCATGACGAAGCGGGTGTTGAAGTTGATCTTGTTCAGGGCCCCGATGCTGCGCGAGGAGGCGTCGGTGAAGAGCTTGCTGTGCAGCAGCATGACGCGCGCGATCAGGTACAGGCGCAGGAACATGGGGATGGACAGGATGATGTCCACGTCGGCCTCGGCCCGTGACGGGGTGTATGAGAAGGCCAGGCGTGCCGTCCAGAAGAACTTGTACTCGCCGGGAATGGGGTGGATGGCACACACCAGCATCTCCAGGCTGATGTAGAGGATGCGCTCGTAGGTCATGGCTATCCGCCAGTCGTCCGCGCCGTTGTCGATCACGAAGAGCTGGCAGGAGCAGAGAGCCCGTTAGAGTGGCCAGGACGCAGGGGACGCGCCACAGGGTGGAGGGAGGATGGGCAGGCGGGGCGGCCTGCCCACCTGGAGTGTGCTTTAGAGCCCTTGCTGCGTGGAGAGGGCCCTGGCTGGCGGCCTGGGGCCCCTGGCTCAGACTCTCGCTCTCTGGGCCTCCTTTGCCTCCTCTGTAGATGGCCTCCCAGGACACTGTGATATATAATGCAAAATCATAGGTCTGGTCTTCAGCCTGGTTTAGGCACACAGTTCCTAATGTGTTAAGGGTCTCTGATTGCTAATGAGCAGCCAGGCCTCCTGGGCAGCCTCCGGATGGGGGCTGGGGGCCAGGGAACTGAGCACTGTTCAGAGGCGCACAACTTGCAGCCCCACCACCATGCCTGGGAGGAGACAGAGGCCGGCAGTGAGGTGATCACTTATGGCCAGGGACGAAGCCTCTGTAACACTCCTGCAGGACAGGGTCAGGGAGCTTCCGGACAGGGCTACCTGGAGGAGCTGGAGGGGCCACCCAGAGAGGGGTCAAAGCCCCCAGCCCTTCCTGCGGCCTTTGCCCTGTGCACTTGTTCCCTCTGGCTGTTCAGTGCCCTCTGTGATATCCTTTATCATACAGCCCTCATGTTCTCAGCTCTCGGCTTTGGCCCAACCCTGGTTATTGCAGGCATCTGGGAGTGAACCAGTAAGTGGAATCACTGTCTCTCTGTCTTCTTGTCTCTCAAATTATAAAAAATGCTAGAAAAATAATCATAGTTGTGTGTAAAGCCACCACCTGCAACACAGGCATCCCATATGGGTGCCAGTTCATGTCCCAGCTGCTCTACTTCTGATTTAGCTCCCTGCTAATGCCCTGGGAGAGCAGTGGAGGATGGCCCAATTGTTTGGGCCTCTGCACCCATTGGGGGAGACCTGGAAGAAGCTCCTGGTTCCTGACTTTGACTGTCCCAGCATTTCAGCTATCTGGGGAGTGAACTAGCTGATGGAAGATCAATCTCTCTCTCTCTTTCTCTCCCTCTCCTCCCAAGCTGGTGGGGTTGGGGGTCTTTGGCTTAGTGGTTAAGATGCTCATATCTCATATCAGAGGACCTGCTCCTGACTCAAACTTCCTAGAAAAATGCAGACCCTGGGAGGCTCAAGTACTTTGGTCCATGGATTGAACTCCTGGCTCCTGACTAGCCTAGCCCAACCTCAGCTGTTGCAGGCACTTGGGGAGTGAACTAGAGGATAGGAGCACTCTCTCACTCTCACTCTCGCTCTCTCTCATATTAAAACACATACACACACACACAACCTTGAGTTTGTGGCATCTCATAGGCATAGCCTATGAGACAGAGCCCTTAACCTGTGGGCTGTGACACTAGATTCCAGTAGAAAGCAGACAGTGTCACTTTTGAATGAAGTGTAGGACGCCACTGAGGGGCCACTGGAGAAGTGCTTGGTGTCTGGGGGAAATCCCCACATGCTGTGGTCACCAGATGCTCTATACTGAGCAAGGAGAGGAGGATGGTTTTTGCCCTACTGTATACACATCCCAAGGTCGCTTCCAGCTACAAAGTGCCAGGCCCCCAGCTGGCTGTTTCATGACGATGAGCAGCTCGTTTGTATTAAACACACAGCCCTGAGTGTGCAGACCCAGAGCCAAGTGCTAGAGGAGGATGCAGAAATGAAAATGACATTTCCCGCATGAGGGAGCTTACAAGGATTGGCACAGAGGGCTGCTCCCCACTCAGAGAGGGGGCCGGGGCGCTGCTGGCAGTGCCGCCTGTGCTGGCTCTGCAGCGGGCTGCCTGACCCTACCACTGCTAGCTCTGTGATCCTGGGCGAGTTCCTGAGCCTCTCTGTGCCTGCAATGATGATATTATCTGCTGCACAGAGGCACCCTTAGGCTGCAATGGGCTACTACGAACAACGTGCAAAAAATGCTGCCTGGCACCCAGCACACACTGCGATTATTGTTTTTAGCATTTTTTAAAATTTGAGAGACAGAGGAAGACAGAGAGACAGTGATTCCATTTACTGGTTCACTCCCAAAATGCCTGCAATAGCCAGGGTTGGGCCAAAGCCAAGAGCTGGGAACCCAATCCGGGTTTCCCATGTGGGTGGCAGGGACCCAACTACTGGAACCATCACTGCTGCCTCCCAGGGTGTGCATTAGCAGGAAACTCAAATCGGGAGTGGAGCCAAGACTCGAAGCAAGGCACTCTGATTCGGCACATGAGCGTCTCAACTGGCATCATTTTTTTCCTCAAAGATTTATTTATATATAAATCTCTGATTTTCAAATAAAGAGAGAGAGAGAGACAGAGAGAGACAGAGAGCGAGCTCTTGCATCTGCTGTTTCACACCCCAGATGACCAAGATGGCCAGCACTGTGCCAGGCCAAAGCCAGGAGCTTCGTCTAGTCTCCCATATGGGTGGCGTGGGCCCAAACACTTGGGCCATCTTCCAGTCCTTTTTCCAGGCCATTAGCAAAGAACTGGATCAGAAGTGGAACTGCCAGGACTCTAACTGGCACCCATATGGGGCTTTATCTGCCACCCCATGATGCTGGCCCCTTAACTGCTAAACCAAACACCTGCCCCATTTTTAGCATTATTAATGGGTGGGGTCTCAGTCTTTCTCCAGAATGAGACTTGAGCTTCATAACGTCAAAGCTTCCCTCTAGCCCTGACCTTGCACGCAGCCGAGGTTCCTGCCGTCACGTCAGGAGGACGCCTGCTCAGACAAGCACTTCCTGAGCACCTGCTGTGTGCGCAGCCTGTGCTCAGTGCTGGATTGCACACACAGGGAGGGCCCAGCCTTTGCTCTTAAGGAGGACACTGTGGGGCCCCATGATGTTTGGTGACTGTGAAAGGGACTTCACATCCTTCCCCTCTGTGGCTTCGTTTTTCATCTGGGAAATGAGAAGCTTTGAAGGTCCTAGCCAGCTCCTACATTCACCAGATTCTGAGTCTTGGAGGCCTGAGACGGGGCATTTGTCGGGGTGCAGACTTCCTGGCAGGCGTGCCCCCCACTGCATCATGTTCTGGGCTCTCAGCCTTCCAGCGCCTCTGGCTGCTGTCTGTCCCAGCTCACCTGCATATGCCCCGCTCAGGACAGCAGCCCTGCTGCAGGGCCGCAGAGAGCTGTTGCTCCCCAGGGCTTGTGCCGGCCTCCAGGCAGGAGGTGCTGTGATACGGTAAACCCAAAGAAGGGCACCGGCACAGGCACATCGTGGCCAGGGGCAGCCCAGAACCCCCCAGGAGGGCCTGAGCTGCAGGCTGGAAGGAAACCAGGCTGGGTTAGAGACATGAGTTGGGTCAAGGGTGGGTGGGTGGGGGGATTTTATTTAACCTAGAAATACACTCTCAACCCTGTGGTAGGGCAGAGGCTGGGTCAGCATGGCTGGGGCTGGGCAGAAGCTGGGCAGAGCCCCACTTCCCTTCTACTCTGCCCTGCACTGGGAGGTTAGGGAATGGGTGCCCCCTTTGTTCTGCACGTTCCACTGTCTCCTCCAGGGACTGGGCTTCTGCTCAGTTTTGAGCTCAATCCCACGTGCCTTCTCTTCTTTCTCCTCCATCACCTTCCCATTCACCATCCCTTGAGAAGCCATGGTGCCTGCCCAGGGCCCCAGGGTCTCTGGGGATGAAACCAGATCCCTCCAGGAGTATGGATCAGGTCTGACATGAACTTGAGGCGAATCAATCCAGTCCCATGATGTGAACACAGGAGTCTCCTCCACCTCCCTGGGGCCATGGAAAGCAAGAGCAGCAGTGAGAATGCAGGGCAGGGCGGCAGCACCACGTGGGCAGTCTCTGCCCTGGCTGAGCCCCAGTTTCCCTTTCTCCCAGCCTTGCGACTTTTCTAAACTCTGATGGGGAGGAACAGAGATACGGGTGTGCAAGGGCTTCTTAAATCACAAAGATCATTTGCTCATTCAGTCACTCAACAAACACGAGCAGAAGGCCCTTTTTCTGGGCATGGCCCCCATCTGCTGAGGGTCTGCCCGAGAGAGCTCCAGTGAGGAAGGCCCAGCTCTGAACAGGAAAGGCAGCCGCCAGCACCAGCTGGGGCCTCCCTTTCCCTCCCCCAGGGCTTGGGCTTTTCCATCAGAAAACCCTCACCGCCACTCCAAGGCCTCCCTTTGCCCCTAACTGCGCCTGACAAGCCAAGCCATGGCAACACGACTGCCTGGCCAAACTCTTCAAACACAAAATTAAAGCTATCCACCCCACAACAAAGACTCACATCCGGTTACTATGGTAACCGGGTTTGCTCCGGGCAGGAACTAAGGCGCCCAAGCAGCAGATGCCTTTGATAGCTTGATGGGGAACAGGATCTTCTGCCACCAGAGCTGAAGGGGAAGGCCAGCAGCAGCTCCGCCCAGGAAGACTGACGGTGCTGGTCCAAGGGCCGTGTCTGCCTGCCTTGCAGGTAGTGGGGGCCATGTAGGGTTGTGGGGCTGGAAGCCAGAGAGTGAGCCTGAAGTTTCCCATGGGCAGTTATTAGCTGTGTGATCTTGGGCCAGCCACGTGAGCCTGGGGCCCACCTCTTGTCCCTGGAGTGTTGACCCTGACCCTGCCTATCTCCTGAGATTCGTGTTGAGATCCTCTAACACAGATACCAAGAAGGACTGCATTTTGCCAGCTACTCTAAAACTGCACAAGGGGTTGAGAAGCCTGCTGGCCTGGGGGGTTTTGGACATATCAGGCACGTGAGAGGGCATCACAGTAGGGCAGTGGGGCAGAGACTGAGAGCCTCAGCAGGCTCTGCAGGGCTCCACGCAGGGTTCTGTGGGCCTGCAGGGTGGGACAATGTGTCCCAGAAGATGCCACTGTGTCCCGTATGAGGACACCCTGTGCCTTCTCCCTGCTGAGCCCAGAATCACAAATGCTCCAAACGCTGCCTCACTCCCTTCAGCTCCGGGGCGGGCTGCACATGCCCGTCTTGCTGTTTCCTCCCTCAGCAGCCTCTGCGGTTCTTGCAAAGCACAAGTCTCAATTATGCATTTATTTGTGTTGCTAGATTTGCTGTCGCTCCTCTTAGACCAGCAGCTCTCAACCTGGCTGCACATTAGGATTACTTGAGGGGCCGGTGTGGTTGTGAAGCGGGTAAAGCTGCCTGAAACACCAGCATCCTATATGACTGCCCATTTGAATCCCTGCGGCTCTGCTTTGGTTCCAACTCCCTGTTAATGTACCTCAGAAGGCAGCAGAAGGGGGCCCAAGTGCTTGTGCCCCTGCCACCCACGTGGGAGAGCTGAGAAGAATTCTTGGCTCCCAGCCTCAGCCTGGCCCAGGCTTGGCTGTAACAGCCATTTGGGGAATGAACCAGAGGATGGGAGATCTGCATTTCTCCCTCTCTGTGTCACTCTGCCTTTCAAATAAATAAATCTTTTTAAAAAATACCCATGTGTGGGCCTACCCCAGACCAAAGAAATCTGAACATCTAGGAGTGGGGCAGTGGCACTGGGATTTTTCTTAAAGTTCCCCAGATGACTCCAAAGTGTAACCAGGTTTGGGGCCCACTGGTCACAAACCCTGTCTATGTCTTCCTTGTCCCTCTTGGTAAGCCCCACTGCCTGGTCCAGATCCTAGCCTACAGCAGGTGTTCAGTAAATGCTTGTACAGTGGATCAAGAACTACCACTTACTGCGTGACCCTGGACAACAAATCTCCCCTGAGGAATGAGGGGGTGGATTCTCCGGCCCTTACCCACCCCATACCTCCTGCACCACAGAGCCATATTCTGTGGCTCCGCACATAGCCTCCTCAAGTGCTGTCAGCACCAGAGGGCTCCAGAGTCCTGCCATCTCCCTCCAGGGCTGAGACAGTGCCCGGCACACAGTAGGCAGTGAGTACAGTCTCACTGATTACAGGGCTGGGCAGGTGGATGATGGTGTCGTGCCAAGGAAAGGATGAACTGCCAGTGGCCTTGTTAACCACCCACGATGGAACTCCCTGTAGAAAACTCAGCCCTAAGCTTGTAGCTTAGGGACCTGACAATTCACTTCACACCATGGGAAAGTCCCCAAAAAGTAGTCCAGTCCGGAATAAACTGTCCCAGGTGACCCCCAACTCTTAGAAAGTTCTAGAATTCATCTGGAGCAGGGGGTATGATCCTAAGGAGTGCTGGACCAGAGGGGCTGGGAAGCATGCCTGTGGCTCCATCAGGGCTAGAGCTGTCCCAGGGTTTCGTCTGGATCACCCAGCCCCAGGTCTGGAACAGCCTGACTGCCGGTGGTACATTTTGGAAAAGGACTGAGAAGACATGGACAGAACCTGGCACAGGACAGGAAACCCTCAAGGGGAGAAGTCTCTGGGGCCCAGAGCTGATGGACAGGTCTCCTCCTGACCTGTCCGTGGCTTGCCCCTTGCAGGCCAGCCTCCCACAGTGGGGCAGGAAAGCCATGTTCTCCCAGCTGCTCATTCTATCTGCCTCCTGAGATTTTACTCATTCAGGGTGTGCAATGCATTGGTACCATGGCCCCAGGTCTCCCACAAGCCCTACTCTGTCCTCACACAGTGCCCTGTGCAGAAGACATTCCACACCCGATACTTCCCTGCCTCCTCCGGGGCTTCTGAGAGCCTGGAGGAGTTTTACTTCTGAGAGCTTGGAAGCCTGTACTCAACACCGGGATGCCAAACTCACCTTTAAGGAGCTTGTAATTTAGGCAAAGGGGAACCAATTCAATTGAACTCAACTAAATTCAATAGTTAGTTCTTGATGAGAACTAAGTTAAGCCCCTTGGAGGTGGAAAGGAGAATCAAACACAGGTCATGTCAATCAGCTCAGTAGCAACCTCAGGCAGCCCAGCCATGACAGGCGGGATCAGGACCCAGGCGGGGTCAGGACTCACTTTGCAAAGCTTCCCGGGCAACACAGGGTTCCTGCAGCATCTGGAAGCCCTGTTCCAGATAACCCTAGCATGCTAACTTCCAGAAACAGCCACAAAGTTCTGCCTCTCATCCGTGTACTGGCTTCTGTACGTGTGACCTGCCCAGCAAGAGGCATGTTCCATTTCTCCACCTCTTGAGTCTGAACTCAGCCTTGTTCCTAGCCTTGGCCAATGGGACAGTAGAAAACACGATGCAGCAGAGGTTTGGGAAATATCAGAGCCTTGGGGCTTGCTGAAGACATGTGGCCTCACACCCCTGTCTCTCCAGCCTATGGCTCCCACCAGCAGCCCAGCACCAGCGTGAGGCTGTCCCAGACCAGCTGCGTGGGAGACACTCACCCCAGCTGGGGGCAGCAGATGAACTGCCATGCTGAGCCCAGCCCAGGTCACTGACCCACAGAATCATGAGCCAACTGGTTATTATTTAAGCCAGTGAGTTTTAACGTGCTGGGAAGATGTGGGGCTCCCAGATCCCCATCAGAATGGCTAGGTTTGGGTTCCTAGGAAGGAAAGTTGCTTCCATTTCCAACTTTCTGTTTATGTGCACCTGGCATGTAGCAGGTGATGACTCAAGTAGTTGGGCCCCTGCCACCCTGTGGGAGACCTGGATTGAGTTCTAGGCTCCTGGCTTCAACCTTCCTCAGTACCAGGTGTTGCAAGCATTTGGGGAATGAACTAGTGAATGGAAGCTCACTCTCTCTCTCTCTCCCTCCCTCCCTCTGTCTCCCCCCACCTTTATCTTTCAAATAAGATAAAACAAAAATAAGGAAAAATAGTTATTCAATGAAACATATAAAACAAAACTAACTCATATAAGGAATCTTAAAAAAAAATAGCTCAAGAGAAAGGTGTAGGATGACAAACCAAGCATGGAATTCAATTGTTTTGCCCCAAAACAGACTTCTCTTTTATTCCATCTTTTCCACTAACTTCTCCAAGTGCTGTTGTAAGTTAGCACATGGATGAACAGGCAGGCCCTTCGCATACCTTGCCCGGCAGGCTTCTTTCAGATGGTCCTGCCAAGCCCCTGGAAGGTGCCTCCACCTGCTCCACACAGCTGTTTGGCTGGCCAGCCTTGCTCAAATCCAGAGGTAACTAAATCACAGCCAGGGGCCTTGCTACCCCCAACCTGTGCACACATCACTTCAGACAGCAAAGAATAACCTCAAAGCATCTAAAAAGTTATTTTGCCAGCAGTTCAGTGATTTTTGCATACAAAGTGAGGTAGATCCCATCAAGGCACAAAGCAAGGGAGGATTTGGGGAGTGGGGGTGTCAAGGGGTGCTGCAGGGAAACAAGTGGAGTCTGGGAACAGTGACTCCTGTGGCAAATCGGGTAGGGGGCAAACTGATGTGCTGGCAGCTAGCAAGGAGGTCACATGGGCATTGTACTTCCGAATGGCCAATAAGAACGTCAAGGGAATCAGCTTCAGGTGTTTAAGGAGGCTCCAGAAACCCTTGGCTGTCTGCTGGGCATGGGGTGCCAACAAGCTCACTCTCTGTTCAGTCAGTGGCGCGCTCTCTCTCCAGAGCTTTCCATCAGCATCTGCCCCTCGGTGAGACCAGGGCTGCCCCTGTCCCTCACTAGAATGTCACACAGACAACCGTGTCATCTGCAGCTCCCCTCAGGGGCCAACTCCTTGTCACCTCTGGACAGGCCAGTCCAGCTGGAATCTCTGGGACCCACTACAGTCGCTGCAGGGCACAGCCGCTGTCTTAATGAGACCAGGAGACCGCTCTGAGGCTGCCGGGCTGCTGGCCGCAGGCCTCCCTGCCTTTGCCTCCAAGGGGAAGCTCCACCCTTTTGTCCTTGGGTGAGTGAGTTTGGAGCTGACTCACTGGGCTGGTCTTCCCTCATTCTATTTGAAAACCTGAGGCCTTTCAGGTTCTTCATTTAAGCAAAATCTTTCATTAGAGTGTTCTCAGCTGTCAGGGGAGATTCTGCTTAGACATTTTCAACCAACCTGAAAAGCCTTCATTCTTGTACAACTATGAATTGTCTAAATTAAAGGAGAGAAAATGGAAAAGGGCTTTCTTGTCCTCCCTCTCTGTGGGGGAAAAAACTTTGGGAAAAATTTCCATTATTTAAAGATGTATAGATAGATCAATCTATAAATATATATATATATATATATATTAAAAAAGCAAAAGGAAAAAAGCTCCAGATTTCCTCAAAGTCCAGATTTCCTCAAAGTCCAAATTTTCTTAAAATGTGTATTATTAAATATATATTATATATAAAAATTTAAACTCCCTGGAGCATATATTACGTGCACAGGATTACTATGGGTGTTACCATGGAAACAACATCAAAAGTCCTGTAACACCTAATTAGGTTTCCCTGAGGACAAGAGCTGATTGCCAGTGATGAAATGAACTTCTGGGCCGGCAGTGATGGTTAACATAAAATTCCCAGTCAGCAAATACTCCAAGGAACTGGATACAGAGAGGGAGCAAGTGGGATAGGAGCGAGAGCAAAGGCAGAAGGAAGGTGGCTTTAAAAGAGGCTGTCAGGGATCTGCACTGTGGCATTGTGGGAAAAGCCGCCACCTGTAGTGCCGGCATCCCATATGGGTGCCGGTTAGAGTCTCAGCTGCTCCACTTCCGATCCAGCTCTCTGCTATGGCCTTGGAAAGCAGTGGAAGATGGCCCAGGTGCTTGGGCTCCTGCACCCGCGTGGGAGACCTGGAAGAAGCTCCTGGGTTTAGATAGGCCCAGCTCTGGCTGTTGCGGCCATTTGGGGAGTGAACCAGTGGATGGAAGACCTGTCTCTCTGTAACTCTGCCTTGCAAATAAAGAAATAAATCTTTAAGAAAAGAAAAGAAAGAGGCTATCAGGCGGATAGTCAGATGGGAGTGACCACAAGACCCTCATGCAGGGGGAGGCACTGCACCCAGCACCCACCCAGGCCCACCCACTTCACAGTTTAACTCGAGATTAAAGTATTCTAATAAAAAACCTATTTTGTAGGCACATTCAGAGAGAGAGCCCAAAGGAATGCAGCACCGAGGTGTCAATCACAAATGCCCAGGTGAGTGCTGGTGGCTACATCACCAGTCCACGCTGACTTACTTTAGGGATAAAAGCCTCTGGCAGGGAGAAAGGGTGCCACGAGCTCTCTACCATCCAGTCCCCATTCCTCCCTTGGAACATATTTCAGTGAACTGTGGCTCTGCTACACCTACTTCCATCTCTCTGAATTTGTTACTCCGTAAGGGACACCAGGCAAGCTGGTCGGAGGCAGTGCCAAGCCCAGCAAGTCGGAAACTGATTCTGCCAAGGCGGTCCTGCAGGCCACTCTGCACCTCCCCATCACAGGAGGCAGATGGCACGGGCCCCATGGGACGACACAGAGCCCGGAGCCTGTTTGGCTGGAGACCGTAAATCCTTCCCCTGTCCCCAGTTCCTGGAGAACGAGAGCCAACTTACGACAGTTGAAGACACTAGCGCTTTTCACCCACATAAGCAAGAATTTCACAATCCGTGCCCACAGCAGCGCTGAAGAGAGAGCCTCCTGTCCCTGACCGTCTGCGAGGGGCGAGTCTCTCCCCGTGATGCGATGTGCAGGACTGGCTCCAAAGCGTGGCTCTTCATTCCTCCCAGCTGTGGAGTCATTTCTGCTCATGAGACTTGTTTCACGGAAGCCCCAGTACAGGAAAAAAACACGCTCGGAGCTGTTGTCGTTGGAAGGGCAGAGAGGCGCCTGCGAGGCCACTGCCTTCCTCTCCCAGCCCACACCTCGGGTCAGAAAACCACTGGCTGCACCAGCCGGCTGCTGTCTGTCACCACTTAGGACGCCTGCATGCCACACGAAGAGGCCCCATTCAAGTGCAGTCAGCTTCCTGCTAATACACATCCTGGGGGGAGCAGATGGTGCTCAATATCTGGGCCCCTGCAGCCCATAGGAGACACCTGAATGGAGTTCCCAGCCCCGAGCCTGGCCCGGCCCTGGCTGTTGCAGGCATTTGGGGCATGAACCAGCAGATCAGCAAATGGAAGATCTTTTTCTTCCTTTCTCTGTCCCTCTGCCTTTCGAATAAAATGAAAATTACTGATTTTTTGGAAAGTAGCTGCTGCTGGCCCCTCCTGTGAGACAGGAATACCATGAGACCAAGCAGAACCCGATGCAGACCCGCTCGCTGTGCCTCCCCCTGCCCCAGAACCCAGGACAGGTGACCCAAGAGCCTCAGCTGGGGGCCCCCAGGGAGACGACCCAGGACCCAGAGGGGTCCCAAAGTGCAGCAGGAAGGTTCGGAGAACTCAGCAGAGGCAGGAATTTGGCATTACAAGAGAAACAGAAGTGGCAAGGATGCACAGAGATCTCTGGGGAGGCACTGGGCTCCCTGGTGGACTTCCTGTTGATTCTGTTTAAGGTAGTTAGACCACAGGGAGCCCAGTCATCCCTTGGTTACAGCGGCCACACCCTGGCCTCATCATGTCACGCCCCACCCGTCTTCCTCCTCAAGGCTGCCAGAGCAGATGTTCTAAAGCTCGCCCTAAACTACGGTGCCCCTCCCTGGAGCCCTCAGCGGCTCCCCAGCGTGTCCTCGACTGGGTCAAAGGCCCTTCCCCTCCTGGCCGCATCACCTGCCGTCCCACACTTGACATCTCATTCCAGCCAAACCAAGTGACTTTACTTCCTGAATCTGTGAATTTTGTCAAGATGTTCCCTCTTCTCAACCTCTTCACAGGGTTCTGTCTTGCCTCTTTTTTTTTTTTTTTAAATAGACAGGCAGAGACTGAAAGATCTCTAGGGCCAGTGTTGTGGCATAGCAGGTAAAGCCCCTTCCTGTCCCAGCTGCCCTGCTTTCCATCAGCTCCTGGTTAATGCAGATAAGAAAAACAGAGGAAGATGGCCCAAATACTTGGTCTTCTGCAACCCACATGCAAGACCCAAATGGCATTCCTGACTCCTGGTTTTGACCTGGTTATTGCAGGTGGCACAATTAATAAGGGCAGACCAAGTTCTGGAAGGGGTGCAGAACCTCTTTTCTGCCGAGGGCCATGTGGGTATTTATAGCATCATTCACAGGCCATACAAAGTTATCAGCTTAAAAATTAGATTTATTGACTTGTGAATCCCACCTGCAGTTGCCTTGGTAGGACCAGACCAAATGATTTTGAGGGCCTTACATGGCCCGTGTGCTGGATGTTCCCACCCCTTCGCAAGGCAGACAGCTTCCAGTCCATTTTCTTCCTTCCTTCCTTCCTTCCTTCCTTCCTTCCTTCCTTCCTTCCTTCCTTCCTTTTTCTTTTTTTTAAGATTTTATTTATTTATTTGAGAGGTAGAATTAGAGAGAGAGAGAGAGAGAGAGGGAGAGAGAGACAGAGAGAAAGGGCTTCCATCTGCTGGTTCACTCAACCAAATGGCCACACGGCCGGAGCTGTGGCTGCAGGAGGAGACTTAGCCTACTATGCCACAGAACCAGCCCTGGGAGTCTTGGTCCAAGACTGGGTCTTGGTCCCAGGCTGTGCCGGTGGGCTGACTCCCTGGCATTTGCCCTTCAGGCCAGTGGGCACTGCTGGCTGTCTGTGTGCCTCGGCAGACTGGAGCATGGAGGCCTCAGAGCACAGAGCCCAGGTCTGGGGTAGGAGGAGTGTTCTCTCAACAGGCAGTCTGAGCATTTTCCATCGTATCACACAGAAGGGTGCAGGGAGCATGCAGGGGGCTGGGTACCAGCACGAGTACCAGGCTGCCAGCCCTGGCTGGTTTTTAACCAGGACCTGTTTACCCCTCAGGGAGAGACTCTTTAGAGGGTGTTTTTAGCATAAAAAAATACAGAGGTGTCTGGATCTCTGAGCTGCCTGCCCAGGAGCTGGTGAACCAAGGTCAGTGCGGGTGGTCACGCGGGGCCGGGAGCGTTAGTTTCTTCCCCAGCTGACTGAATGCCCTTCAACTCCTCCTCAAGGACCAGCTGAAAGGTCACCCCGGGGAGGGGAGAGCTCCCCGCTTCCAACTTGCTGGCTCCTTCTCAGCCCCGGGCTGGGTTTTCTTTTCTTTTTTTAAGGCAGAATTACAGAGAGAGAAGGATCTTCCATCTACTAGTTCACTCCCCAAATAGACACAATGGCCGGGTCTGGACCAAGCCAAAGCCAAGAGCCTGGAACTCCATCTGGGTCTCCCATGTGGGTGGCAGGGACTCAAGCATTTGGGCCATCTTCTGCTGTTTTCCTAGTTGCACTAACAAGGGAGCTGGATATGAAATGGAGCTGCTGAGACTCGAACTGGAGTCTTAAGGGATTAACCCACTGTTCCACAACCCAGACCCACAGCCGGATGCTTTCTGTCAGTCTTTTGAGTCCCCAGTATAGTCCTACAGGAAAAGCACTGCTGTTACTGCAGCTACAGATGAGCTGACTTCCCCAGGATCTAACAGTAGGTAAATGATAGCAGAGGGATTTGAGCCTGTAGTCCGTGCTCTCATCTTTGAAGCATCTATTTAGAACCAAATCACTCTTAAAAAAAAAAAAAAGATTGATTAGGGCAGCAGCAGCAGCCCGTATGGGTGCCTGTTTGAGTCCCAGCTGTTCCACTTCCAATCCAGCTCCCTGCTAATGCACCTGGGAAAGCAGCAGAAGATGGCCCAAGTATTTGGGCCCTGCACCCCCGTGGGAGACCTGGAAGAAGCTTCTGGCTCCTGGCTTCAGCCTGGCCCAGCTCCAGCTGTTGCAGTCATTTGGGGAATAAACCAGTGGATGGAAGATTTCTCTCTCTCTCTCTCTCTCTCTCTCTCTCTCTCTCTCTCTCTCTCTCTGTGTGTGTGTGTGTGTGTGTGTGTGTGTATGTGTGTGTCTTCCTCTCTCAATCTTTAAAAATTGATTGATTTGAAAGGCAGAGTAACAGAGAAGGGAGAGAGACAGAGTTAGTCTTCCATTTTCTGGTTCATTCCCCATTTTCCTGCAACTGCATGGGCTGGGCCAGGCTGAAGCTAGGAGTTGGGAGCTCTATCCTGGGTCTTCCACTGGGCGGCAGGAACACAAGCACGTGGGCCACCCTCCCACCTGACCTCGGTGCATTAGCAGAGGCTAGGTCGGCAGCGTGGAGTAACTGGGACTGCAGCCACGCCCTCTGAGAGGGGATGCAGTCACCTCGAGCATCCGCTTAGCACTCGGTGCCACAACGCGAGCCCTGAAACCTCCCTCTTAGGCCTTCATCGGAGCCTCTTCACCTGCTGGTATGCCTATCACCTGCTGGCACGAGTGCAGGGTCCCTGGAACACAGCACATCTTCCCAGTCACTGGCTTGCCACAGTGCCAGGCACCATGCTCAGGAGACACAGGCTACCCAATGACTCCATACGCAGTTTAAGGCATCAAGACGATGCCAGTGTGACTGCAGAGAAAAATCTCTTACTCACTCACCATTTCTGTAATTCTCCCAGGGCAAAAAAATCTTTTGTAGCATTTTTACAAGACAGAGAAAGCAACTAAAAATATTTTTAAAAGAACTGCCTATTTGTGGGCTGGCACTGTGGTTCTGTGGGCTGGCACTGTGGTATCGTGGGTTAAAACCACTGTTTGCAGTATTGGCATTCCACAGGGGCATTAGTTTAAGTCTTGGCTGTTCTACTTCAGAACCAGTTCCCTGCTAGTGCACCTGGGAAATCAGTGGAAGATGGCCCAAATCCTTGGGCCCCTGCACCCATGTAGGAGACCCAGAAGAAGCTCCTGGCTCCTGGCTCCTGGCTTTGGCCTGGCCCAGCCCTGGCCATTGCAGCCATCTGGGTAGTGAACCATCAGATGGAAGCTCCCTCTCTCTGTGATTCTTTCAAATAAATAAATAAATCTTAAAAAAAAAAAAAGAACTGCTTATTTATTTCTTTGTAATTTAAAAGGGTGGGGGTTGGAGTGGACAGGCCTGAGTTCAATTTCCAGCTCTGGCTCCTGACTCCAGCTACCTGCTGGTGCAAATCCTGGGAGGCACCAGTGATTGCTGGAGTGCTTGGGTTCCTCCCAGCCATGTGAGATAGGGATGGAGATCCCAGCTCCTGGCTTCAGCTTGGCCCAGCTCTGGCTCTTGCAGGCATCTAGGGAGTGTATCAGTAGATGGGAGCTCTCTGTCTCTGTCTCTCTCTCAAAAAAAAAAAAAATATTTAAAACCAACCTGAACACATTAACAGGGAAACAGTAGATAAATTATAGCACTCACACTGTGAAACACTATGTAGCTGTTTTCTAAAATGAAATGGATCTATATGTATTGATTTAGAAAATGTTCATGGTATATTAAGTAAAATGAAAATTGTAGCATAATGGGTATACTATGATTCCTCATTTTTTAAAAAGATTTATTGTATTTATTTGAAAGGCAGAGTTACAGAGAGAGGTAGAGACAGAGGAGTGAACCAACAGATGAAAGATTTTTTTTTCTCTCTCTCTCTGTCTGTCTTCCCCTCTCTCTTTACAACCATGTATTTCAAATAAATATAATAAATCTTTTTTAAAAAATCCCCTATATATGTGTGCGGGTTGGGGTAGTTTTGTGTATACACACACACACACACACACACACACACACAGGCTGTGTTAATCCCCTCTGGCTGAACACCAAATTGTTCATGCTGGGACCTCTGGGGAGGCAAGGGCGTAGGAAGCGGGGAGGTGATGGATTTTTTCCCCTCTAATAATTAGAACACAGCTCTGTGTTAAAACAAGCCAATATTGCATTTGTAATTTTAAAAACCTATAAAGTATTTTTTTAAGAAGAAGGATCCTAGGGAACGCCACTAGGTGAGTCTAATGAGGACTTTTTCAGCATGGCCATTGTTCTGCAGGGAGAGTCACCCCCGGAGTCCCTCCGTGCCCTATAATCATGGGGCAGAGCTTCCCAGCCCCCAGGAGCCCCCAGTCGCTGAGGCCCTGCTGGGAGTTGTGGGAGCTGGGCTCCTCCCTCAAGGCTCCCTGCCAAGGCCAGCCTCATACAGGTCCCCGGCCCCTTCTGACTCAGCCGCCCGGTGAGAAACGCTTCCAGGGCGCACAGCTGAAACCAAGGCACCAAGTCAAGGCCACCTCGCCACGCACACCTGCAGCGCCCCTCAGTCAGAGCGGCCCACCGGCAGGCAGGGCCCGGAACTCCGTGGGGGAAGGGGTGCCCTCCTCACAACTGCAGAGAGCAATCACTCTCCATTCTTCCTCCACTCGGGAGGTCAGGGGACTCCATCCCCAAGGCAGCCGCTGGTGGTGAGGCATGCCTGCTCCACGCATGCAAGTTCCTGCCGAACCCTGAGCCTAGAACTGTGTGCCCCGGAGTGAGCAAAGCTAAGGCTGCACAGGTGGCAGGGGCAGAGGGGACACGCTCTGTCTGCAGGTCGGGATCCTGCGCTGCTGCACTGCCACATCCCCCACCAGCCTGCCCTCCACCCACTCACCTGGGCTTCTGCTCTCGCCCCTCCCCTGCCATGGAGCCAAGAAGCCCAAAGGGCCCCTGGGTCTTTGTCTACCCCTGTCCTAAACACCACCCTTGGGCTCTCTGGAAACCCAGAATGCCCTGCCCAAAGGGCCCACACAGCCCCCTCCCCGCATCCTCCCATGGCTGAGTGTGCTCCTTGTAGGGTCGTCTCCACGCCTGAGACAGGGCCGGGTCAGCTGGAGGGGGAGTTGGATGGAGCAAGGATCTGAGCACTGAGATGCCCACAGGTGTCCTCAGAGTACTGAGTGGGCCATGGGAAGAGAGGGGGCACAGGAGGCTGTGGGCGGGAGCGCCTGTTTGGGCCTGGCCCCAGACACTGCAGATACCAGGGCTACCTGGGGTATCAGTACAGCAGCAGCTGTACAGTCACGCACGAAGCAGCACAGCCCACACAGCACCACAGTGGGCCCATAAGCTCAGATTCTAACTATCGTGGTTCTCCTATGCTGCTTAAAAAACGTCGGACTCACGGCATTCTCAGAACATGGCCCATCCTTCAGCGACTGATGGCTGTATTTTCTAGATTGTTCTGAGGCCAGGCAAACCTGACCCTGCCACTCCTCTCTGAGAGGCTGCTCTACCTTCATACCCATCGATGGCAGCACCCGGGAAAGGCATCAGTGGCCCAGTGTTTGGGAAATGCTTGGACGTTCACCAGTCTTATTAGGATAGTAAAGCTTCCGGGGCTTTCTAAAGAGAATAAAGCTGATGGGCGTTAGAATGCGATTTCTCCAATGTACGTGACCATGACCCTTATTTTGCGGTAACAGCCATCCTAGCACAGCTGCAACAGGCCATGGAGGGCTGATCCCAGCAAGCCCCTCTGCTTCACCTGAGCCACAGAGGCTGACTCTGCGCCTCTCTGAGGACCCGCTCAACGGAGCGGCCACCTACGCAGTCAGCACCACCTGGCATTACCCAAGGCCTCCTGGGAGCCAGCGTGTCCCTCCGCCCGGTTCCTTTATTTTACAAACATGTATCCAGTGAGGAGCAGGCTCCCGGCTTTGTTCTCAGCAATTTACAAATATTAACTCCTTTACTCCTCGTCGCAGCCCTATGGGGTGAGCCCTATTATTTACAAAGGAGGAAACTGAGGCACAAAGCAGTAGAGGGACTTGCCTGAGGCCCCTCAGCTGGCAAGAGTGTGGGCCGGAGGAAACTCAGGCAGTCTGGCTCCGCGGGGTCTGCGAGTTACCGTGACGTCAGTGAACAACACCCACTTACACTTGCAGCTCTGGAGGTTGGACTAACGTCGGGGTTGTCAGCAGGACTGGCGCTTGCTGGGGGATCTCGGTGCGGGGGAGGGGAGGGCATGTCTCTGTCTTCCTGCTGCTGGACAGCGCCTGCCCGCCTGGCCTCACAGCCCTTTCTCCCGGCACTGCCACCTCTTGCTTCACTCAACATGCCTCGCACTTGCTGTCCAGAAGTTCAATCTCCCTCTCTCTGCCTCCTTTTTTAAAGATTTTTTTTTTTTTTTTTTACAGGCAGAGTGGACAGTGAGAGAGAGAGAGACAGAGAGAAAGGTCTTCCCTTGCCGTTGGTTCACCCTCCAATGGCTGCCGCGGTCGGCGCGCTGCGGCCGGCGCACCGCACTCATCCGATGGCAGGAGCCAGGTGCTAGGTGCTTTTTCCTGGTCTCCCATGGGGTGCAGGGCCCAAGCACCTGGGCCATCCTCCACTGCACTCCTGGGCCACAGCAGAGGGCTGGCCTGGAAGAGGGGCAACCGGGACAGAATCCGGCGCCCCGACCGGGACTAGAACCCGGTGTGCCGGCGCCGCAAGGCGGAGGATTAGCCTGTTGAGCCACGGCGCCGGCCTAAAGATTTTTATTCATTTAATTTGAGAGGTGGAGAAACAGAGGGAGACAGAGACAGAGAGACAGATCTCCCACCACTGGCTCACACCCCAAATGATTTCCACAGCTGGGGCTAGGCCAGAGCTGGAAATTCAATCCAGGTCTCCCACGTGGGTGGCAGGGACCCAAGTGCTTGGGTCATCACCTGCCGCCTCATTAGCAGGAAGCTGGAGGCAGGAGCAGAGCTGGGACTGAGCCTGGACACTCCAAGGCAGGATGGTGTCTGCTGTTGTGCCAAGGACCCCCGTGATGACACTTAGCACCCACTTGGACCATCAGGATCCTCTCTCCATTTCACCTTCATGCAACAACACCTTGCATAGTCCCGTTGGCCAGCATACCCAGGGATTAGGACCTGGATATTCGGGGAGGCCATGATTCAGCCCACCATACCTACACTTAGCCACTGTGCTCTGTCAATCTTCCCAACAATTCCAGGAAGATGCCTATTTTATAGATTAGAGGACTAAGGCTCCAGGAAGTCCACTGAGTGCCCAGGGTTGGCCAGGCAGTTAAACAGCACAGCTAGGATTGGAAGCCAGGCGTGGATGACTTGCTCCTACACCTGCATCTGCTGCCAGAGGCCTCAGGGGCTTCTGACAAATGTGCTGCTTTCGTGTCGCTTTGGACTGAACCCTTCTGGCATCCTAATCCCACAGGGAGCCTGTAGGGAGCCATGAATTTGCTTTCCCTAGAACAAGGATCCGGGCTAAGAATGGCTGCTCTCAGAAGCAGAGTCTCTAAGAAATAGTTGTGCACCAGTGTTCATAGCTGCACTAGTATACACAGATGACAGACTATTATTATTCAGCCATAAGAAGGGAGAAAATTCTGACCCACGCTAGTCAGCTTTTCAGCACTGTAACAAAACACCTGAGAGAAGCTACTTACGAAGGAAGGAGGCTTATTTTGGGTTTCTGGCTTTGGAGGCTCACAGTCCAAGATCAAGTGGGCACTGACTCAGCTCTGCAGAGGGAAGATCAAATGACAAGCCAGGAAGCAGAGGGACAGCACCTGGGTTCAACTCCGTGTTTCTAACCCACCCTCTCACGAGAAGCATCCTCTGAGACCATACCCCCAGCAACCTAAGACCTCTCCCTAGGCCCACATCCCAGATGCCATCCTTAGATTAAGTTCTCACCCTATAAGTGTCATGAACTCCTGGCTTTGGGGTTTAAATGTTTGCAAGAGTTTGGGAGTCAAATCCTGCCCCAACCACAGGAGGCTGCTACGTCAGGGATAGATTATGGGGGCACAGCACTTAGTGACATAGGCCAGGCACGAAAGGACAAATACTGTGCGACTCCACTTATGGGAGCACCCAGAGTAGTCAAAGTCACAGAGACAGAAAGGATAGCGGCTGCCAAGGCTGTGCAGAGGCGAAGGAAGAGCTGTTCAGTGGGTGTGGAGCTTCAGGTGTGCAGGATGCAAAGCGTTCTAGAGGCTGTTATGCTGCAGCATGGTGCATGCGCTTAACATCACTGAACTATGCACTCAAGACGGCTACATATTGTGTGGGTTTTACCACGTCTGGCCCTTCCTCATGGCTGGCGCATGGCAAGGGCCCATCCGAGGTCGGTCAGTGACTCCATGACCACAAAACAGGTTGGGTGGGTGGGATAGCACCTCTAGGAGCCCCACACAGTGGTGGGTAAACAATTCCAACCTTCCTTAGGAAAAAAAAAAAAAAAAAAAAAAAACAGGGGCCAGGGTCTTGTGCAGCAGGTTAAGCCACCGCCTGCATGGCCAGAATCCCATATGAGCACTGTTTGAGTCCTGGCTGCTCTGCTTCTGATCCAGCTCCCTGCTAATGCACCTGGGAAGGCAGCAGATGGTGGATTAAATATTTGGGCCCCTGTCACCTGCATGGGAGATCCAGATAGAGTTTCTGGCTCTTGGCTTCAGCCTGACCCAGCCCTGGCTATTACAGCCATAGAAGAACTCTGTCTCGGTCTCTCTGTCTTTCAAATAAATAAATCTTTAATAAAAATAAAAAAACAGTGAAGCACTAGGCCCTGATGCTGGGGAGGAGACAGACAGGACAACAATACATGCAGTGCTGTGAGGTACAGAACAGGGGACCTATGTACTCTGGAAAGGGGTCTCTGGGATGGCGTAGTGGGTAAAGCCACTGCCTGTGATGCCAGCATCCCATATGGACACTGGTTCAAGTCCCTGCTGCTCCACTTCCCATCCAACTCTCTGGTAATACCCTGGCAAAGCAGTAGAAGATGGCCCAAGTCCTTGTGCCCCTGCACCTGTATGGGAGACCTGGAAGAAGCTCCTGGCTCCTGGCTTCGGATTGGAGCAGCAGTTGTGGCCAACTGGGGAGTGAACCATCAATGGAAGACCTCTCTCTCTGCCTCTCCTCTCTCTATGTAACTCTGACTTTTAAATAAATAAATAAACCTTAAGAAAAGGAAGAGAGGGAGGAAGGAAGGAAGGAAGGAAGGAAGGAAGGAAGGAAGGAAGGAAGGAAGGAAGGAAGGAAGGAAGGAAAAGAAAAGAAAAGGACAGAACAGAACTAGGTGATGCTCTCTGCAGGAAGCTTGGGAGGAAACACAGGGCCAGGGCAGCGCTGATGGGTGCCCCTTCTTGGAGAGCCAGATGACTCGCCCTCACACGGGGCGGGGTCACTCCCTCCAAGTCCCTGTCTCCCTCACGCTCCAACAAGCACGCCAAGCCCTCATCCCTTTAATTGGGGTTGTACTGAACAGCGGCTCAGCCAGTGACAGGAGGAGGAGGGCTCGCAGTGCAGCCCAGCCACAAAGACCAGAAGATTCCACAGAAAGCTGGCGGGACTTACTCTCCCACCCAGGGATTCCTGCCACTGTTCTCGCCAAGTAAACCCGGAGCGGTGCTACCGGGCTGAGGCAGTCCTTCAGGTAATAACCAGGAGGCACACTTCTCCTTAAAAGCAAAGGGAATTTGCATGTTTTGTTATAACCATCCTTTACTCTAGCTTAACTGGTCCCTAAGAGGCCCTAACTATAGCAAGAGGGATTTTGGCTAGAAAGATTGTCAAGCTTCGAGGAAGAGACAGACAGGGAGACAGAGAGAGAGAGAGAGAGAGAGAGAGAGAGAGAGAGAGAGAGAAGCGGGTGTGTGTGTTCCCCTTCTCACTCCCCACTCTGGTATGTTTCAAAATAGAACCTGGATCTGAGGGTCTGGGAGAGAAAGGCTGCCCTGGAGGCAGGGGAGTGGCCTGAAAGGATGCTGAAGCCCCTCCAGGCTGTTTCAATTCTACCTTCCCCTGCCGGGGATCTACGCAGAAGTTTGGCTGGTTTTCTCTCCCTGAAGGAGTTGACAAGGCAAAAACAAAACAAAAAGAAAGGTTCTCTGTGCCCCTGGCCTCCCTCGGCCAGGCCTTGGCAGCTCCTGGTGTGCCCTTCTTACCTCTTTCACTTCCGGCCAGACACAGGCCACTTCCCTGGGTTGTGGTCCCTTGTTCTGCACCAAGACAGGAAGCCTTCACCCAAGCCCCACCCTCAGGCACATTCTCACCACAAACACCTAAAAGCCAATCCTCCCATTCCAAATGGATGCAGACAGTTCAATCCAGAAAGAAAGGGCTATTTAAAAGCTGTAATAAATCATGTGCCAAGTGAGGTGTCAGACACGCAACCAGGGAACGCCAAGCAGGAGAGCTGCGAACGGCGCGTCGGAGCTTCGCGGCGTCGCTGTTTTGAACGGCTAGCAGCAGCCCTGCTTCTCCCTGCCCCAGGCTAGGCCCCGGCCTGGCATGCCCAGATGCCCATAAGAGGCTGCCACTGCCAAGTCTGCCCTTGCATTCCCATCCCTGTGGGGCTGGCAGAGGCATGGACAGTAGAAAGCCACCAGGGAGGGGCAGCAGACCCCCTAAAAGAACCTAGGAACAAAGCCACTAGCTTTGGAACTAATGACCCCATTTGAAAAACAGAAACCACATCAAAGGATTCCCACTAATGAGTGTGATTAATGGAAACCAAATTATCAATAAATCATTAACAATACTTTTAATAAAGAAAAAGCAAGTCGGTATTGAATCTTGGAACTTGTTCAAGACACTTGGGACGGTTACCCAGCTGTGAGGGGCGGGAGGGAGGCAGAAATAGAACACAAAATGCCTGTGGGGAACTAGCTAGCACCAAGCGGCCAAAGACCCGAAGCTAAAATCTCTACCTGCCCCGGATGCCCAGAGGCAGCATGGGAGGTGAGCCCGTGGCAGGGCTTGCTAGGACCCCAGGTAGGGAGCAACCACGGCTCCCTCGGGGTGGGGGGTCCCTCCATCCTCAGTGCTGTATCCATTCCTCAAAGGTGCGTGGCACCATCCCAGGGGCTAGTGACAGAGAATCAGGGGCCCTGTCCGAGGGTATCCAGTTACGCACAGAACGAAGACGAATTGTGTCCTCCCTCTGCTCTCTGCTCTCCACTGCGGCCACGCTGGCCATCTTCTGGGCTGCCGTGTGCACCTCCCTCCTGACACATGTGTGGCCTTTGTGCACGCGGTTCCCTCTGCTCTGTGCCAAGTCTGACCAAATTGGTCCTAGACTCCTCATACTACTTGTTACACCGATCTGTGCAGTTCTCTGATGAGGGTCTGGCCTGTTAAGAGACTGTGAGTTACTGAGGCCAGAGGCTGCTGAGTTCTCCACTTCCCGATTAAAACATGGAGAGAAGCCTCTTGCAAAGTAGAGGCTCAAGTTCATAACTGAAGATACAGTTGGAGTTGCACTAAATCACGCACTTAGCACAGGTGCCCTGAGCCCCTTCTACCGGGTGCTGCCGAGGGGCTTCAGAGAGGCGTGGGTCTGGGCTGTCTGGAAGAGCTCACGGACTAGAAACAGCCGTGTCCATGGGGCACTGTCCTCTCTCTGGCTCTCATTCTCCACATGGTCTCTACCTGACCCGCACCACAGGAAAGCCACTGTGTAACGTTCACCTCCACAACTGCCACGCAGAGCCAACCTGAGCAGCCTGGGTATAGCTCCTGGGCATAGCTGGAAGCATGAATAGGCAGCAGGTACCCCGAGCCCCAAGCTCCCTTCCTGTACATGCACTGCCCAGCATTAGGCACTCTGCTGGACTTGCCTATTTTCACCATTAGCCTCCGACTGGGTTTGACAATAAAGGAAAGAAAGAAGGGAGGGAGGGAAAACAGGTGGGTACTGACATGGACCAGGCCCTGTGCCAGGTGCACTGATGGGCACCTGCCCATCCAGGCCTCTCTGTAGCCAGGTGAGACAAGAGTACATTAGTTATGCCCACAAAAGCATCAAAGGCCAAGCAAGAGATAAATCTTTCTGACTCAGGGCTGTGTTGCGGCATGGCAGGTTAAGCTGCTGCCTGCTGTGCCAACATCCCATATGAATACCGGTGTCCAGATGGAGTTCCAGGATTCTGGCTTCGGCTCAGCCCAGTCCCAGCCATGCAGCCATTTGGGGAGTGAACCAGCAGATGGGAGTTCTCTGTCTCACCCTTTCTCACTGTAACTCTGCCTTCCAAATACATAAATAAATCTTAAAAAAAAAAAAAAAAAAAAGATGGCTGACCTTAAGTCTTCTACTCCACAGAACTTACTAGAGTTTGGACCTTAGGCCTCCTTTCTGTGACTGCTGATCGGGCTGTACCCCACGTGTAATTTATGGGAAGAACACACTGCTAACGCAGGAGCAGCACCCCACCCCCACCCCCACCCTAGGAAGCACTGGTTAAACTAATGCAATAGGCTGGCACCGCGGCTCAATAGGCTAATTCTCCGCCTGTGGCACCAGCACACCGGGTTCTAGTCCCGGTCGAGGTGCTGGATTCTGTCCCGGTTGCCCCTCTTCCAGGCCAGCTCTCTACTGTGGCCAGGGAGTGCAGTGGAGGATGGCCCAAGTGCTTGGGCCCTGCACCCGCATGGGAGATCAGGAGAAGCTCCCGGCTTCGAATCAGCGCAGTGCACTGGCCGCAGCGCGCTGGCCACAGCAGCCATTGGAGGGTGAACCAATGGTAAAGGAAGACCTTTCTCTCTGTCTCTCTCTCTCTCCCACTGTTCACTCTGCCTGTCAAAAATAAATAAATAAAAATAAAAATAAATAAACTAATGCAATACGTGGATCTGACCCTAGAAAGCATTTCCTAAGGGCAAGGCAGGCCACAAAGATGTAACCACTTTGCAGATGAGAAGCCTGAGGCTTAATGAGAGCCTGAGGTCTTGCGAGTTGGAAGTAACGGAGGCTATCACCTTGCCATACTGTGAGCAGACCGGTGAGGCCTTTGGGGTGGAAAAGCATTACATTAACTACATAATGTCAACATTACTGTATGTGAGTAGCACTAAGATTGACCACATACTCCTTCCTACAAAGCATGCAAGAGGCTTTGTGCTCATGCTCAGGCAGGACTTAGAATCTGATCAAATTAAAAGGAAGGAGGTCAGGGTCGCCAGTCTCAGCCTTCACTGAGGCCTCATGGGTTGGGTAACACTGTGGGACTGGGTCAAGATCACTGTCACTCACTGGGTGAGTGCACAGCCAGGCATCTCCACGCTCCACTCAGGGTACCTCTGCACATCATCCCCGTGAACCACCAGTGAGTACAGCCAGACTCCCCCAGGACATGGGCAAGTGGACTTGCTGGTTTGTTTTTTTAAAAAATATTTATTCATTTATTTGAAAGGCAGAGTTACAGAGGGGGAGGGGGAGAGAGAGAGAGAGAGAGAGAGAGAGAGAGAGATCTTTCATCTGCTAGTTCATTTCCCAAATGACAGCAATGGTTGAGGCTGGGCCAGGCCAAAGCCAGGAGCCTGGAACTCTATTGAGGGTGGCAGGGCTCCAAGTACCAGGATCATCTTCCACTGTTTTCCCAGGTGCATTAGCAGGGGACTGGATGGGAGGTGGAACAGCTGGGACTCGAACTGTCATTCGTACAGCATCCTGGCATCATAGGCAGAAGCCTAACCCACTGCACCATAACGCAATCCTGACTGCTACTTCTGGAGTCCAAAGAGACTCCAAGTCTGTGAAGTGAATCTACCACAGGGTTGCAGAGACAAGGAATTTGACTGGAAATATCCTAAAGTGTGGCAGGTGCAAATGCTAACCTCCTCCTGGGGTGGGGCTCTCCCCACCCCCACAGCTGACAGTGCAGTCACAGCCTGGAGCTGCCTGGTCAGCACGGTGGCCTCATCCCACAAGGAACCAGGCAGCAGAACACAGGACCCGTGGAGGGCCACTGAAATTCGTCCTGTAGCTGGACTTGAAACTGCCTTGAGTGCAGGGACGGCTGGGGCTGTGCACCCCTTGGGAGGCAGCTGCCCTGCCTTTTGCTGCCTGCACAGTCCTAGGCATGTGTCTTGACAGCCCCTCAACGGCCTCCCTGTGATCCGAGGTTGCATACCATCCTGCTCGCCTGCGGTGAAGGTTGAGGGACGCGTGCACGGGAAATGGCTTTGCAGGGCTGTGGAGTCCTGAACACATGCAAGGGGCTTTAATTTCACCATTTAGGGCCCCGAAATCATGGTTGTCATCATGCTGCTTCTGATGGCTCTGTGCTCCTACAGAATAGGGCATGGAAGCTAACGGAGGCAGGCAGAGCCTCCACCTGCAATGGCTGCAACCCACATGGGCACCGCCAGCTTGTGTCCTGGCTGCCCACTTCCAATCCATCTCCCTGCTAATGTGCCTGGAAAAGCTATGGAAGATGGCCCAAGCGCTTGAGCCCCTGCACCCACATAGGAGACCCAGATGAAGCTCCTGGTTTCTGGCTTTGACCTGGCTCAGCCCTGGCCATTGCAGTCATCTGGGGAGTAAGCCAACAAATGAGAGGATCTCTCTTTCCCTCTCTCTGTAACTCTGACTTTCAAATAAATAAATACATAAAATTAAAAAAAAAAAAAAAAGGGCAGCTAATGGGCTATGATCCAATGGTGACCCTGACCCCCTATGTCCCCTGACCCAGCCACGCAGATCACAGCCACACCTGGAACCAGGAGGATCCACTTACCCCTGATGAGGGACTGAAGTTCCTCCATCCTCGCCTCATCTGCCCTCTGAGCTGCTGGGGGCACACCACAGTGGCCATTCAGCCTGGCTCTGTCCAGCACAGCTGTGGCCCCATCCCAGGACATGGATACAAAAGCCACAGCTGACTCAGGGCATGCTTCAGACCAAACCCTCAGCTGAGAGATGCGTGCTCAGGGCCAGAGTTTGTGGAGGTCCTGGTGCAGAGCTCTGGAGCCAGCCTTGCTGTAACCTGGCCAGGACGAGGGACCCACAGGTGACAGCAAACTGCATCAGCCCTGAGCAGAGCAGCGCTGGCCCTGCCACCTGGCACGATTTAAGACGCCAGGCAGCCTGAGGGGGATTTTCCCAGGGCCCATTTAGCAGGCATTTCTTCCCCAGGCACCAGGCCTCACCAGGGGATGCCTGTCGGGAGGAAACAGATGAAGACTCTGTCTACCACACTGTGCTGGGCTCCCGCTGGACCGGCAGAGTCGGGCCTCTTTCCCGGGGGCTCTGGGAGAAATGGGGAAATCTGCAGGCCCCTCGTTTTCACGTGGAAGGCCCTGCTTCTCTTCTCACTGTCTCTGACTAAAGAGAACCATTTATCCTGGCAAAACGGGAGAGGGCCCTTTACATTCTGAAATGAAGCGTCAGCAGACAATGACGGTAAGGTCTCAAGATACCTCTGGAGTCACTTTTTATTCTTTTCTCTCCACAATCATTAGGGGAAAATCTCTGCACAGCTTCTATAAAGCCCATTCACTGGAGGCAAAGAGATCAGTGAGACCCGCACAGCCCAGTGAGCCTGTGTCGCTGCCTCTGAAGCCAGCATGGTCAGCCCTCCCCCAGAGCCCACGCCTAGAGGACAAAGGATGCTCACTGCCGCCCCCTGAAAGAAGAGCCGGCCAGAAAAAGTTCTCTAACTAGCTATCTATTTCTTATCTTTTATCCAGCAAGAAAAATCTCTCCCTGACAGTGACACATCTTACACTTCAAACAAGTGCAACTTTTGTCACTTATTTTTGAGTGCAGTTGCCTGCTAAAGTGCTAGCAGAAACCCAGGGGGAGGAAGAGGCAAGATGGTGGAGACACAGCTGCTTCCCAGGCTGGCATCCCTAGCCAACAGCTGCAGGACGGGGAAAGGGTTCCTGAGAAGATGCGAAGGGCTGACAGCCCCAGGGGATGCGCCATCCACGTGTGAAGAGCTCGACCTCCAGAGCTCCGCTTGCTGACTTCACGGCGTTCCAAGAAGGCTCCCTGCAGCCCGCTGGGAGGGGTGGTGGGCACCGGGCACCAGAAAAGTGGGGCGCCGCTCCTAGGAGAGGAGGATGGGAGCCCAGAGCCCAACCTCCACTCACTGGTGTCTCCCTTCAGTTATAAGCACCCACAGTATGCATGGCACTGGCAGTGGGAGTGGGAAGAGAGAACGATAGCAACAGACTAAGCACAGCTGCACAGTGAATCCGCGCCCTGGACCAGCGCCCGGCAGCTTTCTGTACATCATTTCATTTCGTGGTCACAGCCGCTTTACAGATGAGGAAAGTGAGGCAGAGGACAGGCAGCCGATGAAAAGCAACGCTGGGATTTCTACCCAGATCCACGTGGCTCGTGGCTCGAGAAAGACGTGCACTTACTGAGCTTGTCCTGTGAACACCTGCAGGGGCAGGTCCAGGCCACGCCCAGCCACCAGGAGTTCACGCGAGAGCCAGGAAGGAGGGAAGCTTGAATCAGAGCAGGAATGGGGCGCGGCTGAGATCCATCCAGTGTTCAGTGACTACAGGGCAGCTGGACAGAGGCAGGGCCCCAGAAGTATGGAGCCTGGCTGCGCTAGGGAGCCTTGAAGTCCAAGCTTGGGGGTTCAGCTTTATCTGTTCAGTGGATGACACCGTGAGTCTTGTCTCAGCAAGACTAACAGCTGCAGAGCCACGTGGAGAAACCGAGCGCCTGAGGCACAGCACCAAGTCTAGAATATTGCAGAAACAAAGGAAGGGCCACTCCTTGAACCCCTCCACCTAGGCAAGGCATCAGATTCAGCTCTAGGGAAGTGGAGTCTCCCACACAGCCCCAGCTGCTAATGCAGGTGTGCAAGAAGCCCCCCAGCAGGCGGCAGGACTGCAGTGCCCCCCAGGAGCCCCCGCCTGGGCTGACTCCCGCTGTCACAGTGAGCTTCCATCCCCAGCACAGCAGCCTTCTGTTTAGTTGTCTGGCTGGCTGGAGGGTGAGTCTGCCTGTCTTCAAGGGCCTCTTCCTGCCTCCCTCGGGCCTCACCGAGATCTGCATCCAGAGCCTTTGCCATCGTGTTGCCTCCCCTCCAGCTGCACAGATTGGATTTCTCTGTCTCTGGCCAAGCCTTGCGAAGTGGCTCAGAATTCCCCTTGGGCCCTGTGTGTCCCCCTGCCCTGTGCAGGGGATCCAAGAGACTCTAAGGAAGAAGCAGGGACATTTCTGACCAGCAGTAAGCCACCAAGGTGGACAAGAAAGGTGTCCCAGCGAGCCTCAGGCTGCTGTCAACATTTTGCCATGGGTCCTGACTGGGCTGAGTGGAGCCAACAGAGAGGGACTGAATGAGGCTCCTAGGAGTAAAACCCTCTGAGCCTGCAGCCAGCACCAACACCTGGTGTCACTACCAGCACACAGTGTCCCCTGCAGACATCCCAAACACACTCATCAACTCATCAATGTCTGTCTGCCTTGAGACCACCAGTTTTCTTCAAAACAAGGAAAAGTTACACGCCCCTACGCTTGAAGATTCACCCTGGCATGCCCTTCTGCTTTTAAGCCTGTTCAACCAAGCAGGGATGGGAAACAAGCCAGGGTGTGTCCTGTGGCTCAGGGATGGGGCACAGCTGTCCCCACAGCTGGCAGCAAGGCCCACAGCTGCCAGCAACATCAGCCACAGGTGCAAGCTGGAGGCATGAGTGGCCATTGGCTGCAGGGGACAGAAAGAACACAATCTGCCCAGGGAGTGGCTCCTCTCTGAAGAACTTCTGGCTAACTCACAGCCACCTGCCCAGCACTGGTACTCCCGTCTGGGCATAACCTCTGCCCTTGGGGGTGTTTAAGGGCCCCTTGTCCGATGTACCTCTGTGCTTTCCTTTGATGTGTCTTTACATCCACCCATCCATCTATCTATATTTGAAAGGCACTGAGAGACAGGGCCGTATCCTTCTTTAATTGCTGCCATCATAAGTGGACTCGGCTGCTCTCTGGGACGCGTCCTGTGAGGAGACAGAGGTGGCCCTGAAATGCCGTGGGACTGTCACTGTTTGCCTGCAGAAAGCCAGGGGCATTTGCAACAGGAAATTGGGGTGCCACCCACATCTTTCATGAGCTGGCAAACCTAATGCAATTTACCTGGAGTCATAAGTCACAGAACTGGTGCAGGGCTTGATGGGGCCTTGCAGTCACAACTTGCAAAGTGTGGGTAGTAGGGACAAAACCATCTAAGATTTTATTCAAGCTCGACATTCACAATGCACCTCACTGCCAGGGTGCCACCAAAGTGAATCCTGCTCCATAACAAGATGTCCCTTCCTTTATCAGCCCACAGGAACCTGAGGCCAGCTCTGAACCCTGTATTATAACTAGCTTCCCACCTGTCAGATGGCTTCCCCTTCTCCTTGCCGCTCCCCGCTTTCCAAGACCACGAGCTGTTTGAACCCATCTTCCTCCTTCCTGGGCTAGCACTGAGCAGGGAACCAGTGCTTGTTGAAATTCCCTGACTCCCACAAGGCTACTTAAGACAGTGGGAGTAGGAGCAGCGACACCAGCAAACACAGCATTCTAATCTCTCTTACAGGTATAAAACCCTGGGTAAGTACTACCATTGTCGCTATTTAGTAAATGAGGAAACAGAGGCATGGAGAGGTACAGTAAGTTGCCCTGAGCTCAATCAAGAACTGGCAGGGCTGGGATTTGAACCCAGGCAGTCTGGCTCCAGAGTATGGTCTCCACCCTGCACAACCCTGCACTGCCTCAAACTTGCCCTGAGGCAGACCCCCTCCCGCAGCTCACTGTGCTTCCAAGGAGTGGCCTATGGTAGAAACATCACCCACACACGGGGAAATGGATAGTCAACCCTGCAGACAGCCATGCAAGAGGGCAGGAGCAGCTCTGGAGGAGAAACCACCCTGTTCCCAGACAGGAGGGTCCTCCGTGCACATCCAGTGCTGCTCAGTCCACAGCCAGGGTTCACCTGAGACAGTGAGGAGGGAGGAGGGAGCTGTGGTCATTCAAGGAAAGGGCCCAAGAGCAAAGATCCCCGGGAATAAGAGTAGGGGCTCAGGGCCTGGTCAAATGAGACTGTGAACACATGGCAAGCAGAGCTCGGCTCGGGCCCCAGACTAGCTCAGGGCAGTGCTTCTCACCCTCTGCTACACTTAGAAGCTCCGGGGAGCCTGGGAAAATCCCTGTGTTCCTTGCCTCCCACAGCAGCTAAATCAGAGTCTTGGGTGGGGGGACTTGGGCACCATATGACCTGATAGCTCCCAAGGATTCCCAAAGAACAGCTGGACTTGAGAGCCCATGCAGAGATATCTGGCCTCATCACTGAGGAGGAAGAAGGTGAGTTTAGGGGACGGCACTGTGGTGTAGTGGGTAAAACCACCACCTGCAGTACCGGCATCCCATATGGGCAACGGTTGGAGCTCTGGCTGCTCCACTTCTGATCCAGCTCCCTGCTAATACACTTGGGAAAGCAGCAGAAGATGGCCCAAGTGCTTGGGCCCCTGCACCCACATGGGAGACCTGGAAGAAGCTTCTGGCTCCTGGTTTCAGATTGGACAGCCATTTGGGGAGCAAACCAGCAGATGGAAGATCTCTGTGTGTGTCTCTCCCTCTCTCTATCTATAACTCTAACTTTCTAATAAATAGATCTAAGAAAAAGGAGAAGGAGAAGAAGGTGGTGAGGGAGGTGCAGACTGGGCAAGTGCCCTGGGTCTGCCCTTTCCCCACTACAGTCAGCTGATTGGGCCACCCTGTGCACATGTGTTTCTTTGAGAGCCCTTCAGGGTGGTGGTAGGTGCTTGATCATGCAGCTCCAGTCAGATTCCAGCCTTGCCACTTACCAGCTGTGTGACTTTGGGCATGTTATCTACATCCAGGCCTCAGTTTCCTTATCTGCAAATAGGGTATTGTGGTAGGCAGAATAATGGCCCCCTAAAATGTTCATATCCTAAGCCTCCGAACATGTGAATATGCTGCTCAGCAAAAAGGAATTCAGTAGGAAGATGGAATTAAGGTTGCTAACCAGTTGACCTGAAGAGAGACTAGCTGCATGATCAGGGTGGGCCTCCAGTGTGGAAAGGGAGGGCAGAAGGGCTGGCATCATGGTGCCATGGGTTAAGCCACCGCTTGCAATGCCAGCATCCCAAATGGGAGTGCCAGTTTCAACTTCGGGCTATTCTGCTTCCAATCCAGCTCCTTGTTAATGCACCTGGGAAAGCAGTAGAAGATGGCCCAAGTACTTGGGCCCCTGCACCCACATAGGAGACCAGGATGGAGTTCCAGGCTCCTGGCCTGAGGCCATTTTGGAAGTGAACCAATGGATCTCTCTCTCTCACTCTCACTCTCGCTCTCTCTCTTTCTCTCTCCCCCCTCCATCATTCTGACCCTCAAACAAAATACAAAAATCTTTATTAAAAAGAAAAGGAGAGGCCGGCGCCGTGGTTCAACAGGCTAATCCTCCGCCTTGCAGCGGGTTCTAGTCCCGGTCGGGGCACCGGATTCTGTCCCGGTTGCCCCTCTTCCAGGCCAGCTCTCTGCTGTGGCCCAGGAGTGCAGTGGAGGATGGCCCAGGTGCTTGGGCCCTGCACCCCATGGGGAGACCAGGAAAAGCACCTGGCTCCTGACATCAGATCAGCGCGGTGCGCTGGCCACAGCGTGCCGGCCACGGCGGCCATTGAAGCGTAAACCAATGGAAAAGGAAGACCTTTCTCTCTGTCTCTCTCTCTCACTGTCCACTCTGCCTATCAAAAAAATTAAAAAAAAAATTTTTTTTTAATTTAAAACAAAAAAGAAAAGGAGAGCAGGCGACATGGCGTCAGAAATGTGAGAAAGACTTGAGCAGGCAGGGGCGGCTCTGAGGGGACAGGAAGTCACTGCTGGAAGCTGGAAAAGGAAGGAAATGGGTTCTCCCAGGAGCCTCCAGGAAGGAGAGCGGCCCGAGCAACACCTAGCTTTTAGCTTGGACAGGCCCGTTCTGGACGCTGACCCCGGAGTGGCAGGACAATAAATCTGCGGCTTCAAGCCTTTCCGCTTGTGGTGACTTGTTACAGCGGCCCCGGTAAACTGACACAGGATGGAAGGGAACAAACTGGGGGCAGTGTGAAGATCAAAGAAAATGTGTAAGGCACAGGCCTGGGGCACTGGCCTCGGCACTCTAACCATCAGCTGCTTTATTACTTTACTGTCTCCATCCCGCAGGCCACTCAGCTGCAGCGTGGCTGCCCACTGTCCGGCCACCACCCCTGGCTGAACTCCTGCTCTGTGCGTCGCCTCTAGTCTTGGTTTCGTGGTGCGGGCCCAGCACTGAGAATCAGCTGGACTTCACTGGACAGGGCAAGGGGCCCCCTAGAACTTCTGCCTCCCGGCTGCATTCATGAGAAACAACAGGAAATGGAGTTGGGGGCGGGAGGGGGACGAGGGATTGGAGAGGGAGGCCACAGAGTGTCCCTGACCACTGGCAAAGAAGGGACCTTGGGAATGGCCAGGATGGGCTCCAGGGACTCATCTCAAGGACTAAAGGTGTTGAGGATCTCAGTAGTTGCCACCAGCAGGCAAGTACCGGACCACTGTGCCCTGAGCAAAAGGCTTGGGTTTGCAGCGGGAACTCCCTGGCAGAGAGGACCCCTGCTCATGCCAGCCCCGGGAGCACTGTTACCCAGTGCTTCTGCCTGAGGGTCACCACACCGCTGCGTGGCCCATGAGCCATTTATCCAGAGAGGGAAACGGACTCGAGGAAATTAGTGATCTGCCCATTAGACAGCAGCAAAGCTGAGATGCCGACTCTCGATGTCAACTCAAGAACATTCCATGCTGTGCTATATTTCATTTTCTTTCCAGAAAGGCCCAGTTGATATTTCAATCCCGGGAGCAGAAGAGCACAGCCAGCACAGACCATTCCCCTGCAGTCTCTCCTTGAGAGGCACCAGCCGTGAAAGATCAATGAATCTTGTGTCTGCTCAGGGCTGCCATCATCATAGCTCTGCGTGACGCTCCTGACCCTCGGGTTTCCCGTGGCCTCGAAGTCAGCCAGGCGGTTCGGCAAGGCATGTCCACCCCCCACCGTGGGTGCCCAGGACTCCCACTGAATTAGAACGTGGCACCAGAGCTGGGACTAAATTCTGGATCAGACTGTTCTCTGCTATGAGATTCCATCCCTCATTGTCCTCCTTTTCTTTTTCCAAAGCCAGCCGCTGCCAGCCACAAAACTCAGCCCCATTGGTTCAGCTTGAAACCAACACACAGAAGCCTACCCACAGCCACAGACACGGCGCATTTGGACAAGAAAGGGCAGAAAGATTGAAGCCGGCGAGACAGGAGGGCCAGGGAATGCTGAGAGAAGCACGACAGGGCAGGGCAGGGTGAGGCTGAAAAGAGGGTCAAAGAGACGAGGCGGAGGGCCCCACTCATCAGCATGGTGGCTGACAGCTCTTGCTGGCCGCCACGGCAGCCAGTCAGATCCTGGGCGACCTCAGCTGCTCCCTTGGCCCACCACAGACCTGCGTCTCTCCCACACACAGCCCCGCAGTGCACCTTCGGAGCCCACCACAATGGGAGAAGCCCCATGGCAGCTGTAAGTGGTGGTCAGGCCGAGGGGGACGGTTGTCCATCTTGCTAATGCGCACCTGGTCTAACCTGCAGGCAAAGGCAGCAGGAACCCCGTGGCTCGGCCCCTGAGGCTGCTGGGGAAACAGTATATTTTTAGGTGCAGGCTTGGTTTAGGAACAATAAGAGCAAAATTGTAAAATCCCCAGGTTCTTGTTAAGTCTGATCAGCAGCGCTCCTGTTGAACATCTACAAAGATCCTACAGAGACAGCCCGGGCTGATTCCTGGTGGGCCGTGTTCCCTCGGCGAGCTTAGGAGCCCGGGACACCGAGGTTCCCACTCCTCTGCTCCTGCACAGGAGCATGCCAGGTGGCTCCCCTAGGAGGGAGATTTTCCCCCTCTCTCTAGCTCAACTCTACACTTTAAAGTCAGAACAGGTGCTGATGGCTGTGGGTCGGACTCCCCCAGAATCCACACCCACCTCCTAGCCCCAGATCTTCATGTGGACCCCGTGTGGCCTCATTCTTGCATCAGGTGCTCTGCCTGCGCAGCCTGGAGACACAGTCCATAGCCCCTGTCAGACGGCTCTCCGTGGCTCTCTCAGACACTAGGGCTGCCAGCGATCCAGCCACAGACGCCTCGTCTCTCCTGCTCACGTGCTTCAGCTCCACCTGCCCCCGCCAACTTCTCACCACCTGCTTTTTGTGGTCAGCTGCAGCCCCTCTGCCGTTCTCTCAAAACCTGCAGCCTACTCGCTCTTCACAGCCACTGGAGCAGGTCCCTACCCCTTCATGGGGACCCTCACCCCTACCCCTGTACCTGCTATGCCTCTGCCTGGCCTTCAGGGCCCACCTCAGATGCACTGGGGGGGGGGGGTGCAGGCCATGCCCTCAGCTCCCGCTGCAGCCGGGTGTAGGAGTAGCTGTGTGCTTATCTCCCCTTTAGATCACAAGCCCGTTTAAGGCAGGGACCTGCCGTCCCCTTCCACAGCTCTGTGTTGAAGGAATTAATCCCGTTTTGTCCAATCCTCAGAGGCAGTGCGGAACAGCAGCAGGAAGACAAATATGGCCCTGCCCATTCCCTACCCCCCCCACACACACTCCTGGTACTAGTCATAGCTCTTTGCTCTCCTGTCAATGTTTCTAGAACATTCCAGTCAAAGACAACACAGAGAGCTGGGAGGAACCTTGGAGAGCACTGAGCTGCCTGTCTCCTGAGGGCATGAGGCACAGGGTCTGTCATCACGGACCAGCAGGCAGGTGTCAGGGATGTACCTGACTCCCTGCCCAGTGCTCCTGCAGAGCTGCCAGACTGTGGCTGCTCTGAACCTGGCAGATGGCTCCACCATGGCTGCTTCATAATCTCTGGTTTGTGACCATGGCCGGTGCTGTCACAGGTCAGCAGCCATGGCCAAGCCCAGCTGCCGTGTCTGAGTAGTGTCTTTGGAAGTGTCGGAGCCATGGTGGCATGTGGCCATGTACCAACACTCTCCCACGACACAGCCTGCTGGGCTATGTTGTTGCAACCCAATCTCGCCAGGGGGCTTTCATTCCACAGACTTGAGAAGGGGAGGGAGAGGGGGCTGGTCCATAGTTAGGCCTACCCAGCTCTGAGCAGCATGCTATTCCAGAACAGGGCTCAACACACACTTGCTAGACAAACACACAGCAAAGCTCACTCCTGGGAGTTGGGGCGGGAAGGGCATAAAACCACAACCTAAGGAGAGGCCACAACATTTTTAGAATGAAAAAGATTTGCAAGTCTTTGTTTTCTCCATTCCTCTCATTAATAAACCAACAAAACAAAGCTTACTGGCCCCATTCCCTCTCTGCTCCCACTTTCGCATCGTGGTTTAGGGTAGAGCTATCACGGTCCAGCTCATCAGCCGTGGGAAGACAGGGAGGTGGGAGGGCCATGTCACTAACAGACCCCGAGACCAGAGAGAAGGGGCAGCAAAGACAGAGGCAAGTGGGAGGTGCAGCCCTCACCCCAGGCTGGTAACTGCCCAGGAGGGGCTGGGAGACCAAGGGCCGGGACTGGAGAGCTGACAGAGGAGCTCCAGCAGACCCTCTGTTCAGCGTGGACTCCCAGGCTGCACAGGTCAGACAGCACTGGCCATCCTGGGCCGCAGTGACAGAATGGGAAGGCAGGCAGGCCACAGCCAGGTGGGGGTCAGTATGGTTCCCGGGCAGAGTGGCATGGTCAGGGCTGAGACAGGATCTCTGACGGTGCCCGGGAGGTTGGTGGCATTGGGGAAGGGAAGACCCCAGGAAGTCCCGGGCCCACCTCAGGGGAATCAGGGTGTGAGGCTGCTGTCACCTCCCCATGAGAACAGTCAGGAAAGGAGGCGGCTGACCCGCTGCAGCCACTAGCAACCTAAGACACAATGTCTGAAGGGAAGGTCATGCCCAGCCCCAGCTGGCATCACGTGGGGGCAGAGGCGGATCTGATGCCAAGGGCCAGGGCACTGGCATGGACACTGGCTCCAGGCAAGCAGAGACCCGGCCCAGGAGGTGGAAGCCAGACCCTAGGAGGGCAATGAGCAGTAAGAGGCGGCCCCAGGGCTGAGTCAGGCTCCCAGGGACCAGGAGGAAAGGTGGGGACATGCAGCAGGCCCAGTCCTAGTGGCTGGATTTGATCCTGAGAGGGAGCCACCTCACCCCCAGGGTATGGCTGCCACCAGGAAAGGAGGGGGTTCTATTAGGAGAGAAGCCAGCGCACAGCAGAGGCGGGGGTCCCTGCTGGAGAGGTGGCTGGAATGAGGACCTGGGAGCTGGTGCAGGGTCGGACTGGCAGCATCTGGGTGGCTGCTCAGCCCTGGGCTCCTCGCATGCATGCTTTCTGTTGTGCAGGGAGCCCCCATGACTCAGCCTCCCTTATGGGCCCTTGTAGGATTGGGGTTGGGGGAGATGGTTTAAGGTCAGACTTCTCTCTCCAAAACAGAGCAAGCTAGCAGGCTTTCAGATGGCCAGCCTGCCTCTCACCAGCCACGGGACTTGGGAACATCACTGATCCTCTCTCGGCCTCAGCTGCCTTCTCTGTAAAACGCGATGACACAGGTTCCACCATAAAGGACTGAGTCGGGAACGACTGAGACACAAGAGATCAACAAAAGGAGAAGCCAGCAAGGTCACTGGTGGTTTACAAACTGTCCCGAATCCACACGTGAAACCCAAACCCCAGCGGGGGATGCTAGGGTGTCAGGCAGGGTTAAGTCCGGGGCTGGCAAGGCAGGGAATGCCTGTGGAGATGAGGGGATGGAGAAATCCCACCGCGGGCTCTGGAGGAGGTAAATAAGGTCACATGGGAAATGACGTCAGTCCCAGAGACAGCAGGTGGTGATGGTCACGCAGTGATGCGGATTACCTAATACCACTGAGCTCTACGCTAAAAAGTGGTTTAGGGGCAGGCATTTGGCTTAGCAGTGAAGATACCCCTTAGGGCGCTGGCGTCCCACACTGAAGTGCCTGGGTTCCAATCCCAGCTCCACCCCTCGTTCCAGCTTTCCCCTAGGGCAGACTTTGGGAAGCAGCAAGCGATGGCTCAAGTGGTTGGGTCCCTGACACCCACATCGGAGACCCAGATTGAGTTCCTGGCTCCTGACTTCAGCTTGGCCCAGCCCCAGCTGGTGAAAGCATTAGGGAGCCAATTAGCAGATGGGATCCCTCTCTTTCTCTCTCTCGTTCTCTCTCTCTGCTTCTGCCTTTTAAATTTAAAAAAAAAAATGGCTTAAAAGGTAAGTTTTATGTTACATATATTTTACTGCAATTTTTAAAAAGCTTTTAAATGATAAAGTCCAGACTTGGCCCCAGGTCTTCTGACCACAGCCCAGTGTCTACCCGGTGTCCCTCCACCTGCCTGACGGGCCCACAGGGAGATGTGTTCAGAGGAAACAGAACCGTGCGTGACTGAGCTGCCTGGACTTCTTTAAGCCAAAGATGAACCGAGGCAACTCACTGCTTTTCCTAATCCAGTTACGGAGTTTAGAGAAATTGGTCTTAAAACAGAGAAATGTCATTTTACATTAGCTTGCTGCTCAATGAGAGACTTGGAATGACCAGAACTCACGTGGTAGGACAATGCAAGGACTGTCACACAGAAACCACCAGATGCCTAAAGTCCTACAGTCCCACCCCAATTCCCAAACCCTGGGAGAGTCCACTACCTTCAGCTCTGGTGAATATTCATGGATCCTACTGTGTGCAATGCCCTTTGCTAGGCACCCCCCGGGCTGGCCACAGGAACCCCTGAGAACACGCCGTCCTCACTGAGCACGACATCGCTCAACCAGGGACACACTGGACCCCCCCAAGTTGGTGCTGCCAAAACACACCTCGCAGGCAGAGGGGTTCACTAGCACATTGGGGGGCCCTGGCACAGTTCAGGGGCCTGATGTACACCCCTGATGGAGAACGGCTGCTGCAAGGGCCAAGGGGTTCCTCAGGAAAGTACTTTAGCTATGGTTTGGAGGTCACAGCTCAAGGCCAGGCGGCTTCAGTAGTCCCACCTCTGGCAGAGGGTGGCCACAGCAGGACACGTGCAAAGGAATGGTCACATGGTGAACCAGGGAGCAGAGAGGGAAGGTAGGCCCAACTCACCTTAAAAAAACAGCCCTTGGAGCCAGCATCGAGGCACAGCAGGTAAAGCCGCCACCTGTGATGCTGGCATCCCATACTGGAGCACTGGTGTGAGTCCCAGCTTGTCTACTTCTTTTATATATATATATATATATTTATTTATTTATTTGAAAGTCAGAGTTACGCAGAGAGAGAGAGAGAGAGAGGCGCTGGTCCACTTCCAATCCAGCTCCCTGCTAATGGCTTGGGAAGGGCACTGGAAGATGGTCCAAGTGCTTGGGCCCCTGCACCCACATGGAAGACCTGGATGAAGCTCTTGGCTCCTGGCTTTGGCCTGGCCCAATCCCAGCTGTTACTGCCATCTGGGGAGTGAACCAGCAGGTGGAAGATCTCTCTCTCTCTCTCTCTCTCTCGTTCTTTCAAATACATTGAATAAATATTAAAAGAAAGAAAGAAAGAAAGAAAGGAAGGAAGGAAGGAAGGAAGGAAGGAAGGAAGGAAGAAAGAAAGAAAGAAAAAAAGAAAGAAAGAAAGAAAGAAAGAAAGAAAGAAAGAAAGAAAGAAAGAAAGAAAGAAAGAAAGAAAGAAATCTTTGAGAACCACCATCCAAGAAGAAGCCCCTAGTGCCCTCCCAGAGGGCCCACCTCCTGGCCGCCATAATAGGATCCACCCTAATCCATCACTGTCAGCATCGATCCACTGTTAACAAAAGACATTGAGGCTTCAACATCTGCATGAATTGGAATCCACAGCAAATACGGAATGGAAGGACTCCACTCTGACAAACTCACGGGCAGCACCCTCTGGCAGGCACAGAGAAACAGATCCCTGTGTTAAGCGGCCACTTGTTCCCCAAGACTCAGGAGGAGGGGGTTGCATCCATAGATGAAGAACAGGACTGAGGGCCGGCACCGTGGCTCAACAGGCTAATCCTCCGCCTTGCGGCGCTGGCACACTGGGTTCTAGTTCTGGTCGGGGCGCCAGATTCTGTCCCAGTTGCCCCTCTTCCAGGCCAGCTCTCTGCTGTGGCCCGGGAGTGCAGTGGAGGATGGCCCAAGTGCTTGGGCCCTGTACCCCATGGGAGACCAGGAGAAGCACCTGGCTCCTGCCTTCGGATCAGCGCAGTGTGACAGCCACAGTGTGACGGCCACAGCGCACCAGCCGCGGCAGCCATTGTGGGGTGAACCAACGGAAAAGGAAGACTGTCTTTTTATTGCCTTTGAGTTTGAGCTTGAGGCTGTGTTAAGGGGACAGCCAGCTCTGTGAGTATGGGCAAGGCTGTCGGAAGGGAAGGGACAGAGCTAAATTCAGGCTGTTACTGGCACCAAAACCGTTCACTCTCCCTCCACTCCCTCCACTCTTTCCTCTCCTTGCCTCTGAACATCCCTCCGACGTGGAACCTGGATGCAGGCAGAGGCCCCAGAGATCATCCAGCCCAATCTGCCCACTTTACAGATGACAAAACCGAGATGGAGTCAGCACAAGATGTGTGGCCATGTTCACACAGTGATGGGGATCCCACACAGATGGGGCCCAGACCTCTGGCCCCAGTACCCTGGGCTGGCTGGGGCACCCAGCTCTTCACTCAGCTGCTGCAGTTGCAATGGTGATTTCCGGTTTCCCTGAATTACTCTAGAAGCTTCTTGAGAAGTCATGTCCACAGCCTCACAGCTCACACAGCCCAGGGCAAGGACAAACATGTGGCAACTGAGGTAACACACAGCTGGGTGGATTCAACTCTCAGGAGTCCCCATTCATAAGTACTGACCCTGTCCCAAGCCAGCTTCCCTGGGTCCCTGCCAGAACACCCCCCAATATCCGGACTCCTGCAGCAGAGGAAGCTGGAAGTCATCAGAGCCCCAGCAGGCTGAGTGGAAGGTCTGGGGCTGTCCCTCCTGGCCAGGGCAAGCCTAAACATGCCTGGGCCAGGGGTTTTGACACCTGTCAACAGACATAGCACACGCCCTGGCAGGAAGCGGACACAGGATGACACTTCCAAGGGACAAAACAGAAAGTCAACCCAGATGGCCCAGATACCAGCTTGGCCCCACACCAGCCCACCAGTGGCCCTGGGCCACAGAGGGCCGCCAGTCAGCAACAAATAATGCATGCCTTCCTGCCTGAGGCAAGGGGCTACAGGGCAGGGAGACCCTCTCTGAGGCAAAAGGCTTCAAATATTTGGCAAATAAACCCACAGCATTGCAGAGACAGCAGGGCCCGAGTGGTCACCATGGCAAGCCCTGGGCAGCTGTAGATCTGAGTGCCAAGGTGCTAGGACTGAGATGGGTCAACCAGGGGGTGGTCAGGAGGGCCCCGGGGGCACAGCCTGCTCACAGGGGCAGCCTGCTGGGATCTCCAGCCCCTTGAGAGGCAAAAGGCACAGGCCAGAAACCAGGGCTGTGGGCTTCCAGTTAGTTTCTCAGCCTTTAAGGGACGCTGATTTCTCTATAAACTGAGGGGAGAATACACATGCCATACCTACCCCCAGGGTGCTGTGCAGCCCCACACGTGGTCAGTCTCCACTAACTCAGGACTACCTGTGCACTGGACCCCTCAGCTCCCACGCACAAAAGGAAACCCAGGACACAGTCCCCAGGCCCAGGAAAGGATGTGAAACTCCATGCAAAAGAGAGCGTCTGGCCTCATGGTTAAGATGCCAGTGTCCTACATCAGAGAGCCTGGGTTCAAGTCCCAGATCTGGCTCCTGGCTCTGGCTTCCTGGCAATGCAGACCCTAGGTGGCAGCCGTGATCGCTCAAGGAATTAGGTTCCTGCCCCACCCCCAACCCCAGCATGGCAGTGCCGCATCCCATATGAGCATCAGTTCCAGCCCGGGCTGCTCCGCTTCTGATCCAGCTCCCTGCTAATATACCTGGGAAAGCAGTAGAAGATGGCCAAATACTTGGGTCCCTGCACCCACATGGGAGACCCAGAAGAAGCTTCTGGCTCCTGGCTTTGATCAGCTCAACTCCAGCCATTGCACACATTTGGGGAGTAAACCAGCAAGTGGAAGATTCTTTCTCTCTCTCTCTCTCTCTCTCTCTCTCTCTCTCTAACTCTGCCTTTCAAATAAAATAAAGTAATCTTTAAAAACAAACAAACAGGCCAGCGCCTCAGCTCACTAGGCTAATCCTCCGCCTTGAGGCGCCGGCACCCCAGGTTCTAGTCCCAGTTGGGGTGCCGGTTCTGTCCCTGTTGCTCCTCTTCCAGTCCAGCTCTCTGCTGTGGCCCAGGAGTGCAGTGGAGGATGGCCCAGGTCCTTGGGCCCTGCACCCACATGGAAGACCAGGAGGAAGCACCTGGCTCCTAGCTTTGGATAGGCGCAGCGCAGGCCACAACACGCCAGCCGTAGTGGCCACTTTGGGGGTGAACCAACGAAAGGAAGACCTTTCTCTGTCTCTGTCTCTCTCTCTCTGTCTCTCTCTCTCTCTCTCTCACACTGTCTAATTCTGCCTGTCAAAAAAAAAAAAAAAAATGTGGCCCATGAGGACAGACAGGCCAGACCCCATGGGAACCAGCCGCCTCCAGCCTGTGCTTCCCTTTGCCCCCACTTTGAAGTGCTCAGGCCAGCTCTGGCCCAAACACGCAGTCTCTGCTCTTGGTGAATTCGAGGCTCAGCATCGCCCCACTGGGAAACTTGCCCCATCCTCCCAGGAGATGCACACTGCACCTTCCATGGAAGGCCCACACCTGTCACCAGCCCTGTCTCCAGCACACCTCAGCTGACAGGGCTCGTGACCCTGGTCCCAGTGGCCCAAGGTCTAGCACAAAGCAGCTCCCAAAGATAGACATTTGGTCCGAACGATTTCTGTGTTCTCTGTACCTGGCATGAAACAGTCCTGTGATAAATGATCATGGAATAACTAAATAAATGGGCTCATTATTTTTATAAATTATATTGGGATTAGTTAATTTACAGAGGTTGGTCCAGGGCTCTCCTGTCTCTCAGTGCCAGATCACCTTATAGATGAGTTTGGGGTGTAACTTGAGGCCACTCTCTCTTATAGGGAAAACAGAGGGTGAGGCACAGAGCACAGAGTGTGGCTCAGCCTGAGCCGTCCTGACGAGAGACGCCACTAAGTCTCTCAGCACTGGGGCCCCAGGGCACCTGGCCTGGGGCACTCCTGCAGGACAGCCGCCGGAGTACCTGTGACAGCATGTTACATACCCCAGGAGGACGCTCCCACCCACGGAACAGTCATGCTGCCGGCGAGCCTTTTTATACGATGAGCTGGCTCTTGAATATAATTTATGTCCTGTAATTGGAAGTAATTTCCCTGTCCACTGAGACCTCTATTGGTATTTAATAAAGATATCCACTGTCTATACTTAATAAATGAAATGTCTCCCCTCTTTTTGGTCCCTGATGTTTCAAATCCGTGAGGCTGAAGGCCTGCATCTTGGTGTTGACATGATGTTTCAGAAAGATGGAAGAAGCCTTTGGAAGCTAACGAACCAGAGTGGGTAGCCCGGCCCAGCGATGGCATGGATGCCTTTCACCATGACCATGGCCATAGCCACAAGATGAAATAAATGACCTCTGAAGTTCCCATCCAGGCACGGGACGCTGGAAACGCTGTGTTCTAACCTGGGTCTACAGCGGCCCCGATTTCATTCAACAAGCATTAAGGGAACATCCAGGCACTGGTCTGGATGCTGCCCCCACCCGCTGCAACTTTAATAAGGACATCAGGGCTCTGCCCCACTCCTCTGGATATCGGTGGATCTGACCCTACCCTGTCCCCAGTCGCCAAGCCAGGCTGCATGCTCCTGTACCAGAAGCTGTGCCCTCTGACTTCTTTGAACCTAACTCTGACCCTCCTGGTCTCACTTGTAGGCTCCTCTTACTCCACCTACTCTGGGCTGTGGTCATCCCTCTAGGGATCTGCCCTGTGCCCTCCTCTCCTCTCACTGGCCCCTGCACATGTAGCCCCTAAACTCAAAGTATCCAAAACTGAACTATTGCCGTTCCCCACCTTGACCTCCTCCTGTGGTTTTAGTGGCAATGAATGCTGCTCCCAGCCATGGTTACCCAGTAACTCCCAGACTCCTCTCTCCCTGCAGGTAGCGCCTCCAGCCCAGTCCTACCAATTCTACTTGCTCAACAGCTCTGCACAGCCCCTCCTGGGCCTGCTCTGGCTCTGGCTCAGGACCTCATCAGCTGCTATAGTTTGAATGTCCCCACCAAGACTCATGTTGAGATTTAACCTCCATTGTGAGTGGGCCAGGTGGGGCCCTTAAGAGGTGAGGAAGTTGTGAGTGCAAATCTATTCGCAGATTAATGGGCTGTTTCAGGTGTGAGCGGACATTGCTAGAGTTTGGCTCTCATATGTGCCCACTGCACTATCTTGGGACTCTGCAGGGTCCCCACCAGCAAGGCCTGCACCAGGCACAACCCCCAAACTTCGGGCCTTCCAGCCTCTAGATCCAACTGTGAGTGAAATAAACCTTTATTTTTCATAAATTGCCCAGACTGTGGTATGTAGCCATAGCAACAGGAAACAGACCAGACCACCCTCGCCCAGACCATGGTAACCAACATGCTTCTGTCTTCCTGCCCCTGAAATTGGCCTTTCTAGCATTTGTGCGTGGCTGCTAGGGAGCTCTAAGTTGCAGATTTGAAGCCCGTGTTGTGGTACAGCAGGTAAAGCTGCCACCTGCAATTGACATCCCATATGGGCATCAGTTTGAGTTGCAGCCGCTCTACTTTTGATCCAGCTCCCTGCTAATGGCCTGGCAAAAGCAGCAGAAGATGGGCTCCCACTACCCATGTAGGAGACCTGGAAGAAGCTCCTGGCTCCTGGCTTTGGACTGGCCCAGCACTGGCTGCTGTGGCCATCTGGGAAGTGAACTAGCAGAAAGAAGATCTCCCTCTCTGTATCTCTGAGTTTCAAATAAATAAATATTTTTTAAAAAGATATACATATATATTTATTTGATAAGTAGAGTTATAGACAGTGAGAGGAAGAGACAGAAAGGTCTTCCATCCTCTTGTTCACTCCCCAAATGGCCTCAACAGCCAGAGATGGTCTGATCTGAAGCCAGGAGCCAGGGGCTTCTTCCAGGTCTCCCACCCAGGTGCAGAGGCCCAAGCACTTGGACTATCTTCTACTGCTTTCCCAGGCCACAGCAGAGAGCTAAATCAGAAGAGGAGCAGCTGGGACTAGAACTGGTGTCCATATGGGATGCTGGCACTGCAGGTGGAGGATTAACCTACTGGGCCACAGTGCCAGTCCCAATAAATAAATCTTATTTAAAAAGCAGATCTGGGACAGGCGTCTAGGGCAGCTGTTAAGATGCCTGTATCTCATATGGATGGCCTGGGTTCGAATCCTAGCTCTGCTTTCAATTCCTGCTTCCTGTTAATTTGCACCCTGGGAGAAAGCAGGTGATGGCTCAAGTAGTTGAGTCCCTGCCATCCGGGTACAAGACCCAGACTGAGTTTCAAATTCCCAGCTTCGGCCCCCCAGCCCCTGTGGGCACTGGAGAATGAACGAGCAGATGGGAGCACTCTCTCTCTCCATCCCCCACCCACACAACCTGTCAAATAATTTTTAAATTATAAAATGCAAATCATCTTTCTCCCCAGCTTGAAACCTTTTCATGGTTCCTGCTGCTGCCCACGGGACGTTCTAAAACCCTTTAGCAAGGCCGACTGGTCCCTACTGGACCTGCCCCCTCTGCAGCACACCCACCCACTGCCCAGTGCCTTGCCTTCACAGTTTCCCACCTTGGGATCTCTGTTTGTGTGGAAACATCTGCTGGGGACATCATCTCCACCCCGACTACCAGGCAAACCCGACCTCATCAAGGCCGAGCTGTCCCACATGTGTTAATTTGATGTGAACAGCAACCCTTCACAGTGGGTACTAGTGTCAGTCCCATTTTACAGAAAGGAAACCAACTATCAGGGACTAAGACATTTGCTAATGGCCACCATACACCTTAAAATGTGACAAACAGCATGATTTAAGCCCAAGCTGGGTTTCCTGAAGTCCACATTCTTCCAGGATGGCCCCATAAGCCTTAATTAGAGCTGTCAATCCTCTAAGAGGTAGCAAGCCGGGGAGAGACCACAGCCATTTCAGGGTTTCTGAGAGCTGAGCTCCCGCCCCAGGCTCTGCAGAGTGGAGCCTCATTAAACACGTCCTGAATGAATGACGGAGCTTGGCCAGCGGGGGGGGGGGGGGGGGGGGGGTGGTAAGGGAGGGGAGCGGGACTGAGTTCACTCCTGTACACCAGGAGGGGCCCCGGGTATCTGCAGCCTAGGGCAGGAGGCTGGCACTGCCAACATGGAAGTTGTTGGTGACAGAAGAAAAACGCAGGAGAGAATGGGCTCTTCAAGGACAGCACGGTTCTCAAAGTCTCAGCAAATACACGAGGTGCACTGGTTTCTGTATTTTCCTCTCTTTCCGGGACTCCCAGGCTGAGTGTTTGGAAGCCACGCGCAGAGACTGAGAAGCTACGGGGCCGCCAGCGACTGAGACAGGCACCTTCTCTGCCCGACTCCTAGTGCAGAACAGGACTGGGGGCAACTCCTAGGGGAGGCTGTCTCCTCTCTGCTGCCCCTCAGTAGAGGAACTGCCCCAAGGGGGATGCAGAGGTGGCCAGGGATTGAATGTGTCCTCTCCAAACTAGGGGGTGAGTGGGGCCGTTAAGAGGAGATCGCCAGGGCTCCTCCCCTCGAGCACGGGGCTGGGCCTTTTGAAGAGAGGCTCCAGGACTGGCCAGCCTCACCTGCCTGCTGCCTGCCTTCCACCTTCCGCCACGTGAGGACCAGGCGCTCACACTCTCCGGCGGCCTCAGTGACAGGCGCCATCTTGGGAGCTAGCAACAGCCCTCGCCAGACAACCGTGCCGCCTGGGTCTTGCACTTGCCAGCCCCTGGAACTGTGAGACATACATGTCTGTTCTTACCCAGGCTGGGCCATTTTCTTATTGCAGCAGAAATGGGCTCAGACTGGCGGAACAGCCCAAGCCTGGGATTCCTCGGCTTTAAGCCAGAATTTGAGTCATCCAACAGCATTTTGGAATTCTTCCTCATAAGAACAAGTCATCTAAACACAAATAGGAACAATGTTCTAGAAGGTACCCCCTCCCCCAAGCCTCGCACCTGTGGCGGCCAGGGTTGGAGACAGTCATTTGGTCGCTGCTAAAAGGTAGCCAAGTGACCAGCCCCTGCCTCAGAGTGCACTAGCTGGCCTACCCTGCAGAAGGGGGCTTTCCCAGCTGTGGCTTCCGGAGACCCTCTGTGGGTCCCCTGGGATAGCCCTTTCCTCCATGCTCAGGAGGCAAGTCGTTAGCCAGCTGAGCGGCCAGACCGAACCAGAGAATTACAAAGTTGGGGGCTTGGGATGCCTAATTGCCAGATGAAGAAAGTGAGGCCCCAGGTCATAGGCCAGTGAGTGCTGTAACCAGCTGTGACAACCAGAGCCCTTTCATTAAACACGTGCTGCAAACACCTGCTCCTTGTAAGACACTGTGGGTCCCTGGAACGGGGAGATCAGTGACATCACTGTCCCTGCGCTGGGGGAGAGAGAGGCCAAAGGGGAAACACCACATGGCTGGACTGGGCCCCTACAAGGTAGAGCAAGCCCTTCCTCCTGCAGGCCATCTGGGCCCAAAGCAGTCCCATTTCTCTCTGACTGAAGGCGGTCCCACCAGGAGCAGAAAGAACACTTTATGGGAAAAGCAAGAGGCCCAAAGGGAGCCAGGTGCAGGTGACTGTTCTCACATGACTAAGGGTATGGGGGGGGGGGGGGGACAGGGGCCGGATTAGGGGCTGGGTAATGGGGGCTAGCAGTGCAAACAGAGCCAGGCCAGTACCAGGCAGGCATGACCATCCAGAGGCCCAGCTGGTACACAATGAAGCCCATTTGGAAGTGGGGGAGGGGGGGCCGGCGGCGCTGTGGAGCAGTGGGTTAAAAGCTCTGCCTGCAGTGCCAGCATCCCAGTGGGCGCAGGTTCAAGTCCTGGCTGCTCCACTTCCCATGCAAGCTCTCACTATGGCCTGGGAAAGCAGTAGAAGATGGCCCAAGTCCTTGGGCCCCTGCACCTACGTGGGAGACCTGGAAGAAGCTCCTGGCTCCTGGCTTCAGATCAGTGCAGCTCCAGATGTTGCAGCCAATTGGGGAGTGAACCAGTGGATGGAAGACCTCTCTCTCTCTCTCTCTCTCTCTCTGCCTCTCCTTCTCTCTCTCTGTTAACTCTTCCAAATAAATAAATAAATCTTAAAAAAAAAAAAAAGAAAAAAGAAAAAAAAAAGCAGTGAGACAGAGGTCACAGGAAAGGGACCAAACTCCATTTCATGAAAGTTCATTCTGGGTTCCACACTGTTCACAGCCCCCTTAAGAGGTCAGCAAATTTGGGGCGGGTGTCACGGTGTCTCAGGTTAAGCCGCCACTTGTGACACTGGCATCCCATATTGGAGCGCCAGTTCAAGTCCCAGCTGTTCCACTTCCAGTCCAGCTCTTACTAATGCACCTGGGAGGGCAGCAGCGGATGGCTCAGTGCTTCCCTGCCGCCCACACAGGAGACCCAGAGGGAGTTCCAGCCTCCTAACTTTAGCCTGGTCCAGCTCTGCTGGGAAAGTTTAACAAAGTGGGTGATGGCAATGTAACTCCCTGACTTCCTATGGGGAAACTGAGACCAGAGAAGCTGCTACCAAGGTCATTCAGGCTGAAGTGTCTGAGTTGGGGTTTAACACTGCAGATTTCACTTTGTCTCCAGAGTGTCGAACCAAGATCAGTGACCCAGGCAGCATCCCCCACAGCCCACGGTTGGGCTGAACTTCATATTGACCGTGAGCTAAGGATGGGGAACGGGTACCTGGCATCAGGACAGAACACTGCAGCTGGGCCGGACCAGATCTGAGGCTGTGGGTCCCAGATGAGGAAGTAGGACCCCAAGAGAATCAGAGGGAGGGACACCTGGCTCTCATCACCCCAGTGTTTGCAATGGGAAGAAGACACAGGCTCAGCAGGACCACTGTGTGGGCTGAGGCTGGTAACTGCTCAAGCCTGGGTCCTAACTGAGTTTTGGCATCCTTTTTCTTTTGGCCTGTGTGAAACCGTCCTGCTCCGGTCAGGAGGATATACAGTAGCATAGATTCTCTAGGGATGACAACATGGGCACCCCAGGGGTGGAGGGACAACCTGGGTCCCTGGGAAGGACACAGCCTGGAGTCCCAACTGTCAGTCGCTGTGCTTTCTTGGTTCCTTGGCCTGGTCCTTCCCTGCCTGTACTTCTGCCTCTGTTCTGGGGTTCGCTAGACAATGGTCTGGGTTAAAGCCCACCAGCTTCATCCAGTTCCAGTTCCATGAAGGAAGCTGCCTGGGGTGCCTGGGACTCTCAGCCCACGGAGCACAGCTTCGAGCATCCGCAGCTCTCCAAGAACTGGAGCATCCCTGCTCTAGATCAGTGTCCTCCGGTCCTCGGCAGACTGGAGCCCCGCCAAGGCTTCTGCATCCTGGCCAGCCACAATGGCCCCGACACAGCCCGAAGGCAGAGCCTCTCTCTAGGAGGAGGCGGCCCTCACAACCCTGCATCCATCCGCACAACTGCTCCGCCCGCAAAACGCTGGGTAACAAAAGGGCCTCCCCCAATATACCTCGTACAATCCTTACCACCTCCCAGCAAAGTCGGCACAAAGCCCCCACGGTCCAGACGAGGAGACTGAGGCCCGGGAAGTCACAGAGCTGGCCACGGACACGCCGCGAGAAGAGGTCGTGGCCGAGACTCGACCCCAGTTTTTCTGACTCTGAGGTTCTGGTCTTTGTCAATCTCTCGCTTGCTGCCCAGATGTGAATCCATCCCTGCTACTCCCGCCAAATGGCTGGGATGGCTTCCAGATTCACACACACGTGAGGAAAAACATCTGGGGAAGCAGCATAATATAGCAGAGCAGGTCAGCCTGCAGGGCTGGGTGACAGAGGACTCACTGTCACAAGAAGCTGCCTCGGCTCTGCCCGCTCCAGTCTCACCCTCCCAGCCCACGCCGAGCAATCCCCCTGGGTCAGCCGCCCAGCCCACGTGTGTGTGGGTGCCATGTCCCACGCAGGCAGCAGGGATCAGAGGCCTGCTCAACCACATGAGACTTCTGTCTGGAAATGGATGCCTCCCTCCCCGGTGCTGTTTGCTGCTGGGTGCGTGCGCCTGTCTCACTGGTGAGGGGATGGACCCAGTGGCACAAGCTCAGGAAGGATTCAGCAAGAGACGGAAAAGGCAGCACAGCTCCCCAGGGTCCATCCGAGCACAGTGACGCTAAACGAGGGTCCGAACCAGAACAGCCCCCCAACTGCTAAGCCACGTCTGCCTCCAAGATCTCCCCATGAAGATGATGTCACATTTGTTTAAAGACAGAGGGTGGCCTCTCAACTCCTCCTCTGACTAGGGCCACAATGGGAAGAGAAGACACACCATCTTGTGAAGTCACCCGAGGAGCTACCTAGAGGGGGAATTTCTGGGGTGGGGATGGGCTCATCCAGAGCAAGGCCCCTGAGTGATGGGTGGGCATGGGCGCACCTACCTGGACTTCACGTGTGTGGTAGGCGATGATCAAACCCAAAAGGATGATGGTAGACAGACTGATAAGGCATTTCAAGGCCAACGAAAACATGGAATCCTGCAGGAGAAATGGAAAGAGAGGGTTAGGGAGGGCCAGGAAAGAGCGTCTCTCTTTCTTCCAAGGCTGTGTGAAGGGGAAGGAGTGCGACAAAGGAAGCTTGTCACCAGCCCTTCCTGGTCACCGCCAACAGCACTGAGTTAGCCTGAGCCAGAGTCCCGGCTGCTCTACATCCGAATCAGCTCCCTGCTGCTGGGAAAGCAGCAGAAGATGGCCCAAGTCCTTGGGCCCCTTCACCCATGTGGGAGACGTGGATGGAATTCCAGGCTCCTGGCATCACTGAATCAGCAGATGGAAGATTTTTCTCTTTGTCTCTATGACCCTGCCTTTTAAATAAATAAATAAATAAATAAATATTTAAATAAGAAATCATACTGCATCACCACGATGAACTCTATTTGGACATGATGTATTATGCTGGTTACACATGGCTAGATTCTGTTTCTGATGTGTTACTTACAATGTTCATCCCCATGCTCATAAGTCCCCTGAACCTAATTCCTTACGGTGCCACTATTATATGATGTGGACATTATTAACACTTTGCCATCGTGGGCCTCTGTTTTCTCTTATAAACCCAAACCAGAGGATTTCCAAAGCCACTATGGCTCTGATAACTCAGAGTTTTTTCAGGAATGGATGAGAACATCCTGGAAGCTGCTCTCCTCTCCTGGCTTAGGCCAAGGGCAGCAGAGCAGCTCCTGGAGAGAGAAGATACAGGAAGCACAGGAGCAGAGGGCGGTCATGGGCAAGAGAAGTCCTCAGGGGGCTCTCCTGCTGGAGATGGGGGGAGGGACAGGGGTGGCCATGTGACCTTCACTGCAGCCATCCAGCCCTAGGGCGGCTTAGAGAGCCTGTAGCTGTGTGATTAGCAGCATGAGGTTGGCGCTGCACTGCTAGGGCCAAGCCCTGACTTAGCCACTTGGAGCTACATGACCTTGGGCTGCTTCCTCCACCACTCTGCCTTTGACCACCTCACACGTCAGGTGGAAAGGGAGCTAGTCTGTGTGAAGTGCCCAGAACAGGGCCTGGCTGGGTGCACGCCAGCTGTGTTGTCGGGAACTGCATACTCTCCACAAATCAGAGCCCCTGGGTTGTAGCATGGTGCACTCCTGAGCATTTGGAAGCCTGAAATGAAGATGCCTTCCAGCCCCAGGGGTGGGAACACAGGCCTGAGTGAAGGCAGCAGAGGAGGTCCAGGCAGCATTAGCAAGCCTTGCTCGCGTGATGGCCCTGTGCTCTGTCCTGAGAGTTCACTCCACCTGAGGAACAGCCCCAGGAGCTCACCAGTATGCGTGATGGCTGCAAAGCACTCTGGGGTTTACAAAGGGGCTTCACAAGCTTGTTCCCATCTACCCTCACAATAGCCCCTGATGGACCCTTGCTTTATAGACGTTACAGACGGAAGCCCAAGGAGTGCGTGGCTTGGGCCAGGGCTCAGTGCCGGCACCTCCAACTCCCCACCAGCCCTCAGGCCCACTCTGCAGTGGGGAGCAGAAGAGAAACATGCAAAATATCCACTTAAACAGACCTGAATGACAGTTTACGATGGTGGTGGAAAAGGTTCAAGTGAAACCTAGAGCTGGGGGGGCCCAAGGGAGGGCACTGTCACCCCAGATGGTCAGAGAAAGCACTCAGGGTGGGCGTGAGATGCAGCTAAGAATTGCACAGAAGGGCTCTGCAGCCCACCAGGGCAACCGTGAGAATAAGGGAAGGACTTGGGGTGGGAAGCAAGTGCCAGAAGCCCAAGTCCATGCCCTCAGCCAGCCCGTGTGGGTGGAGACAGAGTGAAAGCCCCCTTCCTGGTGTTTGTCAACCCCACCATTCATCTCTTCGTTACAGTCCCTGAGGTCCCTGTCGTGCCAGGCACAAGCTGGCTCTGGGGATGTGTGGGAGAACTCATGAAGTAACTCATCTGCTCACAGCAATTTCAACCGCTTCTCATTTGTCGAGTGCTTAGGAGATCTCCAACAGTGTGCAAGAGGCCGTGGATTACAGAGGGGCCCCGCCCACCAGAAGCTACCGACTTTCCACACTGCCTTTGGAGAAAGGTCTCCACTCAGTGCTGCCCACAGGTGGTTCCAAACATAAGCCAAGTAATTCACACAGCCACCCCCAGAACCAGGTGAGTCTTGGACGAGCTATAAAGGACAAATGGTGTGACCAACTTGAAGACTAGTTATCAGTCCCTGTGAACACGATGTAAGGGGTCGTATCTATCTATATTGGCTATATTACAGAGTGAGATTTCTATCTCCTTTGCTATCCCTGAGTAGCTGGTCTGTGATAGGCAGTACGTCAGGATTTAATGCATATTCAATCACAAGTTTTCCTCTGGTATCTTCCATGTCCCACTGTTTAACAAACTAGAGCAGCACACCCATCCAGGGATACCTAAGTGGGGCTGCTGCTATGTTGGCCCAGTGTGAGCCCAAAGGAAAGCAGAACATAGCTCCAGCCTTTAAGAAGGTCCCAGTGGCCAGCGCCACAGCTCAATAGGCTAATCCTCCACCTGCAGTGCCAGCACACCTGGTTCTATCCCAGTCGGGGCGCTGTATTCTGTCCCGGTTGCTCCTCTTCCAGTCCAGCTCTCTGCTGTGGCCCGGGAGTGCAGTGGAGGATGGCCCAAGCCCTTGGGCCCTGCGCTCACATAGGAGACCAGGAGAAGCACGTGGCTCCTGGCTTTGGATCAGCGTGATGCACCGGCTGCAGTGGCCATGGGGGGGTGGGGGTGAACCAACAGAAAAGGAAGACCTTTCTCTCTGTCCCTCTCACTGTCTACTCTGCCTGTCAAAAAAAAAAAAAAAAAAAAGTCCCAGTCTTCACAAGCACGGCTTGATGCCCCAAGCTCCAGCCCAACCACGAGGCCCACGTGGGGCTGAAGAGCAGGCAGTGAGCTCAGGAGGCTCCGACTATTTTAGGAGCAAAACTCCCACAGGAATGAACCAGGGGGAGCACACGACATTTTCCAGCCAGAAATGACCATAACGTTCTTCTCAAAGGGGTCTAAAGGCATCTGGGGAGCATCACGCCTCCCCCGGGAAAGGATTTGGGATCAGCTGCACATTGCAACCTCTAATTTATTTCCTTGGGCAGAAATTAAGTGAAATCAGAACCCAAGTCTATTTCCATCACTTTTAGAGGAAGAGGGAAAGGGAAAGCGGCCAGAAGCTGTCTGCTCTCCCTTGAACCTTTCCATTTGTCCTCAAACTCCAAGTCTTCGGATTAAGAGGCAACTCCCATTTGCTTCCCAGCCTGGGCTGGGCACCCTCCTGGACCAGCTCAAGCCTCAGGGGGACTCAGCCGTGCACCAGGCCAATTTTGGTCCCTCGACCCTTTACAGATTGCCTTGATTCTTGATTTAATTTTTAAAATCACCCATTTTTAATCACCAGAAAGCACGTCAAAGCAATCTGGCTGGACTGGAAATGTTTTCTATTCGTTAAAATGTTGAATTATCATCTTTTCTTTGCTGCCTGAACTCCAATGAAGCATGAAATTGATATAGTTCTTGGGTGATAGCAGCAAGACGTGACTGGCTAATTAGCTGCCACCAACCCCACAGTAGGACACTTGCCACACCTGCTGTGCCCCACTTATACTCAACTGAGGGCTGAAAAGAGACACCTGGACCTGGGTGGGGAGTCCTGTGCTCTACAGTGACTTTCAACAGCAGAGTGATAATCCTAACACACAGGAATGCTTAAGAATTGTGTCCCATTGGATGAGAATCACTTTTTAAAGCCATTTATTCCTAAATACCCCAGAATTCAAGCAGTTAAGTAAATTTAAGACCACCATGATGGAACACTATGTAGCCACTAAAAGAAAGAAAGAAAGAAAGAAAGAAAGAAAGAAAGAAAGAAAGAAAGAAAGAAAGAAAGAAAGCAAGCAAAGCAAAGCTACTGGGTAAAATAGTTGAAGATGGCCGGCACCGTGGCTCACTTGGTTAATCCTCCGCCTGCAGCACCGGCATCCCATATGGGCGCCGGGTTCTAGTCCCAGTTCTTCCTCTTCCAGTCCAGCTCTCTGCTGTGGCCTGGGGTAGCAGTAGAGGATGGCCCAGGTGCTTGGGCGACTGCACCCGCATGGGTGACCAGGAGGAAGCACCTGGCTCCTGACTTTAGATTGGCTTAGCTCTGGCCATGGCAGCCATTTGGGAGGTGAACCGAAGGAAGTCCTTTCTCTCTCTCTCTCTCTCTCTCTCTCTCACTGTCTAACTCTACCTGTCAAAAAAATTATAAAAAATAGCTGAAGATATGGGAAAGATTCATGACATAATATCAAGTGAAAACTCAGACCCCAAAACTGTATGGGTAGCATATTTCCAATTTTTTTTTTTTTTACTTTTTCCACATAGAAAAAATTGTGAGGCTGCGTGAAATGTCTCGAGGTACTGAAGTGTCTTTCTTATTGTCATTTTTTCCTCAAAATCCCTAGAGAGAACCTGCTATTTTTATAATCATAAAAGTTGTCTGCTTCAAAAGTGAACCCTGGACTATCAGAGAGGGGCTTCCACGTGGAAGCCCCCGTGTGACGCTGCAAGCACGCAGCCGGGGCAGCTGTCAGAACACACATGGGGATAAAGGACTCGAGACTTCTAAACACGACTGCACGCCCTCCGTGCCCACTTCCCACTATCATGCTATAAAATGTTGGGACACACATCTCCCATCAGAGTGCTGGTTCTAGTCCCAGCTGCTCTGCTTCTTATCCAGCTTCCTGCTCATGAACCTGAGAGGCAGCAGGTGATGCCTCAAGTATTTGGGTCCCTGCCACCCACGTGGGAGAAACAGATTGAAGCTTCAGGCTAGCCCAGCCCTAGCTGTGGCAGGCATTTGAGGAGTGAACCAGTGGATGGAAGATCTCTCTCTCTCTCTCCCACTCTGTCACTCTGCCTTTCAAACAAGTAGCATTTTTTAAAATGGTCACAATGCTAAACTCACAACACAAAGTGACACCCCCGGCAAGTTGGGCAGGGTTCTTTGGAACCCTGAGACAGGGCGGATTCACTCCACCTGGGATGAGTTTATGGCTTCATGTGATTCCCAGTCTACCAGAATCCACAGAATAATATGTTGATTCTGCATGAGCTCCACAATCTTCTCAATGTTTTGAGTATAACAGGAGCTTAATAAGTGCTTCTTGAAACTACTTGGTACTTCATCTTTACCTAACATTTTCTGAGTGCCATCAGTATCAGCTCCTAGAATATGCCTTCTGCACACTTAACCTCAAATCTTCACCCTACATACAAGGTCATATGAATGGTGAAAAGCAACTGAGGATCCAGAGATGGCTTGGCTTTTCCAAGGTCACACACTAGCCCAGATTTTAGCTATGGGCCCGATTTTTCTATAGACCACAATTGCCCCTGCTCTCAAAACAACCCAGATTCCCGCATGAGATACTTCCTGACCCACTGGTAGAGTCTGGCTACCTGTCAGGGGTGCTGGCAGGGTGGGAGGAGGGACCAGGCCCCCATCTGCTCCCAGCCATGAGCCAGCCCTTCACGGCCCTGGGACTCCTCAATGACCACAGTAACCTGGAAGAAGGCACACCTCCAGGAGTCTCGCTGCAAACCGGGCCTTGTCCCCCCACTGCCGAGAGGTCAGGTCACCTGTCCATGGGCATGACCCATAAACGGCAACGTCAGGACTGGAAGAAGCCAGCTCTTACCCCCAGCTCTGCCTGTCCTCAGACCCTGTACCCCACCCCGTACCAACGCCTTGCTCCTCCTGGCAGGCCTGGCTGGCCCCTCCAGTTTCTGCAGTAAGGCCTCTGCCTCCCGCGGGGCCGTGCCGAGCGTGATGGAGTGTGTTCCCGGCCTCCGAGCCAGCGGTATAAATTGCTCTCCTGGCCTGCCTCGTAGCTTCCAAAAGCGGCCCAGAATCATAATGATGACAGTAGATCTTCCCCGAGACTGTGAAGTCCTAAATGTGGTTTATTGTTTGGTACATTGGGAAAAACAAAAACTATGCTTCAGGCAGAGTGTGGGGGCGGGGAGGGGCCTGAGCCCCAGTGAAATACTAGCTTAACCAATTGAAGGGTGTGCAGGCTCCTTCTTCAACTAAACCAAAATGTGTGTGCATGTGTTTGCGCATGTGTCTACTCACATGTAATCCATTCATGATTTCGGGCCCTGCTGGAGCCCCCAGAAGGAAAGCGACAACACCTGCAGCCTGTATTCACTGAACTGAGGTCCGACGTGCCTCTCTGGCATCACTATATTTTGTGTTTTCAATCTGGAAAATAATTGAATTAGAAATCCCATCTGGGGCCAGTGTTGTGGCACGGTGGTTAAGCCACAACCTGAGACACTGACACCCTCTGTGAGCGCTGGTTTCAGTCCCGGATACTCCACTTCTGATCTCACTCCTTGCTAATGCATCCAGGGAGGCAGGAGGATGGCCCAATATGCTCTGACCCCTGCCACCATGTGGGAGACCCAGATGGAGTTCCAGGCTCTTGGTTTCAGCCTGGCCCAGCCTTGGCCATCGTGGCCATTTGGGGAGTAAACCAGTGGATAGGACATCCCTCTCCCTCTCCCTCTCCCTCTCCCTCTCCCTCTCCCTCTCCCTCTCCCTCTCCCTCTCCCTCTCCCTCTCCCTCTCCCTCTCCCTCTCCCTCTCCAATTCTGCCTTTCAAATAAATAAAAATCTTTTAAAAGAAGGCTCCTGTGTAATAAGGGTCAGCTCTTCCACTCCACGCAGAGGCTGCGAAATTGAGTGATCTTCACCATCAGCCTAATACTGCGGCTCTGTAATGGTTGTCCTAATTAGACACTCTTGCTAATTAATGCTATGCAAATTAAGCCTGCCCCTCCTCCCCTGACAGGGGAGCCGGCTTTCCCGGGCACTGTTCTCCAGGGAGACTCACAGCTCCTTTCCTCAACCTGGCGCCTTCACATCCGCGCCCAGCCACGGCCTCTCCCTTCCTCCACTGTCACCCTGCTCCTTTCTTGAGGTCCCAGGCTCCTGTCTTTCACCCTCACATGCAGATCTCAGCTCAGGCTCCTCCTGTCAGGTTGAGCTGCCAGATTTAATGACGCTCACAGGCCCTGCCAGCATCCCCAGCCTGGCTCCTGCCAGAAGTTGACCGCTAGAATCCTAGTTTGGTCACTCATGGTCCAGGAGGCAGTCACCCAGGCCCTCAGCTTCCTTGGACTTCTGAGAGCAAGGGAAGCGGGTCATGCTGTCATCCTGGGGTGCAGGGGGCCCTGGGGGCCCTAAGGGGGCACCTGGATCTCCAACAGGCCTAAGAAGGAAAACGCTCCTGGACCCCAGATGCTTTATGACTGGGAGGGCACTGGAGGACGGGCCCTGGGCTTGGCAGCAGAGGGTCTCCACTTCACCACCATCAAAGCCTGGCCTTAGACAAGCCGCCTCACTCCCATAGGCCCCAGTGCCCTGCAAAAGTAGACTCTCCACTGCATAGACCCTGAAGCGGGCTGGGCCTGAGTGCCTGTGGCCATGGCACACATACAGGCCACAGGGACATCACAGATGTGTGAGTACAAGATGGTAGCTGCAGACCCCAGCACTGTCCTCTCCTCAAAGACAGCAAGACGAGTCTTCTAAATTTTAGCCATGGGGGATAACAGAAACTTTGTCTTGTCTTCTCCTAAATGGCAATGGATTTGAAGCCAAAATTCAAGTCATGTCTTTGCCACTTGCTGGCTGTGTGGCACTGGATGAGTCCCTTAACCTCTCTGGGCCTCTGAGTCCTTTTCTGCAAACCAGAACCCCGCCTTACTTGACTCATGGGTGTTGGAGATAGGGGAGACCACATGCACGAAAAACTCATTCTTTTTCCCACAAATACCCTTTGGCCATACAGACAGTGCGGAGAAAGTCAGCTGGCCTCCAGGCTGGAGCTGCTGAACACCCAGTGTCAGCACCTCAGAAACAATGTGCAATAATGGCAAAGAAACAACCCCCACCAAGCATTTCAGAAAGACCCCTGGAGCAGCCTGGGTGAGCCAAACACTCACCAGTACACACAACCTGGGTTGCCTGAGCACTCACTTTGTCCACGCACCTTGCTGGGCACCAGCAAAAAGCCAAAATTCCCCTTGAGCCCTATCCTGCTGATCCCAAAGCCCTCCCGGGAGCTCTTCCCAGCAGTCACCCTGGGCACCATCACCACCCCCTCACCTTCACAGGGACAGCCCCCCTGCAGGGAAGGGGCCCCTGGAGGGCCAGTCAGGCTGGGCTACCTGGACTGACAGCCAAACCCACAAGCGGTTCCTTTGGGCTCGGATGACTGGGGAGTGGTGAGGGCCACCGGAGGTGATTCTGGAGAGGCGGTGAACCCGACCTTCCATCCTGAATGAGAGGGGAGGCCTGCAGGCTCCCCCGAGGGCACAGGGGGCTTCTGAGAGTGCCTTCTCCTGGGAGGGGCTGCATCCTGAGGACTCAGGCTGTGCCCCTGCAGGCGTCCCCTGCAGCTGAGTCGCAAGGCCCAGCATCAGAAGCTTTCCTGCCGGCCTGAGCCCCTGCTGGGGTGATGGTGCACCTGTGGGGGATGGTGCATTGGGGATGGGCTCAACCTTGCCACCACCTTTTCCTTCTTCCTTGGAGTTTCTGCTCTGGGCTCCGCCCCCAGCCCTGTGGCTGGGCATCCCTAGAGCTGAGGCTAAGTCAGTCACACCCCACTGTCACTCCCAGACATGACACAGGGCCACTAGGAGTAACCCCAGCTCCACAACCACCCCCCTCAGTCATCTTCCCTGGGCTCCTTGCTTGTCCTGAGGCTGCCATGCCTGGTGGCCCCAGCCAGGGCACCCAGAGCACTGACAGCCATCAGACCCCACCCGAGCACTGACGCTGTGCACTGTGTCTACCCTCCAGGAAGCCGGGAGGCCAGGGTTTCAAATTCTGCTCCTATGTGCCCATGCCTAGGCCATGGTCCACAATAGGCTGATAAACATTAGCTGACTATTGGAGGTGTGAAGGAAGGGGGCCACTGAGAGACATGCGAAGCGAGTAGGCACTTCCCTCCAGAATTTCCTTATACACGAAAACTCACAGGCATGACGCGAACAACAGTTAGCATCAGTGTGCACGGTGCCACCGGCATCAGAGCCTCAAACATCCCCACGGGCCCACAAGAGGGATGAAGGCTCTGAGGCCCAGAGTGGGTCGGGCACTGCCCACAGCTCCCGGTGGAGGAAGAGGAGGGGCTAGATTGGAACCTGGACGAGTCTAGCTCAGAGCCCCACCACCGGCAGGCCTGGGGGGAGTCTCAGGACAGGTAATGTCCACCTCGGAACCTCACCCTTCTGGGCCCAGCCTTCCCAGCTGTGACTAACTCCCTGTCTTACCTGCTGCCCAGCAGGGCCCCGGTGGTAGTGGGATAGAGGGTGAACAGGCCGAGGTCCTGGCTGGGGGTTGGGTGGGGGTGAGGGGGTCTAGGCAGGAAATGCTTCCGGAGTGAGTGACATTTCTCTAGGGCCCTCCACTTTGTCACTTCCAGAGGAGATGGAACCTGGCACCTGAGGGACACCATAGGGTCCATCACATGGGCTTCCAGGCCCAGCTGAGGGTGGCCTGGGGACCCTCAGCAGAGGGTGGCCTGGCTCTTGAGTGGCCAGCGTGAGGACTAGGACTCCAGCCCAGAGGAAAGGGTCCTCCCCAGGTGGAGGATCTCCCACCGGATGGAAGCAGGCAGGAAGATGTCATTTGGGAGACCACACTCCCAAAATATCAAGTTGTGTGGGTCACCCCCCAAGGCCACAAGCACCATTCCAATTAAGGAGATGGTTTCCCTTCCAGAGCCTGGGCACAGGGGAACTGGCATCTCGTGAATTCTCTACTGTGTGCTTACTCATAATTTATGTTCCTGCTCCACTTACAATATTGGCAAGGATTCCATGGGATTTAATCAATTTTTATTCCCTGCTCGCCATGTGTCAGGCCCTGTGCTAAGCGTGGGAGGGAGAAACACCCAGGATGAGGGCTTTGCTGCAGCCACAGCGGCCAGCAGCCAGCCCACCTAGAAGCCTGCTGGAGACAAAGCAAGGACTTCACTAACATCTGCTGGGTGGGAGAACGTGGATGGGACACACAGCCCCAACTTCTCAGCTCTGCACAGAGGCATAAGGAAACCAGAGAGGACTTGTACCTGCCCAGACCCACAGGGATTACGGAGGGAGGACAGAGGCCCACCAGGCACCCCCGGCACAGCCACTTCTAGAAAGCTCCGCCTCAGAACAATGAAGCCAAAATCTCTACAGGTGGGGCCTGGGCACCATCATTTGTAAAAAGATCTCCACGGACCCAACATGCAGGCTAGGAATGGGAACTGCTGCTGAGAGCGTAGAAAAGAGGCCCAAAGGTGGAGGTAGCCCCTGCAACCTTGAAACATCACCAAACAGACCGTACACACATCAGCAATGAAGCCCCAGAGTCTCGGAGTCGGAAGGAAGCTGAGAAGCCATCTAGTGCATCAGTTCACCTCTATAAGATTGCTGGCATTTGGGCCTCAGTCGCTTGATTGCCCCCAGGTACAGGGAACTCACTTCCTCACAAGACAGCCCTTAAGAGACTCTACTTGGAATGGCTCTGATTTTTACAAAAGTTTTTCTTCTGCTTTCTCGGTGCTTGACCCCCAGAAAAGCTAAACAAACCAATGCGTCTGGCATCCTAAGTGCCTGCGCCAGCATCCTCGTGAGCTGATACACGCTCATGAAGTGTGAATCCCCAGGCCCAGAGGTGCCCTGGAGACCATTCCAGCTGAGGACACTGAGGCCCGTGTGCCCTGTCACGCAGCAGGCTGTGCTGGAGCAAACTTCAGAACCAGGCACTGTGGCTCCCGGGCCTCTGCTCACAGGGGCAGGCAGCCCTGCCCGCTCTGCTTTTCCTATGTGTGCTGATACATCCAGTGGTCTCTGAACACATTTGTTCTGCGAATCCTGGATTCTTATCCTGTACGTCACCTCTGAACCTGTCACCTAGTCACTCTGTTTCCTTCCCTAATAAACAATCGGCTCCTGACTGCCTTCCTCCCTCCCCTGCCTGTGCGCTAAGTGCCCGTGGTAGCCAGCAATGACATCACTCTTGCGGTGTCAAAGGCCCCTCCAGCCCTCTCCAGCTTAGAAGAATGCACACCTGCCTCCGCGCATTGCGCTGGGAAGACTCCCAGGCCACACCTTCAAGTGGGGGATGGGGAGCTTCAAAGTGGAGGGCAGAGAGGGCCACGTGAAGGCGTCTTGGCCCAGCCCCAAGCTCTACCCTGGCAGCCTGGGACTGCAGGGTGACAGGGAACCACTTTTCTACCCACCTTCCAGACACAGGCCCAGCCTTGCTAGTGCCATGAGGGCTTCCTTGCAAATGTTTACTTCTCTCCTCACCAAGCCCAAGGTACCTATACTTCATCCATACTGCAGAAGCCCTCATTTTCCTCAAGAATATTTGAAACAAATAAATGTGCATATGAGATGGGTTGAAGCAATGTCATTTTCTCTTACAAAATTAACCTATATGGGGGGAGAAGGGGCCTTTGGTACAGCAGGTTAAGCTACTGCCTGTGATGCCAGTATCCCACATGAGCGCTGGTTCAAGTCCTGTGTGCTCCACTTCTGATCCAGCTCCCTGCTAACGTGCCTGAGAAGGCAGTGGAGGATGGCTCAAATGCTTGGGCCCCTGCCACCCATGTGGGAGACCCAGATGGAGTCCCAGGCTCCTGGCTTTGGCCTGGCTCAGTTCCAGCCACTGTGGCCATTTGGGGAATGAACCAGCAGACAGACACGTTTATTTTTCTCTGTCTCGCCTTCTCTCTATAACTCTGTCTTTCAAATAAAATAAATAAATCTTAAAAAAAAAAAATCATCTGGGGACGGGCATTAGCCTAGTAGATAAGACGCCCACATCCCATACCTGAATGCTTGGTTCAATACCACACTCCACCCCTGACTACTGTTTCCTTTGCCACAGCCTTGTCTGGGAGGCAATAGCAAAGGCTTGAAATTAGTTTCCTGCCATCCATGTGGGAGACCTAGACCAAGGCTCCCAGCTTCAGTGCCCAGCCCTGGCCCATTATGGGCATTTGGGGAGTAAACCAGTGGGTGAGCTCTCTCTCCTCCTGCAATCTTAAAAAAATAATAATAATAATAACAACAACAACATAGCAACCCTCTCCCTCTGCCACCCCAACCTATGAACTAGCAGGAAATCCTTTGGCACTGCAGAAAGCTACCCAGGGTTCCCAGCTAGAACTGAGCCAGCCTGGATTGGCTAGCCCCAAGCCTGAACTCCCCTCTCCCCATCCTCCCCAAACCATTGACCACCCTAAGCATACAACAGACTCCCAGATTCTCTGAAACAGCTGCAGTCAATCAATCTCTTGGCTAAATCACCTTCCCATGGCTACAATCCGAAGTGGGCAGGTGCCTTCGCGTGGCCTCATAGCCACAAAGGAGCAAGTGTTAGATTTAAAGACACAAGGCAGGAACTACACTCCCCATCAGTTCAGCTCATCGCCCCTGCAATTTGCCTTCCCTCCCTTCTCCCTGCAGCCCCTGCCTGGTGTGCACTGGAGGCTCTGCAGTGGCCGGGGCAACCCAGAGACCCTGCCTGTACCTCCCACCCTCACCAGAGGATTCCAGGGTGAAGCAAACCCATTTCCATGCCCTCCCTGGGCAAAACCATCCCTTAAGCCTGGCAATGCTTGAGCCACATGAAAATATTTCAGATACCCCGAAATCACATATGGTGAGATTGACAGCCACCTGGCAGAGCCCTCTGAGGGCTACTCTCAAGTTCCCTGAACCAAGCCCAGCCCTGTCGCGTTCCTGGCCATCGTTCCAGGCTCCTTAGAGTTTGCAGTGTCCTGACCAAGTCCAGCCAATGAAAAGGAGGCAGCCAGGCCTCCCCCAATGCTCACACTTAGCCGGGAGGGGCCTGTCAGGCCACCCAGCCCAACGCCACCGAATTTACAGGCAAGGAAGCAGAGGAGCCCCAGAGAGGGGCTGCATCTTCCCCAAAACCACAGGTAACAGAAAGAGCCAATCTAGCCCTACATCTTGCAGGGTCTGGGCTGGTGTTTCAGCCATATCCCTACTTTGCCTGTCCATCAGCCTGATGGCTCCTGAAAGGGGCGGGGCCCATCTCAATCCTCCACCCACCACCACCACCACCACCCCCGCAGGTGCTCAACTCGGGTATTGGGGCACACACAAGCGCTCCTCGTCCAGGGGCAAGTCAGGAGAAATGGTAACAACCTCCTCCAGGTTCTCCATCTTCTTTGCGCTTAAAAAAAAAGTCAAATGCTTAAACGTAAATTAAGGGAAGTGGTCTGGAAGAACAGCCTGTTGGCATGGAACAATTGGCATCTTGGTGCCACGTAAGAAGTGGAAATGGCATTTGCAGAAACGGCACAGCCTCCCTGTTTGGCACAGGCTTTCCAATTGTTTGCCTGTGATGGACGATGTTGATAGAAGCGATGGAGACCAAACATAGGCTATTAATAGGCCGAATGTGGTCCTTTTATAACTCTTCTTCTGTCTCCCCCGAGCTCGCTGGCACCAAACTGTTGCCAACTTGCCTACCTTACGCCTGCAGGTGCCATCAAGTCCAGTAATGGGGCACCACGAAAGCCATGCCACTTGCCCACGTCTGCACCAGCTCAACCAAGGGTCAGAAGAAAGCCAGGGGCCTGGGCAGGGCTTCCAGGAAGCTACAAGGCATGAAGGATCTCTGGGGGAAGCCCCTGCCTTGCTCAGCGTGGGTACACTAACCACAGCCTGTGCAGGTCATGGGCTCTCTTGGCTCCTCTATGTATCGATCTCATCCACTTTCTTCCTACAAGAACTTGAAGCAGCCCCATCTATAGGCAGGAGCTCTTTGTACCCTAACTGGCTCAACCACAGCCATTTCAAGGCACAAGGACCCCCAAGGTTTCCTCAAAGGTGTTGCTTCCAGCACCCCTCCAGCCTCTAAATGACAGGCCCTGCCTGGGGCTGTCCACTCACTGCCATGTGAGCTCTCGAGCCTCACAAAAAGGAATCCGTGTCCCTGCTTGACGAATGAGGAAACTGAGGCAGAGGGCGATCACACCATTTGCCAAGACAATTGCTATCTCGTAGAACTGGACTTTAAACTCAAGGCATGGGACCCAAGCCCAGAATCAGGCAGCATCCCAAGTCCCCGCCAAACCCCACGCCCTGTCTCTCTGCGGACAGGGTCACCTGCCCCCACTCTGCTGGGGCCAGATTTGCTGGTTCCTCCCTCTGAGCTGCGTGCGTCTCCTCAGCCACAGAGTGTCCTGATCCTGGCCAGCTGTCTCCCACCTGCATGGGACAGCCGCTGAGGAAACCGGGCCAGAGGCCACAGCTGCACCACTTGGCTCCACCACCGTCTTAAAGTAAAAGAAAAAAAAAAAAATTCCCCATCGTTACTGCACATTGTTGCGAGGAAAACCACATGATGGATGAGAAACCACTCTCCCAGTCAAGGGTTCCCACGAGCTTGACCCTGTCTCCGCACAGGATGACACAGCCTCCCCGTTTGCCCAGGAGAGCCCCATACGTGCCTGGAGTCTGGCATAATGAATGTGATAAATAGTAATTAATATCATCTACTCAAAAGTGCCCCAATTGAGACAATGAGTCATATGCTCACCCTCTAGCTGTAGCCTTGGCTGTCATGGGGTCTCAGTGAATCAGGGTCCCCCGTCTGCCCATCTGCCCCCGTGTCTCCCAGCTTCCACAGGACCCTGTGTAGCAAGCTGGGGGACAGGGCAGCCACTAGCTGAACCCATGCCAGGCTCATAGACAGGCATCGTTTTATTAGATCAAAGCAATTATTAGTAGACACTATATTTAGCAAGGCGATGTCACAGTGCCTGGATTAATTGCAATTATATGTCACTCCTTTAAGGTTTATTCCATCAATTATGGACAATCACAGTCATGTGCTTAGCCTGCTTTAACCCTTGGTGGCTTAAACTTCCCAGCCCACAGAGGACTGGAACCTTGAATAGGAACAAGTATCACAATGCATTTGCTACTGAAATCATTGTGCCCTAGGTGTCAGTTTAGGGCTTTCCTGTTTACAAAGCAGGCTTTTCTGCAGTTTCCTATTTGATCCCTGGGAGATAAGCAGAGCCACTCCCATCTCACAGACAGAAAAACTGAGGCTCACAGTGTATAAGCTGTCCAAGGTCACACAGCTGGGAACCCCAAATGTTCTAACTCTATGTTGCCAACACGCTTCCAGGTCTTCTCTATAGATTGGTGAATGGGACCCGCGTGGCCTGTGGGACAGCACCTGCCAAGGAGCCCGACAAATGCCCGAGCTGGTGCACAGGAGGCAGGCAGAGCTGTCCTTGGCCTTGAGTTTCAAGCGGCTCTCCCGAAACCCCAAGAAGAGTATGTCCAGATGGGGATACGTGCAAGGAGTCCTGGCCCTTCCTCCCTCTGGCATTCAGCTGGAAGGCACCTCTTGCAAGCAAGGAGATGGTGGGAACTTCCTCGGGTCCCTGCTGCGGGGTCCCTCGGTGTTGAGATGGGAGGAGCCAGAGAAGCACCTCGCCTCGGACTTCAGGGGCTCTGGCCAGACACCTGCAGCACACGGCAAGGCCCCAGAATTCAGGGCTGAGCAGATCTCCACGGTGACCCAGTCCTTGGTGCCTCACTCTCAGCTGGGGACGCCGAGGCAGCGAGCAGGGAGGACGCAGGTTTCCCCCCTTTGGGTCCTGCCAGCTGGGCTGACCTCGGCCCGCGGCCCCACCCCACTGCTGCTCTTCTCCCTTTTCTCTTCCCGCCGACCTCATCCCACTCTCCACATTTCTTCCCTCCTGCGCTGTTTCTGTTTTCTGGAAACAGGTGCGTTAGGAGTCTCAGCTAAAGGGCAAAGGTCTGAAGGGAACTGCTGGAGCCCCAGTGCTGGGCTGCTCCTGGCACAGACTAGGTCTGATTCGTCACTCTACTCCCCCCCGACACCTTGCACAGGCCTTGGCACACAGTAGGTCCTCAATAAATACTCGATGAGTGGCCGAATGGACACAATACCCCGCCTCATTCCCAAGGAGAAAAGAACTGAGTAAAATTACCCCATGACGGATCTGATCATTCAGGTGGTACACGGCACTCGGAATAGGGAATTAAAAATCAGAGTCACTTTTGATTTCCTTGTTCCACTGACTAAACAGCTACCTCTTTGTTAGAACCTGTTGCCTGAGCCTTCCTATGTAACGGCTGGGATCACAGACCCCAGCCCACTCACTCCTCCTTGGGGTCCTTCCCTGGGAGGAGCTCTAAGGCTGGGATAGAACGGGAAAGGGAACAGGAGCTGGCTTCCCACCACGGCTGTTTTCAAGCCTCCTGCAGAAGCAGCTCCAGGCTCCCTGGGCATGAGGGGCCGATGCTGGGGCTCGCAGGCAATCCCTGCAGGCGAAGGTACGCTGGGCTTTAAGACCTGGGTCAGAGAAAGGAAGGAAGCCAGTGACATGTCCCTGCACAGATAGCACTGGCTGCCAGGCGGCGACCCTGACTCAGCTGCCTCTTGTCACTCAGGAGCAGAGCAGGAGCGGATGGAGGGGGGATTTAGGCCCTGGGGAGTGTTTCATTGAGGAGACACAGCTGGGCCTGGGGCGTGCGCTGTAGGGAGCCAGGTGGGCTGGGGTCCAGGGGAAGGAAGGTGTTCCTGCCGGGCCGGAAAAGGAGGGGCCAGGCAGTCAGTGCGCTAAGGGGGTCAGGAGTGCAGATTCTTCCTGGAGGACTGCCTCCTCTGCCTCCAGCCACCACCAGCTGCTGACCACACTGGGACAACCAGGACACAGGGGTCAGGCAGCTGGAGGCGGACAGACAAGTGCACAGCAGAGGGTGTGGGAGCCCTCGAGGAAGGTGGTCACGGGCTTAGAAAACTAGAGTCCTCTCATGCCGCAGGCCAGGACACAGGTCACCAGCTGGCTAGATCCAGATCTGGAATCTAGAGCTAGAATCTAGCTGCCTAGAATGCCCTATTCCAGTGTTCCTTCTGCCAGCCCACGTAGATTCCAGAGCAAGTAGTGAAAGTCACAGATCATGCCCTGTCACTCCTTAAAGCCTTCCCGGGACTCCCCACGGCCCCCTGGGACTGCAGAGTCTCTGAAGCAAGGCTCCTGCGTGGCCTGACCCCTGTCCAGCTCCCACACCACAACATCGTACTCCTTCAAGAAGCACCGTCATGGCATGAGCCTTTACCCGTCCAAGCTGGGCTGGAGGGACCTTCTTCTCTTGGCCTATCTCGTTCCTAGCCAGCCTTCAAGACCTAGCTACACTTTCACTCCTGCCACTGCCCCACCCTCCCGGGCTTCTTCCAGCCAACACGCAGGCCTCTGGGCGCCGGTCTCAGCGCCTGAGGATGTGGTTATAGACTTGAGCAGCGTGAGTGTGGGAACCAAGTCGGTGTCTTCATTCTGTTTCTCCCCCACCCCCAGAAGCTAGCAGAGTGCCTGGGATGTGAGAAAAGCTCCATTAATGTTTGTGGAATTAATTATCCAGTTGAGGAATGAATGAACCTCAGGCTGCTCAGATAGCTCTTGTTGCTCCTGACGCCACAGAAGAGCCCACGCCCCTCGGGATAATCTGGAGCCTCTGATTCTCATTCTCCCGGAGTTGGGGGGTGTTCGTCCCATGGGAGGTGGAGACGCCATGGGGAAGGTAGCAGCTGAGGCCCAGGGGACCCGAGTGGCAGCTGCAGCTGATGCTGACACAGGCCGCTAGGCAGTGACGGCACAGCAGCCAGGCTGGTGACCACGTTCACTTGTCCATGAAACGAGCCCATACACACGGGACCACACAGCCGCCAGGTCTCCCGGAGACCCCACAAGGGCTCCAAACGATATGGTTTTCTACGTCACGCACCTTCTGAGTTCTGCTTTCCCCACACAAAACACAAACAGGGTATTCCACCTGGCTCACACCCCCTGAGCACCACCAACTGGCAGGGAGGGAAGGAGCCCATGTAGGAGACAACAGCAGGGCCCGACCTGGCCTGGAACAGGAAGATGCAGCCAGTCCAGGCCTGCATGAGCCAGGCCTCACCCTGCACGGGGAAGGGTGCTGGACCCAGGCCCAGGGTCTCCTTGCCTCTTGCCCAAGCCACAGAGCATCTGAGCCCTTTGCAAGCCACCCTCAGCCACACCCAGGAGTGGCCCCGGCACTGCCACTGCCGGTGGACGCGTTTTGAATGATGGAGCACAGAGACAAACACAGACGGGACAAGGTGCCGGCAGCCACATACCAGAGCTGCTTCCCGGGGCTGCACGTGGCTTTCGGAGGGCACCCTAGCCCCGAGCTCCTGGCAGGAGCAGGGGAGGAGGAGGGGCCTGCGGGGCAGGGGGCAGGTCACAGGTCTTCGAGAGGAAGGCCCCCGGGGAGGCAAGGATTTCCAAGACTCCAGCTGAGAAGCTGGCAGAAAATGCAGTGGCCATTGCATCTCTCCCTCCGGCTACTCTGTTTGGCTCTTGCAATTTATCCAGTGTTTCCCGAAAGGTCACCCGGTGGTGATTTCAATATTGTAAAATTTGTGGAGACGCTCTGAAAGAAATGTACAAATTTCACAGGTTTGCGCTGGCTTAGAGCTAATACATTTCCTTACAAGCGTCTGTTCTGCGTGCACTTTGGACAGGATTTGGTGACTGACTGGTTAGGGACCCAAAGGGCCTTGTGCTATTAAAAGTGTCCCTGTGTTTGGGGCTGGCAGAAAGAAAGAGAAATCAAAGGCACTTGGGAAGCCCAGGCTGCGGACGGAGGAAAGGGCGGCGAGCGAGATGACAAAACGCCCGCACCGCCGTTGGGGAGCTGGGCGAGAACAGCTGATTAAAGGCACGAGGCGGCACATCCCGCCGGCACGCCGACCCTCGCGCCTCGCAGGCTTGCTTTCTGTGCTCATTAGCTAAATCCAGTCATTATCATTCAAAGGGAGATAAACAGGGAAGCCACCTGAGGACCAGGCCAGAGAGCGTCCTGGTGCCCAGGCGGAGCGATCGGCTCCCACACAGACACCTTTTCCCTGGGCCCCAGGCAGACGCATCTGTCTCCCCACAGCGCAGTCATTTCCTTCCTGTCAGCCCGTGATGCACAACTTCCTGCCCCGAGAGCTGAGCCCAAGCACTGCATCTTCCCTCACAGTCGGTGCCAAGAGCCGAGAAGAGGGTTCCCAAGAGGCAGCCCCCCCCACCGGCCAGAGCGTGTGTCCCTCTCGCTGGCACCCTCAACCCCTGACTCCCAGAAGCCTCCGTGGGGACCTGCGTGTCCATCCCCCAGAGCCTTTGGCTCAGCAAGAGCCACTCCCCTCCCGGCCCCCAGCCCAGTCAGGACCCCAGGGTCCATCGGGGACTCAGGCAGGACCTGGGACCGCAGAAGTGGAGAGGGAAAAGGCTTCTTAGGGCAGCACCAGGTCCCGCACCAGAGTGAGAGGCCGGGAAATGAAGAACAAAACCCCCACCTGCAACTTCTGAGGTTTCTCCAGGTGCTTTAGCCATGTTCCGGAACCCAACACACCCCATGACAGTGCACCCCAAACCTGTTGGTGCGATAACATCCCCTGGGTGTTTTACAAATCCCCACCCCCACGCTGCACCTCAAAACAACAGCATTGGGAGTTTGGAAGCAGGAGCCAAGCCAGCAGTTCTTAGAAATCCCCAGGTGATCCCAAGATGGAATCATGGAGGAGGGTGCTACTGTCCCTCATCTTATTAATAAGGACGTGGACTGTCTGAGAGGGCAGTTCATTTGCCTAAAGTCACCCAGCTGATAAGCAACAGAGGATTCCATCCACACTCCTGTGGCTCCCACGTGGAAGCCCCTCCCTGCCCAAGCTCTGCAGAAACTATTTCAGGCCCTATCTACCGGGACTTCTCTCTCTACCCCGCCCCCTCCTCCCCGTCGGAGCCGCTCCTTGGAGTAGAAACAGGGAACTTCAGGGCTGGAAGGGCTGGGGGGAGAGGGCCTGGCAGGACGTGATGAAACCAGCAGGTCCTGCCAGTGCTCATCCGGCAACACCCTTAAGTCCTCTCCCAAGCAAAGCGGCAGCCTGGCCTGGGAGCAAGGGAGGGGGACCCCAGGAGAGCTGTGAACCCACAACAAGGGTTGAGCCACTTCTTCAGGGGCTGTGTGGCTCCAAGCAAGGCTCTTCCCCTCTCAGATCCCTGCCCTGGCAACAATGGGTGGGGGCGAGGAGGACTTCATGACCTTGAACGGTCCTCCCTTGCCCTATCTTTCACAGTTCTTTGATCTGAGCAGGTGGAGGTGGAGATCTTACCCCAGGAGGGAGCAGGAGGGGGCTGGAAGTGTCTGCAGTGACCCTGCTTACCCAGAAGCCCCTACTTCCCACTCCAGTGCACCAACCTGTGGCCTCTCCGAGTGCCAGGCAGAATCTGGCTGTCTGCTGGGGCCCTCGTCCTCCACCAGCCTTCCCTGCTCCCCTGCCTTGATGGAATGCTCTGTGCCTCTTGGGCACACATCACACTGTGCCGTGCCGACATCAGGTTCCGCTCTGTGGCCACAAGGCGATAGAGGGAAGGGTCTAGGTGAGATCCCGCAGAGCGGGCAAAGCACCACAGTCCCAGGAGCAGGCTGGGGGTCGGAAGGCTCTGCCTGATGCTCTGCTTTGCTGCTTCCCAGCCCGTGCCCGTGGTTCAGCTTGCTCCTCCAGGAAGAGGGGCAGCGAGAGGGGCGGCCCTTCGTGAAGTTGTCATCAATGCCAGATGAGAGAACTCAGTGTAGGCGCCCACTACCAGTGCTACCAGTGCTTCAGCATCTAGCTCGGGGCTTAATGAAATCTGTTGAACCAAGCCGAACCCTCACCTGTCTGCCCCTAGCTGAGGCAGCTCCCTGCACCAGTCACTATGTTCCCCTCTGTCAGAATAGGAAGCAGCCCCTCCTAGCACCTGCCCAACCTCCAGTGCTGGAGGCACAGCATGGCTTCAGCCTGAGCCCCCAAGCCCCAGGCTTCCAGGCAGCATCTGCCGGGCTCAGGCCACAAGTGCCTTGGGTCCTCACGACCAGCCGGCCTCATCAAACTGGGATTAGCAGAGGTTCATGAGGCTGGCAAGGGCAGGAACAGGCAAGAGAAGCAGGCAGTCAGCAGAGTGCTCCCCCTCCACACACCTCAGCCTCACCTTCCAAGGAGAAGGTTCTGGGCCATTGTTGCAGCTCCAGTCTGTGCTCCAGGAAGGCCAGCGCTGGGCAAGACAGACATTTGGAGAAATAATGCCCCGGGGGGACTCCTCGGGACCTCCCTCTACACAAGTGGTGAGCAGGATCTGCCCCTGAAGGTTGGTGGTGGTGGGGTCCACACTGCAGGCCAGCAGGGCAGGGCCAGGGGCGGGCTCAATCACAGCAGGAGCCATGATTGTCCCCCTTTCTACAAGGATCTGGGCAGGAGCCCTGGCCCCTCTCCCTTTCCCCCTTCCCACTCTCCTCCAGCCCCTCCATTATGCAAATCCAGTGACTACACACAGATTTGCATAATTTATGCGTTCTTAGTACACATTCTTGTCTGTGGGGGACCAGACCGAGGGGACCGCGCCTAAAAGATGGCGCCCGCTTCCTGCTTCCGGGTTCTTCCTCCCTGGGAGGCTTTCCCGCTCTGTAACATAATCCTCCTATCCTGGCGCAATGTGGTGATCACCTGAGGTGTGACGTGTATTGTGCTTATAAACCCTCGCAAGCCGGATGTTCAGCAGTTCCTGCCCAACAGGGATCGAGGCTGGATCCCTCGCTCGTTGCACAATAAAACCCTGCCCGTAATTGTTTGGTTTCGGTTTCTTGCGGGACGAGAATCGCGCCGAACAACTGGTGGCCCGTACGGGGAACCTTCTCTTATGTGCTGCGAGCGGCGGTGAGCGAGGTAAGTCTTACCGGTTGGGACCCCGAGCGAGGTAAGTCTCGTGGGTAGTGGGTGGACGCACCCCGGACGTGTTTCTCCCTCTTTTAATTAAAAATGGGTAACCTCCCGAGCCAGTCAGCGTTAATCGATCCGCTGAACGCGTTACTGCGTAACAAAGGAATCAGAATCTCAAAATCCACCCTCGCTGAATTCCTTGGATCTATTGATTTTTTCGCCCCGTGGTTTGCTTCCTCGGGCCACATTTCTCTCAGCTCTTGGGAAAAGCTGGGGAGGGACCTCCGGCGAACTGCTGAAGACCCCCAAGAGCCTGACTTTAACCCTATGGTTCTCCCCTTATGGGACCTGGTACGGGCGTGCCTCAAGGAGGAGGGATCAGAAGGAGCGCGTGGTTCGGCAATTGCGGCGGTCCGCAATGCCTTCGAAGAGGTTCGCTCCCACAGTTCCGACGACACAGGGTGCCAAACCTCTCGCCCAGCCTCGGACACTGGGCCTGACTCCGCCCCCTCTGATTCGGAAGGGGAGGGGGATGGCGACCACAAATCTCCGCCCCCTTCCTATACACAGCTACGAAGGAGGTCGGGAGCTGTCGTCGCTGGCGCCTGCGCCCCTCCTCTTGTCCCCCCCACAGCTCCCCCCGGCGGTCTTTTTGTTGATCGCCAAATGGAAAACATGGCGCCCTCTAGTGATGGCTTTGTTAACGGTGCATTGCCTTTTCAGGCGTCCGCGCCACCATGGCCGCCGAATGCCCCGCCCCCCTCAGGAAGACAGTTCCATCAACAGGCTTGGAAACAGTTAAAACACAATTCTTCCACCTCTATCCAGGCTTTCCCTGTCTTGGGTTTGGGTTCCCGAGAGGCCCGTCATGAACCACTGGATATGGCGGTATTAAAACAACTTAAGGCTGCAGTCCATGATTATGGCCCTACGGCCCCATTCACCCTGTCCTTACTTGAGTCGGTTGGCCAGTCCATCCTCACTCCCAGCGATTGGGTCCAATTGACCCGCGCCTGCTTGAGTCCGGGTGGCTTTCTTATGTGGCAGTCCATTTATGCGGAATGCTGCCACGACCAGGCGGACGACAATGCTGAGGATGGCCACTCTATGTGGAACGCTGACATGCTCTTGGGGCGGGGACCTTACCAAGCTGATCAGACCCAGTTTCCAAGGCAGGTATATAGGCAAATATCCAACTGCGCCCAGCGGGCATGGAGACAGGCATCTAATCCGGGTGACTCCACCAATCACTTAACTAAAATAGTACAGGGCCCAACCGAACCTTTTGCCGATTTTGCGGCTCGAATACTTGAGGCGGCTTCACGCATTTTCCCTAGTGAGGTGGACGCCAAGCCATTAGTCAAACAAATTATTTTCGAACAAGCCAATAAAGAGTGCAAAACCATCCTTCGTCAGCATAGACATAAATCTGTAGATTCTTGGTTAAAGTATTGTAGAGACACCGGTGGGCCACTTACCAATGCAGGCCTTGCCGCAATGCTGGCCACTGCCTTAAATCCTAAAAGTAAAAATTATAAACAGGCTCGGCCCTCCATCTCTTCTGGCCTCTGTTTCCAATGTCGCCAACCAGGCCATAGGAAACGTGACTGCCCAACCCTCGCTTCTGGACCCCCACTGGCGCGACTTGCGACCACGGATTTTTGTCGTAGATGTCGAAAGGGTCCTCACAAAGCTGAGGACTGTCGCTCCGCTTTCGATGTCGATGGAAACCCACTTACTGGCAATAGACAGGGGACAAAAAACGGTCAGAGGGGGTCTCCTGCTCCGACAGGGGGCCCCCAAATAAACACCTACCCACAGGTTCCACCTCCGAGCTCGTACACAGCTCCCCCTCAAGCCGTGCCACACCCGGCTCCGCAGGCATGGACCTCTGCGCCACTTCCTCTCTCCTCTTAACACCAGAAATGGGAGTCCAACTGGTGGAGAGCGATTACTCTGGCCCTCTACCTCCGAATTCGGTTGGATTGTTGTTGGGCCGTTCCTCGGTGGCCCTCCGAGGCCTGGTAATAATCCCCGGCGTAATAGATTCTGACTTTCTTGGCAAAATAAAGATCATGGTTCAGGCTCCCCAAGGAGCTGTCCTTATCAATGCTGGGGACCGCATCGCGCAGTTGCTGTTATTACCCAGTCTTCATTCCTTATTCCCCGCAAAAAACGCTGTCCGTAGTAATGGTGGTTTTGGGTCCTCTGGAAATAACTTTACCGGCCTACATATGCTTTTACATGAACGCCCTACGCTAAACTTACAGGTTAATGGTAAAACCATTACAGGCCTTTTGGATACTGGGGCTGATAAGTCCATTATAGCTACCAAGGACTGGCCTAATGCATGGCCTACAAATGTCGCGGAACAAACCTTACAGGGGCTTGGTTTCGCTAGTTTCCCCAAGAAAAGTGCCACCCTGCTATCCTGGTGGGATGAAGAAGGTCATACAGGACAATTTGCCCCTTTTGTTTTACCACTCCCTATCTCACTCTGGGGGCGAGACGTGTTAACTGAAATGGATATTGCCTTAACTACTGCTTCCCCTACAGTACAGTCTATGCTTCATAAGCAAGGCTATGTTCCCGGAAAGGGCCTTGGTATTCGTCTCCAGGGCAACCCTTCTCCTATTCAGCCTAAACCAAAACAGGACAAAACCGGTTTGGGTTTTTCTTAGGGGCCACTGAAATGCCTCCTACGCCAATAAAACCTCTACAAATTACCTGGCTGACAAATACACCAGTTTGGATTCCGCAGTGGCCCCTATCTCAAGAAAAACTGGAGGCAATTAATAACCTTGTCTTAGAACAAGTCGAGGCTGGTCATCTAGTCCAATCCACCTCCCCATGGAACACACCTATCTTTGTTATTCGCAAAAACACAGGAAAGTGGAGACTTCTTCACGACCTTAGAGCAATAAATGCACAAATGCAACCTATGGGTCCGGTCCAACTGGGCCTTCCACTCTTATCGGCCCTCCCCAGTAATTGGCCTGTGCTCGTGGTGGATCTCAAAGATTGTTTTTTCTCTATTCCGTTGTCCAAACAGGATACACCGCGTTTTGCCTTCACGATCCCTACCAAAAATCAGGAGGGACCAGATAAACGTTGGCAATGGACGGTTTTGCCCCAAGGAATGACAAATAGTCCTACTATGTGCCAAATATATGTGGCGCGGGTGTTAGAACCAATTAGGGCTCAATTCCCTGATTGTAAGTGTCTCCATTATATGGATGACCTATTATGTGCTGCCCCTACTCAAGAACGACTTCTACCACTGTTTAAGAAACTACAACAAGTATTAGAAAGGGCGGGACTACATATCTCTCCTAATAAGGTACAACTATCCTCTGTAGTCACATATCTCGGAACTACAGTCACCCCCACCCACATTAGGCCTTCAAACCTACAAATTAAACATACCTGTGTTTCAACCCTAAATGATTTACAAAAACTTTTAGGAGATATTAACTGGATCAGACCGTATCTCCGCATTCCTAACGCCACCCTACAGCCTCTCTTTAATATCCTCAAGGGGGATCCGGATCTCACTTCCCCCCGAGTCCTCACCCCCGAGGCTAGACAAGCTCTCCAGATAGTAAATCAGGCCCTTAGCAAAGCTGCCCTTAAGCGGTGGAACCCACTAGGAGATTTAACCCTTTGGGTCCTAGCTACGCCAAAACAGCCTACGGCAGCCCTTTGGCAAGAGGGACCTCTTCTCTGGATACACCCCTCATCATCACCCACAAAATCCCTCGCTTATTATCCCACTATGGTGGCCGAGGTGGCACTTTTGGCCACCCGTAAAGCCATTCAGCACTTTGGGCGTGAACCTTCTACTATAATTGTGCCTTATTCCTTGGAACAAGTACGTGTTTTAATCGCTTGTACTGATTCCTGGGCAATTTTGGTGTGCTCTACTAGTGCAACCATTACCAATAGGACACCCTCTGACCCTTTACTAACCTTTATTCAATCTCACCCGGTCATTTTTCCAAAAATTACCTCACAAAAACCCTTATCAAATACACCTGTTGTATATACTGATGGCTCCAAGACAGGGGTTGGTGCATATGTAGTTTCTGGAAATAAACCAAAGGTATTTCAATTCACCACTCAATCTCCTCAAATGGTGGAACTCCTTATAGTTAACCAAGTCCTGTTAGATGTCTCTGGGCCTGTCAATATTGTCTCCGATTCTAAGTATGTGGTTAATGCCGTTTCCATGCTTGAGGCTACAGGACTTATCAATCCCTCTTCAACCGTGGCAGCCATCTTCATCACACTCCAAAAATCCATTTGGGCCAGATCCAATGCTTTTTATATCACTCATATGAGAGCTCATTCCTCCCTACCAGGACCTATGACTATGGGTAATACTCAAGCAGACCAAGCCACACGTCCAATCTGGATACTTCACCTTACATCCCCTGAGGCACAGGCTGCCCGATTCCATTCTGAGTTCCATGTAAACGCAAAAACCCTTGCTGCCAAATTTGGCCTTTCTCGCTCAAGCGCTCGTGACATCGTACGCCGTTGTACCATTTGTCCCACCCTAAGCCCCGCTCCATCAGTGGGAGTTAACCCTCGGGGACTCATACCCGGACATCTATGGCAAATGGATGTCACTCATATACCTGAATTTGGAACTCTAAAGTATGTTCATGTGTCTGTCGACACATGTTCCCAAGTCATTTTTGCTTCCCTAGAAACGGGTGAACGTGTTACTCATGTTATTAACCATTGCCTCGCAGCTTGGGCAGCCTGGGGAAAACCAAAAATCTTAAAAACAGACAATGGGCCCGCCTATACAAGCAATTCATTTCAACAATTCTGCTCACGTATGCAAGTACAACACAAAACTGGAATCCCATACAATCCACAGGGCCAGGCAATAATTGAACGGGCACACCGAACCCTCAAAACTTTCCTCCTAAGACAAAAGGAGGGAGTTGCCATGGGTAAGACCCCCCGTATGCGTCTTTCCCTTGCACTATTTACTATAAATTTTCTAAATTTAACGGATCTATCTATGTCCCCAGCAGATAGACATATGTTAAGGGAACCATCTTCACGGGGCTTCGTCCGTTGGAAGGACGTCCTTACGGGAAAATGGCATGGCCCGGATCCGGTGCTATGCTGGAACCGAGGCGCAGTTTGTGTTTTTCCACAGGATCCGGAAAGAGAACCCCTCTGGGTTCCAGAGAGATTGGTGAGAAAGGCAAACCCGCCGTTGGAGGATTCAACCCCACAATCAACGTGTGACACCTCCCCCGAAGTAACCGAGGATACTACACCTTCGCAAAATAAGGAGTCGTAAGATGGGCTACCCTAACCACCTGCTATTGCTTACTTTATGGCACCCCTTGTGACTGCAAGGGGGGCACCATTCCCGTTGCACTACATAAGTCTCTGCAATCCTCAGACTGCGGCTAGACGTCAGCTTCGCGCTATGTCTATGTCCCAGTACTACACCATTATCCAAAATACCTACCTTTTCTCCTGCGTTCTGGTCCCCAATTTTCTCCCAAAAATTGGATCACAACACCCGCTCCTGACCGAGAACAGAGCTGAGACATGCGAGACCAGAAGGTACTGCAGCGGGTAACTACCCAGAAGTTCTGGGAGCCCCGGGAGAGCATATGCATATGCATACGGGCCCAGTTCCTAGCCCGTCCCAGGAAAAGGGAACTAGGCCCCAACTGGGCCATCGGGAGTAGCGGCCGAACTCTCGAGGACCAGAAAATGGGCCAAAATGCACACTGGGTATGCACCTCTACTCTCTGTCCAGAAAACAATTGTTTCTCGGCCCACGAAAGTGCGGACCGTTGGGAGCGTGATTTGTGTAAAACAGAAAGGAGGGAGATGTGGGGGACCAGACCGAGGGGACCGCGCCTAAAAGATGGCGCCCGCTTCCTGCTTCCGGGTTCTTCCTCCCTGGGAGGCTTTCCCGCTCTGTAACATAATCCTCCTATCCTGGCGCAATGTGGTGATCACCTGAGGTGTGACGTGTATTGTGCTTATAAACCCTCGCAAGCCGGATGTTCAGCAGTTCCTGCCCAACAGGGATCGAGGCTGGATCCCTCGCTCGTTGCACAATAAAACCCTGCCCGTAATTGTTTGGTTTCGGTTTCTTGCGGGACGAGAATCGCGCCGAACACTTGTCGGGCTTTTAGACTCTATAAAGCCATTTCACTACCTTTAATGGAGAGTAAGAAACAAGCTTCTAGAGAAAGCGATCCTTCCTGCTTTCTTCATTCTCCAAACCGCAAGCTGGGGAGAGAGTCAGGGACAGAAACAGAGTGACTTCCAGCTGGACAAATGATCAGACACCAAGTGATACTTTGTATGGCCAAGAGTGGACTGAGGGCTCTGTACCCATCACCCCACTCAGACCCTGGAGCAGTCCCCAAGGGGCCAGAGCAGAGAGACTGCTGAGATGGTTACAGTGAAGTCGTGTCAGGGAACTCAGTAACAACTACCCCATACCCCACGAGGGTGTGGCTCGGGTGTCTGGAACAACGCACTCCCAGCTCCCAGGGCGGCATTTTTATGCCCTAAGAGGTAAAACCACGCTCCCCTAAGATCAAACCTCCGCTGTGTCTCCTCCCCATCACCCAGGAGTGGCGAATCCCTCACAGCTTCTACATCAGAAGCATCCCACTAGGCTCAGACAGCATCCCAGAACGCTTCTCCACACAGCCCAACTGTTCCGAGTGACACCCAAGGAAAAGCTGTTTGCTGGTCCTGCGCTGTAGTCTGCCAGCCCCTCAGAACCCAGCCAACACTGTGACAGTGCCACGTACTTCTGGAGGTGCCCAAAGGCAAGCTTAGCCTGGCCGCTCAGCCCCAGAAGCACCCCTCTGCCCCCTGTGCCCCCTAGCTACCCGTCAGCCTGCTCACTGGTTCCAGGTAGGCCCAAAACAGAACCAGACACACCTGCTTTTGGGACAGGTCCAGAAGGTGGACTCCCATGCCACAACCCTGAGTCCAAGAGATTTCTGCTCTTTTACACCAGGGGCCCCACCAAGGCTCACCAAGGCCCAGCTTCATCAGAGGCAGCAGAGGCCAAAGAGGTCTGCCTCCGAAATCAACCCCAGCCTTCCCATTCTGCCAGGAGGCCCTCCTAGGGGTTCAGCCAAACAAAGAGGCCAAATACTGCTGGACACACACACAACACACATCAACAACCCCAGGGACACAACACACCTCCCTCCCTTGTATGAGAATACTTCCAAAAATCATGGGAAGACAGAATTCAAAGACATTTATTCTGCTGTTGCTACCAAAAAAAAAAAAAATTGAAATACATGCCTAGTTTTCTTTAATGCACATTTTCCATAAACCTTCTAAAGGACGCTCACACCTCCACTGAGGCCCCTCCAGAGAGAGGGACGTGTCTCTAGAGAGACATGCCCCACCACCTTCCACATGGGCCTTCCGCTACCCCACTAGGAAACCGAATTCAACCAGGGTCATCAGGGCCCGGCATCTAGCCAAGCAGTGAGGACAGCAGGTAGGACGCCTGTGTCCAGCATCGCATACCTGCGTCCCATCCCTTGGTTTGGTTCCTGACTCCAGTAGACCCTGGCATGCAGCAGGTAATGGCTCAAGGGATTGGGTTCTTGCCACCCATATGGGAGACCTGGATCAAGTTCCTGGCTCCTAGCTTTGACCCTAGCTAGGGGCCATTGCAGACATTTGGGGAGTAATGGGAGCTGCCTATCTCTCTCAAATTTAATAAACAAATAAACACAGGTAATTGAACCCTTTCTGATCTTTGCGTGCATCCTCCTGGTCCAAGATGAAGAAATGAGAATCCTGCCTCTCCCAGCCCCTCCCAGCCCTGAGTCCATCGCCAGCCTTGGCTCCTTTCCTCCCCAGTCAACACACTACCCTCTCTCGGGGGGGGGGGGGGGGGCAGCAGCCTGCTGGTCCCAGAGAGCAGGTGGGCTCAGGCCCACCCCAGCCAGCACCAGCACCTTGGCTGAGGGGCTTTCCTTCTGGAACTCATCAGCCCTGGCTTCCTGCCTGCCCCAAGGGATTCTGGAACACCCCCTCCGCTCATCCGGAACCCCACAGCTGCCGCCTCCACCCCTATTCTGCTGCACTCACTTCACAGCCAGGCACCCTCCCCTCTCCAGCCTCAGTCACCCTGAGTTTCCTCTGCCACAGCTCCAGGAGCTCCCAGGCACTGCCCCAGGGGTCAGGCAGCAGCACTAGGCAGGGAAGTGTGACCCAGCGGCAGAGGGTTCTACACCAACCTGCTTCAAAGGGTGGGGCGGGGCGTGGTGATCAGAAAAGACACACTCCCTCTCTGGCGGTTTTGTTTACTTTTTCCCATGCTCTGCAGATGGCTGTGCCCCTCAGCGTCTGCACCTGCAGCAGGTGCCCCCTCGCCCTGCTCCTGCCGTACTCCGCTCAGCCAGTGTCCATAGGCCTGGGCAGGTTTCAGGAGATCAAAGAACAAACAGCCAGAGCACAAAGGATGTTCTTGCCTTCGGATCCCTCCCAGGGCCTGCGTGTTAGCAGGAAAGCGGAGCCAGGCGCCCTGGGCTGCCACTGCCTGGGGTAATCAAGGCATCAGGGGACTGCCTTTTAGGGACTTGGGGACTTACTACAAGAGGAACGAGTGCCGCTCACCCACCTGGCCCCACCCCGATGCTGTGAGGTAGACAACAGGGCACTCCCCAGAGCCCCAGCATCCACACTGGGGGCACTCGGCAACGACCCGGAGCCCACGGTCATGCTGTTGGAAGGGGCAGAGAAAGGAGCAGAGCCAGGTCTGCCTGACCCCTCCCTGCCCACCCTGTGCCCTGGGCCTCCCTCAGGTCCTCCTCCCTCCCCCAAGCCCCTCTGCTCCCCACCTGCCCTGCCCTCATTCATTCACCAAGCACCCGTGCAGGGCCCTGTGTGCCAGGCATGGTGCCCACACCACCCTCTCCCTTGTCTCCTGGACTCCCTGCAACTCCCCTGAAAGGAAACCATCCCTGCTCCATGCTCTCAGAGGCTGCATATCTGTCCAGGTCCCACTGAGAGGCAAGGGGCAGAGCCAGGATGAACATCAGGTCACTGGTCCCAAAGCAAAGGCTGTTTCCTCCCTGGACCCTGAGCAGGGCCAGGACCCAACAGGAACCCTGGGCCAAGGTCCAGCAATCCTCTGTGAAAGGCCATCAGAGGGAGGCTCAAGGACCCCGGAAGTTGCCGATGACAAGGCCGACCACCTTGAGTGGCCACCCTGAGCCCATGACCTGCTCCCCAGACAGCACCTGGGGTGGCCCACAGAGCTGACTCTGAGGTAGCTAGTCGGGGTCACATATTTCCCCACTGGAAAACAGCAAATTCTGCCACCTTGAAGCTGACAGGCCCAGGAAGACCTCCCCATCTCAACTGCTTCCCAGGGCTTCACCCCCTAAAGGGCAACGCCATCCAGGCACTCCACCCATACATCATTGCACACCCTGCCAACTGAAGCAGTGAGCTAGGGCTGGGACGCCCATATTCTTAGATATCCTCTCCCACAGCCACCTTGTAGGCTCTGCCCCGTCACCCCACACCGCAGAAATCGAGGTTCAGGGAGGTCGGGCCACCTGCCCCTCCACACAGCCAGTCACTGCCCAAGCTGCAGCCAGAGCCCAAGAGTGGCCGCCGCTATTCCTGGGGATGGCTTCAGAAATGGGCAGGAAGAGTGTGCACTCTACCTCCTCGAGCCGGGCCTGAACCCAGTGCTGATGGCTCCCGGAGGAGAGCCCCCAAGTCATGGGCATGGGGCCGCCCTGCTCCTGGGACCTGCAGGCTGCATGACTGCTGGTTGCTGCCATCCTCCGAGCAAGGGCTGGCTTTGGAGCAGGGCAGGGAGGTGCCAGAGCCACAGCACTCACTCAACCCTCACACAAGCCGGCGTCCAGGGAGGAGAAATGTGAACCCAGGGGCCGCCTGCTCCCTGGGGCCCCACCTGCCCCCACATCTTCCCCCACCCCTTGCCCCCAGTCTGGTCAAACTTCCGTTTCTCCTTCCCTAGAACTTTGGCCGTAACAATGCGTCCAGGTTCCTGCTTGCTCAGGCCACTGCTCTGCTCACACGCCGGCCGGCCGTGGTGCCCTGTGCCCTTTAAGCACCAACTCCTCAGGCTCCTGTGCCTAGCTGCCACCAGCAGGAGGCCCCCACGTCCCCTTCACTGCTCTTCCCAACCCTTCCAGGCACACCCGCCTGCTCAGAGCCCCTGATGCCCCCTGGCACACTGCCGCTCTGGGCCTCCGTCCCTGTGCGCCTTCCACTCAGAGTGCCCTTTCCCTGCTTGCTCCACACCCAGCTCCCCCACTGCGTCTAAGAAGCCCACAGACAGCAGCGTCGCAGGCGTTCGCTGACCATGATGTCACCCACGCCTCTACCATTCGGATCACTTTGCTATATCGGGACAGACCTCTCCCTGGCAGCGTGTCCTGTCTTGCCCTGGGGCTGGTCCTGACCTCAACACAGACACTTGCTTCCCCAGGTGGCCACCAGGGAGTCCTGGCCCACTCACCTCCCAGCAATGCTACCCATGCCCGGGCTGAGACACTCAGCTGCCAAGAGATCTGCCGTTCACCCGGCTCTGTCTCCCACACATGCACGGCACGGAAATAATAGCCCTGCAGCTTCCTGCAAGTTCTACCCTCCCCGATCAGAGCCTTCAGCTGCACCTGTTCAAGGAAACGCAAAATGAGAAGCAAGATGCAGCAGACCGGAGAGCAGCCAGGCATGGTGGGGGCCAGGGAGGGCTCTGGGCAGCACCCCCGCGGGGATCACCCTTCACGGCTGTGAAGCAGGGCTGAGTCCATCGCTGCTGACTCAGCACTTTCCCCATTACTGGCTCCCCTACTCCACACCCTGCCCCACTCACAGAGGAGACCTCCATGGACGAACAGACTCAGAGGCCAGAAACCAAGCAAGATCCCCACTGAGGAGTCCCAGGGAGGGGAGTGAGGACTTGAATTCAGGTTGGCCGGCTCCTGTCCCAGGCTGCCTCTTGGAAAAGGGTGGGGAAGAAGAGGACCTGGGGGGTGCGCTACAATCTCTGTCTGCTCATTCACCCTCCTTGCAACTTGAGGGTTATCCCCAGTGGGCTTCTCAGATGCATGCCATTGACCTTGGGGCTGGCTGAGTCTGCCAGTGGGGCAGCCCCACCCCCTACCTACCAGATGCCTGTAGACTCCCTCCCACACTCCCCCAGTTGTAGCAAGCAAACTTCATAGCCCCAGACTTTGCCACATGTCCTCCTGGGATGCAATACCCCACATACACCCTGGGTGAGACGCCCTGACCTAAAGGCACAGTTAGATGCCAGGACTCACAAAGGAAAGGGAGACTCCCTGCTGTTTGCCCTCTGCCCCATTCAGACAGGTGAGCCCTTCTCCCTACTCTACATCCACGCCAGTGGAAATGTCCCCTCTGCACCCACTCCCTCCAGCCCAGTGGCAGAGATGGCCTGCCCACAGCTGTTCCTGACCTTGGACACAGAAGGGAATCAACACTCACTGATCCAGTGCTGACTCAGTCCTGGGTTAAGGTCATCTGTTAACATTTCTTCCCCAAAACTGCACCCATTCAACAGATGGGCAAAGTGTTTGCAGCAGGCCCGGGCTACCCACAGAGGGTGATCTTGGTCCACAGGTTCTAAGCCCTTTACCTTCACCTTCCAGTATGGTAGACACTGGCCACGGGTGCCCTGAGTTCCTACAACTGAATTTGTAAATGCATTTCACTTCTGTTCATTTGAATTCAAAATCTGACGCTGCATTCCCTTATTGGAAACTTTTAAGGATGTCACACACCGCTTGGGGGTGTGAGTCTACTCTTCTTAGTTATACATTTTATGTAGTCTAACTACAAATCAGGTGTTCCCAATGAAGATTTACTGTCTGACTGTGATGTGCTGTAAGGGTAAGCTACACCCTGCATCTCAAAGACTCAGAAAGAAAAGCAGAGGATAAATACCTCATCGAGGGGATGGCACTGTGGCAAAGCAGGGAAAGTCGCCACATGCGGCACCGGCATCCTTGTATGGGCACCAGTTTGAGTCCCAGCTACTCCACTACTCATCCAGCTCCCTGCCTAGGAAAGGAGTAGAAGACGGTCCAAGTGCTTGGGGCCCTGCACCCACATGGGGGACCTGAATGAAGCTCCTGGCTCCTGGCTTCAGCCTAGCTCAGCCCTGGTCATTGCAGCCATTTGGGGAGTAAACCAGCACATGGAAGATCTCTCTCTCTCTCTCTCTCTCTAACTCTGCCCTCCCTCGGCTCCAGGCCTTCCCTGGGCCTATTTAAAATCACCGCTCTGCCTTGAAAGCCCTGCCCTCCAATCCCAGCTCCACTGTTTCATAGCACTCCTCGCTCCTTCCCAGGAAAAGTCTTCCCTCCTCCTGGCGGGGGGGTGGGGGTGGGGGCCATATTGGCAGGTGCTCAAGTCCCGGATACGCAGTGCCGTGGCATTTGCCTGGAACCTGCACTCGTCCTCCCGTGCTCTTGAAGTCATTTCCAGATGATTTAGTGCCTAACACAACGTTAGCGCTATGGAACTCGTCATTATACTGCATTGTTTGGGGAATAATGACTGCAACAGAGTCTGCGCGTGATCCGTCCAGGGGCACTCTTTTCTATGTGTGTGTATGTATGTATTCAGTCTACAGACACAGAAGCCACAGGCATGGAGCGGGCAGACCCAGAGGGCCAACTCTATACAATTAATTTACACAGTTTGCTTTCAGGTTTACCTACTGAAAGGTAAATTCCTCGAGGGCAAAATTTCTACTACATTCCAGAACAATAGACGGGTGAGTAATAGGTGTCTGAAAAGTGTTTGTTGGATAAGTAAAATTCCCTCTTTTCTGCCGGGCTTCTCAAGGGCGGTGCTGGGCCTGTGGGCCTCGCAGGGCAGGCGGCTCTGTTGCCAGGATCACGGGCAAACAGAGGCAGCCACGCCAAGGCACAAGCAGGCACTGGGGGTCCTCAGCCTGGGCACTGTGTGTCCTCCTTGCTGACCACGCCATTCCCCGACCCCCACCTCCGGACAGCTCCCGGAGAGCCCGGCGGCCTTGGGCACCTCAGGCAAGGTCCATTTCCCTGCCTTCCCAGTGAGAAGACAAATGTGCTCACCCTCGGCCAGAAGGCCTCGCCGGCCACTTACATTACGATAATTAAATCCCCGCTGCTAGGAGGGCTCCGGAGACAGCCGGCCGGCCGGCCTCCTGCCAGGGGCTGGCCTGCAGGGCGGAGGCAGCAGGGCGGGCGGCTGGCCAGAAGCGCCTGTCTCCCGGCTGTCTCCTGAGAGTGAGAAAATCCACTTAACCATGAGGCCTTCACGGGTTTTCACCTTTGGGATAGGAAGAGAGACCCCCCGCAGCCCCCCACCCACACAGCCCCTACCCACTACCCGGCCCACGCCCACTCAGGAGCAGCAGCCTGGACAGCCAGCATCACAGCTCTCTTGCTCATGACCCCTGCAGGGATGTAGGAGATGTCACCCTCCTCCTCCTCTTCCTCCTCCTCCTCCAGCTCACTCTCCCATTCCCCAGATAACAAAAAAGAGGCCCAGAAACCAGTCCAGAGCTTCCCTCTTCCCCTACAAGCTCAGCCTTCACTGAGTGTTCAACACAGACCGAAACCACACCACATGCCCCACGTGTGGCAGCATCTCGCTTCATCCTCACAAGGGCCCTGGCAATCAGGCTGATTAACCCCCAGGGAAACAGAATCAAAGCATCAGCGCAACTGCCCAAAGCCAGTGGCAGAGCCAGGACTGCCGCCCAGCTCTGCTCGGCGCCAGAGCCCGTTCTCCCTGTGCCAGGCTGCACTGCCCATGTACAAGAACCCAGGAGACAGGAGGGAGGAGGAACAAAAGCAGGACAGACGCTGGGGAGACACAGGGCAAAGGAACGGGCTCGGGCCTGCAGGCCAGCTCCAGATCCTGTGGGTGTGCCTTTGTGTCCTGTAAAACCCACATGGCAGTGCAGAGCAAGCTGAGCCGCTGCCAGTGGCACTGGCATCCCATACGGGCATCGGCTCCACTTCTGATCCAGCTCCCTGCTAATGGCCTGGGAAGATAGCTGCACAGCTGTTGCAGCCCTTTGGACAGTGAACCAGCAGATAGAAGATTTCTCTCTCTCTCTCTCTCTCTCTCTCTCTCTCTCTCAAGTAAAAATAAATAAATATGTAAAAAAGAAAAAAAAAAAACCCACACTGTACCTGCCTTCGCCACCAGCCTGTGAGCTCCATGTCTGCCCAGTGGTGAACCCAAGAGCAGGCACAGAGCAGGCCCTAGAGATGCAGGGCTGGACATGCAGTGGTGGTGAGGGTGCAGGTGGGTTTCAGTTTCCTGGGAAACAAGAGGGACCCACAGGGGAAGAAGGCAGAAGGCCTGAGCTCTTGCATGAACCCAGGATAAGGGCTGGAGTAGGGGGCATGGGGGCCTGGATGATCCTGAACAGAGAGGGCATGGGCTGGGCACTGGTTCCAGCCCTCAGGTTGTTGCTAAGTCTGCACCTGGAGTTTTCAGAGCTGTGGGATGAGAAGACCAACGTGACTAACAGCTGGCATTTACCAACCCCTTAGCATGCACCCTGCCTGCACCTTGTCTCCCTGACTCTGCCCGGCCCACACCCCCATGAGGGAGAAAACACCATCGACCCCGCCGACAGACCTGGACACTAGACACACAGAGATCACCGTCCTCAACAAAAGCTGTGCTGATCCTCCAGCCCCACCGCCCAGCCTTCCTGCCACAGATGCTTCCTCCATAGCCGCCCCTGCCCCATCCCCTGAATCCCCCTGAAGGGCAGGAAGTGGGCTAGATACAGGTGGAACCCTGGGAGAGAGCAAGAGAATCTGCCAGCACTGTGGCGCAGCAGGTAAAGACGCCAGCAGGCCATATGGGTGCCAGTTTGAGTCCCAGCTGCTCCACTTCCCATCCAGCTGCCTGCTAATAGGCCTGGGAAAGCAGTAGAAGATGGCCCAGGTCCTTGGGTCCCTGCACCCACATGGGAGACCTGGATGGAGCCCCTGTCTTCTGAAAGCACTCTTTCTGTAACTCTTTCAAATAAATAAATAAATCTTTAAAGAAAGAAAGAGCCCAGTTCAGGAGGAGAACTGGGTTCCTACCAAGACCCCAGGCAAGCCTCCTAACCTTGCCGAGCCTCGGGCCTGCCATCTGTGAAATGGGGGCGATTATAGCATCTCATAGGGCTGTCAGGAGGCTTTGCTGGGACGAGGTGGCGAAGCAACCGTAGGCCCTCAATAGATACTCATTTCCTCCTCCGCTCCCCAACCCAGCCCCTCTTTGATCCCTGAATAAGACTCCATATTGCTTTGGAGTCTTTTTCATGGAAAGCCGTTTCCGTTTTATGGGAGTAGTGTGTTCTCCCAGGCTGCGGAGGACGGGCGTGGTACACAGTACCATCCACCCAGGAGGAAACCCTGGTGACCCAGCCTCCACCCCAGGCTGGCTCTCAGCTCCCATCAATTTCACTGCACCCTTAAGGCATCTTTCCATCATCAGCAGACAGCGTGGACCCAGCCTGGTGTCTGGGGCCAAGACACGCCCCCCCCCCACTTAGCACAGTGACTTCCCCAAGAACAGAGGGAGTCTGGGCAGAACCAAGCACAAGGCCAGGCCCAGGGCAGGAGAGGCCAGGGGACATGGGTCCAGCCACAGAGGGCCCCGTGTGATCCCGAAGGCACTGAACTCTCGGAGGGAACAGCCAAGGCAAGACCCCCACCCCCACGGACCAGTGTGGATGAGGGCCATGGTGTCCATTGGGTCCCACACTGAACCTTCACTGCACTCCCAGTGAGAGGAATGAAAAGCCCACCTTCCAGTAACAGAGTCTGTCGCACAAGGCCACCCAGCCAAACAGCCCAGGCCGGAGCCAGGGTCTGTGATGAAGGCTTGAGCTCCTTCATGGAGTCAATGGAAAACAACACACACGTCAAAGAGGGATCTGTAGCTGGCTTGAGTCTGCAAGGACACACACATGCCCTTTGAACTCCTGGGACCCAGCACGGGGCCTGCCACACTGCAGGTGCCTGGGACATGTTTAGAGAAGCTAAATGGGAGAGAAAAAAAGAGATGAGGGCCAGAGGTGTGGGGCCTAGCAGCCCAAACGGCCGGGTGTGGAGGGGCCTGGTCCAAGGACTCACTTTAGGCCTCTGGGTGTTGCTAAGTCTACATATGGAGTTGTCAGTTGTGGGATGAGAAGACCAATGCCACTAACAGCTAGCATTTACCAAGCCCTTAGCATGCACCCTGCCTGCATCTCGTCTCACTACCTCTGCACGCCCCATACCCCCATGAGAGAGAAAACGTCATCACCTCCACTTACAGCCCTAACCCCAGGATTCCTAGATTCTTGCTGCACCCTTGCCACACACAAGGCTGAGTGACCGTGGACCAGTCACCTGACTTCTCTGGGCCCTGACCTGCCTTCCTTGTAGGGGTGGGGCCTGTGCAGGGGCCCTGCCCTTCCAGGCTGGCACACCTGGCTGGCCATTCAGGGCAGGTGCGGCACTACACAGGGCCAGATACACCACTGGCTGCCTCTCCTGGACCCTGGGTCATTCCACCCATGCCATCCAGCTCTGAGCCCCTGACCCAGAACAACATGCCTACCCCGAGCCCTCCCCTTGGGAGATGGTGACACCCAGCTCCCCATCAGCTACTTCAGGCATTCCCACGTGCAGGAGCCAACATCTTCCCACTGGAAGCTGGCAAAGGAAGAAAACAGCTAAGCCCTAACTTGTGAAGCCAGAGATCTTCTCAAGAGAGAGAAAAGGCTCTGCAGAAGGCTCTGCTGGCAGAGCCTGGCCAACACACAGCAGTGCCAACTCAGGAGAGGTGCGAGGAGGGACCGCCATTTGTGGGCAGCCTGCAATGGGCCTGTCACTGGCTGGCCGCCTACCCGGTCATTGTCAAGTGAAATTCTCAGCAGGCTAGTGAATGGTGGTATCCCCAGTTTTACCAAGACCACACACTTTACAGTAGCCCAGCAGTAAGGAGTGGGCCAGGGCAGACTCCTTCCGGCTCCTGCCAAGGCCTCCCTCAGGTCACAGCCACCCCAGGTCAGCAAGGAGAGGCGGCAGCTCACCTACCCCCGTCCCCCCGTGTGCCTGCTAACCTTGGGCACATCTTTGGAGCCTGAAGTTCCCAAGCACCCAGCACTTGTCCCTGTGGCCATGGGCTACCAGGACTACTCCCTGTGAGCCCCAAGGGCTGGTCCAACCCTCTCAAGCCCTGCAAGGAGTGACCCATCAGCCAGCTTTCCCGTTCACGTGACACGGAACCCTGCTCTCGTCCTTTAAGGAAAATGCCCAACAAGCTGACTCAAAAATAACAGATGCCAATTTGCATATTCTTTCACACATCATTTGCATATTGTTCATTTAGTATCACCAAGGCTCTGCTCAGAATACGACTGTGATTACCTGCAACCAGGCCTTCTGGGGAGGCCAAATGCTGCTCCACAGGGTCCCCTGCCCATCACTCCCCTACCCAGTTGCTCTTGGTGCCCCCTGGCACCTGGCTGGAAAAGTTACCAACTGCCACAGGCCCGGTGCTCGAACCTGGGCAAAAGGGACAGAAAGAACCTTCTGAATTCCAGAGAGCAGCCTGTCTCGAGCCTTGAAAAGAAAGCTGTGTTCTGACGACACACCAGGCAAGTTGGAGCCCCTTCTTTTCGTCCCTGCTGCTGTCCCACCCAGCCTCTGGGCAGCCGTCCCCTCAGGCCTGCTCTGTCCGCCTCTTTCTGCCTGGTCATCATGTGTCCCCCTGACCTTCCTCCAGGCCTCCTGGCTTCTGGCCTGGCCCCACGGGTTTATTTTTGTTCTCCTTCCACCTGTCCTGTTTGCATGTCCACACCCAATTAGCTAAGTCCAGGCCCCAGACTGCTGACTCTGAGGGCAGAATAACTGAGCCCCAAGGGGTAAGAAGGCTCCAGAAGTCTAGCCTCGGTCAAAGCCCAGGCCCCGCCTTCCAGGGAGCAACTTTCTGCTCTCTCACTGAGACCTGTCAGAAAGAGCACTGGGCAGCTTGTCGCCAAAGGGAGGCCACAGGATTCTAGGGGCAGGACACACACTCCATGTGCTCAGCTCTTCCAGAGCCCCTGTGTTCCAACGAGGACACCTGTAGCATGTGGACGCTGACATGTGCACTCATGTCCTCCTGTCCTGACCCTCCATGTGGCATCCTCCAACAGTGATTCTAATCAAAGCAGCAATTCTAATAATGGCAAATGCTGGGGCTCAGTGTGTGCCTGTCCCTGTCCTAGGTGCTCTTCTTTTGGGGGGAGGGGGGGCATTTAATTCCCTCTTACCACCTGGAGAAACAGGCACCAAGTTCAGCACGCTGCCCGAGGCATGCCACCAAGTCAGGATTGGAACCCAGATCCCAAGTCTTTAACTACCACAGCAGCCCACCCAGGCCAGTGAAGACCACCTCTGCGAAAAGAACAATAGGTGTTCAGGGCCTGAGTGCAGAACGCTGGCCCTGCAATCACAGGTGCCAGCCAAACATGAAGTCCACACTGTGCTCTTGCCCTTGGCAATGAGTGTTTCCAGCTCAGACTTCTCAGGATGTTGCCAACCCAGCAACTTGCCCAGTCTTCCCTTACCTGTACCTGCACACGCAAAAGGGCAGAAAGGTCAAGCTGACCCCCACATCTCACCATTCTCTACACTCATCACCTCCTCTATCTACCCTGGCTCCCAATGTTCTCACGCTCAGAAATGCCCTTAACCCTCCTGTGCTGGCTGGTCTGATATTCCCAGCCTGGGTTCCTGCCTCTGTTCACAGGGTCCCAAGCGCCGACACCATAAACCAGTCCAGCCCAAGGTGGTGTCTGGTGCTTGCCTCGCACGCCGCGAGAACAGGAGTCTGCGGGCCACAGCAGGCCACCCTGACCTGAGTCAGGCTGCAAAGCCTCAGGGCAGGAAGGGAGCTCAGCTCTGGAGTCCACAGAAGTGAAGGGACATGGCGAAGATCACACCCAAGCCAGAAGCAAGAGGTCAAAGCACCTGCTCGGGGTGCCTTCAAAGCAGAGCCAGGCCTGTAGCATGGCTGCCGCTGCCAGACCTAAACAAAGGCACGAGGCACAGGCAGAGAAGCAGGAAAACGAGACTCCAGGGCGAAGGGGAACATTCAGAACCAGCAGTGAAGAAGCACGTTGTGGTCCCTTCATGCAAATCACCACAGAGGAGTGTGATGGGATTTGGAGCTGGAGATCAGCAGTGCACTAGAAACCAGAGCTCTTGTTCTAGAACCTTCTCTCCTGAGACAGGCACTGGTTTAATCATAAGACTGCAGCTCAGCTTTCCCGTATGTGAGACTCAGTTGGTGGTGATGACTCCTGGATCCATTGTGAGGACCATGAGGGACAAGAGGCACAAAAATGCTGAGTAAGACGTAAAACGCTGAGCCCGCGTGCATCACCGCTGTGGAGGGACCACATGGGCAGAGCTGGAGAGGGTGGCAGGGGGCTGAGTGAGGAGCAAGGGATGGGAAAGAGGGGAGAGAGCTGTGTGTGCAGCTGGGCTGGGGTTCCTGCTGGCTGTTCCCACAGCATCCCTTGCTTGCAGGGTGGTCTCTCCTTTTCTCTGTAACCCCCACAACTGTGCCCATCACAGCTGGTCCAGTGTCAGGATCACCAGATGTCCCCCTCTGGGAGGCATCTCCAGAACCAACCATGGGCCCATCCACAATCTCGTCCTGAACGTGGGCTGCCCCAGGGGCCCACCCGTGCCCTGGCCAGCCCCCCAAACACTCTGCTCTCGCTACCTGCACTGGCACTTTCCCCAGTATTCCAAGCCTTTCTGTCCATCTCTTGATAAAGCTTGTCCTGTCTCAACATTTTTCATCAAGAATCTCAGACACATAAACCTTGATTTGTCCCCTTAAAGAGAATAAACCATCTGTCCAGCAGCCACATGCAAGGGAAAGGGCCTGAACCTGGGAGTAGCGTGGCCTGGCCCAGTGACTTCAGCTCCATGGGAGGCCATGAGCACCACCTCTCCCAGGACTGCGGTCAGGTACAAACTAGCCTAGTGCTCAGTAAACAGCCTGTGCCTCCCCTTCCCTGTCACTCACAACATTCTGGTCCCCATGCAGTGCTGGGCACAGAGGAAGCAGTGTGGCCGCTGTCCCAACCCTTCCTCGCTGCCTGTCTCCCGGATCCCAGCTGAGCTCCTGGGTGGGGTGGTGACAGGGTGAGGGGAGGGCCCCATCACCATTAGCCTGCTCTGGACTTTCCTCCCCAGAAGAACAGGCGCTAGAATTTTCCTCCCCGCGGCTCCTGAGAACAGCGCAGTCTTAGAATCCCCCACCCTCGCTATTTAAAGAGGAATAGGTGGCTTGCTTTTCTCTTTCTCTCTCTCTCCCTTTGGGGTTTTGAAAGAAAAAGAACAAAAACAGCCACAAACGAACACGCTGGTCTTCCTGTCACTCAGCTGAGTAAGGTGGTGTTTCTCAACACATAGACACCCCCCACGCCACACACAGGCACATGGGCATACACACATGGGGACACACGTGTGTACACAGGCACACTGGGACACACACACGCACAGGTGCATGTACAAGCATACAGAAACACACACACAACCACACAGGCACACGCATTTTTCTCCCCCAAAATGTGCTATACAAATAACTGCCACAGATCCAGCACTCTCCATTCTGAATCTCCATTTCCATGCAGGCCTGCGATTCACTACAAAGCTTACTCCAATTTCTTTTCATTTTGTTTTTCTTTATCTCATATTTTTAGAAGCAGGTCTTCTGATGCTGGCCTCACAAATCCCTCTTCCTGAAAGCTGACTCAGGGGAACCCCAGGCCAGCCGACAGCTTCCGAAGTAGCCCGGGGAGGGGACTAACGGCCAGCCTGTGCTGCCAGTGCCCCAGCCCGCTAGCACTGCCTGTGGGGAAGGGATGCAGACGTGTCAGGAAGTCCCTCTCCCTGGATAGTTATAAATAGTGTGATGATATGCAAAGAAAGCATATCTCAAAGGGGAGCTGTCCCGCTGTGGGCTGCAGACGCTTGACTCATTTGCATACTGTCCACAAAGATGACAAAGTGGCCACCACACTGGCAGGGAACAGGGCTGCTTTCACGCCACCTGGGCTGTGCTCGCCTCCTCTGGGACAACACACCCAGTGAGGCTGTGAAGACCAAGCATGTGCCTGGGGCCGGGGGCAGCTGGCTGGCTCTCCGGCTCCTGCCCCTCTCCAGATCACCCAAAAGCAGTCTGCAACCCTCTGTGGCCCTGTCCCACAGCTCATCCCACATGGAGGGTCCCTGGAAAGGGGTCTGCCCTGTGCCTTCTTTCCCAACCTGCCTGGTTCCCCAGACGCTGGGCCCTGGTTTGAGGGATCTCCTCAAAAATGATAGGACATCCTCCAGCTGCCCCTACCCACCCATGACAAGTGGTCCTGGGTCCGAGCAGGAGGTGCACAGCTACCCACCCAGCCTCACCCAGCTGCTGCTCTGCCCTGCTTCAGCCCAGGAAGGGTCGGGGCTCAGATGAACTGAGAGGGACCAGCACTGTGGCACAGCAGTTTAAGCCATAGCCTGTGACATCTGCATCACATATGAGCACCAGTTTGAGTCCCAGCTGCTCCACTTCCAATCCAACTCCTTGCTAATGTGCCTGAAGAGCTGCAGGGTTTGGCCCAAGTGCTTGGGCCCCTGCCACCCACATGGGACACCCAGGATCCTTGCTTAAGCCTGGCCCAGCCCCAGCCATTGTGACCATTTGGATAGTGAACCAGTGGATGGAAGATTTCTCTCTCTCTCTCTCTCTCTCTCTCTCTCAGAAGTTCTTTCTCTTTCTCTCTCTCATTCTGCCTTTCCAATAAATAAACCTTTAAAAAGAAAAAAGAACAACTGGGATACAGCTTGGTTCTTTAGAATGTGGCCTGGGGTCGGCCCACCGGCCTCTCAGGTCAGCAAAGAGATGGCTCCAAGTTGGCCCTGGCCCTAAGGGACACCACTCCCCTTAAAGAGCGTGCCCTCCCACGAGGTGGTCAGAAGAAGGCTAACAAGAGGTGAGAAGAGCAACCACCAAGAGGACAGCAGCCCAGGTGAGCATCTTCATACCAGCTTTGCTTTCTGCACCTGGCTCATCCCAGCAACCTGCAGGGGTGGCAGGGAGGAGCAGAGAGGAGGAAGTTGGTGGGGAAGACAGGAGAGGCATGAGCCAGGCAGACAGAGGATGGTCTCTGCCTGGGAGGTGAAATGCACATGGACTGAAGCTGGGGTGGGCGTGGTGGGTTCCGAGGCTGGTGGGGCTGCACTCACGTTCCAGACAGCCCGAGGGGGCACCACAGCCCAAAGCCTGAGACCCCAAGAAAGGAGGCCGAAACAACAGCCCACAACCGAGGACATGGTGGCAGGGGTGATCTCCACAGCCTGCGGAGGAGAAGGAGGACTGGCCGGGGCGCCCCCACCTCCACACACACACACACACTCCACCCCCAGTGGCGAGAGCACAGCAGCAGTTTAAGGCAATGGTGTGTTGTGCCCCAGAAGAGAGTGAAGATCCTCCAGGCTCTGCCCCCGACCAGCACTGACAGGCAGGATCCCCAGCCAGCCCTGTGGCAGCATCTAAGCCTTCAGGGTGAATCTACTTATTTAAAAACACACTCAGTTCTGGGTACCAGGAGCACCTGAGGGCTATCCAAGGCACCCCCTCTGCCTTTCCCCACAGCCCAGGCCAACAGCGAACCTCTCTCCTGGGAAGCAAGTCCCACCTCCCACACCGGCTCCCTCACAGCTCAGCACTTCTTCCCAGTGTCATCGCCTACAGTCCAGGAGGGTGGGAGCTGTGGATCGTGCGGTCCTGGCTGTTCAGCCTCCTCACTCCAGCTTTCTGGTGCCTGAACTTTGCACACATGCTTGGGGCACATGCCAGGTTCCTTTCCAAGAGCCCAGGGCCTATTCTATTCCTAACAACACATGGCAGCCAGCGACAGGCGCGACCTACAAGACCATAAGCCCGCGGGATAAGAGGGAGCCTGAAAAGCATCAGCCCAGGCTCAAAGTCTCCTATCGCTGGGGGGAATGTGAGCCCAGGCTCTGGGGTCTTTGCATGGGAACTGCCACCAGCCAGGCAGATTTACCCAGCCTAACTCAGGACCTGTTGTCACCCGGTGCATCCTCCCGCCTCCAGACTGGCAAGCAAAACCAACCCGGCACACCAAGTTCTCCCACAAGGCACAGCACTGCCTGTCTCTGCACTCTCCAGCTGGTAACTCTTTCTTCTAACCCAAACTCCCCTCTCACAGGGTCCATGGCTTCTATGAGGCTGGGAGATGGATGTTCACCTCCCCAGCATCAGGCCCACATTCACAGGGTGGTCTCTGCTCAGATTCAGCCTTGGCTCAGCACCTCTCCCCTGCACAACTTCTCACTCTGCTGGCAAATCCTAGTCCCAATCTGTGAAGGCCCCAAGCAGTTTTGGAGCAAGTGTTATTCAATAACGGAGGGAAAAGACCTCTCTTTTCCTCCCATCATTGTCATCACTGACTCCAATCACAATGGAGTCCACACACCGAGCAGGCGCCTTATGGTGTGCCTGACACTCAGCCAGTATAATGCTCCCCACTTGACAGCTGCGAAGACTGGCTCGCAGAAGCTATAAGACTTGTCCAAGACCACAAGACCACTAGTGGCAGGGCTGGACTCCAACTGTGGCCTGATTCTTTAATACGATCCCATTTACCTCCAGGAGAGATAGGGATACGTGCCTTGCTCCCCAGCCTGTGTCCATGGGGCCTGGCACATGAGAGGCCCCCGGAAGACATCTGTGCTATACATGACTCAAAAGCACAGACAGCCAGGTGGAATGCAGGATCCGCTAAAGGGAGCCCTGCTTGCCATGCACCAGCCGCAAGGTGCACAGGAAGCAGCCACCCCACCGGCTGCAGCAGAGCAGGATCCGCTTAGATGCCAGACCACCATGGGCCAGTCGGTCAGTAATGGAGATGCGGGGACAAGCAATTTGGTGGCCTTGCCCTTGGTTCACCTGGAGTCTGCCTCTGTCACCCAGCCCTGCAAAAGTGTTTCCCTGAGTACTCCATCAGGGTGCCTCCTGCCCCAGGCAGGGAGAGGACATGTTCCTCCCATCGTACACAACCGCGTGTGGTTCCCACGATGGGAACCTCATACAGCCACCATCCCCAGGAAGAGCCACTTCCTGAAGCACTCTGACCATGGGGGCCACTATAATTGGAGGTGCTTCTCCTCCTGCCCCCCAGCACTTAGGCCATCCTTGGTTTCCCCCAGCAAGGGTTTGCAGGTCTCCAGGTTGTGACTGGAAGGGCTTAGGGCTGTGTCCAGGCAGCAGCCAGCCCCGTCCCCGGGAGCACCCCGCGAGAGAGGCAGTTCTGAGAAGGCAGCGGGCAGAAGGACCCGCGGGCTCCACGGCTCCCGGCTCTCGTTAGAGGGAATGACTAAGTGAGCTGCGCTTCCAGGGGAAACCCCCACGCTTCTGCTCGCCCAGGGGCTCAGCCTTGAGCAGCAGGCACGGCCCCCTTGGAGCAGCGGGGACCCTGGAAATCCGTGTTCTGCCATGCACGTCGGCCAACAGGTCCGCCCCGCCCGTTTCCAGGGCAGGCGAGCCTGCCCATCCCCGGTTAAAGCGAGATGCTGGGAATGGGGGAAATCCGATCAGCACCTCCCAGGTTTTTGCGGCTGGATTTCAACAAGGAATGTGACAGTCTCGCAGCAGCTGCGCCTGGCCTGAAACAAGCTCCATTTGAAACCTCAACAGCTGAATCCCTCCCAGCTACCCGCCGGCCAGCCCAACCACCCCCTGCCCCAAATGACAGATAAATAGAGTAAAGCCAAGCAGCAAGCAGGCACACGCACATGCACACATGGAAAGGCCACTTGTCCTGCGACTCCCCAGGTCTCCCAGCCTTGCAGTTCGCAACAGGAGGGCTCCCGGCAAGCATCACACCCACGGAGACCCACCTTCCTCCATCTGCACTCCCTCCATGAGGGAAGCCCCCTCATCAGTCTTGGGGCTGCACTGAGAGGCTGGAGCAGAGGGGCCAGCTCCCCCTGAAGCCTACGCCTGCCGTTCTCCACCCAGCTCGTTCGCACACTCACACACACACACACACACACTCATCTCTATTTATCCAGAGGAGAAGCAGCTGGGGCGGGAGGGAAGAGCCGGGGCTGAGCTGGGGGCGCGGGCTCACGGGGACGCGGGGGAAGCCCTGTCATCCCACCCCGCGGAGGGCGCTCCCCTCGCTGATGCCAAGGCGGCGCCCATCTGCTCGGCCTGGGGAACACCTGTAGCCATTTTTATCAGGGGATGTTTACGAGGCAGTGCCAGGTTCAGTCCCAGTCCTCCTTCCCCAGGGAGTGGAGGGACTGCCGGTTTCCTGCACCTGTATTTTCACCCCGCGCCCTCCGGAGACTTAGGTCACCGGCGCTGGTGCTGGTGCTTTCCTCTTTCACCCGAGTGCCTCCAGGAAGGAGAGGGAAGCAGTAACTTGGGAAGAGGGAGAGGACAGGAAGGGAAGGGACCAGGGCAAGGGGACGGGATCCCCACCCCCCACCCAGGCATTTATTTCTTTTTTATCCTCGGGAAAATGGAGTGGAGCAGGGAGGGGAGGCGAGGAGGGGAAGTCGCAGGAACTGGCAAACACGTCAAGGCTGTGTGTAATTAATTGGTGCGTTAAGCTGCTGGGTTATGCTTCGGTACGAGTGAGCCAGGAGGAGAAACGATTTCTCAGAAGGGGTTCTCTCATCCTCACGACCACGGTGGGCAAATTAGGCACAGTGTGTGGGGATGTCCCCCCCAAAGGGAAGGGAGGAATGAATTCTCCCGGGATCAAGAAGGAAAACCATGGGAAGTTAGAGTGTTCAACATAACTGAGCAAACGCCTCTCCCCACCACCACCTCCTCTCTCCCAGTCAATCTCTCTCTCTCTCTCTCTCTCTCTCTCTCTCTCTCTCTCTCTCTCTCTCTCTCTCTCGATACCTACAGATGCCTTTTGTTCAAGGTATAAAGAGAAACCACAGTCCCTACCTTTGAGTACAAACCCCAAGAGAGCTCGGTCTCTATCACCATAACAACAATTCCAAACATCCCAAAAATCAGAGCATAGTCGCTCAGTCGCTTCCTCTTTTCAAACAGGGCCCTCCTGTGTCCCAGCTTATAGCCAATGTTTTGGTTTTTCCGCTTGTTGGCTTTGGGAAAGGTGGTGCTGCTGGCAGGGGGGCCGGCATGCTGGTGGTTGTGGGTGGCGTTGGGGTGGTGGAGCAGGGTCTGCTGGGCATGGTTGTCCTCCCGCGAGGAGATGACAATCTCTGGGGCGTTGCTGGGGCTGAAGAGCTGGAGGGGTTGGCCCTCGGGCTCGGCCTCAATGAGGTTCCTCCGGGAGGCGCTGAGGCGGCTGAGGGGCTTCATGACCCCACCGCTGTACTTGCAGGAGCTCATGGCAATCTCCGTGAAGGGGTTGCTGTCCCGCCGGTGCACCAGGGGGCTGGCCTGCCGGTGCCGGCTGCCTCCGCCAGGCCCACTTGTGGCTGTGGAACTTGGAGAGTGGCCAAGCAAGTGGTCATTGAGATTGAGCTGGCTGCCTTGCCTGGAGGAAGGGTGGAGGGTGGCGGTGGAGTTGCCCGAGGGGGGGGCCCTGAAAGCGGTGGGAGAGGAGTGCAGCAGGCCGGGGTGGACGGGCTGGCTCTGGAGTTGGGTGAGCTGAGACAGGGGATGCGACGGCGGCGGCGGCGGCGGTGGCTGCTGCTGCTGGAGCTGCGGAGGCTGAGGCTGCAGCGAGGGTCCCGGGGGCTGCTGGGGGGCTGCTGGTGGCACTGGCGGCGGTGGAAGCTGCTGCTGCTGTTGCTGCTGCTGCTGCTCATCTCCAGAAGATGGACAGGGGCACTTGGGGTCCTCATCCAGGTCCCCCACCCCCGAGTCATGGAAGTGCCCAGAAGTGTCCATCTTGGGGCCTGGCTGGATTCCCTGCAGCACAACACCCCACCCCAAAGCCACCCTCGCTCCAAAGATGTCCTCAAAGAAAGCCAGGCATCCAAGCTCCGCCACCAGAGTGTCTTGGCTCCAGTCCTCTCTCCTTGGCTTGCTTCGGTTCTCTGGGGCTGCCTGGAGTCCAGACGCTGCCACTCAAGAATGCATTGTAGTGGGCAGGCAGGGAGGGCAGAAGGGGAGCAGGGCGAGAAGAAGGGGGAAAGAACTCTGTCTCAGGAGGTGGTCCTCTAGCGCGCGTGAGGCCGGCTCTGCTTCACTCCTCGCTGGCTCGGTAGCTTTGCTCTCCTCCTCCTGCCACTGTTATATTGTAAGCCAAGCCCACTTATTAGCAGCTGGTCTCATTGGCTTGGCTTAACTCTCCAACCACCTCCTGACTCCGCCCCCTCCCAGGCCCCTCCCCGGAGGAGGGGCCTGACGCCCTCGGTCCGGCCCCAGTGGCCACGCAGAGAAGCCTGGGAACTGTAGTTTTTGCTCCCCGACCCCGGAGCGCAGCCGCTGCCGTCCTTTCCCCTTGACAGGTATGGCCGAAAGCCGCAAGCCCACGGCGGTCAGGGATGCACACTCCCGCGGGGCGGTGAGGACGAGGCACAGAGGGTCTCCTCCAGAGGGAAGCGGTGCCCCGTGACGAGAGGGGCGGGGCGAAGGAAGGCAGCATTTATTCATGGCAGTGTCCACTTGGTTGCCGTACACTAGGTACATACACCCTGCAGACACCCAAGGAGCTGAGCATTGTGTACCCGCTTCACAAAGAAGAAAACTGATGCTTACAGATGTCAAGGTCACAAAAGCCCAGGGGATCCACTCCTTCTGATGCCAGGTGGAAAAGCTCACCGACCACTGAGGGGCTGCCTGCAATGTGTGTACAGGTGCCTGTTATTTTCAACCCAATGGAAATGATGTCACCATTATCCTTTTACAGAAGAAAAATGTAAAAAAAAAAAAGAGAGAGAGAGAGAGAAAAAAGAGAAAGAACACTCAAGCCTGGGTAATTTGCCAGAGGTTGTCCTGCTTGTAGTCCAAGGTGCTAGGACTTGAGCTTAGGTCAGTCTGACACGTGGCTCCTACACTGTCACCCAGACTGCTCAGCACCAAGTAGTCTTTCAATAAATGTCCTTAAAGTGATTGATGGAAAAGAGCCAAAAAGAAGAAGTCTGGGGAGAAGCAGCCTCCCCAAAGTGGGATGTGTGAAGTGGACCATGCCCCAGCTGTCAGATTCGGGATCACCAGAGGGTCTTGCAGGAAGAAAAAATGCCCCCCATGGTCGCCCCTGCCTGATTTGCCCCAGGGGGCTCAGAGAGTCAGAGCTCAGAACAGCTGCTGGCTTCCTGGGTTCAGAATCATCACCATCAAGTATTTATGAAGCTCCCACTGTGTACAGAGGGGGTTCCAAAGGGATGGGGCAAGAGTAGAATTTATTTCCATTTTTAACCTTGGCAGTCTTAGGGATCAGAGAAAAAGACACCATGACGGAATTCCCTGGGCACACCTGGGGCCGTAAGAGGAGGCGTCTTCCTATCTGGGTGTGGATTCCTCATCATGCTTTGGTCTCTGTCCAAATCCTTCCATAGATGGAGGAGGGACGGGCAGGAGAGCCATGCACACACACACACACACACACACAAATGTGTGCCTACATATGTATGTGTGTGCACACACTGGCTCATGCACACAGAGAGCTCCTCAAGCAACTACACCGAATGGTGAGTTGCTAGTGGCCAGGGGCAGGCGGTGGGGGGCAGAGTTCCCATCAAAGGAGCCCTGAGTACCTTCTGCGTGTTGGTTCCCACTTCTCTACTCCCCCCAGGTCTCAAACAGTATTTGCAATACAAGGTATTGCAACCCCACATACCTGACTCACTACTCCTGTGCGGGACTCTTGAGGAGTATCGTCATCAGAAATGGAGTCATCCCCGACACGTACGCGCGTGCACACACACACACATACACACACACACTGCGAGTCACAGCGCTGGGCTCAGATGCAAGCCTGGGCCTCACACGTCTTCCCAAGACCATGTAGCCCCTCCAGTACCCCTCCCCCACCACCACCACGTGCTCTGCCTCCCCTTCTGACTCCTTAATTTCCCTGCCTCTCTTCCATCCCTTAACAGAGCCACCTGTTTGGTTCAAGGCTCCAGATCACATATTTAGGTTGAATGATTTCCTAATAAATTATCATTACTATGTTATTAGCAGACACATGCTGTTCGTATCTGTTTCCAGGGTTGGGTACAGCTTCTGTGCTGTGAAAATTCAGTTTGTGGGAACAGACTCCAGGCCCAGGCACTTCTGGTGCCCACCCCCAGGACCTGCCTCCCGCCAGTGCTGGCCTCCTGGCTGGCCCCCCGCCACAGTCCTTCCGACAGTGCCCCTGGGTTCCAAAGGGGTTGCCCCTGTGAGTGGGGGTGAGAAGCAGCCTGGGAGGGGCCCAAACTGTGCCACAGCCAGAAACCAAAGGCCCACCTGGGAATGGGCTGGAGCTGACAGCCAAAGCCACCGAGGCAGCTCACGCCCCTCATCGCAGCTGCCCGCCATGAGCAGGAGGAGGACAGTGCCCTGGGTAGAGCCAGGACTCTGGAGTCAGAGCCAGGCCACAGCCCCTCTAGGCCATGGGAAAGCTGCGTGACCAGACAAGATGACCCCGTGGTCCGCAGCTCCCTACCCTACAAAATGGAATAAGGGCACTTACACCAGGTGGATGGGGGAGCACTGCTTCTGCTTCCCCAACTTTACCACGGGATGCCCGGGGTCAACCCTCGGGATCCCACAGTCCCGCTGCACGCCCGAAGGGTGGCCAAGAGCAACAGTCAGATCCCAAAGCCTGGTGGAGACAACTGAGTCCATGGAAGGCAGAGGGCAGTCCAGGGAGGCTTCCCGGAGGGGGTGAGACTCGGGTCATACGGCGAGGGAGGGGCAGCACTCCTCAGACTGCCCCTAAAATGAAAGGCGGATGGATTCTTCCCTGCAGCAAGCGAAGGGGGGAGGGAACAAGGCCGCGTTGACCAGAACCAGGGGGCAGCGGTGGCCTTTGGATGTACCAGCTCCGCCATGGGTCTGCTTTCGCCGCTGGCCCCTGCCCTCCTCCCAGCCTCATCCTCCCTCCTAAGTCCCAGCCTCGTAGGTCGGGCACAAGCCACGTACCTCTGCTCCCTCCGCTCCCTCTCCCGCGCGCCCTTCCCTGACAGTCTCATCCCTCCAGGTTCCCTTTGCACTGGAAATCCAAAGTCCCCTTTCCAAGACGACTGCCCCCAGCTCCCGGACCTAAGCCTGGGACCCTCAGCGCGCAGGGCCGGTAGCACCGCCTCCTCCCTGGCGGTGGTCCTCTCCCCGACTCCGCGCGCTCCCGGAGGGGGCCCGAGAGATGTCTTCTTCCTCTCCCGATCTGCAGCTACGCCACAGAAGCTGGAAAATAAGTAGGACGCCGGGCTTAAGGACGTTTGCACTTGAGACCTAGAAGAGGCCGAAGTCGCCATCCTTTTCACAGCAAATAAGTAAGTGTCCCCATCAGTGAAATCAGTGAGGTGGAAGAGAGGATTTCCAGGATCACTCAGCTTTAAAATTCCATCATCTATGGTCCATGGAAGTTGCTATCCCCGGAGGTACAATGCACTGGAGACGGGCTTAAGAGAGGTAATGACTGATGTTTGATACGGCTGTCCTTCCCTGCTCTGGACACTCCCTGAGAGCAGAAAGGGGGATCGAATTTCGTCTGCATCCCCACCTCTGAGCAGGGTGCCTAGCCATAAATACACTCATATAGGCCTACTGGATGGATGGATGGATGGATGGATGGATGGATGGATGGATATGTGGATGTTAGATGCAGTGTGGTTTTCTGGAAAAGCCTATGGTGTTTGAGGGCTACCCTTAGCCTTCTGGGGATAGTATGATAAAGCTCCACCACCCTAGAGGCAGAGTTTAGCCCAGCAGTTAAGATGCTCACACCCCACATACAAGAACCTAGGTTCATGTCCTGGTTCAAGCTCCTGACTCCAGCTTCCTGCCAATATAGAACAGGAACAGGAGTGATGACTCAAGTAATTGAGTTCCTACCACCCACAAGGGAGACCTGGACTGAGATCCCAACTCCTGGCTCCTAACTTTGGGCATGTGGAAAGTGAACCAGCAAAGGGGGGCTCTCTCTCTCCCTCTTTCTCTCTTTGCCTCTCAAATAAATCTTTTCTAAAATAATTTCTAAAGATTTATTTATTTGAAAGACAGAGTTACAGAAACAAAGGGAGAGGCAGAGAGAGACCTTGCATCTGCTGGTTCCCTCTCCACATGGCTGCAATGGCCAAAGCTGGGCCAGGCCAAAGCCAGGAGCCAAGAGCTTCATCCAGGTCTCCCACATGGGTGGCAGGGGCCCAACCACTTAGGCTATCTTCCACTGCTGTTCCCAGGCACATTAGCAGGGAGCTAGATGGGAAGTGGAACAACCAGGACATCATCTGGCACTCATATGGGATGCCGGTGTCACAGGCAGTGGCTTTACCTGCTATGCCACTGTGCCCTAAACTAATTTTTTTAAAAAAATCAACCACGCCCTTCCGCAGACCCCAGATGGTTGGGTCAAGATGGCTCTAGTCCAGTCTTTATTGTGTTCTCACCTAGGGGTTTGGTTACTGAACCAATGAATGCTCTACTAACTTAAAAAGCCCGTGTTTGTGTAGCACTTTATACTTTCCCCATTGCTTTCAGGAAAAATACTTCATGCTGGCAGCCCCGGAATGCAAGCTGGGGAGATTCTGTTGCTCCACTCCCATCAGCCAAATGTTAGGAAGGCATAAGAACCATTATAGAAGACAGTATGGAGGTTCTTCAGAAAGTTGAAAATAGTTATACCATATGACCTAGCCATCGCTGGGAATTTACCCAAAGGAAATGAAATCATCATAGGAAAGAGTTATCTGTACCCCATGTTTAAAGCAGCTCAATTCACAATAGCTAAGATATGGAATCAACTCAGATGTCTATCAACTGATGGCTGGATTAAAAAAATATGGTATATATACACTATGGAATATGACTCAGCCATAAAAAAGAATGAAATCCAGTCTTTCCCAAAAAAATGGACACAATTGGAGATGTTTATGCTTGATGAAATAAGCTAGTCCCAAAAAGACCAATATCATGTTTTCCCTGATCTGTGGTAATATACAGAGCACAAAAAAATGTATATGAATGAAATTGACATCTTAAGATTTGATTTTTGTTTACAGCTCTTTGCTATACTCCTGAGGAACAGTGATTTCTACTTACTACTCGTTGTATTATTTATTTAGTGGAGGATTACAATGTGATTATAAAGTAAATTGAAAGTGTAGGGTCAGAGCTGTGGTGTGGCAGGTTAAGCTGCTGCCTGAGGCACCAGCATCCCATATGGGCGCTGGTTCGAGTCCCGGCTGCTCTACTTCCAATCCAGCTCTCTGCTATGGCTTGGGAAAGCAGTAGAAGATGGCCTAAGTGCTTGGGCTCCTGCACCCACGTGGAAGACCCAGAAGAAGCTCCTGGCTCCTGGCTTCAGCCTGGCCCAGCTTGACCTGTTGCAGCCATTTAGAGAGTGAACCAGTGGACGGAAGATCTCTCTGTCTCTCCCCCTCTCTGCCTTTCAAATAAATGAATAAATCCAAAATAAAATAAAATAAAATAAAACAAGAAAGGAAGGAGGATGGGAAGTATTATTATATTCTTCATATATGAAATTTGTTCCCTTGAGAGAGAGAGAGAGACAAAGAGGGAGAGAGAGGGAGGGAGGAGGAGGTGTAAGAGACCCTCTCAAAGTCACAGTCCACCTGGGAGGCCAACTGGCAAGTGCTTCTTTCTCTGAGTCCCTGGATGTCCAGACACTGGGTGAGACCTCTGCTGATGAACACCCACCCAGCCCTCCCCAAGCCACTGCCCAGAGTGAGCTGGGATCACAGCACCCGCCTCCTGACACCAGAGCACAGAGCACAACTCACGGCCACCTGTGTGCACATCACCGGCTCCTCCCAGTGCCCTGCTTTGCTGGGGAGAAGCTGAAACGCTTATGCGTTACCCAGGTCTCACCATCAAGGGGATGCACGGCCAGACTCCCTGAGCCTGCGGCATTTATTGAGGGCCTACCCCGTGCAGTGGGGTCCCAGGAGGGAGATTAGCACCCCCATTCCACAGATGGGGAAACCAAACCAAATTCCAGGGAAGGTAAGTGGCTTGCTCTTGTTTGCAGAAGAGGCAATGAGCCCTGCTGTACGCCAAGCAAACCTGTCCTCTGCAGGTCCCAGGCTCTCCATGGCAGCCCCCGGCGTGGGAAACCGTCCCCGGTGGCCCAGGGCCCAAGGGCGCTCCCTCCATCCACAGGAGGGGGAGATAGTTTCACTGTGGAAGGCAGAGCTGCTCCTAAAGCAGAGAGAAGGTGGGCAGAGCCACCAGGGCAGGTGCCAGGGGCAGCCTCGGGCTGGGAATCCACCCTTCTGGTTCAGAACTTGCATTTTCCTGCTGGGGGCCGCGCCGAGCCAGGCGCACCACTCTGAGCCTATGCAACCAAGCCTCCCGCCACAGCTAGCTTGTGAACTGTTTTATTTATTTAACTTTATATATTGCAAATACACAGAGAGAGAGAGAGAGAGAGAGAGAGATCTCCCATCCATTGGTTCATTCTCTAAATGCCCTCCAACAGCCAGGGCTGGGCCAGGCCAAAGCCAGCAGCCTGGAACTCCATCTGGGTCCCCCATGTGGGTAGCAGGAACCCAAGTGCCTGAGCCAACATGGGCTGCCTCCCAGGGTGAGCATCAACAGGAAGCAGGAATTAGAAACAGAGCCAGGAGTGGAACCCAGATATGGGAAGTGGTATCTCAAGTGGCATCTTAACTGCCATGCAAATCCCACCCTCAACATGCTTTTCCAGTGCTGCTCCTGGCCCCTCCTCTGTGCTGTCTGGACAGACGAAATAAGGCCAGATGCGGGGGTCAAGTTCAAATATCAGGTGCTCACACTGCGTCTGGAAAGAAGACCCAGGAAATGGGCACCAGGTGCCAGCATTCTGCCACCACCGTGCCTGCGAGGTTCACAGGGAGCTGGTGGAGGTGCACACTCTGCAGACCAAGAAGCACTGCCTGTGTGCACATGGCACATGCCAGGGCCTGTGGCTGAGGGAGCCTAGGTAGACCCCTCAGTGGCCAGGCCTGTGCACTGGTCCTGGGTGAGTGCCTGTGCTCTCTCCCAGCCCCACACAGCAGTGCAGGTGAGGGAACAGCGCCCTAGAGCCTCAGCTTCGCTCTGCGGGGGTTTTTGTCCATTTTGCCATTTTGCTCTGTCACAGAGCACACTCTGGATTCAGGTCTATGGGACACATCAGCTTCCTGGCCCCCCGCACAAAAGACTCAGAAAAAAAGGTCTCAAGCAGTTTCCCAAACCCAGACAGGCACCTGTGCTGCCCAGCGCAGGGCTCAGGGCACAGAAAGAGGCACAAGCGCGAGCAAGCCCTCGGAGCCAGCCACCACCCAGGAGGGCAGGTCCTGAGACTCCCCGGGCGCCCCCAGCAGGGGCTGAGCCGCGGGTGCGGGTTTGTGAGGAGTGTGGCGCCCTCTGCTGGTGACACGCGTGCATCGCCTCGCCCTCTGGCCCCACGAGGCCCCCGAGGCAGTGGCAGAGGACCCCAGGCCCAACACCTGACCCAGGCCTCGACATTCTGTCTCCTTCCCTGGAAGCCCAGGGACCCCGGACCCCGGTGGCAGGATCCAGCTTGGTAGATGTTGGCCAGGGACAGCCCCCAGCGTCAAGTCTCCTTGAGTTTTCTAGCGCTGTGGAAAAAGGAACTACACCTGTGGTGTGGCCAAGGTGACGGCAGCGTGAAGCCGTTGAGTGAGGGGCTGGACGGGACCCCAGGGAGGCCTCAGGGCCCACCCAACTCGTAAGAGATCTTCCAGCGCAGACGGTGACCTGCCCGTGTGGTTGAACGGTCAAAGCGGGGCCTCCCACGCACACACCCCAAGCTCGCGCCGCCAGCTACAGCTCGGCTCGAGTCGCCGCTGTCAGAAGCCGCGTGCCCTCACCAGGTCCACAGGGCACCGCGGCCGGGAGCCCCACGCTTGCCATCAATAATGCAGAAGGTGGCCATGCCTCCTCCCCGCCTGCCTGCTCTCCCCGCGAAGGTGAAACTGGTGGGTTGCTATGGACACCGTGGCCGGGCTCTCCCTCCTCGGTAATAATCCAAAGCTGCCCTCCCTGCTGGAGTCCCATCTCTAATTGCCGAGCCTCTGAGGCAGCCAGGGTGCCTGGCAGGAGGCGCTGGGGCCGGGAGCCGGAGGAGTCAATGGGCCGAGGAGGGAAGGAGAGAGTGGGATGGGAATCGCCTGAAATTGGAAGCAACAAGCTCCACCTGTGTAGGTAGATTGACAAAACCAATGTCAATGTCAGCGGAATTAGAAAAGCAATAGTGTCTTAACAGGCTCCCGGCACACCGGACACTTAATCACTGTGGCCAGTGTCCCTCGGGCTCGGAGGCTGCAGGGAGAAGGAGGGGAGGCCCCAGGGCACCGGGCAGGAGCAGAGTCTGCAGGAGAGGCCTGCCCCGCCCTGTGGCTCTTACATAAGAACAGCCAGGGTCCTGACTCTCGACTCCGGGCCAGCTCTGCTGCCCTGCAGGCTGAAGCACCCAGCTCGCCACTGCCACACAGGCCTGCCTCGTTTGTCCCTATCAGAAATCAGATCACTATCACCACTGCTGGTCTCCCTGCCGTGCCCGCAGGGTGTGCTCCCACCACCTCAGATCCTGCCCCTAGCATGAGCCAGAGCCCCTCACCTCCAGGAACAAGAGACTGAGGCCCCTCACCTCCAGGAACATCAGCTCCAAGAGACTGAGACGCTGTCACTACAGTTCTTACCCCCACCACTGGGGTCTCCACCATGAAATCACGGCATTGTCCACTCGACTCACCTACACATAAGGTCACCAAGAACACATCCACGGATGTGGATCCAAGCGGATGGGAAGGCCCCAGGTGGAGCACCCCAACTGAAGACCCCCAAGCTGCCCGGTTCACTCTCCAGTGCCCCAGGGGTCACCATGGACCCTCAAATAGCAGGCACGCAGGACAGCTTGCCAGGCCTGATGGGGGGTCACCAGACATGGGTGTGGCCCTCTGGACGCAGTGCCTGTCTCCCTCCACAAGGGATGCCTGGTGACATCAAAGCACAGCCTGCAGGAGGGCAGAGAGAGCCGTGCACCCCCTCCGCTCCCGCCAAGACTGGAGGAAGGGATGAATAGCCCAGGGAAGCCCATCTCCATCACAGGAGACCCTGGAGCTGGACATGGATACGTGTGTGTTTGTGGGTGTGTGCATTTGTCCCTGGGGGGTTGACTTCACAACCCTTGGCGGATTCCCAAACTCAGAGACACAAGGTAGTTGCACATAACCTAGACCATCTCCCCCAAGTACCTTAAATCCTCTCTAGCTGCCTTGTGGTACCTGACACGTGCAGTGTATGGAAGGAGCTGCTGGACTGTATTGTTTGCAGAATCACGACGAAGGGAAAGCTCTCTACGTGTTCAGTGCAGACACGACTTGTTTTCCTTCGAATATCTTCAATCTGGGGCCAGTTGGATCCACAGACACAGAACCCGTGGGTGCACAGGGCCAACTGAATGTCCTCACAGACACACATACAGGTGCATGTATTTGTGCACTCATGCATACATGATGTACATAAAAGGATTGGGGGAGACACGGAGGGAGGGGCCAAAGATGCTTCCAAACCCTCACCCTAGCCCCATGTACATGTCTCTCTCTGTCCCCATTTTACAAAGAGAAGCTGGGAGGCAGAGAGGCCTGGGGACTTGCCCAAGAGCCGGTAACTGCGTCTCCGCCCCCAAGGCCCAGCGCCCTCCTCTTGGCTGGCTGCCCGTCCGGCGTTTGCAAGTCCAGCCTCCAAGTGGAAATGGATGAGGCTGGACATCTCAGCAAGAGCGAGTGCCAGATGCAAGCCTTTATGCCAGTGGGGGGTATTTCCCTACCATTTCGAAAGCCTTGCCTCCTCTTGTTGTTTCCAAAACTGTGTTCCCAAGGCCAATTTTAGGGCAAATTGCAGCTCCAGCAGCCGCCCGGGGGTCCTGGTGGGCACTAATCCTCTCTTCTCAGCACCGTAGCTTTTCCCTGCTGCAAGCCCAGTGATTATGCCTGCTGGTGGCCCCAGGAACTGGCAAATGAGCAGGTGAGAAAGGCCAAAGGGCTTCCTACTTACTTTTGGCCACGTCTATTAAAGACCTCTGGGCCAGCCAGGGGGGCTGCAGAAGGGAGAGAGACACAAAGAGAAGGCAGCCCCCAGTATCTTATGATAAGCTGCTCTGGCAGTGCGAGCCTTGCACATCTGCATCCCCCAGCAGAGCTGAGGGAGCCCCCAATGTCCCCTGCCCCGTGAAGCAGCAGCAGGTGGCCCAGTGCTTCGGCACCACACACCTCTGCCACTGGAACCATGGCCGCAGAAAGAACGAGGTGGCGAGAGATCCTGAGAGGCGTTCTGAGACTGCAGGAAACCTCTTTGGGAGGTATTGGTACAAAGGCGAGACTTTTCCAGAACAGATTGCCAAGCAAGCAGCCAGCATCTCCTGCTTCAGGCTACACAAGTTCTAAATTGGAAGAGCTGGGCTCCGCATGGAGGGACAGAAGTGAGGCAGTTAGCACAGAGCCAGACAGTAGGAGGTACCCAGTGAACGGCAGAGTTACAGCGAGAGAGGGAGAGACATCCAGAGAGAAGTCTTCCATCTGTTGGTTCACTCCCCACAAATAGCTGCAACAGCCAGGTCTGGGCCAGACTTCATCTGGGGCTCCCATGTGGGTGGCAGGGGCCCAAGCCATCTCAGGCTGCTTTCCCAGGCACATTAGCAGGGAACTGAATGGGAAGTGGAGCAGCTGGGACGTGAGCCAGCACTGTGATATGGGACGCTGGCATCACAGGTGGTGGCTTAACTGGTGTACCACATCCCAGCCCCTTACCCTCACTTTTCACCCCTCTGTATGAAGGTGCTTCACTGACTCAGAAGGGGGCTTAGGTCAAGATTCCTGAAGCCTTAACTCCAGTGAGTACTAGTGATCTTAGGCCGTGCCATTTGTTTCCAAGGAGTGTGCAGCATGTGGGAAGGCATTCTGGGCACAGGTGAAGCTTAGGGTGCCCAGGCCAGCCTGGGCAGGGGCTGTCAGGAGCCCTGCATCTCTGGTGCTCACTTCTACCTGGGGCTTGGAGAAATCAGTCAAATCAGCCCAGGAGTAGACAGAAGCCACATCTAAGGTCAAATGGCTCAGCCGTGGGCTTCCAGGATGCCCTTGGGTGGGAGGCGGTGTCCACCTGGGCATTTGGAAGTGGGTAAGCAGCTCTGCTGGGTGATGCGCCAGCAGGGAGAGGGGAGAACCATGCCTCCACGTGGCAGTCTGTCAGCTGCACCAGGAAAGTGACACTGGGGGAGGCTCTGGAAGTCAGTGACTCAAAGCAGGTTCAGGATTATCTGCTGTTTTCAATTATCCACAGCCCTCATCACCATGGAGAATTGAGAATTGGCTGTACTTGCCTCCCCCTCAACGCTGCATTAGAGACGTGATTTGTTCTCAGAGCAACTGTGGGTAAAGGACTCAGAACGGTCTCAGTGTAAACTCCCCCGGCACTGAAATGTCACTAAACAGCTCTCTGTGCCTGGCACCTCTTGGTCCCTTTAAAAATAGCTGGCAAATAAACACATCCAAGGAGAAGGGAGCTGATGCTCATTGGGCACCTGTGGGACAGTTAGGACTCCCTTCAGCCCAGGAGACTTCAACTCAGAGGGGCAGAGGGGCCCCAGTAAGGGGTGGTGGCAATGTGCCCAGCATGAAGCCATCTGACTCCAAGGCTCATGTGCCACCCTCCAGCCCCCAGCCTTCTTCCTGAGAACTCAGATCTCCCTTACAGAGTGTGGCGGGCCCGTCCCAGGTCTCCCCACCTGTCTGTACCTGCTGAGACTCCCCGTTGCCGGTAAAGAAATCCCAGCTCAAGGGATCAAAACCAAGGACGGCATCAGCCCCACACTAGGGTCCTTCATTGGCTGGCGCACGTCGCTATGAATGAGGGTCCTTTCTGACTATGTGCTCTCCCACCCTCAGCACAATGGTCACCAGGGGACCACACACACCCAGGCAGCCCTCATCACCCTTCCAGATCCAGAGGCTGCAGAGGGAAGCACCCCTGTCAAGCTCTCTGTAATAACAAGGCAAACTGTCCCAGATGGCCATAGACTGTCTCCACAATCACACTGGTCAAAACTATGGGTGCAATGGCTAAAATGCTGCTTGGGACACCTGCATCCCATATAGGAGTGCTGGGTTCAAGTCCCAGCTCCACTCCCCATTCCAGCTTCCTACTAAAGTGCACTCTGGGAGGTGTAGATGATGGCTCAACTGCTTGGGTCCCTGCTACCCAAGTGCGAGACCCAGACTGAGTTCCTAGCTCCTGGCTTTGGCCTGGCCTAGTCCCAGCTATTGCAAGCATTTGGGAAGGGAACCAGCAGATGGGAGCGTGCTCTCTCACTCCCTCTCTCTCTCCCTTTCAAATAAAACAACTTTTTGAAAATATTTTAATCAGTTACATGCTCAGACCTAAACCAATCACTGCAAAGGGACTGGGTCACCGTGTTGGCTGGATTGGGTCCTGACTCCCTCTGAAGCTATGTGGACTGGAGAGTGGGGACACGGGTATGGGGAGGCCAGAGCCTTGAGGGAGAAGGGGGGGTGTTGCTGGTTCATGGGCAGACAAGGGCTGCGCTGCTGTGTTCATCAAGCCAGCCAGAGTCCAAACACTCCCCACTGTAAGGGTTCTTGCCCCAGGGCCGTGCCCTAGTGTGGACTCCGAGTACGGACGCCAGCCCAGTGCCCTGTGGCTCAGCTAAGCAGGGGTGTGAGGCCCCAGCTCACATCAGAATGGGGACCTGCTGGCCTTGTTGTGAGCTTATCTAGAGGACACACACCAGCGACTTCATTAGAGAGATTCGGGACAGAAATCTTATTAAAGATTGGTTCTATCTCACACTGGAGAAGCAGAGGCTTCGGTGAAGCTTAGTGGGCAATGCGGGCAGTGCCAACGCACAAGTCCATGGCACCGAGGTTTTTCATTTCCTGTAGGAAGCCTGATGATTATCTGTCTGGAAATGTCTTTGCTCTGGGAGGGGCATGTGAGAGCCAGAAGGCGGCCTTTCTATTCTCACGCTGTGAACCCACACTCCTCCGAATGAGATCCTTGTCAAGCGAGGTCAGCCAAGTTCAAATCGTCCCAGCGGCGCCACCCTCCCAAAGACCAGCAAAGGCAGTCACTGCTCCCTTCAGTGGGTGACTGTAATGCAGGCGCGAGGTACGATGCAGGGCGGGGGGGGGGGGGGGGGGGGGCAGAGAGAAAGAGAGAGAGACTACAAAAGGCAGAGGGAGGCACAGAATGAGACCAAGAGACTAGAGAGAAGAAAGAGAAAGAGAAGGAAAGAGATGCAAAGGAAAGAGAGTGGAGAAACAGGAGGGAAAGACAGAGGGAAGCAGGAGACGCGCAGCGCTCACTTCTCCAAGTTCACACTAAGAGTTTCCGAGTGCCGTTCCTAGCCCCAAGCTCCCTCGGGACACCATCCTTGCTTCTGTAGGAGGGTAGAAAGCCAGCGCTCTCGCTTGTTTTCCTGGCTCAGCAGGATCCAGATGTTTCCAGTTCCTGGACCTGGTGGCACGGATGGGCCCAAGGGGTCACTGTTCAAAGAGGCCTTGAGCACACACGACTCAGCAGGAGGGGGGGGTAAGAAAACAGCCAGGACACAGAGGAGTTCTTCTAACCCGGTGAGTCCAGACCTTTGAACTCAACCCCTTGCCCCGATTTCCTGGCTGGGATGGGGAACAACGCTCTATAAATAGTCTGCTGACTTCATCTTCCCCTATAGCACAGGCAAGCATCTCCAAAAATAATTCACGCAGCAGTGTGGGCTCCCCTGCCCTCCATTCGCTGCCTTGGGAACTCCTGCTCATCCTTGGAGGCCCTGTTCAGATGGCCCTCCATGGAGGCCTTCCCTAACCCCAGGGCTGTGCCCTGACAGCCACCACGGGCCTCCTCGGAGGCACGTCTTACATCATACAGCATCCCGCACTTGTGCCCAACGTAGGAGGAGTTCCACAAGTATTTGTTGACTGAATGAGCCAATGAGAGAGAACTAGATCTGCCTCCTGAGGAGCTGTGAGCTGCTCAACTTGGGTGAAATTCACTTTGGAGCAAAACAGCCCTTGGGGGCCCCGCCCAGCTCTCACTTCCCAGTGTGGAGTTGGCTACAGACATGAACAGAGTTGCAAGATCGCCAGCCGCTACTGATCTACACCAACATGCGAACATGGAGCTTTCTGAATTTTCACAGTAAATACTTACTCATTATAAAAAGTTTGGAAATAGAAAAAGAAACAGAAAAATCACGAATAATCCCCTACCTGCAATAGGTATTATCAATATTCGATATATTGGGGCCACCATTGAGACTCAGTAGGCTAAACCGCCACCCGTAACAATGGCATCCCATATCAGAGCACAGGTTAGAATCCTGGCCGCTCCACTTCCGATCCAGTTCCCTGCTCAAAGGCCCGGGAAAGCAGCAGAGGATGGCTTGAGTGCTTGGGCCCCTGCCATCCACCTGGGAGACCCAGAGTTCCAGTCTCCTGCTTTGAGTCTGGCCCAGCCCTGGTCATTGTGGCCATTTGGAGAGTGAACCTGCAGGTGAAAGATCTGTGCCTCTTCTTCTCTCTCCATCATTCTGCCTTTAAAATAAATAAAACTTTTTAAAAAAATATTTAGTTTATTTCAACCCAGCAATGCATCGTGGTTTCCTTCCATAATTGAGATTACGATATATGTGCAGGGGTTCTTATGCAATTGTAATTAGTGTGCACCTGATTTTTTTATGTTCTTATTTCATTAAAGGTGATCATACCTACAGTAAGTCCCATCTTACTAACATAACATAATCCCATTTTATAAAAAAAAATGTATTTTATTTATTTGAGTGGCAAAGAGACAGAAAAAGAGAGAGAACTCCCGTTTACTGGTTCACTCCACCATTGCCCACACTAGGGTGGGAGGAGGGGAAGGCTGGGAACTCAGTCCAGGGATGCAAAGAACTTGAGCCATCACTGCTGCCTCCCGTGTCCGCATTGGCAGGAAGCTGGAGTCAGGAGCTGGAGCTGGGACTGGGACCCAGGCACTCTGCTGTGCAATGGGCCAGACACCCACTCCAACCCCATGTTCAGTCCTGGAAGCAGCACCATGGGCTGCCTGTTCACCCACGCCACCCAGCCCAAAGCTTTCCTCCCATCATTCATTCTACAGACATTCCTGGAGCCCCACTGCATCTGGCCAGAGAATTAGGGACAAATAATATGCGTGTCCGTCCTTGGGGATCTAATCTGTCCCAAATAGACTCTGCTCCCTCAAGATCATCCCTCGGCTCGGGATCGTCCACCTCAGGCACAGCCCCATTGTCGGCCCTGCCCAGCCTGGGAGATAACTCTCCAGATCACCCCCTTTTCTCTCCACCCTTCTTGGCAAAAGCACACCCCAACCCCTCTAACAGGCCCCCCTGTGCCCCTCCAGTCCTTAAATCCACCCTCCACAGGGCAGCCACAAAACATAAAATGTACAAGTCTGATCCTCCACTGATCCTCTGCTTAAAACCTCATAACGACTTCCCAAAGCTCTCAGGATGAAACCCTAGGTCCTGCTTCAGGTGGCTCCAAGCCCTACAGGGACTGATCCCACTGTTCCCCTGTGTCATCCATCCTGGTTCCCCATGGCTTCTTCAAGCTGCTCCCAGTTCCTCAAAGACCCCGGGAACCTCCCATGAGTTAGTCCTCCACCTTTAGTGCCACCAACACCTCTCCCCACCCTTGTTTCTCACTGGCCACAAGCTCCTCTCCCTGGGGTCCCCCAGGAAAGCCTCCATCTCTTCCTTGCTCTCTGTAATTCTGCCTTTCTTTTTTTTTTTTTTAAGATTTATTTATTTATTTATTTATTTGAAAGTCAGAGTTATACACAGAGAGAAGGAGAGTCGGGGGGGGGGGGCTTCCATCCGCTGGTTCACTCCCCAATTGACTGTAACAGCCAGGACTGGGCTGATCCAAAGCCAGGAGCCAGAAGCTTCTTCCAGGTCTCCCATACAGGTACAGGGGCCCAAGGACTTGGGCCATCTTCTACTGTTTTCTCAGGCCATAGCAGAGAGCTGGATTGGAAGTGGAGCAGCCAGGACTCAAACTGGCCGCCCATATGGGATGCCAGCACTGTAGGTGGCGGCTTTACCCACTACGCCATAGCACCGGCCCCTGCCTTTCAAATAAATAAATAAATCTTCAAGAATTCAGTGGTGATGGCAGAGTAGAAAGATGAAAAGAGGCAGGGTGCTTGATAACATCACTGAGTTGTTAACCAACATTCCAGTCTTCTTACTATGTGACCTTCTCAATATGTGGCACCTTGTGTTGAACCAGCTTGGGTTGGGTTTTCTATTATTTGCAGCCAGCATCACCATCATCAACCCAGAGGACAAGAATGGAAACCATGATGCTGGTTGGGAGAACCTTAGGCAAGACTGCTGCTGCATGGACCTTGGGGAAGCCACACATGTGGATGAGATGTCCTTGGGAGGAAGTGTGTGAAATATGGAGAGTAGGGACTTGAATAGGGAGGCCAGGATGAGATTCTGGAGGTGGGACTGGCACTGTGACACAGCAAGTTAAGCTGCCACCTGTGTTGCCAGCATCCTATATAGGCTCCGGTTCAAGTCCCAGCTGCTCCACTTCCTATCCAGCTCCCTGCTAATGCACCTGGGAAAGCAGCAGAGGATGGCCCAAGTGCTTGGGCCTCTGTACCCAAATGGAAGACCCAGAAGAAGCTTCTGGCTCCTGGCCTTGGATCAGTCCAGCTCCAGCCATTGTGGCCATTTTGGGCAGTGAACTAGTAGATGGAAGATCTTCCCCCATCCTCTGTAACTACACCTTTCAAATGAAATAAAAGAGCATTGAGGTCAGAGGAAAAGGCGTGATCAACAACATCCCAGACAGCAGAGGGAGACGTGAGGTGTAAAATGTCCCCTCCACAAGGAGCTCACCAAAGCCACTGATGACAGTCGGATCACTGTGTTGGTGAAAGGAGGCGTGACAGAAACTTGATTGACGTGGGCTTGGGACAAATGGAAGTTAAGAAAGTAGATTTGACAGTGGCATTTCTTAGAACTTGCTCAGTAAAGAGGAGAGAATTGCCCCCTGGAAAAGCTAGAAGGAAATGCGAAGGGGATGGATTTGTTATCTATCACTGCATAACAAATTGCCCCAAAATGTAGGGGCTTAAACAGCAAACATTTATAGCCAAAGCTTTAGATAGTCAGTAATTCTGAATGGTTCTGACCCATGATCTGTCATGAGGCTGCAGTCAAACATCAGCTGGGTTCATTTCTTAAGTCATTTTTTCCTGTTTCATGTTCTGTATTTCTATCCATTTGTCTTCAGATTCACTAATATCTTCTTCTACTAGGTCTAATCTCTTAAATCCACCAAATATACTTTTCTCAGAGCAGCAGTAAACTTCAAGTGGTCTTGGGGGGAAGAGGAGGGAGATGAACAGAAAAAAAAATATGTGAAGAGAGAGGGCATTTGGCTTAGTTGGCTTTTTCCTCGAGATTTATTTATTTATTATTTTTAAAGAGTTACAGAGAGGGGGGAGAGACAGAGAGAGAGAGAGAGATGGAATCTTCCATCCATTGGTTCACTCCTCAGATGGCCACAATAGTCAGCACAGGACAGGCTAAAGCCAGGAGCTTCATCTGGGTCTCCCACATGGTGGCAGGAGTCCAAACACTTGGTCTATCTTATGCTGCCTTTCTCAGGCCATTAGCAGGGAGCTGGACCAGAAGTGGAGCAGCCAGGACATGACCAGTGCCCCTGTGGGATGTTGCCATCACATATGGCAGTTTAACCCACTGTGCCGCCAGGCCAGCCCCATCTTACAGGTAAGTTGCCAGTTGGGATGCCTGCATCACATATTGGAATACCTGGATCTAAGTTCTGGCTCTGCTCCCAATTCTGGCTTCCAGCTCATGCATGCCCTGAGGGGCAACAGGTGATGTTCTAAGTGGTTAAGTCCCTGCCACCCACATGGTAGACCAGGATTGAATTCTCCACTTTGGCCTGGCCCAGCATAGGCTGTTGTGGACATTTGAGGATTGACTCAAACAGGTGTGAGTGAGCTCTTTTACTTCTCTCTCTCTCTCTCTCTCTTTCTGCCTCTCAAAATACAAAACTAAATAATTTTTAAATATATGTGAATAATTGACAAAATTATTCAGAATTTTATGAAATTATAAATTCAGAAACAAGAATCTCAATGAGCCCCAAGTCCAAGAAACATGAAGAAACCACACTAAAGCACATAATAACCAAACAGCTCAAACCATTTATAAAGACAAACTCATGAAAGCAGCCAGAGACATTACTCACATAGGAACAGAGATGAGCTTGACAACATACTTCCTATCCTAAACAATGCAAACCAGAGAACAATGGGACCACATCCACCGAGTAGGAAGTGGAAACTACCACCTTTGAACTTAGAATCCAGGAACGTACTCCAAAACTGAAGAAAAAATAAAGGTGTTTTCAGACACACAAAAGATAATTCATCATCAAGACCTGAACTACAAATGTTAAAGGAAGTCCTTCAAGCAATAGGAAAAATAATAACAGATAGGTATATGAATCAACACAAAGGAATAAAAGCCATCAAAAGTGCTATGTGGATATGCACAAAAGAGAGATAAAATGGAATTATTAAAATAGTCTAAAAGTATGCAGAAAAAGGAATAAACAGTGAGGGGACAGGGGCCAGCATCGTGGCAAAGTGGTTAAGCTGCCATCTGCAACTCCAGCATGCCATATGGGTACTGGTTCAAGTCCTGGCTGCTCCTCTTCTGATCAAGCTCCACACTAATGTGTCTGGGAAAGCAGTAGAAGATGGCCCAAGTGTTTGGGCCCTTGCATCCATGTGGGAGACCTGGAAGAAGCTCCTGGCTCCTGGCTTCAGCCTGGCATATCCCTGGCCTTTGCAGTCATTCAGGGAGTGAACCAACAGATGGAAGATCTCTCTCTCTCACTCTCACTCTGTGTGTGTGTGTGTGTGTGTGCATGTGTGTGTGTGTCCCCCTCTCTCTCTGTCTTTCAAATAAATAAATCTTAAAAAAAAAACTTTATGGAGAATTGTGGAGCCCAGCCTGCATGCTCATGATTGTAGTGTACCAAGTACCGTGGGAGTGCAGCACACCCAGTAACAATTACCCTTTCCCTTTCTTCATACCATCCCTGAGGGAACCACGCACTTAGACCTGGGACAGCCACACGTCTGAATGAGACTGATACCCCAGCTCCAAGGTGGGCCCTGCTAGACACAGTTTCATCCTTGAGGCACACTCTGGCTGATCTGAGTCCATGCATCGCTTGGCCAGTTCAGCCCAGTTCAACCATGGAGCTGTCTGGCTATGGAAGAAGACCTTCCTTCTGTCTGTCAATACACAAGGACACTGTCTCCCTTGCTGGTGACAGCTGTCTTACCACCCTGGGAGAAGCCAGCCAGGCTTCAAAGCCAGCACCGCAGAGGCAGGTGCAGCCTAGAGAACTCACCAGACACACAGCTCCTGATCATGCCTGACCATGCCTGAAGCTGCCATCACTTCTAAAATGTTCAGCCTCTAAATTATTCAATTTTCCTTATTCTTTAGACCCAGGTACATTGATTTTTCTCTGCTCCTTACCAAAAAAAATATATATATCACTATTAACATAGGAGCACAAAGGAGAGCCAATTAATTTGTCTGGTGACAACGAAGAAACCTTCCCAGAGGAGAAATCACTTGAGTTTGACATGCAGGATGCATAGGAGTTGCCAGGAAGCAAGAGAGATGAGGATGACCAGGGCTGAATCCGGCAGATGGCTGACGAGGCCCTCCTTGACCACCGGCTAACCTTCAGGGCAGCCTGTCCCCCTCCAGCGGGAGCCTCTAGGGTCCTGAGTAGCCCTGCACCCTGGCCCGCCCTCCCCCCTGCATCTGACTTCTCATCTCCATTCAGCTGGCAGCAGCTCACTGCCAGGGAGCAGAGATATTAAAGCTGACTCCTTCTGCGCAGGAAGCAGAAAGAACCCAGGAGAATTCGCTGGAGAAAACCTATTCAGCAACAAAGAACATACCCAGCTGTCGAGTCATCTTCGGAATTTTCAATCGCACAAGTTTCCTCCGGAGAAGGAGGGAGCGGCTTCCCCTGCCCCGAGGGCCGCTTCGCCTGCTCAGGGCTTCAGAGGCCAGCTGGGCTTGGAATTTTCCTCTCCCAGCGGGCCACAAGTCTTCAACAGCCGCATCCGCACAGTTCTAGAACCCCCAGATGAGTCCCACGAGCCCTCTCTGCCTTTGAGAAGCAGGCTTCGCCCTCCCGGGCTGTGAGTGGACCTGACTTTGTGGTGGCCTCGGAGCGGCGTGATCCTGAGCGCTCCTGCGGTTCTCACCTTGGCCATCTCTGCCAGGGGCCTGGCAGCCTCCCGAGAACCAGGCAGGGCTGACTCGGAGGGGACCTGGGAGCGCCAGGACACTGTCCAAGGTCACCCGGCTAACACCAAGAGGGACTAGGATTTGAACACGGGTCCCGTGGGGCCGTTTCTGTATTTCTGCACTGCGGCCACTCTTCTTTTATAAAAACTCTTTAAAAAAAAATCTTCCCTGTGCCTGCCCAGCCTGCCATGTGTGTGGCAGCAAATGCCACCAGAGCAGCAAAGTGTGCTGCTTCAGAATGCCCCAGTGGGCCAGGCCATTGCTCAGCCTGGATGCCAGGCCTTACCAACTCCTCCGAGGTGTGAGCCCCAACTCCCTCCCTGGCACTGGGGCACTCAAACAGGGTCCCTGTGCCTCCGAAAGGCGGCATCCAGCCTTCCCCCAGCCCGAGAGCCTGGGCACGCATGGGAGCTGAGAGCCCCGGCTGCCCCCACGCTCTGCTGGGACAATGGAAAAGCTGGTCAGGGGCAGCGAGGGGTCAGGGGAAGGGCAGCTTCCTACCTTCTCCGTGGGAAACAGAGCCCGACCTCCCCAGGCCAAAACCCACAGGCCAGGCTCACAGTTTCCATCCCCGACCCAGGGTGAAGGCAGCCCTACTTCCTTTCCCACCCCGGTACCTCGGCCGACAACCAGCAGCCTCCTCCTGCCCAGCCCGGCCCAAACAATAGAACCCGGAGGCCCCCGAAAATGGGCCGGCCCTGCACCCAGCCCTATCAGCCAGGCCAGCTGGGTCTCCCGCCACTGCCCAGGCTTGTGGTGACTCCTGGGCTGGGATGGGGACCTGCTGGGTCTTGTCCACCAGATCCTACCTAGGACACCTCAGGGAAGAAATGAATGAGATCTGGGTGACGAGTTGGGGATATTGTATTTCCATCTCAGCTCGTCTCCCAGGAAAGCCCCCAGGCTCCCTTGGAGGGGCCATTGCCCCAGGCTCCAGGGATGCCTCCTTCCTTCCCCCGCACCACCTTCCCACCACCACACCAGTGACCAGCTTCTAAATTCCCTGGGGAAGAATCCCACACACCCTCAGCCGGCCCGCATGGAGACCATCCTGCCCACTCCCTCCCGTGAGAGGGGAAGCAGCTCTGTCCCCAACCCGCGCCCATGCCCCTCCTCCACACTGATTCCCCCTTTTCTATTGTGTCATCCCGCTCCTTGTGCAGTCCTCTGATCGTTGAAATCCCTCCCTGGATCCCACACCCCGGCCAGACCCGGCCCATGCCTCCTCCCTGACCACTGGAGAGCTTAGGGGAGCAGCCGCCGCCCCAGCTCCACCTTGGCCTCCCTCACTCTCCCTTGAAACTCACCCAGGACACGGCTTGGCCACAGAGTCTTAGGATCCCCTCGTCGCCAACCCTAATGGCCACCTCCCCTTGGGATTTTTCCTTCCTCTAACTCCACATTCTCCCCTTGGCTGGATTTCCTCTGACCTCCATGGCTGCCTCTCTCGCCGTCCCCTCCTTTGTGACTTCTTCCTCCTTTGATCTTCAAACATTGGAGGACATCAGGGCCTGGTCCCAGGATCCCTCTCATCTCTGTCACCACAGTCTTCCTAGGTGGGCCACCTCCATTCCCAAATGCATGGTTATTATACTGAACCCTGGATTTCTCTGGAACCCTAGACTTATATATCCAGTCCACTTGCCATCTCTACATGAATGGTTAATAAGCATCTCCTACTCTGCCTTAGGCAGAACAGAATTCTGGATTTTCTACCCCTAAGATACATACTAGCTCTGTCTTCCCTGTCACAGAACAATACCATTTACCCAGTTACACCACCCAAAACTCTGCTTACCACCCTCCATCTGCACTGCCTTCACCACAGCCCCTCCTAATGGGTCTCTCACCTCCTCTCGCCCAATTACAGTCTATGTTCCACACCCAAGGAGCCTGACCTGAAAACACAACTCAGATGACAGCACACCCATGATTCAGATCCTCCAACGGCTCCTCTTCACACTCAGACTTCAAACCCCAGACCCTGGCTAGGCCTCTCCTCTCATCACATCCTCTTTGGCCCAACACTCTCCCAATTCTAGCCAACTTGGCTCCTTTCAGCTCCTTACCAGGCCAATGTCCTTCCTACTTTTGGGCCTTTGCATATGCTGTCCCTTCTGCCTAGCATCTTCCCTGCATCATTTTTTCTCTAATATTTATTTATTTGTTTGTTTGTTTATTTATTTATTTAAAAGTCAGAGTTAGAGAGAGGGAGAGACAGAGAGAAATCTTCCATCCACTGTCCCAAATGGCCATAATGGCTGGAGCTGAGCAGCTCCAAAGCCAGGAGCCAGGAGCCTCCTCTGTGTCTCCCCCAGGGGTGCAGAGGCCTGAGCAGTTGGGCCACTCCGCTATCCTCCCAAGCATATTAGCAGGGAGCTGGATCAGAAGTGGAGCAATCAGGTCTCAAACCAGTGTCCATATGAGATGCTGGCACTGCAGATGTGAGGCTTTTCCCCTACGACACAGCTCTGGCCCCTTTCCCTGCATCTTTGCTGCTATCACTCAGAGTTCAACTTAAGTATTTGTCCTCAACAATTATTTTCCTGGGAACAACGTTGTGGTGCAGCAGGTTAAACTGCCACCTGCCTTACTGGCAACCCATATGCCAGTCGAGTCCCAGCTGCTCCACTTCCAATCTAATTCCTTGCTAATGCACCTAGGAAAGCAGCAGAAGGTAGCCCAAGTGCTTGGCCCTGGCTATTGAGGCCACTCAGGGAGTGAATTAGCAGATGGAAAATCCCTCCTACCCTCTCTCTCTCTTTATCTGCCTTTCAGATAAATAAAAATTTTAAAAATGTAAAAAAGAATGAACCATACAAACTGCTTTTGCAGGGAAATTTATTACAGATTCAGAATCTCTTATCTGAAATTCTTGAGACCAAAAGTATTTTCGATTTTGCACTTTTGGGGGGCTTTTCTACACATACACATAATGAGATATCTTAGAGATGGGTTCCACATCTAAACACAGAATTAATTTATATTTCATATACATTTTTGAACATAGCCTGAACATAATTCTATGCAGTATTTTTAGTGTATACATTTAGTCTGCATTTCAACCATGACCCATCACAGGAGGTCGGGTGTGAAATTTTACTCTGTGGTATCTTGTCATCACTCAAGACATCACTCAAGAAGTTTCAAAAATTTTGGAGCATTTCAGATTTTGGACGTCCAGATTAAGGATGCTCAACCTGTTGTATCTGTTTTTCTTTCTTTTTTTTTTTTTTTAAGATTTATTTGAAAGGGGACCAACACTGTGGCACAGTGGGTTAAAGCCACAGCCTACAGTGCCGACATCCCACATGGGCGCTGGTTCGAGTGCAAGCGGCTCCACTTCTAACCCAGCTCCCTGCTAATACACCTGGGAAAGTAGTAAAGGATGACCCACGTACACGGATGACCCCTGTACCCACCTGGGAAACCCAGAAGAAGCTCCAGGCTCCTGGCTTCAGCCTAGCCCAGCCCTGGCCATTGCAGTCATTTGGGGAGTGAACCAGCAGATGGTTCACTCTCACCTCTCTCTCTGTAACTCTGACTTTCAAATAAATACATATATCTTAAAAAGAAGAAGAAGGAGAAGGAGAAGGAGGAGGAGGAGGAGGAGGAGGAGGAGGAGGAGGAGGAGGAGGAGGAGAAGGAGGAGAAGGAGAAGGAGAAGGAGAAGGAGAAGGAGAAGGAGAAGGAGAAGGAGAAGGAGAAGGAGAAGAAGAAGAAGAAGAAGAAGAAGAAGAAGAAGAAGAAGAAGAAGAAGAAGAAGAAGAAGAAGACGACTTATTTGAAAGGCTGAGAGATGGATAGAGAGGGAGATCTTCCATCTGCTGGTTCATTCCCCAAATGGCCACAATGGCCTGGCCTGAGCCAGACCAAAGCCAGGAGCCAGGAAACCCATCCAAGCCTCCACATGGGTGGCAGGAACCCAAGTACTTGAGCCATCCTCTACTGCTTCCTGGGTATATTACCAGGAAGCTGGATCAGAAGTACAAAGTAGCCAAGACTCTGAGATGGGATGTGGGCATCTCAAGTAGCAGCTTAACCCTCCTGCCACAATGCCCGCCCCTGGAGTATCTATTTAAAATGTTCAATGTTTGCATCTTCTCACCCAACATTGCTACTTCTGGGGATGTATCCTACAGAAAAACGCCCACAGGTGCATAAGGAGGTATGTATACAAAAACACGCATTGCAGCATTGTTTATAATTTCAGAAACTTGGGAACAACTCAAATGTCCAGAAATAGGGGAGTGGTTACATAATCCACTGTGGAGCCACACAATAGACTACATATAGCTATTTAGGGGAGTGATGCTGATCTGTACATATTTTCATGGAAAGGAAAAGTGAGTCGCAAGATGAGCAGCACCCACAGAGCTATCCCGATTCTGTTTTTAAACAGCAATAATAACATGTCAGTGTACGCAGAGAAATTCTGGAAGAGGATACACAACACTGTTGGTGACTGCTACTTCTAGGATTGGGATGGGGGGTTCTACTTGCTACATTTCACATCCCAGCCATGCTTTAAGTCTGGGTAGCAGTATACTGCTTCTGGGGTCAGAAAACATAAACAGCACCCAAGAGGTAGTGAGCAATATGAGACCAAACCATGACAGTGCAGAGGGGGTGGGGAGGGGCACAGATGCTGGAGTTAATGGAGATGAGACACACTCACAGAACACACACCCTGCAGTTAAAGCCTGCACAATAGCAAGGGCGGCGGCCCAGAAGCCAGCATGTTAGCATCTCACTGATGGTCTCTCCACAGGCAATAGCCACCACTCTGGCTCTACCCTTTCGTGGCCACCCAGCCCCAGTATGATGAAAGCCCTTCCCTTCATTCCCCACTGAGTGGCAGAGCCCAGGTTGCTAATGCCACCCTTACACCCAGGCATGAGGACCCCGCCCTGACACCTGCACACTTGCACATACATGCACACACAACATGGTTGAAGAACACAGCGGCCCAGCAATTCCACTGCAGGCAGATACCCAAAAGAACTGAAAGTATACATGCAGGGGCTGGTGCTGTGGGACGGTGGGTAAAGCCGCCGTCTGCAGTGCCAGCATCCCACATGGGCACTGGTTCAAATCCTGGCAGCTCCACTTCCAATCCAGTTCCCCACTAATATGCCTGGGAAAGCAGCAGAAGATGGCCCAAGTACTTGGGCCTCTGCACCCACAAGAGAGACCCAGAAGACTCCTGGCTCCTGGCTTCGGGTCGGCCCATCTCTGGCCATTGTGGCCATTTGGGGAGCGAACCAGCAGATGGAAGATCTTGTCCTATCTGTCTCATTCTCTCTCTCTGTAACTCTGCCTTTCAAATCAATAAATAGATCTTTAATTTTAAAAAGTCCATTAAAAACGTGTGCATGAATATTCATAGCAGCATTATTTATAATAGCCAAAAAGTGAAAACACTCTTGATGTCCATCAACTGACCAGTGAATAAAAAAAAGTAATCTATCAAATATTGGAATCTGATGCAGTCATGAAAACAAAGTACTAGAACCTGCTACAACACAGATGAACCCTGAAAATACTGTGCTAGGTGTCAGTGTGGCAGCACAGTGGGTTGACTCACTGTCTGTGACTCCAGCATCCCATATCAGAGCATAGGGTGGAGTCCCGGCAGCATCTCTTCTTTTTTTTTTTTTTTTTTTTTTTTTTTTGACATGCAGAGTTAGACAGTGAGAGAGAGAGACAGAGTCTTCCTTCCATTGGTTCACCCCCTAAATGGCCACTACACTGATCCAAAGCCAGGAGCCAGGTGCTTTTTCCTGGTCTCCCATGTGAGTACAGGGCCCAAGGACTTGGGCCATCCTCCATTGCCTACTCGGACCACAGCAAGAGAGCTGGACTGGAAGAGGAGCAACCAGGACAGAATCCGGCATCCATATAGGATGCCAGCGCCACAGGCGGAGGATTAGCCTAGTGAGCCACAGCGTCGGCCAACAGCACCTCTTCTGATCCAGCTCCCTGCTAATGTACCTGGGAAAACCGTAGAAGATGGACTGAGTAGTTGGGCCCCTGCACCCATGTAAGAGACCCGGATGGAACTCTAGGCTCCTGGCTTCTGCCTGGCCTGGCCCTGGCCACCGAGGCCTTTTGGGAAGTGAACCAGCGAATGAAAGATTTCTCTCTCTCTCTTTCTCTGTCTCTCCCTCTCTCTTGTCATTCTGCCTTTCAAATAAATTAATGCTTAAAAAAGAGAAAGAAAACATTATGCTAAGTGGAAGAAGTCCCAAAGCTCCCGATTATGATTCCATTTATATTAAGTGTCCAGAAGGGGCAAATCCACAGAGACAGAAAGTAGATTAATGGTTATGAGGGGCTTAGAGGAGGGAGAAAGTGAGTGACTGCTGATGGGTACGGGATTTCTTTTTTTTGGGGGGGGGGTGGCTGAAAATGCCTGCAATCAGTGGTGAAGTTTGCACAGTTCTGTAGATGACACTATAAAAACTATGAAACAGTTCTCTTTAAATGGGTGAATTTTATGGTATGTGAATATTTTTCTAATAAAGCTCTCTGCTGTGGCCCGGGAGTGCAGTGGAGGATGGCCCAAGTGCTTGGGCCCTGCACCCCATGGGAGACCAGGAGAAGCACCTGGCTCCTGGCTTCAGATCAGCGCGGGGCACCGGCCGCGGCGGCCATTGGAGGGTGAACCAACGGTAAAGGAAGACCTTTCTCTCTGTCTCTCTCTCTCACTGTCCATTCTGCCTGTCAAAAAAAAAAAAAAAAAAAAACTCTTATAATGAAACACTCACACACACACACACACACACGTGGACACAGAGGAACCTTGCTCCCTCAGAGCAGAGCTCAGTGCTGGCACGGGGTGCCCCACCACCCCAGCATCCTCTTTTGTGACTCAAGTCTCTCCACGCCTTCCAAACAAAGGCAGCGAAATCCATGCCACACAGGTGTGTGGGTGGTGTCACAGGCAGCACTGGAGATGAGCCTGCTTCAGGAGGTTTCAATGGAGAGGAGCTTAGGTCAAAGGAAAGACAAACTCATCTGTCAAATCCTTTGACACAGCACAAGAATCCGCCCTTGGCCAGAAGGGCTGAGCGTTCATTTCTGTGCTCCTCTCAAAGCTTCAGGCATGGTTATTAAAGCTCCGTGTTGGGGGTGGGGCTTGGCATAGCAAGTGACACTGCCTCCTGAGATGCCAGCATCCCATATGGGCACCGGTTCGAGTCCCAGCTGCTCTACTTCCAATCCAGCCCCTTGCTAATGACCTGGGAAAGCAGCAGAAGATGGCCCAAGCCCCTGGGCTCCTGCACCCGTGTGGGAGACCTGACTCCTGGCTTCAGCCTGGTCCAGTCCTGGCAGGTTTGGCCATTTGGGGAATGAACCAGCAGATGGATGATCTCTCTCTCTCTCTCTCTCTCTCTCTCTCTCTCCCCCCTCCACCCCCCCCAAGAAGTTTAAAACAACAAAAAGTCAGAAGGCGTTTGGTGCCATAGTTAAGATGCCGCTAGGGACCTCTGTATCCCACATCAGAATGCCTGGGTTTGAACCTTGCCTCTGCTTCCAGCCAGCTTCCTGCTAATATGCACCTGGGATATAGCAGGTGATGGCTAGACCCAGGTTGAGTACCTGGCTCCTGGGAGGCTTGGATGGAGTTCCTGTCTCCTGGCTTCAGCCTGGCCCAGCTCTGGCTGTTGTGGCCATTTGGAGAGTGAACCAGTGGAGGTATGATCTCTGTCTTTGCCTTTCAAACAAAATAATAAAAACAGTTGTTTTAAAAAGGAAATGGGTCAACCACTTTCTTCTTAAAAATTAATTTAAGTAATTGAATAAAGAGATATTTTTAAAAGTCAGAACTATGTTTTTTTAAAATTTGTGATTTTTCTAAAATAAAAGCAATAAAAATAGATTTTGTGTAAAACTGCATAACAATTTATGAATGACATTTGTCTTTATTGATCATCCATCTATCTCTGGTCCAGTAACAGAACAGACAGGCATAATAATAATTCAACGCAGTCAATTTTGATATGTTAGCAACTTTGAGTTATGTATTTTCTAATGTTGTCATTAAGGTATACAAGGGTACTTCAAAAAGTTCATGGAAAATGGAATTCAAAATTTGGGGTAGGCATTGGGCCTAATGCCTGGATTTGAGTCCCAGTTCTGCTCTTTACTCCAGCTGCCTGCTAACGTGCACGTTGGGAGACAGCAGGAGATGGCTAAAATACTTGGATCCCTGCCACCCACATGAGAGCCCCGGATGGAGTTCCAGGCTCCTGGCTTCAGCCTGCCCCAGCCCTAACTGTTACAGGCATTTGAAGAGTGTCCCAGCAATGGAAAATCGACCTCTCTCTCTCTCTCTCTCTCTGCCTTTAAAATAAACAATTTTTTCAGAAAGATAAGTTTTTTTAAGTGCAAAAACTTTTGAAATTTATGCACAGCTTTTTTGCAATATGCATTGTCCATGAACTTTTCAAAAGCCCCCTACTATGAATTTTTCCATGAACTGTCAAAGTAGAAGGTTAGGACATATTTTATGTAACAGTTCATTCGTGTTATTTCTAACATATGAAGCCCTTCAGCTGTGATGGGCAGGTCCCCTGACAGAGCCTTCAGACTCTGACTGAGGACAGCTGACAGAAAGTGCAGCACAGGGGAGAAGGCCCACGGGCTGCTGGACGGGCTCCTCCCCGGCACTCCCAGTCCACTCCCATGGGGATAAAGAGGCTCCTCAGCCATGGGGAGAACCTGCCTCTCCCACCAAAAACAGCCTCTTCCCAGGATGACGGGCTGTGGTGGAGAAATCCCAGCCCTACCAAAGGAGGGCGCTCTTGCTCTGCCCCAAAGACAGCAGCCAGCAGGCCCAGCTCTCTCTACTGTAGACACTGCTGGGTGCTGTGTCAGTCAAGTTTGTTCCTGCTCTTGGCTGCCTGCAGAGAAGGGAGACACACACAATCTGAGCACGGATAGGCCACCACTGCCAGCCGTCCTCATGGGGCTGTGCCAGGTCTCCACAGCTCCAGGGTGCAATGGGACACACTTGTGGGGCCTGCCTGCTGTCCCCTGCACCTCGACCTGGACACCCCATGAACAAGAACACCCCCACCAAAACAAACATCAGCCTGCCACTCAGTGCTCCTGGATCCCCTTAGAGTTAAGAAATGGTTCTCCTCCCCACCATCCCTCAAAAGAATGCCGTCTCAGAGGCCGGGCCAGGCTCAGTCAAGTATGACAAGAGCTGATGTCACCAAACGGGACATCTGGATCAAAGTGAGAGTGCTCAGGCAACCTGCTCACCTCTTAGCTGTGCAATGATAGGGCCCCTCTGTGCAACTGTCTTGCCATAAAGAGACCGTGATCCCAAAAAGGGAACTGAAGTCACCACTTCTGAATCTCAGAACATCTGACACCTTTTCAGTGGAAGTGTCACTCCCTTTCCGGTCTACCACGCTTTCACAAATCTGAAGCTCCATGTCAGTCGGACACCCTGTCTCAGTCTGAACAGAGGAGCGGAGCGTAAGCAAGGCACAGGCTTTGGAGAGACAATGACAAGCTTGGCTAGCACAGGGGTCCAATCTAGACCGTCCGCGGTGAGTCACAAAGAGCCCAGCATCATCAGTATGGAGGGGAGCTTGCCAAGGGAGGAGGGGAGGAGGCAGAAGAGGGGGCCTGGGGCGTACCTGTATCTCTAGGATGGGAAGAGGGGAGGAGTCAGAAACAGAAAAGGCAGGAGCAGGACAGGAGAAATGAACAAGAGATTCAAGAAATGGCCGTGCGACTGGTGTTTGGCACAGTGGCTAAGATGCTGCTTGGGACACCTGCGTCCCATATCACAGTGCCTGGGTTTGAGAACTGGTTCCACTTCTGATTCCAGCTTCTTGCTAATACACACCCCAGAGGCAGCAGGTGACGACGGCCCAAGTTCCTGCCATCCATGTGGGAGAACTGGACGGAATTCTGGGCTCCAGGCTTCAGCCTGACCCAACCCTGGCTGCTGTAGGTATTTGAGGAGTGAACCAGTGAATGGAATATTTCTCTCCCCACCCTCTTTCAAATAAAATGAAAAACAAATAAAAGTTTATTTCAGGGGGCCAGTGCTGTGGTGTAGCGGGTAAAGCCGCCGCCTGCAGTGCCAGCATCCCACAGGGGCACCAGCTTGAGTCCCAGCTGCTCCACTTCCAATTCAGCTCTCTGCTATGGCCTGGGAAAGCAGTAGAAGATGGCCCAAGTCCTTGGGCCCCTGCACCCATGAGGGAGACCTGGAAGAAGCTCTTGGCTCCTGGCTTCGGATCGGCGCAGCTCCAGCCATTGCAGCCAATTGGGGAATAAACCAACGGATGGAAGACCTCTCTCTCTCTCTCTCTCTGCCTCTCCTTCTCTCTCTGTGTAACTCTGACTTTTAAATAAACAAATAAATCTTTTTTAAAAAGTTTATTTCAGGCTGGCGCCGTGGCTCAACAGGCTAATCCTCCGCCTTGCGGCGCCGGCTCACCGGGTTCTAGTCCTGGTCGGGGCGCCTGATTCTGTCCCGGTTGCCCCTCTTCCAGGCCAGCCCTCTGCTGTGGCCCGGGAGTGCAGTGGAGGATGGCCCAAGTGCTTGGGCCCTGCACCCCATGGGAGACCAGGGAAAAACACCTAGCACCTGGCTCCTGCCATCGGATGATCCGCGGCAGCCATTGGAGGGTGAACCAACGGCAAAGGAAGACCTTTCTCTCTGTCTCTCTCTCTCTCACTGTCCACTCTGCCTGTCAAAAAAAAAAAAAAAAAAAGTTTATTTCAGAAAAGAGTGATCAGAGTGGCTGATGCCAGCAGGGCATGACGGAAAACTGGGAAGTGGCTGTGTCTGTGGTGGGTGACCTTTGAGAAGCAGTTTCAGCGAAGACAGCCACAGAAGTCAAACAGCAAAGGAGTGGGGCGGGGGGGTGTGAGCTGGGACTTGCGGGGCCAGCAGAAGCAAAGCTGCTCAGCACGGAGGAGGGTGGAGAGCCTGGAAAAGCAAGAGAGGCAGCTAACTGGCAACGCAAAGTCACAGGTTGGGAGGCAGGGCACTCGCGAGGAGTCCAGCCCAGGCGGAGACCCAGACCCTTCACCACCAAGGCAGGAGGGGCTAGAGGAGAGGAACAGAGCCGAGGAGGCGAGGTAGGGGCACAGGCTGGGGCTCAGCTATTCCACTTGCCGTCACCTGCGTAGACTTCCAGATGCCTGGAAAAGAGGTGGCAGCAATGCGGCCACCACCACAGTGTGCCTGGGGTCTCAGCGAGAGGACCCATATCATTTTCACGGTCATGATCATGGTCTTACTTCCTCCTTCATCCATTCTACAACATTGTCTGCCTACCTACTGCGTGCTAAATGTAGGAGTCACATCAGCAAGAGGGACCGAGCTCTGACCTCATAGAGCTCAGGGGGCCATGGGACAATGAACTAAACTTTCCCGTGGGGAGTGGAAGGCTACACAGAGGGTATTGTAGGATTCCAGAGCAAGGACACCTCACCTTGGGGAGGCACAGAGGCGGAGGAAAATCGGGGCAGGAAGTGGCACGGAAGCCGAGATCCAAGCCAGCGCCAGGAGAACAGAAGGGGTAAGAGCGTTCTGGGCAGAAAGCCCAGCACACTCAAAGGTGTGAAGGTGAGCAAGGGCTGGCGAGGTCCAGGAATCGGGATCAACAAGTTCAGGAGGCTGGAGAACAGAGCTCCAAAGTGGTCACCCCCAGGGTGAGGCCCAGGCTGCAGGAACAGGGCCTGTCTGGGATGGCTAACAACAAATACAAAAATAGTGGGGGAAAAATCTCATTATGCGTAGGGGCCTCCATGGGTCACTGTATTCTGAGACCAAACAGCCATGTCCACAGTGTCCCTGGAAGGGGAGGGGAGCAGGACTGCAGGGGCCAAGGCAGTGACCAGCAGGAAGACAGACTCCTGAAAGCAAAGATGGGTCCCAGAGGCCCACAGTGTCAAGATGTGGAGGTGACTGTCTGTCCCCTCCCAGGACGTATGAGAGGATGCAACCTGGGTTCAGGCGGGTGAAGCTGTCCTGTGCAAGACAGTGGAAGCATTGGAGCTGGCACGAGTGACACTACTGCGCGCCCAAGCTCCCTTCATCTCCTCTCATGCCTGGGTGGGTCGTGACGGACGGCAGACCTGCAGAACGGGCAAGTCATCATGACGGCTCACCGGAGTCCGCATGCCTAATTCCGCAGACTGCCAGCCCCCGCCCCATCACCTCGCCCTTCCTGATCCTGAAGGCGTTACTATGTATGTTGCAGCTGGTAGCATCGCAACGGGAGGTTATGTCATCTGTGGCTCCAGCTGATCCGAGTATCACCCAAAGACTCGCTTATTCAGCCTAAGACATCCTGATTCATGTGCAGTGGGTGATGAATACTTGTTGAATGGGTGAATATTGTCATTTGTGAGCTGGTCAAGTTCAATCCCACCATATGTCGTGGGAGTGGGGCCCCATGAAGAATGACAGGCAAAAGGAAAACAGGTGTGACTAAGGCTTGACTTGCACCTGGAAGGAGCTTGCATGGCCCATATCTCCCAAGTGTGGACCTCCCAGATTCACCCCTGGGGCTCATGTGCCCTGGTGGGAAGGAGTTCAAGTCCTCAGATATGCTAGGAAGCAGCTCCAGGCCCCATCCCCACCAAATGCACAGCTGGGTCTTCCCCAGGGATGGCCGTGGCTGGCTGCCTGACAGTCACCCATCAGTGAGCCCACATGTGGGACCCTCTCCCAGAGCAGGTGGGAGAAGCTTCCAAGAGGCCCCAAGCACCCTGGAGGACCGGCCTGCGGGGTATTTGCAAGTCTGAGCCAGCCAGACCTGCTGAAAGGGGTGGAGCCGCAGGCAGGTGGGCCCGAGCACAACACTACCCAGACTTGTCACCAGCCGCCTGCACTCTGTGCCCACATTCACGTCCACATGTGTTTTCCCTTTACCTCGGAAAAGAATTCCTTTCCAAAAATGCCAGTTTTACCACACATACACCAAAGGGTAAGTTGAGAACAAACAAAAAGAAAGCAAACAAAAGCACTAAAAATGGAATAGAAGTTCAATGCCAGGCCCAACTCCACTGCTTCTGCCTATGTGACCTGGGGGAGGCAGAAAGGAAAGTCATCGTCACCAAGCTCCTGCGAGGTGGTAGCACTGTGCCCTGAACAACCCTTATCAGTGATAGCACTATCGCCATTTTATAGGTGGCAATCAACCTCAGAAGGTGAGCCAGCTTGTTCAAGATCCGACAGGTAGACAGCGACAGGTAGGTTTCAACCTGGCTGCAGTGTGCCGGGCAAAGTCAATTCACCTGTCTGTGTCTCCATTTCTTTCGCTTCAAAACGTGAACTATTTAAACAATTTGAAATAGGGCTATTGTTGAACCAGATGAACTAGTACACGGGAAAACACGTGGCAAACCGTCAAGAATACCTCCCACGCTTACGCCGTTCCCTGCCCACTGCTTCCCCCCTGACCCTCCCGGGCAAGGGTCTGAGCCCCTCCCTCCTGGTGCTCTCTTCCAGAGTCAGGTGCTAGAAGTGACTTGCCAAATGGACTCAAGGCCTTGGCTTCCTGCCCTTCCTGGCTCGTGTGCCCAATGCACAACAGGATTTAAAGCGTGGTTCCTGGAACAGCCCGGATCTGCTAGAACAGTGCCCAACCCCAGGCTGCTGTCCTGAGGCCTCCCGACCATCTTGTCCCTACAGCAGCAGGTGCCAAGGCCACCATCGGCTCAGGTATGGCTGTGCCTGGAAATTCACCAGAGGCGTCACGATGGAGGAACGTTGCTGGGAATGTCTCCACTTAGCAGACGCTGCTTGTGGCCAGATGGAAAGCAGCCATGGCGTCAGGCAGGGCTCTCCACCCCAGCATCCCAGCCTCGGTCTCCAGAAACAGCACGTCCAAGTCTGCACCCATCTCTCCCACCCCTCATCCCCCAGCACCCAGAAATACTCCCTGCTGGGAAGTGACTCTGTCTTCCTTGTCCTGGTACAATCTGACTCACCTAAGACATGCCAGGTGGCAGTGGCAGGTGGCCTGACCTCCTTAGGGAAAGCGGGAAACGTCCAGGAGGCAGGGAACGGGGACAAGCCTCCACAGTCTCAGGCTGGGCCTCCTCTGCCATTTCGTAACAAAGTTCACAGGTTCATATCTGAGAGAGACACCTAGGGCAGAAAAAGAGCGAGGAGCCCTGGGGCTGAGTCCTGGCATTGCCAGCTAATCGAGATCTACCCTTGAACAAACCGCTCCTGCTATTCGGGCCTTGGTTTAGAGCTACATTACTGAGGTCCTTAGGACACTCGCTTTCTATGGCATCGCCTGTCTCAGGAAGTCTCACATGGTCCCTGACAACTCCTTCTGCAGGCCCTGAAACTGGAAAACGTTAGACAAAATCATTCTCACCTCCTGGGGCAGCCGTCACTCTTGGCCTTGGGCTGGATGCTCCCTGGACTTGCCTGGAGGAAAGGGTTAAACCCTAAGCTCACCACCTCATTGGGCTGTCAGACAATAAGGCTCTGTCCAGACCCTGAATTAGGCCACGAAAGTGATAGCAGCTGATCCCCAGATGATAAAAGTTGCTAAATCCCCTGTCATCTGTTTATCAGGTCACAAGTGAACAAGACAAATGCCAGCACTGCTCGAGCCCAGCTGCCAGCAGGAGTGAGCTGGTGGCACCCACAGGGCCCTGGGGACTGCAGACACCAGGGAACAGAAGACTGGGCAAAGCAGATGCCTGTCCAGCCCCTTGTGTACAGGACTTCAGGCTGGGGGCTCCAGAGACTGACCTCAGGGAGAGACAGGAAGCTCCGCCACCTTGGACAAGTCCCTTAGTCTGTGGCCTCGTTTTTTGTTTCATTTAGTAAACACTTATTGCTCCTGTTTTTAACTTTACAATTTTTAAAATTTATATAAAGGGAACAAATTTCATGTATTTCATCATATAGCTTTAAGAGCATAATGATATTTCCCACCCTGTCCTCCCTCCCTCTCTGGGCCTTGTTTGACAGCTATAAAATGAGATAAAGGCAACAGTCAGAAGGTGGGCGTGTGGTGTGGTGGTTAAGACACCGCAGTCCAAATCAGAGAACCTGGGTTCAAGCCCCACTGTGCTCCAGATTCCAGATTCTTGCTAATACATACCTGGGAGGCAACAGGTTTGGCTCAAGAGATTGGGTCCCAGGGGAAAGAACCCGATTGAGTTCTTGGCTCCTGACTGTTGTGCACATTTGGGGAGTGAACTAACCAATGGGAGCTTCCTCTCTCTCTTTCTCTCTCTCGCTCTCTCCTCTCTTGCTTACAAAAAAAAATTAAAAAGTACTAATCAGACTGATGCAAGAATATACAGTGCATAGACACGTGCTGTATAAACAGTCAAAGGTCCACTCGAATGAACTGGGTGACGGTGGAGAAACAAAGAGCTGCACAATGTTTGCAGTAGTGGATCGGAGCGGCTGCTAGTGACTTGCGAGAGCCAGTTTTTCAAAGTTCAGGAATCCCGCTAGCCTGCTGACATCACGCTGGCCACTGGAAAGTGGCCATCTGAGAGTGTTTACACCACAGAAGTGGTCAAGTGTTACAAATCAGGTGCTGCTTTTTTTTTCCAGAGAGCTGGCACACCAGGGCATACATAAGAGTAATACAACAGGGGACTGGCATTGTGGCACATTGGGTTAGACACCGCCTACAACACTAGATATTCCACATGGGCACTGGTTCGAGTCCCAGCTGCTCCACTTCCCATCCAGCTCTCTGCTATAGCCTTGGAAAGCAATGGAAGATGGCCCAAATCCTTGGGCCCCTGCACCCATGTGGGAGACCTGGCTAGAGTTCCTAGCTGCTGGCTTTGGCCTGGCCCTGGCCCAGCCCCAGCTGTTGTGGCCATTTGGGAAGTGAACCAGTGGATGGAAGATCTCTCTCCCTCTCCCTTTCTCTGTACCTCTGCCTTTCAAATAAACAAATAGATCTTTTAAAAAATAAAAAATAAGGGGCCGACACCGTGGCTCACTTGGTTAATCCTCCGCCTGCAGTGCTGGCATCCTATATGGGTGCCGGGTTCTAGTCCCAGTTGCTCCTCTTCCAGGCCAGCTCTCTGCTGTAGCCCAGGAGTGCAGTGGAGGATGGCCCAAGTGCTTGGGCCCTGCACCTGCATGGGAGACCAGGAAGAAGCACCTGGATCCTGGTTTCGGATTGGCGTAGCGCCGGCCGTAGCGGCCATTTGGGGAGTGAACCAACGGAAGAAAGACCTTTCTCTCTATCTCCCTCTCTCATTGTCTATAACTCTACCTGTCAAATAAAAGAAAATAAATAAATAAAAAAAAAAGTAATACAACAGGAGTCAGCTTGCCATAGTTCAAACACATTCACCATGGTGGATGTTGGCAACTTCAGGACAGTGAGTGTAGGAGTCATATTGTCTTCTAACACTTACACATTTTTCTTTACATTTTCATAAGCATGTATTGAGACCTACTATGTGCCAAGCATCAGAGATTCAAAAAAAGAAAGAAAAAAATAAAAACACCCTGTTCTCAGTTGTTGAGGGTGTGGAGTGAGAAGGTTCACACTGAGAGTGAAGAGGGTGTGTCCCTTGCTTGGGTTAGCTTGTCGGGGGAGCCACGCCCTAGCAACTGGGAAGGGCTCCTTAGGCAGAGGTAGAGAGGCACGAATGCTAAGGCAGCCTTTAAAAATCCTTCTTAGGGCAGCACTGTAGAGTAGCAGGGTAAGCCACCACCTGCAGTGCTGGCATCCCATACAGACCCTGGTTCAAGTCCACTTCCAGATCCCTGCTGATGCACCTTGGAGAGCAGCAAAAGATTGCCCAAGTTTTTGGGCCCCTGCACCTATATGGGAGACCCAGAAGAACCTACTGGCTCCTGGCTTCGGCTTGGTATGGTCCCGGGCATCTAGGGAATGAACCAATGGATGGAAGATATCTCTCTTGTCTCTCTCAGTCTCTCCCTCTCCTTCTCTCTAACTCTTTCAAATAAATAAGTATTTTAAAAAATCCTCCTTTAAGAATCAACTCTGAGCCAGTTTTAGAGTAGTTATGTCACAGGCGCTATTTTTCCTCACCAAAAGGGGCATCCTTCACCCTGCCCCTCTCACCAGAATTTAGCCCCAAATTTCCAAAACCCAAATCCGCTGTCAGGGGATGAGAACTGGGCATCACTGAGGCCAGGCCCTCCGGGCAAAGAGAAGCCCCCAGAGACCCTGGGCAGAGGCCGCGGCTGGGAGGCATCTGAGCCCACACGCCCAAGGTGACTACATCGGTTGCAGCAGGCACTGGGGTGTACAAGGCCATTTCAATCTCCATCTCATCACTCAAGAATGCTTTACAGAGAGCAATGAAGCCGCCAACTTTTTCTCAGATGACACGTCCACGGTCTGCCTTGGAGAATGCCAGGATTTGAATTTCAAAAATGAAGGGGAAATGAAAAAAAAAAAAAAGAAGAAGAAGAAGAAGAAGAAACAATCCAAAAGCATGCAGGCAGAGAAAGGAGGTTACCTTCAAAGGAACAAAGTCAAGGTGACCTCAGACTCTGCAACACTGAACAGGAGCAAACAGTAGAAGCCACGCATCCTGCGCCGCCCAAGTGTCATTCTCTCCTACACGTGGGTTCAGAAAACACATCGCCCACACACCCCAAAATATAAATTTCAAAAGTGGGGAAGTTGAGGTGCCATAGGAAAGTTAAAAGTGAGCAATCAGGGAAGTCAAAAATATGAATGAATATCGCAAATTTGGTTTAAAATTGGATGTTAACCATTTATGTGAAATTCTAGAAGAGGAAAAACTAACATAAAGAAAATAAAGCAGTATTTGTTTCTGGGAGGGCAGGGATGTAGTGGGAAGGGTCAAGAGGAAACTTTCTGAATGATGAAAATAACCTCTGTCTTCACATTACATAGGTGGACACATTCGTCAAAACCCACTGACCTGAGCCATGGTTGTGGCACAGTGGGTTAAGCCACCATCTGCACCACCAGCGTCCCATATGAGCACTGGTTTCAGTCCCAGCTGCCCCGTTTCTGATCCAGCTCCCTGCTAATGTGCCTGGAAAGGTAGCACAAGATGGCCCAAGTACTTGAGCCCCTGCCACTCACGTGGAAGACCCGGAAGGAGTTCCTTGCTCCTGCCTGCAGCCTGGCTCAGCCCCGGCTGTTGCAGTCATTTGGGGAGTGAATCAGCAGATGGAATATCTCTATCTCTTTGTAACTCTGCCTTTCAAATAAAGAAATAAATCTTTTATTAAAAAGATTTTAAAAATTCACTGAACTATACAGTACATGTCCCTGTATGTAATCATATCTTAACTTTTTAAATGAATAATATCTTAATAAGAGATACCTAATCTGTAAGTATGGTAGTTCTTTAATTTCTCTCAGCAATGTTTTGTAGTTTTGCAGGTCTTTTCAATTCTTTAAAAAAAATATTTATTTGTTTGTTTGTTTGTTTGAAAGGCAGAGTCACAGAGAGCCAGAGGCAGAGAAAGAGATCTTTCGTCTGCTGGTTCACTCCCCAGATGGCCACAAGGGCCAGAGCTGGGCCGATCCAAAGTGAAACCAGGAGCCAGGAGCTTCCTCCAAGTATCCCATGCAAATGCAGGGGCCCAAGGACTTGGGCCATCTTCCATCACTTTCCCAGGCCACCGCAGAGAGCTGGATCGAAAGTGGAACAGCCAAGACTTGAACCAGCACCCATATGGGATGCCAGCACTGCAGGCAGTGGCTTTACCCACTACACCACAGCACTGGCCCCTTAATTTTTATTTCTTTATTCTTTCATATATTTGAAAGACAGAGATAGAATGATCTTCTGGTTCATTTCCTAAATACCTGCAACAGCTGGGGCTGGGCCAGGCCCAAGTCAGAACTCAGGGCAGGTCTTCGTGTGGGGTGGCAGGAGCCCAACTACCTGAGCCATCACCTGTTGCCTCCTCGGTACTCATCAGCAGGAAGTTGGAATCGGAAGCAGAGCTGGGACTCAAACCCAGTCACTCTGGCTATGGGATGCAAGTGTCCCAAGCAGCATCTTAACTGCTGGGTAAAACTCCCAATGTGTAGGCCTCGCCTGTCTCTTACCAGATTTATCGCTATTTCATATTTTCGATACTATGATTTATTTTCATTTTGATGACTCATTAACAAGTAGAAACACAACTGATTTTAGTGTACTGACATGATATTTTACAACATTGTTAATTCATTTATCAATTCTAGTAGTTTTTTTGGAGATCCTATCAAATTTTCTACATAGATGTTATCTATAAATATAGTTTTATTTCTTCCTCCCAGTTTGGATTTCTTTTTTTTTTTTTTTTTTAAGATTCACTCCCCAAATGATCGCAATGGCCAGAGCTGAGCTGATCCGAAGTCAGGAGCCAGGAGCTTCTTCTGAGTCTCCCACATGGGCACAGGGTCCCAAGGTCTTGGGCCATCTTCTGCTTTCCCAGGCCATAGCAGAGAGCTGGATTGGAAGTGGAGTAGCTGAGTGTTTGCTTCGGCAGCACATATACTAAAATTGGAAGTGGAGACCCAAACCAGCGCCCATATGGGATGTGGGCACTGCAGGCCACTGCTTAATCCACTGTGCCACAGCGCCAGCCCCTTGGATTTCTTTTATTTATTCATTTACTTGTTTATTACTTAAGATTTATTTTCTTTGAAAGGCAGATTTGCAGGGGAGGGTAGAGAGAGAGAGAGAGAGAAAAAGATTTTTCCATTCTGAGGTTCACTCCCCAAATGGCCACAACTGACAGGGCTAGGCCAGGTGGGAGCCAGGAGCCAGTAACTCCATCTGGGTCTCCCAGTTCTTGGCCACCCTCTGCTGCTTTTCCAGGCACATTAGCAGGGAGCTGGATTGGAAGTGGAGCAGCAGGCACTCCCATGGGATGCCAGCATTGCAGATGGTGGCTTGACCCGCTGCACAACCCTGGCCCATGAATTCCTTTTCTTTCTTTTTCTTGTGTTATTGCACTGGCTAGAACCTCCAGTGGAACACTGACCTCATGATGGGGGCAGACACTGGTGCCTTGTTCCCAGCCTTACGGGAAAAACATTTAGTATTTCAACATTAAGTATGCTGTTAGCTTTAAGGTTTTTGTAGACTTTTTTTTTTTAATGTCCATTTATTTATTTTTCACCTATTTGAAAAACAGAGCTAGAAAGAGACATGTGCTTCCATGTGCTGGCTCGCCCCCCAAATGCTCACAACAGCCAGGGTGGGCAGGCTGAGGCAGGAGACCAAACTCCATCTGCGTCTCGCATGTGAGTGGCTGGAGCCCAAGCGCTAGCCATTACCTGCTGCCGCTCAGGACACATTAGCAGGAAGCTGGACAGGCAGCAGAGCAGCCAGGACTCAGACTGGCGCTCGGACATGGGACGAGGCGTCCAAAGCAATGGTTTAACCTTCTGCGTCACAACGCCTCCTCCTGTGGGTGTTCTTAGCAGGCTGAGGACATTGCGTTCTATTTCTGGTTTGCTGATTTTATCAAATATGAATATGGGATTTGTATCAGCTTTATATTAGAGAAATGCAAATAAAATGATAGTGAGTAGCACTACATCCTTACTAGGATGGCTAGAATCAAACACTGGGAGCGGTGGGAAGGCTGCAGGGCAACTGGCCCTCTCCTGCACTACTGGTGGCAGTGTGTTACAACCACTGGGAAAAGAGTTTGGCAGTTTCTTATGAAGTTAGAAAGGTTTTTATCCGAGAGAAATGGAAGCACACGTCCACACAAAGACTTGTGCATGAAGGCTCATGGTTGCTTCATTTGCCAAATCCAAACGTTGGAAGGAATCCACACCCTCATCATCTGGTGACTGTGGTATAATCATACCGAAGGCCAGCAGTAAAAAGAAATGACCACTGGTACCTGCGAGACCGTGGGTGAGTCTCAAAACAATTAAACCACCTCTCAGGACTCCCACACCACACATCAGAGTGCCTGGGTTTGAGTTCTGGCTCTGCTCCCAGTTCCAGCTTTCTGTTAATATGCACCCTGGGTGGAAGGCAGCAAGTGATGGCTCAAGTACTTGAGTTCCTGCTGTCCACATGGGAGACCTGGATGTGGTTCCTCGCTCCCGTCTTTGCTCTGGCCCAGCCTGTAGAGTGAACCAGTGCATGGGAGTGCTATCTCTCCCCCACAACCACCACCACCACCTCATTCTCCCTCTCCACCTCTTTCTGCCTTTCAAATAAATTAGGAAAATAATTTGCAAAGGTTTATTTATTTGAAAATCAGAGTGACAGAGAGATACAGACAGGTACATTGATAGATGATAGATCTATCTCCCATCCACTGGTTCATTCCCCAAGTAGTGGGAACAGCTGGGGCTGGCCCCGGAGGAAACCAGGAACTCCACCGGAGTCTCCCATGTGGGTGGCAGGGCCACGTGCTGGAGCCAATACCCCCTGCTTCCCAGGTGCATTAGCGCGGAGTTGCTTGGCAGCAGAGCAGCCGGGACTCAGACTGATGCTCCAATATGGGATGCGGGCGCCCCAAGTGGTGGTTAAACCTGTTGCACACAAAGTCCACCTCAAATAATTTTTTTTAAAAAACAAACCAGACAAAAAAGAACATATACTATATGATTATTTATACAAAATTATTGAAAATGCAAACCAATCTATACAGTCAGCTGCAGATCAGCTTGGAGAGCAGGTAAGGAGAAGGAGAGGCAGGGGAGGGGTTAAATGGGGACATGAGGAAAATTTTGAGAGCTGTAGATGTAGCCATGATAACTACAGTGATATTTTAAGCACACATATGTCAAAACTGACCAAACTGCCCGTCTGTCATATATGCAGTTATTATATGCTCATCATATCTCAGCAAGGCTGTCTACAAATAAATAAAATTAAGAGAATGTGTTACAAATAATTCAAATGATTAAAAGAACATATACATAATGTTCTAAATGACAGAGGTTCTGGGAAATTATAACCACAAAGTTAGCACAGTCTGGCAGAGGTAGGGTAGAAGAAACAAATGCAGCTTAGGTTGTCATCATGGTATAAGGTGTCAAAAGGCAGTGTCATTACTGATTTTTGCATTTTTTTTTACTTTTATTTATTTAGTTGAAAGGCAGAATGGGGGTGGGGGGGACACACAGAGAGAGGTCTTTCTCCACTGGTTGACTCCCCAAACGTCCACATAGCTGGGGTTGGGTCGCCAAAGCCAGGAGCTAGGAACTCCATCCAGGTCTCCCAGGTGGGTGCAGGGGCCCAAGGACTTGGGCCATCTTCCGTTGTTTTCCCAGGCCATTTGCAGGGAGCTAGATTAGAAATGGAGCAGCTGGGCAGGAACCCCGCCTATGTGAGATGCCAGCTTTGCATGTGGTGGCTTCCCGATGTTTAGAGAAGTGCCGGTTAACAAAAAACTATGGAGGAACATTCAAGCGCAACTGAAGCGACTCTGCTCAACCAGGAGGCTTCCCGTTTCCAGAGGCATAGCCGCCAACCCACCACGAGGTGGGGGAGGACCTCTGGCTTCCCAAGTCAGGGTCCCGCGGTTCCTCCCAGCGCCCAGCGCCAGGGTGGCAGGTCCGCCCCCGAGGCCACGAGACCCCCAAGCTCACACGGGCCAGGAGCTCGGGCTCCACCCCTGGGAAGGCAGGGACCCGCCGCCCTCAGCGCGGGAAGCTCCGTGGCTTTCCCTCACGCACGCGGCCTGTCGGTGCCCAGCTTCTGTAGACGCGGCCCCTGTGCAGTCCTCTGGGACGGCGTCGCCCGTGGGCCTTCAGCCTCCACCGCCGCCTGCCTGGAATCCTGCAGAAGCTACTGGCGGGCCCCCCGTGCTCCCTGCCCGCTGTTAGAGCCGTCAACGTCAACGTGCCCCTCTTAGCCAGACATCGCGGCCCCCATCCTGGGTCTGCTCTGCCTCCCTGGCCGCCCCCATCACGCTGCCCTCCGACCCAGCAGGGTTCTCGCGCTCTCCCACGCCATACCTGGCCTCACACCGCTTCCTGTGTTCTCATGATGTCCTCATGACCACCTTCTCCGTAAGGGAGGCGACCCTGCCTCTCCCCCACCCTCCCTCAAGCGCCCCCCGCCCTTGAACCCACAACAGACGCCCCCTGCTGCCTAGTCTCGGAATTACACATAAACGCCCTCTGCCAGCTGTCGGGGGCGCTCCAGGCAGGCCCCGCAACCACAGCTCCTGCACCGCTGGCCACAAGCGGCTCACTTTCGGCTCTGCTCAAACACCTTAGTTACGGGAACTGTTCTTTCTAAAGACAAATACCAGAGTATTTCTGCCCAAATAAGGGGCTCCTTTGAAGTGGCGGTGCAGGAGGTGTTGTGGGAGTGGGGCTTGGCTGCAAGACAAACCTGAACTCAAACGGCAGCTCACACAGTTCAGAATTTGTGGTCCCAGCTGAGCGGAACTGTATCACAAGACCCCGCAGTCTGTCGGCTCTTCTTTGAAATGGGGACAACTTGTAACCATAGTCAGAAGGATCACAGATTAGTGACGCCCGCAGGTAGCTGCGATTTGAGACTAAGCCCTTGACTTTGTTGTTGCCTGATTTAATTTGCTGGATTTGGGGGTCTGATGTTGTGGCATAGCAGGTTAAGCTGCTCCACTTCCAATCCAGCTTCCTGCTAATGTGCCCAGGAAGCAGCAGAAAATGGTCCCTACCACCCACGTGGGAGACCCGGATGGAGTTTCTGGCTCCTTGCTTCAGCCTGGCCCAGCCCCAGCTGTTGCATACATTTGAGCAGTAAACCAGCAGATGGATGATCTCTCTGTCTCTCCCCCTCTCTTTACAACTGCCTTTCAAATAAAGAAAATAAATCTTTTTTTAAAAATTTGCTCAATATGGGCCGGCGCCGTGGCTCAACAGGCTAATCCTCCGCCTTGCGGCGCCGGCACACCGGGTTCTAGTCCCGGTCGGGGCACCGGATTCTGTCCCGGTTGCCCCTCTTCCAGGCCAGCCCTCTGCTGTGGCCCAGGAGTGCAGTGGAGGATGGCCCAGGTGCTTGGGCCCTGCACCCCATGGGGAGACCAGGAAAAGCACCTGGCTCCTGGCTCCTGCCATCGGACGAGCGCGGTGCGCCGGCCGCAGCGCGCCGACCGCGGCGGCCATTGGAGGGTGAACCAACGGCAAAGGAAGACCTTTCTCTCTGTCTCTCTCTCTCACTGTCCACTCTGCCTGTAAAAAAAAAAAAAAAAAAAAAAAAAAATTTGCTCAATATGATGGGACTTTGAAAAGTTCATGGAAAACAAAAGTTAAAAATAAATGTATTTTGGTGCAAAAAAATTTTTCAAGATTTATTTGAAAAGCAGTTAGAGAGAGAGAGAGAGAGAGTGAGCTTCCATCCACTGGTTCACTCCCCAAATGGCCACAATGGCCAGAGCTGGGCTAATCTGAAGCCAGGGGCCAGGAGCTTCTTCCTGGTCTCCCATGTGGGTGCAAGGGCCCCTGCAATTGAGCCCTCTGTTGTTGCTTTCCCAGGAGCATTAGCAGGGAGCTGGATGGGAAGCAGAGCAGATGGGACTAGAACCAGAGCCCATATAAGATGCTGGCACCACCGGTGGCAGTTCTACCCACTATACCACAGCACCAGCCTCTGGAGCAAAAAATTTTTTACATACCAGAGGGCTCCAAAAAGTTTAAGGAAAATGTGTATTATGGAAAACCTAAGCGTGACTTCAAGGGTTTTGGCCCCAAAACAACTTCTCTCTTAAAATTTTGAATTTATTTTATTTATTTGAAAAGCAGAGAGACAGAGTTTCCATTCGCCGGTTCAATCCCCAAACGCCTGCCACAGCCAGGCCTGGGCCAGACCAAAGCCAGGTGCCCCGAACTCAATCCAGGTCTCTGACATGGGTGGCAGGAACCCAGTTATTTGAGTCTTTAGCTGCTGCCTCCCAGGGAGCACGTTAGCAGTATGCCAGCTAGAATCAGGAGCAGAACCAGGACTAGAACCCAGGCACCGCAATATAAGACACAGGCATCCCAAGCGGCACCTTCACTGCACCTTACTATAGGAGCAGTTTGTGCTGCACAATCTTTTAATTCCATTTTCCACTAACTTTTTGAAGTACCTGCATGTCTCTTTGTTGGGGGCACCCTGCAGGGTTCCCTGCACTAGCCGCCCAGGGGCCCTTGTCAATGCTGAGGCTCAGGCTCTAGGGCTCCTCTCAGAGCAGACAGAGTCCCACCCCACCCTTCCCACCTGCTTCATACTCTTCCTGGTTTCAGGACCCATTTTCCTGCACATTCACCAGACTAGCCCTAGGGACTAGTGGTCACTTCCATGACTGGGACTGCTCTCCAGCATCTGCTTTGGGCTCCAGAGCACAATGTCCAAGCAGCGGTGGCAGCGCCCAAGACAAGGGGTCCGTGCTCACCTGGACGCGTCGGGCCTCGCTCATGAAGTCCCAGCTCCGGCCCTGGGGCCCCACGGTTGTTCTCTCTGGCTCTGACTTCAGTTCCCAGGCATGGTTTCCCGGGCATGAGTCCCTCCTGCAGGCTGAAAGCTCTTTTGAGGAAGAGCCCGTGTCCAGTTCACCTTTGTGTCCCAGGGCCTGGCACCCAGCAAGGGAGGCGGCAGCAGCGGATGAAGAGTTGGGCCACATTCAGTTTGGGTCACACAGAGATCATCATGTCCTTAGATGGTCCCTGATCCAGCAGAACTAACACAAGCTGTGGTGGGAGAATGAGGCCGGGCAGCAGAGGGGGCATGGAGGCTCGGCCTGAGGATGCCAAGGGGCCAGGGCCTTCGCACCACACACCCAGGGACATGGCAGGGGGGGCTGTGGCCAGGCGTCAGGCAGCTTCTGCTCTGCTTCACACTGAGCACCGATGCTTATTAACCCTCTGGCCCCGGGCAAGCCGAGTTCTTGGCTCTGCCAAACACGGATGGGTAATGACTCTCCTTGCCCATTTCACAAGGCAGCAGAGAAGAATCTAGAAGAAATTCAGGAATTGCAAAGGGCTACACAAAGCAAAGGTGCACTTGCTGGGGAATACGGAGCCTCTCTGAGGCCAGCCCAAAAAAGCCAGGACCTTCAGACTCCCATCCCACCTTCGCCACTGACAGACCTACTGCCCACAGCGTGTGAGGGAAATGAGCGCCACCCTGCTCTGAGCGTGTGCTGCAAGGCGGTTTATTGGCATCCACGCGGGGGAGCCCTGCAGCTGAGAGCACCACACAGAGAAATGAGGCCACCACGTGCCAACACGCCTGGCCCCGGGGATGGCGACATTTCTGCTTCACCCACAGCTGGTTCACCCTCTGGTGCTGCCAGACTCATGCCAGAGGCTGAAACGCTCTCTCCATGGAGAAAACAGGGTCCCCCTTGGCCCTCCAATGTACCCAACATCCACCAGCACCCACAGAAATCCAGACCCAGGCCCTCTGTCTGCAACCCCCTCCCAAGCCAAGATCAGGGACCTTCCTCCCCGCATCCCCATCCCCGCCGCCGTGCTGAGCCCTAAAGTCTGGAGCGGACAAACTCCAGCAGATTCTCCAATTGCTCCTCCAGGCGCTGTTCATCTCCGTGGTTCTCCAGGACCCAATCAAAGTCCCCAAAGTCATCCAGGCCACATTCAGACTCAGCATCGTCTATCCCTGTGGACGAGGCATGGCAAGGTGAGACCCAGGCCCCCCAGAACCCCTTACCTCTCCTCTGCTGTCCCCAGCCAGGCTCCCCCACCCCCAGGACTGTGCTCCCATCCTGAAATGCTGGGATGTGTTCAGCAGCCATGGCCACCAGAGCCCCCCAGCGGTCCCAGTGGAGTCACCTCTTCTCTTGCCACCACACAGACCACCTAAATGGGACACTGCACTTTCACATTAGGCTAAGTTGGCTATGTCCACTTCCAACCCTAAGCCTGTCTGACCCCATCCTCTTGGGGGCAGTGTGTGCCCGGGTTAGAAGCAGAGGGCTGACAGTCACTTCCTCCTCCCACTCTTTGTGACCCTAGGAAAGAGAATGAACCTCCCCACTGACGCCCACATGTGACCATGGGAATGGCAGTAAGAGTGGCCACCGGGTGGAAGGCAGATAAAGTGAGATAATGTGTATAGAATGCTTAGCACAGGTCTGGCCTGTATGGATGCCCAGGAGCTGGGCAGCTATTACTCATGGTCATATGACTGGAGCTGCGCTCCCTGGAGTCCCAGTGACCTCAGGTAGGCAGGATGCCTGAGCTGTGCCCCTGAACCCACAGAGCAGGTGCCAGGAGCAGGGGACACGGCTGAGGTGCCCAGTAGAGCCTCCTCTGCTGCCCCCACTGCTACATTAATCAAACAGGAGTGAGGTTTATCAGGCTCGCCCCCTGGCCCCACAGGCTGCCAGCAGGCTGGAAAGCAATGGTAATAGACCATAGGGGTGGGTCCCAGCCAGGCCTCCAGAGATGCCCACTGGCCTCGAGAAGACAGCCCATAGAAAGGGACCAGGCCAAGGTCACAAAAGGATTCCCTCTGCTACCCCACTCCCTAATCTGATTTTCTCTCCAATTCTTTTCCACAACTTCCTCTCCTGAGCCCCAGGCCTCAGACTCCCTGATAACCTCTCACTCACCCCCCAGGGCTGCTGGGGAAGAACAGGGGACTTAGAACATGGGGGGGGTACATGCCTGCAGCCTACAGTCCTACATGTGGGGTTGAGCTGTGAACCAGGCCCTGGAGACAAACACCATGAGCAGCTCACCTGGTGTGAACACCCAGCCCCGCTGCTGTCGGCTCTGCTCTGAGGCTACCACGCGGACCGTCTGCGTCACGGACCCATAGGCCTCCCGAAACCACTGGATGTCGGACACCCTCCGTGTGTCACTCACCAGCTGAGGGGAGGGACACAAACAGGTGAGGGGAAGGGGGCTACAGAACTCAGAGCAGTGGTGCAGCTCCACCCCCCCCAATGGCAGGAACACATCTGTGTTCACTCATTCACTCATTCATTGGATGTGTGTGCCGCTGAGCCAGATGACACGTTCGTTCCCCCAACCATTACACGAGTATACAGCAAGCACCTCTGTGTGCTGGCACTGGGCCCGGCAACGCGAGCAGTGTGGTCAGAAAACCAACTACATGGCCGCCCCTCGGACCTTACAGTGTGGGGGAAGGGACAGCTGGTAAATGAGCAGCTTCCCAACAAGGGGCAGGCACCGTGCAGGCGGACAAGCGCAACTCCTCACTTTCTCTCCAATCCTGTTCTGCACCTTGCCTGCTCTCAGAAAACCACAACTTGATTGCTCCTGCTGCTCAGAACAAAATCCTCGATACAGTGTCGCGTGCTCAATCACAGGAGCCAACCCATCTGCATAGCCCGCTGGCTCCATCTTCAAACTATGTGCAAAATCGACCCCCCGAGTGGCAGTCATTCCGTCTAGGTTACAGAACGACCCTCGACCCGGCCTCCCACCTCTGCATTGGGAGAGCCCTTCATGTCTTCCATCTGAGCACGCCTCTCCCCCACTCACGGAGAACAAAACCCAGGCTCTTCGGCCGTCCCTCCCACTGCACACCCTCGCCCACTCCCGCCCCGGCTCTCTTCCTCACACTCAGAGGCACACACGGCACCCCTGGCCTCCATGCAACTCCGTCCCCATGACCCAGTCCCCATCTCCTGCACTTCCTCCCTTCAGGTCCTGTCAGCGAGGCCTGCTGCCATCTGCTCCTTAATATCGGCTCCCACCTGACACACTCCTCACTTCTTTTGTGCCCCCTCCTGCCTGCCCCCAGCCGGAGTATAAGCTCCCAGAAGTCAGAGATGCACACTGCTGGATCTGCAGACCCAGAACCGTGCCTGGCCTAAGGAGATACGCAGGGTTTCCTAGCAGAATGGATGAGGGTGGGACAGTGGAGGGGCACATGGGAGCACCTGTCACAGAGCCCCAGCTAAGGCTTCCCTGGGCAGGTGTCCTATACACGGAGCTGAGGGCCAGGGAGGCGAGGCAAAGCAGGCAGCTAGAGGGACGTGTGCCAACCGCTGCTTCTAGAAGGGGCAGGACTTACGCTGAGAAACACAGAGGTCGGGGCATCTGCAGCTCAAAGAGGAAGGAGGTTGAAAGGGTGGCTGGAGCCCACGGCACAAACCCAAACGCTGGGGCGGGAACCGCGGGGAAGCCGCCTTGGGCCAGGACTTGCTTTATGTTTTCAAAAGGTCACTCTGGTTGCTATGCAAAGAATGGGTCACAGGGGGCAAGAGCCCGAGCCAGGGACCGGCACAGAGGCTACAGCGACTGTCCTGGTGACTGACAGAGGGGTCATGGACAAATGCGGTAGCAGGAGAGACAGAGCGAGGAGGCCAAGGCAGAAGGCCGGGGCACAGGTTTTCTGAGCCACCCCGGAGCTCTCTTACCCAGATGGGCTGGGCGATGCCCTCCACAACCTTCCTGCAGAAGAAGCCCGGGTCAGCCTGGCGCTTCTCCTCCCCCCAGCGGATCATGTCCCTCCGATAGGCCTCCTTGTAAGTGCTGGCATCCAGGAGTCTCCGGAAGTCCAGGTCGTGCTCCTGCCCAAAGCACAGTAGGAAATCTTGCGGCACCAGGCTTTCCACCGAAAAGCCGGAAGAACCCACCCTGCCCTTGCCCGCCTCCCCCAAGGCCAATACCACAACAAGTGAGTGTCAAGTCAGATGAAGGTCTATAGGGGAGAGGGCCCCGGAAACAAGGAAACCCCAGCCCAGAGCAAACAGATGGAGGTAAGGACTTGGGATAATCCAGAAAGGGTTTCGTCTTGGAAATGTGCTGTGTGGTTTTTCTGTTTTGCAAGTTTAACCTTCCCAATTATTTCTGGCTTAAACTAATCCCGAAATTAGTCTGCATCCCCTGGGCACAGGCTTAGCCCTCAACAAAAGTGCAAAATCTGAACAAAGCTGCATGCCAGGGCCTCCCACCACCCCTCTGCATCATTTGCCCCCGGCCCCGAATCCCAGGGAAGTTGTGTGTTCCCCTCAACCCCTCTTTTAGATCCCCAGTTCCTGGCCCTGGGCTGGAACAGGATCACTCCATTTGGCTCCAGGCACTGCTGGCCTCCCCTACCCAGAGGACGGAGGCCGTCTCAGGCAGGGAGGGGCTGCTCTGATCTCCTGGGGACACTTCCAGGCCTGGCTGCCCTCCTGGGACACGGACAGGCAGGAGGCTCCCTCCAGGGGGCCCCAGGACGGGCAGGACTCTGAGAAACACCGCTGCCCTCCCTGCAGCACACCTCCTCCCTGCAGGACGTGAGTCCATCCCCACCACTGCCCTGTGCCCAGGGGGCTCAGCAGCCGGCAGTGCCGAAGCCGGGAGCCGGTTTCCCGCCAGGAGCCTCCCGGTCATCAGCGACAGTTCCCACAGAGACTTAGGAAATCGGTGCGCGAGCATCTCTTTTTGGTTTGGGGTTTTAAGTTTATTTATTTATTTTTATTCATTTATTTATTTTATATTTATTTGAAAGGCAGGGTGAGAGGGAGGGATCTTCCATCCACTGAGTGACTCCCCCTCTTTTTCAGTCTCTCCGCCTTTCAAATTCATTCATTTTATACATAAGAAGAAGAAATCTTTTTTTTTTTTTTTTTTAACAGGCAGAGTGGACAGTGAGAGAGAGAGACAGAGAGAAAGGTCTTCCTTTTGCCGTTGGTTCACCCTCCAATGGCCGCCGCGGTCGGCGCGCTGCGGCCGGCGCACCGCGCTCCTCCGATGGCAGGAGCCAGGAGCCAGGTGCTTTTCCTGGCCTCCCCATGGGGTGCAGGGCCCAAGCACCTGGGCCATCCTCCACTGCACTCCTGGGCCACAGCAGAGGGCTGGCCTGGAAGAGGGGCAACCGGGACAGAATCCGGCGCCCCGACCAGGACTAGAACCCGGTGTGCCGGCGCCGCAAGGCGGAGGATTAGCCTGTTGAGCCACGGCGCCGGCCAGAAGAAGAAATCTTTTAAAATAAAAACTCCTGTTAGTGTTGTAACACAGCAGGTCAAGCTTGCAATGCCAGTGTCCCAGGTCAGAGGACCACTAAGTCTGGCCTGCTCCACCTCCAATCTAGCTCCCTGCTGATGCGCCTGGGATAGCAGCAAGATGGTCCCAGTGTTCGGGCCCTGCACCCACGTGGGAGACCTGGATAGAGCTGCTGGCTCCTGGCTTTGTTCTGACCCAGCTCCAGCTATTTGGCCATTTGGGGAGTGATCATCTCTCTCTCTCTCTCTCTCTCTCTCTCTCTCCCTCTCTCTCTCTCTCCCTCTCTCTCTCATTTTGTGTGTGTGTGTGTTACCCTGCCTGTCAAACAAATAAATCTTAAAAAAAATTTTTTTCAAACTCCTGTTCCCTCATCCCCATATTTTGCCCAGCTCAGTGGGTCCAGAGCTGGGCCTAGTGTGGGAACCTTGTTAGCAGATTGGTGGTTTTGAAACTGCTCACTGGGGGCCTACAGAAGTTCCCAGGTGCCTCTACCATGCCTTCTCTTTCCCAATCCCCTCTAACCAGAGTCCTGCCTGGATCCAAGGATATTCTGCAGCCAATTTCAACTGGGAAAAGTTCCCGTTTAAAAATATTTTTTGAAAACTTGAATATTCAGGAGAAATTGATGTGATCCAAACGAAATATGAAGGACAGTCAATAATACTGTGCCTACATAAGCTTCTTAGCTTAGATAAATGTAAATGATTCGGTAAAATGTTACTACCAGAAACCTGGATGCAGAGTATACAAGAGTCCTCTGCACTATCTTTGCAATTTTTTCTATAAATCTAAAATTCTCCCCAAATAAAATTATTTTAAAAAATAACAGGAGGCTGGTGCTGTGGTGCAGTAGGTAAAGCCACCTTCTGCAGTGCTGGTGTCCCATATAGGCACTGGTTCAAGTCCCAGCTGCTCCACTTCCAATCCAGCTCTCTGCTATGGCCTGGGAAAGCAGTAGAAGATGGCCCAAGTCCTTGGGCCCCTATACCCACATGGGAGACCAGGAAGACACTCCTGGCTCCTAGCTTCGGATTGGCTCAGCTCCAGCCATTACTGCCAACTTGGGAGTAAACCAGAGAATGGAAGACCTCTGTCTCTCTCTCTCTCTCTCTCTCTCTCTCTCTCTCTCTCTGCCTCTCCTTCTCTCAGTGTAATTCTCACTTTCAAATAAGTAAATCTTAAAAAAAAAAAAAAAACATAAAATTCCAACATGGGCCTGATATGTAAATGTACCTAATAAATTCTAGCAATTATATACATTTTTAAAAAAAAATTTAAAACCAGGGGCTAGTGCTGTGGTGTAGCAGGTAAAGCCACCACCTGCAGTGCTAGCATCCCATATGGGTACCAGTTCAAGTCTCAGCTGCTCCACTTCTGGTCCAGCTCTCTGCTATGTCCTGGAAAAGCAGTACAAGATGGCCCAAGTCCTTGGGCCCCTGCACTCACATGGGAGACCTGGAAGAAGCTCCTGGCTCCTGGCTTAGAATCGGCCCAACTCCAGCTATTGCAGCCATTTGGGGAGTGAACCAGCAGCTGAAAGACCTCTCTCTCTCTGCTTCTGCCTCCCTATAACTCTGCCTTTCAAACAAATAAATAAATCTTTTTTAAAATAATAATTAAAACTATGAACTGCATTGCTCTTTGGTATCCCACAGGGATGGATACAAAGCCAGACCTGGGTCAGCTGACCAGCTCCCCATGAGCATAAGTCCCTGGCAGGGTGCACCCAGAGGTCAAAAGCAAAAACACAGGTGACAAAGCGGGGGGGGGAGGGGCACTCTTTACTATGTAAGAAACCAATCTCACGTCCTGAGAGTTCCTGTTTACTTTTAAAAACCCTGCTTTAATAAAGCTGTATTTTAAACCACATGGTTCAAAATCTGAAAGACATACAGCATTTACAGTGAAAAAGTCTCTCTCCTACCCGTGTCCTCTCCCTGGAGTCAACCCACGATGCAGCCCCTATGTGTTGGTCCCAGGTGGTAGCAGGTGCACATAAAAGCAGCCGCAGCAGTGCCTCACGTGACCCAGGCACCCCAGAGTATCTGCGGAGTAGCTGAGTGCATATTTGTACATCGCTAATAATTCCCACTCAACCCCAGGTTTCCTCTTCAGTTTTACACAAATGTAGCACTCTCTACACTCCCTTCTACTCCTGGTTCTTGGTTTTCTCTCAGGTAACAATGTATCTTGACAACCCCTGTGTCTAAATTTCTAAGGGCAGAATCCCAGGATTGGTCTCCAGCCAGCTGTGGGGCGGGTGTATGTGTGACGACAGTGCCCTGGTTTTTGAGTGAGGGGACACGTGCAGACCCTCACTAACCACACCGAATCACAGCTGTCACCTCCCACATCTCCAGGACACACACCCTTGCGCATTCTAGTGAGTGAGGCCGCTGGGAAAGAAGTTGAAGCTGCAAGTGTCCCCAAAGAGTCGCCCACAGAAAACCAAGAGCTGCGGCCGCTCCTGCCTGCAGGGTCACAGAGACCGCACCGAGGCCCCCAGCAGCAGCCACAGCTCCTACGCCCAGGCAAGGGCACCTCCCGCCCCAGACGCCACACGGCCACCAGCTACCTGAGCGTACTGCTCCTTGAGCGGCGCCGAGAGCCGGAGGACAGCACAGACGCCAGCGCCGAGCCTGCGGGACAGGGAGAGCAGAACCGAGTTCACCTAGAGCTTCCAGGAGCCTGGATAGTGGCGCCCACCTCTCCTACCAGTGACGTTGCAACTTTTGTGGGTCTCAACTTCTTCCATCCTATTTCCACAGCTATAAGTTAGGAGTGACAACTTCTGTTTGTCAGCTTCTGTTCTGTTGCTATTGCAAAATTCAAATAAATACAAAAGAGCGCTGAGGCTAACCAGTAAAATGCACAAAATGCCGACTTACAGTGTGGACATCCAGGCCTGGCCATGCTCTGGCTAGATGAGGTCAGCACAGGTAAAATGAGCTAATCTTGTCACTGCCGGGGCCTCTCTGTCTCTCCTGGCTCAGTCACCCAGCAATCGTACCCCACTGATTCCACATCCTTAGCCAGCGTGTCCTGGGGACTGTATCAGCCGTCTCCTGGGGACTGTATTAGCCGTGTACTGGGGACTGTATTTGGACCCAGGTGATTCAATGGGAATAAGACCCATGATTCTGGCTCTGGCCCTGGAATGCTCACAGAGTTAAACTCCAACATGTAGGCCGGCGCCATGGCTCAATAGGCTAATCTTCCACCAGCGGCGCCGGCACACTGGGTTCTAGCCCCGGTTGGGGCGCCAGATTCTGTCCCGGTTGCCCCTCTTCCAGGCCAGCGCTCTGCTGTGGCCCAGGAGAGCAGTGGAGGATGGCCCAAGTGCTTGGGCCCTGCACCCCATGGGAGACCAGGAGAAGCACCTGGCTCCTGGCTTCAGATCAGTGCAGCGCACCGGCCGTAGCGACCATTGGAGGGTGAACCAACGGCAAAAGGAAGACCTTTCTCTCTGTCTGTCTCTCTCCTCCCTCACTGTCCACTCTGCCTGTCAAAAAAAAAAAAAACCCAACTCCAACACGATGGGACAGCTATTCTTATTGTTCCATGTTTTGAGTAAGAAACTGAGGTTGAGCAAGAAGAACTGACTCGCCCAAAGCCACACTGTAGGCAATGAAGCCGGCACCGGTGAAATAAAAATAGCCAACATCTCACCCCTGCCTGTGGCAGGTGCCAACAATTGTCCTAAGCCTTTCTCACACGTTATCTCGCTTGCCCCAGACAACCGCCCTATTCTTAGCCCCCGTGAATGGGCACCGTGTGCAAGATCACACACGAAGCGGCAGCGAGCCAGGACCGTGGTCCCAGTGGTCTCCTTCTAGAGGCCATGCTCTCTGACCACTGTGTGACTCCTGTGTTTGGGAAAAGGACAAAAGCAACCTGGGAAACAGTGGTGACACTTGGTGGTCAAAGATTCAGGGGACACCGTCTGCTCTCGGCTCTGCCACGACTCTCGGTGCCCCCGAGCACTGGCCTCCAAGGGCAGCACCTCCTCACCCCACTCCTCTCCCTCCTCTATTCACCCAGCCCGTGCCCCAGCAAAATGCTCCACACAGAGTATCCTGCTCAAGGGCAAACCTGGGTAAAAGCCACCACAGTTGCCCCTCAGTATCTGAGGCCAAACTCTGAGGATGCTCGAGTCCCTTACGTAAGACAGCTTTAGGGCCAACATGGTGGCCACCAGGGGGCTAAGCCACCCTTTGTGATGCCAACAGCCCACATCAAGTGCCGGTTCAAGTCCCTGCTGCTCCACTTCCAATCAGCTTCTCCAGCTAATACACGTAGGAAGGCCAGCTTCCTAGAGAAAACAGCTCAAGTACTTAGGTCCCCGCTACCCACATGGGAGCAGATAGTTTCCAGACTCCTGGCTTCAGCCTGCCTCAACATTACCTGTTGCAGCCATCTGGGGAATGAACCAGCAGACTTCTCTCCCTGCCCTCCCTCCCCACCCCTCTGCCTTTCCAATAAATAAATCTTTAAAAAAAGATGGTTCATTTGCATTTAACTGTAGACATCCTCCCCTAGGCTCTAAATCATCTCTAAGATCCAGCATTGTGGCACAATGGGTTATGCAATCACCTGTGATACCAGCATCCGTTATGGGCAACGGTTCGAGTCCTGGCTGCTCCATTTCCAATCCAGCTCCCTGCTAATGCACCTGGGAAAACAGCAGAAGGCCCAGTGCTTCGGCTCCTGCCACCAATATGGGAGACCTTGGATGGAGTTCCAGGTCCCTGGCTTCAGCCTAGCCCAGTCCATAATGTTGCAGCCATTACAAGAGAGAACCAGCAGATGGAAGATCTCTCTCTCTCTCTCTGTAACTCTTTCAAATAAGTAAATAAATCTTTTTTTATAGTCCCATGATAGGCCGATGCCGTGGCTCAACAGGCTAATCCTCCGCCTTGCGGCGCCGGCACACCAGGTTCTAGTCCTGGTTGGGGCGCCGGATTCTGTCCCGATTGCCCCTCTTCCAGGCCAGCTCTTTGCTGTGGCCCGGGAGTGCAGTGGAGGATGGCCCAGGTGCTTGGGCCCTGCACCCCATGGGAGACCAGGAGAAGCACCTGGCACCTGGCTCCTGCCATCGGATGAGCGCGGTGCGCCGGCCGCAGTGTGCTGGCCGCGGCGGCCATTGGAGGGTGAACCAACGGCAAAGGAAGACCTTTCTCTCTGTCTCTCTCTCTCACTTTCCACTCTGCCTGTCAAAAATAAAAATAAAAAATAAATAAATAAATAAATAAAATAGTCCCATGATAATTGTTTTGACAGGCAGAGTTAGAGAGAGAGAGAGAGAGAGAGAGAGAGGACTTCCTTTCGTTAGTTCACCCCCCAAATGGCCACCACAGCCGGCGCACTGCACCGATCCTAAGCCAGGAGCCAGGCACTTCCTCCTGGTCTCCCATGCGAGTGCAGGGCCCAAGGACTTGAGCCATCCTCCACTTCCTTCCTGGGCCACAGCAGAGAGCTGGACTGGAAGAGGAGCGACCGGGACAGAACCAGCATCCCAACCGGGACTAGAGCCCAGTGTGCCAGCACCGCAGGTGGAGGATTAGCCTAGTGAGCTATAAATAAATCTTTTTAAAAAAATAAATTATCGGGCCGGCGCCGTGGCTCAACAGGCTAATCCTCCCCCTTGCGGCACCGGCACACCGGGTTCTAGTCCCGGTCGGGGCACCGGATTCTGTCCCGGTTGCCCCTCTTCCAGGCCAGCCCTCTGCTGTGGCCCGGGAGTGCAGTGGAGGATGGCCCAGGTGCTTGGGCCCTGCACCCCATGGGAAGACCAGGAAAAGCACCTGGCTCCTGGCTCCTGCCATCGGACGAGCGCAGTCCGCCGGCCGCAGCGCGCCGACCGCGGCGGCCATTGGAGGGTGAACCAACGGCAAAAGGAAGACCTTTCTCTCTGTCTCTCTCTCACTGTCCACTCTGCCTGTAAAAAAAAAAAAAAAAGAAAAAAAGAAAAAGAAAAAAAAATAAATTATCTCTAGATTACTTATAATACATAATACCACATAAAGGCTATGCAAATACTTGTTACACTGTATGGTATAGAGAATAATAAAAAAATTCCATACATGTACATAGCATTTAATTATTTTGAATGATTTATTTATTTATTTGAAAGTCAGAATTAGAGAGAGGGAGAGACAGACACAGATCTCCCATCCACTAGTTCACTCCCCAGATGGCTGCAACAGCCAGGGCTGGGGCAGCCCCAAACCAGGAGCTGAGAGCTTCTTCCAGGTCTCCCATGTGGGTGACAGAGGTCTGAACACTTGGGCCATTTTGGGCTGCTTTTCCCAGGCCATTAGCAGGTAGCTGGATTGGAAGTGGAGCAGCCGGGACACAAACAAGCACCCGTATGGGATGCTGGCATTCCAGGCAGCAACTTTACCCATTATGCCACAACACCAGCCCTGTAATGATTTTTGATTTGCAATTGGTGGAATGTGTGGTTGTGGAATCGGTGGGTCAGCTGTTATTATTTGGGGAGTCAGTGAGGTAAAGCAGAAAGAACCAGTCCTTGTAGTCAGAGCTGAATTGAATCCTAGATTTGCTACTCACTTTGTAACCGTGGCATGTTTTCATTTGTTGGTTTTGTTTTTGTTTTGTTATAAAGATTGATTTATTTATTTATTTCATTTGAAAAGCAGAGTTACAGAGAGAGGGGGAGAGACAGACAGAGACAGAGACAGAGAAAGATCTTTCATCCGCTGGTTCACTCCCCAAATGGCCACAACAGCTGGGGCTGGGCCAGGCTGAAGCCAGGAGTCAGATGCTTCATCCAGGTCTCCCACATGGGTGGAAGGGTCCCAGGACCTGGGCCATCCTCCACTGCTTTCCCAGGCTCATCAGCAGGGAGCTGGATCGTTAGTGGAGCAGATAGGACTCCAACTGGTGCCCATATTGCAGGCAGCAGCTTAACTCACTGCACTACTGCGCCAGTCTCCATTTGTTGTTTACCATGTCAGAGGCTGGCTTTCTTCATCTGTGAAGTGGAATTGTTAACAATACCACACTGCACCTAACAAAGAGGTAACATAATATATGCACAGAGGGGCTGGCGCTGTGGCGTAGCAGGTAAAGCCGCTGTCTACAGTGCCAGCATCCCATATGGGCACCAGTTCGAGTCCCAGCTGCTTCACTTCCGATCCAGCTCTCTGCTGTGGACTGGGAAAGCAGTATAGGATGGCCCAAGTCCTTGGGCCCCTGCACCCACGTGGGAGACCCAGAAGAAGCTCCTGGCTCCTGGCTTCAGATCGGCGCAGCTCCAGCTGTTGAAGCCAACTGGGGAGTGAACCATTGGATAGAAGACCTCTCTCTCTCTCTGCCTCTCCTTCTCTCTGTGTAACTCTTTCAAATAAATAAACATTTAAATATATATATATTTATATATACACACAACACCTGGCACGTAATAAAGGCTCAATACACCCCAACTGTTAGGCGTCGGGCTGGACAAGGATCCTGCCCTGGGAATCAGACACACTTGGGAAGGGGTTGCAGGTGAATCCCCTACCTCAGCCTCAGTTTCCCCATCTGTGACAGTTATCCTGCAACAGTGCAGTGAGAATCAGGAACCCTACAGCGCATAGACAACGCCTTGCCAGTATCTGTCATTCGGGCTTCTTAAGGCAATTTCGAAATCTACAGCTTAAGGGTTTTGGAAAGGTGGTCGCCTGCTTTTGGGGACGGGTGTGTAGACCACTGGCTGTCACAAAGGCAATCTTCCCCACTCCCCCTTTCCCCAGTGATCTTCCTGCCCTGACCCTCGGGACCCCACCACCACCTCACTTCCAAACACACCCCCTCGTGTCACGTGATGTAGAGGGCTTCCCTTCCTCCTCCTCCTCCTCCTCCTCCCCCAACCCACAGACACCTGCTCTGCAGAGCCTCGGTCACGAAGTCCTTCCCGGATTTCCTCTTCCCGCTGAACAGCAGCACCAGCCGAGGGGCGCCTCCCAGCGGGGCCATGGGGCCGCCACTCTGGGATCCCTAAAGCCTACAGCTCCCCTACCTCCTAGGTCGCCCCCCCCCGCCCCGGTGCGCGAAATGGACGCGACCACCAGGTTGAAGCGGCAGCCGAAGGGATTCCGTCCGCTCTCCTTCTTCATGGCTATGGAGAGGGCGGCAAGCCTGCAACTGTGCTTCTATGGGTTTCACTCACGTCTAAACAAAGATGGAGGGAAAGGACGAGAGAGACCAGGAGACAAAGGTTCATTCCCACTACCGCCTTGCCCGGTAGAGCAGCTCCCCTGCCCGGACTCACGTGGAAGAGTCCAGCTCCGCCCAACGCCGTGCGTCACGGCCCCGCCCACCTCGCCCACTCCCGGGCGGATCGGACGCGACTACTTTCCTCCGAGAGGGGTTACACGTTAATATTTCCTGGGATGAACCTCACATTCCCTTACATACGGCCCTAAAAACATTATGGAAAAAATGACAGAGAGTAAAAAGTCGAAGACGTTTTTCAAACTGCCTTCGTGTTTGTATATCGTAATGCATGTGCCAAGGCAAATCCTCATTTTCCCCGCAGTGAAAATGGGTTGCTCCGGAGAGGTAGCGAGACGGTGACACCACAGGGCTAGGTCTGGTGACGTCATGCCGGGGGGTGGGGTTCGTGGGACACACGCGGTTTCATTGTTAAACAGGTTTTGTGACCGGAGGCGCTGCTGCAGTTTGGCGCTTTCAGCCCAGCGAGAAGCCCTTCTTCCGTCCAGGGGTTTTCGGAAGCCAGAGAGGGAGTGACAGCGATAGTGTAGGCTCTTGGAAGCCCCCGTGGACGAGATAACTTGAGTTTTCCCCGGAGCCCAGCCAGGAGCTGGGGAGGCAGAATGAGGGGTGGGGATCCGTCCCTTCCCTGAGTCCCCAGTTCTGCCTCTGCTCCAGTTGAGCAAACGGAGCTGTGCTCAGTTTAGCTGTGACTCGAGGGCCTGGCCTCCTCACTGCCCCCACCGTACCGGCTAGAAAGTCCTGTAAGGAGACGTGAGGCGTGGAGGCCTCTGTGGGGAGAAGGCAGTCATTTCGTGATAGCACAGAGAGTGGCAGGAGGCCTTTCGAGGATTGCAAGCGACTCAGAAAGCACAGCCCTCTTCAGAGCACTCAGAAGCCAGAGGGCAGAGAGCCTTTGTCCCGGCCCTGATGTTTCTCAAGGCCGTGGCCATGAGCAGGCCACTCTGAGTTCACCCTGATAATGGCCCATCTTGCAGGGTTGCGTAGGAAAAGAGGGAAATATGTGATGACATACCCTTAGAGGCCTTGCAAGTCCTGCAGTGTCATCCAGTCCTAACAGGCTGCAGTGGACTTGACACTTTGTGGTTTCACAGGTGGTACTGCCACGGGGGTTTTGTCTTCCACACCTGTTTGGGATGCCACTGAAAGGCGAGCCCTCAGCTCTGCCCGCAGAGGCTGAAAGGAAAGGGTTTGCTCCACTCTCGCCTTCATGCTGACTTGAGTCAGAACTTGCTCCCAGGGTCTCTTCCCTGTGGGGTCCAGACCCCCAACCCTGGAAGCAAGCCTCCTGGAAGTCCAGGCAGTGATCTGAAAGCTAGCCTCTGCTCGGATACTTCCTCCCTGCCGCCGGCCTCAGCTCAGCCCCATTGGCCCCACTGCCCTGTACAACAGGGGCTTTTGGCCCCTCCTCGCTCCGGGCCTCATGGCCAAGCACAGACATGGAGTCTGCCCCCTCCCTCCGTTCTTCCTGCCTCTTGGGAGCTCTGGCTCCTGGAAGACTCCCAGGCTGGACCACCTCCTTCCCCTCTGCTGCACTCCCAATCCTGGTGGCTCATTCTGCTTGACTGAGACTTAGCCCCTGACCCCCAGTCCCCCTTCGCGCTTAGTTGCTGTCATCGTTCTCATTGACTTCACTATGTTGGGGGTCAGGCCATCGCCTCCCTGCTGCCCGATTCCTTGGCCTGCACTGTTCGCAGCCTTTCCCTCCTCTCCTCGTGCATCTCCCATGGACACACCCTGGGCCTTGTCATCCCCAGAAGCTGCTCAACCTACAAATTCATGTACTCACCTCCCAACCCTTCCTGGCCGCTTGCTCAAATACTCGCCTAAACAGTTCTTCCCTCCCAAGTCCACCACCAACCCCTGAAACTCGTTGTTAGTATGTGACTCCCACTCTGCCATCCACAACCAAGGGGAGCATGAAACGGCACTGTGCGGAAAGCAGGGCAGCTGCTGAGGACTGTGCCCCTGTGAGGTGCTCTCAGAAGGCTGGAGGCTGATTGATGGCAAGGCAGGAAAGCTGGGGCAGGGTGGGTGGGCATAGGACAGGGCCAGAGAGACAAACCGGGGCAGTAGTGGCCTGAGGCCTTGGGGACTCAGCCTGGGGGCCCAGGGCATCTGACCCCGCTGCCTCATGGTGATTCAGAAAGATGATATAGAAGGAAACTGGGGCTGGCCCAGGACAACAGAGAGGGCCCCAGAACTCAGGAGCACAGTCCCTGACCATGGAAGGGGCCGGCCACTCGAAGAGAGTTTCCAGGCCTCTTCAAAGGAAGCTTGTTCACGATATGAACGCACTCAGAGACAGCTTGCACCTGCAGGGGCCCCAGCTCTTCCAGCTCTGCAGAGCCCAGAAGACAGGACAGCTGGGCTTTGCCAGTGCCCCTCAGCCCTGCCCAGGGCGTGAAGCCCCGAGCAGCAGGGAGCCAAAGTCATCCCCCCACCCCAGGCAAGCCTGGCCCACAGCAGCTCCTGATGGCATCCATCGAGGCACAGGGCCACCACCACCTGCAATTGCTTCAGCTCCACGCTGCTAATTGCATGCTCTTCCCATAGCAGCCGTCCAGCTGACCTGCTTGCACGCGTGAATGGGATTTGCCACTCAGTCCCCTTGTGTGGGACCACCATTGCTGCAGGGGCAATGAGCCCAGCTGATGAGAGGTGGAAGGAAGGAAAGTGACAGAGCAAGAGAAGAAGCAAGAGAAGAAGGGGAGGCTGAGTCTTTGGGGACCTGCATTCTACGTGTATTTAAATTTCTAAAATGGATCAGATTTAGATTTCTAAAATGGATCTATTGCTATAAACATGATGGTGAGCAAAACAGAACCTGCTCTCAAAGGGCACACGTGCTCATGGGAGACAGAGAAGTACAAGGCCACTGAGAAGTGGAAGCTGGAGGCCAGCGTGTGGCACAGCAGTTAAGATGCTGCTTGGGGCCGGTGCTGTGGCTCAACAGGCTAATCCTCCACCTTTCGGTGCCGGCACACTGGGTTCTAGTCCCAGTCGGGGCACCGGATTCTGTCCCGGTTGCCCCTCTTCCAGGCCAGCTCTCTGCTGTGGCCCGGGAGTGCAGTGGAGGATGGCCCAAGTGCTTGGGCCCTGCACCCCAAGGGAGACCAGGAGATGCACCTGGCTCCTGGCTTCGGATCAGCGCGGTGCGCCGGCCGCAGCACACCGGCCACGGCGGCCATTGGAGGGTGAACCAACGGCAAAGGAAGACCTTTCTCTCTGTCTCTCTCTCTCTCACTGTCCACTCTGCCTGTCAAAAAAAAGAAAAAAAAAAAAGATGCTGCTTGGGACAGCTGCATTCCATTTTCATGGAGTATCTGGTTTCGAGTCCCAGCCCCTGCACTCCAACCCAGCTTCCTGCTAATTACACACCCAGGGAGACCCCTGGCTCAAGTACTTGGATTCCTGCCACCCACATGGGAGACCCAGATTGAGTTCTGGGCCCCTGGCTTAGCCTTGGCTGTTGCAGCCATTTGAGTGAACCAGCAGATGGAAGATGTGTGTGTGTATGTATGTGTGTGTGTGTCCCTCTCTCTCTGTAACTCTGCCTTTCAAAAAAAAAAAAGTAGGAGCTCTAAGTTGGGGCGCAGGATATGCCAGGGCTCTGGAGCCAGGAGCTGCCTCCTGGACAGGCGGCAGCCCGCCCCTGCCCTCCCCCCACCCCACAGGCAGTGGCAGCTACTCCCCTGAGTTCCTCCCCCAGTGCTGTACTGAACCCCTCACAGGGAAGGGACGGCAAATGATGCCAGCCCAGACAGAGCCAGGCACCAGGGGAGTTCTCCATAAACGGCCAATGAATAAACGAATGAACAAATGAATGGGGGCTCTTCAGAGGGAAACTGGAAGGCCGGGACTTCATCCCTGGGGCTGGGGGGCGCTCTGTGGGTGTCCTCAAGGCAGAGACCTCAAAACCCCAAGTCTGGTTGCTCAAAGTTCAGGGCAACGCCTGTGCTCCTGCTGCTGCCCCCCTGTGGCCACTGACACCTCTGCAGGACGAGCAGAGGGAAGCCACCAACTAGGACCCGGGCTCCTGTCCACCTCCCTTCAGAGCTGGGGGAGGGGCAGGGAGAGCAGGAGGCAAGAACAGGGGAACTGTCAGCCAGGGCCGGCGGCCCTCTGTCGCTAGCAAGCTTCGTGAGCTTGGACAAGTCACTTGCTCTCCCAGCCTCAGATTCTGCCTCTGAACAAGAAGAACTAAGGATTAAGAGGGCCCCTCCCCAGCGTCCTGGCCCACCACTTGTGACGCTGGCATCCTATATCGGAGTGTCACTTCCAGTCCCAGCTGCTCCACTTCAGAGCCAGCTCCCTGCTAATGCACCTGGGAAGGCAGCAAAGGATGGCCCAAGCACTCGGGCCCCTGCACTCACGTGGGAGACCTAGATGGAGTTCCTGGCTCCTGGCTTCAGCTTGGCCTACCTCTGGCTGTTGCTGGCATTTGGGGAGCAAACCGGCAGATGGACGATCTCTCTCTCTCTCTCCGGTCCTTGACACCGTCACACTTTCTTTCAACTAGATAGTAAATCTTTAAAAGAAGGCCTCTCCAAGCTGGTCTTATCCTAGTGAGGTAGCTGCTGGTGGCCATAGGGAAAATGCCTGCGGGCCTGGCACCCAGGGAGCTGCAGGGGGCAAATGGAGCCCAGGGACCCAGGAAGAGGAATCAGAGAGGACACAACAAGAGTTCAAGGTCAGTGCGAGTGGGAGAACAAGGGCAGGGGCACAGCCATTTCAAATGCCCATCGTGTCCTGACAGCTGCCCACACCAGATTTCTCCCACTGTCCCTGTGCAGGTGCAATGGGCCACAGGTAAGTCACCTCATCTCTCGTCTCAACCTCTGCGTCTCTTAGCCTTCTTACCTTCTTCAGAGTCTCCTTCTCAGTAGACAGGTCCCTGCATAGGTGAGAGGGTGGCTGCTTCTTTGCAAGCCCAGTCACATGCCAGTCCATCCCTACAGAGCTGCCCTCCAAGTGGGCCAATGGCCCCGTCCCAGGTGAGCGGTGACCTGTTAGACCCTTATGCCACTGACCCTTACACAATGTGTGGCTTCAGGCATCAGCCTGCCCTGCCCTAGCCCAGGGACCTGTGCCTCTGACTTTGAGCAAGGTCTCAGTGGGTGAGTCACTGGCCTCAGCTGCAAACCCCCCACAGGCTCAGTGCAGACAGGCGCCCTGAGCTGGTGAGGACCTCTGCAAAGAGGCCCCGCCCTGAAGGGGTCCCCACCAGCAGGCAGGGGCACGCCATCCAGTGGAGTAAGCAGTGGTCTGAGGCTCCACTGGCCTTGTTCCTGGGTGCAGAGCCCGCCCAGAACTGCCCGAGTCCAGCTGGGGCCTTTCCTCCTGTTTTCCCAGCATGGCAAGAGGGGACAGTCATGTGTTTTCAATGAGGCTGGGAGGCTGAGTGTGTCCTTGACCCCTCCTGCCCCTGCCCCTGTCCCTCCAGGCCAGCGCCGCCTCCCTCCTGGGCAGCCGGCTGACTCCGGGCCCCCTCCTCGAGTCTCACGCCCCTCCTCCAGCCTTCTGGCTGCCAGCACGCCACGTCTCTGAGTAGCTGTCTTCATTCAGGTGCCCAGCCCCTCGCTGCCTTCAACGACACTGACCCTGGTGGTCCAGAGTTAGATTCTCCCAGACATGCAGATGGCCCTGGGGGAATCCACACCTGCGTGGAGCCTGAGCCAGGGACCCACAGCCTCACCTCCACCCGGGCTGCACCTGCCTCACAGAAATCTTTCTAGATTCAACTCTGAGGCCCCCACCCTTCCTCTTCGCCCAGTTGGCCCACTCCTCCCAGCAGCATTAGGGTGCTTTATTCTAAACTTACCCCGGGAGTCTCAATAGCCTGAGCACCAAACACGGTGCTGACTCCAGGGGCCATGGGCACCTCCCACCTGCTCTGGTAACACCCTCTTCTCCCGTGTCAGCAGCTCCCAATTTCCCTCATAGTGGCTAAGTAAAATTAAAATGGCTGCTATTTAAAAAGATTTATTTATTTAATAGGCAGAGTTACAGAAAGAGAAAGCAAGAGATCTTTCAATGGGGGCAATGGTCAGGGCTGAGACAGACCAAAGGCCAGAGCCTGGAACTCCATCCGGGTCTCCTAAGTGGGTGGCAGGTGCCCAAGAGTACTTGGGCCATCTTCCACTGCTTTCCCAGGTGCCTTAGCAGGCAGCTGGATGGGAAGTGGAGCCGCTGGGACTCGAACCAGTGCTCATTTGGGATGCTGGTGTCACAAGTGGCGGCTTTATCCACTGTGCCACAGCACCAGCCTCAGTAATTTTTTTTTTTTAAATGAAGGATACAGAAGGATGCGCATGGGTCATTTGCAGACACTGCCATTTTCCAGAAGGGGCTTGCACTTGTGCAGACGGGAAGGCTGACTGAGCTAGGCAAGCAGAGCATTTCCTTGCCCTTGCATAACTCATTTACCCCTCACCACAACTGATAGGGGTCCTGGAGTCTCCACTTCACCAATGAGAAAGCTGAGCCCAAGGCCAAGTGTGAAGGGCCTCCTGAAGCACACGCAGCTGACTGGGGAAGCAGGGACAGGGGAACCTGTGGTCCCAAGTTCAGGACCACAGCCCCAGAGTCCCCACCGGACCCCTGCTGTGAGCATGGAGCCATGGACCAGGAATATCTGTGGCCCGGAGCGAGGCCTGATGAGGTGGTGTTCCTGCACCAGGTGGCCCTGGAGGTTCCCATGGCAACAGCCAAGCAGCCCAGTGTGAGTCCTCAGGCCCAGTAGAGGCAGCTGGGAGCAGCTCTCCAAAGAAGCACATGTCTCTGCCCCTCCCAGAACTAATGGGGCAGCCAGGCCTGAAGGTGACCCCCCACCCTGCCCCCTTCACCCAGCCCCGGAGGACCTGGGCTGGTAGGAGAGACAAGGCTGGAGTGTGGAAGGTCCATGAAGGGCACCTCAACTCCAGGGAACCCCAAGGCATCCCAGAGCTGAGCTCTTAGGGAGCAGGTCCCCTCCAGAGGGAGCTCCTAGGGGGAAGAGCAGAAAGCTAAGTGCTGGGGCCAGCGCTGTGGCACAGCCGGCTAAGCCACCACTCAAAACTCCAGCATCCCGTATCCGACTAACAGTTCAAATCCCAGCTGCTCCGCTTCCGATCCAGCTCCCTGCTGATGCTCCTGGGAAAGCAGTGGAGGATGGCCCAAGTGCTAGGGCCCCTGCCACCCACATGGGAGACATGGATGGAGCTCCAGGCTCCTGGCTTTGGCCTGGCCCAGCCCCAGCTGTTACAGCCATTTGGGGAGTGAACCAGCAGATCAAAGATCTCTCTGTCACTCTCCCTTTCAAATAAATAAATCAATCTTTTTTTTTTTTTTAATTTTAGTGCTTAAACCCTAGGAAGCTGACAAGGGATGATGTGTGGCAGAGTCCTGTGGATCTCCCCACAGCTCAGCCAACCCCTGCCCAGCCAAGGAGCCGTCCCCAAGCACTGTGGGAAGGGGGCAGTGCTGTCCCCTGCTCCCTGATTCCTGGCTCCCCAAGGTCAGGAGAGCACCCCAAAGTCACCAAAGGTGCACAGGTTGGGGAGGGCATGGGTGTGATGGAGCAGGAACTTCTAGATCTATGATGGGTGCAAGGATTGCCTTCCAGGGTACCCAAAGAGAGGGTGACTGGAGTGGCCAAGGTTACTGGACACCCAACACCCCTCAGGTTCATGGCTCCCCCTGACCCAGCAGTCCCAGAAGACTGCGGCTCAGCACACCCACTGTAGAGAACAGGATGTGGCCTAGGGGAGCCTCTTGGTCTCCCTGAGAGCTCATTATGCAAATGAAGGAAATGGGTCCTGGAAGTGAAACTGAGGCCCCAAGAGACCAGAGAGCCCCCACCAGGACACTGAAGCCCACCTGCCCTCAGGTGGCCAGGGTTACCAGCAAGTACTTTAAGCAACTGCAGAAAGTGCACAATGTGAACAGAGCAAAACTAGACTTCTTTTTTTTTTTTTTAAGATTTATTTATTTACCTGAAAGGCAGAGTTACAGAGAGGCAGATGCAGAGAGAAAGAGAGAGAGAGAGGTCTTCCACTCACTGACTCACACCCCAAATGCCCACAACCACAGGTGGAAGCCCGGAGCCTGAATTCTGATTGGGTCTCTCAGCAGAAGGGACCCAAGGACACCCGCTGCCTCCCAGGAAGCGGGATCAGATGTGGAGCAGCCGGGACTTGAACCAGACTCCCAAGTAGAGGCTCAGCCACTGACCAAACACCAGCCCCATAAGCTTCTCAGGCTCTGTATTCTGGTACCTGCCAGGCTGTGTGAGCGGTCCTGTTCCACACCAGCCCGCCTGCCCTGCCTGTGAATTCATGAGCTACTACACGCACGGCCCTGCACAGCATAATGTAAGCACTGCTCGGCAGTACAGAGCCCACTCCAACCCCCTTCTGCAGCCTGCAGCCCACAGCCCCTCCCTCCTCGGCCTTGGCCTGACCCTAAGCCATGTGCTCCAGGCTTCCTGGCCTAGATGCTCATCCACGTGGCTGGTTCCTGGTGCTCGGTATGAACCCTCATTCACTTCTCTCTCCTAAATAAAGCTCTCATCCTCTTATGCACCTTTCTTACTAAAAGCTTAAAACGTACCATGCTGCCTCGTTTATCTGTGCCAGTATTTAGAATTCTTCTCTAAATATTAGGTAAGAACCCTATCGGGCTTATTAATATTGGGGATTTAGTAATAAGCCCGTGGTGAAACCGTAAGGCACCCCAAATTCCAGTAGCGTATGTGGCACCCTGGATAGCATTTCTAGGGAACTTTAAGGGGCCACATTTCAGGGTAAATTTTAGGGGGTCTTCTCCTATTTCACTCCCATAAAAAATTACTTCATTTTGAAAGGCAGAGTTAGAGAGAGAGAGAGAATCTTCCATCTGCTGGTTCACTCCCCAAATGGCCACTGCAATGGCCAGGGCTGGGCCAGGCTGAAGGCAGGAGCCAGGGACTGCAGAGAGGTCTGTCATGTGGGAAGCCAGAGCCCAAGCACTGGGGCCACCCTCTGCTGTTTTCTCAAGCAGGGAACTGAATGGGAAGCCGAGCAGTGGGGACTCCACCCGGCCCTCATGGGATGCCAGCATCACCGGCAGTGGCTGACCCACTGCACCGCAGGGCCGGCCCCGCCCTGCTCCCATGTTTCTGTCCCTTGCACCTGCTGGGGCAGTTCCCGGGTAGTCGAGAAGCACACTGGGCTGCCACGTGGGCCAAGGTGAGCTCTCCAGGAAGACATCTACAAAGGAGCCCAGGGGCGGCTGAGTCTTCCTGGGGGAGGGAGCCAGAGAGGCTGCGAGGCAATGTGGAGCCAGAGTGCCACCTAGTGGCTCCCTCATCTCCTGCGCCCACTCCGCAGCGGCTGCAGGAGCTTCTCTGCTCAAGACAGGACAGGCATCTTGCCTCCAGGGCTTCCTTTAGTCTCCCCAGTCCTTCAGTCCCACTTTGTGAGGACAAGAAGCCCAAGGTTCCCGGGGATTAACCGCTCAGTATCACTTGGCCTGGATTTGAGTGCAAGGCTCAGGCACCGAAACCAGCTGGGGTGCAGTCCAGGTGGCTGCAGGCACGCGGGGAGGCCCCAGCCCAGGAGAACAAGTGAGGGGGACGGGGCTCGTGGGATAAGGTAGCAAAGGCCGGTGCCTGGGGTGGCACCCGTCCACTCGAGTGGCCAGTGAGGGGCGCTGTCCCCCACCCCGTGTCCCTGAGCCTGGGGGCCACGCCGGGGACGGAGCCCCACCCAGCGTCCCAGCTCACACAACACTTTATTAGGATCTGCATTTACAGTTCACGAGGGAGGTGAGGCCACGTGAGAAGCAGAGGTCAAGAGGGGACTTCACCCACTGGGGACAGCTGCTTCCAAATTTAGCAAAACGCCAGGGAAAGTCCTGGTGCTGGGCCTCCAGCCAGCAACTTGAGTCAAGTCCCAGGAGGTGCCGGGTTGGTGCACGGAGCCCACTCCGGGGGCACACACACAACAGGACAAAAGCTCTTTGGCTTCTGAATCAGGATGACACCCCTCCCCCTCAAAAAGCTCCTGGCCCACCCCCATTCACATTGGCATGACACTCAGGCTGCCAGGGGCCCTGCTCATTTGCATACATTTGCATAGACAGCAAGGCAGGTGCGGCTAAGGCCTTCGCTATGGCATCAGTGCAGGGCTGGGATACCTTGCTCTCCTCCGTGAAGGACATCCAAGGCCAGCAAATGAGCCAGGAGAGATGCCAGTGGCCTGGTCTCGGCTCAGCCCCTGGGGGTTAGATGATGTCCTGGGATCTTGGGCGGGGCCTCAGCCCCGGTGATGGGGGTGGTGGGGGTGGCTGTGCACCTCCTTGGGCCCTGCCTCTCTGGGGCTCCGCCCATGCTTGTCCTTCTTCCGGGACCTGTGGGGAGAGAGATGGGGAGGGGTCCTTTAGGGGGCAGCGCTGCCCCCAGCCCATAAAGGGACTCTTCAGGAGTACCGTAGGGGTAAGCAGAGGCAGCTTCCTGCCCACAAGGGGGAAGCCAGCTGGGGACAAAAGCAGAGAAGTCCCCAAACGAAAGACCCCTGCCCAGGGCTGTTTTCCCCTCCCGCTGCCTCCCCTCTGTCCCACCAGACCCAACCCCCACCCCATGCCCACCTCTTCTTGAGTGCTTTATCCCCAAAGAAGTGGCTGAAGACGAAGTCCTCAAAGTCGTCCACCTCATCATCATCACCTGTCTGTCCCACAGCCACCTCCTCCAGGCTGTCCTCCAAGGCATCCACAAAATCCCGGAAGCGGAGGCGGTCGTGATGGAAGACACCATCCTCACCAAAGTAAGCAGGTGACAGGGGTAGCTCCTGGGCCAGCTGCCCCGCCCAGGGCAGCCGCGCCAGGTATGATCTCAGCAGAGAGGCCAGCTCCTGTTGCCGCACGGGGGCCAGCTCCGCGCCGAAGAAGCTCAGGCCCTCCTGCCGCGCGCACTCAGCCACACCTGAGCAGCCCTGGGGTGCCCGGAACCTGCGCTTCGACAGCTGCTCCCAGGGTGGCGGGGGGCCGGGACTGTCTTTAGCCCCTTCCCTCCACCCAGGATGCTTCTGCCTTTCCTCCGGGCCAGGGCCCCCCCCCTTCCTTGGAAGGCCCTTGCGGTCCTGGCGCTTGCCATCCTTCTTGCTCCCCCTGTCCTCCACTCGCGGTGGGCCGTCCCCCGGCCTCCCAGCCGGCTCCCTGTCCTCGTCCCCCTCCCAGCTCTTCCTCCCTGCCCGGGCAGAGTCCTCCTTCCTCTGCCTCCAGTGCTCAGCCTTGCGGTCCCTCTGCCCATCCCGCCACTTTTCCTTTCCATTCCATTCCCTGGAATTCTGGGAGTGGGGCTTCTGATGCCAGGTCTCTGAGGCATTGGCAGGGACCCCAGGGTCCTGGCCCCAGGTCTCCAGGCCCTGCAGCTGCTGGGCCAATCTCTGGCCCAGCTCAGCCAAGCCAGCATGAGCCGGGCCTCTTCTGCCCACATCCCGCAGGCTCCTCTGCAGGTCCTGCTGTACGGACCCCAGCACCTGCCGCTGCCTCTCCAGCTCCTGCCGCAGCGCCTGGGCCTCAGCCTCCAGCCTCTTCTGCTCCAGAAAGCCAGGATCTGGCTCCTGTGCGCCGGGGCCCTGCTCCTTGCTGGCCTTCCCATGCTGTGGGCCTCTGCCCCAGCTGAGGCATACGCCATCTGTGCCTCGGATGCAGCCAGCTTCCAGGCCCTGAAGCCGGGCCCGCAGCTGCTGCAGCTCTGACTCCAGGGCCCGCTGGGAGGCCTCACCCTGCAGCAGGGCCCCCCGCAGCCGGGCGTTCTCCTCCTCTAGCCCCTTGGGCTGGTGCATCAGACTCTGCAGCTCTTCCTTCTGGGCCTGAAACGAAGGAAACCTCATGGAGTCCCTTCAGGTCGTCCCCTGTTGCATCCATGACAGCGGGCAGGTGGCCTGAGCCCCTTCCGTGGCCTGGGACAGCTGCAGGTCTGATTCTCATGCTCCTCCCCATCGCCATCCCGAACCAGAACATGGGATCCCTGAATCCCATGCTGTGCCTGAGCATCTCCATCATCAGCACACACCTCTCAGATCCACCTAAGGAGAGCTAACACGTGGAGCTCGTGGCCCTATTCCCCACGCCCATACCCAGAAAGACACTGCTGACTACAGTGCTCGGCCTGAGCTTGGCATGAGCCTGGCATGATATTCAAATCCTCCCCCAGGCAATGCTCGGGCAGACTCCACCTGGCAGAGGCGCCATGCCACGTAAGACAGGCCTCAGCACGAGGGCTGCTCAGAGAGAACTAGGAAGGTGCCCCAGTGCTGGTGGGAATGGAGAGGCCAAGGTGGGCTGGGGAACAGGGGCCACTTCCTGCTCAGCAGGCAACTAGGACAGATGCTTGATTCAGGGGGCCAGCCCCACCCCAATCCCCACCTGTGCCCACCTGCAGCTGGGCCTGCAGCAGCCGGATATCCTGGTTCTCCTTGGCCAACTTGTCCAGCAGAAGGCCCATATTCTGCAGGCTGGGGGCGCCATCGAGGGGCGTCGGGGCCAGCAGCCGTTCCCTTAGCCCATCCTGAGAGCAGACGAGCAACTTAGTGCACCTGTCCTATGGCCAGGGCAGCCCCAGCTTCTTGCCCACCAGGCCCCACATACCTGCTCGCCCCCCGCAGCATCCGGCAGGCCAGGGTCTGAGCCAGGATCCGGAAAGACCTGCAGCTCTACTTCCTCCACGGGCCCTGTGGGAGAGAAGTCCAGAAACTAGCCTCGCCGGAGCCCACTCCTTCCCCCACCTCCCACCCCTCCACACACAACCCCCTCCTGGCCTGGCCCCTCCCTACGCCCTGTCCCCCTGCTCCTGACCCAGGGACACCCACACGTGCCACAGACAAGCACCAGCAGGGCCGTGCCCGCTCACCGCTCTCGGACTCCGAGAGGCCACCTGGGGATGGAGACACGGGCGCCTGGTGAGGCCCTCAAGGGAGGATGAGAGGTGAGGCCCTGGCCCCAGGAAGGCACCACTCACCAGAGAAGAGGAGGAGCCCCAGGCCCAGCAGGACCAGGGCCCCGAGGAGGCACATGTTGAGTGAGATGCCCAGCTCCCCGGCCGCACCCTGGGCCCTGGCTCGGTCCTCCGCATCCAGGGGCGCCACGGGCCGAGGCGGACTGGGCTCCCGGCCCCGCCGTCTCCGCAGGCCCTCCACATCCACGTCAGTGTCCTCGCTGCTGGAGCTGCGACCCTCTTCCCTGACCCAAGCTGGGAGGAGGGATGGGGGCAGGCGTGAGGCAGCTGGAAGGGCGGGGACACAGGGGAGGAGGGGGCCCCGACCCTGACCACAGGAAGGGCGTGTGGAGAGCCTGCCCACCTGCCTGGCGCTGAGGGCTGTGCCTGCCCAGTCTGTAGGCAGGGGACCAGTCCTTTCCCCCTGCAAGCCACCAGCGCCACCTCCACCCTCCGTGCACCATGCTTCCTCGAGCAGGTGCCTCCTCAAGCTCCTGCCACTGTCAAAGCTCCCCCGCCCCCCGCCCCCACCCTCTGAGCTCTCTGGCCTCCCCCTTTCTGCCACCGCCCTGAGCTCCTCAACTCTCCTCCATGTGGACACGACTCCCAGCCACCCCCATGGCTTCCCCCACAGCAGACGCGGCCCTCATCTCTGACTCCCAACTTGGCCTTCCCGGGGCTCCAGCCGCCCCTTCTGGGGGTGCCAACACACTGCCCCCCAAATCCAGGGAGAGGCACCACTGCTAACCCAAGCCCTCCCTCCTCACCGACACCCAGATAACCTGGCAGTGTACCCTTACACATCTGGACCGTTCACCGTCTTCCCAGCCCACACTGGAGCTGCCCAAGCTCATCATCTCACATCATCTCTGCCTGATCACTGTGGCGGCCTCCAAAACGACCCAGCCCCTGCCTCTCCCTCCACCCCTTCACTCCTCACTGAGCCCAACGCCCCCTCCTCGGCCCCAAGACCCTGACAGAGCCTCCCTAGTGCAGGCCAGGCAGCCCTGCCCCTCGCTGATGCTGCAGCTGGGCCTGGAATGTTCTCTCGCTTCCTCGGCTCCACCTCCTATCTGCTTGAGGTTCCACTCAAATGTCACCTCCACCTGTCTGTCCTCTCCTTCACCCTCAGTGTGTGCCCTGACCACTTCATGCTCACAGTTGGAAGCGCCAAGACTCCACCTCCTTTCTGCACCCTCCACGCCCCCCCCCCCCCACAGGTCTGACCCTATCATGACACAGTCTGCTCTGCCTTTTTTTTTTTTTTTTTTTTTAAAGATTTATTTATTTGGGGGCTGGTGCTGTGGCGCAGCGGGTTAATGCCCTGGCCTGAAGTGCTGGCATCCCATATGGATGCCAGTTAGAGTCCTGGCTGCTCTACTTCCGATCCATCTCTATGCTATGGCCTGGGAAAGCAGAAGATGGCTCAAGTCCTTGGGCCCCTGCACCCACATGGAAGACCCAGAAGAAGCTCCTGGCTCTTGGCTTTGGATCGGCACAGCTCCAGCCATTGCGGCCAATTGGGGAGTGAACCATAGGATGGAAGCCCTCTCTCTCTCTCTCTCTCTCTCTCTCTCTCTGCCTCTCCTCTCTCTGTGTAACTCTGACTTTCAAATAAATAAATAAATAAATCTTTAAAAAAATAAAAAGATTTATTTATTTGAAAGGCAGAGAAAGAGATAAAATGGAAGAGATCTTCCTCCTGCTGGTTCACTCCCCAATGACTACAACAGCGAGGGTTGGGCCAGGCTGAAGCCAGGAGCCAAGAACTCTATTCGGATTTCCTACATGGGAAATGCCAAGGACTCAAGCGCTTGGGCCGTCCTCTGCTGCTTCCCAGGCACATCAGCAGGGAGCTGGGCTGGAAGCAGAGTAGCTGGGACTCAAGCTAGCACTCCAAGATGGAAAGCGGGCATCCCACGGAGCGGGTTAACCTTCTGTGCCACCACACCTGCCCCTGCCCTCTCCTGCCCCTTGAGCCACCCTTTCCCCTCCTCCTGAGCCCACCAGCACGAGGAAGGGGTCCTGCAGTTGACAGCTGAATTCCAGAAGCAAGGAAAGATGAGGCCCCTGCAGCTGAGAGTGGTGTGACCTAGGGCAAGTCACTCCTGTCTGTGGGAGGAACCCCTGAGCCTCAGTATCCGCAGGGCTGGCCTGAGGGAGCAGGGCCCCAGGGTGCTGGTCCAGGGCCTGAGCAGAGCTGTGCTCACGGTGGCAGCCACTCCCACACCCACGCCATCCAGGAGGCTGACCAGGGACAAGGAAGACACTCACCTGCTTTGGGGCTTGAGGGCAGCCTCTGCGGGGAGCTCTGATGCTCCAGGTCCCGGGTGTCCTGTCCCGGGTCCACAGGCACAGGACTGTCCTGCAAATCTCCCTGGACCACTGTGTCTCCTGGGCCAGGGGGCTCCACATCGTGACCGTCAGCTGCCAGGGTACCCTGGTGCAGACATAGCCGTAAGCAGACCCCGCTCCTTCCCTACCCTCTCCCTCCCGCAGCGCAGGCCCTCACCTTGACCTCTGTCTCCTCTGGCAGAGCGGGATCGGACGGGGGACTTTCAGTCTGGGAAAGGGTCCCTACGGTGGGAGAAAAGGCCCAGAGAAAGCACTGCCCCAGCGGAACTCTGCACAGCCGCCTCCAGCTCCCACAGGCCCTCATCAGGTTAAGGGGCAGGAAAAAGCCCCCGAGGGATGGGGTTGGTAAACTGAGACCAAGGAAGGAAGTGACACTGCCCAGCCTCCCTTTCCTGAGGATGCGGGAACCCCAGAGGAGGGAGGGTGCTGCAGGCCCCTCCTCAAGGCCCCATTACCTGCTCCATCCAAGGCCCCAGCCGATTCTGCACCACCTGCCTTGAAGGGGCCCCGAGGGAGCTGGGGGGCTCTCTCAGGTTCCGGGTCCGTCCCAGGCTCTGGGCCCAGCGTCTCCACAGGCAGGCTCTGAGGAGGGAATGGCGGAAAGGCTGCTCCGGGGCAAGGGTGCTCTGCCGGGGCCCTGGGCGCTGGCAGCATCACTCAGGGACCCCAACCACACCTCAGGATACATGAGACTACGTGGGTCTCAGTGCAGGAGAAGGGGCTCCCACCCACCCCCAGCCTCACATGCTGCTGCGAGGCAACCTGCAGACACCCACTCTCGGGGAAACTGAGACACACCCTGCGCTCAGGCGCTGGACGACCCGGACCACTGTCCACCGAGGGCCTGAGTGAGGCCGGCCAGAGCCCAGCCTCCCTCCCCAAAAAGCACCAGTACTTCCTACCAACGAGCACTCCGCTCACTGGTTGGGAAGTAGGAGATCAAAGTCCCCTGGGTGCCCAGGAGTCACAGTCACGCTCCCCAGGGCCATCCCTGCAACTGCCCTCACATCTGGCCAGGCACTTACAGATCCCAGGCTTTGCTGGCCACTCCCACTGGCCACCCACACCCCCTTTTCCCAGCAGCTGCATGCAACAGCCCAGCTCACCCCAGCCACAGACACCCATCTCCCACATGCTCTCGGCCTGGCCATCCTGGCCTGGTCATGCAGCCTCAGTGTCTCCTCTCTGCATGTCCCCACGAACAACCCCCACCACCATGGAAGGCCCATGGCCCACCTGTCCCACCCAGGGCTCCTGCTACTCCTCTGAGAAGAGTTCTTGACTTTAGTATGTTTCCTCACAATTTTCAATTGCTTTCTTTCTCATGGCCACCCTGACAAGGCAAGAATCACGACCCTCATTCTACAGGGGCAGGCAGAGAAGGGAAATGGCTTTTGCCCAAGGTCCTCCAGCCATCAGCCAAGGCACCGGAGCAGAAGGCCGGAGCTGTCTGAGAGCACAGCACCAGTCCCACTTGCCCCTCGGCTAGCATGGCCCAGTCCATGTTATCCGGCTCCAGGTCACCCAGGAGGTCACCCCCTGTGGGCTCCTCCAACTTGGCTTGCCTGAGGCGAGCACCTCCCCACCACCCTCCCTGTGTCTCTAAAGCACCAGTTCTGCAGCTGAGAACTCGCCGAGATCCCGTGGCCACAATTTTGCCATCCCCTCCCCAGGCACTCGGGCCTCATCCTGCTGCCCCCTTCTCAATAGCCTCCGAACCCAGAAGTCTGCTGGGTTCTTACCCCACTGACTGTTGTCTGTAGCTGCAGGAGCCCGGTAAACCTCCATTTCCACCTGCCCACACAGTGGCCTCACCCTCCGCCACGCTCCAACTCAAAATCCTTCACCGTCTTCCCATCAGGGTGAGGCCAGAATGCCTCTTCCGAGGAGGTTCCACCCCCAACCTCACTCCAACACTGGCTCTACCCACGCCTCCATCTCGTCCAGTGGGCCTCCTCACAGTCCCCCGCAACGAGGTTTTCCTCCTGTCACCCCAGGACCTTTGCTCACGCTGGTGTCCCTGGCGGAATCCCCTCCCTACTAATCTCAGCTTACCCAAGCACCCTTCCTTCAAGGCATGGTCCAAGTCCCAACCTCTGACCCCTAAGGCCCGAGTGCCTTCTCCACTGGAGTCTTTCTCACAGCCAGCAGGAAGTAATGCAGGTGACCAGGGGGACCAAAGGAGGGAACAGACTCAGAAAGCAGCCCAGACTTGCGGGAAACCATCCCTCCCCTACCCCACCCCCACTCCATGTGGTTCCCAGGCCCACTCTTCCTACCTCGGAGCCAGCAAGCACCCAGCTATTATCGGAGTCTGGGCTGGAGGCCATAGCTGATGAGGTCGGCGAGGCTGCTGTGGCTTCCATCTGCAGAGAAAAGCTCTTTAAGAACTGGAGCTCCCTGCAGGAGAGGCGGGCTGCAGCAGGGAGGCTTGGCGGGGTTCTAGGGGTCAAGGGTTGGGCAGCAACCTCCAGAACCAGCCTGGCTCCAGTCCTCCCGACCGTGAACACCTCAGTTCTTCTGCACGGTATCTGGCTTGCAAATCAGAAAATGCCAACAACCGCAGAGAAGCCTGCCTCTTCCAGGGACAAGCAAGGCCTTGGGAAATGAAGCTGACCTTGAAAGGTCAAAGACACATAGGGCTGGAAAGGCCCTGGGGAGCATCCAGCCCAACCCCCAATGTGATAGTCAGAGAGGATGAAGCCCAGAAAGGTTGGCCATCTTGTCTTTCCAAAGACCAGCAGTTGATAAGAAACACCAGACACCTCCACAGTCACTACCTCCTGCCCAGCAGACAGACTTGGTGGTCCTAAGTCTCCCACAAGCTACCCACAGCAAGTCCTTTTCATGGTCTCACTCAGGGAATCTCAACTCTGCCTGCACACTGGAATCACCGAAGATTCTTTTTTTTTTTTGACAGGCAGAGTGGACAGTGAGAGAGAGAGACAGAGAGAAAGGTCTTCCTTTGCCATTGGTTCACCCTCCAATGGCCGCCACGGCCGGCACGCTGCAGCCGGCGCACCGTGCTCATCCGATGGCAGGAGCCAGGTGCCAGGTGCTTTTCCTGGTCTCCCATGCGGGTGCAGGGCCCAAGCACCTGGGCCATCCTCCACTGCACTCCCGGGCCACAGCAGAGAGCTGGCCTGGAAGAGGGGCCACCGGGACACAATCTGGCACCCCAACCGGGACTAGAACCCGGTGTGCCGGCGCCGCAAGGCGGAGGATTAGCCTGTTGAGCCACGGCGCCGGCCATCACCGAAGATTCTGAATCAGCTGTGGGGCTCAGGCCTTACAGGACCTTTGTTAAAACCTCTGGATGGTTCTCACGTGCAGCTGGGCTTCAGAGCCACTGGCAGGGTTCAGATCCACACGGTGTCACTCACTCTCTACCCTACACTGTTTCCCTTCTTGGAACTCTCCAGAGTGTTGGTCTTGGGGGACTGGAAGGTGACTGGGAAACGGGATTTATGGCAACTATCATGCATATGTCACCTTACAGTCAGCATAGAATAGACAACAACAGGCCAGGAGTCTGGGGGGGTGGAGCAGGAATCAAATCATTGCCACTTCCAAAGCCTGAACCAAAGCAGGACAAGAGAGGCACTCACTGCTTTGTCCAAAGCCAAAACTGTCCCCTCTGGTTGGGACAGCTGCAGTTGGGACAAGCATAAAGGTGAAGGGAGAGGGGCCGGTGCTGTGGCGTAGCTGGTAAAGTTGCTGCCTGCAGTGCCAACATTCCATATGGGGACTGGTTCAAGTCCCAGCTGCCCCACTTCCGATCCAGCTCTCTGCCTTGGCCTGGGAAAGCAGAAGATGGCCCAAGTCCTTGGGCCCCTGCACCCATGTGGAGGACCCGGAAGAAGCTCCTGGCTCCTGGCTTCAGATCAGACCAGCTGCAGCCGTTGCGGCTATTTGGAGAGTGAACCAGTCGATGGAAGACTTTCTTCTCTCTCTTTGCCTCTGCCTCTCAGTAACTCTGCCTTTCAGATAAATAACTAAGCCCTGGGTCCTGCCTAGTAACCTCCAGGAGACAGTAACTGGAGGCTTTCCAAGGGACCAGAGCGGCAGTGAGTGGAAGATGACTGCGAGGAAACTGGGGAAGGAAAGAGGCTGGTAAGCACGGCAGCTGTGCCTGTGAAAGCCCCACGCCACTCCCTCGTGCTGCAGCTGGTTTTAAGCCCTGCCGGGGGGGGGGGGGCACTAATAACCTCCTGTGGCTCTTGCCTGTCAAGATCCAAGCCCAGAATAGGTGAAAGACACCTCGCGGGGTCTGCCGCAATGCTCACGCTCCCAGACACACACACTCATCCGCATAGAAAGGAAGGGCGGCAGCGACTCCCCCCAACCGAATCCAAGAGGACACCCTGCCCACTTCTCCAGGCATCCGTAAAGCCTTCGCTGGCAGCATTCTGCGCTCAGCCCCTCCCTGCCGTTCCGTCATCCTCTTCCCCACCCACAGTTAACAGGTGGTGTCAGGAAGGAAGCGGTAGCAGCTTGGGCTGAAGTCCCTGTTTAGCCCTGGCTTTGTACAGCCTGCTCAGGTCCTCTAGAACCCAGCACCATGGCAACCAGGGTGATGTCAGACCCACCGTCTCCACGGAAACAAGCAACTGTATTTGGGTCAACAAGATAAACACTTCGGGGACCCAAACAGGAGACAGTCTGGAACCCCTGCACCCAGGGTCCCAAGCCCTGATCTCTCCTGGCTGGGTTCATCCAAGATTCCAAAAGCTATCCCTGTTCTCCCACGCGAGCATCTCACTGCCTTATTAGGAAGTTCCTTCTGCGCTCGATGGCCACCCTTCCCTGCTGTGTTTTCAGGGCTTTTTCTACTCCCACTTCCACCCCCGTTCCCACGATCCCCTTTCTTTCCATCCTGGCAGGATTCAACGAAAACATCCTGTAAGAACTGTCAGAGACTTCTGCTATTTCTAAAAAACAGCCAAAGAGGGAGCTCTCCCACTCCGTACCAAGCTAGGAAGTCTCACCTCCAGCTAACTACAACCCTGTAAAGGTCGTGGCCCCAAACCTCTGAAGCAAAGGCAAAACAACTGGGGGACCCAAGGCAAGTTCCTGCGTCAGAAATGTCTGCCCCCACCCTTCCCCCCGCCCTGCGTCCTCTGACGAGCAGAGCAGTTCCATGGCTCACTGCCTCTAGACTTCTGCCCTCCTCTTCCTCTATCCCCCTCCCACAGGCATCCTGGGGCCCTTCCCAGCCACAGCATTACCTGACCCCTTCTCGCTTCAGTCAGCCGTCAGCTTAACTTATAGCTGCCTCCCCAGGTTTCCAGCCCGGGGAACCAGGGGAGTCACATGACCAGAGACTGACCAGTGAGAAGTTGACTTCCCTAAAGGGGCGGAAACTTTCAGCCAATGAAAGTCAGACTTGAGAGCCAGGGGGCGGGGTAGACCCACACCTTCGGTAAACCTGAGCTTACCTCTGGGTGGGCGACTCGAGACTGAGCAAAGTGAGATTTGGGTGACCTCTCTTTCCTTTTCCCAGCCTCTGAAGTTTCCAGAGGGAAGATGCAAAACAGAGAAAGGCAAAGAAGGGTGGTGTCCTCCAAGAGGACTTGGACAAGGGGCCAACTTGCCCCGGGATAGACGGAGACAGCTGTAGGGCGGGGGAGGGGAGAGCAATGGGTGGCAAACTGCGGGTTTAGAAATAGCGCTCCCGCCCTGCTCCCCACCGGCTCCACACGCAGACTATTTGAGGATGTCACCGCTTTTAGGGGGGGGGGGGACGCTGACAAGCATCCTGAAGTGAAATTTGCTACACTGGGGCGGCCCCTCCCCTCACCCTCAGAGCTACACCAGACCCCCCAGCACAAACAACCAGAAGCCTTGGAGCCAAGTCTGCAGCCTGGCTCCAGGCCTGGCCCAGGAATGTGCTCAGAAAGGAAACTCGCTTCTCACAGGACACGAGGGAGGGGAGAACACTGGCCTCCTCGGCTCAGCCCCTTCCACCGCTTCTACCAGGATTAGCCAGGGGCCTGAGGCTTTCTCCCACTCCCGCCTCCAGGGGCCTTGTGCCAAATACTTATCCTCACCTCCCGAGCGCCCCTCCCCTCCTGGCTGTGACAGTGGTGCCACCAGCCTTTTTCCACACCAATAGCAAGGAGTCCTGGACTGGATTTTCAAGTCATTTTATTAATCCAACCATACAAAAGACCCCCCCACACACAACCACACCTCTGCCACCCCACTTCGAAAAAGCAGTGGAGAGGGCAGATGAAAGACAGCTCTCCCAGGAGCCACTTACAAAACACCTAGGCATGGTGGGTAGCAACAAAGAGGGGCAGACAGAACCACAAACACAACACCAAGCTGAGTGGTAGGGAGGTGCCACCGATGCTGTCTCAGTGCAGAAGGGTGGGGGGTGAGTGCCACCCTGCCAGAGCAGCCCCGAGCCCCCTCTTCTCTCACAGCCTCAGTCTGCTGGTTCCATCAGGGCAGTGCCGGGGTGGGGGGCACACACCACAGAGGGCAGGCCTTTGCCACCACACCCCGTGCCTGCCTCCCCCACCCCTTTGAGGAATGTGTGTGCCAGCTGCAAGGAAGAAAGGGCAGCTGTCAGGGGCTCCTGAACAGGCCCCAAGTCCCACCTCTGGCTGGCAGTGCTCACAAAAAAAAAAAAACCACACACAGTGCAGGGCTGGCGGAGAGGGCCCAAGATGGTAGGAAGAACGGCAAGGAAAAAGCAGCAAAACCACCCAGGCTCTTCTACCTTTCAGTACCATGGCAGTGAGGATCCCAGGGCTTCCCCCTACCCACAGGGCCATGACAGGGCCTCTCTTGGATCCTTTATCAGGAGAGAAAATGAGGTATAAGGGCTCTGCCTTCTCCAGCTCTCCTCCAATCAAGCCAGGGAGGCAGGGAGGCAGGGAAGCAAGCGCCGGGGAAAGTTTCAGATCAGCGCTGAGTATAATGTGCAACAGATGGACAGGGTGGGGGGTGGGGCGAGCCACCCGAGTGCAGACTTCAGGACAGCCTAGACGTCTAATGTTCTGGTCGCTCAGACCACGGAACCTCGTTTTTGGCAAAAAAAAAATATGGCCATTAGGAAAAAAGCACGAGAGGCTGAGAAAGGCCCAGTGGCTTTGGTATCAGGAAAATGTTCCCGACAGCCTCTCCGGCCCACTGAGCACAAAGAGTCACCAAAGACAGCCACAGCCTGGAGCCCTCCTACTCCATCCAGCTATTTGGTTCTCTGAAGGGAGAGGAGTTGGGTGGGTCTTGGGGTGGGAGGGAGGGGAGGGTGAGGGAGAACTCTCCACGGATTCCTCAAAGCTGTCTCCCAGAGCCCACAAAAAGGCTACTGCAGGGATGGGGCCAGACCCCTCGAACACTCTGACCCCAAAAGCTAAGGCTGGAGCTGCGGGCCTAGAGAGGGGTGTACAGGGCATCCGTCACCGCCGGCAGACACCCCGGTCCTCGGGGTCTGCCTCCGTCCACTTCTTTTCTTGCAGCCACGCTCCTAGACTTCCAGATGGCCACCAAAAAACACAGCTCTGCTCAGCAGGACTTTGGTTTCCTGGATCTCTGCAGACAGATCTCAACGCACGTGAGTTTCCAGAGACACGCGCCGGCTCTTCCGCCTGCCCACCTCAGTTCCTTTTCTGCTCCCAGGAGCCACTGCTTCTGCTCCACGGGGATGGGGAACCAGCGGAAACAAGGACCAAGAGCCAGACACAAAACAATCACCCTGGAAGAGCAGGGAGGGACGTGTGCACTTCCCCAGACCACCGGGCAGTCACCCATCGTTAGCAGCCACCAGCTGCCCCATGCCCTCGCGGATGTAGACAGACTGGATCTCCTTGGTCTTGAGGCAGAGATCGCAGGCCCAGACGGCAGAGGCCTCAGTGGTCAGCAGCCCGTAGGCGCTCTCAGTCATGCCCGTGCACTCGCGGTGGAACCACTTCTGGCAGGACGCCTCACACAGAATAGCATCTTGGTCGTCGTTCACCTCGCTCCGACAGGCACCACACGGGTACACCAGGCCTGGGGCAGGCTGGGGCCCTGAGCCCCCACCTGCCTTGCCAGGGGGTGCCAGGCTGTTAGCGTCTGGAGTACCCCCACCCCGGCCGCTACTGTTTGGGGGGAAGCTGGGCTGATTCCCGTTGACAGCAGCAGCAGGGGAGCCCGAGTGGGGCTCCTGGGGAAAAGCAGTGGGGGCAGGTGGATTCAAGGGCTTCCCCCCATCCTCACCACCAGATCCAGGAAAACCGGGGTCTGGGCCAGGGAAGGGACTTGTGTTGGGGGGCAGGCTAGGGAGCCCCTGACCTGGTCTCTGGAGCGGAGAAGGGCCAAAAGGCGCCCCTGGCTGGGCAAAGCGTTGGGGGAGGGAAGGAGGACCCAGCTCCCCTCTGGGAGGCTGTCCCATGGTGGGTGAGATCATGGGGCCAAATCCCCCCACCGGACCTGGCATCATCTGGCCACCAGGAGGGCTGAAGTTTTGACCCAGAGGCTGGCTGAAGGGTTGGCTGGGAAAGTTCATGTTGCCTGGTGGTGGGTAACCAGGGCCCTGGGGGGGCATGTTGAAAGCAGGACCCATAGGGTTGGGAGGGAAAGGAGGAGGCTGTCGCCGAAGTGGCTGGGGACCCCCTCCACCTCCAGTGCCGTAGCCTGGGGGTACCTGGCCCGCCATGGCCCCCTGTACGCGGAAGCCTCCAAAGGGCACAGGACTGCCAAGGAACGGAGGGGCTGTGGCCCCCACCTTAGGGGCTCCGAAGTCATCCTCAAAAGGGTTGGATGCAACCAGGTGATCCACCATGGGAGTTGGGGGTGGCGCAAACTCCGTCAGATGTGAGTATGCAGGGCCCTGGGGAGGAACAGATGAGGGAAAGAGGGTCACAGGGGCCTGACACGGAGCCAAACACAGGTGGGCAGAGCACCACAGACACCGCAGCGTTCTGGAGGCGGACACCGGCCAGCCAGCGCCAAGACCAAGACGGACCTCAGAATGCAACATAGAAACAGAGGGAGCGGGGCAGAACAGCGCAGTCAGGAAGCCTTTGAAAAACAGGGAGGACCACGCTGAAGTCCCAGCTCTGACCCCAAAGCCTCAGGTTTCTCCTCCGTGATACAAGGACAGTGCCCAGCTCCCCCAAACCATTCAGGCCCCTCGGCACAACGTCTGGCACTTAGAAAAGGCTCGCTAGGTGGTTACCTGCTACGCTGTCTTGAGGGAGCCAGGACAGGAAAAATGGGGGAAAGAAGGCTTCGACCTGCCCGACCAGCTCTTAGGAAGGATTATCCCCTACGTGTGTTAGGAAGCTGAGGGCGAGGACCAGCAACAGAACCCACCACCTTCCTGCTCCCTGCACCTGCCGCAATACAGAGCGGACAGCGCCAGGGGCTCCTGACAATCGCGCCCACCACCAGCCAACATTCACCTGAGTATTGGACTTCCTGCGTTTCTTTTCTGGGCTCTTCATTTGCAGACCTGGAAGAGCAGCAAAAGGCAGACGAGTTTCTCCAACCTCCTCCTCCCAGCCCTGCTCCAAGGAACTCGGTCAACTGCAACACACACTTATTTCGCGAATACTAACAAAGGGGTGTCATATGAAAAACGTGTCCTGCGCGGGGCCCTACTGTCAGCTACGCCTTTTTCGAAAGCAGACACCCGATCTGTTGACACTATCAGACTCCACCTGACGGGATTCCACGTGGCTCCACACCCTTGAAAGTCCTCAATCTGTCACACCTGCCCCGGACTCCGGAGCGCTACACCGACCCATCCTTTTCACCCTAGCGTCCCTTCACGCCCTCCTCCCCCTCGGTCCCTTTGGGACCAACCCCACCCTCCCCTCCAAGGTCCCCAAGTCCCAGGTCTCTCTAGCCCCCGCCCCGTCTCAGCACTCTCACCGGCCTTGCCCTGCTTCCTCCCGGTGCTGGGCGGCGCAGGGGGCGGTGCGGGGCCGCCACCTCCCTCCAGCTTGTCCGGTGGGGGCGGCGCCGAGGCGGCCATGGAGTGGGGGCCGGGGGTCAGCGGCGGCGGGGGATGGAGGCGCCCTCAGGCTGCACCATCCCCCGGAAGGGGAGTCAGGGGCAGCACAGGCCCCCGAGCTGCTGCAGCCCCAAGGTGCGGCGAGGGGGAGGCGCCGAGCTGGAGCACGAACTGCGAGCCCGCTCCAGACTCGCCGCCCGCCCGCGGCAGCAGCGACCGGAACCGGAACTCCGCTCGGCCGCCACCACTGAGCGCGGCGGGGAGGGGAAGCGAGGACTGGGAGACTCGGCGCCTCAGAACGCAGGGAGAGGGGAGCGAGGACCACGGCGCGGCCCTAGAGGAGACAGCCGTCGCCCGCTAGGGAGCGGCCGGCCCCAGCTCACCGCGGGACGCCGCCCGCCAGCCCCTGCGGCCGGACCGTACCATTGCGGGCCGAGGGGCGCGTGCCCGGGAGGCACCGGCAGCCGCCTGCTGGCCTCGGACCCAGCCCCGCCCCGCCTGCACCAGGCCCCTCCGCAGCCGCATCCCCCGGGGACAATCGGTCTCCACGCCCACCGGGCACTGAGTCGGCCGGCGCCCAGGGCCCAGCGGGCGGCGCGCGGGCCCCGAAGTGAGGCCAGGTGGGGCCAGCGGCGACCTGGAGCCTCCCCTCCTGCCGCCGAGGGTCCGCGCAACAATGGGCTTGCAAGAGTGGCTAAGAAGGCGAAGTAGAAGAAATACGGACTTTAATGAAGATTATTTCCCTTTGGTATAAGTGAGACCCGTGAAAACATCCAAACACACGAAAGGAGGAGGTGGCTAGGATTAAAATTGTCAGCTTTCCCTTCCCCACAGGCCTCAAGAGCAGGACTGGCCTCTTCTGTGGTTGTGGCTGCAGTGGGCCTAGCACAGGGCCCCACGTGTAGAAGGTACTGGGGGACCTGTGGGCTTTAAGTTCCCCAAACGCCTGCCTCCCAGCCTGTGGTAAGAGGTCCAAGTTCTAGTCCTGGCTCAAAATCCGTTTCTGCCTCTGGTCTCTTTTGTAAAAATAATGATAATAATAATGCTGCCAGTCCGAGTTCCTTTGCAGGCCCGGTGAGGAAAATGCCAATAGTGGTAAGAGGGCTTGGAAAAGTCAAAGAGGTGATGTGTGGATGTAGTCGATCATCATTTTGTGTTCAAGAACAAGCCATGGAGAACAAAATTAGGAAAGTAAACCTACAGCCATAAAATATGTGCATACAAAGTAAAAATGAGCGCGGTTCCAAATCGACAGATGGTATTTGGGATTGTCTAATGCTTTAGAGTCTCAGTGCCCTTGTTCCCGCCTCCACAGAACCCTCCTGGGAGAGTGAACTGTACAGGAGGCTACAGTTCACACCTGGGGAGGGAGAGGCAGAACTGGGATACAGGAGGAAGAGCTACACTTTGGCTGTAGAGTATAACATGCATGCAACATGGGAGGGGCGAGGCATATGAAATGTATATACAGACCCCTTGGGGAGAGGGGTCCCGGCCAGGAGGCACTGAGCAAGGGAGGGGGTCCATCTCCCCCCTGGCCGGGAGGGGGGCTCTGGGGCAATCTCTAAGGGTTGCTCCTCCCCAGGGAGAGGGGACAGCTGCCACTACTGCTTCTGTTCTCCCAACCCAAACTGGAGAGGCTGCTGAGCAAGGAGGACAGCGTCCCAGGAGCCAAGACGGTGTCAGCACCCCTGTCCTTAACTCAGGGGCCCGAAAACTCTTTGCATTAAATATCGTCAGACCTAGGAGATGGTCAAAGGCACAAAGTTAAACACTGGGGGGAAGGCTGAGAGTGGTCTGTGACTCCCTGAAGCCCAGGGGTAGACCCGAGGTGTGATTTGTTCTCCCTTTCCCAGAAGGGTGACTGCTCCACTGGGCCTATCACATGGGGACGTTTCCATCTCGAGTGCCCACCTTCCTGGGGAAGGGGGCATCAGGTTGGCACAGGTATGGGGGGGCACTCTGTACATTAATACTTTGGTGAGGTTTGGGGAGAAGCAGGATTCTACCCCAGGCTCCTGACTCAAACCTTCTCCCTCAGCTGAATGCAAAACCCAGTGTCCACCCTCCTCCCAGCTCTGACACAAGGCCAAGCCCACAGAACACTCGATGAGTGAAGTCCTGAGAGCAGGAAACAGGGTGGAAGGAGAGGAAGGGGCGTCTTCTGTGAGAGCTCAGGGACGGATCACAGTTTCCGCTCCACAGGTTGCTGGAGACACAGTTCGCTGCCCGCAGAGATGATGGGCAAGTGATTGTCCATGTGGTAGCTGATGAGGTGACTGACACTCTCAAAGCGGTGATCCTTTGTCCGAACCTGGGAAAGTGAGAAGCAAGGGGGTCAATTCGGGTGAGGAGCCAAGACCTCGGCGGCCCTTAAGTCTTGAAGAAAATGCAACAGTCGAGAAGGCTGAGCAAAGAGAAAGAGACGGGGGTGGGGCCGGGGGTGGGGGTGATGGCTGGGTGAGGTCTCCCTGGAAAGAGAAGCTGGAGACAGCTGTGAGAGTGGGCGGGTGAGGGAACTACAGAAAGGCGAAGGGACCTTAGCCCAGAAAGCACGAAGCTTTGCTTGATTTGGACAGGGTTGGCGTATCTCGCTGTGCAAAAAAAAAAAAAAAAAAAAAAAAAAGCAGTGGGAAGGAGGCTGAGATTGTACAGAAAAGAAATGGAAATTTTGAGGAGCAGTGAGACACTGAGTGTTAAGAGAAAGGACACTGGTCTGGGGATCTGGGGAAGCCCCCAGCTCCTTCTGCAGGCGTGTGGCTGCTCACCACTGGCCATCACAACCTCTCCCAGGGGGGTTCCTCATCTGTCAAAGGAGGGACACAGAATAGACTAGCACTGTCCGGCTCTGAGGGGCTTAAGGTTGGGGGATTGGAGGACCGGCCAGGGCTGTGAGGAACACAGCTCAGGCACAGCGCTGAGGGCGCTGGAGGGCGGGGCCCAGACAGCTGTGACTGCACCAGAGGGCACTTTCGACCACCCACGTCCACACCTCTGCCACTCACCACTCCCTCGGGGTCCACCAGGAGCAGGTGTTTGGGCTGCCCACTCTGCAGGCCGGTGAGCACGTATTGGCCAGGCGTGGTCGTGCTCTCCCGCACCAGGAAGTCCCCGTTGAGCTGCAGCAGCGCCTCGGCCTCCCGCCGGCTCAGCTTCCCATGGAACCAGGGCTCCCTTTGGAGCTGCTCAGCCATGGACACAGACTGGGGAGGTGCAGGTACCCGAAGCGCATCTTCAAAGGGCTCTGGGGGTTATAGAGAGAGCAAGGAGCAGCAGCTGGTACAACACACTCCCAGGACGGAGACCTTCAGGGAAGGGAGGCCAGGAATGAAAGAGCAGACAGGCAGAAGAGACGGAACCAGGTAAGAAGGCGGGGACGAAGCAGAAAGGAGAGAGGAGTACTCACTCATGTCAAAGAGGTCCCGGGGTGCGCTGCCATTGGTGGTCGCGTTGGGGGGCCCAGCCCCTCCCCCTGCCTGCCGGGCCTTGTCTAGGTTCTGGACGTTGACGTAGGAGGGGTCATCAAAGAGCTCTCTGCCTGCTGAGGAAGAGGATGCTCCGTGGTGCTCCTGGCCCTGCCTGCTGCACCCCTGGCTCTTCCCGCCTCAGCTCACTCGCTCCCTCTCTCTCTGCCTCCCTTCATACCCGGGCAAGGTGCTTGAGGTGGCATCTGTTTGCGGACTTCCGGGTCTCCTCCCACAGGCTGCCCTATGGGCTGCAGGGATAAAGGAAGGTGAGACCAGTAGTCCTAACCAGCCTGGGCCCAGCCCACCTCCATCCTAGCAACTTACCAGTGTAGCTCCCAAGTGGCTGGGGGTCTGGGCACTGGGTGGAGCAGGTCGAACAGTCCCTGGGGCAGCTCCTTCCCGGAGCCTCATGTCCACCACGCCCCCCAGAGGGGGTTCCTTCCCCGGGAAGTCATTATAGTACTGATGGTCGGGTAGCTCTTCCTCCTCCTCATCCCAAGCTGATCCATCAAAGCCGGCCATTCTGGGAGGGACAGGAAGGCACAAGGAGTGTGAGTACGCAGGAGAGCTGGGCAGGACAAGGGGAACCCCACAGCACATCACACACACAGTGAGCCTGCAGTCCGCAGGTCTGAGGCTGGGTGTTTCCCAGGTACAGTCATTTCACCCTCCTGGCCACCCTGTATGGTAATGGTTTCCCTCCCTAGTTTTATAGAGGAAGAAAATTAAGGTGAGAGGTGAAAAGATTTATCCAAGATCTCCCAACTAAAAGGTGGTATAGGCAAGATTTAAACTCAGCTTTGACTTTATAGCTCATGCCCTTGACCACCAGGAAGGGGAAGCACGAAATAGTGGGGAGGGCATGTGCCGGAGGGCATGTGCCAGAGGACTTGAACTTCCAAATACACCATCCCTACTGGCCCACTGCTCATTCCTTGAAGCCTACAGTGGGAAAGGTAGGGGTCTCAGGACAAACAGCCTTCCTCCAAGATCCACGCGCCTGGTGGCTTCTAGAAACAGGAAAACACAGAAAATGAAAGATAGAGAAATAGGCAAGGAAGAGGGCGAGGCCAGTAATGAGGCAGCGGCTGGGAAGAGAAAAGCTCATTCAGCCAGAGAAAGAAATGCAGTTTGGAGGCCCTGAAAATCAGCCCTGCCACAGGCAGCGGGAGGAAGAGCTGGCCCTGCAACAGGCGGCCTAATGGCCACCGGAAACCCAAGATCGCAGGGAGCAGGAAGCAGGGCGCACAGGTTCTTTCTTTCCCTGAATCTCCCCGAGCTCCGGCGTGGGAAGAGTAGACCTGCGTTCCCAGTCTGGCCCACACCCTCCCCACCGTGCTCACCTGTCATGGGGGGTGACCAGCTTGGGTGGGTTCCTGAGGTATTGTTTGAAGCGTAACTCGAAGGCCTGGCCAATGGTGCTGATGACATCCTGGGCAAGCCCTTCGGGACACTCCAGGATGTGGCAGGCTGCAGGTACAGTGAAGGCTGCTGGTGAGCTCTGAGGCGGGGTCACGGGCGGCGGGGGGGACTCATCCTCCTCAGCAGAAGCCCCTCCTCATCTCTGCTCAGTGAGAGGGGAAGGGCGGCCCTGGTCCCGCTCACCTGCCGCACCGCCAGCCCGCCCCACCCAGTGCGCCCCACCATGCCTCACCTCTCTGATTCACAGGGTCTTTGGCAACGTAGGCAACATACTCGGCTGTGTCCTAAGAAGGACAGAGTGAGAAGGGGCAGGTTAGCTAAATTCTACAGCTCCACCTTACTCCTGATGCCTAAAACCCAGTCTTTTTCAAATACCCCTGCAACCCTACCTCCCCCACTGCGCTGGCTGATGGCCTTCCAATCCTTAGCCCCTTCCCCTCCCCCCCAGCCTGTGCTCTGTTCCCCAACTCACCGGATCTCCGCCGGACGCAAATGAGATAGATTGCATGTGGTGGTTGGCAATGATCTGAGAATTGGCACGGGGGATGGAAAAGGAAAAGAATGGCATGTGTCAGGCCCCCACCCCTGGCCCAGAACCCTGCCGTCCCAGCCTCGTTCTCTTAGCTTCTTACCCTAACTTCTTCCTACCTTCTGGCTACTCCAAAGCCCTCCATCTTAGTTTTTGGCCTCACAACTACATCTGCCCTTAGCCCTACCTCCCATGTCTCTGGTACCCCCTACCTAACCCCACCAACCTGTTTACAGTCTGCGGCCATGAGGTTGAGGCTGCTGGTGGAGACGGTGAGAGTGATTGGCATTCCAGCAAATTTCAGGTTACTCCTCCCCAGGATAGAGCTGAGCGGGCGGCCGCAGGGCTAGAAAAGGCCCAGAGTCTCAGAAGCTGAGGGTTCCCAATACCAGGAAACACTTCTGCCTTCCCTTGCCCCTCCACATCACCCAGCCCCAGCCCCAGCCCAGCCACCCCAGGTACCTTTCTCCTCCGTGTGGCTCCCTTAGCACCCGGCACAGCCTCACACACCAGACTGATGGCCTCCCTGGGGAAAGAGGGGTGCTCAGACCCACAGGCTGCCTCCCACTCGGCTGGGGCTGCCACAGGGCTGGGGGAGGGGAGGGCCAGGCCAGACTCCCAGGGCACTCCAGGCTCTTTGTCGTGGTGGATTGAATTAAGGGCCTTTAATATTTGATGACACTGAGAGGCCGCTTCCTGGCTGATTGGGTTAGGGCCTCAATGGGTACGGCCCCACCCCCTTCCAGCCACCAAACCTCCCATTCCCTTCCCAAAGGCAGCAGCCATCACCGGGTCTAACCCCACTTTCTGCCCTAGCCCCACCTCCCCACAACTCTAAAGGCCGGAGAGGTAACAAGGATCCAGCCCAGAGGTGTCTCTTTTCAGTCAAACTTGGACTCACTGTCCCAACTTTCTCTCAACCCACCTGCCCACCCACAGGTAGGCCACCTGCACCAAGGGCCCCACTCCCCATTTCCACAGCCTCACTAACCCCAGGACTCCCACAAGCCCTCTCCCTCCCCCCCACTAACCTGGTGACCTGCGTCCGGGTGTTGAAGTCGAGGGCACGCATTGACTGCAGGACCTCCACACAGCCCATGTACTGAGGGGAGGGGGACAGCAGTTCAGCCACCTCCCCCCACCCCAGCGCTAGGGCCCTAGGACTTTTCCCTCCATAGTCCCTATGGGTAAGAAAGCTGAGGCAGCTCGCTCACTGCCCGCAGCTACATCCCACAATGTACAAGACAACGGGGAGTGAGGAGAGGACAAGCTGGGAGCGCCTCATGCACTGGGGAGAGACTGGAGGGCAGTGCCGGGCACTGGGTGGGGTGGGTGACACCTCCAGAGTGGGAGGGGTCCACAGCGGGGAGTCCAGGAGTCCTCATCCCCACACTTGCCTCGGAGGTGCTGGGCACTGTGCGAAGCATGGCAGGGTGGGGGTGGGGAGGCAAAAGAAGGAAGGGGGCCCTGGCAGAGCTGGAAGAGATCAGAGATCAGGCAAGAAAGGTTAAGAAGCAGGACACGGCGACAGAGGGGCTGCTGAGGGAGAGCGGGGAAGAGTCCGGCAAAGCTGCAGCGAGCAGAGGAACTGCAGGGGTATGGCAGGGAGTGGAGGGGAGGATGTTCACTCACCCGAACCAAGTAGGAAACCCCGGGGCCCATGACGTTGTCGTTGGGATGCAGCCAGCCCCGCGTGGGCTTATTGACAAAGCTCCCGTGGCGGGTCCACTCCTCGCCCCCCAGCTGGCCCCCTTCCACCCGAGTCCTGCGCCCGCCGCCTCCACTCAGCTTGTTCATGTCCTGGAGGAGGGGCAGGGGGCCTGAGTCTGGCATGGCTGCCCCTGTGACCCCCTCCCCATCCTCAGCTGCCCTTCCTGGCTCCCCCTTAGGCCCCAGGCGGCCTCCAGCCGGGTTGGCCAGCTTCAGGTTGCTCATCCGGGGGAAGAAGGAGCACAGGGTGGTGGGACTGTCGTCCCCAGGCAGAGGGGGCAGGATTGGCCCCAGAGACGAGGCTGAAGGGGAAGGCAGCTCCTCCGGAGGGGTGGACCCTGAAGCCCCCTCTTCCAGCGACGACAGAGACTCATTCCGAAGTGGGTTGTACTTGGGCTTGGGGGGCAAGAGATCCATGGCTGGGTCGAGAGCAGGGCTGCTGCCCGGCCCGGCCCCCCTGCCAGCTGGGGCAAGGGGGCCAGGCAGGGGGCATCCCCAGGCCCCGAGCCTACCGGGCCTCTGTGGCCCAGGAGGGGCAGGAGTCCTAGGAGGGAGAGGGGCAAGTGGCTTCCGCTCCCCCAGCTCAGACCCAGACAGTTTCAGGCCCCATCCCCGCCCAGCGTGGAGCCTCTTCTCTGGCAGAGGAGAGAACAGGCTGGACCCAGAGCTGCCTGGCTCCTCCCCAGGGGCGGGGAGCTAAGGAGAGAGACCAATCCTGAGGACAGTGCTGACTCACAGGCTCAGAGGGGCTGAGCCCCCACTGCCGTTGCCCCAGCCCAGAACTCAGGCAGGGGTAGAGCTATCCTGCCCCTCTCCCCTACCCTAAACAAACAACTAGTGAGCTGGGGGAGAAGTGGGAGTTTGGAGGAAACGATGGAGGAGGAAGGAGAGGAGGGAGATAAGAGACGGTCTGGATCAATCCAAACCGGACATGGGCAGGAAGTCAGGGGAGGGGAGGGGGAATGAGGGAGGAAACAGAGGCAGCTGGGGGTGGAAAAGGGAGGCGATCCCAGAGCTCAGCATTTCCCTTCCCGTCCTGGTTGAACACGCAAATTCCTCCATAGTCCAGCCCAGGCCACCCCTCATCACTGCCATGTACAGTGGGGTGAGGGCCCCAGGGAGCCTAGGCCATTAGCATCCTCTTCCAGAGCAGCTGTGGAATGGAACTAGGGAAATGGGAAAAGGAAGGAAGTGGTCCCAGTGGGTGCACAGTGGGACCCAGAGGAAGGGCAAAGCTTGGGAAGTCAGGGAAATAAAAGCCCAACCCCAGGGGGCCACCAAGGAGCCAGCAGGCTAGAGCTGCAGCCAGAGGACGTGTGGGTCAAGCCTCCTTCTCTGCTCCTGGCACCCACCACACCAAGCGGGCAGTGGCCAGTGGCCAAGCACTGTTCAGCACGCTGTCAAGGGTGAGGAGGACAGGGCAGTCCCTGGGCCCACCAGGGATCCTCCCAGCCCTCCTCCAGCAGTGCTCCTCACACCAGGGGAGGAGTCACCAAGCGATGGAGGTCAGGAGGCGGGCAAACGTGTGGCAGTGAACCGTGTGCGGAGAACAGTTCCAAACCTCCGCGGCTTCCTGCCACAGCTCTGCTTGAGGAAGCTGGAAAATGACCACAACACAAAAAGTAGATACCTCTTCCCCCGGGCTCACCTCGGAATTACCCTTAGCTCTAAGTCAGATTAAAAGAAATTGATAACGATGACCAATTCTAGCACTTAAAATGTGCTAGATACGCTTTCACCTCCCCTTCGTCCTCATGGCAGGAGAATCTGTCACTATTTCCTAAGACCCCAGGCCGAGAGAAGGAAAGGTGTCTTCCACAGCCACACACACACACACACACACACACACACAGCCTCATCCTTAGGGTCAGCACTCTCTGGGAGCGTGCGGTATAGGCAGGCAGAGGATGACCAACAGGTGTGAGCATTTCAAAGAAAAGAGGGAGTCTGTCTCTAAATTTGCATAGGGAGAAGTCAGAGCCTACTGGAAGTCCAGGGGATTGGGTGTTGGAGGGGGAGCCCAGCAGGGAGGAGGCGGGAGGAGCGGGAAGGGGCAGGAAATGGCGAAAGCCTGAGGAATGTTTCCAGCAGAGAAGGCAGGACCAGTGGAGCCAGGAGGAATGCCCAGACAGGAATTCTGGCTGGGGGGTGGGGAGGATGGAGCCAAACAAGTAGAGGCTGAGGAGTCCCTTAAAAGAAAAAAACAACCAGGATACGAATCCCTAACCCCATTGAAAACCACCGTCTTCTGGTAGTACAAAGTTCTCTCTCCTGTCACGTCCTCAAGCCACACATCAGCGAATCCACGGCCCTGTCTAGCCACAGCTACAACCTACAGCTGTTTCTGCGGTGGGCTGGGAAACTATGAGCAAGCCTCTGTCCCGTCCTCGGGCCAAACCCCAAGCCCAGGCCCACCCTTGGGGGAGGGTAAGGCGGCCTCTAATCTCTCACTCCTCAGACCTCCTACCTAGTGGAGCGGGAAAGCCCTCGGGAAAACTGAGCCCAAGGCCCCAAGAGAGAAAGGACAGGAAACGTAAACAGGTGGAGCTTCTGAGACTGAGGAAACTGGGGTGAGGACTTGGGTGCCACCCGGATCGAGTTCCTTAGGGGGCGTGGCCCTCTAGGATGCGCAGCAGACTTCCAGGAGATGAGGCTCCGGGACCATCGGACGTGGATTGCGGAAGGGGCGGGGCTTCTACGGGGCGGGGCCTCTCGAGGGGCGGGGCTTCAGTGAATTCGAATCATTCTTTGAGGAGCAGAGCTTTGCCCTTTTGGGAGATAGGATCTTTGACAGACAGGAGTTAGCGGAGAATCGTCGCGAGGAGGCGGAGTTTGGAAGAACTGGGAGGACTAACGAAGCGTTTCTTGTAGAGCTGGAAGCATGTCTGGGGGTGGGACTTCCAGGAAAACTGGGCTACAGGGAGGGGTCGGAGACAATACATTTAAAAACTGGGGTTCAGGGAGCCCCCTGAAGTTGGGAGGTGGGACTTCCGGAGAGGGGGTCTCAGGGGCGGGACTTAGCAGTGAAGACCGGAAGTGGGGTCCCGGGAGAGGGGTTCCGGGGTGGAGGAGTGGGTTGCCTAAAGAGAAAAAAAAATGTGAAAACTCACCAGGGCCTCATGGGGTCTCCGCACCGCGCCGCGGGCCGATTTGATTCCGGATCACGCCACTGCCTGCTTAGGTCGCCGCTCCAACTTTCTCCTCGGCCCGGCCTCCCTGGAGAAACTTTATTACACTCACTTCCGGCCTCACTAACCCCTGACCCTCTACCTCACGGTCCCGCCTTCGCCCCGCCTACTTTCCTGAATCAGCCAATGGTAGCGCGAGGGCGCTCACAGGCGCCGCGACAACCAATTAGAGGCCTATCTCTGACCCATGTTCGTGCTTGAGAAACGTAAGAAGCGCACTCCAATAAAGACTGCAGGAGAAGCAAATCTTAAGCCAATAGGAGGCTCGAAGGTGGAGCTGTCCCGCCTTCAGCCCAAAGGACCAATGGGAAGTGCGGGCGGTGTGTTTGAAAGCGAGGCCAAAGAGGGTGGGAGCGCGTGCTGCTGGGAGTTGTTTGGAGGTTGGGAGTGCGGGGCTGACGGCCTGCAGGCAGAGCGGTCATGTCGCACAAACAGATTTACTATTCGGACAAGTACGACGACGAGGAGTTCGAGTACCGGTTAGTGCCCGCGGGAGGCCGTAGCGAGGTCGTGAGAAGAGAAGGCACGAGGAGTTGGTAGCGAGGATGGAGGCGACAGAGGGGGCGCATGCGCAGGAGACCAACGGGGGGTGGGTGTGAGGTTGTGGAACGCGGAAGGCGCGTGCGCGGGGGGTGGTCGGCGCCCTGAAACAGTGGAGTCTGGAGGCGGCCCCCGGTTGAGGGGAGGCGTGATTAGTCCGCCCACCTTCACCCTGTGGGTTTCTGGGTCTTGGTCTCCGCTTCACCGGGAGCTGCTGTGGAGTCTACTGGGTGAAGGTGGCAGCAGCGGAGCTGGCCTTTGCCTCGCGTTCTCGCTGCGAGCGGTGAGAACGCTGGGGAAGTCAGTGCTGCTTGTTCTTGGGGAAGGACAGAGGCGTGGTTGTCCGGCTCGTTTTAGGACGGGGGCGTCGAGGACCGGGCGGGGGATTAACGTGCCGAGAAGCACTGAGTGCGTGCAGGTTTCACTTGTTTACTGGATGTGAGCATCTCACGGTCTTTAACATTCTGAGCAGGATTGAAGGTGGCGGCGTGCTGAGCCGGGGCCGAGAGCGGGGCGTGGTGGGGACACACAGCCTGGCAAGGAAGGGCGGGGGCTCCCTGGAAGAGCCCTCAGGTGACACTGTAGCCACGAAGGGAAAAGTACAGCTTGACCAGAATTGTCCCGGAGGTACTGGATGGCCAAATGCCCAAGACGGGGGAGCGTTTGGGTTTGATAAGTTCTGAGCCCATAGGAATACTAGGTTGGAAAAGGAGGAGAGACAGAATGCTACAAGTGTTGTCGTCACACTAATCTGTATCAATTGCAATATTTAAGACGGCTTCCGGCCCTGTATCTTGCCTCATGGATTGGAGGGGGAAGTGGAAGCTTGGTTTTCTCGTGCCTTCCCTCAGCCCGCTTCGGGCCTTTGGGCACTAAGAGCACCCAAGGTGTGTGTGTTCACAGACACATAACCAGCTTCAGGCCGGGATCATCCTAGATCCTTCTCAGACTCCATTCCTTTTATTTCCCTCAGCTGTTTTCCTCTACATCTGAACTAAGCGAACTCCAACTATAAGCTTATGACGTGTTTGCAGGGCTGGGAGAAATCACTAGTTTCATCCCTGGGAAGATGTAACTGTTAGTTTGGCCAGTGGCGTTTTGGTTTAAGAAAGGGGTTTGTTTTGTTTTGTTTTGTTTTGTTTTAATGTATTGAGGCCAGATTTTGTGCCAGGGGCTGGTTAGAATGTCAGCTATTTTCAGACATTTAGACTAGAATTATCTCTTTAGGAAAAAAACCTCTGATAACTAGTGCAGAGGGAGCATTTAGGACATTTTTGTTGAGTGTGATGAAGTGTATCTGAATGAGTCCATTTCCAGTCAGAGGAGTCATTTCTTTGCCATGGAGACTCATCCTTGGTCAGAGAATCAAGTCTCATGGCACACCCCTTCAGAGTTAGGAAAATGAGATTCAAGATTTTTTAAAGGAGAAGACTAACAGTTCACCCTCTGTGATGCGTCTTCCACACCCCACTTCACCCATGTTAACACTGCATGCTCTTTGCAGGGCCTCTTACATTGTGGGTAATCTACTAGAAAACCGGAAGATCCACAAAGGCACAGAAAATGAACATCAACGGTGCCTGGCACTCAGTCACTGGAATTACTCATTCGCACTCTTTAATATACCCTTTCGAGGAGCCTTGTTGTGGCATAACGGGTTAAGGCGCTACCTACAATGCCATACAGGCACCAGTTCAAGTTCTGGCTGCTCCACTTCCAATCCAGCTCCTTGCTAGTGTGCCTGGGAAAGCAGCAGAGGATGGTCCAAGTCCCTGGGCCCCCGTACCTACCTGGGAGACCCAGATGAATTTCCTGGCTTCTGGCGTCAGCCTGGCCCAGCTCTGGCTGTTTTGGCCTTTTGGGGAATAAACCAGCAGAATGAAGATATCTCTCTAACTCTGCCTTTCAAATAAATAAAATTTAAAACTATATATATAGTATTGTGAGAATTTATATAACTTGGCCTGTGTTTTCAGCTGCCTCTACCCCACAATAAGATTGTATAAACTCAAGGGCCGACACTGTGGCGTAGCGGGTAAAGCCGCTCCTGCAGTGCCAGCATCCCATATGAGTGCCGGTGTGAGGCCTGGCTGCTCCACTCTGATCCAGCTCTCTGCTATGACTTGGAAAATGACCCAAGTCCTTGGGCCCCTGCACCCATGTGGGAGACCTGGAAGAAGCTCCTGGCTTCAGATTGGAGCAGCTCTGGCCATTGCGGCCATCTGGGGAGTGAACTAGAGGATGGAAGACCTCTCTCTCTCTCTCTCTCTGTCTGCCTCTGCCTCTCTCTGTAACTCTGTCTTTCAAATAATAAATCTTTTTTTTTTTTTTTGACAGGCAGAGTGGACAGTGAGAGAGAGAGACAGAGAAAAAGGTCTTCCGTTGCCGTTGGTTCACCCTCCAATGGCTGCCGCGGATGGCGCACTGCGGCCGGCACACCGCGCTCATCCGATGGCAGGAGCCAGGTGCTAGGTGCTTCTCCTGGTCTCCCATGGGGTGCAGGGCCCAAGCACTTGGGCCATCCTCCACTGCACTCCTGGGCCACAGCAGAGGGCTGGCCTGGAAGAGGGGCAACCGGGACAGAATCCGGCACCCCGACCGGGACTAGAACCCGGTGTGCCGGCGCCGCAAGGCGGAGGATTAGCCTGTTGAGCCACGGCGCCGGCCTCAAATAAATCTTTTAAAAAAAATTGTATAAACTGCAGAAGCCAGTTTCTCTTTTTCCTTTCTTGGCTTTATATACAAGCACTTGTCCAACAGGCTGTATCCGGTACTAACACAAATGCCCCATCTCCCTGTGTTTCTGTTGCAGGCATGTTATGTTGCCCAAGGACATAGCCAAGCTGGTCCCTAAAACCCATTTGATGTCTGAATCTGAATGGAGGAACCTTGGCGTTCAGCAGAGTCAGGGATGGGTCCATTATATGATCCACGAACCAGGTCAGTGCACTGGCTAAATGTAGCCAGATATGACTACTACACTGAGGGATTGAAGGCAGACCATCACAGAATCCAAGAAAACAGGAGATGGGGGGCCCGTTTCCTGCTCCTTTCCCGTTTAAACAAAGCTGTAGTGACTGAAAATAATAGTAACATGTCTGGGAAGTTCAGAGACAGCCTGTCACTAAATTCAATCAGAGGGCACTCTTTTTAAGCCCACATATACCCTGGTTATGGCTTCTGCTTCGTTTCCCACCAGAAAGCCAGTTCTTGGATGTGTTCCAAATAAGCCAAGGAAAGTATATTTCTTGATAAGACACCAGACACCACGCTGCCAGGCAAAACTAATAAAGGACACCCCAGGGCAGCACAAACACAGCAAAGGAACTGATGCCAATAATTCTCTGCTTGGCAGACAGGCCGACTTCTGGGTCTGCTTCTGAGGCCATATGTTTAAATCTTAATTTAGTTATAAAGATCTGAGTGGGTGATGGTTGGGGGGGGTGGAATGCATAGAACAGAATGGTTCGAGTTCGTCTCAGATTTCACTCGCTCTTTCAGAACCCCACATCCTGCTGTTCCGGCGGCCACTACCGAAGAAACCAAAGAAATGAAGCTGGAGAGCCACTTCCAGCCTCAAGCTCCACACAGCTGTTCTTCCTTTCTGACACCTTTCTGATAACATTATGTTGCCTCCCTTCCTTCTTCTCACTCTGATATTTCAAGGATGTTCAATACACTGTTCACATATGCTGGTACCTGCTGCTTTGCTTCGTGAGTAAAGCCAACACCACCACAGCCCAGCCAGCGAGTGCTCTGCAGGCCACGGCCTCCCCTGAATGTGACCCCAGAAGCCACGGTGTGTTCTGTAGCCCGCAGAGCATCTGAGAGTAAGACCGTGCTTGTCACAGGGGTCGTGTGACCTTGCTGTTCTGTTTTTTTCCCGCTGAGTATTGTATGGATGGTGACTTCTGATTTTATGTTTCAATGTATTGGAAACTCTCCATTTTATTCAAGAAATCTATTCCATGTTTAAAGCCTTGATTAAAGAGGAAGTTTTTATCAATCTAATTCTGGAAGGGTTCCCCCCCCCCCACCTTCTGGTTGAACATCACTTTCACTGTCGTTGTTCTAATTATATGCCCTGAAGTTTAATAATGAAGCTCAGCTCTTCGCTGATAATGAGGTTTATTTGAACATTGAGGTAATTGGTTTTTAATCTACTTTGAAGCAGACTTGCTGTCAAACATCTGCGGGAATATATATTTCACTCTGCTAGCCCGAGGTGGAGGTTACATGGGGACAACCTCATCTCGTCAAAACAAATGAACTGTCCCTGACAGTCGGGGTTGCCTTTAACGTAGCCCTGATATTTGAAGGGCGCATGTGCTCCAGGTGCTGCCTGCGACTCCTGCGTGCCTCAGACCTCAGCCTGGGGGTGTTGTCAGTGGTTCTCAACTTTACTTGTAGATTGGATCACCTGGGGACCTTCACAAGTACTGACGCGGCCTGAGTCACTGCTGGGGATGCTGATGGAATAGGTCTGGGGTGTGGACTGAATGTAGGGACTTCGAGCAGTTTTATGCAAGTAGTTATGAGCTTTGAGAAAACAAATGTGAAGTAGTTGCTTTAAGAAAACATATCACCAAAAAACAGCTTACCCTTTGCTTTAGAAAATGGTAGTACAAAGTAAAGGAGATTAATCTCCCTTTTCCCTGCTGCCATCCATTTATTTCTAGAAGAGTGGTTCTTCAGATGTCATTTCTGGACACAGGCATCGACATCGCCTGAACATTTGTTACAGATGCAAATTCTTAGGCTCCTCCCTAGACCTACTGACTCCCAAACGGAGGGGAGAGCCCACAGTGTTTAACAAGCTCTCCACCTGATCCTGGTGTGAGCTTCATCTTGAGAACTGGTAAAGGATCAGAAGAGAATTGTTTGAGGGGGGATCAAATGCTCACCTTTATTGCCAGGAGGCATGGGTACTGTGCTCTTTGTCATTAGGCAAGTCGCCTTGTTTGGAGTTCTGTTTTTTGAGAAAGAATGGTCTAACAGCCTGCTCCTCCATTCACGTGTTTTGTGGTTCCAGGCTTCCCTTCACCTTTCTGAGCCTGTTCTCTGTGAAACAGGGATGTGATCCACAGGGATTTTGTAGGATAAAATGAGACCAGGTGTGGTTCAGCACGCCTCCAAACAATGGCAGGAACTTTGGACAGGGCCCAGCAGCACCACACGGTGCTGGCACCCAAGCCTACTGAGTCAGCATCTGCGTTTTAAAGGTCCCCAGGTGACATGTAAACATTAGAGTTGAAGATGCACTTAGACCAAAAGCAGCCGACATGGGAATAAGCTAGGCTGGTGTGAGTCTAAGACACAGCCACTCCCTACTCGCTGCCTCACTGGGATCCACAAAACCAAAGAAAGGAGGGTCGCGTTTGAACGAAGCACCATCTGGGCAAGTTTGCTTGGCTTCATCGTTTACACTGGAGGCAAACGGAGCTTTCACACACCAACAGGCCGCCTACTCCACAGGCACTACCGGTCATCATTCTCAACTCCGGCTACAAAATCCCTTCTGGAGCCGGTACCAGCCCCCGAGCCCTCAGCCCAGACGTGGTCATGGTGCATGAAAACAGGGAACGTGAGAAACTGACTTCAGACCGAGCGGAGGTTAGAATCCAGCCTCCCTCTACCTCCAGCTCCAGATGGAAGCGCCCCGAAGTCCTCAGGGCACCTCCAATCGCAGCTCGTCCGCCCCGCACAGCCGTCCCAGGCCCCGCCCTCCCCGCCGACTGAGGCCCGGCCCCCGCGCTTCCGGGCGGCTGTGACCATTTGGTTGTCGCCAATAACAACCCAGCATTGCTCCCGCTCGCTGGCTAGCGCCTGAGAGCGACAGTCAACTACACCAATGGAATCTTGAGAGAAGTCTAAGGGACAGCCCGTGTGACCAATCGCCATGAAGTACCTGTGGGGAGGGTGGGATTTTGAGTACGGAAGCTGTCCCGGGACATGAGGAAAGGAAAGAGGATAACACCGGTGAAGGGGTAAAGTAGGCAGGTGAGAGCCGAGAAGAACTCATTTTGAAAATTGGTGGGCAAAGAGGGGATTCCAGGCTAGAAAGGGTGCAGGCGGCTGCAGGAAAAGGCGGCTGGATTCTGCTAGGGGGTGGAAGGAGAGAACGCATTTAAAGGAGCCGAGGCTCAGGTTGAGGTAGACGTTTAAAGGGGCCGACCCCCTGAACAGAAGAGACATTTAAAGGTGCAGATGCCCAAGATAGAGCAGAGACTTGAGGAGACGGGCTCGGCTGACCCGAGACGTTTAAAGTGGTAGGTCATTTTAAGTAGGACAGTTTAAGCAGACTGGAGCCAAGTTTAGAGGACCTTTAAGAGTATGGGTAGGGGGTTGAGAACACGTTTGTTAGACGGGAATGAGGGAGTCGCTTGTCAGGGGTCTGGTTAGAGTAGACTGGGGGCCTCCTCTAGGGAAGAACATGCTCTCCTGCTCTCCTTCCATTGTCCTTTCTGGTTCCTCCAGGTTCCCTCGACCCAGGACCCTGTTCCCAGGCTATGGCCCCCAGTGCCCCGTAGACCTGGCGGGCCTCCAGTGCTTGCGACCCCTGTTTGGGGGTCTGGGTGCCTACTGGAGGGCCCTGCAGAGGGGCAGAGAAGGCAGAACCATGGCATCTAGGGCTTCTGACCTTCCCCCGGGGCGCAGCGTGACGGCAGGCATCATCATTGTTGGAGATGAGATCCTCAAGGTGTGTCGGGGCGGGGGCGGGGGCGGGGGTGGGGGTGGGGGTCCAGCCGGGGCATTGTCCTCAGGGGTCTGCTGCAGATCCAGTTGAGGGAGGCGAACCTGGGTGGGAGATTCTGTGCCGCAGCAGGATTCTGGACTGAGTCCAGCATACTGGAGGAACGGTGATCCTCATCCATTCAAAATTACTCTATTGAAAAACTTGTAACAAAGCCCCTGCAATTTGCCAGCATTATGATAGAAGGCAGAGGGGCCACCCAGCAGTGACAGCAAGCCCAAGTAAGCAACAGAGGTGCAGGTGCATGGGCTGTGTTTTTTTTTTTTTTTTTAAGACTTTATTTATTTGAGAGGAAGAGTTACAGTGAGAGGGAGAGACAGAGAGAAAGGTCTTCCTTCTGTTGGTTCGCTCCCCAAATGGCTGCAACAGCCGGAGCTGCACCGATCTGAAGCCAGGAGCCAGGAGCTTCTTCCTGGTCTCCCATGCGGGCGCAGGGGCCCCAGGACTTGGGCCATCCTCCACTGCCTTCCCGGGCCACAGCAGAGAGTTGGATTGGAAGAGAAGCAGCCAGGACTAGAACTGGCGCCCATATGGGATGCTGGCGCCACAGGCGGAGGATTAACCTACTGCGCCATGGCATAGGCTCCAAGGCTGTATTTCTTTTTAAGATTTTTGTGAAAGGCAGAGCAACAGAGAAATCTTCCATCCACTGACTAATGCCCCAAACGGCTGTAACGTCTGGGGTTGGTCCTGGTTGAAGCCAGGAGCTTGGAACTCCATGGTCTAGGAGACAAGAATGGCAGGGCCCAAGCACTCGGCCATCTCCTGCTGCCTTCCCAGGCACATTAGCAGGGAGCGGGATCGGAAGCAGGGCAGCCAGGACTAGAACTGCCGCTCCAATAGCGGATACTGATGTTGCAGGCAGTGGCTTAACCCCCTGCGCCACAGCGCTTGTCCCAGTGTTCTGTATTCTTACAAGTTCTATCCAAGCTGTTTGAAAATTGTTCACAGCACTCAGCAGAGTGGATAAATAAGCTAGAAGGAAGGTGCTGGAATGGTCAGGAAGTCTTACTACAGGACACAGTAGGCGTTAGATTCTATGTTATAAGAGTAATATCAGTGCCTATTTTTTCAGAGCTTACCAGGGGCTGGCAGGATGCTTATTACATCACATGCCTGGTTTTCCTAATCCTCACAATAACTCCATGCAATTGCTGCTATTATTATGAATCTCAATTAATGGGTTATTAAGCTGAGGCTCAGAGATGTTGAGAAGCTGGTCCAGTTACAGCCCTAGGAAGTGGAGGGCATGGGATGCCAGCCTGATTTTCCCTTACTCTGAAGCACAATTTTTTTTTTTTTTTTAAGATTTGTTTATGGGGCCAGCGCTGTGGTGTAGCAGATAAAGCTGCCACCTGCAGTGCCATTATCCCATATGGACTCTGGTTCAAGTACTGACTGCTCTATTTCTGATCCAGCTCCACTGTGGTCTGGGAAAGCAGTAGAAGATGGCCCAAGTCCGTGGGCCCCTGAACTCACATGGGAGATCCAGAAGAAGCTCCTGGCAACTGGCTTTGGATTGGCCTAGCCACAGCCATTGCCGCCATCTGGAGAGTGAACTAGCAGATAAGAGACCTTTCTCTCTCTCTGCCACTGCCTCTCAAATATATCTTTTTTTTTTTTTTTTAAATATAATTTGAGAGGCAGAGTTACAGAGAGAGAGAGGGAGAGACAGAGAGAAAGGTCTTCCATCTGCTGGTTCACTCCCCAAATGGCCATAATGGCTGATCCAAAGCCAGGAGCATCTTCCAGGCCTCCCACGTGATGCAGAGGCACAAGCACTTGAGCCATCTTCCTCTGCTTTCCCAGGCCATTAGCAGGGAGCTGGATTGGAAGCGGAGCAGCTGGAACCCAAACTGGCGCCCATACAGGATGCCGGCGCCTCAGGCAGCACCTACCGCGCCACAACACCGGCCCCTGGATTACAAATTCTTAACCAGTAAATCCTCTGTGGAGAAGTAGAAGCCGATAGGGCTGGAAAAGAAAAGGGTGCGCGGCATACGCAGCCCCTGCTGCCTGCAGAGGAATGTGAACTTTCTTCTGTACACAGCTGGGACCACAAATGGCTGCCGAGCCCCAGAGCGCTGCAAGGACAGTGACCCCGCAGGGAGGCTGCTCAGGAGACACGGAGCAGAGCCAGTGCCTGGCCGGGAGGCTCTTGCCAGTGTCCAGGTGGAATTTCCCGAGACCTGCTTGGTGGCAGCGAGGACAGGGAGATCAGGCCGGGAACATTTCAGAAGAGAGTTAGCAGGATGAAGGGCATCAGCGGCCGTGGACAACAGCCAGGGATACAGCGAGGCTGCGCCACGAGTCTTGGAGCGAGGGCGCTGACACTGTCATGGGTCCCCCGAAGAACCGAGCACCCCGTCATTAGGCAGGTGCAGCTGTCCTCTCCCTCGCTGCCCTTGGTCCCCAGAGCACTGACTGTCTCATCCTCCCCCTCCCCCCACCCAGGGACACACTCAGGACACCAACACCTACTTTCTGTGCCGGACGCTGCGCTCCCTGGGGGTCCAGGTGTGCCGAGTCTCTGTCGTGCCTGACGAGGTCACCACGATCGCCGCGGAGATCACCTCTTTCTCCAGCCGCTTCACGCACGTGCTCACTGCGGGCGGCATCGGCCCCACTCACGACGATGTGACCTTTGAGGCAGTGGCACAGGCCTTTGGAGATGAGCTCAAGCCACACCCCGAGCTGGAGGCGGCCATCAGAGCCTTTGGAGGGGAGGGCTGGGAGAAGCTGTCGCTGGTGCCCTCCTCCGCCCGCCTGCATTATGGCACAGACCCTCGCACTGGCCGGCCCTTCCGGTTCCCGCTGGTCTCGGTCCGAAACGTCTACCTCTTCCCCGGCATTCCAGAGCTGCTGAGGCGGGTGCTGGAGGGGCTGAAGGAACTGTTCCAAAACACAGCCGTCCAGTTCCACTCGCGGGAACTGTATGTGGCCGCCGCCGAGGCCTCTATCGCCCCCATCCTGGCGGAGGCCCAGGCCCACTTTGGCCATAGGCTCGGCCTGGGTTCCTACCCTGACTGGGGTAGCAACTACTATCAGGTGAAACTGACTCTAGATTCGGAGGAGGAAGGGCCCTTGGAGGAATGCCTGGCCTACCTGACTGCCCGCCTGCCCCAGGGATCACTGGTCCCCTACCTGCCCAACGCGGTGGAGCAGGCCGGTGAAGCTGTGTATAAGCTCGCTGAAGCAGGTAGGGGGACCTCCTGTGGGGAGGGGCGCACGCACCCGGCCCCTGGTGCCACCCTAGGTCTCGGTCCACCAGAGCTGCCGGGGGCTTCCTGTGGGCACAGGATGGGGTAGGAGAGGGCTGTTGTTTTTCATTCATTCTTCCAGTAAGTGTTGGCCTGAGTGCCTGCTGTCACCGGCACCGTGCTAGGTGTTGGGCATGTAGCTTCGTGGGGCAAATGCAGGCCCTGCTTCCACACAGCAGTGGTTTCACAAGACAGGTAGGCATTAAACAGGTGAGCGTGCACCAGACGTGAGAGGCGACCGGTGAGGGAGGCTTCTCTGGCAGGGTGGCCTAGGCGATGAGGAGGACTTGGTCTGAGCAGGAGGTGGGTGAGAGCAAACAGCACGAAAGCGGGCCCAGGAGGAAGTGGCATGGGGGTTAGGGGAATGGAAGGAAACCAGGACACACGCCCCACGCAGGGGGAAAGACCCTGAGACCGAGACAAGGTGAGGGGTGGATGAGTAGCGAGCCAGGCAGACGGCAGCCTGAAGAGCTTGGGTCCTGGGAGAAGGGGGAAAGCAGCGCAGTGTGGCCCCACTGCCCTTTGACAGCCCTGGGGGTCCATCTGACGCCCTCTCCCCTGCCTGCCTGGCAGGGTCTTCTCTGGGGAAAAAGGTGGCCGGCGCCTTACAGACCATTGAGAGTGCCCTGGCTCGGTACAGCCTCACGCAGCTCTGCGTGGGCTTCAACGGGGGCAAGGACTGCACGGCCCTCCTCCACCTCTTCCACGCGGCTGTGCAGAGGTGAGCCCACCCGCTGGAGTGAGCCCTGGGAGGGAGGGCGGGCGGGCGGGCGGGAGGCGGCCACGGTGACCCAGCACTCCCACCACCCCACAACACTTCCCAAGCACCTGCCGCATGCTGGGCCCATCCCCCACCACAGTCCTGTTGGGGAAGTGAAACAGGGGTGCGTGCTGAGACTTAGGTCATGGATCAGAGTGGGCTTCCAGCGAGAACGGGTATGATGAAGAGGAGCCGAGGGGTATCTGCCCCAGGGCCCTAAGAGAACCGCAAGCTCTCTGGAGAGCCGTTCCGTGTCCATGCTGGCAAGCCTGTGGATTCTTCCCCCCACACCCCCCCAGGAAGTTCCCTGACGTTCCAAAACCCCTCCAGATCCTGTACATCCGCAGCATCTCCCCGTTCCCCGAGCTGGAGCAGTTTCTGCAGGACACCATTAAGAGGTACTAGGGCCTGGAAGCTTGGGGTCCAGGGAGGCCGGGCAGGGCCCGCTCCTGACACCCGCTTCTGGTCCCTCCATAGGTATAACTTGCAGGTGTTGGAGGCCGAGGGCGACATGAAGCAGGCCCTGGGCGAGCTGCAGGCACAGCACCCCCAGCTGGAGGCCGTCCTGATGGGCACGCGCCGCACTGACCCCTACTCCTGTAGCCTCTGCCCTTTCAGCCCCACGGACCCAGGCTGGCCCTCGTTCATGCGCATCAACCCACTGCTGGTAATGGAAGAGCATGCACCGTCGCCCTGTCCGTCATGGCACCCTGGCTCCCCTGGGTGCGAGGCGAAAACCTGGGGCTTGAATGCAGGGCCCCCATCACCTGAGGGAGGCAGAGCTGTTTGTTCTTTCATCCATTTGATCAATTCTTTTGAGCACTGATTCACTAGCAAGCATTGGTGCTTTCTGCTTGGACAGAACAGCAGCCTGGACCTGTGCTGTCCAATGCGAGAGCCATGGACCATTATTTGTGCTTAAATTTTAATTAACTGAAATGAAATTGCTAAAGGCCACTTTGAAAGGATGAATTTGGGCATGCATTTGCATAACAACTAACACGGGGCTTGGGACGCCCACTCCCCATGTTGGAGTGGCTGGGTGCCCAGCACTGTCCTGGATCCAGCTTCCTGCTGATGTGTGCTCTGGGAAGCAGCAGGTGCTGAGGTCCCTGCCACCCCGGGAGACCTGGCCTGAGCGCTTGGCTCAGCTCTAGCCTGGCCCAGCACTGGCTGTTTCAGGCATTTGGAGAGTGAACCAGAAAAGGGGGGGTGTCCTCTCTCCCTCTCCCCATGTGTATCTCTCTGCCTTTCAAATAAATGAAAACAAACAAGTAAATAATGTAAAAAAAAAAAAAAGATAAATTTTATGGCATATGAATTAGAGCTCAATTTTTTTTTAAGATTTACTTTTTTGGAAGAGATCTGCCATCTGTTGGTTCATTCCCCAAATGGCCACAACAGGCAGGGCTGGGCCAGGCCAAATAAGAGCTAGGAACATCACACTGACCTCACACGAGGGTGGCAGGGACCCAAGTGCTTGGGCCATCATCCGCTGCCTTCCCAGGTACATTAGCAGGGAGCTGGATCAGAAATGGAGCATCTGGGACTCAAACTGGTGCTTTTTAAAAAAAAAAGATTATTTATTATTATGTAAGGCAAAGTTACAAAGATAGGCGGGGGTGGGGGGGCCTTCCACCTGCTGGTTCACACCCCAGATGTCCGCGATGGCTGGAACTAGGCCGATCCGAAGCCAGGAGCCTGGCGTCTTCCAGGTCTCCCACGTGGGTGCACGGGCCCAAGGTCTTGGGCCATTCTCCACTGCTTTTCCAGGCACATTAGAAAGGAGCTAGATAAGAAATGGAGCAGCTGGGACTGGAACCAGCACCCAGAGGGGATGCAGCACTACAGGTGACAATTTTATTCACTATGCCACAGTACTGGCCCCTCAGTGCCTTTTTTTTTTTTTTTTTTTAAGATTTTTTATTGGCCGGCGCCGCAGCTCAATAGGCTAATCCTCCGCCTGTAGCGCTGGCACAGCAGGTTCTAGTCCCAGTCGGGGTGCCAGATTCTGTCCCAGTTGCTGCTCTTCCAGTCTAGCTCTCTGCTGTGTCCTGGGAGTGCAATGGAGGATGGCCCAAGTGCTTGGGCCCTGCATCCGCATGGGAGACCAGGAGAAGCACCCGGCTCCTGCCATCGGATCAGCGCGGTGTGCCGGCCGCAGCGGCCATTGGGGGTGAACCAACGGAAAAGGAAGAAGATTATTTATTTGACAGGTAGAGTTACAGAGCGAGAGAGAGAGAGACAGGTCTTCCTTCCATTGGTTCACCCCCCAATGGCCACCACGGCCAGCACTGCACCAATCCGAAGCCAGGAGCCAGGCGCTTCCTCCTGGTCTCCCATGTGGGTGCAGGGCCCAAGCACCTGGTCCATCCTCCAATGCCCTCCCGGGCCACAGCAGAGAGCTGGACCGGAAGAGGAGCCCTGGGGGGACTAGAACCCTGTGCCCATATGGGATGCCGGCGCCTCAGGTGGAGGATTAACCAAGTGAGCCACGGCGCCGGGCTCCCTTCAGTGCTCTTGATACAGGAGGCCCGTGTTGCTGTGGCCTGTTTTAAATACAACTGAAACAAGTTCTGCACTTGTCCTGGCCATGTTCCAAGTGACTAGCAGTTAGCAGAGGCACAGAACACTTCCATCGCCACAGAGAGCACACTTCACAGTGCTCTCAGACACGCCCCCTCCCTTCCCACAGTTACCCTCCATGGAGGGTGGATTGAGAGTAGAGAGTGACAGCCACCTGTCCTCTCTGCTTAGCAGGAGACAGCAGTCAGGTGGCAGAAGAGCCTTGGGTGGACCCCTTCCCCCAGCAGGGGGTGGGTGTGGGACAGGGGAGTACTGGTGACTCCCCTGTGACTGCTTTCCCAGGACTGGACCTACAGAAACATCTGGGACTTTCTGCGTCAGCTGTTTGTCCCCTACTGCATCCTGTACGACCGAGGGTAAGGCTGTCAGGGGAAGAGCCTGGGTGTGGGCAGGACAGGAGAGTGGTGGGATAGAGAGAGCTACCAGGAGAGCCCACCCAGCACACACCTGCCCTCTGCGTTCCCCATCCCAGGTACACATCACTGGGGAGTCGAGAGAACACAGTCCGGAACCCGGCCCTGAAGTCCCTGAGCCCAGGGGGACAGCCCAGCTACCGCCCAGCCTACCTACTGGAGAATGAAGACGAGGAGCGGAATTCCCGCATGTGACCTCTGACCTCCCGCGGGTGCCCAGAGGGGCAGGAGGAGGCGTCCTGGGGTGTGACCTGTCAATAAACGGTGCCTCTCACTGTGCCTGCTGCTCTCCTGGTCTGTTCCTGCTGCTGGGGAAGGAAGAGGCCAGAGCAGGCCCCAGGCTGCCAGCTCCGGGCTGGCTGTGCTCTCTGAGGGGCCTGGCAGGAGGGCAGGACACGCTGGCAAGGGACTCTGGCTGATGATCCTCCATGTCAGCCTCAGGAGCCCACCAGAGGGCGGGCGCAGGAGTGGTAGCAGCCACTGGGAAAGGGGCAACGAGGCAGGACACCACCCACGCTGAGCTGGCCTGGCTGCCCTTCGGCTAGCCCCACCCTGTCCCTGTCCACAGGGGCTGACTCAGCCCTCTCCCAGGCCCAGAACTTTCCCTTTGCTAGACCCTGGGGCCTTTGTCTCTGCAGTCATGAGGCCTGAGGGGGAGGGGACAGTGGTGATAAAAGGCACCCAAGGCCGCTCCCACCCCCTTCCTCAGAACTGCTCCCACATGCACCTCCGGACACAGCCCCTAGCCCAGGTCCTGCCCTTCTCCCTCGGAGGGGTCCTGCGAGATGCTGGGCTCCGGGTGCCTGTCATTAAGATGGGCACAGGGTGGCAGAGCCTGCTGCGGACCCTGAAGGAAGTCGCCTACATCCTCCTCTGCTGCTGGTGTGTCAAGGAACTGCTGGATTAACGGCAGCAGGCACCTGCCTGCCCTCCCCAGGGGCGCCCGGGCTGGCATCGCTCAGGTGGGCAGGGGAGGGCAGACGGACGAGAGGCATGGCTTGGCTTGTGTGGCGGAGCCTGCCTCTCACCTCACCATTCTCTCCCTCAGCACACAGCCGACCTGCATGGAGACTGCCGGGGCCAGCTGTTCACCACCACCACGGCTGGGCCACAGGCGAAGTGTGCATCCCACTCTGAGTTGTGCCATCTGCCAGACCTGCCTCGCCGCCGGTGGGCACGAGCTCGGCCTGCTGGCTCAGACCCCAGTAAGACTGCAGCGGGACCTGGCTCTCCTCCAGGCTTGGCACAGTGAGCCCGCCCGCCCACTCAGAAGACGGTACCATGCTCTCTTCACTCCAGGGACTGGCTGCCTTTGCGATCTCTGAGAATCACTGGAGTATATGTGTAATAAATGGGTGTTGAGACCCCAAGTTCTAAGCATCTGAAGGGGACTCAGACAAAGTGACTGTGGGAAGGGCCTTGGGGGCCGGGATGCAGACCCAGCAGGGAACTGAGAGGAAGAGATTGGAAGCCATGTTGCCTGACTCACTGGTGCATGGGTGCGGAGAGCAGAGGGCAGAAAGGCCAGGTTCCTCCCCACCTGTGGCGGGTAGGGAGGGTTCCAGCTTGGGCGGGGTCTTCTCTGAGGCCCTGGGTGTTAGGATGGGGAACCCAGAGGACCCAGCCCTTTCTCAAACCGGAGGCCTGGTCTAGGCTGGGAGGGTTGTAGGGGAAAGCACTGGGCTGGTGCAATTCCCCAGCTCATGGAGGAAGTAGGGCCCCATGAGCTACCAGAGCCCCTGTAAGAGAAAGCACCTGTGTGGCCACACAGGGCCCTGGGGCTTATCAGCACAGCTCTGCCCAGACACACAGACAGCCCGACTCCTGACTTCCCTCCCTGAATGACTCACAGTGGGAGGCGCACGCAGCCCGGACATCACGCTGCTCACTCACACTGACTCGCCCCCCACAGCCCCAGGGCTTGTTCAGTGTTGCCCGTTCACCAGCCAGCATGCCCTGGCCCTTTTGGGGCCCACTTAGCTGCCCCCAGATGCACACCTTATCTCACCTGGGGTCCTGGCCTGGGAATGGTACTGGGGACCCTCACCTCTATCCCTGGACCAGCTCTGCCTCCGCCCTCTTCCTGTTAACTCCTTCTCTGGGCTTTTCTTTTTGTAAAGGTGATACCTACCTGGAGTAAAGACTTCCTCATAGTAAACAGGTCTCCTGCCCCTTCCCCCACCCCCACCCCGAGCTCTTCTCCCTGGGGGTAACCATGGTTACAGATTTCTCTGCGAGCATTCCAGAGATAGTGTATGGGGAGACTGCATCTTCATTCATTCTTTCAACAGACATTATTGAGTGTCTACTACATGCCTGTTTGGGTGCTATGGATACAGCAGTGAACAAAACACATCCCTGTGCTTGTGGAGCTCACATTCAGTGAATGTAGGTGGATGAAGACAGATGAACCAGAAACATTCAAAAGAAGGGGGGGAAGGTGCAGGCGCTGTGGCGTAGCCGGCAAAGCCGCTGCCTGCAGTGCCGGCATCGCATATGGGCACCAGTTCTAGTCCCAGCTGCTCCATTTCCGATCCAGCTCTCTGCTATGGCCTGGGAAAGCAGTAGAAGATGGTCCAAGTCCTTGGGCCCCTGCACCCACGTGGGAGACCATGAAGAGGCTCCTTGGCTCCTAGCTTTGGATCGGCCTAGCTCCAGCCATTGTGGCCATTTGTAGAATAAACCAGTGGACGGAAGATCTCTATCTCTCTCTGCCTCTGCCTCTCTGTAGCTCTGCCTTTCAAATAAATAATTTTTTTAAAAAAGCATATAGGTATTATGAAGTGATAGAGACTACAGAATGGAGCTGGGGGGGCAGGGCAGGGCAGGCCGTGGAGGGCCCAGGTAGCACTTGAGCTTTGATGCCGAGAGAAATGCACGAGGGCAGGAACTGACTTCCCGTGTACAAAGGCTCACCTGGCTGCTGTGTGAAAACAGCACTAGAGGAGCAAGTGCCGGGCGTGAGAGACCTGTTGGGAGGTAATGAGCACGAAACCGGCTGGACGTGTTGGTGGCTCTGACCCGGCGTACAGGAGCAGCAGCGGTGGTGAGGAGTGAGTGCATCCCGGGTCTCGCTCTGTAATTGGTTCACACACTCCACACACTGCTCTCTCCGCACCTGGCTTTCTTCCCCGTGATGTGCCTGGCAGAAGACACAGGGTCCCACACCGCCAGTGCATTTAGCAATTGCCTGTTCCATACAGCAGCCTGGTACTCTGTAGCACTTGGTTTATTTCTATTCCTGGTAGCTCAGTGGCCCTCTTTAGACATCGCCGAGGTGCACGTTAGTCCATGTCCTTGCCTGGTTCCTTCAGAGGCCTTGTCTACTCTGTAGGCACAGCGAGGTCACGAAGCCCAGCAGGGAGAAGTTGCAGGATTCACCTTCCCCTCTGACCCTGGGGCTTCTCCCTCACAGCCTATACCCTGCTTGGCCAGGTCCACCCTTCTGTGACTCAGGCCTTGGCCTCCTGCCTTCCTGCCCTTTCTTACGTTCCACTCCCACCAAGCGGGGCAGTGCCTGGAGGTGGATCCTGGAGTCGGAGGTCTGGGCACCAGGGCCTTCACCAGGAGAGGAAGTGGCTGGCAACAGCTTAGTGGACAGAATGGGGCTGTTCACTTGCAGTGTCGCCAAATAACCAGCCACTGCCAAGTTGCTCAGAGGAAAGCTTTATTTACTTGCGACAAATAAAGGAGACAGTGAGAAGGTCTGGTTCCCAAAAAGAAACTGCCATCTCAAGAAATAGTTGGCCAGGGCTTTTATAGCAAAGGTTAGGGGCGTATTCAAGATGTAGCTGGCATCTGCTACCTCCAGCAGGAACATAAAGCAACATTCGGTCCTCATCCAGGGATGTTCAAAGACTCAAACTGGCTTCTTGCAACTTTAGTCCTTGTTTGTTGCAAGACCCTCCACCCTCTGAGGACAATGTTGCAAGATAAGCTTTCCTGCAACATTCTGTGAAACCCCACCCCCACCCCCGTCCAGAGACCGGGAACTTAGAAACTGGCTCAGATCGTCTGCCCCTGTTCCAGTGTCTCCTTTTTGCCTGAAACCTACCTCTCGGTGACACAGCAGTCAACAGTACCACAAGGTGTTTAGAAGATCCTTCATCTCGTCATCAGCGCCTGCTCTCCTGGAAGAACAGTTTTAGGTTAACATTGGCCCCTAAGAGTATCTCTCAGAAAGCTCAGCGTAAGTTCAGGAGCCTTCTTCACTTGGGTATGGGGAAGCCAACAGGTCACATCTTGCAATTTAAAAGAACGTGTTAGGGCCAGCGTTGTGGCTTAGCGGGTAAAGCCACCATCTGCAATGTCAGCATCCTGTACAGGTACCAGCTTGTGTCCTGGCTGCTCCACTTCCAATCCAGTTCCCTGCTAATGTACCTGGGAAAGCAGTAGAACAGAACTCAAATGCTTGGGCCCCTGCAGCCACTTTGAAGACTGGGAAGAAGCCCCTGGCTCCTGTCTTTGGCCTGGCCCAGCCCTGGCTGTTGTGGCCATTTGGGGAGTGAACCAGCAGATGAAAGATCTTTTTCACTCTGGACTCTGCTTTTCAAATAAACAAATAAATCTTTAGGGGAAAAAAAAAAAAAAGACATGTGTTTAGCAGAACCGAGTGCAGTCCTGTCCCGATGGGATTTAGCTGATCTTGAGGTAACCCAATTTCCAAGTCTTGATGTGAACCCAATCTCTTGGTTCCTATGGAGGAGCTTTATATCAACAGAGAAGGGTGGGTTCTTGTTTGCTTATCAGTTAAAAGCAGTCTCCACCTGCCTGAGTTGTAGTATATGTCTTCCTGTTCTCTTTTCCACATGTGGGCAGCTCCAGGGCCAGCCACACTGGGAAAGGGTCTCCCATAGGGCAACTCGAACGTGCTGAGGCTGGTTTTCTTTTGGGGGCTGCTCTAACGCAGGTTAAGGCAAGGGGTAAGAGCTTCAGGCAATTTTCAGGAGCTTCCTGGCCAATTTTAGCTAAGGTTCTCTTCGCAGTTTGATTGTTTCTCTTGGTCTCCCCAGACAACCAGGGCCTCCAGGAGCCTGGCTTTTCTAACTCAGCCTTGAAGCCTGGGACACAATCCATTGCCACCTTCTACCATCCTGAGCAGAGCAGATCTCAGGATAATTTCTCTTAGTAGGGTTTTAATGACTTTTCAGTTCAGCAGAGGGAGGCTTCTATCCACCCAGTAAATGTGCTACAACCCTTAGGAAGCATTTAAATCTCCCTAGGCTGAAGGTAGAACCATGAAGTTAACCTGCAAGGTAGCCCTGCCTCCGTACCACTATGGGTAGTGAAGGGCTTAGAAGGCCTGGTCTATAGAGCCTTTTTTTTTTTTTTTTTTGAAAGACAAAATAACAGAGAGGCAGAAAATTTTTCCTTTTGCTGGCTCATTCCCCAGATGGCTGCAATGGCCAGGCCTGGGCCAGGCCAAAGCCAGGAATTCCATCCAGGTCTCCCAGGTGGGTGGCAGGAGCCCAAGCACTTGGGCCATCTTCCACTGCCTTCCCAGGTGCATTAGCAGGGAGCTGGATTGGAAGTAGAGCAGCCAGACTGTACCACAATGCCAGCCCCTCAAACTGGCACTCTGATGTGGGATACTGGCATCACAGGCGAGGGCGTAACCTGCTGCACTACAATGCTGGCCCCTTAAAATAGTTATTAATTAATTTATTTGAAAGAGTGATGGAGAGAGAGAGAGAGACATAGCATCTTCCATCCACTGATTCAACTCCCCAAATGCCCACAACAGTCAGGGCTGTTCTAGACTGAAGCCAGGAGCCCAGAGCTCCATCCTGGTCTTCCACGTAGATGACAGGAGCCCATTACTTGAGCTATCATCTGCTGCCTTCCTAGGGACGTAAGCAGGAATATGGATCAGAATCAGAGCAGCTGCGACTCAAACTGGCACTCCAATGTGGGATGTAGGTGTCCCTAGCAGCGGCATTACCCACTGTACCACAACACTGTCCCTATACATTAGTTTTATGGCCGTAGGTGCATTGTTTTCTATTTTACCCACCATGTCCTCCATCCCTGGGGTTTGATTACCTTAGATGGTCATTCATACATGTTCTCTTTCCTCAACCTTTCCTGCAGCCTCTCAGGCTGCACATTAGCGGGAAGCTGGAATGGGAGGCAGGCTGGCACTCGAGCCCGGGCACTTCAGTATGGGATACAGGTATCCCAAGTAGCATCTTGTCAAAAGCCTACCTCCATCATAATGGATGACATCACAGGCACACTTAATAATAGCCCACTGGTGGGCATTTGGCACGCTGGTTGAGACACCACTTGGGATGTCCACATCACATATCAAAGTGCCTGGGCTGAAGCCCAGCTCTGCGCCAGAATCTACCTTCCTGCTAACATACAGGTGATGGCTCAAGTACTTGGGTCCCTGCCACCCACACCAGCGACCCAAGTTGACTTCCAGGCTCCTGGCTTCATTCAGCCTGGTCCAGCCCTGGCTGTTCCAAGCATCTGGGGAGTGAACTAGCAGATGGAGGATCTCTCTCTCCTCTCTCTCTCTCTCTCTCTCTCTCCCCCCCCACCTTCCAAATATATAATACATGATTATTTTTAAAAATTCAAGGACTGGGGCCGGTGCTATGGCGTTACAGTAGGTAAAGCTGCCGCCTGCAGTGCTGGAATCCATGTGGCCTGGGAAAGCAGTGGAAGATGGCCCAAGTCCTTGGGCCCCTGCAGCCTTGTGGGAGACCCGGAAGAAGCTCCTGGCTGCTGGCTTCGGATCGGCGCAGTCTGGGGATGCAGCAGCAGCAGCAGCAGCGGAGTTGGTCCCTTTTATGGCTTCCGAGCCTCCTCTGCAGTGTCCTCGCAGTGTCCGCCAGCTATTTCTTCCACAGCTTGGAGCAGCCGGAGAATTCCTTTATCATATTTAATTTTGTTAGCTGACACAAGGGGTCCATCTGCGTGGGTGTCACAAATAACTGGGCTCCCGTGGGAGTTGCTCAGAGGAAAGCTGCGTTTACTGTGACAAGGAGACAGTGGGAAGTGGCGTCCCTGCAGAAACCGCTTTCTGGAGGAGTGCGCAGCTAGAGCTTTTACAGCAAGGGTTAGCGGAGTAGTCCTGGGTGGAGGAAAGAGGGAAGGGGCGGGCCCTTCCCCTTCACGCAAGACGCGTCTTCACACACGGTTTGTTCCAAAACGGGATTCAGACTGGTTTCTTGCAGTTTTCCTGTGCCCCTGGGAGCACAGAGCTGTAAGACAAGCTTTCCCGGAGCATCCTCTGTGAAACAAACTGTCCCAGAGGCGCCGTCCACGCTCCATTGCCCCCTTTTTACCCAGTCCTGCACCCTTGGTCACAGTCTCTGCGTTCAGCATTTAGGAGCCCTTTCTTGCCAAATGGCTTTGTGAGCATGGGCCACAGAGAGGGCATACTTACAGTCGGTATCAACTATTAAAGTCTTTCCGGGGCTGGTGCTGTGGCATGGTGACTGAGACCACCGCCTGCGGTGCCGGCATCCCATATGGGCACCCGTTCAAGTCCTGGCTGCTCCACTTCCAGTCCAGCTCTCTGCTGTGGCCCGGGAGGACAGTGGAGGATGGCTTGGGTCCTTGGGCCCCTGCACCCACATGGGAGACCCGGAAGAAGTTCCTGGCTCCTGGCTTCAGATGGGTGCAGTTCCAGCCGTTGCAGCCATCTAGGAAGTGAACCAGTGGATGGAAGACCTCTCTTTCTCTCTCTCTCTGTCTCTGCCTCCCTGAAACTCTGCCTTTCAGGTAAGTAGAAAAAAAAATTTTTTTAAACAAACAAAGTCTTTCCCAAGTTCTCGTGCTGTAGCTAGGGTTATTATTTTTGTCTTTAGTGCAGATGTCTCCGGAGATGCAAGGCTTCAACAGTTCCGTGTAAGTCATGATTACATACCCTGCTTTCCATTGACCATTTGCCATAAACCTGCAACCATCTACAAACCATATTTCTTCTACATTTATTTGAAAGGCAGAATTAAACAGGGAGAGATGTTCTATCCGCTGGTTCACTCCCCAAATGGCTGGGCCAGGCCAAAGCCAGGAGCCTGAACTCCGTCTGGGCCTCCCATATGGGTAACACAGCCCCAAGCACTCAGGACATCTTCCACTGCTTTTTCAGGCTCATTGGCGAGAGCTGGATCAGAGGTGGAGTAGCTGAGACTCTAACTGGCGCCCATATGGGATGTTGGTGCTGCAAGTGGCAGCTTTACCTGCTGCACCACAGTGCCGGCCCCCAGCTTTCCTGCTTTTTTTTTTTTTTTTTTTTGACAGGTAGAGTTATAGACAGTGAGAGAGAGAGAGAGAGAGAGAGAGAGAGAGAGAGAGAAAGGTCTTCCTTCCATTGGTTCACACCCCCCCCCCAAATGCTGCTATGGCTGGTGCTGCACTGATCTGAAGCCAGGAGCCAGGTGCTTCTTCCTGGTCTCCCATGCAGGTTCAGGGGCCCAAACACTTGGGCCATCCTCCACTGCCTTCCTGGGCCACAGCAGAGAGCTGGACTGGAAGAGGAGCAATCGGGACAGAATCCGGCGCCCATATGGGATGCCGGTGCCTCAGGTGGAGGATTAACCAAGTGAGCCACGGCGCCAGCCCTTCCTGCTTCTTTAATCAGCAAACTGGTGGCTCTAACTGCCAGCCAAGCAGGGTGACCATCCCTGGAATGCAATACTTAATGATTGAGAAAAATAAGCTTCTACTTGTCTTAATGGTCCCAACATTTGGGTCAGGATTATCACCGCAGATCCTTTTCTTTCACATATATTCAAGTCAAAGGGCTCCCTTGATCACGTGATTCCAAAGCAGAGATTTCTAACAAGAGTTATCTTAGGGACCGGCGCTGTGGCATAGCAGGTAAAGCTGCCACCTGCAGTGTCGACATCCCAAATCGGCACAGGTTCAAGTCCCAGCTGCTCCACTTCTGATCCAGCTCTCCCCTATGGAAAGCAGTGGAGGATGGGCCAAGTCCTTGGGCTCCTGCACCCATGTGGGAGATCCACAAGAAGCTCCTGGCTCCTGATCAGCCCAGCTATGGCCATTGCAGCCGTCTGAGGAGTGAACCAGTGGACAGAAGACCTCAGACCTCTCTCTTTCTCTCTCTCTGCCTCTCTGTAACTCTGCCTTTCAAATTAATTAATTTAAAAACAAAGAGAGAGCTCTCTTATTCCTTAAACTCTTCTAGACCTGATCACACTGTTTTCCCAGTTAAAGAGATCAGCTTCCTTTCTTTTAATAAGCTGTAAAGTGGTTTTGCTGTTAGACCAAAGTTGGGTATCCCTAAGAGTCCCTGTAATTGTTTTCTGGTCTTGGACAGAGCCAAGTAACAAATTTCCATTTTGCCATCTTGCAGTAGGCTCCACAGTTCTTGGGACCTTTTTTTTTTTTTTTTAAGATTTATTTATTTATTTGAAAGGCAGAGTTAGAGAGAGAGAGAGAGAGAGAGAGAGATCTTTCATCTGCTAGTTCACTCCCCAAATGGCCACAACAGCTGGGGCTGGGCCAGGCTGAAGTCAGGAGCCTGGAGCTCCATCTGGGTCTCCCACATGGGTACAGGGGCCCAAGCACTTGGACCATTTTCTGCTGCTTTCCCAGATGCATTAGCAGAGAGCTTGATCAGAAGTGGAGCATCCCGGACTTGAACCGGCGTTCATGTGGGATGCCAGCATCGCAGGTGGTAGCTTAACCCACTGCACCACACCAGCTGCCCCTGTGCCTTTGATACCTTATATCCTCTCTCTGGCAGATGATTCAGTGTCTGGATGATGTCTGTAATCAGAAGACTCCTTCGAGGGGCTTGTGATAAGAATGTCATCCACATATTCTAAGACTGTCCCTTTTTCTAACTCTAGTCTCCTCAAGTCTTCACTCAAACTTTTCCTAAAACTGTCGAATTTTAGAACCTTATGTAGTAGAATAGTCCAACAACATTGCAGCTTCTGGTGAGTCTGGGGGTCTTTCTGCTCAAAAGCAAATAATAAGATTCAGGGTCTAGGGGATGCAAAAGAACACATGCTCTAAGTCCCGGACAGCATATGCCTGCCATCCCCTGGCAACGTGGACAACAGGGTATAGGGGCTGGGTAACACAGCATGGATGTCCTGAACTGCTTCATTCACAGCCCTCAAGCCCCGTACAAACCTGCACGTACCAGACCCTGGGCCCTTGCAGGCAGTACAGGAGAAGCAAAGGGATTTACAGGGCCGATGAGGCCCCAACTGAGGAGTGCTTACAGCCACTAAGATTTCAGTGACTGCTTCAGGCCTCCGAGCAGCCTGCTTGACCCAGGACCAGTGGCCAGTCTTCTTTAGTGTTAGTTTTACAGGTTGGCTGTCGCCAGCCTGCCACCTGACCCTGGGCCCATCCTTCTGTTTTGACCCCAGCTGAAATACTCTCTGGAATGGTTTCAGGATCCCAAGGCACCTTGTGGAGGAGAGCTGAGAATTCTGCTCCCTGGCTCTTGGGGCCTTGCATGGGGCTTGATATGACTTAAACACCAGCAGCACCCAGCCCAGCTCCACAGGCCTTCCTAAGGATGGAATGAGAGATTCAGGAATGTATGGAAATGAGAACTCAGGACTTCAAGGCCCTCTTTAGAGGTCAGAAACTCCAGAAATCTAGGGCCAGTGTTGTGTTATAGCAGTTTAAGCTGCCACCTGAGATGTCAGCATCCCTTAGGGGCACCGGTTCGTGTCCTGGCTGCTCCACTTCAGATCCAGCTCCCTGCTAATGCACCTGGAAAAGCAGCAGAAGATGGCCCAAATCCTCGGGCTCATGCACCCACATGGGGGACCCAGAAGAAGCTCCTGGCTCCTGGCTTCAGGCCAGCCAGCTCTGGCGATTGCAGCCACTTGGAGAGTGAATCAGTGGATAGAAGTGCTCGCTCTCTCTCTCTCTCTCTCTCTCTCAATCTGCCTTCCAAATAAATAATCTTTGAAAAAAGAAACTCCAGAAATCTTTCCCTGATTTTATGTTACTCTCTTTTAGAAAGAGAGTCCTTCTTGGCAGTCAACACAGAGTACATGGCTCCAGTGTCAAGCAAAAAACTGTTTCTTCCCTTCTTTTTCTAGGGTATCCCAAGGCTTCTCAGGAGAGCTCTGGATTTTACTACAAGGAACCAATCAGAGAGCCCCTAGCCCCAGTGGCCTCCTGGGAGCTGAGAGGAACCAGCTTTGCCCTGAGCCCTCTCTCCCCAGGACACCTCCATTTCTGGTTTCCTGCCTACTTGTACTGCGCACACTGGCCAGGTCCTCACTTAGCTGGTGGCCTATTATTGGTCCCACATTGGGGGCTGCTGTTTCTCACCTTGGTGTCTTCCCTCATCCACCTGGGTTACCTGGAGCCGGCTGGAGAGCAATGGCCAATAAAGCCGCCTGTCTTATCTTAAAGGTAATCTCTGTCAATTCTCAGCAATTAGTCTCTGGACAGCCGATTTCTGAAGCTTTCTCTGGTTGTCCAGAGCACTCTATAGGAAGCAGGTGCTTAGAACAACCCAGCTTCCGGGGGTTTCAGGGTCCCAAGCAGTGGGTGTCCAAGCACCCACTCAGCCTCTAGAAGGGCAGACAGTTTCCTACTGATTTATTCCATTTTGAGGGGGACCTGCTTACCTCCTGCATGCCTAGCAAAATATTCCTAAACTGCCCTAACCTCTGGAGATCCTTTGGTTGGAGCCATCTTTGGAACTCATCTTTCTGGTGGGCTGGCAGCTATTTGTCATCTTCCTCCCTGGCCTTGGTTAGCACACCTGGCTTTGCTTCTGCTGTCATGGGACTGATCACTAAAGTCTGAATACCCAGTCCAGCATTGTGACACAGCAGGTTAAGCTACCCGCTGCAGTGCTGGCATCCCACATAGTACAGGTTCGAGTCCCAGATGTTCCATTTCCAATCCAGCTCCCTGCTAATGTGCCTGGGAAAGCACAGTATGATGGCCCAAGTGCTTGGGCCCCTGCACCCACATGGAGACCAGGATGGAGTTCCAAGCACCTGGCTTCTGGCTGGCCTAGCCTTAGCTGCTGAAGCCATTTGGGGGAGTGAACCAACAGATGGAAGATATCTGTGTGTGTGTGTGTGTGTGTGTGTGTCTTTCTCTCTCTGTGTCTCTGTTTCTCCCTCTTTCTCTGCAACTCTGCCTTTCAAATGAATAAAACTTTAGAGAAAAAAAAAGTCTGAATACCTGCCCAGGTGAGATTGTGAGCTGTACAAGTGTCCCTTATTGGTGACAGGAGTTCCTCAGGGTTAGCTCTCAGACCTTTAACATGAGCCTTCTAAGTATGCAAGTCAGAGGCAGTGAATGGCATGGACACCTGTTAATCACCCTCCTTCGTGGCTGGCGCTGCAGCGCAGTGGGTTAATGCCCTGGCCTGAAGCACCAGCATCCCATATGAGCGCCGGTTCGAGTCCCGGCTGCTCCACTTCCTGTCCAGCTCTCTGCTATGGCTTGGGAAAGCAGTAGAAGATGGCCCAAGCCCTTGGGCCCCTGCACCCACGTGGGAGACCAGGAAGAAGCACCTGGCTTCTGGCTTCGGATCAGCACAGCTCCAGCTGTTGCGGTCATTTGGGGAGTGAACCATCGGATGGAAGACCTCTTTCTCTGCCTCTCCTCTCTCTGTGTAACTCTGACTTTCAAATAAATAAATCTTTTTTTTTTATCTTTTTAAAAATATTTCATTTATTTAAAAGGCGGAGTTACAGAGAAAATAAATAAATCGTAAAAAAAAAAAACCTCCTTCCCCACCTGGCCTCTGACAGCAGGGCACACATGCCTCTCCCATGTGGAGCACTGAGCGCAGGCCTGTGCACTGGGAGCGGGGTGCTGACCACGCTGCCCCGTAGCGAAGGCCAGGTGTAGTCAGAGGAACAGGGTGGAGGTTTTTGGAGCTCCCCAGTGCTCGGAGCCGAGTGCAGGCTCAGGGGTCGGTGTACAGGTGGCCCTGCTCTGCTTCTCCTTACAGGTTTGAGACCCCCCCCCCCACTTCCTCAAGGAGACCCTGGAGTTCCCTTTGGGTTTAGGAGGGGGAGCATCGGGTTTTATTTGTTTTGTTTTCAATTTTTTAAAAAATGTTTATTAATTTATTTTTATCTGCTTGAAAGGCAGCATGATATAGAGAGTGACAGAGAGAGAGAAAAAGGGGGGAGGCGGGAGGGGGATCATCCATCAGCTGGTTCACTTCACAACACCCAAGGCTGGGCCAGGCTGAAGCCAGGAGCCAGGAGCCAGGAGCTCCATCCTGTTTTCCCACGTGGGTGCCAGGGGCCCAACCACTGCAGCCATCATCTGCTGCCTCCCAGGCACATTAGCAGGAAGCTGGATAGGAAGCTTAGAGTAGACAGGCTCTCCGGATATGAAATGCGGGTATCCCAAACAGTAGCTTAATCCATTGCACCATAATGCCTGCCCCCTGGTGTTCACATTCGCCAAAGGTTAGACAATTAATTATTAGAGCGGCAGTCTCAAGTTTATCACCCCTCCATTCCACAAGGTGCTGAGCAGAAAGGGTCCAGGTGGCCACTCTACCTTTGGGATCTTCAGGTCAGCAATTCGGGATCACTAGGCCCTGAGCAAAACTTCCCACGCTGACAGGGCAAAGCAAGTAAAGGAGGCTGTGAGAGGATTTAGCTCCCAAAAAGAAACTGTCTGGGGGAGACGCAGCTTGCCAGGGCTTCTGCAGGCAGGGTTAGCTGAGCAGGCGATGAAGGGCCCTCCCGCTCGTACAATAGAAGCAGTATACATCTTCATACACTGTATGCCCAGGAAGCAGCAGAGAGCTGACTCACAAAGATCTGACTTGCAGGGGTTCCTACAGCCTTTATCTGTTCCATTTGGGATGGGTGGTCTGACTCCCTCTGAGTACAATGTTGCAAAATGAACTTGCCTGGAATATTCTCTCAAAAGACAAGCTCAAGAGAGCAGGCACTTACAGTCTTGTTTCCTTGGCCCAAGTTTTTGCCCAAATCTTATACTCCTGTTTACAAGATTACTGGGGAAGCGATGGGTGGAGGGACTCAGAGCCCAGGGCTGTGGCCTGTGGTGGGTTGGGCGCTGGGGAGGCGGAACGGAGTGGAAACTACCGTGGCCTAAGAGAGTATGAGAGCTGGAAAGACAAGGAAAGGGGGGAGGAGAGTGACAGGAGCTCCACGTGCCACTCTGAGAGCCCTTTTCACATTCCTGAGTGCTTTTAGCCTCACAGATGTCCACTTGGAAAGCACGTAGGACAAGAGCAAGTATCCCACAGTAACGTGAAAGAAGCAGGCCCGGGAGACGACTGATCGTTCCAGCTCACAGCACACCGCCATGCAGTGAGCCCAGACTTCCAGAGCTGAAATACAGGGCTTTTCCTAATTGGCCTGCCTTCCTCTTCTGAGCTGGTATTGGCGGTGACCATGGCCTCAGTGCGCTGGGAGGCAGAGCCAGGCGAGTGTGGAGAACACCGTTTGCCCATGCTGCACCCATTTCTCCAGGCCCCACTTCTCTAAAAATCCCCTTGCCTGCTTCTCTGCCCCTCACCTAAACCACACAGGAGATCTTTCCAGGCCCACGGCTTCCCAACCGGAGCTACTCGGATTGTGAGTGTGCACACTTCTGTCTCAGAAACTCACACGGGGGTGGGGGGTGCATGGGGTGGGGAGGGTGTGAGTAATTCTTCACCTACCCATGCAAGCCCAGGGGACAGGGGTGGGAGTGGGGCTGGAGGGAGGGGAAAGTTCTAGCAACCACAAGAATGGTTAGGGTAGGGATGGAGTGGACAAGGTGGCCACTCTGGAAATGACCTCCCCACCCACCCAGTAAGACAAGAGGAAGTGGACTGTGTCGAATATGGAAGCTGGATGGCGGGTGGCAGGCAGGTGTAGAGGAGCCAAGAAGCGCTCAATTATTATAGAAATTATAAATATTATAGAAATGCTCATGCAAGGGTCCCACGGTTTTCCCAGCAACACGGAGAGGGTGGGTGGAAATGAGGAGAGTGGCCATCTATTCGCGTCCTATTTGCATGCCGTTTGCATGTGAGTTATTTCCCCCTCCACAGATATAAGTTCCGCCCCTCCTCTCAGTTTCTCAGCTCGGGAGTCTGGGCCAGCCTCGAAGCGTGCCCAGTCCCTCCAGCGTTCTCCGACGTCTCCGGCCCTGCCCTGCTGCAGTACCTTTCCATCAATAGCCCCCAGCCCTGAACCTACCCCAGTTTCAAAGCAGCGACTCTAACTCCTGTCTTGGCCGGCTGTGCTTGAGGGGTCGAGAGACCTGCGCCGCCTAGCGGCTGGTCGGAGGGGAGGCCGAGGGTGCAGGGGTTCTGTCTCGCCCTCCCTGGGACGTGGAGTTTTGGAAAATGTTCCCCGGAGCTTCCTGAAGCTAAATTTACCTCCCCCGGTCCTGAGGGGCGCAGAGATCCTGGCGGCGATTATCGCAGCGCGGCAGCCCGCTGCAGCCCGGAGCCCGGAATAGGCGCGCAGTTATAAATAGTGCCGCCCGCAGGTGTGGGGGGAGTCGGCGGGAGGGGGTACCCCTGGCAGCCACGGTCCCTTCAGGTGGGTTGGGCGGTCGCTGTGGGGGCGCTGGGGGGCGGCGGGCAGGGGGGGCTGCGGTCTCCGCGCCCCCAGTGGTTTCCTGGGCGGCGGGTTTTTCGAGGGAAGCGGAGGCAGCCGAAGGGGGAAGGGGGTAGCGGGGAAGAGGTGGGCGCCTGGCGCAGGCTGTCGCTCCGCTTGCAGTTAAGCCCCCCACTTTCCGAAACAGGCCCCCCGACCCGCTCCTTGCCTCTCTCACCGCCGAGATCCTTCTTGAACCCCTGGCTCAGCAAGCAACTAGCTTCAACGCACGTGGCCCAGCCAGTCCCGGCACCTGGCCGCCACGCCGAGTCGCTGTCCCCAACCCCAGGTAGCCCTCCCAGCCGGGGCTTCCGTGCCTCTCTTAGGGCGAACACCTCATTCCCTGGGTATTCACACACTCTGCTTCTCTCCCCAAATATTAAGGTCTAGATGGTCGCCTAAAGATTTAGCTCAGCGTGCAGCTCGGGGACGCGCCCCTATCCCCAGGAGGCCCCTCCAGGCCCCACATTTGCCCTCCAGCTCCGGGTTCCAGTCCCGCCCGGTGGCGGCGGGGCGGGGGCGGCCACAGGCCCCAGGGGCCCGGCCTGGGTTTCGTGGGAGGGGGCGGGGCCCTCAGCCAGCGTTTCTCGGCCGCGGCAGTCTCAGTGGTTTGGCGCGGTAAGGGCCGGGAGTCGGGGGGTAGGCGGGAATTTCAAGTCGGGGATCCCCCCCCCCTCCGACCCGTGAGCGAGGAGAGCTCTTTGCACCAGAGAAGGAGGAACATGGGGTGGCAGAGAACCTACCAACAGTAGGTTCCAGGACCAGGGACTTAACTAGGGAGTGGCGATCCAGGCGCCGAAAGACCCAGGTCGTGTCCCGCCAGCCGCTGGACACGACCCCCAGAGTGGGGGCTGGGCAAGGCAAGCCTGGGGATCTGGGCGCCTTTTGCAGACTCTGTACCTGAGGGCTGGTGCCAAGGCTCCCGCCCTTGCATTGCCACTGGAGGCCCTGGGCCACTTTCCCGCCACCTCCCCCCACCCTCTCACCCCCGTCCTCGGCCGAGCGCCCTCCGCCCCGGAACAGCCCCTGTTCCAAGTTGCTTGTGCCTCTGGCACGACCGCCGAGCCCCCCGCACGGCCCTCGCCCAGGCCAGCGCGACCCCGACGGCTGGAGATAGAAGGGAAAAACCCCGTTCCTGGACCCCACCCGCTCTCGGCCCTCAGGACCAGAATCTGTCCAGAGGGGCCGAGAAGAAAACCCGGAGCGGTGATCGGCCTTGGGACCCAAGGGGGACCGGGACGATAGGAAAACCAGGAGCGGATTATTCGAGCCGGAGCGCCCCCAGCCTGCTGCCGGCCCCCTTCTTCCTATAGCCCCCCTAATTCTCCAGTGAGATAATGTCTGGGGTGGGGGGCTGTTTGGTTTGGCCTGGGCCCTCAGGGGCGCCTCACACTTTCCGCCCCTGGCTGGGGCGCAGGGCAGCGGCCCCGAGGCTGAGTCACGGCCGGGGAGAGAGAGAAAGAGGGAGGGCGGGACCCGGGCTCCGCCCCTCCCCCTGCGCGGGGATCCCGGGTCAGCCCGGGTGAGGGCCAGGGCCCCCCTGGCGCCGCCCATTGTGGTCCAACAGGTTGAGCTGGTGTCCCGCGGAGCCACCTGCTGGAAAGGGAGGGAGGCCCCCTGCGGAGGGGGGGGGTTGGGAGGAAAAAGCGAGTCCGACCCGGTCCGGCCTGGCGGGCGACAGGGGAGCAGAGCCTGGCCCTAGGGAGCCGGACTTGGTTCCGCTTGACACTTTCGGGAGGGGCCCTTTGGGGTACGCAGCGCAGCAGGCCCAGTTGGAAGTACCCTCACAGGATACTTTCGCAGTTGGGGGACACTTCAGTACGGAGCCTGGTCGTCCGCCCCAAGCCCTGTCGCGCAGGCATCCTAAAACACACAGGTCCCCTCACCACCTGGTGTCAAGAAGTCCCTCCTCCGTGGAGACTCAGTTTCTCCACTTGGGGAACGGGCAGGATGGCGGCGGGAGCAGCGGCGGGAGCGCGCCTCCCCCACCCCTTCGCGGGCCGGGCCCCGCCCCTCTGACAATGCCAAGGCCGCAGCGGGCACCGGCTGGGGCGCAGAGGCTGCCTGCCCAGGGCGCCGCTCCCTCCCCGCGGGGCGCCGTCACGCGTGGGGAGGGACGCAGGGTGCCCGCAGCCTCAACTCCTCCGCTCCCGCTGAGGGGGGTGGGGCGTAGGGGCCGAGCTGAGGGCCTGCTGGCCCCCTCCCCCTCCCTCCTGGGGCCCTGACCTGATTATAGCCCCTCACGGGACCCCTTCCCTCAAGACCCTACGTCCCCGTTTCACCCCCACCGAGCCTATCCTTAACCTCTCATACCCTTCCTCCCAAGGTGCTGGCTCTACCGAAGCCCCTCTTCAAGGGGACGGAGCTTCGGAGGCCGGGGCTGGGGGTGTGGGGGTGGGGGGTGCTCCGTTCCCTGGCCGCTGCGGACACGGCTTCCTCCCCCTCCCCTCCAGGTTTCAGGCCCGCCCCCTGGCTCCGCCCCCTCCCAGGACGAACGCAAGGAGGGACCCACTTGGGATAGGCGGGTGATCACACCAATGGGCTGACAGGGCGGTGGAGTGCAGGAGGCGGGGCGGAGCAGCAGCAGAGGGCTGGATGGGGGTCGGGGGCGGAGCTCAAGTTAAGGTGGACCGAGAGAGATAGGGGGCAGGAGAAGACAGAGAGGGGAGAGGGACCGCGGCAGGTGAAGGGAGAGAGAGAAAGAAGGAAAGAAAGAGGGAGAGGAGGAGGGTGGGAAAAGCTCGGAGAGCGAAGTAAGAGCTTGGAGAAAGGGGGCGGGAAAAGGAGGGAGGGACCCATGTGTTCCCTGCGGGTACTGGCTGGACGAAGGGGTTGAAGTTTATGTCCTTATTGGGCGGAGGGAGGGGGGCCTGGGGGGGGCGGGCGAAAAACCAGGAAGTGACAGAGGGTGTTGCTAAGGGTTGGGGGGGGAGTTTGGGGGGTGGCAGGGGGCGGGGGGAGGGAGGGGAGGGATGGGGGGAAAGCAAGCAGGAGGACAGGTGAGACAGCAGGACAGGTGAGGCGGGCCCTGAGGGGGGGGCGGGTGGGAGCCAGGTGAATGTACGGCTCTCGGCGGCCGAGGGGGGGCGGGCGGCAGGAGGAGGCAGAGGGCGGCGGAGGAGGAGCCCCCCAGCAGCGAGAGGCGAGCGACTGACCGCGGCCTTCTGACCAGGACTGGAGCAGGGCCCCAAGCCCCCGGGCCTGGCGGGGGGACGCGCTTCTCCCCACACTCTGTGCCTCAGCAGCTCCAGCCAGCAGACCCGACGGCCGAGAGGTGAGTGTACCCCACTTTTGCCTGCTAGCTCGGGGTCCAGTAGCCTGGAAACTACTGCAGTGTCCTTCGACCGTCCTGTACGTGGGACCCCCACAGACGCACGCATGCAGACCGGATTCCCACCACTCCCCTTCCCTATGTCTTCCCAGCACCTCGGGTCTTTGGAATTGGTTTTAACTGGGAAGAAAGGTAGAGGAGGAACTGCGGCCGTCCCCCAACCCTGGGCGGAGGGTCTCCAGAAACTTTCGCTGCACTTCTGAGATCAGACCGTGGGCTCCAGGATGGAGAGGGGTAGAGGGGGCACTGAGCGTTCCCCTAGTCTCCTTCGTGACTTTGGAGGGAGACCCCAGACCCGACCGAGTGGAGGGAATGGAAACGCTGACGGACTCAAACTAGGACAGCGCCCCCCCCCCCCCTGCGCGCCCCCTTGCGCGGTGGGTTGGACCCGAGCCAGTTGCATGGGGGTGGGGGGGGCGCGGAGGAGCCGGGGCTTGGGGGAAAGTTACCGGCTGGACTATTCGGTTTCTTGCGCTTCCAGCGCCGCGTTCTCTCTCCCGCGGCAGTGAGGCTCAGAAGCAGCCTCCGAACGAACGGAACGACCCCTCGCCCCCGCCCCTCAGTCATACTCCCCGCCTTCAGGCTGCAATCCGGCCGCCACCTTTTCAAAGCCAGCTCATGCCCCCCCAGAACCCGAGAGCGAGGCTGGGTGACTAGGAAGAATTTTCCTACCTACCACCCGTCCCCCACCGGCGCCGGCGCACCTGCCCCTACCCAGAGTGGGGGGTCGCTACCATGTCGTGCGGAACCTAGTGTGCGCCTCTGGCTGCGAGGGTTTCCATTCAAATGGGTGGGGGGCGCTGCTTTCAATTTCCAGCTTTCTCTCCCCTCCTCCCACCCCACCCCAAGTAAGAGAGCGACGTGTCCCGGCCAGAGCGAGGGGGGGCCGGGAGTGGGGGGGCAGCGTGGGCAGCGGGTTGTGCCCGGACACGTGCCTGCCCAGGCGCCCCGGCCCTGCTGGTGTTTGGAGAGAGGGCGGGTCCTCTGCCCCCCGCCCCGCACAACCCCCATGTATCAAAGGGCGGCTGAGACGTGGTGAGACCTCGGGGCGCCCTAGGGGGTGGGGGGGGACCCGGGAGCCTGGGTCCAGAGCAGGGGAGGGGCAGAGGCGCCGGTGCTAGCTGACCCACAGGAAACGAGCGCTGCTGACCTAGTTTGGGACACCGGAAGTGGGTGCTGGGGAGAGGGGGAGACCGGCAGGCTGTCCTGGCTTCCGGGCCAGGTGGAGGGCGTTCTTGAATTGACCCCCGCCTGAATGCCTTGGAGACCCCTAGCTGCAGCTGAGAATAGGAATGAGTCAGCGCAGCTATTCCCCCTCCCCCCAACTTATTCCTGAAGGAGGGAGACCATTTATCTGAGGAGGGGGCTGTGGGGGGCTTAGATTGGGCAGAGAGGAGTTAAAGCAAGATGGGAACTCTGTGTTCCCTGAGGGAGTCTGTGTGTGTGTATGTGTGTGTGTTGGGGGGTGCTGAGACCTGGAGGGTTATGGGGTTGTCTCGGGCTGTCCCCCCCACCTGGTTTGGTCACCCCTGTACCCTCCTGACACAGCTGGTAGAGGTGGCGTGGAGTGAGCATCAGGTGGAGAGAGAGGGGCACAAGGAGTGTTGTGTGGCCTGGAGAGGGACGTATTTGTGACTAGGCTTGGGTGGTAGTTCATGTTCCTCCTTCGTGGTAACTGGGGAGAAGGGCAGGGGGCTCCCCCTGGAGCAGCTGATGAAATAAGGCGAAATCTCTGTCAGTGCCTCTGTCCCTGGCCCCCGGGACCCCAGCTCCCGCAGCGTGCCTCTGTTAGGTGGTTGCTGTGGGCACGATACAGCCTTCTGGCACCCCCAGACACTGTCCTCTCCCCTGGGTACCACAACCCCCCAGCTGTGGTGCAGGGGGGTCAGGAAGGGGTTAATGCCACCAGGAAGGGGCTCTGGGGAAGAAAGAAGGCAGTGCCCACTAGGCTCAGGTGTCAAGGAGAGAGGCCTGCTCTAATGGGGCACTCTCGTCACTACCAAGCCCTGGCTGGTGTGGACTCCAGCGTCTGGGAGGCAGGTGCTGCCCTCTTCTGCCTTCCCCATGGTGCCCCCTGGCACCCAGGGCCCCCAGCTTCTCCTTGGCCTAGTGCCCGCCCTGGGAGGGCGCGGCGGGCAGCGGGGGCTGGGCTAACAATGCACCATCGGGCCCTTTGTGTGCTTGCACTTGGCACCCTGGGGAAGGGTGGGGGAGGGGGCCCAGCGGGCATGGGGGGGTGGAGCGCCTCTGGGGTGGGGACAGTGCAGGCTAGGGGAGAGGAGCAGAGACTGAAAGCAGGTGGGGAGGAAAGGGAAGTAGGTCAGATAGGGTACCAGCCCCCCATCCCAGGCCAAGGCTGAGAGCACCAGCCCCTGATCCTATGGCTGTCTCGATGCCATCATGCTGCTGCCTGAGGCATAGCCCAGTCTGGGCATTGGGGTCAGAAGTCACTGCCCAGGGGACTGCTCAGATAGAGGAGACCTGGCCTGGGACTGCCCCCTTCTTGATGGCTGAGAGACCCAGTTCTCATGGCCCCAGGCCGGGGCCCCGAGATGGGGAGTGAATGGGCTCCAGGCAGGGCACTGCCCTCTGACAGAAGCCTCTGGGCCTGCTTCGGGGCTTCCTGCCTCCGGCCTGCTTGGCTCCCTGACCTTCCTGAGTTAAGACTCCCTGCCACCAGGCCTTGGGGCCTATGCCTGTTTTGGCCTAGGGCTGAAGAGGAGGGTGGGGGAGGAAGGTGGGGACAGGCAGACGGATAGGACCCTGGCATGGGGTGTGCCCGCCCTGGCCTCTTCCCCCTCCTTCTGCTGAGTAAACTCGTGAGTAAACTTGACGTTTTGCCCGGACAGTTTGAAGTTGCCTCGTTCCCCCCCCCCCCGCCCCCAGTCCTGCCAACACACAAGCGGCCAGGAGCCAAGGCGGGCCTGGGGGAACTGGGGGGAAGGGGATAGAACTACTGTCATCCACCCCTCAAGGACTCTGAGTGCTCCAGGGAGCACGACCTCCCACCCAGCCAGGCTTGGGTCTTAGCGAGAGTCTTGGCTGTAGCCTCTCAGCATGTCCCAGAAGCTGGGGAGTCCAGAAACAGTGGCCTCAGAGCAAGTCCCCTGCCCACTTCTGACTTCCACCCCTGCAAGGGAGAGGCCTGCAGCTGCCGTCTGCCCCCGAGTGGCTGTCGTTAATGGTCAAGGCTACCTGGCACAGGGTAGAAAGCTACCTTTGGCAAACTCCCCTGGGAGCTAGAGAGGGCTGCCGTCTTCATCCCGTCCCTCCACCCTGGCTGGGTGGGAGGCAGCTGGCCCTGGCTCTCAGCTTGCATGGGCTCTGCCCCGGAGGACAGCATCCTCATTTGCCAGCAGCCTGCCTTGACCTCACACCTGGGCCCTGCCCCGCGTAGGCCTCTGCTCGCCTCAGCCTTGACCCTGAGCTCCCCCAACCCCTTCTGCTGCCTGCCAGCTTCCCGGAACAGGTCAGCCTTCGGAGCCTCCGGGCCAGATCTAGGGGGCTGAGGGTGCCACAGGCAGATGGAGCCAGTGATCCCACAGATACTTCCGTTTGCTACCGTTTGCCGTCACCAATTCCTCTAACGCCTCCCCAGGTAACCAAAATGGCAGGGGGAAATGCCTTCCCAGTCCCTGCCAGACCTCGAGTGGGGCTCCCCCAGGCCCTCGCTTTCGACCTCATGTCACTGGCTTCAGTTTCCTTCCTGTTTCCACCCCCCCCCCAACTCCTCCCCACCCATATGTCCCTTTCAACAGACATCCTCTCCTTCCTTCCTCCTTTCTTCTCCCTTTGCTTAGGATCAGGGGTCTTCTCTCCACCCCGATCGTGGACCTCTAAGTGTTTTACCTCTTCCTAAACACGGCGCCCTTGGAGATTGGAGACTAAGTCTTCTGCCCTCCCCACTCTGGCAGCAAGGCTCTGGGAAAGAGAACCCAAGGCTGCTTAAGGGAACTACAACTCCCAAGATACACATAGTGCAATTGTGGTGCACACTGGGAGTTGTAGTCCTCCAAGGGCTCTTAATTTGTTGGAGACTGGAAATATTTCTTGATGAGGCTAAAAGCTAGGATTGGTATGGGTTGGAACGTGGATACCCTCTTTACCTCTGCATCCCCCTCTACTTTGTTCTTGCCATCCCATTCCCATGTGACACCATGATTGGCATTTAGCTCCCTTGCTGAGACATGCTGCCCATCCTCACCTGACAGCCCCACCCAAGAGATGCCCACACCCTGCCCTGCTGCCCCTGGCAGAGGTGGAATGAGGGGCCCCATGAACTCCCTGCCTGCCCCCTGCCCTCTAGGCTGGTTCCCTCCCTTTATGGGGATCAAAGGGCAGAGAGCAGCCCCACCCCACTCCCTCGCAGGCTGCAGGCTCCAAGGCTCCCAGAAATGGCAGGGACTTTGGTGCCCAACCATTTGCTTGGGCAGGGGGAATGCCGGGAGGTTGGCGCCTGGTGGCAAGGAGACACTGGCCCCCACCCTGGGGCGTGGAGCCTTCAATAACTGCTCATGGGGCTGTCCGTAACCTCCCCGTCTCTCTTTGGACAGGCCCTGACCGGGGAGCTGCCTTCTGAGAAGGTGCCTTGAGAACAGGGTCTTGGGCCTTATCTGTAGGGCCTAGGGGCCTGGGCCCGCCTGGCTGGCACCAAGGCTCTGGGGTGACCCTCCCCCACCCTGGGCCCACAGTTGGCATAGGGCGCTGGGAGCAGGGGGGTAGAAGGGAGAGGAGGGCAGGACTGCCAGCATCCTGGTGGGTAGGTGCCAACCGGGCCGGGAGCTGCTGAGGGGCAGCAGGCCAGCGGCATTGAGCCAGCAGCTGTTGGGGGGAAAGGGGGGAGGACACTTTAGGGGGCATTTCTGTTGTCCCCACTCCCAGCCAGGCAGGACTTGGGATGGCCTAGTGTCTAGTGGACACTGGGGTACCCCTCATTTCAGGAATGCGGGACCCCAGGAACTGTTGAAGGGAAACTTTGTGGCCCACCCATCTCTGGGCTCGGAGCCCTCCTGAGTTGCCCCTCAGGCCCAGGCGGGTCCCACCCAACCGGCCAGGGTGGCAGAGGCTTGCGCAAGGGGTGGGGCTAGGCGCTTCCCAGCAGATGCCCCCTCCCAGCTTCTTCCTCTTTCGGTGCCCACAGCTCCCCCCATCTGTCTACCCCGCTCAGGTCGGCTCTGTCCCCCTGATCTCCCTGGCCACTGGGGGCCGGCACAAGTGCTGTCCCCTGGCCTGGTTGGCAGGGGCTGGCACCCGGGTGAGGAACTGTGGTATGTGAGTGGGTTTGGGGTGAGGCTATGGGGAGGGCGGGGTGCCGCCTTGCCCAGCCCCCGAGGGCCCCAGCGCAGTACAGGGTGGGGAGAATTCGGCCAGCTCCGGGTGGGGGGGAGTGCTGAGGGGGGCAGACCAGGGTCTGGAGGGCCTCCCTGTGGTGCCTGTCGCACATGCCCTGAGGGTCTAGGACCCAGGCACCTGTCACCCCTGGCACTGCCTGTCCCCGGCTCCCCTCCTCCCTCCTCTGGCCACCTCCGCCTCCTGTCCCCTCCCCTCCCGGCTTCCTTCTGGTCCCACCTCCAGCAGCCTCTCCCATAGCTCCTCCTCACCTCTGTCCTCCTGGACTGCCCCAACTCCTACCTTTCCTACCCCTCACCTTTTTCCCCTTTTAGCACTGAGTAAGGACAGGCGGGGGTGGGGACAGCCAAGGCTTCGGGCAGCACAGCCGAGACTGGGCCCTCTCCCACGCTGCCAGCCCTCTGGTAACCCCTCCCTCCAAGCTGGGGGGAGGGGGGACAGCACCCAGAGGGTTAAGGCTCTAGGGGGGAGGGGCTGGGCCAGGTCGTAGGCGGCCCCTTTGAAGGAGGGAGCTGGAGCGGGGAACAGCCACCCTACCTCCCCCCAGCCGGGCCCTCCCCTACCCCTCCCAACCTGCTGCCCCCCAGGGCCAGGAGGAGCTGCCGGCAAGGCCCCTCAGCCTTCAGGTGAGTAGGCCCTGCTCTAGCCTGGGAGATCAGGCCTTGGTAGGGGGGCTCGGAGGAGGCCTAGAACAGGCCCCAGGTCAGAGGAAAAACAGGCCAGGAGGAAGGCGCCCAAACTTTCCTGGGGAGCTGAGGCGCTGGAGTGTGGGGAGGCCTGGGAGCCTGAGGGGGCACAGAAGGGCCAGAACGGGCAGCAGAAGGGGCCTGCAGGAGCCGAGTGGCTGCTGGGCCCAGCCAGGGGCTCGGACAGGCTGGCAGGGAGCCGGGCTCCAGGGATCGGGCTGGGGTGTCCTCTGGGGCTGGGGGGCTCAGGTTTCTGCCGGCGGCTTGGCGGGTGTGGGGTTACCAGCCGGCTCGGTTACCCAGCCCGAGACACTACGCTGGGGGAGGGGGTGGGCACAGGGCAGACCCTGGCACCTTCCGCGGTCTCCACAGGCCCCAAGGGGAGACAGCACTGCCCGGACAGAACCTGCTGGGAGCCCTGATGGCCAGGGACTGTCCAAGTGGACAGTTGGCTGGCCCAGGATGGGCAACGTCTGGGGAAAGTCCAGCGGCTCCAGGGCTGGAAACTCTGACAGGCAGAAAGGCACCGGTCGTCCCCCCCACCCCGCCCCACATCCGCTCTAACTGCATACCCCCCGGCCGCCACTCATCCTCCACGGTTGGCCCCCAAAGTTTGGCCCCCCGCCTCATCCCGAAGCGGGCACCTGAGTGCCCTGAACACGACCATCTCTTGGCAAGACCAGGCCTCGAAGGGCAGGCCGTGCGCCCCAAGTGAGTTCCGCCGTGCTCTCTTCCCGTGCCTGCCTAGTGCGTGGGTGAGGAGGGATGCCTGGGACAGACGAATGGAGACAGCGGGAGGGGCTGGAGGAGCCAGGGAAGGAGAGGCAGGCATGGTTCCTGGGAGGCAGCCTCATCGCAGAGAGGGGGCCGAGAGGAGGTGAGGAGCCCGGGAGGGCCAAAGGACAGGCCTCCAAGGATGGGTCTTGTGGCTGGAGGACGAGGGTCGGCAGTGAGCGGCCAGAAAAGGAGGCCAAGAGAAGGCCATCAGAAGAGGTGGCTGGCGGGCTGGGGGCACCCGAGGGCGGAAAGCCAGTCACCCCTCCCCTCCTCCGCCATCTTTCCTCCCCGCTCCCTCATTTTTCCCTCAATGGGCTAGGGCCGGCGCCTCTGAAGGGGGATGTTGTGCGGCAGTGATGTCTCCCTCATCGGGAGCCCCAGCACCAGAACTGGGGGGCTCATGGCCGGGGCAGGGGGCGGGGAGACTTAACCCCCACAGCACCGGGAAGCAGCCAACTCCCCTCGCCTCCTTCCCCCTTCGTGGCTTGCGGTCTCTCTTCCCCGCCTCGGCCCCCAGGAAGTGTGAGTGCTGGGGGTGGTGAGGTTAGGAGGGGGGAAGCGTCACAAGGGGGATGGGGAAGGCATGCACAAGCCTGGGGGGGCCGGGGGAGAGACAGAGGGCTCCACCAGCACCTAGGGCATCCCTGGGCAGAGGAGCAGCCCTCCGAAGCCCGCCCAGTCTTTGGGTAACATGTGGCCCTTCACCCTGCCTCCCCAGCCGGGCAGTCAAGATGGCTGTGGCCCCTGAGCCCAGGGGTCCTGAGAAGGCGTGGAGGGAGCAGCGGAGCGAGGATCCCTGGGCCCCTGAGGACTTGAGACTGGCTGTCCAGCTTCCCTACTCCCCCGGGCCCGCCGCAGGCCAAAGCCCTGGCTTCGTGCAAACTTGGCTCCAAAAAAACAGGAAGAGAACCTGAGGCTGGAGCTGGGGTGGGGGTTGGGGGGAGAAAGGAGAAAGAAGTAAGGGGGAGGGGTGGCCAGCCGAGGCGCCAGGAACACTGGGAAGAGCCTCAGGTCTCTCCGTTACCCCCAGCAGGAAGATGTCAGCCTGGTCCTCATCCTCCCTCACCCTGAGCTGCTGCTCCTGGAGAAGCCTGGCCCGGCTCCTCTCAGGCTCCCTGGCAGAGCCTAGAGGTAGGGGCCTCGGAGCCTGGGGGCGGGGGGGCGCTGTGTGCCTGTGTCTCAGGCCCATATCTATTTTCTCCTCTGCTAATCCTGGTTCCGCCTGCTGCCCCCCACACTAAGCCTCACTCCCCTAATCCCCAGGGTGGGGGGGAGGGGGGACAGCTTTACTCAGCTACCCCGTTCGGGGCCTCCTATCCCTGCCCTTCAGCTGGCTCAGGCCAGCAGTGTTGGCCCTGGTGCCCCCCAGCCCTACGCTGGACACTGCCTGAGGTCAGCACCTGGAAAGAGTTCTAGTCTCCTTTTTTCTTTCCAAGACAGGGCCAGTGCCCTCTACCTTTTGATTTCTTGGTGGCGGACACACCCTGGCAGGTGCCACTGGGCATGGAGGGGTAGGTGATAGGGGCTCCCACCTTTGCCCCCCTCCCGCCTTTCTTACCCTAAGGTCTTTCCCCAGCCAAAGATGGGGCAGGCTTGACTCAGGGCCCAGTTTCAAGAGAGCTGCCCACCGGCTTGGCCGGTCTAGCAGGCCTGACAGTGAGGGGAGCCTGGGGGGGGTGGCGGAAAAGAGGGGAGTGAAGGGGTGGGGCCCCCAGTTCTTCCCCCTACCAGGCAAACAGACCAAACAGACCTCGTCTGGTTCCCTGGCACAGCCCCCCCCACCAGCTACCATACACGCCCATGCCCACAAGGTCTTAGCAAGAGGGGGCATGCCAGGCTGGGTGGGGATGGGCCGCCTTCGCGGGGCATCAGGGGGCTGGGCCCTCTGAGAGGCAGAGGTGGGAAGGGTGCCCAAGGTGGGGTGGGCACCCTGGCACCAGTGCCCCACCCCGGCAGAAAGAAGGGGAGGCCTCCGCCCCACCCACCCCTCCCTGATGATGGGGCTAGGAATGTCCCCTTGTCCTGGTTGGCACCAGTGTAGCTCCAGGTGGCACCTCTGTTGGCATGGGAGCCAGAGCCCCGGGTAAGGGCTGGGGGAGTTTCCCAGACGCTGGAGAACCGAATAAACACCCTCTCCTTCCCACGTTTGCCTCTGCCTCTCTCCCTCTTTCCTTGCTACCTCTTGGCCATGGGCATTGGATTTGGGCCTAAGGGGTTAAACACCCACCCTTGCCCAAGCCCTGTGTGAGTTGCGTGGTGAACCAGCCTGAGCCTGTGACCTGACAGTGGGGTCAGCCAATCAGCACCCCCGCCACACCAAGTTGCCACGGAGACCAGCCCTGGGGTGGGAGAAAGAAGGCGGGCTTAGCAGCGGGAATGGGTGGGGTGGGTAGGGAAGGAGGGAGAGGGATGGGGTGAGCCACGTGCCTGTGGGTGCCCAGCTCCCAGCCAATGGACACGGAGGACAGCCCCACCCATCCCTTTAGGAGGGACAGGATCCACTTGGGCCCAGGAAGGTGCCCACCGCTGCCTGACTGGCTACAGTGGCTGCCCACCAGGTTTTTGTTTGTTTCTCAGTCCTGGGGCCTTGAGTATAGGCTGGAGAACCAAAGGAAGCTGGAAGAGCTCGTGGGCTTCTTGGGCTCCGAGCAGAGAAGTGGTCTGGGGACTTGGGGTGGGCCAAGGCTGCCTGGGTATGGCTTACAAGCAGACAGACAGACACTTGGGGGCCCTTCACGCAAGGCGTCCATGCAGGAGCCCGCGTTGTAATGAAGATGGCAGCACGGAGGCAGACAGACAATGCAGTTCCGGTATCCTCAGGAGGAAATTTGTGGACCTCAGTTCCCCCGATTCCTCCCTCCCCTACCATGAACTTCTCCCCATCAATGAGCCGAACAGGACACTGACGAAATGTCAGTGGGAGCCATCCCAAGGATCATCTGGGCCACCCTTTAATAGCACAGAGGAGGAACAGACCCCCTCCGGAAAGGAAGTGACTTGTCCAAGGTCATGTAGCCAGTGGTGATCTGGATCTCTCAGGGCTGTTGGAGGGAGGGAGGCAGATTGTCCCACAGCAGTTTTCTGGGTGGAATCTGCCCCTTGGTGAGGCCAGGGCCAGAACATCTATTGCGAGCCTACTGTGTGTCAGGCACTGGCCGTACCCTCATTACGACCCTGGGAGTCTGCTGGAGTTCTCCCCGGTTCCAGGTGAGGAGAGTGCAGAGAGGCAGGTTGTGGAGTCTTGGAGCTCTTTGGCAGCAGGGGGTGTGGGGGCTCCAGAGCCCAGCTGTTTCCACATCCCAGTGCTGCCTCCTGTTGCTCCAGACCCACAAAATGTCAGGGCTGAGGGGCTGAACCCCGGGGCTTCCCTTCCCACCCCCTCCTGTACAGCTGAGAAGACTAAAGCAGAGAGAAACGGCTTGCCCAAGGTCACGCAGCAAGATAGCCGCAGAGCCAGGCTGGGAAGCAGGTCTGCCCACTGGGTTCCAGGCCAGCCGGTGCCACAGCCCTGCCCGCCCCTGCCTACCTTGGGATTGCCGGCTGCTCTGGGTCTTGGCGGGGATGGGGGCAGGCGCAGAGTGGGGGGGAACCACCGCCCCCTGGAGAGGGGACTGTCTGGGAATGGGGAGGGAGAGGTGTCAGAGGGGGCTGAGGGGGTAGGGTAAGACTGGAACTTGGCCTCTTGGCAGAGGGGGAGGGGGCAGGGGCGATGCTTATCTGTGCGGGGCAGGAAGCACCCCCGCCAGCGACACCCCAGCAAAGGGTGGCTGCTCCTTAGCCCCGTGGGGGAGGGGAGGATGTGGGGGGAGGGATGCTGGGAGCTGTGTTTCCCATTTGGTCTCTAGATGAGGGGGAATCCAGGAGCCTGGATGAATTTTTTGGTGCCTGGGGAAGAGGGGCGCGGAGGCTGAGGCTGGTGCTTGGAAGCTGCCGCTCAGGGCTCAGGGCTCGTGTTTGCATCCTGTCTCCAGTATGCTAATTCTCCAGGCACAGGAGCTCGAGGTGAAGCAGCTGGCTGTGCCTGGCCTGCGGAGACCCTGGGCCAGGGTAGGGCTGGACTCTCACTGGCCTCTCCCAGGCTGTAGGAGGCTCCATCACAAACACTTCCACCCCACCTTTCTTTTCTTTTTTTCTTTTGAAGATGTATTTATTTATTTGAAAGCCAGAGTTACAGAGAGGCAGAGGCAGAGAGAGAGATCTTCTATCCGCTGGTTCATCCCCAGGTGGCCACAATGACCAGAGCTGTGTTGATCTGAAACCAGGAGCTTCTTCTGAGTCTCCCACGTGGGTGCAGGGGCCCAGGCACTTGGGCCATCTCCCACTGCTTTTCCAGGCCGTAACAGAGAGCTGGATTGGGAGTGGAGCAGCCAGGACTCAAACTGGCGCCCATATGGGATGCCAGCACTGGAGGCGAGAGCTTTACCCTCTGCACCATAGTGCTGGCCTCCACCCCACTTTGTAGATGACCTAGGGCAGCTGCCGGAGTTCTTCAGTCAACTGCACAAAGCCTGAACTCTGCCAGTCCAGTGCTTCTCCCCGAGGGGTGGGGATTGGGGCAGGTGGAGCACACGGCACTCTAAGCAAGAGCCGGCAAGGCAGGGCTCCTGCCATCACAGCAAAACACATGAGCTGAGCGGACTCTGGGCCCCCGGTCTCTGGGTTTGCACCCTGTTCTTCACCTAACCTGCAAGGTCGCTTCACCTGTCTGAAGGTGTCCTTGTCTGAAATCGGTGCTGCTCACGGTTGCAAGTGTCGCGGGAGAGGAAGTGGGTGTAGAGTACGCAGGAGAGTGTCTGGCCTGGGGTCACGCCGCAGGAAGCGTCGGCTGTGGTCGGCACACCTGCTCCAGACCCCACTTACAGGCACAGCGCGCTTAACCTCCCCCACGGCTTGACCCCGCAGGAGAAGATGGGGAGCCCTGAGGACGACCTGATTGGAATCCCATTCCCAGACCACAGCAGTGAGCTCCTCAGCTGCCTCAATGAGCAGCGCCAGCTGGGCCACCTCTGCGACCTCACCATCCGGACGCAGGGCCTCGAATACCGCACCCACAGGGCCGTGCTGGCCGCCTGCAGCCACTACTTCAAGAAGCTCTTCACGGAGGGCGGTGGCGGAGCTGTCATGGGAGCTGGGGGCAGCGGGACGGCCGCAGGGGGCGTGGGGGCCGGCGTGTGTGAGCTGGACTTCGTAGGGCCGGAGGCACTGGGTGCCCTGCTCGAATTTGCCTACACAGCCACGCTGACCACCAGCAGCGCCAACATGCCGGCCGTGCTCCAGGCTGCCCGGCTGCTGGAGATCCCGTGCGTCATCGCTGCCTGCATGGAGATCCTGCAGGGCAGTGGGCTGGAAGCCCCCAGCCCGGACGAGGACGACTGTGAGCGAGCCCGCCAGTACCTGGAGGCCTTTGCCACGGCCACGGCCACAGCCACGGCTTCGGCCTCAGCCTCAGGAGTTCCCAACGGCGGCGAAGACAGCCCTCCGCAGGTGGCCCTCCCTCCACCGCCGCCCCCGCCACCTCGGCCTGTCGCCCGCCGCAGCCGCAAGCCCCGAAAAGCGTTCCTGCAAACCAAGGGGGCCCGGGCAAACCACCTAGTGCCCGAGGTGCCCGCAGTGCCCACCCACCCCTTGGCCTATGAGGAAGAGGAGGAGGTGGTAAGCAGAGTGGGCAGCAGCGGGGGCAGTGGGCTGGGAGACAGCTACAGCCCTCCTGCGGGGACCGCCTCACCTCCGGAGGGGCCCCTGAGCTACGAGGCCTATGAGGGTGAGGAAGAAGAGGAGGAGCTGGTGTACCCACCAGCCTATGGGCTGGCGCAAGGTGGCGGCCCCCCGCTGTCCCCGGAGGAGCTGGGCTCAGATGAAGATGCCATTGACCCTGACCTGATGGCGTACCTGAGCTCCCTGCACCAGGACGCCCTGGCTCCGGGCCTGGATGGCCAGGACAAGCTGGTGCGCAAACGCCGCTCCCAGATGCCCCAGGAGTGCCCGGTGTGCCACAAGATAATCCACGGGGCAGGCAAGCTGCCGCGCCACATGAGGACCCACACAGGCGAGAAGCCCTTTGCCTGCGAGGTCTGCGGCGTCCGCTTCACCAGGTGAGTGGGGCAGGGGCTGTGGGTACACTGCGGAGATGGGGGGTAGGGGTGGGTGTAGGTGAAGGGGGACTGGGCCGTGTGTGGGTTACTGGAGGGAGGAGAGAGACCAGGAGGAAGCCAGACAAGCAGAGTGGGTCTGGGGCCCGGAAGGTTGAGTTGCCCAAGAAGTGAGGCCCCCCTGGGCCCAGTGCAGCAGGAGGCAAGTCAGCCAGGGCGTCCCGGGAGGCAAACGGTGAGGGCTGGAGTGGGACAGGCCCCGGAGGCCCATGCTGAGCCCCGCTCCTCCCCTGGGCACCTGCCTGTGCAGGAATGACAAGCTCAAGATCCACATGCGGAAGCACACAGGAGAGCGCCCCTACTCGTGCCCACACTGCCCGGCCCGCTTCCTGCACAGCTACGACCTCAAGAACCACATGCACCTGCACACGGGGGACCGGCCCTACGAGTGCCACCTGTGCCACAAGGCTTTCGCCAAGGAGGACCACCTGCAGCGCCACCTCAAGGGCCAGAACTGCCTGGAGGTGCGCACCCGCCGCCGCCGCAAGGACGATGCGCCTCCGCACTACCCACCGCCCTCCACCGCTGCCCCGTCCCCCGCGGGCCTCGACCTCTCCAACGGCCACCTGGACACTTTCCGCCTCTCTCTGGCTCGATTCTGGGAGCAGTCCGCCCCCACAGGGCCCCCGGTCTCCACCCCGGGGCCCCCAGATGACGACGAGGAGGAGGGGGCACCCACCACACCCCAGGCTGAAGGCGCCATGGAATCCTCTTAAAGAGGGGCAAGTGGCAGTGGCCAGGCTGGCACAGCACAAGGAGGGGGACACCCATGCCAAGCAATGGGAGCATGTAGGACAGAGCTGAGGTGGGGGGCACGAGCCTTGCTGGCCTCAGGATGGGCCCCGTGGGCTCCAGAGCCCTCATTCCAATTGCGCACTGAGAGGGTCTGCGGGCAGAGGCTCCCCGGTGGAGGGATTCGCCTGAGGAGTGATCCAAATGCTAGCACGGATGTATTCACGGCTCTGTCGTAATGGTGGGCTCCCTGTCCCCCAGCTGCTCCTGGGCAGTAGAAGCAATAATGTATTTCTGATTTGTGGGGTCCCACTTCGGCTATGCGGGTTTCCAGGGGGTGCAGGCTTGGGACCAAAGCCTTGCCCCGCTCCCACACCCCCTGGGGGTTTTGGCTGAAAGGGGGTGAAGGACCGCCCCTCCCTTCCAAGACCCCTCCTTCCTGGTTTCTGTTCCCTTTTCCTGGCAATGAATTATGCAAAGGGGGAGGTGGCAAAGGAAGGGTAGGTGAGGGAGAGCAAGGTGGGAGCTCTGAAGGCTGGGGGGGGCCGGGCCTGTGAGGAAGGAGCCATCCCAGTCCCCTCCGCCCTGCTCCCAGCGCTGAGTCATGGGGTCCTGGAGAAGGGGGCGGGGTGGCCTGATTGGCTCGCCCGCCCCTGGGGGCAGCGGGAGGGGCCCCGCCCAGCTAGGGGAGCAGCTCCGCTCTCCTCCCCTCCCCTCCCCTCCCGCGTCCCCGGGCAGGGAATGTCTTGTTCCCGCCGCTCCCTCCCTGGGGCCAGAGGGCAGGGCGGGCCGGGCGGCGTCTTACCCTCTTCTCCTCCTCCCTACCTCCTCCCCGCCCAGGTGCGAGCCGGAGCCGCCGCCACCGCTGCCGCCCCTGACTCACGCCGCCCCCGGGCTGGCGGGGCGCTGGGCGTGGGACCGGGTGAGGGGTTGGGGGGAGCCTTGCGGAGAGCGGGCAAGCCGGCGCCCTCTGGCGGCCGTGCCCTGCGCGGGCGAGCGCCCCCGGAGGCCACTTACCGGGAACCGTCTTGGCTCACCCTAGCCGTGCCATCGCGGAGTGGGCGCCTACCTCCTCGCTTGCTTGGCCGCTGGGAAAGTGGCCTGCGCACCCGCAGGAGAGAGAGCCCCTTCCCACTTCCTCGCCTGCCGGGCGCGGGGAACACCGTGCCCTGCCCCTTCTCTGAGGATCGAATCCACCCCCTCTGTACATAGCCTCTTCTGTTGGTCTTGTGGAAATCTAGTCTAAGATTTTTAACTACCCAAATCTGCTGGGGCGGGGGAGTATCTCCCCTCCCCCTTCCTCGCTGGGTGCTGGACCCCCGTTGCGGCCTGGGCTCTGCCTTGCACTATTCCCCTCCCTGGCCTGGCGGTCCCTCCCCCTCCTAAAAGGGGCAGGTTCAGGGGCCCGGTGCTCTCCCTCCCTCCCGTGCACCCCTATGCCCATTTGCACAGCTGCCCAGGTACCCCCTACAGTGGGGAGGGGTCACAGGGAGGGGGTAGCGGGACCAGTCCCTGTATCTATTTAAGAAGTGATGATGTAATATATTGGGGGGGGGGGTCGGGTCACCCTGGGCCTCATCTTAGCATTTCAGGTGATAGGGGGAGCCCAAGGCGGGGGAGACCTGGGGCCTAGCCCCAGAGACCGGGGACAGCGTGGCCTCCCCTCTCCCTACTTGCGGCTTTCCCAATCAGTGCCTTAGGGGGGCAGGCGGTCCCCCCTCTCCTGTTCCTTCCCTTCCCCCTGCCCTACCCCTCCCCCATCTCGGGTGTAAGCGACAGGACGAAATAATAATAATTTAAGATTCACGCTTGTGTGCACTTTTGGTTCTTTTATTTTAGGGATGGGTGGGAGGTGGGAGCTAGAGGGACTGGGGGGTCTGAAGCTGCGGAGGGGGCTGCCTTGAGGGCAGAGGGTTTCGGGGGCGGTCTGTGGGGCTCAGGCCCAGCGGGGACGCTGACAGACTGCTGCCTGTGCTTCCTCTGCCGAGGTCCCTGCCCCTCGTCCAGGTCACTAGGGGAGAGAGAAAGGAGGCAGCCCAGTGACCAAGCGTCTGTTTTCACAGGTGCGCTGGGCACACCAGCTGGTGGCTCTAGGGAGCTTCAGGTTTTCGGCTGGTGCTGAGGGCTGAACCAGGGAGGGCAGACCCGCTGGTGACCTCTGCCGTCAGAGCTGCTCAGGCTCCAGCTGCCCCTGTGCTGACCCAGCTTGTGACTCTCAGGGCTCTTTGGAAGCTCCCGGAAGACAGTGCTGCTTCCCCTGAGCCCCTCTGCAGAGCGTGGCCTCTAGGGCCCTGTTCACGCTGGAATGTGCCCACTGGACAGTTTTCTTTGCAATCCTCCCAAGTTGGAGGCGGCTTACCCCTCTCAGACACAGCTGGCCCCTAGTGTTTGTTCAAAGCCTGCGGCTGTCACAGCAGTGACAGTGCTGCGCGGCTCACCAGGCCTCCCCGACACTTGGCCGCATCCACCCACGATGCCTGCCCTGGGCTTGCTGGCCGCCAGCGTGGCCTGGCTGTCTCCCCAGTGGAGGACCCACCCCACGCTGGCCTTTCCATCCTTAACCTCCTTGGCTCTGATGACCATCGCCTCTGCCCCCAGTCCTCTCTCTCTTTTTTTTTTTTCTTTTTTGTAAGATTTATTTATGTATATGAAAGTCAGAGTTACACAGAGAGAAGAAAGAAGAAGAAACAGAGAAAGAGGTTTTCCATCTGCTGGTTCACTCCCTAGATGGCCACAGCAGTCAGAGCTGTGCTGATCTGAAGCCAGGAACCAGGAGCTTCTTCCTTCCACATGGGTGCAGGAGTCCAAGCACTTGGGCCATCTTCTACTGCTTTCTCAGGCCATAGCAGAGAGCTGGATCAGAAGTGGAGCAGCCGGGACTAGAACCAGTGCTCATATGGGATGCCGGCACTGCAGGTGGCGGCTTTACCCACTAAGCCACAGCACCACTCCCCCCACTGCCCAGGTCCTCTTCTGCTTGGCTACTCACTGGCTCTCTCCCCTGGCTGCATGGCTGTGACATGGCCGTCCCTCAAGCCCCCCATGCTTCTGGGGCCGGCTCTCCCTCCTGGCCACTGGCCCTGCTCTCACATCTGGTCAGCACACAGACCCTGGCCAGACTGCCCCGGCTCCTCAGCTCCTTCCCCCCGCCCAGGCCAGTCATCGCAGGTGCTTCCTAGATGCCCAGTTCTCTCCCCATCTCGTCCTTCCCCTGAGCTGCCCAGGAAAAGCCATCAGCACTCTGATCCTGTCCGTGGCTGCCACACTTGTCTGAGAAAACCACGTAACCAGGCACAGGCAGCAGGTTATGGGTCTCAACATCGCTGGGGCCTCCCTCACTGGCTTCTTTGCGCACTCCCCAAAGCAGGTATTTCCGCCTCCGCCACCCACTCCTTGAAACCTTTATTCCACTCCCAGCCACCCCATTGCTGTCTCAGCAGGTGCCCTCACCTCCTACTCCCCGGAGAAAAGCCAGGCCACCCGGCTGCAGTAGGCTCAGCTCGGCACACAGGAGTCTGGATCCCCCCTCCTGCCTGGGGCCAGCCTGCTGCTCTCAAAGGCCATCTTGTCCATCTGGCCCTGGGACCCAGCCCTCCCTCGATAGTGCGCTTTCGCCCACTTCTTAAATGCTCAGCTCCTCCTATGCTTGCATATGGAGAGATCTTGGAGGGGCAGCCATTGAGCACATCTGGGGACATTACGTTCCGTGCCGGAGTGCCTGGGTTCGAGCCCCAGCTCTGCTTCCTCTCCAGGCTCCTGCAGATGCACACCCTGGAGGGTGGCAGGGGATGGCTCAAGTACTTGGGCCCCTGCCACCCACATGGGAGACCCAGGTGGAGCTCTTGTCTCCAAGCTTTGGCCTGGCCCAGCCCTGGCTGTTGTGGGCATCTGAGGAGTGAGTCGGCAGGTGGGAAATGCTTCTCCCTCTCTTGTGTCTGACTCTGTCAGGAAAATAAACAAAAATGTAAAAATAAAGTCTTTTAATGCTGGGTCCCCTTCAAGCTCCTGTCGTGTAAGGCTGACTCCTTCTTCTTCATCACCAAGTTTTCCCTTCCTTCCTTCCTTTTTATTTTTTTAGACAGGCAGAGTGGACAGAGAGAGAGAGAGAGAGAGACAGAGAGAAAGGTCTTCCTTTGCCGTTGGTTCACCCTCCAATGGCCGCCGCGGCCCATCCTCCACTGCACTCCCGGGCCACAGCAGAGAGCTGGCCTGGGAGAGGGGCAACCAGGATAGAATCCGGCTCCCCGACCAGGACTAGAACCCGGGGCGCCAGCACCGCAGGCAGAGGATTAGCCTATTGAGCCGCAGCGCCAGCCCCTTCCTTCCTTTTTAAAGATAGTTGAAAGGCAGCGTTACAGAGAGGCAGAAGCAGAGAGAGTGAGAAAGGTCTTCTATCCACTGGTTCACTCCCAGATGGCTGCAATGGATGGAGCTGGGCCCATCTGAAGCCAGGAGCCAGGAGCTTCATCAGGGTCTCCCACGCAGGTGCAGGGGCCCAAGGACTTAGGCCATCCTCCACTGCTTTACCAGGCCACAGCAGAGAGCTGGATCGGAAGTGGAGCAGCCAAGATTTGAACCAGCGTCCATATGGGACGCTGGCACTGCAGGTGGTGGCTTTACCCACTAGGCCAAAGTGCTGGCCCCCAAGCTTCCATTTCTTCTTCTCCTCTTCCTCCTCCTCCTCCTCCTCTTCCTCTTCCTCCTTCTTCTTTTTGTAAAGACTAATTTGTTGGACAGGCAGAGTGCCAGAGAGGTAGAGACAGGGAGAGATCTCCCATTCACTGGTTCACTTCCCACATGGCCGCAACAGCCAAAGGGTAGGTCTGGCTAAGGTCAGGAGCCAGGAACTCCATCCTCGTCTCCCAAGTGGGTGGCAGGGAGACAAAGACCGGGCCATTGTCTGCTTCCCAGGGTGCGTTAGCAAGGAGCTGGATGGGAAGAGCAACGCCCCTATACGGGATGCCGGCGTCACCAGCAGCAGCCTACCCGCTGCGCTGCCACGCTGGCCCCCATGTCTGAGTCCTCTGTACCACCTGCTCCTCAACCCACCATGGCTGGAGGCTGGCCTTGAAAACTGTTCCCACAGGAGGAGGTGGTTAGCCTGTGCGTAAGATGCCTGTAGCAGCTGGGTTTGGAACCAGCTTTGTAACTCTGGTGTGGCCAGTGCGGGCCTTGGGAGGCAGTGGTGATGGCTCAGGAATTAGGTCCCTGCCACCCACATAGGAGACCTCCTTTGTATGTATGTTTGTGTGTGTGTGTGTGTGTGTGTGTGTGTGTAAGTTTTTATTTATTTATTTATCTGGAAGGCAGAACAACAGGGAGATTTTCTCCATCAGCTTGTTGGCGCCTCACATGACAAACAGCTGGGGCTGAGCCAGAAACTCCATCCGGGTCTCCCACGTGGATGACAGGGACCCAAGTATATGAGCTGTCACCTGCTGCCTCCCAGGGTGCACATCCATAGGCAGCTGGCTTGGAAGCAGAGGCAGGACCCTATCCCAGGCAGTCCAACATGGGTACAGGCACCCCAAGCAGTGGCTTAACCCACTGCACCGAAACCCCCACCCCAGGACATGTGGATGGAGTTCCCAAGCTCCCAGCTTTAGCTCTGGCTGTTGCAAGCATGCCAGGAACAAACCAGCAGGTAAGAGTGGTCCCTTTCTCTCCTCAAATAAATATTTTTAAAACATTCCCAAAAGCCACCTAGCGATGGTCCTGGACCATCTCATAGCCGTCCTGGCTCCAGGCTGGCTCCCCTGCTTTCTCGGCCCCACCCCCACCCTCTGCTTGTGATTGAGCTCCTCAGGCTTCTGCCCCTGGTCTGGCCCTGTCCTCTGCCAGGAGGATCTAGTTCTTCCTCTCTCTAAGTCAACAGCCGCCCAAAAGACACCTCCAGCCCAGAGCCCTGCCCCCTTCCCACCGCCCTGGGGCATCCCCAGCTGGCTGCCCTACAGATAACCTCCTCAAAGATCTCAAATTGGGCCGCCCTCTCTCCCAGAACCCATCTCTGGCCAAGCAGAGAAATCCCCGTGGCTCTCAGCTCCCGGTCCTGTGGCGGGCGGGCGTGCGTGACTGCCCCCCCACCCCCCACCCCCGGCCTGGGAGAGTGTCCTCTCCCTTCCTGCTCCAGCCAGCCTCGGTTCTGCCTCCTCTGCTGGTGGCGAATGGGACACCCGGGACACCCTCTTCCCAGCCCGGCAGCTTCCATTGGCAGTGCTAGCCCACCTCCCCACCCGCCGCCCCGCCCTGCCCCGCCCCCAGCTCAGCTTCCTAATCCACCTCCCAGGCGGGTGGGGCCTCCAGCCTGGTGCCCCCGTGCAGCTGGTCCGCCTTGCCTTTATTTACCGTCCCGAATGTGTCACATTCTTCAGGCCTCCCCTGGATGCTGCCCCACAAGATGCAGCGTGCCCCCAGCCCGGTGTGTTTCCACCTCTCCTAATGCGCCCCCTGTCCTGGTGGAGGGTGCTCTGCTCCTTTATCCGGCTGTTCCCCAGGCTGTTGTGACCTAAGTGATGTCACCCCCCTTCCCTCCGCCCCGCCCCAGCACTCTGCAAACCTCAGCTCCTTCCCTCCTGTCCACCCCCAGTCCAGGCACCAGGAAGCCCTCCGTGCACACAGCGCCCCTCCCCTCCGGGCTGCCAGGGGCAGCTCCTTCCGCCTCGCCTCGTGCTCACCTCGACTCGGAGCTGGACTCCCGGCCAAGCACTTCCTGGAGCTGCTGCCGCAGCCGCCGCTCCTCCTCGGGGTCTTTCCTCCCAGCAGCAGCCAGCCAGAGCCGGGGGCCTTCCTCGTCACTGGAGTCCCTGAACAAGCCCCTGGTCTCAGGGACCCGGGGGGGGGGGGGCAGGGGGAGGGCGGCCCCTCTCAATGCTGCCACACTTCAGCCACCCCACCTCGCCCGAGCACTCACAGCTCCAGCTCCAGGTCCCCCTGGTAGGAGAGGGGAGCCGTGCACACGGAGCAGGTGTTGTCCAGGAGGCGGAAGCAGGTATGGCAGTAGAGGCCTGAGGGCGGCCAGGATGGAGAGGGGGAGCCTGAGCCTACCCCGCCACGCCCTGTGCCACCCCTGCTGGGAGCATCCCTGTCCAGTGCGCACACCAGGGAGCTGCTGTGGTGGTCTGACGTACAGCTCCTATCCACAGCAGGGAGAAAAGGCACTCCCTGGGGGCCCTGGTGACTGCCACGCAGGGAGGGGGCCGCAGCCAAGGGTCATGTGCCCGGATGGTGAGCCCCAGTGGGGAGAGGCCTCTGCCTAGGGATCTCACCGCGGCAGCCGGGGGTGCTACAGGACACAAAGTCCTCCATGTCCCCATCGTCCTGGGACTGTCCGCAGCCCAGGCAGTAGGCCTGGCGCCGCCGGTAGTGGTTGGCAATCGGGCTCAGGCAGGGGCACCTGGGGAGAGGGGTTTGCAGCTGCTAAGCAGGCCAGGCCCTCCAGCTCGGCCTTGGGGGCCTTCCTGCCTCCCGCTCTGACTGCCACATCCCCCTTCCTCCCTGCGCTGCCTGCCCTGAGACCTGCCCCCTCTCCTCCGGGAATGAACAGCGTGGAATGGACACTCTTCAAGCAAACCCTGACACTTTGGGAGGACAGTGGTCCACTCTGACCCCTGGCTCTTTTCCTGTCCCCTCTCACCTCCCCCTGCAGGAAGGCCAGTGGGCTCACCAGCTGGCCAGCGCTTGGAGGACACTGCCATGGCCATGGTCAGCCGCACGCCGCCTCACTGTGCGGTGCAGGGCGTCCAACAGGCTGGTCCGGCGACTCAGAAGTATGTTGTAGAGGTAGACAATCCTCTCCTGAGGTGGGGGAGGTGGGGGTGGCACCCCACTTGATCCTGGACGTGACATCAGCCTGAAAGGCCTTCTGCACCCTCTCCGCTCCCCATCCTTTCCTTCCCTCCAGCTCCTGTGAATCCTTTGAGGCTTGGCTGCAGCGCCCCTTCCTCCAGGAAGCCCTTGGGACTTCCCCAGACAGAGCGACCCTCTCCCTGCTCTGAGTTCCCACAGCTCTTTATTCATTCCTTAGCAAAAGCACTATTTAAATCATAATGTCAGGTGAAAAGCCCGTCCAAGGGCCTGCCTGTAGATGTGAGTGCCAGGCTCCTCCTGGGGTCCTTGGGGAGGAGCACAGCGACTGGCGCCTAGTAGGTGCTCAGTAAGTGAGCAGTCACACAGCGAGTCTCCATTCACATCTCCACCTGCCCACCCTGCCTCCAGCACCCCCACCCCTGCCCTGCCATGGTTTTAACCCAAGTCTGGAGCAAGCTCTGGCTTGGGCAGCCCTGCCCCAGGAGGCACCACTTCTCCCAGCCCCCTCCAGGGCCTAGCGACCCACAGTCCAGGTCATCTGCTGTGGATTGTCACCAGAGGAGAGAGGACAGGGTTTGCTGAAGAACTCCAAGCTCTCAAAGCCAAGCCAGCTGGCTGGGAGCTCAGCCCCTGGGGAGGGGCAGGGCGGATGGCGGGGGCCTTACCTGCTCCCTGGATGGGTAGTAGGAGGCACAGATGAGCCGCCGCAGCCGACTGACGTAGTGGCCACACAGAGTGACAAAGAAGCACAGGCCGTACATGGCGCCTGGGAGCACACGAGGCTGTGAGCCTCACCCAGCCCCCACAGCCCACTATTCTGGGTGCCCTCGCCCTCGGGGCTGTGGCTGATACCGATGGCTATGTAACCAGTGGTGTCGGGCTCCGAGGGATGCAGGAGGCAGCGCCGGGACAAGATGCTGATGTTGCCTTGTTGTAGGACATCGAATGCTGACACCAGGTCACGGTAGATAGTCCCGGTGTAGCCAACTCCCTCCACTGTTATGGACACTAACACAGGGCCTGGCACAGGGAAACTGTGTGAGGGACACTCGCAGCAGGTGTCCACATCCTCTGGAGGGTGGCTGGCGGAAGCCTGCCCTGCCCCTCCCCACCCCCATCCCGCTGGTGTCTGGTCCACCTGCCCAGGCCACAGGTCTGAGATGACCTCAGCAGTCTGTCAGTGCACCCTCTGCCTCCATGAGCACCCAGAAACACTTACTGTGTTACTAGTGTGTTGTAAGTTATTTGAAAGGCAAAGGGACACAGAGGAGACCCAGGTGCTCACACCAGCCAGAGCTCATCTTCTCACGCTGTGGCAGGGACCCAAGTAACTGAGCCGTCACCTGTTGTCTCCCGGGGTGCACATTAGCAGGGAGCTGGGTCACAAGCAGAGCCAGGGACCTAGGTGCTCTGATAAAGGAGGCAGCATTCTAACCGCTGTGCCACGCGCCCACCCCAGGACGAGCTCTTTTGAATCACGGCCTGAGTACTGGCCGCAGGCCCCGGGACTGCTCTGCTCTTGGGGGGCTTCTGTGTTTTGCTGCTGTGCTCCAGGAGCCCTGGCTCGCAGAGTTGGGACAACGACCTTCCTTGGCTGGTGGCACGCTGCCGTTGTGGCCCTAGTGGCCACCAGACACACACAGTTTCCTTTGTCGCTTACGAAGATCCCAGCGCTCAGATGGAGAACCCACCTGACAGACGACAGAGCTGGGACTCGAAGCCAGGCCGGTGGGACTCCGGCAGAGCTTCTATCTTTGCTCTGTCGTGCCGTGACCTTGACCTGCACACAGGTATTACCAGGCAGAGTCGGAAGAAGGGCGTGGGTGGTGACTTGGGGACACTCGGGCCACCCCTCCGGATGAGGGGAGGCTGGGGAGGTGCAGGCACACGCACTCACTGCGGGCGACGACCTCTCCCTGCAGCTGGTACCGGGCCAGGTCGAGCACCCAGAAGACGGAGTAGTCCAGGAAGACCAGGAGCAGGACCAGGAGGAGGTGGCGCATGAGGCTGAAGGTGTCCAGGATGTAGAACACCTGCTCCCATCGGGACAGGAAGATGGAACCTGCGAGCACTGCGCTGGTCAGAAGGCCGTGCCCCGCGCCCCTCCCCTTGGACCCCAGCCCCTGAGGAGGGCACCTGCCCCCGCCTAGGCCTGTTTATTCATGTGGAAGAGGACCCACGGGCAGCCCCGGCCCCTGGCTGGAGGTGCAGGCACACCTTCCCCTCCCTCCTCCACCCCTGCACCAGGATCACTCCTGCCCCTCTCCCTGCATCCAGACTCCAGTTAATTCCCACTCCCTGCCCTGAGAACCACCCCCTCCCCCCCTTCCCTTCCTTTGCTCCCTGTCCACTCCCTGCCTCCCACTCTTGAGGGCTCCCCCTAGCCTGACATGTCCTTAGGGCCTGGGTCATGGCGTCTCCCTCTGGCCCTGCACAAAGCCCGCCTGGAGTCGGGGGTGGGGGGGTGGGGGGGCGGCCTCCTGCCCCATGCTCAGGGCCCACACCGGGCTGGATGTAGCGTCCGGCCTCATGGGCACTGAGCGGCAGCACCGTGGGCAGCCCCGCCAGGGAGCGGACAGCCTCCATGCGCAGGAATCGCTTGGTGATGTAGATGTTGTCGAAATCATCCCAGTTCAGGTAACAGTACCGGTAAAACAGGGCCCTGGGGGTGGAGAGCACCCTGAGCAGCCCCACCCGCCCGCAGCCCGCGGCCCCACCGCAGGCCCCGCAGTGCTCACTGGAGGTACAGAAGCGTGATCAGCAGAGGCATGGTGTAGCCCATCAGCGCCAGCACCTCCCGGATGTGGTGGAGCTTCAGGCTGACAGCCTCCTGCAAGTCCAAGGCCACCTGTGACAGGCTCCGCGAGGCATTGAGATCCACGGAGAAGTAGTGCGTAGCCGTCATGTTGAACTCAAACTCCCTGCGCACCCGGTTAATCAGCTCCATCACAGCTGGGGCCCCGAGGAGGGAGCAGAGTCAGGAGGGGGCAGGGTGTCCCTGGGGGAGCAGGGTGGGGGCAGGAGCAGAGAGAGACGGGGGGGGGGGGCAGGGGTGTCCCTGGGGGAGCAGGGCGGGGGGGGAGCAGAGAGAGACAGGGGGGCAGGGGTGTCCCTGGGGGAGCAGGGGGAGCAGAGAGATGGGGGCAGGGGTGTCCCTGAGGGAGCAGGGCGGAGGGAGCAGAGAGAGGCAGGGGGCCAGAGGTGTCCCTGGGGGAGCAGGGGGGAAGCAGAGAGATGGGGGCAGGGGTGTCCCTGAGGGAGCAGGGCGGGGGAGCAGAGAGAGATGGGGGCAGGACTGTCCCTGGGGAAGCAGGGTCGGTGGGGGGAGCAGAGAGAGACAGGAGGGGGCAGAGGTGTCCCTGGGGAAGCAGGGTCGGTGGGGGGAGCAGAGAGAGACAGGAGGGGGCAGAGGTGTCCCTGGGGAGCAGCCGGAACCCCCAGAGTATGGGTGTGTGGTAGACGTCGCAGGGGACTAAGCCTGCACACCTGAGTGTGCACCTGGCCCGTGAACCACCTCAGGGACCTGGGCTGGGGCAGGGTCACTGCTCTGCAGCCCAGCTTTGCTGAGCCGCCTCCCCTTGCTGGCCTCCATTTTCCAGTAGGGACCATGTGGACTTTGGGCTGGTGGCCTCCTGAGGCCCCTTCCCGGGGTAGGGGTAGACTGGCAGCAGCAGCAGGCGGAAGAAGGAGACCACCCAGGGGCACCGCCTGCAGCGGGGGAGGGGCCACTCACGGGTGCCGATGGTCTTGCGCAAGAAGGGCTGGATGTACTCAGGGATGACGCAGAACACCTGGACCACTAAGAACCACAGACGGCACAGTCAGGAGCCGGGAGGACACGCGGCCCGCCCCCCAACCCCTCCCGGCCCTGGGCCTTCTCCACTTCCGAATGGCCCCCAAGTTGTCTCAAAACCTTGCCCCTGCCCCACCACTGGTCTCCCACTGGCTGTCTCCGGAGGTCCTAGGCCCAGTGTGCTTGCTGGCTCTCTGTTCATCACCCCCTGAGACCCAGCGGCCTGCCCTCCCAGCTGACCCCCTCATTCCCACCCCCAGCCCCGCTCACGGCTGGCAAGTCCACAGAGCACGAGCTTGAACGGCATGAGTGTGTAGCACAGGTGGTAGGCGCGGGGAATGACTGTCACGCACTTGTCCTTGGCGTTGTCGAAGACCCGCGCACACTTGGAATACGGGTTGCCCAGCTCTGCATTGCACACGTCGCCGATGTGCAGCAGCCAGTACCACACATTGCGCAGGGCCCTGGCTGTGGACAGCCACGGGGCTGGCACCAAGGGCCCAAGCCCCTCAGCCTCTTCCCAGGGGCCAGGGCCGCCAACCAGCAGCAGAGCCCTGTGGGTGTGGCCTGCCTAGGCTGTGTCCCCTCCAGAGGGGCTGGGGGGGCTTGGTGCACCTGGAACCCCCCTCCCCCGGAGGAAGGAACAACCTGGATCCACTCCATGGCTCACCCACGTGCTTCACGCCGTCCATGATGGACCGAAAGAACTTGCGCACCCGGTCGGCCACCACTTTGGCCCTCTGGGCAATCGCTTTAATCTTGTGCAGGGCACCTGAGGGTGGGGGCAGGGGCTCTGGGAGGCTCCCCATCTAGGGGCTCCTTGGCAGCACTTCCCCTGGGGTGGGGAGGGCAGAGACAGCTACTTTCCCCAGAACTGGGGAGTTTGGGTGCTCAGGTCTTGGGGGCTGTGGTCACCAGCAGAGGAGGAGGCCAGAGACCCACGATGGGGGTGGGGGGCGGGCCAGGCCCAGACCCTTTCCTGCCTCGGACCCTCTGAAGTTAGATACCAGACCAGCAGACAGCAATGGGGCATGCAGGGTGAGGGGACTCAAGGGCCAGGGGGAAGGCAGGCGGGGGTCCTTACTGACGAGGGGCTGCCGAGCCCGCTCCAGTATCTCAGCTGTCTGGTTCAGGGCCAGCTCTGCCCCACAGGCCACAGCCTCACTGGCCTGGGTGAAGTTCCGCAGTGTGTTGGCACAAGGCCCCTGCAGTACCAAGCCAAAAGCGGCCACCAGCAGCAGCATCCGGCCCTGCCCTAGGGGACACAGGTGCCTGTGTGACCGGGACCCCTGCCGGAACGGGAGCCTGCAGAACAGCCCCCCCCCCACCGCCGCCGCCGCCGCACCCCACCCCCAGCCCTCCTGCCCCAGGACCTGCCCCGCTGGGTGCCAGGCTCACTGGAGAAGGCCTGGGGCAGCAGCAGGAACACAGTGGTGCGGACCTGGCGGGAGAAGCCCATGCCCAGGCTGAGGAAAGCGCCCACAGTGAGGGTGCCCACCAGGCAGCCCCAGGGGCTCAGCCCCTCCACCAGCAGCTCCAGGAGCCCGTAGGCAGTGGCCAAGATCAGGCCCAGCGTGAAGCACCCGGTGCTGCGGACCACAGCCCGGGCCAGACTGGGCTCCTCTGCCACCCGGGAGTGCACAGCGTCCTCTCTGACTCTGGGCATGGCTGCTGGGGCCAAGGTTCACCCGTCTCCCGGAAGCCCACCGGGCTCTGTGGCCCCGGAGTGTCGCCGCGTTCCGGGGTTCCGAGGGCTTGTGCTATGTCCCAGTGCCCTTGAGCCAGTTCCGAGGTCTCTAGTCCCCATCCCCCCACCTCTGAGCCTCCGCAGGCCCCGCCCCTGCTTCTCTGGCCAGCACCTCTGGTCGGAGGCTATCCTTGGGGAGGCTTCTGAGCTACAAGAGGGCCCCACGGAACACACACATGGACACTGAGCGCCTTCAGAAGGGAGCATGGGGGCCGAGGAAGAAGCCGCCCCATACCAGTGAGTCCCCAGGGCCCCGCCCCTCCCCACCTCTCTCCTCCAGGGACCCCTGCCTTCTTCCTGGGGAGCCCCAGCCTCCATCTGTCCTGCCCTGCTCCCCAGCCCCAGCCCAGCCCTCTCATCTCCTCTCCCTCACACCTGCCCCTCCTCCTCCAGGACTCCCGGGTTCCCCTGGCAGCCCCAATCCTACTGCTCCGTGTGCCAGCTGTGGGGTGGGCTCCTGAGTGTTGTGCGTCCCTCCTCCCAGCGGTGCACAGGCTCCTGAGCTGGGGGCTGCCAGGCCCCTGCAGCCGCTTCCTGGGACGCCGGCCCGGCGAGTTTCCCGTCACCGCCTTCCTGCTGGGGGCAGGCACTGGGGGGCTCCTGGCCATAGGTGCGTATGGAAGCAGAGGGTTGGGGCTGGCGGGGGCGGGGCCAGGGCTGGGCAGGCTCTGGACCTTTGGCTTGCCCCCTGCCTCCAGGTCTCTTCGAGCTCTTGGTGAACCCTGTGAACATCTATGAAGAGGAGAAGATGGTGATGCTGTACGGCTTGGTGGGTTAGTGCCGGGCAGAGGCCTGGATGCCTGGGGTGGGCTGGGGTGGGGTGGAGCTGCTGCCTTCTGTCCCCAGGCTTTCCTGAGGCTTCGGCCTCCTCTTGGGCTTTAGGGGGCCATCCAGAGAGAAGAGGCCCCCAGTCTAAGAAACAAGACACAGTCCTCGCCCTCAAGGCTCTGCTGTCACACACGTGATGTGGTCCAAATCCCATGGTCCTTTGTGGTTCTCCTCTGGGCCTCTGTAGCTTGAGTAGTCAGGGAAGGCTTCTTGGAGAAGGTAATATTTATTTTTGTTTTTTAAAGATTTATTTGAAAGAGTTACAGAAAAAGGTAGAGACACAGAGAAAAACAGGTCTTCTATGCGCTGGTTCACTCCCCACATGGCCATAATGGCCAGACCCAAGCTGATCAGAAGCCAGGAGCCAGAGGTTTCTTCTGGGTCTCCCACCTGGGTGCAGGGGCCCAAGAACTTGGGCCATCTTCTGCTGCTTTCCCAGGCCATAGCAGAGAGCTGGATCAGAAGTGGAGCAGCCGGGATTCAAATGGGTGCCCATAAGGGGTGCCGGCGCTGCAGGCCGGGCTTTAACCCGCTGCACACAGTGCCAGCTCTGAGAAGGTGATATTGAAAGGAGAATTTGTATCAGCAGCTGTGGGGCTGCGAGAACAGAGAACCCACCTAACAGTGGTTCAACCACAGAGAAACTTTATTATCTCATGTAACGGAAAGGTTCAAGGTAAGATGTCATTGGAGTTTGGATCACTCAACAGCTCCAACCAGCAAGGGCCTAAGTTCCTTCTGGCTTTTCTATCTTCCATCTTTGGCCTGTCAGCTACTTCTCTTCAGGTCACAAAATGGCTGCAGCAACTCCAGATATCTCATCTTTTTACAATAATATTAAAGACCAGGAGCAAGGAAAACTTCCCATACTCCCCCCAGAAGACTTTCATATATCTTTGGTCAGATCTGCAACATGGAACCAACATGTGGCACAGCAGGTTAGCTACCGCCTGTAACATCAGCATCCTATATGAGTACTGGTTCAAGTCCTGGCTGTTCCACTTCTGACCCAGCTCCCTGCTGATGCACTTGGGAAAGCAGATGGTGACCCAAGTACTTGGATTTCTGTCACCCACCAGGGAGACCCAGATGGAGTTCCAGGCCCCTGGCTTTGGCCTGGCCCTGTGCTAACTAACCATTGCAGCCATTTGGGGAGTGAATCAGTGGATGGAAGATGTGTGTGTGTGTGTGTGTGTGTGTGTGTGTGTGTGTAACACTGCCTTTAAAATAAATAAAAATAAACCTTAAAAAACAAAACAAAACAAAGACAGGGGTTGGTGCTGTGGTATAGTTGGTTAAGCCTCCACCTGCAGCACCAGCATCCCATATGGGCACCAGTTTGCGTCCCTGCTGCTCCTCTTCTGGTCCAGCTCTCTGCTGTGGCCTGGGGAAGCACTAAAAGATGGCCCAAGTGCTTGGGCCCCTGCACCCATGGGGGAGATCCAGAAAAGGCTCCTGGCTCCTGATTGGCCGTTTTTGGAGAGTAAACCACCGGATGGAAGACCTCTCTCTCTCTCTCTCTGTCTCTCCCTCTCTGTCTGTGACTCTGCCTCTCAAATAAATAAATAAATAAATAAATAAATAAATCTTCAAAAAGAAAAAGAAAAAAAGAAAGAAAGAAAAAGAACAGCCACACATGGCCGACCTAGAACCTATTCCAGGCAAGGGGATGGAATTAGCATTGTACCCAGTATGAATGAATTTTTTTTTAAGATTTTTTTAAAAGATTTATTTCTTTATTTGAGTGGCAGATCTGCAGGAAGAGAGGGAGAGGGAGACACACACACACACACACACACACACACAGAGAGAGAGAGAGAGAGGGAGGGAGGGAGGGAGAGAGGGAGGGAGGGAGAGAGAGAGAGAGATCTTCTATCCACTAGTTCACTTCCCAGATGGCTGCAATGGCCTGAGCTGATTTGAAGCCAGGCGCCAGGAGCTTCTTCCAGGTCTCCCATGTGGGTGCAGGGACCCAAGGACTTGGGCCATCATCTGCTGCTTGCCCAGGCCATCATTAGCAGGGAGCTGAATGGGAAGTGGAGCAGCCAGGACTCGATCCTGCATGGGATCCTGGAGCCTGGAGCTTTACCATCGTGCTATGGCGCCAGCCCCAGATTTTTTTAAAATTATCTGATAGGTAGAGTTAGAGAGAGAGGGATAGACATGAAAGAGATCTTTCATCTGCTGGTTCATTCCCCAAATGGCTGCCACAGCTGGGGCTGGGCCAAGCCAAAACCAGGAGCCTGGAGCTCCATCCAGGTCTCCCCCATGGGTGGCAGGGGCCCAAGGACTCGGGTCGCCTTCCAGGTGCTTTCCCAGGCGCATTATCAGGGAGCTGGATTGGAAGCAGAGCAGTCGGAACGCCAACCAGCGCTCTGGTATGGGATGCTGGCGTGGCGCTGCTGACTTAACCGGCAGCCCCACGCCGCCCGCCTCTGAGTTCTGCTTGATACCAGCAGGAAACTACTTTTTCTCTGGCCGCTCTACGCAGGCATGTTCTTCCACCAGTGGCCTTTATGCAGACCTTATCTCTCTGGTCATTTGCCTTTACAAGACCTCGTCCTGCTTCCGTAACTGTGACTCATTTTCAGGGGGCAGCGGTCAAGTGCAGTCCACCACTAAAATTCCAGCCTGGCTTTCATCCTCCACCTCTCCCGCCAACCTTCCCCACCCCCCACCCCCCAGGCCGGATCCCAGCGTGGGGGCTGGGCTCCAGCGCTCACTTTCTTCTCCACTTCCTTCCCTTTCTGGTTCTTCTGATATCAGAAAGGGGATTAGAAGAATGAGAGGAAAAGGGACAAAAGTCTCAGGTCCCCATGCTGTTGCGAGCTGGCACGCTCTCAGGCCGGCTGGCTCGGCGCTGACACTGGGTTCTCGGGGGTTCCGTGTGGACCTCGGCAGTGCCCATCCTTCTGCTCAGGGCTCTTCTCTTTAGCTGACCTCAACTGACGCCATTTTAGCGCCCGCAGGCCACCCCAACCTCTAACTTTAGAAGCTCACTGATGGCTCCAGGCCCAGTGCCCCCCCCCCCACTTGGGATTGTTCCGTGAAAAGCAGGTGTTGTTGGCCTCCGTGTTCACACTCCCGCCCCAAAGTCCAGGAGACGCCAAGCTGAGCTCACCCCCGGCCCTCCAGTCCCTGTGCCCTGGTGGCAGCCTGCTCCTGCAGCTGAGCTGAGAGAGGCTCCCGGGGCCCCCATGTGACGCTTGCCACCAGCCTCAACCAACTCTGCTCCAGTGCCTGCCTGCTCCGACCGCTCCCCCCCACCACTTCCAGAAAAGTCACATTTCCAGTCTCTACATGATATAGACTGGCTGGGGTAGAGGACTGGGAGACTCGTGTTGCTCTCGGTGAGCCCACGGACAGCACCTGCCACCCACCCGGCTGGGCTCTGGTTAGAATGTAGGTCAGCTATTTGTCAGCTTCTGTCCCCAGTTGGAGTGTTTGGCCAGAAGGCCGAGACGGGTTCAGACACACCCACATCCACCCTGCCAGGGGCCTGGGGCAGGGCCCGGCTATTGCCCTGGAACAAAACCCAAGTTGTGCTAGCGAGGGAGAGGGCAGGAAGAGTGCTGGGTGGCGCCTGCCGGGCTTCGCCACAAACCTGAATGGCGAGGTGGAGCCGGCCACGTGAAGACCTGGGCGGGGGAGGGGCTCCGGCAGACCTGGGAGCCGAAGGAGCAGTGGTCAGGTCTGCGTGGGCGGGGCCCGAGGCCGAGGCGCTGAGGCTCATGGGAAGGCGGGGCGCCAGGTCGGGGCTCGGAGGAGGGCCTGGGGGGGGGGGCTGGGATCCCACCCTCGGGTGGTAGAAGGTCCCTGACCAGGCAGAGGCAGGGAAGCCTCTCATTCTGACTCAGGCTGCCTTGGGACACTCGTCAGGAGGCTGTGGCGACGGAGGGCCGGCCTTGGCCATCGCTGGGCATGGGCATCTCCCAGCGTCCCTGAGCGCCTTGCTGCTCCTTGGGCCTGGAATGTCGTCCATGCCTCCTAACAACACTTACTCATCTCGAAGGCCTGGTCCCGCCCTCCGGCCGCACCCTGCCGGCTCCTACAGCTCCCGGAGCAGAGCGCCTTGCTCTAAGCACATGCGGCTGGAGTCATCTGTTTACTCGGCTGTCTCTCTCCCCAGATTATGAGCTTCCAGGAGCTCACCATCGGCCTGCAGACACCACAGGGAGACCTGGGCGAAACTGCGGGGACCCTGCTGACACCGGGAGGGGCTGCAGTTAGGGTGCCAGTGCCACCCTAATAGTGTCAGATCCCCAGGGACGTCGAGGCCGGCCCTGACCTGTCTCCTGGCTACTCAGCACCAGTGCTGTGTTCAGAAGTTTTCTCTCTTTTTATTTTAAATGTTTATTTATTTAATTGAGAGGGAGAGTCACAGACAGAGAGAGGGAGAGACGGACAGAGAGGTCTTCCATCTGCTGGTTCACTCCCCAAATGACTGCAATGGCCGGAGCTGGGCCTATCTGAAGTCGGGAGCCAGGAGCTTCCTCTGGCTCTCCCCCATGGGTGCAGGGGCCCATGCACTTAGGGCATCTTCCACCACTCTCCCAGGCCATAAGCTGGGAGCTGGATCAGAAGAGGAGCAGCCGGGACACAAACCAGCGCCCTTATGGGATGCGGGCACCACAGGCAGAGGCTTTACCCCCTGTGCTACAGCACCGGCCCCCAGCAGGTTTCTCGTGCTGCCTTGATCTATGCTCCCTCGGTACCAGGGGCAAGTGGAGATCCAGCCAGGGCACGGGAAGTGGCGGCTTCCCCTCCCTTCCCAAATACAAACACGCAGAACCCATACACTCACCCAAGTCAGTCCCCAGCCATCCTTCTCTGCGCCCTCCTCAGGCTGGCCCCCTGCTAAACTGTAATGCTACAGAATGAATGAAGGCATCCAGAGTGGGAAGGCGGTGGTCCCACTAGTGGGGGGTGGGGGGGTTGCGGCAGATGGGTGAGGCAGCTCCCTCTCTTTGCTGTCCCCACAGGCCTGGGAGCCGTGGGCTGGGGGACCTCCCCCCACGTCCGCTGTGCCAGTCTCCTGCTAGTACCTAAGATGCTGGGCAGAGAGGGCAGGCTTTTTGTCCTGGGGTACGCCCTGGCTGCCATCTACGAGGGTGAGCATGTGTCCCTCGGTCAGTGACGCTGAAGCAGCGACCCTGGGTGGGAAGTGGGGGGCGGGGGACGCCCAGCGGGCGCTGGGCCTGGGGAAGGGGAAACTCCAGGGATCTAACCCCAGCTGCTGCGACCTGCTGTGCATCCCCAAGAGAACTCCTCACCCTCTCTGGTGGAGAGAAATCAAGTGTGGAGCCGAAGGAGTGCTCCCAGGTGTCTTGGTCCTAGTGTCACCCGTGTCTGGGGGAAGTAGCGGCTGCCCAGGGATGCGACCCACTGGGGCCTCTTCCTCCAGGGCCAGCGGCCAATCTGCGGCACAACCTCAACGAAGTGATAGCGTCGCTGGGCTGCACCGTGGAGCTGCAGATCAACAACACGCGCTCGGCCTGGCGCGTCTCCACTGCCCCCCTGCGGGCCGTGTTCAAGGACCTGCTGGTTAGCCCAGGCTGGGCGGGCTTGGGGCCAGACGGGCTTGGGGCCGGGCGGAACTGTGCCGGGAGCCGTGGCCCTGGGGCTCCCTCCCCCTCATTCCCAACAGTGGGTGGGTGGTATTCCGGGCAGATGAGTGACACAACATTTCAGGAAACTGGGGGCCATGGCCTTGAACACTTCAGAAGCCTTGAAGAGTAGGGGGATTGAGGAATTGAGTAAGGGAGGGCGGTCTGGGAGGTGGGGACATCTCCCGATGATCAGAGCAAGTGGCCGTGTGTGTGTGTGTGTGTGTGTGTGTGTGTGAAGTCCAAGGACTAGGAAACCACTAAGCAGCAAGGGTCTGGGCTGGGGGCAGCGGAGCAGAGTCCTGGGCATTAGCCGAGGCCATGGGGATGGGGAGCAGCCGAGCACTGACACCAGCGGCTGTGCCCGGGAGCCTCGGCTCCCTGCAGGCCTGGGGCGGGAGTGGTAAGCTTGGCCCTGGGGGAGGAGGGCAGGCTGCGGGCTTGGCAGCTCTCAAACCCCCAAGCTTTCCCTACCCCCAGAGCAGTAAAAATGCACTGAGAGCGGAGGCTCACAACATCTCCAGCTCCTTCGAGGAGCTGGACGCCCAGGTGACCGGTGAGGCTGGCTATACCGCTGAGGATGCTGGGGACTCCAAGGACATGGCCCTAGGCGTAGGGGCCCGCGCAGCCCTGGGCTCCAGACTCCGCCTCTCCACCCAGAAGATGTATGAGCTGAAGACGAAGCTGCGCTGTTCTCGTGAGAGGGGTCCCGGCTGGGCAGCCTGGGGCCGGGGCTCCAGGTCGGGGCTCAGGATCTCCGACGCCCCTCCCTCCTTCCCCGCAGACGTAGTGAACAAGGCCATAGTGAGCTGCCGGCGCTGGTTTGCCCAGAAGCACCAACAGTGCATGCAGCGCATCCAGGTCCCGCTCCTCAACCACCTGCTCTGCCTGCCTATGAAGTTCAAGTTCTTCTGCAGCATCGCCAAGGGTTGGCACGGGGGCAGGAGTGCGGGGAGAGCCAGGGCTAGGGAGCTGAGTCCTTGGGGAGAGCTGGCTGACCCTGGGTGGGGGGAGTTCAGGCTCTGAGGACACAGCGCCCGCCCTCCACTAACTGGCCTTGGGACACAGGGTAGGTGACAGCAAAGCTCTGAGCCCCATCGCTCCCTCTGACAGATGAGAGCGCTAGTGCTTCTCCCAGCACTGTAGCGGATAATACACGAACAGCAGTAACAGAGCCGGCACCCGGAGCAAGGGCTCTGTAGGCCTTCGCTACCATTATCAGCGTTCATATGGCTGTGGACAGGCGAAAACGTAGAAATCAGGCCCTGCTTCCCCAGGAAGGGAGGCGAGGGGAGGGGCTGGCGCAGTAGAAAGCCACAGGCAGGGAGACAGGGCGCAGGAAGAGGACTGCAGGGGAGGCCAGCCACACACGGACAGGGCGGCCCTGACCCGCCCTGCTGTCCACCAGTGATGGAGGTGTGGTGCCGCCGTCGCATCCCAGTAGAAGGCAACTTCGGGCAGACCTACGACTCCCTCAACCAGTCTATTCGTGGGCTGGACGGGGAATTCTCGGCTCACATTGACATCAAGGTGGGAAGCACCTGCACAGGGTGGGGGAGGGGCAGGCGGGGTAGCAGGTGGCATGTGTGAGGGAGGCCCAGGGAAGAGGGGACCGGGCATGAGAGGGGGCACCAGGAGGGGCGTGGTGCTGGTGTCTCGGCGGGGGGTGGGTCTTGACCAGGTCGGGGTGTGGATGAACCTGGCTAGGGCAGGAAAGCAGCCAGGTGAGCAGGGTCAGGGCAGCAAGGCTGAGTCTGGGAGGAAGTCTGTGCGGGGCGGCCGGCCTGGCGCTGCAGTGGGCTGAGGCTGCTCCGTGCCTTCCCCCAGGAAGAGAGGCAGAGCGCGGTGCTGGGCCTCAACACCAGCTGGGAGCACGTGAGCACCGAGGTGCGGGACTACGTGGAGCGCCAGGAGGCCCAGCTGGAGTGGGCACTGGGGCTGCTGCACACACTGTTCTCCTGCGCCTTCCTGCTGGTCCTGCACTCGTGAGTCACGGGACCCCCGCCCAGCTCCCACTCGGAACGCTCTTTGCCTAGCTGGATTCATTGTTTACGCAAAGCTGAAGGAAATGTGGCCATTTTGTCAGGAGGAAGGAACAGTGCCCGTCCCCACCTCCACGCCTCCTCCCCGCCTTCATCCCATACGGCTTTGAGCTCCCGTTGCTGCTCGCCCTGCTCAGTCCCCTTGGCTCCGACTCAGTGCCATTTTTATCGCCCAGTTTGGCTTTCATTTCCTCCTGCCTGCTGCACTGGCAGCTCCCTTCCCTCCATCTAGAACAAAGTCCCTGACCACACCCCGCCCGGCGTCCAGCTGCACCGCCTGGGCCTGCCGGGCTCTTGCTCTCCTGCTGACCTCCGGACACCCTGTTTCTTGTCCCCACCCCCACCCCAGTTCCCGAGATGCCCCTGCTCTGCCTGCCCCTCTCCGAGGGGCCCAGAGTGGCCGCCAGTGAGCTGGGGGTCAAAGGTGAATGAGCCGTGTGCCCGCCCTTAAGAAGCTCCTGGTCTCGTTGGGTAGTGAGAGCACCCGCGAGGCAGATGGTTCAAGGGCCATCAGGTTGTGTGTGAGAATAGAGCAGTGGCCCCCAAAAGCACCACATCTGGGTTCCGAAGGCCTCAGGAGGGGCGCCATGGCCGGAAGGGTGGGGCGTTCTCCTGGCATCTGAGGGCGTGGGGCGCAGAGCCTGGCGTGGAGGACTGGGCCCAAGTAGACATGACCAGAAACGTCTGGAGAGCCCTGCCCTGGGGGCGGGTGCAGGATGGACTGGGGCCCACTGGAAGGAGGGAGGCCAGGCTGAGGCACAGGTGACAGAGCCCAGCTGGGTTGGGGCGCATCAGGAAGATGGCAGGAGACAGAGGCGGAAGGGGAAAGGTGCAGCGGGCCTCAGAGCCAGCTTGGGGAGGGAAGGAAGGAGGCACAGAGTCAAAAGCCACTTCCAGGCTTTCAGCCTGGGTGAGGTCATTCACTGAAGGGACAGAGCCAGCCAGTGGGAGGGCAAGGCCCTCGCTCAGGAATCCCAGCACCACGGAGGTGTCTCCACAAGGGGGCGCTCACAGTCTGTTTTTGTATTTGTAGCTATTTTTGTCTTAAAGGCAAAGATGGAATTTTTAGGGTCTCAGAACCAATAGTGCTGGAATTTAAATCTCAGACTTCACATCACTTATCTAATGTACATTTGCAGTTTTAAACATTTTCAACAATTAACATGTTTTCCTCCGGAAACAAGCATTATGTGGGACTTGGAAGGATACATGGACGATGTGCACGTGTGCACACACGTGTGACACACAGGTGCACACACACATGTGCACAAGTGTGTGCGCACATCACGGCCATGCTCTGGGGCAGCCAGGGAGGGGCAGGCTGCAAGGGGGATGGTGAGTGGCGGTTATGATCTGTGCCTGCAGTCAGCATTGGGAGATGTACTGTGGGCAGAGCCCAGAGGCAGGGACTCCTGCAGCCTTGCGTGGCCTCCACTTCCCTGCCTCTGCGGGATGCTCATCCTGCAGGAAGCCCGCCTGTCCCCAGCTCACATGCACACGCACCACACTCCCAGGCAGGCTGGCAGAGCCCACTCGGGTTCCCGCCTCGTCTCCCACTCACCTGCTCAGCCGAATGGGTTATGAGGGCGGATGCCTTACACCACCCAACTGGAAGAGAAGCAGTCTCCTCACCATCCCCAGTGCCTAGCACAGGGCCCGGGGTGCAGACTGGTGGATGCTGGCCCAGTGGATTGAACGCCTGGTCCTCAAGGAAGTCCATGGCTAGGGACTGGCTTTGTGGGCATCCCACGTGGGCATTGGTTCGTATCCTGGCTGCTCCACTTTTTTTCTTTTTTAACATTTTATTTATTTACCTGAGAGGTAGAGTTACAGACAGACAGAGGGAGAGACAGAAAGGTCTTTCATCCACTGGTTCACTCCCCCAAATGGCCACAAAGGCCAGAGTTGGGCTGATCCAAAGCCAGGAGCCAGGAGCTTCTCCCGGGTCTCCTATGTGAGTGCAGGGCCATCTTCTATTGCTTTCCCAGGTCATAGCAGAGAGCTGGATGGGAAGAGAAGCAGCCAGGACTAGAACTGGCGCCCCCACATGGGATGCTGATACCGCAGGAAGAAGATTAGCCCACTACACCACAGCACTGGCCCCTGCTCCACTGCTGATCCAGCTCCCTGCTAATGTGCCTGGGAAAGCAGCAGAAGATGGCCCAAGTGTTTGGGCCCCTGCACCCAGGTGGAGACCTGGATGAAGCTCTTTAAAAAAAAAAAAAAAAGATTAATTTATTTACTTGAAAGCCAGAGTTACACACAGAGAGAAGGAGAGGCAGAGAGAGAGAGGGAGAGAGAGAGGGAGAGGGAGAGAGGTTTTCCATCCACTGGTTTACTCCCCAGTTGGCCACAACAGGCAGAGCTGTGCCAATCCAAAGCCAGGAGCCAGGAGTCTCCTCAGGGTCCCCCACGCCCAAGGACTTGGGCCATCTTCTGCTGCTTTCCCAGTAGAGAGCTGGATGGGAAGTGGAGCAGCCAGGACTTGAACCGACACCCAATATGGGATGCCAACGCTGCAGGCAGCGGCTTTACCTGCTATGCTCCTGCTCCGGTGTCCCCTGGATGAAGCTCTTGACGGGTCCTGGGGAGTGAACCAGCAGATGAAAGATCTCTCTTTGTCTTTCCCTCTCCCTCTGTAACTCAATTAAATAAAAATAATCTGAAAAAAAAAGGGGGGGAAGCCTATGGCTGGAGGTGGGTGACCTGGAGGACAGGTGACATCCCTGTCCGTCTGTCCCCAGCTCCTTCTCCTACACGGACAGTTACAACCAGGACATCCGCTTTGACAATATCTACATCAGCACCTACTTCCACCAGATCGACGAACGCAGAAAGAAGCTGGTGAGCGGCACGGCCCTGCCGGAGACGCCTCGCTGTGTGCCCTGTGCAGCTGCCGGCTGCAGGAGGCTCCTTCCCACACAGACACTGATTTCCCCAGGGCAAGCGGACTCTGCTGCCGCTCCGCAAGGCCGAGGAGAAAACCGTCATATTCCCCTGCAAGCCCACCGTCCAGAGCTCCGAGATGAGAAACGTGGTGCGCAGGGCGCGACCCGGAGGCTGGAGGGTGCACTGCTTGCCAGCCCGGTGCCGCTGCCCAGCCCGACCCCTCCTGCTGCCCCTCGAGCAGGTGAGGGAGCTCCTGGAGACGCTGCCCGTCCTGCTGCTGCTGCTGCTGCTCTTTGGGCTGGACTGGGCCCTCTACTCCATCTTCGACACCATCCGCCAGCATTCCTTCCTGCAGTACTCCTTCCGCAGTGAGCCGGCCACCCCCCAAACCCCAGGCTGCAGGGACGCCCCCCACCCTAGGAACTCCACCCCCGGAAGCCACTCCAATCCTCCCAGAGCCACTTCTGCTCCCTTTTCTGTGACTCAGGGCCCCTACCTGTGCACTGCGGGGACCCCCCACCCTCAAGGTCAAATCTCAGCCCTACGGTCACCTGCTGGGCCTCAGTTTCAGCAGGGAGGGGCTGGATCCAGGCAGCATGGGAAGTCCTGCACACCTGGGTATTTCCTGGCCTTGGCCCCCACCCCTAACTCTCTCCCGAAGCCCTCACTCCCCATCCTGGTCTCAGGCAGTCACAAACTGGAGGTGAAAGTCGGGGGAGACTCCATGCTGGCCCGGCTGCTTCGGAAAACCATTGGGGCCCTGAACACCTCTTCGGAGATGGCGGTGGAATCAAACAACATGCGTGAGAGGCACTAAGGGCAGGGGGTGGGGGTCCAGAGGGTCCCAGGTCGAAAGGTGGGGTCTGGGCCCTGCTGCCATGGAAATCAGAACCAGCTTGAGTTGGAGAAACCAGGCAGGAATACACACACACACACACACACATATGCACACACACAAGCTCTCACACACATATATTCACACACACACGCTCACACCTGCAGGCTTGGAGGGGTGGCAAGGGGCTCACTTGGGCCAGAAGGGTCTGGGGCCTCGGGGCCAGCGGCTTCCAGTCCTCTCTAGAGCAGTGCTAGCTACCGGAACCCTGTGACACTTTACAGCTCTGTGTCCCACTGAGCACACAGCTACAGCACTGACGCTGCACACCTGCAGGGTGGGAGCAGGCAGGCCCGGGGAGCCAGGGGCCCGACCTGCAGCTCCCCCTGGAGGGGGGGGTCTAAGCAGATGCCCGACAGCCCTGCACCTCCCCCAGCCTGCCTGCCGCAGCCCGTGAGCCTGGACGCTGGGGCCTACTGGAGAGCCGCACTCCCCACTGGCCTGCTGGCCTGCCTCTGCCTGGCCCAGGCCTTCGCCTACCGGCTGCGAAGGGTCATCGCTGCCTTCTACTTCCCCAAGGTGTGTCCTTCTGACCTCCCTCACCCTTGGGGCACGCCTTTGCCTGCAGCACTGTCACGGTCCTCTTGCCTCCCGCTCTGCCCCCAGCGAGAGAAGAAACGGGTGCTGTTCTTCTACAATGAGCTACTGAGGAAGAGAGCAGCCTTCAGCAAACTAAGGCGGGCTGCCATCGTGAGGCGGGCACAGCAGCAGAGGGCTCCGGCAAGTGCTGGCTGTGCGCTCAGGCCAGCTCTGGGCTGGGGGCGTCCCCCACCCCAGCACCCGCCCCTAACCCCGGGGTCCATGTGAACACAATGCATGCTAAAGGCCCTTGTCATCCAGTTCCTGGAGGTCAAGGTTGTGTCCACCTCTGTAGTCCAGCATGTAGCCCAGCCTGAGATGCTTGGTGTCCCACAAGCAAGCAGGCAGGAAAAAAAATCAGATGTGATACAGTCTGCCCAAGGTTCACCAGAAATGGGGGTGCCCCAGGCAGAGCCACACGTTCTACCCAGGAGGCGGCCTACCACCAAGCAGGTGTGGGGCTCTGGGGACCGAGAGCCTTCCATAAACCCTGGCTCCTCCCCTTGGTGAGCGCCCCCCTCCCCGTGGGATCTTGAGCACGTGTGGTACGGAACCTGTGTGGGTTCTCCCGCCTGGAAGATGGGTGAATCTTCCTTCTGCTTCCTGCAGGGAGGGAGTGAGTGTCACTGGTGGTGCCGGCACGCCGCATGTGTCGCGCAGGGTGACGCTGGGAAGGGTCAGTTTTCTCACCTAAACAAGGTGATCCTAGTGCCAGTGTCTGCCTGAGAGGATCAAGTTCTGAATGAGTTCATTTGCTCAGTTTCTTAGCACGGAGCCTGGCATTAGACACCTAGCAAGGAGAGGCTCCCACAGAGCTCACGGAAGTGGGACTGGCGTCTGCGCTGTCTCTCCCCACCGAAGCCTACCACCTGCCACAATGATCAAGCTGGGGGGTTCCCTGACCAGGCCCAAAGGAAACTGAATTTGCACAGGCAGATGGCAGTGTTCGGGACATCCCTCCAAGCTGAGGGAACAGGACGTGAAAAGACTCAGAGCCCAAAGGGAGTGCAGTGCCAGGGCTAGCCCAGGAGGAACTAGCCCAGACAGGGCGGCCCTTGGGTGCGGGGGTGGGGTAGGGGACGCTGCCACACCCAGCAGTTCTGCTTTTGGGTAGCAGGCAGTGCCCCTCTCCCGTCCCCAGCTATTGGAGCGAAAAGCCGCTAGCCGGATGCTGCTTGTGGTTTAGAATCGCGGCATCCAGGTCTGCGTGCCTTCGGAAAAGTTACTTCCCCTTCTTGGGACTCCGGGGATAAAGATGGCGATGCGTGTCACTGGTGTCACCCCGCAGCCTCGCCGCGAGAACCCGGGAAGGCAAACGACACTTGGAGACCCTTGCAGGCTGCGTCCTTCCACTCTTCCTCGCGGCCCCCCGGGAGGGGCTCTCGAGGGCCCGCTTCCCTAGCACCCTCGCCCTGCAGCCCCCAGCCTGGGGCTCTGGGGCGTCTCAGGACCCTTCGTCTCTCCCGCCTCGCTCCCCAGCGGGCTCTAACCGCCCCCGCCTCCCAACAGCGCCACCACCTTGTGGACCTCCTGCACCGCCACTGCCCGCCGCTGCGCCGCTGGCTGCGCCGGCGCTGCGTGGTGTGCCAGGCGCCCGAGACGCCCGAGTCCTACGTGTGCCCGACGCCGGCCTGCGAGGCTGTGTACTGCCGGACGTGCTGGGACGACATGCGCCAGTGCTGCCCGGCCTGCACGCCCCCCGAGGAGCTCTCCTCCTCCGCCTACAGCGACAGCAACGACGACACCGCCTACGCGGAGTGAAGGGCGCCTGGCTCCGTTCCGTTCCATTAAACGCCTTGCACGCGCCTGCTGTCCGCCTTCCTGGGGTCGGCGGCCGCCAGAGCCGGTGCTGCCTAGCGGGTCTGGAGAGGGGGCCCCGATTGATCCCCCAAAAAGGCTGTGGGCCGCGGACATGAGTCAGAAAGGCAGCGAAGCTCACTGGGGAGCGCGACACCCAGACTGGTGGGATGCGGCCACCGCCCCCACCCCTCACAGTCTCGGGAAAGTGGCAGAGCGGAGCGGCGCGGACCGAGCCGAGCGGCGCGGACCGAGCCGGGCGGGGGCGGGGCCTGGGGCCTGGGCGGGGCCTGGGCGGGGCGTACCCGGCTCCGGGCCGGGGGGAGGGGGCGGGGCGGGGCCTGGCGGCTGCGCGGCACCACCGCGCACTTCAGGCAGACCCGGCCGCAGCGGCTCGTCGGCGCGCGGCCCCGCACCTGCTGCCCTCGCCCGGCCCGGGGCGCCGCTGCCATGCGGCTGGCGCTGCTCTGGGCCCTGGGGCTGCTGGGCGCGGGGAGCCCTCTGCCCTCCCGACCACTTCCAGATATAGGTGAGTCCCCCGCCCGGGAGTGGGTTGGGGGCCGGACCCGGAGGAGGGACAGGGAAGTGAGGAGCCACTGGGGTCCTTGGGGCCGTCCGGAGACCTGGTCGGGCCCCGCCAGAGCGCGGCCTGCGCTGTCCCGCTGTCCTGGGCCTAGGACCCGGTGTCTTGGCGATGGAGTGGAGAGGGAAGGAGGGATGACGGCGCTCCCAGCTCGGTCCTCTGCGCGGTGCCCGCAGACAGTTTCCGGCTTAGGTGCCAGGCATCGAGGCTCCTGCCCAGCGCTCCCGCGGGATCCTGGAAGGAGGGTCGCTGCTCCCCAGGACTGACGCCTTTTCTCCTCCGGGGCCTAGCTGGCCGTTCCAGCTGGTGCCAGGCCGCCGAAGGGGCACACTGGCTCGCGGGACACAGTGCAGAGGATCCTTGTAGTGCCCCCGCCCCCCGCCCCTGCCGTGTCAGGCCGGCCTGCCAGACCCCCGCTAGCCCAGATGTCCTTGCCGCCAGAAGCCCGGCTGGGCGGGAGGGGCCGGGAGGAGCCAGGAGAAGGGCGAACTGGCCAGGAAAGAGTCTGGGACACTAACTCCTGCTTGGAACTTTCACTTCCCGCTGCTGTCTTGGGCCGGGGGCCGAGAGGGCAGGCGGGGGTGGATGTCCTGAGGACAGCGGGCCACTGTTTGGGGGGGGGGGGTACCGGGAGGAAGCCGAGGCTGTGGGGAGTGGGTGTGCCTGGCTGGGCACGAGGGGTATTTAGGGAGGTGGGGGTGTTTGCTCACCCAGAATGGGCGTTCCCGCCTCTGCATTGGAGGGAAGGGGAGGGCGGCTGGGCACCCGGCCACATGGCTTCGCCCAGTTCCGAGTGAGGGCGTTCCTGAGGGTGGGGGGTGGGGGGTAGGGAGAGGGGAGGGTCCCTGTGAGAATCTGGGATTGGCCCAGGGAGGTCAAGAAGGGGCTGCAGGCTGGACACGCGAGCTTCCTTCTCTGGGGACTTGGGGACCGGTGGGTGGGTGGGAGTGAGCCCCCTCGCTCCGATATCCTGTAAGTCTCAGCATGCAGTGCAGGACCCACTCAGGCAGGCAGGCCTCGATTCTGGGAGCCTTCTGTGGGTCTGGAGGGCACCAGCCACCCCAGCGTGGGGCCGATTGCCTCAGCGCGCTCCTGGGCTGCCCCGGACTGCAGGTGGCCCCGAGGAGCCGCAGGCCAGACCGGAGAGGCTGCGGAGTGGGTCCTTGGCACCCCAAATCCTTCGAGACGACCGCCCACTCAGCCCAGCCGAGGTGCTTCAGGTGAGCTCCCCTCGCCCCTGGCGCGTGGACCCACACCCACCCCTCATCAATCAGGTATCTCAAGGCCAAGGCGCGGCTGGAGCGGGTCCTCCCCAGATCTGGCTGCCTCCCCCACCACACCCCAGCACCTGGCTTCACTTAGCTCCCTCTCCCCTCTCTGTCCACGCTCATCCGTCTGCCTGGCCGCATCCAAGCCGTCCGTCTCCACTGGGGAGATCCTGAGGCCAGACTCGCTTGCTTCCCCTGGTCTTGCACGTTTTCTCAGTGGTGATGGTGGTGGGGATTTGGAGAGAGTCAAGCCTTCCCCAAAGCCCCCCCCCCCCCAGCCCCATTCTGCAGCTGAGTCAGAGGAAGGGCTGGGGCCTGTGCTGGGGCCTCGATGGTGCTTCCTCTCTGGGCAGGAAGCCGAGAAGGGGCGGCTCAGATACCTCCCTTGACCTCCTCACACAACCCCCAGAACAATGCCCCAGGCCAGGCAGGGCTTCCTGGTCTCTCCCTGGGGATCCCCCTACCAGTGATCTAATCCTCGGTGCTCTCCTGAGGACCTGAGGCTTCTGGTCCCAGGGGCAGGGTGAGGGAGGTGACCTGCCCTCTTGGTGCCCACAGAGCAGCCTGCCCGAGGCCCTGAGGATCCAGCTGGAGCTGGACGGAGAGAGTCACGTCCTGGAGCTGCTACAGAATAGGTGAGCTGGTGCTGACAGTGACAGTCACATGGCCAGTGGCTCCAGTCGCCTTCGCTAGGTGTCGGGTCCTAAGTGCTTGCCCGCTCTCCTGTCACCCCCTAACGACTTCAGAAGGGCCTCGTTGTGCAAATGACCAAGTCAAGGCACAGAGAGGTTGAGTAACTTGCCTGCAGTCAAACCGCTAGGATGTGGTGAACATCAGATTGGAATTCGGACAGCCTAGGGGATCAGTGGCCCAAGCACTAAATGCTGCTGCCTCCAGAGAGAGGGGGAAGTTCGGGGCAGTGGCCTGGCCTCCCGCCTCCCCTCGGCCCGCTCCAGGCCGCAGCCTGATGCTGCACCACCGTGGCACGTGGGCCAGACACTGCCCCTCCCTTTTTTCATCCCACAGGGATCTGGTGCCAGGCCGCCCAGCCCTGGTGTGGTACCAACCTGATGGCACCCGGGTGGTCAGTGAGGGACACACTCTGGTGAGTCAGGCCCTCCCGTGCCCTGTTTCTAGCTGAGGGAAGAAGGGTGTGGGGGTGGTAGCCCTGTGGACTCTGCATACCTTGGCCTGTAAGCCTGACTCCTGGGCTCAAGTCCTGGTCCGCTCAGCGCGCTGGCACGAGTGTCCCTGTGCCCTAGGAGGACTGCTGCTACGAGGGACTGGTGCAGGACCACGCCGGCTCCTGGGCCTCCCTGTGCACCTGCTCTGGGCTCAGGTACGGCAGGTGGATTCTAGACAGGGGAGTGAGTGAGGGCACCCGCAGGGGTGCAGCTGGACATTTTGTGACTTCCTGTCTTTCCCTAGGGGGCTGGTGGTCCTGTCCCCAGAAAGAAGCTATGCCCTGGAGCCGGGGCCTGGGGATCTTCAGGGCCCTCCCGTTATCTCCCGGATCCAAGACCTCCTCCTGCCGGGTCACACCTGTGCCTTGAGCTGGCGCGCATCTGTGCCCACCCCCCAGCCTCTGCCGGAGCCCCCCCGTCGGGTGAGGAGGGTCTGCAGGGGGCTGGGCTTTAGTTGTCTCAAGGGCTGACCCCAGAGCCTCAGAGCCATTTGTTCACAGGAACAAGGCCTCCGCCCCTGGGGCCCAGCAACCCTAGGAGGTAGGTGCTAGCTATGGCTCCATTCCCACACGAGGAGCCTGCCCCTGCAAGGCTGGGTGACCTGCCCAGGGCCGGGCGGCAGGCTCAGCCCCTTGTGTGTCTTCAGAGTCCGCTCCCGCTTGGGAACAGGAAATGTGAGGGTACTTCAAAAACCTCGTGCAAATGGAATTGGAAGATGAGCTCTGGGTGGACGTTTGCTACAGCCATTAAGATGCCACTCCAGGGGCTGGCGCTGTGGTAGGGCAGGCTGGGCCTCTGCCTGCGCCACCAGCATCCCATATGGGTTCTGGTTTGAGTCCCAGCTACTCCTCTTCCAATCCAGCTCTCTGCTATGGCCTGGGAAAGCAGTAGAAGATGGCCCAAGTCCTTGGGCTCCTGCACCAGCATGGGAGGTCCAGAAGAAGCTCCTGGCTTCAAGTCAGCCCAGCTCTGGCCATTATGACCATTTGGAGAGTAAGGCAGCAGATGAAAGACCTCTCTCTGTGTCTCTTCCTCTCTCTGTCTGTAACTCTACCTCTCAAATAAATAAATAAATAAATCTTTTTTTTTTTTTTTAAAGATGCCACTCGGGATGCTTGCATTCCATGTCCCAGTGCCTGGGTTCAAGTCCTGGCTCCACTCCTGCTAGTGTGCACCCTGGGGGGCAGCAGGTGGATGGCCTAAGTAGTTGGGTCCCTGCCACCCATGGGGAGATCTGGATTGAGTTCCCAGATCCTGGCTTCCGCCTGGTCCAGTCTTGGCTGTTACAAAGTTCAAAGGCAAAAAACTAGCAGATGGAAGCTCTCTCTCTCTTTGAAATAAGCTAACTAGGCTGCAGCTCAATAGGTTAATCCTCTGCCTGCGGCGCTGGCACACTGGGTTCTAGTCCCGGTTGGGGCACTGGATTCTGACCCAGTTGCTCCTCTTCCAGTCCAGCTCTCTGCTGTGGCCTGGAGGGCAGTGGAAGATGGCCCAAGTGCTTGGGCCCTGCACCCACATGGGAGACCAAGAGAAGCACCTGGCTCCTGGCTTCGGATCAGTGTGGTGCGCTGGCCACAGCGGCCGTTGGTGGGTGAACCAACGGCAAAGGAAGACCTTTCTCTCTGTCTCTCTCTCTCACTGTCCACTCTGCCTGTCCGAAAAAAAAAAAAAAGTAAACTAACTAAATAATTGTTTTCTTTTTTCAAAAATGATTGATTTATTTGAAAGGTAGAGTTACAGAGAGAGAGACAGAGTGAGAGAGATCATCCATCCACTGGTTCACTCCCCAAATGGCCACAACATCCAGGGTTAGGCCGGGCTGAAGCTAGGAGCCTAGAACTCTATCTATCTGGGTCTCCCACGTGGGTGCAGGGGCCCAAGGACTTGGGCCATCCTCCACTGCTTTCCTAGGCCACAGCAGAGAGCTGGACTGGAAGAGGAGCAGCCGGGACTAGAACCGGCGCTCATATGGGATGTCCGCACCGCAGGTAGAGGAATAACTTACTGCGCCACAGCGCCAGCCCCTAACTCTTTTTTTTTTTTTTTAAAGATAAACTTAATTTGTTTTTTTTGTTTGTTTTTGTTTGTTTGTTTGTTTTTTGACAGGCAGAGTGGACAGTGAGAGAGAGAGAGAGAGAGAGAGAAAGGTCTTCCTTTGCCGTTGATTCACCCTCCAATGGCCGCTGCGGCCGGCGCACCGCGCTCATCCGATGGCAGGAGCCAGGTGCCAGGTGCTTTTCCTGGTCTCCCATGGGGTGCAGGGCCCAAGCACTTGGGCCATCCTCCACTGCACTCCTGGGCCACAGCAGAGAGCTGGCCTGGAAGAGGGGCAACCGGGACAGAATCCTGCGCCCCGACCGGGACTAGAACCCGGTGTGCCGGTGCCGCAAGGCGGAGGATTAGCCTGTTGAGCCACGGCGCTGGCTTAAAGATAAACTTAATTTGAAATCCATGTAGTTTTTTCATAAAACACATTTCCATGGACTTCTTGTTTCATTTTATTTATTTGAAAGGCAGAGAAACAAGAGGAGAGAGATACAGAGATCTTCCACATGCTGGCTCCCTCCCCAATGCCCATAATACCTGGGGCTGGGCCAAGAACCAGGAACGAGCTGTGGGTCTCCCGTGGGGGTGGCAGGGACCCAAGGACTGGAGCCATCAGTGACTGCAGGAAGCTGGAAATGGGGGTGGAGCCGGGACCTGAACCCAGGCACTCGAGTATGGGGAGCAGGTGCCCCAGCACCGCCCTAACCACTGCGTCAAGCGCCCTCCCCCGCATGAACATTTTGAAGACCCCCTCATACGTGGCTGTCACAAAGCCAGAAAGATCCAACTTCCTGAAGTGTAAAATGGGGCTAATAGGACCAACTTAACAGGGTTGCTGGGAAGATTAAATGGATCAATATGTACGAAAAGTGCTTAAAGCTGTGGCTGGCACAGGGGATTTGATCGTGTTCACTATGACGATTTTTTTTTTAATTTGGAAAATCACGGCGTTTGGAGCCAGCGAAGTGTCCACTTTGGACAAGTCCCCGGCTCTTCTGGCTCTCAGTGTGCGCATCTGTGAAGTGGGCCTGCTCTGTGAGCACACGGGGTCCAGCAGGAGACGCGGGGTCGGTCCCCAGCAGCAGGCTCCCTGACCCCTCCTTCCTCTTGTCCCTAGCGGAGGCGCGATGTGCTCACCGAGACCAAGACTGTGGAGCTGGTGGTTGTGGCCGATCACTCGGAGGTGAGCCCGTGGGCTCCTGCAGGCTCCGCACCACCCTGCCCACCCCCACGCAGGCCCTGCTCACGCCCGCCGCCCTGGCCCCACAGGTGCAGAGGTACCCGGACTTCCAGCAGCTGCTGAACCGCACACTGGAAGTGGCCTTGCTGCTGGACACAGTGAGTGCAGGGCTGGGCCGCAGCGCCACAGGGCCGCCCCCCACCCCAGCCCCCAGCCCGCAGGCCGTCCGCTGAGCCCAGTCTCTCACTCAGTTCTTTCGGCCCCTGAATGTTCGTGTGGCACTGGTGGGCCTGGAGGCCTGGACCCAGCACGACCTGGTGGACGTGAGCCCGGACGCGGCCGTCACGCTGGACAACTTCCTGCACTGGCGCCAGGCGGACCTGCTGCCTCGATTGCCCCACGACAGTGCCCAGCTGGTGACGTAAGGCCCCGGGGCTCAGTCAGAGGGGCCCCGGTGGACCCTGGCCAGTCCCCTGCCACCTCAACTCCCTGCCTCAGACCCTGGAGCTCTGATCTCAATGGCTTGGGCTCTGACCATTGACCTCTGACCCCACAGTGGCATCTCGTTCTCTGGGCCTGCGGTGGGCATGACCGTGCAGAACTCCATCTGCTCTGACTTCTCAGGAGCCGTCAACATGGTGAGTCGTCTTCCGGGTCACCTCCTCCCCGGCAGGGTACAGCTTATTCTCTGAACCCCCGGCCCCTACCAAGCTGCCCGAGGCCCACGACATGGATATGGAAGGTGGGGCGGGGAGGGTATGGCCTGGGCTGGTGGGCCGGCTCATCAGAGGGCACCTTCTTCACCGAAGGCCCAGGGGCACGGGTGACCTCAAGGGGCCGTGCAGTGAGGGAAGGGGACGCAGCTGGCAGAGTCCAGGTGCAGAAGCATTCGAGGGGGCCCAGAGGTCGGAGAGGCAGGCACGGGAAGAGGCAAGCTGCGGCTGCACCTGCAGTGTCCCCTCCCCCAACTCAGGACCACTCCACGAGCATCCTGGGTGTGGCCTCCTCCATCGCACACGAATTGGGCCACAGCCTGGGCCTGGACCACGATTCCCCTGGGAGCCGCTGCCCCTGCCCCGGCCCAGCCCCAGCCAAGACCTGTATCATGGAAGCCTCCACAGAGTAAGGGCAAGGTGCAGGGAGTGGGCGGGGCCGGGGCGGGGCCAGGGCCAGGGCCGCCCCCACCATCCTTGTCACCTGCCCCACAGCTTCCTTCCAGGCCTGAACTTCAGCAACTGCAGCCGCCGGGCCCTGGAGCGAGCCCTGCTGGCCGGGCTGGGCGGCTGCCTCCTGGAGCGCTCGCCCAGCCTGCCCGTGATGGCCGCATTCTGTGGGAATATGTTTGTGGACCCGGGCGAGCAGTGTGACTGCGGCTTCCCAGACGTGAGCCCCCCACCCCCACCCTCAGCCCTCTCCGAGCCTCCTGTACTCCGCTCTGGGCTGGTTCCGGAGGGGCCCCTCCCCGACCTCTCTCCGCACCCTGTGTGTGGGGCTGGTGCAGGGCTCCAGCTCCGGGCACCCTTCGGGGTCTGGTCTCGGGGTGGGGGTGGGGGAGGCTCTCGGCCCTGCTCTGGCGCTCAGCACTCTGTGCCCCCAGGACTGCACTGACGCCTGCTGTGACGCCTTCACATGCCAGCTCAGGCCGGGGGCACAGTGTGCATCCGACGGCCCCTGCTGTCAGAACTGCCAGGTGGGCACCGAGGGGGGCTCCCCCGAGCTCGCCCGCCGTGAGCCAGGGTGGAGGGGGGCACACACTGACGCTGCCCTCCCCTACAGCTACGCCCAGCTGGCTGGCAGTGTCGCCCTCCCAGAGGTGACTGCGACCTGCCCGAGGTGTGCTCAGGAGACAGCTCCCAGTGCCCCCCTGATTCCAGCCTGGGAGATGGCGAGCCCTGTGCCGGCGGCCAGGCTGTGTGCATGCACGGGCGCTGTGCCTCTTATGCCCGGCAGTGCCAGTCACTCTGGGGGCCCGGAGCCCAGCCTGCCCAGCCGCTTTGCCTCCGCACAGCCAACACGCGGGGGGATGTGTTTGGGAGCTGCGGGCGCAGCCCGGATGGCAGCTACATGCCCTGCACCCCGAGGTGAGTGAGCAAACCTGCCTGCTCCCCTGGGTGTCCCCTGTGTGCCCCCTGCTGACCCTGTGTGTCCACTCCGCATCCCCCAGCGATGCCATCTGTGGGCAGCTCCAGTGCCAGGGGGGTGGGGCCCGACCCCTGCTGGGCTCGGCTCGAGAGAGGCTCTGGGAGATGGTGGAAGCCAACGGGACCCAGCTGAACTGCAGCTGGGTGCACCTGGACCTCGGCAATGACGTGGCCCAGCCCCTCCTGACTCTGCCCGGCACAGCCTGCGGCCCCGGCATGGTGAGAGCCTGGGTGGGCGGACCGTAAAGAAAGGGAGCCGTGTGTGGCGGCAGACGGAGCGCGGCCCTGCCATCCCACTCTTGTGTGCTGGCAGGCGGTGGGCACGAGGCTTAGGCTGAGGTCCTGACCCTTGCTCTTCTCTCCCTGGGGGGCAGGTGTGCGTGGACCGCCGGTGCCAGCCTGAGGCTCTCCTGGGAGCACAAGAATGTCGGAACAGTTGCCACGGGCATGGGGTGAGCAGGTGTGGGGGCTGGGAGAGGGGAGGGGGCTCCAGGGAGGAAAGAACTCTGTCTTGGGGACAGCTACACACGGCTCTGATCCTGGCTCTGCCACTTGCCTACTGTGTGGAGGCAGGTGGTTGTTTTTTTTTTTTTTTTTTTTCCCCTTTAAAGATGTATTTATCTGAAAAAGCAAAGACACACACAGAAAAAGAGAGAATCTTCCTCCTGCAGGTTCACTCCCCAAATGGCCGTGATAGCCAGGGCTGGGCCAGGAGCCAGGAGCTTCTGGGTCTCCCACGTGGGTGCAGGGGCCCAGGACTTGCGTCATCTTCTGCTGCTTTCCCTGGCGCATTAGCAGGGAGCTGGATCAGGAGAAGGGCTGCAGGGACTCAGACTGGCGCGCTGACCTGGGGAGTCGGGGGCAGGTTGTTAGCCTGAGCGCTCCCTCACCTGCTGAATGGGTTCAGAGTGCCCACTTCCAGGCCTCCAGCTCGGCCCCCAGCACATCGAAGGGCTCCTTTCCTGTGGGCCCGGGCAGACACTCTCCAGGGCTCGGACGCTCCCGTCATCCTCAGCACACCTTGCAGCCATGGGCATCTGAGAGCTGGACAAGCCCCGTGTTGCTCGCCCTGTCCCTGCTAGGTCTGCGACAGCAACAAGCGCTGCCACTGTGAGGACGGCTGGGCGCCCCCCGACTGCACCGCCCGGGTCCGAGGTAGCACAGGAGGGCGTGGGGGGGGCCCCCCGACTGCAACGCCCGGGGCCGAGGTAGCACAGGAGGGCGTGGGGGGGGGGGGCCCCCGACTGCACCGCCCGGGGCCGAGGTAGCACAGGAGGGCGTGGGGGGGCACCCCCGACTGCACCGCCCGGGTCCGAGGTAGCACAGGAGGGCGTGGGGGGGCGCTCCCCGACTGCACCGCCCGGGGCCGAGGTAGCACAGGAGGGCGTGGGGGGGGCGCCCCCCGACTGCACCGCCCGGGGCCGAGGTAGCACAGGAGGGCGTGGGGGGGGGCGCCCCCCGACTGCACCGCCCGGGGCCGAGGTAGCACAGGAGGGCGTGGGGTGGGGGGGCACCCCCCGACTGCACCGCCCGGGGCCGAGGTAGCACAGGAGGGCGTGGGGGGGGCACCCCCCGACTGCACCGCCCGGGGCCGAGGTAGCACAGGAGGGCGTGGGGTGGGGGGGCACCCCCGACTGCACCGCCCGGGGCCGAGGTAGCACAGGAGGGCGTGGGGTGGGGGGGGCACCCCCCGACTGCACCGCCCGGGTCCGAGGTAGCACAGGAGGGCGTGGGGGGGGCGCTCCCCGACTGCACCGCCCGGGGCCGAGGTAGCACAGGAGGGTGTGGGGGGGGCGCCCCCCGACTGCACCGCCCGGGGCCGAGGTAGCACAGGAGGGCGTGGGGTGGGGGGGGCGCTCCCCGACTGCACCGCCCGGGTCCGAGGTAGCACAGGAGGGCGTGGGGGGGGGCTCCCCGACTGCACCGCCCGGGTCCGAGGTAGCACAGGAGGGCGTGGGGGGGCGCTCCCCGACTGCACCGCCCGGGTCCGAGGTAGCACAGGAGGGCGTGGGGGGGGGGGCTCCCCGACTGCACCGCCCGGGGCCGAGGTAGCACAGGAGGGCGTGGGGGGGGGGGGCCCCCGACTGCACCGCCCGGGGCCGAGGTAGCACAGGAGGGCGTGGGGGGGGGCTCCCCGACTGCACCGCCCGGGTCCGAGGTAGCACAGGAGGGCGTGGGGGGGGGGGCTCCCCGACTGCACCGCCCGGGGCCGAGGTAGCACAGGAGGGCGTGGGGGGGGCGCTCCCCGACTGCACCGCCCGGGGCCGAGGTAGCACAGGAGGGCGTGGGGGGGGGCGCTCCCCGACTGCACCGCCCGGGTCCGAGGTAGCACAGGAGGGCGTGGGGTGGGGGGGCGCTCCCCGACTGCACCGCCCGGGTCCGAGGTAGCACAGGAGGGCGTGGGGGGGGCGCTCCCCGACTGCACCGCCCGGGTCCGAGGTAGCACAGGAGGGCGTGGGGGGGGCTCCCCAACTGCACCACCCGGGTCCGAGGTAGCACAGGAGGGCGTGGGGGGGGGGGCTCCCCGACTGCACCGCCCGGGTCCGAGGTAGCACAGGAGGGCGTGGGGGGGGCTCCCCGACTGCACCGCCCGGGGCCGAGGTAGCACAGGAGGGCGTGGGGGGGGCTCCCCGACTGCACCGCCCGGGTCCGAGGTAGCACAGGAGGGCGTGGGGGGGGGGCTCCCCGACTGCACCGCCCGGGTCCGAGGTAGCACAGGAGGGCGTGGGGGGGGGGCTCCCCGACTGCACCGCCCGGGTCCGAGGTAGCACAGGTGGGCGTGGGGGGGGCGCTCCCCGACTCTGGCCCCGGACCCCTTCACCTCACTCTGCCCCCGCCCCTTGCTGGGTGCGGACTTCTTGGCCCGGCCCGCCTTTGACCCTGACCCCCCCTACAGCGAGCAGCTCCCTGACCACCGGGCTGCTCCTCAGCCTCCTGCTACTCCTGGTCCTGCTGCTGCTTGGTGCCAGCTACTGGCACCGGGCCCGCCTGCACCAGCGACTCTGCCAGCTCAAGGGACCCAGCTGCCAATACAGGTGGGGCATCACCTCTCCGCTCCCCGTTCTTCCACTTGGGACAGTCTGCAGCCTCCCCCACCCACCACGCCCACAGCTCCAAGCCCCAAGCCTGAACTTGCTGATTGCCTCACCCACACACCTGCCTTCCCTACCCAGGCTCCCAAACCTTCACCACACAGGTCCCCCCTGGGCTGCCCGAGATGCCAGGGCCACCTCTCCTGGGAGCAGCCCTCAGGCTAACCACCTCCCCCACAGCGGCCCCTCCTCTAGGGGCTCCAAAGGACTCGCCTGTCCAAGGGTGCACACAGGTGGCGGCAGGGTCTGAGGCTGGGCCCCCTCCTCTTTTGCCTTTCCGCATGCTCAGGGTGGCCCAATCTGCCCCCCCGGAGCGACCAGGACCCCCCCGGAGGGCCCTGCTGGTGCCGGGCGCTAAGGTGAGTCCTGAGGCCGGGGAAGAGGGGGGCCTGCTTGATCCGGCCTCTGGTGTGGGCCCCAGGGAGGCATCGAAGGCTTCGACTCAGAAAACAGCTGGCCTGGCCTTGCCCGGAGTCAGCCAAGGCAGTCCGTCCAGCCCTGCCCGACCCCTGGCTGCAGGCTCAGAACCCGAGTCCAGCCTGCAGTGGGGAGGGGCAGTGGCCAGAGGAGGGCGCGCTGAGCTCTTTCAGCTGCCCGAGCTGGTGGAGAGGTGGGTGACCCGTGGAGGGCACGTGGCGGGGGGTGGCGCCCAGTGTGCTAGGCCAGGACAAGGCCCAGGCCCCCATGTGTGGTAGGGCTGCCGAGTGCCCGTGCCCTGCGGCCCCAGTGTCTGCCAGCAGCGCGTGCGGAGGTGGGCAGTACTCTGGCCCCCCGCTCATCAGCCACGCATGCCACCCGGTCACTGCATGCATGGCCCCCACTAACCCCGTCTGCCTCGCGGATCTCTGCTTCCTCTGCCTCCCTGGGCTGTCAGCTCCTCCTGCTCTCTCATCAGGCCAGCACGCCCGGCCTCCCAGGGGCCCCCTCCAGGCCGCTGCCGCCTGACCCTGTGCCCAAGAGACTGCAGGTAAACCTGGGCCAGGCCCCCTCCCCGGGGACAGGTGGGAGGCTTGGCGCCCAGCTGCAGTTGTCATCCCTGCTCCCTGCCAGTTAGGTCACCGGGGGCCCCCCCAGCCTTCCGACACTCTGAGCCCCGGCAACAGAAAGGGTGAGCCTCCTGCCTTGGATTCTACCACCATCTGGTGGTCAGCGGCGGGATTGCAGCCGGCCCGGGACTCCGAGGGCCGACCCTCCCCTTTCTTCCCCGAGACTGCTAACTGCGCGCATGCACTCACGCCCTCTGCGCATGCCCCCACTCTCCCCAGGCTGACTGCATGCAGACCCGAGCTGCTCCGGGGAACCTCTGCATGCTCTCACAGCCACCGCCCGTCTCTCTGTTCAGGCTGCACTGGCTGACCGGCCCAATCCCCCTACCCGCCCGCTGCCCGCTGACCCGGTGGTGAGGCGCCCGAAGGTAACCGTGGGGGGAGAGAAGGGCTCAGCCTCTCCCCCCACGTAGGGCTGTGGCGCTGGTGGCCGTGGTGAGACGTCCCCTCTGTGCCCGAGGGCACGTACCCCGGTGGCGCCCTTAATGGTGACAGGTTTGTTCGGAGACAAGGGTGACCGATGGTGCTGTACTGCTGTCCCTAAGCTGGTGTTCCTCCTACTGGTGCATCGGGGCGAGCAACGTGACACCCCCCCACCCAAGCCGCCCTCCTGCCTCCTCTCTCTCCCAGTCCCAGGGGCCTGCCAAGCCGCCACCCCCGAGGAAGCCACTGCCTGCTGACCCGCAGGGCCGGCGCCCATCAGGTGACCCGCCCGGCCCAGGAGCCGGGATCCCACCTCCAGTGATACCCTCCAGGTAGAGGGTGGGCGCTGAAGACGGGTGGGCGAGGCGGGTGGTCTGGAGAGAGGGGACTGATGACCTTTTCCTCTTGGCTTCCCGCGCCCCAGGCCAGCACCGCCGCCCCCAGCAGTGTCTTCGCTCTACCTCTGATCTCTCCTGAGGTTCCGCTGCCTCTAACCCGGACGTAGGACTCTAAGAAGGAGCCTCACCCCTTGGAGTCCCCTCCCCCCACCCCAAGATGACCGAAAGACCCAGAGCCTGCACGCGGCGGAACATGAGTCTTCAGACAGCACGCCATCGAGCAGCACTCTAGGGGACCTGCCCACGGAGCTGCAGCCCGAGGGCCGGGGCGGGGCTGCGGCTTGAGGGGGGCTGCGGGAGGGGCGCACCGCCTGTCACCGCTCCGTGCAATAAACTTGGGATCGTAAGCGCGCGGCTCGGCGTTTGTCTGCTAATGCAAACCGCGGCGCTCCTGCTGCGGTTCCAGGTGTGGCCGCCAGGAGACGCTGCCGCCTCAGCCGAGGACGGGCGTCCCAGGACGCGCCCGTGGTGCGCGAGGCCCCGGGCCTCCTCCTATCCTGGCTGGGACGGCTTCCCCGTGCAATTCTGCAACACAGGGAATTGTACGCCTTTCTCCACCCCCGGTCTCCAGGTCTTCTCCCTCGACGCTGAGTGGCCCCCAGGGGCGGCTGTGGACGGCCGGCCAAGCTGTCCGACCTGTTGTCCCCACCCTCTGGCCAGTGGCTGGGAAAAAGTGGATCTGACTGGTGTTCACAGAGCCCCGGAGCCGGGGCGGGGCGGGGCGGGGCGGCGGCTCCCACGGTCCCAAGGCCGCTCACCTGCCTCTTCCCCCTCCCCAGCCCCGCCCCCACCTGAGGGCTTGGGAACAAAGGTGCTTTGTACAGGCCGTCACCACTTGGTCGCTTCGCCTTCGGGACACTTGGGCCCCCGGCCCAGAGCGGTGTGGGTCAGAAAGGACGGGCGCCAACCCCCTGGTGCATCTGTGGTTAGACTCTGGGGCTGGGTGTGGGGGGTGGCGTCCTAAACAGCTTTGTCCCTTCCCCCTCGTGCTAGCCCTAGACGCGCAAAGAAAAGCAGGCAATACCCAGGTGGCTGGGTACTCTTAGACCTTGCCCTGCTGCACTTCCCCATCTTGGCAAAAGGTGTGTGCCGAACTTCTAATGCTTTCTATGCTGTACTAACAACGCAGGCATAAAATGCATGATCTCCCTTTAAAAAACAACAACACTACGTGGAGTACGTTCCTCCTCGGTGACCCCAGGGCAGTGTGGTGAGGCCTCGGTATCAGCTTAGGCTAAACTTGGCGCGCGATGCGGCGCACAAAGGGTTAACGAGAGTTGGCTCCGAGTGGAGAGGCGGAGACGCGTTCCCATTGGTGGAAAGTTATCCAGGGGCGTGGCCCGGGAGTCTCCGCACCCCACCCCCCCTTTCCGCAACCCCCACCTCTCCACTTTGTACCTTTCTCGCCCCGACTGCAAAGCGGGCCGGGACCCGCTGGGCCAGACCGGACCCGACCCCGGGGGCGATGCGGCCGCTGCCCCTGCTGTGGACTGTCCTGTGGGCCGCGCTCCTCGGCTCCCCTCTGCGGGGAGGCTCCAGCCTCCGCCACCCCATCTACTGGAACTCCAGCAACCCCAGGTAGCCGGGCCGAACCGGGCGGGCGCCCTGCCGGGCCTGCGCGCTCCCGGGCCGTGCGCGCGCCTGCCACTCGCTCTCAGCGCTGCGCCGCCAGAGCCGGGCCGCGCGCCGGGGCTCCTTTGTTTGAGCCGGCGGGGGAGGGGGAGGGGCGAGGCGCGTCCCGGGTCTCCCCCCGCCCGCACGTGTTGGGGGTGGGCGGAGGACCCCAGCCCCTAGGACGGCCGCGGGGGCGCGGCGCGTGGGGCCTGGGGGGCTCGGCCCGCGCTCCGGCCCCGCCCCCTCGCTCTCGCCCGGCGGTCCGCATCCCTCCGGCCCGCGCAGGGGCCGGCCGACCTGAGGGCGAGGTCGGGGGCTGCACTCGGGTGGTAGAGCGGGAGAGGCTCCCCTGCGCGCTGCGCCCTTCCCTTGGGCGCTCGGCGACCCGGGACCTCTTTGGGTATCTCTGCTTTCATCTTGATCTTTACCCACCCTCCTATTTCGGTCCAGTCTCGGCCCTGCCCTCTTCTAGCTGAATCACCTTTTAGGTCAGTCATTTGACCTCCCTAACCTCAGTTATGTCATCTGCAAAATGGGCTAATAATACCTGGTAGCCTGAGAAGCCAGGCGGCTCCGGAGGCCGCGTGTGTGAGGGAGATTCGGGCTGTGCAGAGAGACCATTATTTACCCGGCTTTCTCTGCTGCCTGCCTTTGAATCCCCAGCTCCACTGCCTCATCCCCTCCCCAGTTCTCCCTGCCTCTCTGCTGTCCCCATCTGTTTTCCTTGCTGATTTTCTGCTTGATACAATCTGTGTTCATTTGTTCGATGGCTAGCATTTATTAAGCATGTACTGTGTGCAGAGACCTGTGCTAGGCGGCTGGGGATTAGCAGAGGGGACCTGGGACCCTGTGCCCTGGGAGCCCACTGACCCCGGGTTGGGGGGGGCTGGGTAAAGACCTGTCATTACAATACCAATACCAAGTGATAAGGCCTATTGTTTTCCTCAGACCCTGAATTCCTCTCTGTTCCAGACCAGTGCCTCCGAATGGGCGAATGGGCGAGGACCTGTTAAAAATTCAGGTTCCCAGTTCACCGTGCACTTCCTCCTGTGTACTTTTCCAGGCACTGGAGTTGGGACAAAGCGGGATGGTCCTGTCCTGCTTAGCTTGCGTTTCCTAAGGCCTGGCTGAGCCCAGGAGCCCTCCTTTCTGAACCCCAGGGGCCGGTGGCCTTCTGGCCGGCTACCCATTGAGGGACAATGGGGGCTTTCGTAGGTCACACTCTGCTTTGTGTTGGCGGGATGGTGGTGGGGTGCCTTTTCCTCTGGTACTGGCTGCCCCTGCAGCTCCCAGGAGGCTGCGCTCTGGGCAGTGTGTGGAGATGCCGTGTGCCTGGCACTCCTCGTGCGGGGAGGAGAGAAGAGAGGAGGCACCTTGCACCTGGCACCCACGGCCTGCCTTCCACCGCGGGCTCTGTGTCTGCTGGGGGTGGGAGCTGCTCCCAGGCCCCACCTCCATCTCTGTCCCTGCATGGTGGGCCAGCCTGTCTGCCCCACCTTGTCCCAGCAGCCATTTGCCTATGAGCTCACGCACAGGTGCTGTGCCAGGCCTAGTGTGGGCCCCTGCAGGGTGGGTGATGCTGGCTCACAACGAAGCCCCGTGGCGGTGGGTGCCGTGGTCCCAGCCCCTTCCCCGCACTGAATCTCTGAATGGATGGGTCAGGAGTTCAGGCTGGGGATTCTGAGCTGCCCCGGCTCCAGCAGGTGGGAGAGAGGCTGGTGGGGACCCCTGAGAAGGGGTGCGAGACCCTCGCCCCACAGTGCTGGGCCAGAACCCCCCAGCCCACCCCTCCCTCTGTCTGCAGGCTGCTCCGAGGCGACGCCGTGGTGGAGCTGGGTCTCAACGACTACCTGGACATCTACTGCCCGCACTATGAAGGCCCAGGGCCCCCCGAGGGCCCCGAGACCTTTGCTCTGTACATGGTGGACTGGCGGGGCTACCAGGCCTGCCGGGCCGAGGGCGCAGGCGCCTTTAAGCGCTGGGTGTGCTCGCTGCCCTTCGCCCCCTCCGGCCCTGTGCGCTTCTCAGAGAAGATTCAGCGCTTTACCCCCTTCTCCCTGGGTTTTGAGTTCTTGCCTGGAGAGACCTACTACTACATCTGTGAGTGGTGGGCGGGCACCTCTGGGGGGAGCCGGGGAGAGCAGCGGGCTCCCTGTGCAGCCGCCTGGCCAGGCAGACAGTGGTGGGGGAGAGGGGCCAGGAGAGGCCAAGGCCACCACAGCTCTGAGGACCTGCGGTGCCCAGGGCAGGGCAGGGGAATGGCCAGAGGGAGTCTGTAGAGAGGAGGGGGAGGCAGAGGAGCCAGGACAGGAGAGGGGGCTGGGTGTGGCTGGGGGGCACAGAGACATTCCCAGGGTGCAGTGTACAAAGCCCCAGCGCCTGTGCTGACTTCTTCCTCCCGATTTCCCACCAGCGGTGCCCACTCCGGAGGCTCCTGGCAGGTGCCTGAGGCTGCAGGTGTCCGTCTGCTGCAAGGAGAGCAGTGAGTGGCTGGCGGCCGTGGGGGCCCTGGGGAGGAGGGCCTTGGGAGCATCTGCTCAGGGCTCCAGGTGGGGCTCCCACTCATGCCCCCTCCCCAGCTAGCTTTGCGGGAGCCTCCACACACCCTTTGTGGAGCTGGGCTTTGGAAGGGTGAGCCCCTTGCAGGCCTGAAGCCGCTGAGCTGATGGTCTCAGCAGGCCGTCTGGGAAGGGAGGGGCTGGCTCAGGAGGAGACCCCGTGGCAGAATCGGCAGAATCGGAGTGAAGCACTCCTGGGCAGGCTGGAGGGGAGGTGGCTGAGGAGGTGGGAGGCCCCATCAGCTCTCTTTCTCCCCTTGCAGAATCTGAGTCCGCCCATCCCGTCGGAAGCCCCGGAGAGAGCGGCACATCGGGGTGGCGAGGGGGCCATGCACCCAGCCCCCTCTGTCTCTTACTGCTGCTGCTGCTCCCAATCCTGCGTCTGCTGCGAGTCCTCTGAAACAAGTGGGCCTTCCCTGCTGCCCCAAGGAGCCAGAGGCCCCCCGGGAACCCCTGGAGGAGGAGGAGGAACCCTGCCACCACCGGCCCTGGGGGACAGACGAGGTGGAGCATCTCTGGGGGTCCAGGGGCTCTGAGATGACCCTTCTAGGACCCCGCCCCCTCGCCTCAGGTTGAAGAGGAATGCGAGGGAGCTGCAGACAGCCAGGCCCCCAGGGCAGAGGCAGGACAGACCTAGGAGCTTCGCCGGCCGCTCCATGCTCTCATCTCAGCCCTGGGAAGATGGGAATTTGCTGGAATAGGACCCCTGAGCCAGCCACGGCTGGAGGCCTGGGGACAGGTGGACTGCTGGCCCCCCGCGAAGCAGCAGCCCCGGCATCCGTGCCCGGGGGCAGCACCTGCCCTGCCCAGGGGGTCACTCACTTGTCTTCTGTGAAGACGGACTTTGCCATGAGGTTGAATTTCATGCCAGTTTGTATTTTTATAAGTGTCTGGACCAAACTTTCAATAAATCACCCATCTTTTCGTTGCCCTCCCCAGCCTACTGCCCGCTGGCTCCTTCCCTGCCTGGCGGGGCCTGACCTCCACACCAGCTGTGCCCAGGCCATCCACGCCAGGCCTCAGTGGGCACCCCTCTGGGCAGGGCCGGTGGTGCCAGCGGCAGCTGTGGAGTTTGGCCTCTCTCACACCTCGCCACCGCCTTCCGTGCTGGGCAGGGGCAGATGCTACTGGAAGCGCCTCCTCGTGGGGCCCTGCCCAAGCTGCTGGGGCTAAAGCAAAGGGTGCTAGGAGGCAGCACCCGCCATTCAGGGTGCCAGGTCCCTGAGCTGAGCAGCCTTCCCCCTCCCCAAGGGCACTCTGGGCGGTGCCTGGCCTAGAACTGGGAAGGTGGGGTCAGATCAAAGCCTGCTTCCCCATCGGCCTCTTTGTTCTTGGCTTTTATAAGGAGGAGGGGGAGGGGCCGAGGAGGGAGGGCCCCGTGCTCTCTGCCCCGCACTCACGCTCCTGCTCGGCGGCGAGTGTCCGAGGACGCACCAAGCCCGCCCGCCGGGGTCCGCTTTCTGAACGGTGTCCCGTGTGGAGCCAGGGAAGGGGCGCCCCTTTCCTGCAGCAGTGCTCTGTCCGCCCTGGTGCCCCGCAGCCTCCCCTGGCAAGGAGCCTGCCGGCCTGGCACCGAGCCCACGATCGATAGGTGGATGTTGTGCTGATTAGCTCGGCCGGCTGCGGCAGCGAGAGGCAGCGTGTGAACATGGGGTGGGGTGGGGGGGAGGGAGGACGCCAGGGGTCCTGAGGCCGGGCGGATGCCGGATGCCGAGATGCCCAGGGCTGCGAGCCCCTCCCCCGCCCCGTGAGCCCCGCTCTGGGAGGCGAGGCTCGCCCACCACCGTGCACCGACTTGGGCTGTCATCCTTAGCGTTGAGTCTAACGCTCTGGCGCTGGTCTGGGATGGCGAGCAGAGAAAGCTCTGAGGCGTCCCTTCCCAGGTGAAGGCCAAGTCTGTAGCGCCGTCGCCAAAACCGAGTCTTTGGCTGGGGTGCGGAGGCGTGAGAGTGGAGTCTGAGCTGGGGGAGCTATGGGCTGTGTCTTCCGGCCCTGGGTTCGAATTCTGTCTCTACCATCATCCAGGAAGATGTCTACGTGTTGCCATGGAAACCGCTGTGCTACTGCCCCCGCCCCTCACCCCAGAGAAACCGCGCGCGAATAGGCCAGGGGCGATTGGGTAGCAGCGACTCCCGACCCTGGAATGAGAACCGTGGGGGTCTCTCCCCACCTCCCGCGGTTCCAGACACCCCTCCCTTGCGGCCCGAGGCGGGTGTGCTCGCTCCCGAGTCTGAGACTGGCACGCGGATCAGTCACTGATAAAGAACGCATGTGCGAGAGAGACGCTGGGCCGGTGGCCTTTCTCCGCTCCCAGACACACGCCCTTACCCAGACGCGCACGCCCGACGCAGACGCCCGCCCTCGCCCGCCGCCCAGCGCTCTGCAGGTGCGAGGGCGGTGCCTGGGTGACCGCCAGGGGCTGCTCTGGGGGTCGACAGCTCGAGCCCGCCAGGCTGCAGGCGCTCAAGCCAAGCAGGCCCTCCCGTGTGCACTCTCCTCGCAGCCCTGGACCCTGCGCAGGCGGCTAATTCAGTCTGGGGCACGTCATAGTGGAGAGCTGGGACCCGGGCCGCTCCTGAGGCTGAGGGCCGCGCACCGAGCCCTGAGGCGTGTTCCAGGGCGCGGTGCCAGGAGGCTGGGTAGGCCGGCAAGTTTTGGGGCGTCACCGGCCTCCCCTAAACTCAGAGGCGCTAGACAGCTGAAGGTGGGGCCCTCAATCTGCTGGACCTGCCCTAGTCTCTCCCGTCAGATGCGAAAACTCCACTTGTCTCTGCCTCGCCCTGCCTCCCTGTGCTGAGAGCCGGAATCCAGATCTCCGCGACCCAGATCCTGCCGAGTTGCACATCGCCCTTTCCCCCTGAAGTTCTGGTCTTTTCTTTCTTCTTCCTTCAGCGCAGGGTCGTCGGGGGATCCCCGGCGGTGACGCAGTTGGAAAGGGTACACTCTGGTTTCCAAAGAGCCAATAGAATCCCGGGGCCTGGGGCATGAGGTCATCAACGGTGATGTCCATTGGTTCAAGCCTGGAGGCGAAGAGGGGGTCCCCATAGCAACCGACGGCGCGTCCGAGCTAGTAACCTGGGGAGTGGTCCTAACCTGAGCTGCCGCGGCGGCTTAGGTGGGTGTTTGGCAGTGGGCTGGGCAGCTGGAGTGGGGCTCAGTCTCCCAAATCCTGCGATTGCAGCCTAACCAAGCTCTTGCGCTCTTTTTTCTTTTTTTCCCTCACTTAAAGTAATGGTCAACGCCATTTAACCCGGAAAGGTTAGGAAGAGGTTATGGGCGACAGCGTGGGGTTCCTGGGTGCAGAGCTGCAGCCGCCAGGAATGTCACTTCTGAAATCCTTGTGTTCATCTGCATATCGTCTGCATCTCATTTGCATTCTCTTCATTTAAGGTCAAATTGGGCAGACATCTCCGCATCCCCATTCCTGTCCCTTGTCTGTATGGGGAATCTTATCTCCGAGTGCTCTCGGATCTCGCCCTTAGCCGTCCAGCTCCACGCCCCACCCCACCCCCACTCGACAGTGTCTCTTGGGAGTGGGAAGGGGCAAACCGTAGCCAAAGGAGAAAGGACATGGATTCTGCCTGTCCCTCTAGCTGTTTGGTGACAGATGGGGAGTGCTGGTCTCTACTGCCTGAAGACTGAATTGGCAAAGCCACCGCAGGGGGAGGTGCCCCCCGCTGCGTGGAGGGTCCCCAGGGCCAGATCACCCACACGCCTGGCAGGGTGCTGGAACTCAGAGTGCCTGGTTCCAGCAAGGGGCAGGCCTGCCCACCTGTCTGGTGCCAGGGCAGCTTCCTTCCTCCAATTAAGCACTAATGAGGTGTCATTAACCCTTACCTTGCCTGCCAGCCCTCCGGTTAAATTCAAATTCATGGTCACACACCAAGGAAGAGGGGGGAAAGGAGGACCTTTGAGGACACTGAGAGGTGGTGAGATCAAGAGACCAGGAAGCCAGGAGGCAGGCGTAACCAGCAGTCCTAGGAATGGGTGTCCCATCCCCAGAATGCTTTTATTCTTCTGCTTGTCAATTCAACGATTTTTTATTAAACACCTCACCTACTTCTACTGACTTAAACACCAGGCTTCACGTTAGATGCTGGGGATCCACACTTGCATCAGACATGATCACTCTCCTTAAGGAATCTGCAGATTACCCCCAGAGACAGGCTGGCCAGTGCGTAATTACAACACCAAGTGCAGATGTAATACAGAGCTATGTACGAAGTGCTGTGGGAACACAGGGAAAATGGGCTGTGAGACAAGGTTTTGCTTCTGAAGGGCAAATTTTATGGCAAAGAGTTAAGGATGAGTAGCACTGACAATGTTGGTGTCTGGCACGGTCCTGGGTCTGAGTTAGATGTTTCCAGGGCTGCTGGTGTCTGCCATCCAAGAGTTGTAGCTTTTGCATTTGTGTGTGTGTGTGTGTGTGTGTGTGTGTGTGTGTGTGTGTGTGTTGTCTAGCTCCCTCTGTGTCTGGAACCCCTTCTCCTGAACACACATTGTGGTTTTATTACAGATCAATGTTTGCTGTGTAGATTGGCCTGGACCTGCCCAGCCCAGGGGAGGGAAGCACAGAGCTGAAGTTGGCTCCTCGGGAAGGGGTAGGCAGGTACCATCTTCACCCTGGGGGCCCAGGCCCCAGGACCCCTAAGTGACAACAGGCTGGCCAAGGGCGGCCAAGGGCTGGGTGCCTGGCTATGGTAGGATGTGCCCAGACCATAGACACTTCTGCCTCTGACTCCTCAGAGGAGGCCTGGGGGTTACAGCCCGTACTCCCCACCAAGCACCCAGGCGCCTCCCCCAGCCTGCTCCTCCGGTGTCTGCAGAGAAGCAGGCCGGCTCAGACCTGTCTGCTGGCTCCCTCCCACTAGGAGCCGATCCTTTCCAGGGGACACAGGGCTGGGGAATGCTGGGGCCTGCTGGGAAGGGGCCAGATGCTCCACCCCAGCCCTCAAAGGCTCCCTCCAGCCTGGATTCTCCCCCACCCACTCGGGGTGCCACTTTGTAGGTTTTTGCGCAGAGGTAGCCAGCTCTGCCAGGGAAGCCCCTTGGCTGCTGGGCCGGGGGCTGTGGCAGTGAGGGCTGGGGAGCCTCGGCCTGGGGTCTCTCTGTCTCCCTGCAGCCAATTCATGGAAGGCAAACTTTGGGGAAAGCCTCTATCTCTGGGAGGAGAGTTGTGGGATTCAAAAGTGCCTCTGGGGCCTGAGAAGGGCCAGACCCCCTTCCTCCACTTGGCCAGAACCTGACCCCTCGCCATTTCCCTGGAGTCCTGCCCTGCTCTCCAAGGCCTGGATCCCCGTCCTTCCTGTGCTAGCTTCTCTGGAAGCTTGGGAATGAGTGCGAACAAATGTTAAAGAGACCTCAGCAGATAACCTCTTAATAATAAGGTTGGTGAGGCCGGCATTAATCAAGCATCTCTCTACCACGGTGCTCAGCGCTTCCCAGACATCATGGAGCTCGGTGCGCACCGCAGCCAGCTCCAGAGCGGGGTGTTATTATGCCCACTTGACAGAGAGGCAGCAGGTAATGCTAGCACTGGAATTCAAACCCAGGCCAGGCCAGCGCTGCCAGCTGCGAGGTTGTGCTGCTCCCACTCAACACTCCTTGACTGCGTCGCGAGGACACACGCGCACCTGGAGCAGCCCGGAACCACCTCCCCAGGCCAGACTTCTTGGTTGCTGGTCTCAGTGGGGGGCACAGGGACTGTTGGAATCAGAGACTGTGACATCCTGAGCCCACCCACCCACCCAGCACTGCCTGCTAATTCCCAGTGTCCCGGACCACACACTGTGTACCATGTTCCCTGCTGCCAGTCGTGTGTGGCTGTTCCAACAGCATGGAGCCATGCTGACACGCGCACTTGGAAGTCACGGGACATGTGGGTTGCCCTCCTTGTGAGCACCCAGGTTTCCGTGTGACCACGACTCCAATAGCCTGCCTGTGTGAGGTGCACGTGGGCCCTGCACAAGGTGTAGGACCTGTGAACATTTCATGTCTAAAGCTGGCGGCTGCCTCTCCCACTCTGCCCTCTCACAGGCTCCTTGTTTATTTGTTTAATGAATTATTTATCCAGGCCCCCCTCCCCCTTCCCTCCTGGCCTCCCCCTCCCCCAGGCCCTAGCCTCCATGATTTATTGAACACAGCTCAGCTCTGTGGTTGCCACCCGCTGTCCCGGGAGCCGCATCGGCCACACAGCCCAAGAGATCCCGGCCCCAGGCCTGCTCAGCTCCCTGCTTCCTTGGGCCCCGGGGGAGGAGGGGAGAGTGCGGCAGAGAGCCCCCAGGAGGCCTGAGCCTGGAGCCCCTGGAGAGGTCACAGCAGCCAGCTGGAGTGCTGGCAGGCCCGAGAGTCAGCAGGAGAAGAAGGCGAGGCTGTGGGGGAGAGGACGGCGGTTGGAGGCCCTGGAGAGAGGTCCAGCCCCCTGGGGCAGCACGGCCCTGGGGAGAGGTGGATCAGCCTCAGGCGCAGACACCAGAGTTCTGTACTGTGACCACTGTGGGGCGTGAAATCAAGAAACCAACGTTATGGGTCTCAACCAGCTTTTTATTTCTTTTTAAGAATAGAACAGAAGAAAAATATCAGAGTGCAGCCTCTTTAGTGAGGGTATTGTTTCATGAAGCATTGTTTCATTCACGCATGTGTGTGTGTGTGTGTGTGTGTGTGTGGTGGATGACAGGGAAAACTCCCTCCTCCTATGGGTCACAGTTAGGGACCGTGTGCTATAAATAAAGGCCTAGTCCCACCATAGATGCTGGGGTCATCTCATGACCCAGATGCCACAGAGGGCAGCCTGGGTTTGCTGAGCAGGTGCCAGGCCTGGGGAGAGTGGCCCAGGTCTTACACACAGGGACCCAGCCTCTGGGAAGCTGAGAGCTGTAGATAGGCCTGAGCATGATGGCCAGAGGTGTCTACTACACACGGAGCTGCCACAGAGCCGTGCAGCCACCAAGGGCCAGCTGATGTCAGCCCAGTTGTCCCCTCCCGGCGAGGGAGACCCAGGGCTCTCCACTGAAGGGAGCAGCAGCCTGGCTTTAGCACAAGGCAGCATCTGCCAGGAGGTGCAGTCTGGGGACTAGGGCTGTGACAGCGTGCTTGCTCCGACGCACACATCAGCCACCAGCCCTGTGAACAGAGGCCCAGGGACAGAGGACCGGACCTCGGGGGCACCCGCCTAGACCCCGCAGACAGTATCTCAACCTAAAAAAAAGAGAAGCTTAGGCCAGCACCGTGGCTCAGTAGGCTAATCCTCCACCTGCGGCACCAGCATCTCGGGTTCTAGTCCCGGTCGGGGTGCCGGATTCTGTCCCGGTTGCTCCTCTTCCAGGCCAGCTCTCTGCTGTGGCCCGGGAGTGCAGTGGAGGATGGCCCAAGTGCTTGGGCCCTGCACCCCATAGGAGATCAGGAAGAAGTGCCTGGCTCCTGGCTTTGGATCGGCGCAGCACCAGCCGTGGTGGCCATTAGGGGAGTGAATTCAACAGAAAGAAGACCTTTCTCTCTGTCTCTTCTCTCACTGTAACTCTGCCTGTCAACAAATAAACAAACAAACAAACAGAAGCTTATCAGAAGCTTAGGGGCTGGCATCGGGCCCTGGTTTGAGTCCCAGCTGCTCCGCTTCTAATTCAGCTCCCTGCCACTGTACTTGGGAAAGAGCAGAGGATGGTCCAAGTGCTTGGGCCCCTGCACCCATGAAGGAGACCCAGAAGAAACTCCTGGCTCCTGGCTTTGGACTCCCCATTGCGGCCACTGAGGAGTGAATCAGCAGATGGAAGACCTGTCTCTCTCTCTCTCTCTCTTTCTCCCTTTCAAATAAATAAACAAATCTTTAAAAAAGGAAAAGATAAACCAGAAGCTTAGACCTCTGGGCCAGCGTTGGGGCACACTGGGTTAAGCAGCTGCCTACAGTGTTGGCCTCTCCTAGGAGCAAAGCTAGTTTGAGTCCCGGCTGCTCTGCTTCTGATCCGACTCCCTGCCCAGAAAAGCAGTGGAAGACAGCCAGAGTGCTTGGTTCCCTGGGACCCATGTGGGTGACCAGGATGGGGTTCCAGACTCCTGGCTTTGGCCTGGCTCAGCCTGAGCCTTTGCGGTCACCTGGTCACCACAGAATGGAAGATCTCTGTGTCTTCCTGTCTCTCTGTAACTCTCCCTTTCAAAATAAATAAAACTTAAAAACAACAGCAACGGCAAAAAACAAAAGACAGCAGCTTAGACTCAGAGAGAGTGGCTTAAATCCTGCAGAGAGAGTTCCAGACTCTAGGGAGGGCAAAGTATTGGATTCTTTTTTTTTTTTTTAATGATGTATTTGAAAGACAAAGCCTGAGAGAGGAGAGAGGAGAGAGGAGAGAGAGAGAGTTAATTTTCCAACTGCTGGTTCACTCCCTGAATGGCAGCAACAGCCAAGGCAGGAGCCATCCGGGTGTCCCATGTGGGTGCAGGAGCCCAGGTATTCCAGCGATCCTCCACTGCCTTCCCTGTCTCATGAGCAGGAAGCTGGCGCACAAGTGGAGTTTCCAGCAGTGACCTCACCCCCTGTACCACAAGGTCAGCCCCAGTGGTGCCGGGTTCTAAAGAGGAATAGCTGGTGGTCGGCGCCGTGGCTCACTTGGCTAATCCTACGCCTGTGGTGCTGGCACCCTGGGTTCTAGTCCCGGTTGGGGCGCCGGGTACTAGTCCCAGTTGCTCCTCTTTCAGTCCAGCTCTCTGCTGTGGCCCGGGAGTGCAGTAGAGGATGGCCCAAGTGCTTGGGCCCTGCACCCACATGGGAGACCAGGAGGAAGTGCCTGGCTCCTGGCTTCGGATCAGCACAGCGCTGGCCATAGCGGCCATTTGGGGAGTGAACCAATGGAAGGAAGACCTTTCTCTCTGTCTCTTCTCTCTCTCTCTCTCTCTCTCTCACTGTCTAACTCTGCCTGTCAAAAAAAAAAAAGAGGAACAGCTGGACCCTCAGTCCTTAAGCAGGAAGCGGATTCCAGACACAGGACTTACAGGCTCCCACTCACCAACCAGGAGTGCAAGCAGCGGCTCTGTCCACTGTGGGGCCCACGGAGCCAAGCCCACCTGTGTGGAGCAGGGAGGGCCGGGAGGGGAAGGGGCTGGCAGTGGGGGCACCTGGAGCAGGCAGGTAGCATCATTCGGGGGATGCTACCTCTCCTTGGGGATGAGGAGCCAGGGGCCAGGGAGAGCTATTTGCAAAGTCCCCCCACTCCTACCCCAAGGGGCCCAATTTATTTTCTTGCTCCAGAAGAGGGAGAAGAAATCCCCCGGGGCGGAGAAGAGCCCAGAGAGGCCTCAGCCTGCCCTTCCCTGGTAGCAGCCTGGCAAGCACACAGCCCCGCCCCAACCCTGCACCTGAGGCCCACTGTGGTCAGGACCCTGCCCTGCCAAGGATCAGCAGACAGAGGGTGCCTGAAGCACAGTTGGAAAAGGGCCTCTCGACATCACGGGCACGGGCACAGGTGCTTGGCATGTGTTCTGAGGATCCAGTCTCTCCCGGTTCTGTCTGGTCACTCTCACTTAGCCTGGGCCTCTTAGCTGGAGCCAGCAGAGACAGAGGTGGACATGCCTTAGGTCTCTCCTGGGTTTCTAGTTCCTAGGATGAGCACGCATGTGGGTTAGTGTGTGCAAGGCATTGTGTGAGCGTGCACGTGTCTGCGTGTGTGTCTCTGTCTCTGTGTGCCTGTGTTCCTCCCGGGCTCCAGCTGGCTGCCAGCACCCTGACCCCTGTGTGTCTGCCAGGGGTGTCTGTGTGTCTGTTCCCTGCCTCTGGGTGTCTGCGTTTTTGCCCAACGTGCGTGTGCGATGTGGGTGCTCTGTGTCCCTCTGAGGACAATGGCTGTGCTGAGAGCTGGAACACTAGGTGCTCTGCCCTGAGGGGCAGCATCTGCATGAGTAGGAGTGCTAACGCAGGTGACACCACTGGCTGCCCCAGGAGGCCCCCCCCCCAGAGTGAGGAGCCCTTTGTGCCTGCCTTGTTCTGGCCAAACATCCCCTGGCCCCCTCCCCCGCCCTGGGCCCTGGATGCTCGGCCCTTCTAGCACCCATATCCACATTCCTGGGGGCTGGGCTGCTCTACTCCACCTCCAGGAAAAACAAGCCTCAGGCTCAGCTGGGAGCGTGGGGTCGCCAGCTGTCAGGTCCACGGTGCCAGCTGAGGGCCTCTCCACCACCCTCCTGTGCCCACCTGACTCCTAACGCACAAGGGGAAGAGGGGCAGGGGGCGGACAGAGGGCCAGACTGTTGGCAACGCAGGGGGCAAGCCTGCTCATCCAGGGGTGGGCCCCTGCTCCCTCTCCCTCTCCCAGAGGAGTCTGCTCATGCCAGATCCAGATCTCCGCCTCGGACGCCCAGAACCTTCTCCTAGGAACCCCAGCCTGGGGAGCACAAGGCCCAGAGCCTGCTGTAGCAAACCCAACCTAGACAGAGACGCAAGGCGCGCGCCGGTCGTTCCCGAGGGGCCCCAACGGGCGCCACCTCCCACGCGCCGCGCGCTCCCGGGCCGAGCGGGGCGGGGCCTGGCGGGAGCGCGCCAGGGGCGGGGCCTCGGGGACGCGCCCAGGAGGGCGGAGGGACGGGGCTGTGGGCGTGGCCTGAGGCTGGGGGCCGCGGCGGCGGCGGCGGCGGCGGCGGCAGCAGGGAGCTAGCTGGCTGAGAAGCCGGGAGCGCGGGGCTCAGTCGGGGGGCGGCGGCGGCGGCGGCTCCGGGGATGGCGGCGGCTCCGCTGCTGCTGCTGCTGCTGCTCGTGCCCGTGCCGCTGCTGCCGCTGCTGGCCCAGGGGCCCGGGGGGGCGCTGGGCAACCGGCATGCGGTGTACTGGAACAGCTCCAACCAGCAGTGAGTCGGGGGGGCCCCGGGAGCCCGCGCTTCCCGCGTCAGGGAGAGGGGGAGGTCCTGGGGGGAGCCCGGGGTGGGGGTCCTGGGAGACCGGAGCCGGGGGCTGGGAGGCGAGGGAGAGGGGAACGCACACTGCTAGCGTCGGTGAACTCGGGGGTGTCTGCGAGGCTGCTGGACTATCGTAAGGAGCGCTCGGGCCGCGCGGGGGAGGCTGCCGGGGGGACCCCTCACCCTATTTTGGCCTCTCGCCACAGCGCCCCTGGAATAGTGTCCCTGTCCCACAGCTCCCCATCCTCACTCCCTTGGACTGGGCTGGGGTTTAGGGGTGCCGGCGTGCTGGCGATAGGCCGCCGCATTCGGGGGCTCAGAGATGACCCGTTTTCGCCTGGGAGGGCTTCCAGTTAGGATCCCCTGCTTTCAGAAGTGGATGCGGAGCCAAGACTGGGAGCTCGGCCGCGCACCTCCCTGGCACCGAGACGCCTGGGCTGCCCGAGCTGCGTGGATGGAGCCGGCCGCGGCGAGCCGGGCTGGGGCGCCGCGATGGAGAGCGCTGTCGGTAGCGCTGCTCGGCAGGGCTGGGGAGGTGGGGTGCCGGCGTGTCACACACGCACACCCTCACCGGGGCTGGAGACGGCGGACGGCTGCGAGTGTGAGCCGGCGTGCGCGCTGTCAGTGTGCGTGTGTCAGAGTGTGTGATTTGTGTGTCTGCGTCGGCGACCGTCCGGGGGTGGGAGCAGGCGGCCGGTCGGGGAGGGGGCTGCGGTCGGTGTCCGCGTGGCCGGGGACGCGTCTGGGCTGGCGTGGCTGCCGGCGCGGCGGCGGTCGGAGCGGGTGTCAGAGCGGCCGTGCGGTTTCCTCGGGTGTGTGGCGAGGCGGCCGGGTGCCGGCTGAGGGGCTGGTCCTCATTCGGCTCAGTCCTGGCTGCCCTTGTCCTCTCCTCCCCGCCGAGCCACCGAGAGGATCACCCTGGCCGCCTCTGTGTCTGTGTGTTGGCGGGGGGGACCCCTGGGGACACGGGGGTCACTGTCACACCTGCCCGGGCGGTGGCGATAGCGCTGCCTCTGACTCCCCCCACTCCGGGGAGGGCGACTCTGGAGCAAATGGCGAGACCCCAGGGGAGAGGACCGGGAGGGCTGGGCGGCCGCGACCCCCAACCTTCCGAGGGAGGGGCTGCCGCTCGCCGCTCCGCTCTTTGTTGTTTGGGGCTCCGCGCCTCCCCCTCTCCCTCCTCGCGCCCGGAGTGTCAGACTGGGGGTGGGGATGAGCCAACGACGCCCCCCTCTCGCTTCCCATGGAAACCTCGGGGGTGGGGATGCGGCCCCTCCCCCCTGGAGTGGGACTCCGGGAACTCGAGGTGGGGGGCTGGGGGCTGATTCCCCTGCCCTATCTGGCTCGTTCTCCTCCCTGACTCAAATGTCCGCCGGCACCCCCCCCCCCCCGCCCTGCTAGAGTCTGACGGGGAGTGGAGAGCTCCCAGGTGAGGGGCCCGGGTTCCCCGCCACCCCAGAGGCACTCCCGCGTTCTTAGGGAAAGCCGGAGCGGAGTGGGTGCGGGAATGGTTTTGACAGAGGGGGGTGCTGATAAGGCTCCCCTCCCCCGCATACACCTGGGCGCAGGTGAAAGCTTGGGAGGGGGCGGGGAAGCCGGGGTTCCGGGAGCCTTCTTTGCCCGCTCCACTCCTGTGCGAGCCCGGGCGGGCAGAGGCAGGAGGGGGGTGCGCACTGGGCCAGCAGGCCGCCGCCGCCCCCGCCTCGCTTTCCCGGCCTTTGTTGCCGCTGCGCCCGGGCTCCCCGGCTCCCTCACTGCGGCAGCCGCGGCCCCATAAATCGTGAGAGCGACGTGCTCCGGAGCCGGGAGTGGAGAGGGCCGGGGAGCTGGGGGCGGGGCCGGGCCGAGCCACAGGCTCCCGCGCCCCCTCCCCCCCATCACGTGAGCCGGGCTCCTAGCTCCCACCTCGTGTCACGTGCTGAGGGTCTCTGCCCCTTGGGGTCACGTGGGGAGGGTCTTGCGACCCCGCCTCCGGGGGTCACGTGGTGGGGTGCTGGTGGGACACGTGCAGCGGCCTTTTTTGACAGACCTGGGGGCCGTGCCTAGCACTGCAGCCGCTACCTAGCCCTCTGCCCCCCAGCTCAGACTCTGCTTAGTCCTTTGGAAGAAGCGAGACCTGCCCCCAACCCGGCCCAGAAACTAAGGATGGTGACTGTCCGGCGGAGGGACGCACGATCGTGTGAGGTCCTGGGGTCTCCTGAGCCGGAAATTGAATCTGAGGGGTCCCCCCTTGGTAGGCGTATGGCCCCCTGGCCAGGGCCTGATTTCCCTTGAAGAGCCGAGCCAGGGTGTTGTGTCTCAGGGACATCTTCCCTAGCCAGCTCCCTACCTCTTTATCTATGAAACGCGTCTGTTGCTGGGCTCTTTCATTCATACATTCATTCAACAAATATTTATTGAGGCTCTACTATGTCCCCGATGGTCTCTCTCCGCTTTCTCCCAGTTCCCGACTCTCTGCCCTCGGTCTCAGCGTCCCTGATCCCCCCCACCCCGGGCTCTGTCTGGCCTCCGCTATCCGCCGGCCTCTATGTCCCTCCGGTTTTCTAAGTCCCGCGTTCCCGGTCTGCCCCCTCGCCGCTGCGCCCTTCGCCCTTCCCCTCTCGGTGAATCGGGTCTGTGCTCCGGCTGCGAGCCCCTCTCACTGGGCCTCTGCGTCTCGCTTTCGGCGGGTCTCTCGCTCCTCTCCGCCGCTGCAGATCAATAAACCTTCGCCGCCGCCGCCGCCGCCGCTGTCGCAGGGAGGAGGGGCGGGGGCGTCGGGCGCGCTGATCCTCCCCCTTCCATCGCGGCCGGGGGAAGCCCCCCTGGCCCAGACCCGGGACCGTAGGATCTGGACACCTGGGGGGTGCGGGGGTGTTGGCGTGCACGCGCCAGCCCGCGAGCGTTCCCGCCACCTGCCCTCCCCCGCCAAGCCTGGGCGCGCGGACCCCACGCCGTGCACACGTGGTCCGGCCTCGCCTGCTGGAACGCGCGGCGCGCAGCCTCGGGGGCGCGCGCTACAGGGAGGAAGAACCGGGTCGGGTCCCTTTATATTGGTCCTCCACTCCCTAAACTCTGGGTGCCGGCGTCCGAGAGGCGGCCGGGAGAGAGGCAGTGGCAGGGATTCGGCAAGTTCGGAGCTTCTTGGGGTCCCTTCCTGGCTCCGCGGGCTTGTCGGGCGCACTGTTGACCTGCCCTTAACTGGCCTGTGGGAGAAGTCTGCTCCGTGCCCGACCCCTAGCCGCCGGTCCTGCGCCCTCCGCGGATGGAGGGCTGAGGAGGGCCAGATGCCGGAAGGCGGGCCCTAAAGACGTGCGGCAGAGGGGCCCCGGCGCGCCTCGGGAGCTGCAAGCCGGAAGAGACAAAAGTAACGGCGCGAGAGGGCACCTGCTCCGGAGGAGCCGTGTGGACACTCGCCTTCCCGCGGGAGAGGTGGAGGATAAAGAACCGTCTAGAGCGGCCGGGCACAGCCCAGTCCCTGCGGGGGCGCGGCCCTGAAGGCGGGGTTAGCGGCGGCTGCGCCCGGGGCCTCTCTTCACTGCTAGGCCAGGGACGCTGACAGATCCAGTTAAAGCGCCCAAGCCCAGCGCCCAGGTCGGGTCTCCCAGGTGTTGTGGCTGGGGATCGCTGCGACCCAGCCCTTCCTGCCCCCAGGCCCGCGACACCAGCTAGGCAGGTCCTTCTCCTGCTTGCTCACCTTTGCGAGTCATTTGGAGGCTCCCTCCTGCCACTAGCGTGGGCATGGATAAGAGGTGGCTTCTCTTCACTTGGGGTGGCCAGCACCCTTGTTGTAAGATCAGTCCCCTGCCGAGGGACCTGTAGGAATACCCCGGAAGCTGACTTGCTCCCTGCTGGAATGGGGTGTGTTGTGTGTGTGGGGGGGGGGGGGTGCAGCCGGGAGGGTCTCCTTCAGAGTGGGGCTGGAAATAGGGCCGAGGTCCGAGGCCAGAAGACCCAGCAGGGCTGTGCAGCTGCCCAGGCCTGGCGGTCCCCTCCCAGGAACCCATGGCTCACGATGGACAGGCAGGCCCAGGTGGCGGCTGGGAGGCAGGCCTGGTCTAACCCGTTTTCCTGCTCCCAGTGCCCCAGGCCCACCTGAGTGCCAGGGCCAGGGAGGGGCCGGGTGACCCATCACTCCCTGGGAACCGAGTGGGACTGGTGGCATTCCTGATGACTCAAGGAGGTTGTTCCCATTCTTACTGGGGTGCCCAGACACCAGCTCTCACCCGGCTGCTTTGCTGTGAAGCTTGGATTGGGCTCCTCGGGGAGAGGGCGGCACAGGCAAAGCCCAGGACGTGGTAAGGTGGGGGTGGGACCTCAAAGCCCCACCTTCAAGGCCCCACCCCAAGTAGAGGGCCCCCCCAGCTCATTTCCCTAATGGATCTAATCACTGTTTGTGGAACTGCGTGGTGCCTGGTGCACGGAGAGCCAGGACCCTCACTCTGGGCGAGCTCCCAAGGGACTAGGGACCCCCATGATTGGATAGTTCGACTGGTACCCCTGCTTCCTGCGTCCATACCCTCCCCTCTCACTGCCAAGCTGTGTGCTTTCCTACCCTAAGGAATTCAGGGAGACCCCTGCCCACTACTCCAAGTTGCTTAATTCAGAGATTCCTCCCTTCCCCACACCAAGAGGTAGCGCCCCCCAGCTCAGGACTAATACTTTAAAGGTGACCGGCAAGGCGGGTGGGAACACCAACCCCGGCACCTGCCCCGGTGTCCCAGAGAGGATCAGGGAAGTCAGAGGCAGAGCCATCTTGTCTGGGCACCGTGCCCACTACTCCTGGCGTTATCATGGGTGGTAGTGGTGCCCAGGCAGAGGAGGAAGGTGCACAAAGAGACAGTTTTGAATGGCTGGCATGATGCCACGTGGGACCTTCGCTCAGCGGCCCTGTACTCCCTGATTGTACCGGGGGGGGGGCTGGCCGTCCATGGCAACAGGGTGCAGGTCAGAGGGGGTCAGGGCACAGAGGCCTGACTCAGGCATCGCCGGAGTCAACCAACACTGACCTGCGCTTGGGCGCACACGCAGCCTGGCTTCGCTCCGTGTGCCGCCCTGAGTGGGCGTGTGTGTGTGTGTGTGTGTGTGTGTGCTCCACGGAGCTTGTGCATGCATGTGCATGAAGCCGCCGACGTGCGTTCGCGTGTGCGAGGGCAGGTCCTGTTGCGCGGGCCTTGCGGAGGCACGGGTGCAGCAGGGAGGAGATGGAGGTGTGCGCCCCACGGAAGGGATCCCTCCCACTTCCACCCTTCGCTTCCATCCTTGCCATCCTTGCTGAATTATGGGGGATGGACAGAGGAAATCCGGGCCTGGGTCTGGGAGTCGCCGGGGCCTGCGCCGTTTCTGTGGCAACCGAGGCGCACGTTCCTCCTTGCCTCTGCCCCGCCCCGCGTCTCCTTCCCTTAGGAGGCCGGAGGGCTTCCCTGCGCTTCTGCTGCCCTCTGGTGGCCTCCCGGAGAAGGACAGGCCGAGGAGGCGAGGAGGATCGGGCCGGAAGGGCAGTGCGGGGCCTGGCGGCGCTAGGGCCCGGGTGGCGAGAGCGGGGCTGAGGCGAGAGGAAGCGCCGAGGAAAAATCGGGCGCTCCGGGGACCCAGGGGAAGGTCTGCGGCGCGGTGGCGCGGAAAGCGGGCTGGCCTTGGGGTTTCTTCTCTCTGACCGGCTTCCGTTTCCCCACAGCCTGCGGCGAGAGGGCTACACCGTGCAGGTGAACGTGAACGACTACCTGGATATCTACTGCCCTCACTACAACAGCTCGGGGGTGGGCCCCGGGGCGGGGCCGGGGCCCGGAGGCGGGGCGGAGCAGTACGTGCTGTACATGGTGAGTCGCAGCGGCTACCGCACCTGCAACGCCAGCCAAGGCTTCAAGCGCTGGGAGTGCAACCGACCGCACGCGCCCCACAGCCCCATCAAGTTCTCGGAGAAGTTCCAGCGCTACAGCGCCTTCTCGCTGGGCTACGAATTCCACGCCGGCCACGAGTATTACTATATCTGTGAGTGACAGCTCGGGGGCGGGACCCAAAAGCTAAGAGCCTGAGTGACAGCTCGGGGGCGGGGCCCGAAAGCTAGTACCTGAGTGACAGCTCCGGGGTGAGACCCAAAAGCTAGAGCCGAGTGACAGCTCGGGGACGGGACCCCAAAGCTAGAGCCTGAATGACAGCCGATGGGCGGGGCCAGAAAGCTAGTGCCTGAGTGACAGCTCGGGGGCAGGACCCCAAAGCTAGTGCCTAAGTGACAGCTTGGGGGCGGGACCCGAAAGCTGGTATCTGAATGACAGCTCGGGAGCAGGACCCAAAAGCTAGAGCCTGAGTGACAGCCAAGGGGCAGGAGCCGAAAGCTAGTGCCTGAGTGACAGCTCGGGGGCAGGACCCCAAAGCTAGTGCCTGAGTGACAGCTCGGGAGCGGGGCCCGAAAGCTGGTGTCTGAGTGACAGCTCGGGGGCGGGACCCAAAAGCTAGAGCCTGAGTGACAGCCAGAGTACGGGTCCAGCGGCGGGCGGAGGAACGGCCGCCTGGGGTGTCGCACCGACGGGGTCGCGAAGCCAGGAAAGGGGTTTGATGACCGTGCCCAGCGTGGGTACGCGCCCACTTGTTCCTGTGAGGGGCATGTTGGGGTCAGGACCTCAGCGGTCAGGAACAGGGGCTTCTAGCCGCAGTGACCCACGTCGAGGGTCGGCCCGGGGAGCAGTGTGGAGGCCCACAAGCTCGAGCGCTGAGGGAGGGCGCCGGGCACCAGTGGGCGGCCGCGGCTCAGACCCGGTCTCGTCCCCAGCCACGCCCACCCACAACCTGCACTGGAAGTGTCTGAGGATGAAGGTGTTCGTCTGCTGCGCCTCCAGTGAGTACCGTCGGCTCCCGGCCGCGCCCCCTTCCTCGGCTCCCCTGCTTTGGGGCTCCCCTGGCTTCCTTGGGACGCGGGCGGAGGGCACAGGCGAGGGGGGCTTGCTCCCCAGCTGTAGCAGAGGGAGGGGGATCCTGGCCCTGACTCTCCCCTCCTCTCTCCCCACTCCCACCCCACCCCGCAGCATCGCACTCCGGGGAGAAGCCGGTCCCCACTCTCCCCCAGTTCACCATGGGCCCCAATGTGAAGATCAACGTGCTGGGTGAGTCTGCGCAGCGCCCTCTGGTGGCCACTGCTGGAACCGCAGCCCCCTCCCCCGTGCCTTGCTCACCTCGCATGTTGCTCCTGGGCACCCCGATCCTTCCTGCCCCTGGGTGGTCACGCCCACTGCTGCTGCCGCTGCCGCGTGCCCCTGCCCAGGCGCGCAGCCCCGCGCTCACCGGTCTGTCTGTTCATCTGTCCACAGAAGACTTTGAGGGAGAGAACCCCCAGGTGCCCAAGCTTGAGAAGAGCATCAGCGGGACCAGCCCCAAGCGGGAACACCTGCCCTTGGCCGTGGGCATCGCCTTCTTCCTCATGACACTCTTGGCCTCCTAGCTCTGCCCCCACGCTCGGCGGGGAGAGATGGGGCAGGGCGGGGTTGGGAAGGAGCAGGGAGCCTTGGGCCTCTCCAAGGGGAGCCTGCCTAGAGGCGGGGTCTGCACCATTCATCTGTGCCCGCCCTCTCTGCCCCCCTCCCCCCCAGGTAGGGCACTGTGGTGGAGCAGGCACAGGGGCAGCCACGGGTCCCCAGGGCTTTGTGGCTCTGGAAATGTTTGGTACCAAACTTAGGGGCCATCAAGGGCGGGCAGCGGCTCAGGAGTCCCCGCCCCCTGGTACCTTTCCCCGCCCCCTGGTGTCCTCGGCCTGTGTCCCCCAGAGAGAGGAGCACGCCCCAGAGAGAGCAAATGGAAGCAAGGGAGGCACCCCGTTCCCTGTCCTCTAGGGGCAGACGGCGGGGAGGGGACTAGAGGGGCGAGGGGCAGCCGCGGCGCCGCCCCTTCCCCAGTTTACAGCAATAAGCACGTCCCCCTCCCCCACCCGCACTCCGGGATTGTGGTTTGGATTGAATCCAGGTTTACAAGTAGACCCCCCTGGGGGGCAGGCAGCGGGCAGGCACGGCAAGGGGTGGGCAGCGGGTGCCAGGCAGGCATGTACAGACTCTATATCTCTCTATATAATGTACAGACAGTCCCTCCCCCTCCTCAGACCCCGGACCTTTCCCGACTCCCCCTTCCAGCTTCAGACCCCTCCCCACCAGGCTAGGCCCGCCCCCGCCCCCGGGGGACCCCCTGGCCCTTTTGTCTTCCGTGAAGACAGGACCTATGCAACGCACCGACACTTTTGGAGACCGTGAGACAACAACGCCCCCTCCCTTCCAGCCCTGAGCCGGAACCAACTCCCGGGAGCTCCCCTGCCCACCCTCTGTGGTCCCCACCCATCCTCCTGGGCCTTTTTCAAGTGCTTTGGCTGTGACTTTCATACTCTGCTCTTAGTCTAAAAAAATAAACTGGAGATAAAAATAACGGAGTGTGTGTGATTTCCAGGAGCCACCAGCCTTCTCTTGCGCTGCTTAAACCCCACCGGTGGGGGACGGGGAGGGGATCCTGGGGCCAAAAGCTCCCAGCCCCGCACCGGCCTGAGGCTCCCCTGCTGGGAGAGAGGCCGCTCAGTGTGGGCAGACGCGGGGACTTCCTAGCCGGCCTGGCTGACTTGAGGCGAGACCCTTAGCGACTCTGAGCCCCAGTATCCCATGAGAACAGCTGACCCAGAACGCGCAGTTCCGGGGTTGGCCAAAGGCGCGCTCCCGACGGCTTCCCTTCCCACTCCGCTCTGTAATCAGAAGTCCTTGACGGGGGTCCACGGGTTCCAGGAGGGGTTGTGAACCTAGATAGGAAAGCAATTCTGCCTTTAATTTTCCGTCGCCTGTAACTGGAATTTAGCATTCTCGTGTGGAACTGGGCAGCAGCCCCCCCACGGTACTCCTGGTACCAGAGACTTTGTAATCAACAGCAATCACAGATGTTTTCTGACTGCATAATAATTGTTGACGGTTTCTCAAAATATCATTGATGCACATCACTTTGAAATGATCATAGCTGTTCGCTCTTCCGTGTTCTCAATGTGTTAATAAAGGAGCATTTATCTATATATTACTATACCAAAAAATGTAAATGCTTTGATAATTGTGTTTCAATATAATTGGTTTCCTTTATAACTTTTTGTAATTTTATTCATTTAAAAACTCGATGCCCAAAGGGCTAGGAGCCGGCTGCGCTGCACCACCGGAGGACAGCACCGGCACCCCGCAGCGGAGCAGAGGGCTCGGGAGGAACGCGGGGAGCGGGCAGAGGCGGCCGCGCAGGCGCCCGGGCGGGGCGGGGTCGGGCGGCACAGGTGGGCAGCGCGTGAGCGAGCAGCGACGCGGCGGTGCGGAGGTTCCTGGGGCCTCACTTGCGGAGCAGAGTGGCCCAGCCCGGGGAGGTGGCCGTTCTCATATTGCAGAGCTCTGCACCCGTGCAGGCGGTCCCCAGGGGGCGCCTCTCCTGTGTGCACCTGTACCTCTGCCAGCTGCATTGTGAGCGTGAGTCCCGGGCAGTGCACTGGATTCTCTCCCTCCTGTACCCATAAAGCGGAGGAGATGGCGCCTCAGCCGGGCTCTGGAGAGCGGGGATGGGTTTCCCGATGGGGCGGCGGGGAGGGGTGGGAGCGGCAGGGCAGCCAGTGGACCAGTCTGAGGCTCATGGATGTGGTCAGTCGCTGAGCAACTGCGGAGTGCCAGGCTCTACCCAGATCCTGGGGATACAAAGACGACACAGCCTCCAGCCTCAAATAAGCTGGTAACTCCGTGCGTGTTGATGTGTGAGCCAAAATCAGACACACATAATGACATACCTAATCACTAACACATGATGTGTGGCTGCGGGACTGTGCCTTGTGCATTCACAAATCTGGGAACAGTGAGGCTATGCAAAGGCCATGCAATTTGGGTGGAGGGGCCAAGAGATGCCAACTCCACTGAGAATGCATCTTAAGGTTCACTTTTTTTTTTTTTAAGATTTATTTATTTATTTGAAAGAGTTACACACAGAGAGAGGAGAGGCCATCTTCAACTGCTTTCCCAGGCCATAGCGGAGAGCTGGATTGGAAGTGGAGCAGCTGGGACTCGAACCGGTACCCATATGGGATGTTGGCACTCGGGCTCCTGCACCCAGGTGGGAGACCTGGAAGAAGCTTCTCGCTCATGGCCTCAGATTGGTCCAACTCTGATCATTGCAGCCATTTAGGGAATGAATCTGTGGATGGAAGATCTTTCTCTCTGTCTCTCCCTCTGTAACTACCTCTCAAATAAATAAAAAATATTTTAAAAATGTTTAATTAAAAAAAAAAAAAGGCAGAGAGAGAATCTTCCATCTGCTGGTTCACTCCCTAGATGACCAAAATGGCCAGGGTTGGAGTTTTGTCCAGGTCTCCGATGTGGGTGCCAAAGCACTTGGGCTATCTTCCACTGCGTTTCCAGGCCATTAGCAGGGAGGTGACTCGGAAGTGGCACAGCTGGGACTTGAAACCGGTGACCCTACGAGATGCCGCATTGCCAGCTGCAGCTTTACCCACTATGCTACAATGCTGGCCCTGGGCTCGCAACTTTTTTTTTTTTTTTAAGATTTATTTATTTGAAAAGCTGAATGAGAGAGAGAGAGAGAGAGAGAGAGAGAGAGAGAGAAAGAGGGGGAGAGGGAGAGGGAGGGAGAGGGAGAGGGAGAGGGAGAGGGAGAGGGAGAGGGAGAGGGAGGGAGGGAGGGAGGGAGGGAGAGGGAGAGAGAGGGAGAGGGAGGGAGAGGGAGAGGGAGAGGGAGAGGGAGAGGGAGAGGGAGAGGGAGAGGGAGAGGGAGGGAGGGAGGGAGGGAGGGAGAGGGAGAGAGAGGGAGAGGGAGGGAGAGGGAGAGGGAGAGGGAGAGGGAGAGGGAGAGGGAGAGGGAGAGGGAGAGGGAGAGGGAGAGGGAGAGGGAGAATCTTTCATCTGCTTTCATCTTTTATTTCCCAGATGCCTACAACAGCTGGGGCTGGGCCAGGCGGAAGCCAGAAGTCAGGGGCTCCATCTGGGTCTCCCACGTGAGATGCAGGAACCCAAGCCCTTGGGCCATCATCTGCTGCCCCCCCGGGGGGCTTCAGCAGGGAGCTCCAGCGACAGAAGCAGGACTCCATCCCAGGTGCTCCAATACTGTGCCCCAGCGCCTGCCCCAAGGCTCAGTATCTATCAGCACCCATGAGGGTCTAGGAGGCCATGTCCATCGACGAGGGTCACATAGCCTGGCACGTGCTAGGCTGACAGCCATGGTGGGTCTGTCACTGTCCCTGGACAACTGGAACCTGCTGTACCACTCGGAACCTTTCCCTACAAGTCCTGCCCCCACCCCATGCCCACAACCTGTCACCTTCTCCCACCTGTGCCACTTGGAGTTCTGGAGGAAGACACCAAAGGGTCTCAGGTCCAGGCTGACCCCTGATTTTACAGGTGGGGCGCCTGGGGCTTGGGGAGAGCAGGTGACTGGCCCCCAGCCACGCAGGCATCTGTGCCAGAGGCACAACTGGACCTCAGGTCCACAGAGCACCCAGTGTCTCTTCTCTCGCCCCAGGACACCCCAGGAGGGAAGACGCCCCTCTGGGCAGGAGCTGTAGGTTGGTGCCGAGTTCTCCTAACAGCCGTCAGGCAGTGACTGAGAGGGAGACACGCTGCTCAGCGCGGGACGTCCAGAAGCTGCCAGGACAAGGTCTTAGTTTCCCAAGCGTGCAAGGGGAGCTGGGGAGAAGCGTCAGCACCCCGGGGTGGGCACGCGCAGCCCGCGAGACTCATACAGTCCGGCCTTTCGGTGTCAACTGATCAATTTGTGTGCCCCCCCCCCCATGATGTTGTAAATGTCCACACGGCCCTTAGCAGAGAAAAGATTCCCCCACCTGCCAGGTCCCCAGCCCCTGCCGTGGGACACCAAGGCCTGCGTGGCCCAGGGTGTCCTGGCTGAGACACTGCTGAGGTGGCCCTTGCAGTGGGGCTGTGGGGAGAGGAGGAGGGAGACTCGAAGCCCAGACTCGGCCTTGACTGATGGAGGGGACCGACAGAACAGCATAGAATGCTCGGGACCTGGGCTGAGCATGACACCGGGCCCTGGCCGGAGCAGGGAACGGTGAGCGAGCTGCACTTTCCCTTCCTCCCACAACACCCTGCACCTAGGGTCACCTAGTCTGCGGTGACTGCCACATGGTGCCCCAGGGCCTGGACATTCTGTCCATCCTGGTGTTCCCGCCCCAGAGGGCAGGGAACGGAAGTTCAAGTTAGTGAGCTGTGCCGGCTGCAGGCGGGCCAGGCCAGCTCCAGTCGGGTGGCACCTGCACCCCGAGCAGGCTACTCTTCCTCCTTGGCCGGTATCATCGGCCTCCAGCAAGGACAACTGGACGGGTCACAGCCGACCCGGAAGCCCTCGGTTGCCCACAGCGGCTCTCACACCAATCCTCCCCTTCCTGTCTTCTCCAGGGTGCGAAACGGCAGCAGCAACAAAGTACTGGACCCAGATTTTGGGGTGGGGAGCGAGGCTCAGAGCCCAGCCCGCCCAGCGCAGGAGGGGGAGCTGGGTGGGGATGGGGTTGGAGCGTTGCCATCCAGGCTGCCCTGGGAGCCTGCACATCTACAAGACGGCCACCAGGTGGCACAGTACCGAGAGTGCGTGGACAGAGCTTGGCAAGAGTCTCTCTCTCTCTCTCTCTCTCTCTCTCTTCCTCCCTCCCTCTCCCCCCCCTCCCCCCCTCCCCCTCTCCCCCCTCCCCCCTCCCCCTCCCCCTCCCTCCCTCCCTCCCTCCCTCCCTCCCTTCCTTCCTTTCCTTTTCTTCTTTCTTTTTTTAAGATTTATTTATTTGAAAGGCAAAGTACGAGAGAGAGGGAGAGGTCTTCCATGTGCTGGGTCACTCCCCAAACGGTTACAGCAGCTGGTTCTGGGTCAGGCTAAAGCCAAGAGTCAGGAACTCTGTCCGGATCTCCCACGTGGGTGGCAGGAGCCTCATCTGCCGCCTTCCCGGGTGTATCAGCAGGGAGCTGGAGCTGGAGCGGAGCAGCCAGGACTTGAACCTGTGCTCTGACATGGGATGCTGGCCCCAGCCTCCACGTTTTACCCACACTCTGTTCTGTCCCTCTGGCCAAGCAGGGGGCCTGGAGCCTGGGCTAGGCTGAGGGCCCACTGGTTGGGATGTGGACTAGAAGATGTGGTGGGGACATGGCTGGGAGAGGACCTAGACTGGACCAAAGGACAGAAGCGGGGCTGTGGGCTGAGAGGATGCGAGTGCTGATGAGGCACCCACAGCAGGAAGCGATTGATGGCGACACAGCTGGGCAGCAGCCCCTGCACGGCAGCCCGGGGAAGTGTGATGCTGACACAAGGGGCAGCTTAGACGTGCCAGGGCCAGGGCAGAGCCTGGAGGTGTGGCTGCCCCTGACCCCACGTGCGCCTGGGTCTCTGCTCCCCCAGGGGGTCAGAGCCACACTCACCACAGCCTCCGACCTCAGGTAACTACAGTGCTGTCGCCAAGCCTGGCCATGAAAGGGTGGCTGGGCCCGCCTGGAACCTGGGAGGGCGGGGCTCCACTGGTTGGGGCCCCCAGCCTGCCCCTAGAGTCCCCAAATTCGGACTCAGGCTCACACTGTGGTTCCCACGCACTCACACTCTCACAACCTTTCCACCCCACGAAGTTGCAGTCGATCAACCTGGCGGCTTGGGGAGGGGGGCAGGGGGATGGCAGCACGGAGGGGCTGGGGGGCGGTTTGTTTACACAGCTGAAGGGCAAGGGGCCTCACCCCGGGCTGCAGGGAGCAGGCACACAAGCCACCTGCACCTGCTGTATGCGCGGTCGGCAATGCCAATCCCCCCTCCCTGACACATGCCACTTCATAGACGTCACACTCACACCTTTCCCTGTGCACCCGGAGCAGCGGAGCAGCGTAGCACCGCCTAACACACTCACGCAAGTGTGAGCCCACACTGGGGCACTCAGTGACACACTCGAGGGCTGGCATCCAGCGGCAGATGCCGGATCCTCCCACGCGGACCTGTGGGCAGGCCCAGCTAAACAAACAGTGGCCCCTTTGGGGAAGGGTAGCGCCAAGGCCGCCGGGCAAGGTCTAGGGAGGTCCAGGGGTGGGTGGGGAGGGGAGCAGGCAGGTGAGCAAGCACTGCCACGTCGCACCCTCTGGAAGCCACAGCTCCTGTCACTAGGACCCCCTCCCCCCGGAGGTGTCCAGGCACAGACACAGCAAGAGGTGGGGGCTTCTGGCTCTCACACCTGGCATAGGCACAGACACCCCACGGTGCCACCTCCCGGTGTCTGTCCCGTGGGGGGGGCGGCTGGCTGCAGAGTCCCAGCCATGTCCTGGACAGAGAGGCCCCCTGCCCACGTCACCCACAGGACGCACAGGCGAAGCGTGGGAGGAGGCCAGAGGGACTAACAGAGGCTGCCCCCACCACGTGCGGCCATGTCCACGCCTGCCAGCCCCGGCCTGGCACCCTTCTGCGAGGCCTGCTTCTTGGGGCTCCCTTTGGGGCCCGACGGGACCTGGTCGGATGCTGGGAAAAGGGATTGTTCTCAGCAGACCCCAAAAAGGGGGCCGTGAGCGCGTCTCTCACTCCTGGAGGGTGAACCCCACAGAGGCCCCGCGCTAACAAACCCTGGCTACCTGACCCACGGCCGTCCTGCAGGACTCTGGCGGAGAGGAGGGCCTGGCTGGAACCGCCGGGCTCTGTGCGGCCATGGGCTGGGGGACCCAGGGGCAGCGCCATCAGGAGGGCAGACAGAGGTTGACCGGTTTCTGTTCTCATTGGCCAAGTCACAAAAACATCCACAGGCATAGCAGAACCCGCCGCCTTCACACAGGGGCCCTAAGCACACTAAGCGAAAGAGTCCATGCACAGGCCCCTACCCCAGAGTCCATTCCCGGCACCGCTCTGCCCCAGGATTCCCGCAGGGCCCGCGCCGGGTGGGTGGCGCCCCCTAGCGGTGCTCTCAGCAACGTGTGTCCTGGCTTGTGGGCACCCGCAGCAGTGAGTGTCCCTCCCGTCCTGGAACAAGTGGCTGAGGAGCCTGCGGGATGGGGGGCATCTGAGCAGTCTCCGAGCCTCCCAGAGAGTGGAGAAGCCAGCGAGACTGTAGCCGCCAGAGAGAAGCCACCGCACTTAAACAGCACTTAAACAGAGACCTGAGTTAAAAATAGGCTGGATTTACTGCCAGAAGGTGGCAGGAGAGGAAGTGCTTTTCTGCCAGGACTTACTCTATCCCAGACACCTGCGGGGGCTCCAGGGGAGCCCACCCAGTGGCTCCGTCTGCACAGCGGGTGGCCCATGCGCCCCCTGGCGGCCCCCTGTGATCATGACTCCGTTGCATCCGCTTTGGTGGCTTTCAAAGCTAGGTCTGCATTTTGTTTCCGTGGTTCCTTCAGGAGTGCAGAATCGTCTCTAACCTGCAGCCTGCCTTCCTCCAGCAACATCGCAGCTCTGAGCAGAAGCACCGCAGAGGCTTGGTGCTGTTGTCACACAATGCCTAAGCTTTGCTTTCAACCTCAACTATCTTTCTTTTATTGTTATTTATCTGAGAAGCAGAGAGATAGGGAAAGTCAAGCAGAGAGCTCTCCAAATGCCTGTAACAACTGGGGCTGGACCAGGACGCAGCCAGGAGCCAGGAACCCAGTCAAGCAGCATCTTAACCACCACACCTAATGCCCACACCTCTGCCTTTCAAATAGACAAAAAAAATTCTATTTTTAAAATTTTTATTTTAAAATTTATTTGAATGGCAGAGTTACAGAGAGAGAGAGGGAGGGAGGGAGAGATAGAGTAAGGTCTTCCACCGGCTGGTTCACTCCCCCAAATGTCTGCAACAGCCAGGGCTGGGCCAGGAGAAGCCAGGAGCCAGGAACTCTGTCCAGATCTCCCATGTGGGTGCAGGGGCCCAAGCACTTGGGCTGTCCTCTGCTGCTTTCCCAGGTGCATTAGCAGGGAGCTGGATCAGAAGTGGAGCAGCTGGGACTTGAACTGGTGCCTATATGGGATGCTGGCTTTGCAGGTGGTGGCTTTACCTGCTATGCCACAGACTGGCCCTGCTAAAAATGTATTTAAATTTTTTTGGTTTCTATGTTTTCCCACATATTTACCATTTCTGATGCTTTCCATTCCTTTGCAGAGACAGCCGCTTCCATCTGGTATCATTTTTCTTATGTTTGATGGACTTCAAAAGCGTTTCTTGAGAGTGCAGCTCTACCAGTGATTAATTCTTTCAGCTTTTAAATGTCTGAAAGCACCTTTATTCCATCATCATATTTGAAAGCTATCTCTGCTGAATTCTAGATTGACAGTGTTTATCTTTTTGCACTTTAAAGACATTGAGGGGGCCGGCGCTGTAGCGTAGTGAGTAAAGCCACTGCCTGCGGTGCCAGCATCCCACATAGGCACCGGTTGGAATCCTGGCTGCTTGACTTCTGATCCAGCTCTCTGCTTTGGCCTGGGAAAGCAGTAGAAGACGGGCCAAGTCCTTGGGCCCCTGCACCTGTGGGAGACCTAACTCCTGGCCACTGTGGCCATCTGGGGAATGAACCCACAGATGGGAAACCTCTCTCTCTTTCTCCCTCTGCCTCTGCCTCTCTTAACTCTGCCTTTCAAATAAATAAATAAATCTTTAAAAAAAAGACATTGAGAAGTGAGCCCTTGACTCAGTAGTTAAGACACTGCTTGGGGGGCAACACTGTTGTGTAGCAGGTAAAGGAGCCACTTGTTACACCAGCATCCCATATGGGCGCCGGTTTGAGTCCCAGCTGCTCCACTTCCCATCCAGCTCTCTGCTATGGCCTGGGAAGCAGTGGAAGATGGCCTGAGTGCCTGGGCCCTTGAAACCCATGTGGTAGACCCAGATGGAGTTCCTGGCTCCTGGCTTTGCTCCCCAAATGGCTGCAACAGCCCAGGCTGAGCCAATCTGAAGCCAGGAGCCAGGAGCTTCTTTCAGGTCTCACATAGGTACCCAAGCACTTGGATCATCCCCCACTGCTTTCCCAGGCGCATTAGCAGGAAGCTGGATCAGAAGTGGAGCAGCTGGGATTCAAACAGGTGCCCATATGGGATGCTAGTACTGCAGGCCAGGGCTTTTAACCCACTGCACCATGGCGCCAGCCCCTGTAACTCTGACTTTCAAATAAACAAATAAATCTGAGAGAGAGAGCGAGAGAGCGAGAGAGAGAGAGAGAGATTCCCCATCTGCTGGTTTACTCTCCAGATGGCCACACGGCCAGGGCTGGGCCAGGCCAAACCCAGGAGCCAATAGCTTCATCTGGGTCTCCCACCATGGGTGCAGGGGCCCAAGGACTTGAGCCATCCTCCAGGCCATTAACAGGGAGCTAGATTGGAAGAGGAGCAGCCGGGACTAGAACCAGTGCCCATATGGGACGCCGGCGCTTCAGGCCAGCACCAACTCCTGGTAATTCTTGATTGGATGCCAGGTACTGAGTGTTTTAAGTGTTTGGTGCTGGGTTTTTTGTTCTCCTTTGAGTATTCTGAGCCTTGCAGGGGCTGTGGCTGTGTCTTTGAGGAACATAAGTCGAGGTAAAGTTTGTCTTCTGGCAAGACCAGAACAGCATTTGGTCTGAGTTGCTTTGGTCGGGCCACTTGAGGCAGTAGGTTCTAAGGGCTGCACTGGGGGCGGTGCTGTGGCGTAGCAGGTAAAGCCTCCTCCTGCAGTGCCGGCATCCCATATGGGTGCTGGTTCGAGTCCCAGCTGCTCCACTTCCAATCCAGCTCTCTGCTATGGCCTGGGAAAGCAGCAGAAGATGGCCCAAGTCCTTGGGCCCCTGCACCTATATGGGAGACCTGGAAGAAGCTCCAGGCTCCTGGCTTCGGATCAGTGCAGCTCAAGCTGTTGTGGCCATCTGGGGAGTGAACCAGCGGATGGAAGACCTCTCTCTTTCTCTCTCTCTCTGTAACTCTGCCTTTCAAATAAATAAATAATTTTTTTAAAAAAAGGACTGTGCCCCATCTATCAGCCAGCCCCCAGTCAGAATACGGGGTATAACAGGCAAAGTTTAAAGAATTATTAACTGTATTAGAGTCGGGAGGGATGGGTTAGTGAAAAACAAACAGCTGTAAAAGTCACAGGCACAGCCCATGGAAGCAGCAGCCCCGATCGCCGGGGCCGGGGCCGGGGCCAGGACAGAGTCCCCCAGGAGCCACTCCCTGGGTGCAGCCAGGAAGAGGGTGTGGGGAGGGCACCTTCCTCCCGCTGGGTCTCCCCAGCCCCCGCAGCTGTGAGCTCAGCCTGCCAGCTGGCAGCCCAACACCCTGAGCGGCTTGGCTCCATTTCCACAGAGCCGGCAAGAAAGAATCCATTTAGAGCTGACAGGCTCAGCGCTAACTATCAGCTCTCCACACTGGGCTGGGGACGAACGCAGAGTGTCCCTGGCCAGAGGGGCTCCGGTGGGCTCTGAGCATGGCCAGCTCCTTTCCTGTGCTGCTGTCCCCAAGCGTGCTGGGTATTTGCTCACAGACTCGCACCCCAAGGCTGGACAGGGACTCTGCAGATCTCCAGAGCTCGCTCGCTCGCTCTCTCTGAGGCTCTCTCTCTCTCTCTTGGGGACCACCACCCCGATCTGCCTTTTGTCCTCTGGCTGCATACCCTTATGTCACGCAGCTGGTCAGCTTTGCCCGTGGTTAACAGGCAGCAGGGAAGAAGGTGGCCCCTGGGACTGCAGCCTGGCCCGAGTCAGCCTGCGATGTTGGAAGAGACTTCGCGCGCCACGTGAAGTTCATTCTTTACCAAAAGCCGGCGCTGGACCTTTTGCGGTGGCCCCTTCCCTCTGCAACCGCCAGCACACACCCCTGAGGGCACAGCTTGTAATACTCCCCGCTATTTTAAAAGCAGGAGCTCTATCCTGTAATGCACACACCACCCCTTTTAATTGTGCGCCTTTAGCGGTATTGTATCACAATCGCACCGTTACATAGAGGGTCCAACGGGACTGAAGGGCCGTGATGGGAGGACAGCCCCTGCCCCGCCCCTCCCCAGCTGCCAATCACAGTCGCGACCCCCTCAGCAAGCACTTCTGATGGTTTCTTCCTATGCTTCCCTTCATTGTTTTGCTTTTACTTTTTAAAATTAATTAATTAATTAATTTGAAAGGCAGAGTTACAGAGAGAAGAGGGAGAGAGAGAATGAGATTCCACGGGCTGGTTCACTCCCCCAATGGCTGCGATGGCTGTGGGAAGTGATGAGCCTGGACATCCAGCTGGTTCGCCCACGTGAGTGCAGGTGCCCAAAGACCTGGGCTGTCTTTCACTGCTTTCCCAGGCGCACCAGCAAGAAGGAGCAGCCGGACGGGACCGAGAGCCTACATGGGATGATGACATTGCAGACGGTGGCATACCCTGCTGTGCCACAATGCTGGCTCCAGCTTTTACTTAAAAAAAAATCTACTGGGGAGGCACTGTGTCATAGTGGGTAAAGCTGCCACCTGCAGTGCCGTCATCCCATATGGGCGATTGTTCGAGTCCAGCTACTCCACTTCTGATCCAGCTGTCTGCTATGGCCTGGGAAAGCAGTAGAAGACACCCCAAGTGCTTGGGCCCCTGCACCCATGTGGGAGACCTGGCAAAAGCTCCTGGCTCCTAGCTTTGGATCGGCGCAGCTCCGGCCGTTGCAGCCAGTTGGATGGAAGATCTCTCTCTCTCTCTCTCTCTCTCTGCCTCTCCTCTCTGTGTGTAACTCTGATTTGCAAATAAATAAGTAAATCTTTTTAAAGATCTCTCATATATTATTTACTTATTTGCAAAACAGAGCATCAGAAAAAGTGACAGAGCTGTTGCATGCACTGGTTCACTCCCCAGATGGCCCCAAAGGCATCCGGGTCTCCCACATGGGTGACAAGGAGGCCAAGCACTTAGGCTACCTTCCACTGGTTTCCCCTGTGCAATAGCAAGAAGCTGGCTAGGAAGTGGCATAGCCAGGACTCGAACCTGCACTCCAGGGTGGGATGCTGGAGGTGCAAGCAGCGGCTTAACTTGCTGCACCACAGTGCTGGCCTCACCTTCGGATTTCTAAAGGAGATGATGGAGTGTCGTGTTTCTTCCCTTTCTCCTGTGTTAGGTGTTAGGCTTTCTCCACTGACTTCTCACAGGAGCTGGAGGATTCAGTTCTCTGTTGTACCTCTCAATGCTCGGACGCATCAACTCCACCCCACCCTCCCAACAGAGTTAAATCCAAAATGTTGCTTTGTTCGGTATTGAGCAATTAGGTGATTGTGAAACTGCAACAATTATTCACCGTTGAACCACATAATGTACTGTGATCCATCCTTGTATTTTCCTTGGAGTTAATAATTAACTGGGAAGACCAACAATCCGGGAGAGAAATGGCCAAAGAACATGGAGAGCACACAGGAAGGAAATGCAAATAGCTTTTAAATTTTTAAAAAGATGCTCGATCTCACACAGAAGATAAATGAAAATTAAAACTACACTGCGATAGCATTTCTCATTTATCAGCTTGGCAAAACTCCAAGAGTTTACGACAGCGTCTGTTGATGTGGCTTCAGGGAACAGGCGTTTTCGTACGGTGCCAGTGGGAAGGGAAAGAAGTGTAACTCACACGGAAGGGGGTTGGTGATAGCAGCAAAATTACAAATGCGTTTACCCTTTAACCCGCAATCCCACTTCTGGGAATTTGTCCTGCAGCTATGTCTGAGCACATTAAAAATGACGTGTAGAGTTATTCATTGTGGCACTCACAATAGTAAAATACTGGAACTGACCCAAGCATCCTCCTATGGAAGGTTGCTTAAATAAACTACCGCACATGCACACAATGCCGCCCTAAGCCATCAGACAAAACCACGCAGAGCTCTCCCGGCTAGACCTCCAGGGTTATCATAAAGTGGGACAGCACAGTGCAGAACAATGCCTACAGCAGGTGAGAAGGATAAGGTCGAGCACTCATATTTACTTGTATCTTGTTGGGGAAAAAACAAAGCCACCAGAGCATAACTCTGTGAATGTAGTTAAGACTGCTGAACTGCACACTTAAAAATGGTGAAGTTGACAGGCCAGCACTGTGGCACAGTGGGTTAACGTCCTGACCTGAAGCACCCGCATCTTATATGGGTGCCAGTTCGAGACCCGGCTGCTCCACTTCTGATCCAGCTCTCTGCTATGGCCTGGGAAAGCAGTAGAAGATGGCCCAAGTCCTTGGGTCCATGCACCTGTGTAGGAGACCCAGAAGAAACTCCTGGCTCCTGGCTTCGGAACGGTGCAGCTGTGGCCATTGTGGCCATCTGGGGAGTGAACCAGCGGATGGAAGACCTCCTCTCTCTCTCTCTGCCTTCCTCTCTCTGTGTAACTCTGACTTTCCAAAATTAAAAAAAAAAAAAAAAAGACACATACAAGGGGGCCGGCGCTGTGGTGCAGTGGGTTAAGGCCCTGGCCTGAAGCACTGGCATCCATCATCAAATGAACGGATAAAGAAAGTGTGGTGTACACAGTGGAACACTATTCAGCCCTAAAAAAGAATGAAGTCCTGTCATTGCAGCAAAGGATATCATGTTAGGTGAAATAAGCCAGACACAGAAAGACAAATGCCACATGTTCGCCCTTATATGCAGAAGCTAAAAATAAAAACCTCCATCTGTGCACCCCACTGTGGCATAGCAGGTTAAGTCACTGCCTGCGATCTGACATCCCATATGAGTGCCTGTCTGAGTCCTGGCTGCTCTACTTCCAAGCCAGCTCCTTGCTGTGGCCTGAGAAAGCAGCAGAAGGTGACCCAAGTGCTTGGGCCCCTGAACCCGTGTGGGAGACCTGGATGGAGCTCCTGGCTCCTGGCTTTAGGCTGGCTCATCCCTGACCATTGTGTCCGTTTTGGGAGTGAACCAGCAGATGGAAGATCTCTCTCTCTCTCTCTCTCTCTCTCTCTCTCTCTCTCTCTCTCTCTCTCTCTGTAACTCTGCTTTTCAAGTAAATAAAATAAAGCAAGACAAAATAAGGAACTCAATCTGAACATAGAGTGGTGATGACTAGAGGCAGGACGCAGTGGGAGGGAGTGGATGGAGGGAGTTGAGACAATGGGGACTGGCAGAGGAGAGTTCACCATGACCCGCAGGTATTCTATGAACAAACAGAAGAAAGCACCTCCAAGAACCATCCAGGAAGCAGAAGGGGGAAACACTGATCATTCATCTCCATCAGTGTCCTTGGTATACATGAACCGGAAGGTCACACCATAGCCCACAAATGGAGACAATGACTGCTGATAAAAACCTTAAATGATAACATTGATAAGTTTTATGTTATACATTTTGTAAGGAAACTTTTAGAAAACCCACTGGCAGTATACCTGACAAGCTAATGAAATCCAAATATATATATATATGTAGAGATAGATAGATAGATAAATAGATAGATAGATAATAGATAGATAGATGATAGCCTGTTTGAGGGGGAGACGATGTGTGTGTAGTCATTTTGCTCTTAAAATCATTCTTTTTATTTGCAAGGTGGAGAGTCACATGGACAGAGAGAGTACACTCGCCCCTGAATGCCTCCCATGGCTCACAGAGATCCTCCACGCGGGTGTCGAGAGCCCCGTCACAGGGGCACTCACAAGCGCCGCCCAGTGACTCCAGCGCCTCCATCACTAGCCGGAACACCTGCGCCAGTCATTTTTTTCCTAATATTTGTTTCTTTATTTGAAAAGCAGAGTTACAGAGAGAGAGGGAGAGAGACCGAGATAGAGAGACAGAGGTCTTCCATCCACTGGCTCACTCCCCAAATGGCCACAATGGCCAGGGCTGGGCAAGGATGAAGCCAGGAGCCAGGAGCTTCTTCCGGGTCTCCCATGTGGGTGCAGGGCCCAAGTACTTGGGCCGTCTTCTACTGCTTTCCCTGGCTGTTAGCAGAGAGTTGGAAGTGGAGCAGCCGAGATTTGAACTGGCATCCACATGGAGTACAGGTGTTGCGGGTGGTGGCTTTACTGGTTATACCACAAAGCCAGCTCCTGCTCCAATCATTTTGATTTTTGAACCATGTGAATGCATTACCTATTGAAAAATGAGCTTAAATTTCAAAACTGGGCCTGCATTTAGCCTAGCAGTTAAGATGTTGGTTGGGGGAGGGGCTGGTGCAGCGGGTTAAAGCCCTGGCCTCTAGCAGCTGCATCCCATATAGCCACTGGTTCGAGTCCCGGCTGCTCCACTTCCAATCCAACTCCATGCTGATGTGCCTGGGAAAGCAGCAGTAGATGGCCCAAGTCCAGAGCAACTGGGACTCAAACCGGCACCTATAGGGATGCCCGCATGGCAGGCTACAACTTTCCTGGCTATGCCACAGCACCAGCCCCCGTCTGTATGTATCTCAGCTGACCACATAAGAGCTGTTGGCTGGCAGGATGGGCAAGCTGGCTTTGTGAGTGCAGGCCCTCTGGAATGCAAACTCCTCAAGGCAAGCATAGAGGGCAGTTTTGTTTACAAATAGAGTCCCTGCACCTTGATAATGTCTGGCAAGTAGTATGTGCTTAATAAACATTTACAGGAGGAGAATGGCAGCAGGTAGAAGGAAAGGGCCTCAGGACATTGGCACGTCCCCGTGTCTTCAGGACCTCGCTGTGGACTGGCGTCCAGGAAAGAAGCCTCCGCTCTCCCTCCTGAGAGTAGGACTCTGGCTTTTCAGGAAGTGGTAGGGAAGGGGGCCGGTCTCACCGGCACGCGGATTGCTGTTTTCATCTGTATGCTCCTGGGAGTCTTCTTGCCTGGTGTTCCGAGGCTGGAGTCATGCCCTTCCTGTGTTCTAAAATCCCTCTGTATGCCCAGTGCCCTCCTCTACCTGGGCACTGTTCTCTACAGCAGAGAACCAAGTCTCTGCCCAGAAAAGCATGAAGCAGATAGAACAGAGAGCATTACTCTCTCTCTCTCTCTCTCTCTCTCTCTCTCTCTCTCTCTGTGTGTGTGTGTGTGTGTGTGTGTGTGTGCGCGCGTGCCTTGTGGTGCAGCCAGTTAAGCCGCAGCTTGCAATGCCTACATCCCACATCAGAGTACTTGGTATTTGGAGTCCCAGCTGCTCTGCCTCTAATTCAGCTTCCTGCTAATGTGCCTGAGAGACAGCAGCAGATCAGTTAGGTCCCTGCTATACCTGTGGGAGTCCCAAATGGAGTTCCTGACTCCTGGCTTCAGTGTGGCCTTGCTCTGGCTGTTGTGAGTGAACCAGCAGATGGGAGATCTTTCTGTCTCTGGCTAACCCGCTCTCCCTCTCTCTGTCACTTTACCTTTCAAATAAATAAATCTTTAAAAGGAAGAGTACACATAAAGGCACACACAAGCACACACACATAGATATAGACACAGCCACACACACATGAATATAGTACATAATCACACACACAGAGAGACACAATCACACACACAGGGATGTATGCACACTCAGACACACGTAGACATATACACAACCATACACATAGATATATACATAATCACACACACGCATTTAACCCTCTTTACCCATAGGCTCCATATCCACGGATTCAACAAGCGTGGGTTGAAAATATTTGGGGGAAAAATCGCTTCTGTCTCATATCACATATCAAATATATACATATGCATCATATGTATCGGACTTTCTCCCCTTGCACTACTCCTGAATAACCCAATAAGCCAGCTGTTTGCATAGTGTTTTCCGGGTGTTAAGTCTGATAAGGATTGAGGTCAGGGCAGCACAGGTGATATGCAAACACTGTGCCACCTTACAGAAGCGACTTCCGCATCCACACCTGGGCCAGCAGGGAGCCCCCCCCCACCACCACAGGTGCAGATGATCATGTGTGTGACTGCTATGGAGACCATCAGGCAAGCAAGTCAGTGTGTGTGTGACTGTGTGTGCATGTGTGCACATGTGTGTGTGTAGAGAGCATCAGGCATGCCGAGTCTGTGTGTATGTGTCTGTGTGTGACTGTGTCTGTGTGTATGTTTATAACTATACGTGTGTGTGTGTGTATGTGAGTGTGGAGAGCATCCGGAATGCCAGTATGTGTGTGAGTGTGAGTGATTGTGTCTATGCGCGTGTCTGTGTGTGGAGAGCATCGGGCACGCCATCTGTATTCGTGTATTGTGTATGTGACTCTGTGTGTGATTGTACCCCTGTCTCTGTGTGTGTGTGGAGAGCATCGGGCACGCCCGTCTGTGTGTCAGGTGTCTGTGGGAGCATGCTCGCAGGTGCATGGTGGAGGCGCCTCTGAACGAGTTAATGTACCCCCTGAGAAGATGTCTCCAGCCTACGTTCTAAGTGAACTCCCTGGGGCTGGAGCCCCTGCAGGGTTTGGTCAGGGAAGCATAGGTGATGACACGGAACAGGACCTCGACTTTGTGTGAAGAATGGGACCAGAGGGGTGAGGTGGGGGGCGGGGGCTGTGGCCCAGCTCTGGGGGAAAAATGATGGCCGCTGGGCCCGGGTGGACGAGGCGGAGCCGGCCCGGCCTGCAGGCGGAGCTGATGGGACGTGCTGAGGGCTGCTCGATGGGCTAGAGAGAGGACGGAGCAGGAGAGTCTTGCTCTGGTCTGTTTGGCGACTAGGTAGTGCCGCTTTCAGAGGAAGGAAGCACAGGGGGCTGACTGGGCTGGCTGGAAATCCAGCGATGCGGAGCAGTAGAGGTTCGGACGTCACTTGGGACACTATAGTTCCCGTGGGAATGCCTGGGCCTCAGTTCACTCCCGAGTCCAGCTGCCTGCTGACGCACCCCTGGGAGGCAGCACGTGATGGCCAAGTACCTGGGTCCCTGCTCTCATGCAGGAGGCCCAGATGGAGTTCCCCGCTCCCAGCCTCAGTCTGGTCCAGCCCGGGCTGCTGTGGACATTTAGAAACTGAAGCAGGCCGGCACCATGGCTCACTAGGCTAATTCTCTGCCTTGCGGAGCCGGCACACTGGGTTCTAGTCCCAGTCGGGGCACCGGATTCTGTCCCGGTTGCCCCTCTTCCAGGCCAGCTCTCTGCTGTGGCCCGGGAGCGCAGTGGAGGATGGCCCAAGTGCTTGGGCCCTGCACCCCATGGGAGACCAGGAGAAGCACCTGGCTCCTACCATCGGATCAGCGCGGTGCGCCGGCCGCAGCACACCGGCTGCGGTGGCCATTGGAGGGTGAACCAATGGCAAAGGAGGACCTTTCTCTCTGTCTCTCTCTCTCACTGTCCACTCTGCCTGTCAAAAATAAAAAATAAATAAAATTAAAAAAAAAAAAAAAGAAAGTGAAGCAGCAGGGATCTACACTGTGACGTCGAAGGTAAAGCCTCCGTCTACTGTGCCGGCATCCCATATGGGCGCTGGTTCATGCCCCGGCTGCTCCTCTGTGATCCAGCTCTCTGCTGTGGCCTGGGAAAGAGTGGAAGATGGCCCAAGTGGCTGGGCCCCTGCACCCACGTGGGAGACCTGGAGGAAGCTTCTGGCTCCTGTCTTCAGATTGGCCCTGCTCTGGCTGCTGTGGCCATTTGGGGAGTAAACCAGTAGATGGGAGACTTTTCTCTCTGTCTCTCCCTCTCTCTGTCTATAACTCTATCTCTCAAATAAGCAAAATATTAAAAAAAAAAAAAGAAAGAAAGAGAGAAGAAAATGAAGCAGCAGATGGTAGATGCCCCCCCCCCCCCCCGCTTTTCAAGTAAAATTTTAAAATAATAAAATCCATGTGAGGTGCCAGCTAGACACCCTGGCGGAAGTGCTGAGTGGTTAGTGATTGGCAGGTATGAGCAAGGTCTGGGTGAAATGGAAATTTCTGCGTCCTCAGTGGGGTCCCCATGGAGCAGGCAGGGCTTGTAGGGGTGCTGTTGCTTGACTTCCGGGGCAGCGGGAAAGAGCAGGGGGGCCAACTGCCCTGTCCCCCGCCTCCCCATCGCTGTTTCTAGCCCTGAGCCCCCTCCTGCCTTGCAGGATGTCTTGCTCCTCCCCAGTCCTGAGCCCTCCCTGGTGCTGGGGGAGCCAACAGGCTGGCTTTTGGCTGGACTTCACTCTGCAAGCTCCCAGCTCAGAGCTGCTTCCTCTTGCGAAAAAAATCAGTTCCCACTCCCCATCTGCTGTCCATCTCCCAGAAGGCGCTCCTCGCCCATCGCCAGGGGAGCCAGGCGCTCAATGGAATGAATCATCATTGCTTCAGAGTGGCTTTGCGAGTAGACTCCTGTGATTAACCCCTCACATTCCCCACGGCTTTGAGCCTCACCGCACACAGACCCATGTTCAAATCCCAGCCCCACCACTCCCAGGTGTGCGAGTCCCGCCGCTTCACCCCCCGCATGAGGGCGCTGCTCCCCGTGATCACAGCCGCAGGCCGCTCCCTTTGTAAAACCAGCTCCCCAGAATGCGAATAGATTAGAGTGGGAAACAAGAGAGACAAGAGCCGGATGAGAGGAAAAGGGGGCGCCAGCCAGCGCGGATGGAGGGTCGAGCCCCCTCCTGCTGGCCACCTCACTTCCTGCTGTCCAGGCTCCCAGTGTGCCTGCCCGGCTGCCTGTGTCCAACTTTGAAGCAGCAAGCGAGGAAGTCGCATGCATCTGTTAATTGAGGTCTGAACAACAAAAGGAGTCGCAATTCCATTTGGCGACCCTAAACCGGTCCTCCCCGCCCCAGGAGTGGGGACCCAGCGAGTGAGGGCCATCCCCAGAGCCCGGCCTCCGAGGCTGCTTGATCATGCCTGACGCCCTCTCCAGAAAGACCGCCGCTTCGTTCAGTTGATTCCCAAGCTTAAACCAAAAACTAACTAAATAAATAAACCAACCAACCAACCAACCGTGGGAATACGGTGTCCTTGTGGCCGGCGGCCCCAGCTGCCTGCCTGTCCTCACGCACCCCCTGTGCGTCACACACCACACACCACGCCACACCTGAGCTGCTGTGCCAGTGCCCGGCAGGACCTTGCCCGGGGGCAGGTTTCACAACGCTCCAGGCAGCAGTGCAGGAGTTCTCCACTCCAAAGCACTCTAGAAATTTCTAGAAGCTTAAACACTTTCTCGTTCTTGAACGAGCACTCGGCTCTTTTGCCATAATGTGGGTTAGGACTTGGGAAATCAGTCCCCAAGGCGATTCTGAGGCTGTAGAATGGCACCCTGCGTGACCACAGACCCCCGCGGAGGCAAGGAGGGGGCAGGCCAGGGCCTGGGGCAGGATAGCCACCACGGTGTACCAGCTGTGACCCTTGGTGACACCAAGAAGACAGGAGACCCAGCCTTGGGGGCTGCTACGGCAGGTGGAACGAGGCTCCTACGTGCCTGGCGCGTTGTAGACGCTCAGCAAGTGGTCAGGGCTGCTATTACTGATAAGTGAGAGAGATGCTGCTTCCTGAACGTGCAGCAGGCGTCAGGCCATCAAGGGCACAGGACTGCAGAGGGTGGAGCTGTCACCAACTTGTCCTCAGTGACCACGTGCAACCTAATACGCTGTTGCCAGACAGACCACAGAACTCTGCTGGATTTGAATTCCGGTCAACAGCGAATGCTGTTCTAATAGAACTATGTCCCAAATACTGCACCAGACATGCTTATACTAAAAAATTCTTCATTGTTTAGCTGAAATTCACATTTTACTGGGTTTTCCCTAGTTTTATTGGCTAAACCCGCCCTTTTAAAAAAAAGTATTTATTTATTTGAAAGGAAGAGTGACACAGAAAGAGAGATCTTCCGTCTACTGATTCACTCCCCAAATGGCCACAACAGCTGGAGCCGGGCCAGGACAAAGCCGGAGCTCCATCTGTGTCTCCTACATAGGTGGCAGGGACCCAAGTACTTGAGTCATCGCCTGCTGCCTCCCAGGCACGTTAGCCGGGGGCCCAGGAAGCAGAGCAGCCAGGACTCCAGGCAGCGCTCGGACAGAGGATGTGGGCATCCCATGTGGCAGCTTAAACCGCTGCACCACCATGCCTGGCCCTCCATCAGCCTAAACTTAGAGAAAGGGCAGCAGGGGTGGGCTGCGCGGAGAGGCTGCAGGCGAACCTGCCTGGCGAAGTGGGAGACCAGCCTGCTGTGTGTCTCCGCCTGCCAGTGCTGAGCCAGGCACCTTCCAGGAGCATGCAAATCCCCGAGAGCTACTTACACTCCACAGATGAGGGAACTGAGGCCTGCCCACTGCCAGGGAGCACTTGGACACCAGGTCTGCTGGGCCCCTCAGCCCTGCTCCTTCCCGGGCCCAGCATGCGGTGGACAGTTGGGAGGTAAAGGAACAGGACAAAGATACCTCCTGGGAGGGCCTGCCCCGCCCCCTCCGCCAGGCACCCAGTCCAGTTCTGACACAGTCTCAGGGCTCAGCACCCAGACTCCGCCCCTCCTCTCTGCTGTTGTTACTCCACTTTGCAAGCTGCACATGCGTGCTGGGCCACTTCCTTTCCCATTTCCATTGGATGAGGTTGCGCTGGGGGCACCTTTGTATTATCCATATGGATCCAGTGTGGTTCTGCGTTCCGTGCTAGCCATCCGAGAAGCCACCCCGGGCAAGAGTGCCCAGCCATTGCTGCGTCGCCATCCTTTGTCAACCACGTGCAGAGAAACCTCATGGATCTCCACCCCCCAGATGCTCTCCCCAAACCAACGGTGTCCTAGCATGAGAGACCCAGACATCAAGACATTAAAGGAAAACTGCATTTTCTTCACATTATGTTTTGAACTCCACCAAATCTAAATGCAAAGTGATTGCATCTGTCCTATAAGTGACGCGAAGTTCAGAGTAGGAAATTAAAAAAAAAATCTCTAAGCGTGATGATTTTTACCAGGTTCTATTCATGTCAAGATGGGTCTTTATATTCAGTAAAATGATTATATTTAAAAAAAAATGATGGGACCAGTGTCATGGCATAGCAAGTTAAGTTGCCACCTGCAATGCTGGCATCCCACACGGGTGCCAGTTCAAGTCCCAGGGGCTGCTCTGCTTTCGATCCAGCTCCCTGCTACTGCATCTGGGAAAGCAGCAGAAGATGTCCCAAGTGCTTGGGTCCCTGCACCCACGTTGGATACCTGTTAGAAGCTCCAGGCTCTCAGCGTCAGCCTGGCCCAGCCCCAGCCGTTATGTCCATGTCGGGGGTGAACCAACAAATGGAAGATATTCTCTCTCTCTCTCTCTCTCTCTCTCTCTCTCTCTCTCTCTATTTTTCTATCTCTGTAACTCTACCTTTCAACTGACTAAATACATAAATCTTTTTTTTTTTTTATGACAACAGCAAAAAAAACAGCTGCGTTCAGCAAACACAGACACAGGCTGAGAAGACGGGAGACGGCACCCCCACAACCCACCACCCACCCCCGGCCCAAGAGTTGGTCCCCGCAGGACTTATGACAGGGAACGGACATGTGTTCTGCTGAATTTCAGAGAGAAGGAGCTCCGTGAGCGAACGTTGTCAAAAACAAAGTGCCAGGGGTCCAGAACAGGGAGTGATTATTGGCACAGAGCGGAGGTGGAGCAGAGCCAGGCGGCATGAGGGTGCTCAGAGCCCAGCAGCTGGCGGTGGCGGCCCTGGCACGGGGCAAAGACCGGGGCCGGGATGCGCCCTCCAACTCATCAGCCTGTGCACAGCTCCGGCAGGCACCATCACACCTACCTGCTCCAGAGGGGAGAATCACACCCTGCGTTATTAGCCCTCAAGGCCTTTAATGAATGATTTATAATAGAGTGGTTTTTAAAAAGATGCTAATTTCCCAGGCCTCTGCGGCCTCCCACGTCCCCGAGCCCTTCACACGCATTCCTGCCCCTGGAACACACACCCGACCCACAACAGAGCTCTTTTCTCGCCCCGCGACCCCCCCCCCTCAAGGCTCCCTCATTAACACACGAGCCAGGCCACACAGGCACACGGATCCCCAGCTCCCCATACGCAGCGCCAGACAGGAAACACATTGGGAGGATTTTAAACAATTTTAAAACGTGCCTTCAAATTTTACAACTTGCTGCACTTGCCCGAGGGAGGCACCGAGCCCCTTCTATAAACATCACCCAACAGGCCTGCTCACCACCCCCCACCCAGCCAGGGAGCCTGGCTTGTCGCCCAAGGCTCGGGGGTTGGGGTGCAGTGAGGGCGGTTGCAGGGTTTTGTGTGTTTTGAATTTCTTTTTTGCTTCATCTGTGTCTTCTGCGGCCACTGGTGTTTCTGGCCATGTTTATTTTACAGGCCGGCCCGGTAGCCGGGGGCGAGGAACCATCTTCCTGGTTCCTCAGTGGGGCAGGCATGCAGCCAGTGGGCCAGGCTCTGGGTGGACACGCGGGGAAGCGTCTTGAGGAAGGGGTTCCTGGCTGAGAATCAGACTTCCCAGGACTCTGGCTTTGGGGCAGAGGAGAAGCCCTCTCCACCTGCCGGGATGGGATGGGGCAGGGCCCCCAGGCTTGGCCCTCAGCAGGTCTTTGGGACTCACTCTGGCTCCCTCACTCCTGCCCCTTCACCAGGAACAACCTGAGTCTCCAGTTTGTTTCCAGGTCAGCTCTTCCGACGTGGAATTTTCTGAAAGTGATATGCTGATACTGCCACTCTGAAATGCGGTCAGCTCTCTACACCCGCAGGTTCCCCCACGTGAATTCAGCTAAGGACCCAGAATGTGCGGAGGAAACAGGTGCATCTGTATCCCACCAGCGTGGACATTCTCTTTGCTAGTGTTCCCTAGATGACACAGTATGGCTGTTATTTGCATAGCAGCTCTCTGATGTTAGGTGTGACAGGTGTCTGGAGAGGATTTCATTGCACGGAACGCTGGGTGTGAATGATGTGCAAATACGGTGCCATTTTGCACGAGGGACCTGCGTCCCCGAGGATTTTGGTGTCCAAAGAGCTAATCCCACAGATGCTGGAGGATGGCTGTATAGAGGTTGAGGATGAGTTTTTACCCAAAACAAATTTTTTTGAGAGACAGAGACAGACAGACAAAGATCTTCCATTCATTGGTTTCCTCCCCGAATGCTCACAACAGCCCAGGCTGAGCCAGGCCAAAGCCGGGAGACCTGGGTCTCCCGCATGGGTGGTAGGAACTCAAGTACTTGAGCCAACATCTGCTGCCTTCCTCGATGAGCATTAGCAGGAAGCAGGATCAGAATTGGAGCAGCCGGGACTCTAACTGGGCACTCTCATATGGGATACGGGAGTCCCAAGCTACCCGACCACTGCACCCACCCTGATGATGACTTTTGACAACTGCCTACCCCCCATAACCACCATCCCAATCAGGATAAAGAGCACCTCCTTGCACCAGGGAAACTCCCTGATGCCCCCCAGCTGGTGCCCCCTGCCCACCTCCCATCCCGTTGACCACTGAGATGCATTTTGTCACTGCAGATTAGCTGTACCTGTTCTAGAATCAGTGCCTCTGTGCTGGCAGGGCATTGTGGTTGGCTGGGGTCTGGCTCCTGACCTGCCCTCCTGCCACTGTACAGAGAACACATGGGGACATTCACTTGTCAGAAGAAGGAGGGAGGGGTGAGTTCAGCTGACATGCGCATGCATGGGGCAGGGGTAAAGCAGAGAAGGAGGAGGGTCTTGGGCTTGTCCTCTGGCTGGAAGAGGGCAGTGACAGGCTCTGATGAGGGCCTTGGGGTGTCAGGGCCTGGCCCCAGGCCTCTGGTGACGGCATAGCCCAGAGTTAGAGAGAGATTCGCCAGGACCCCGCTACACCTGCTGCTGACGGATCCGCAGCTGTGTTCTCTGCCCGGATCCCCTTCCCTTGGGCTGCCCTCACCTCCGGCTGGGCAGGTCCCTCGCTTTGCCCAGCTTTCTGCAGAAGGCCCGAGCTGGGCTGCCATCGCTGTGGGGACTGCTACAAGACACGCACCAGAGCCTGATGCCTTGTGCCTGTTCTGGGGTCAGCCGGGACCACTTGCACAGGACTGAGTGTCACAGAGGGGCTAAGGACGCTCCTAAATGGCTCAGTGGCAAAGGCCCCCGTCCTCGGAGGGAACGAGAAACCCTCCCAGAGCACGGCAGGGCGGCAGGCAGCAGGCCGGGCTCCATGGGCACAGGCTGCTGTGGGTGAAAACCAAGGAGCAGAGGCACAGAACCGTCACACGGGGACACAGAGTGGCCTTTCCTGGGCGCCCCCAGCAGAGCAGATGAACGCCCGCCGCCACGCAGCCACACTGCCACACTGCCACCTGCAGGAAGCCGCTGCGCCCATTCCTGAGCCCGTGGAATGCCCCCTGGGGACAAGCAGCAATGCTTGAGAAGAACTTCGCTGGGTGCTGGAGGGCAGCCGCCAGCAGGCAAGGGCAGGAGCCGGTGGGATCGGGTGCCCCGTGCTGTGAAATCCTAATAGTTACCATAATAGTGGCCGGTCCCAGGCCTCCCCGGTGACAGACGTGCCAGCCCCTCTCTGTGCTACCTCATGCCATCCTCACTGTGGTCCTACACTTGCTCTCCTCATTTTACAAATGAGAAAACTGAAGCTCCAGTGGGATTTGCCCGGGGTCCCATCCAGTGTTGTGGAGGTGCCAAACCTGGATCTGCTCGCCCCGCACGCACGCCAAGAGCCACTCATCGACATCAGGGCAGCGGGAGGAAGTAGGTGCTGATTTGCGAAGTGCGGAGCAGGGGGCCAGGCAGTCATGCTTAATTCCTGGGCTCCCTGAGGAGTTATGGGCCAGGGATTAAATTTTTTTTTTAATTTTTATTTATTTAGGGGCTGGCTCTGTGGCGTAGTGGGTACAGCCACCACCTGTAGCCCGAGTGTCCCACAGGGGCACAGGTTAGAGTCCCTGCTGCTCCACTTGCAATCCAGCTCTCTGCTAATGCACCTGGGAAAGCAGCAGAGGGTGGTCCAAATCCTTGGGCCCCTGTATCCATGTGGGAGATCTGGAAGAAGCTCTTGGCTCCTGGCTTCAGCTTGGCTCAGCCCTGGCTGTTGTGTTTGTTTAGGGAGTGAACCAACAGATGGGAGATTCTCTCTCTCTCTCTCTCTCTCTCTCTCTCTCTCTCTCTCTCTCTTTCTCTTCCATTGCCAAAGCCAGGATCCAGGAACCCCATCTGGGTCTCCCATATGGGTGGCAGGGACACAAGTACTTGAGCCGTCACCTGCTGCCTCCCAGAGTGAGCATCAGCTAAAAGGAATTCTGGGAGTCAGCACTCAACCAGGCACTGAGATATGGGACGCAGGCATCCCAAGCCGTATCCTTTTTTTTTAAGGATTATTTATTTATTTACTTGAAAATCAGAGCAAGCAAGAGAGAGAGAGAGAAAGAGAGTGAATGATTCTATCTGCTAGTTCACTTCCCAAATGACTGCAATAGCCAGGTCGAATTCAGGTTTGGGTCAGGCCAAAGCTAGGAGCCTGGAACTCCACCCGGGTCTCCCATGTGGGTGGCTGGGACCCAGGAACTTGAGCCATCACCTGTTGCCTCCCAGGTGTATTAACAGGAAGCTGGATCGGAAGCAGAGCAGCTGGGACTCAACCCCGGGACCTCATATGGGATACCTGTGCAGCAAGTGGTGGCACCATATCTTCACAGCTTCGCCAAATGCCTGCCCCGCGGTAAGGAATGCCACGGATGGACACTGGGATTGAAAAGGACGTGCTCTGCTCCTGTGCGAGGCCCTGGCCGGTCAGCCGTGCTGTGGCCTTCCTTTGATGGATCAGTGATACCGTGTTCCGGGAATTCTGGGGATGGTAGAGCGTGCTTTAGTCAATCTGGGGGCTGTACACGTAGGGCAGTTACTTTTTACTCATTTCCTGGAAAAACTCTCAAGATAAAGGCAAGCATGAAGATATTATCTATAAAGGAAGAGATAATGACCCCAGGAGCCTTGTGATCTGGGAGCCTGTGGGTAGGCTTGCACCACCCGCTCCGTTCACTGAGTCAGCTTCAGCCCGAGCTGGGTCTGAGTTTGCAGTCAGTGGAGCAGGGCAAGGAAACATCGCTGAGGGATTCGGGGCCTGTGGCGCTGAGCATCCACGTCCAGGGCCCTGTGCAGGGGCTCGACTTCGCCAGTGAGGGACAAACTGGTCTCCCAAGGCCAGGTTCTTTGCCTGTGGGAGGCCTGGGAGAGCAGGTAACCTGGGAATCGGCTCTCGGCTTCCTTCCAACTCCTCCCGCCCCCACCCGACCCACTCCACCCTGAGAACCAGCTGCTCTCCCCTCTTTGCCACAAGGGATTCATTGATTTATTTTAAGATCCGCTTCTATTTACGGAAAGGCAGAGTTAGAGAGACAGAGACAGAGACAGAGAGAGATCTTCCATCTGCTGGTTCACTCCCCAAATGGCCACAGTACCTGGGGCCGGCCCAGGCCAAAGCCAGGAGGCAGGAGCTTCTTCCAGATCTCCTGAGCAGGTACAAGGGCCCAAATACCTGGGCCATCTTCTGCTTTTCTCCCAGGGTCATTGGCAGGGTAAAGCCTCCACCTGCAGTACTGGCATCCCCTATGGGTGCCGTTCAGGTCCTGGCTGCTCCACTTCCAATCCAGCTCCCTGCTAATGTGCCTGGGAAAGCAAGTGCCTGGTCTGGCCTGGCCCTGGCCATTGCAGTCATTTGGAGAATGAACAAGCAGATGGAAGACCCCTCTCCCTCCCTTCTCCCTCCCCTTCCTCCTCCCCCTCTCCCTCCCTCTCCCCCTCCTCCTTTCCCTGTAGCTCTGTCTTTCAAATAATTTTTTAAAGTCTTAGAAAAAATAGAAGCGCGGCAGCCGGACTCTCACTGCAGCTCACAAGGGATGGTGGTGCCACAGGCCACTGCTTAACCCGCTGCGCCCCAGCTCAGCCCTGCCCCCTAGGCCCTCACCTTAGCCCCTCCTGAGGCCGACTTCCTGTTTCCCCCTGCATCTCCAGGCTGCCTCCATTGGTTCGCTCCTCCTTTCATCTATGACAGGGCCCACATTTCCTCATTTAAAAAAAAAAAAAAAAAAAAATCCTGGCCGGCGCTATGGCTCAACAGGCTAATCCTCCACCTTGCGGCGCCGGCACACCGGGTTCTAGTCCCAGTCGGGGCGCCAGATTCTGTCCCGGTTGCCCCTCTTCCAGGCCAGCCCTCTGCTGTGGCCCAGGAGTGCAGTGGAGGATGGCCCAAGTGCGTGGGCCCTGCACCCCATGGGAGACCAGGAAAAAGCACCTAGCACCTGGCTCCTGCCATCGGATGAGCACGGTGCGCCGCGGCAGCCATTGGAGGGTGAACCAACGGCAATGGAAGACCTTTCTCTCTGTCTCTCTCTCACTGTCCACTCTGCCTGTCAAAAAAAAAAAAAAATCCTTCCCTGCATTCTGCTGCCTCCTCAAGTTGCTGTGGCCCTCCCTCCACTCTCCCCCCACCCCACCCCCAGCACCTGCTTGTGGGCTTGCCCAGGTGCCATCCCCCCTCCTGGGGATGGCTGCCCAGTTTCCTTTGGGGAGCCCCTCCATCTGGAGCCATGTCATGTGGGTGGGGTCACCCCATCTCGCAGGTGCAAGAGTGAGCCGGCTGCTGGGACCGGTGGAGACTCGAGTGCAGCCCCTGACTGATATGTGCTTTTGCTGCACTCACAGCGGTGTCTTCTGCCTTCTGGGCTCACTGGGGTGAAGGGCTGCCAGCCTCTGTGACAAGTCCACCTGGGCTCCTTGCTCCCTTCTGACGCCTGCCTGGCTCAGGCAGACACCGCATTTGCAAGCCAGCTCTCTGTCGCGGCTCTCCACCCCCAGTACGGCCCTTCCAGGGCCTCTGCTCCCAACCCCATCAAAGCACCTAAATCAAAGCACCGCTCCAGGTCCAAGCCCAAATCCGCAGCTTCTTCTTAACCCATTCGTTGGGAATTCCCAAGCTTTCAAATCTTACCCGCTGAGATCGGACTCCTGCTTCCCACGCCACCCCCCAGCGCCTGCCCCTGATTGCCCTGGCCCTGTCTTCAGACTTTTCCACCCTTCCTGTCTCCCGTCTCCCAGGGGGCACATCTCGGCATCATCACCGACTCTCTCTTGCCAGTCACAGAAAATGATGCTAGGTCACTTAATGCAGAAAAAGAATTCATTGGAAGGACTTCAGTCATTCAGACAATGGGTGGGAGGGCTGGGAACCTGCCTTGGGAGATGGGCAGGTGCAGGGGGCCACCAGGACCAAGGGGAGCCCTGGAGAGAAAAGGATTCTCAGCTCTCAGCCGCCGCCCCCCCCCCCCCCGCAGGAGGAGCCCTGGGTGGCCGCGTCTGATTGGCTTATGGCACAAAGGACTTGGGGAGGAAGTATTTTGTGTTTAGGATTTTGTAACCCAGCTGGGCTCCTGGTGCTGAACCAACACCCTCATCCTCCCCTCAACATCCCTGCAGCTGCAGCTCCCTGGAGAGAATGTTCTGGAACGTTCTTGCATCATCCCTGTGTCCCCAGTGGCCTGTACCTGAGGCCAGCAGACCAGCACCGCTCTAGGAGCAGCTGTGGGCATTTCAGGGGTTCAAAGAGGCCTCTCTGAGGTGTGCTGTCTGGCTTCACCTTCCCCCAGCTGTGTGACCTCGGGGAAGGCATCGGAGTCTCTGCGAGCCAGTGTGCTTATGGGTGAAGTGAGGAGACACACATTAGGCTGCCTGTGAAGTCTGAGTGCACTAATGCATGCAAAGTGTTCCGAATGAGCATGCTCCTGGAACACCAGCCGCTGCTGCGCCTCTGGTCCCCGGGGACACCTCGCCCATTATCCACTCTTCCAGCTGCTGCTCTCTCTCCCTTCCCTCCGCCTGGGTTCCCCAGCTAAGTGCAGCCCCTCAGTTTGTATCAGAGGCCAGCCCTGCTTGGCCTGAGGCCTTTCTCCAGCCCTATCTGGAATGCATCCTGAGGATGTCCTGCAGAGTGTCTGTCTGTCTCTGGGGATACTTCCCCGGATGGACGCTTTGTGGTCCAGAGGAGTCTGTTGTCCAAGTGCCATGGTCAGTGTGTCTGCTTCCCTCCGAGGCACCAGCCACGCTCCACCTGGCCTTCGAAGCTGCCCCACCTCTCTGGGTGGCTCCCGGTCCCACTCTCTACCCTCTGCAAGTTGGTCTCCTGTCGGTGTTTTCTGTGCCCTCCTACCACCACTACTTAACAATTCACATTCCTGCTTAAGACCTAGCTCAGGGGCCCCGGAACCCAGCCTGGCCCAGGGCTGGTGGACTCCATGATGCCAAGGCCATGAGGAACAAGTGCAGGAAAGGGTAGGGGAGTGGAGCAGAGTCAGGGGGCAGAATGAGGAACAGCAGGAGGGAAGAACAGCCCCCCGGGGGACTGAGCCACTATCACATCCTCCCCTCAACCCTGCAGGTGCAGGGCTCCTCTGGGTGTGGGATGCCCTTGGCCTACCATTCCCACCAGGGAGCCCCCAAAAGCCATGTCCCACGTATGTCTCCTCCCCTCCCCCTGAACCTCAGAGCTCTCGGCTGCCATGCCTTATGGCTTGCACAGCATACCACCCGGTTCAGCCAGTTCTTACGTTCCTGGGCCTCCTCCCCACCGCTGCTGTATCCTGAAGACACCCCTCTCCATTGGAACCATGTGATAAGAAACACAAGCTACTTCCCCAGGCCCGACCCTGGATGCCTTGAATCTGTTATTTCATTTGCTCCTTATAATAATCTCATGAAGAAAGAGAGCCTTGCCCCCATTTTACAGATGAAAAAAACTAAGGCTCATAAAGGTTAAAGCACATCCCCAAGTTTCCACAGGTGGGACCCAAACCCAGCTCTCTGCACAGTGCTCCTCTTCACAAGCTGCCTTACCCGGGATCCCCTGTAGTAACCAGAAGGAGCTGGTATCTGGACAGCTACCTCCTGCAGGGACGCGCAGGGCAGGCTCAAGCCCTGGGGGGCTGCATTGCAAAGCTTGTACCACAGACTCCCTCCAGTCCCCTCCAGGATCTACCACCTCCCTCACTCCCCTGCCCAGGGGGCTCGGTTCTGGAAGGAGCTGCCACTTTCCCAATCCCTTCCTCTCCCTTCTCCAGGGCGCTGGATCCATTTGCTCACAGCACACACAGCTCCCTGCCTGGAGGGGAAGTTTCCTCTCTCCCCGGGGGCCACCAGGCAGGGAGCTGCAGAAGGGGCGCCTCTGGGGGCCTTCTGAGCCTGGGCCTCCTCAGCTGCTCGGCGGGTGCCACAGCGCCCGCCTCTGCCCACCTCACAACACACGGGGGTCTGTAAGGACGAAAGGGCCGGTGATAAAACACGCCACTGAAAACATGGCAGCATCGTAAAAGGTTACACAAACGCAGGGGAATCCGAGCTGGGCTGTAACCTCTCGAAAACATTCGCCATAAAAAATTACAGAGCCATGGGAAAGAGGCAAGGCGGGCGCTCGCTCCCGAGGCGGAACTTCGCGGGCCTTTCTCTTTTCTTGTTTCCATTTTCTGTAATGGTCACGTATTTGTTTCTGTAATCAGGGGGGAAAGTTACAGAAAAGTTTCTGCTTCAAAAACAAAAGTGGCTGACTTGCTGCTGCTCTGCTGTGTTAGAGAGAAAGACCCAGGCCGCCTGGAGTTGCCCAGCTCTGCCCTGCTGGGCGCAGCCCCCCAGCCCAAGTCCACTCTTCTTCCCCGTCTGTGGCCAAGGGCAAGTCCTTCCCGTGAGCCCCCGCTCCCCACGAGCCTCAGCCTCCAGAGCCACCGCCCCTGGCCTCCTCCTGCCTCTCCTAGGAGTCCCACTGGGCCCTCCAACGCCACATGTCTCGCAGACACTGGTCACCACACCCCTGCTTCCAGGCTAACATAATCCGTGCCTTTGGGAAGCAGAGCAGTTGCAGAGTTGGGGGACAGAGGCCTCTGCTCAGCGCCAGTGGGAGCCCAACTTTCTCCTTCTCAGGCACAGTGGAGACAGGGGCCCAGGGAGCTGAGGGTGGAGGGGGAGTTAGCTGGGACCCAGCCAGGGACTTCCTCCCTCCCTTTCTTTTAAAGGGGACCTTTTTATTTTGTATTTTATTTACTTGAAAGGCAGAGAGGGGGTGAGTGTTGTGGGGTAGCTGGCTAAGCCACCACCTGGGATGCCTGTATCCCATATTGGAGTGCCTAGATTTGGATCTTGCCTCCTCTTCCAATCCAGCTTTCTGCTAATGTGCACCCCAGGAGGCAGCTGATGGCTCAAGTACTTGAGCCCCTGCTGCCCCGTGTGGGAGACCCAGATGCAGTTCCTGGCTCCTGGCTTCATCCTGAACCACTCCTCAAATGCCCACAGGGACAGGCTGAAGCCTGGAGCCCGGACCTCAGTCCAGATCTCCCACACAGGTGGCAGGGACCCAAGCACTCAAGCCAGCACCTGCTGCCTCCCAGGGGTGCATTAGCAGGAAGCTGGAATCGGAAGAGGAGCCGGGATAGGAGCTCTTCTGGTGTGTGATGTGGGAGTCCCAAATGGTGTGTGATGTGGGAGTCCCAAGTCGGGTCTTAACCTTGTGCCAAACACCCGCCCAGAGGGGAGTTTCTTTCTGGAGGAGAGCTTGAGAGAAAACCCTTCCTCCTGTGGCCCGTGTAGCCTGAAGGTGGCTGGGGCTGAGCCAGCCATCTCGTAACCAGGGTGGTGAGGGCGGGAGAGCGAAGAGCGCTGGCTCTTGGACCACGCTGTTGAGCTGCAGTTCCAGGCTGCTTGTTATGGGAGAGAAGTAAGTCCGCTGTTTAAACTGCTGGTAGCTAAATATTCTGGTTTCTTTGCAGCTAAATCACTCCTAATTAGCACGGTGCACACTTACCCTCCCCGCATCTGTTCCTATGCTCCATCTCATGTCCGGAAGCAGCGCTTCTGCCCCCACACCATCCCAGACTGCCCTCTGCCTCAGGTCCAGGGCTGGGGACAGCCCAGCCCTGTCCTCTGCCCCTCCCCTGCCCCAGGCACTCCTCACCCCCTCTGGACCTCCTGCTGTGCAGGTCTAACCAGCCCCTACTTCTGGGCTCCCTCCCCACCCACATTCTACTCACCTCAGTGAATTTTCTAAAATGCACACCTGATTGTGTTTCCTACTCCAGCAGCTGCAGGCTACAGGGCAGTGCTCCACATCCCGACCCGTGGCCTTCACACCATCTCTGACTCACCTGCCTCAGAGCACCCACCATACTCTGCCACCCTCCACCTGTGTCCTCTGCTCCTTAGTCCCTGAATGTGAATGTCTGGTTATCCTCTAAGGTCCATTTCAAAGACCCCCTCCCCTGAAATCCCCCTCTTGTCCAGTATAAACAAATGGACAGGCTTGTTAGGCCACTTCCATCTCCATTTGAGCTCTTATCTTTTATTCTAATGATGCACCTGCCAGCAGACCAGGCTCCTTCAGGGCAGGGATGTCTTTCCTAATCCCCAGGGCCTCGCACAGAGGTTGAGATGAGCATTAGGAAGCAGCATGCAGCGCCTCTGGGTAGAAACCACAGCCGCTGGTCAGCCCTCCCTTCTCCTTCCCATTCCCCAGCATGCCCGCCTCTTCTTCCCCAGGGAGACTTCCACCTTGTCCCCACTCAGCCCACTCCTGGGTGGGATGTCAGCAGGGGCACTTTCAGGTCACCCTGACCTTCAGTAAGACAACTGGAATAGTCAGAAGCTCTGTCAAAAGCTCTTCCACGATCCACGAGAGTCTCCAAATCCAGAAAGGTGGGTGGCCATGGCCATGCGGGCCCGGAGGGGCAGGGCCTTGCCTGCTGTCCTGCTTGAAGTCTGAGCTCACAGCCTGGTCCCCAGCAGGTGTTCCACCATTACTTATTGAGTGGAAATCAATTACAGAGTTATTTCTAAGTTCTAAGAACTAAGCAGCCCAACTGCTCTGCAGCTGAGGAGCTAGGGTGCGGAGGTATTCACCTGTTTCTACCCTGTTCATTCCAACACTCACTCTCTGAACAATCATGCTGCCCTCTTAAGAAGGCTCTTTACCAAAGCAGCATTTGGCACACGGTTACGATGCTGCCTGGGACAGGTGCATCCCATATCGGAGTGACTAAGTTCAGACACAGCTCCACTTGCAGTTCCAGCGTGCTCATTCTCCTCTCTGCCTTTCAAATTTATCAATTAATTTTAAAAGTTTCAAAACTCATTGTTTATGGAGTGGGCATTTAGCCTAGTGGCTAAGATGCCCGAGTCCTATATTGGAGTGCCTGGGTTCTAGTCCTGTCTTCTCCCCCCACCCTTTTTAAAATATTTATTTATGTATTTATTTGAAAGGCAGAGTTACAGAGAGGCAGAGGCAGAGAGAGTGAGAGAGGTCTTCCATCTGCTGGTTCACTCCCCTAGATGGCTGCAATGGCCAGAGCTGTGCCGATCTGAAGCCAGGAGCCAAGAGCTTCTTCCGGGTCTCCCACCTGGATGCAGGGGCCCAAGGACTTGGTCCATCTTCCACTGCTTTCCCAGCCATAGCATAGAGCTGGATTGGAAATGGGGCAGCTGGGACTCAAACCAGTGTCCACATGGGATGCTAGCACTGCAGGGAGCAGTTTCTCCCACTATACCACAGTGCTGCCTCCCTTAATTAATTTTTTTGAAAGATTTATTTATTTGAAAGTCAGAGCTATAGAGAGAGAAGGAGAAACAAAGAGAGGTCTTCCATCTGCTGGTTCACACCCCAGATGGCAGAAGCAGCTAGGGCTGGGCCAGGCAGAAGCCAGGAGCTTCATCTGGGTTTTCCATGTGTTCAGCAGGGGCCCAACTCCAGTAACAGGAAGGTGGTTTGGAAGTGGAGCAGCCAGGACAGGAACCAGAGTTCATATGGAATGCGGCCAGCCCCTTTATCGTCTTCATCACGCGGCTGGCCCCTATCTCTACGTCTGACTCCAGCTTCCTGCTAATTTGCATCCTGGGGGGCAGCAGTTGATGGCTCAGGTAGTCAGGCTCCTGCCACCTGTGGGGGAGACCCGAAAGTAGCTGGGTTCCTGCCATCCACATGGCATTGAGCACCTGGCTCCTGACCTGGCCATTTTTGGCATTTGGGGAGTAAACCAGCAGATGGGAGCTCACTCTCTTGCTCACTCTCAGGTACATTTTGGAAAAAAAAAAGTATTGTTGACAAAGTTTATAACATAGGAAAACATCTTGTGTTCCCACGGTTAAAGGGGGCAAAGACGCACACAGTTGAAATGCGTCACATGGATCACATCTTCTAAAGCCAACAGAATGGCTGGCAGGTGACAGGTGCACGTCAGCGTGGCCAGCACTGCCCTCCCCCCGCCTCTCCTGTGCTGTTTTCCAACTCCCGAAAAATGTGCACACCTGAGTAATAAAGTGGGAGCTGTACACTGATTTTCAAGATGACCTTGAGCGAATGTGGCAGGGGAGGCTCCAAGCTCAGGCTCAGCCCCTCCTCCTGCTGCCTCACCCCATTACCCAGAAATGCCCTCTGGGGCTGAGCCAGGTGGCCTTCCCCACCCCAAACCGCAGAGCACCCGGCAGGCTGTCCAGGAGCTGAGCCAGCTTCAGGCTGGAAATGCCGCCTGCAGGCTGGCAGTGCCCCCCGCAGACGGGCAGCCCCTCCCTCCAGCGGTAAGGCCTTCCTCAGGGCACTCACAGGGTTAACCCTGCCTCTCAGGAATCCCCAGAAAGGACTCACGGTGGGAATTTCACAGACAGACGGACACGTCAGGCAGCTGTCGGCACAGCACACAGATGTTTGCCTGGGGGTGTCGGTGCACCGCTTCTCACCGCAAACGAGCCTCGAGCTCAGACCCGCCCGGGCAGGCTGGCGGCTGGGCCGGGGAAGGGGCCCAGCATTGGGTCGCTGGCGAAGTCTGCGCGTGCGGAAGTCCCCCTCTGCAGTCCGCCTGGATCGCACCCTGCCTGCAACTCGGCTCTCGGTCCACCAGGCGTCGCCGCGGCTGTGGGAGGGCTCAGGGCACGGTGAAGGCGTGTGGGTCTCCAGGTCCGGGCCACAGCATCTCACAGCCTCTCTCTCATACTGGTGGCTTGTCTATGTCCCCCACTGCTCCAGGGGTCCCCGAGGGCAAGGATAGGGTCGCAGATTCACCCTCACTCTCTCGGTGCCCATCGGGACACCCGGCGCCTGGGTGCGCCCCATTCGGGCTGGTAACAACCCTAGAACCCATCAAATACGTGGATCGCGGAGCTATGGGTTCAAGGCCTGAAGGGGGAAAGTCGGCAAGAGGGCTCTGTGTCCTCCACCCTTCCTCCACCCTAGACGCAGGCAGGGCGGGAGCGGACGCGGCCCCGCCAAGCTGGGCTCAGCGAGCCCGAACCTGCCCAGCCCGACCGGCGCAGCGCGGGACCCCACACGTACCCGGGGCGTCCCGACGTCAGAGGAACCATTGAATGCGGAGCAAACCCGCCTGCTCCGGAGGGCAATCTCGGGCCACCACCACCCCTCCCCTCTCCATCTTAAACTCCTCTGCTGGGTTCCTTTCAGAGCAGCCCACAGAGGTTAAGCACCTTTGCCCAACACTGATTTCACTCGCTCAGCGAGTGTTCACCTCCCATTACCATACATGGCGAGGCGTTGGCTGTACGACAAGGAACAAACCCAAAACCCCTGCCCTCATAGAGCGTGGAGTCTGCGGATCCCACGAGATGGGATGGGGCACTCCGGCCAGGGGAACGTGGAAGGCCGACAGCCAGGTGTCCACCCAGGTGAGCAAAAGGCGCGTGAGGCACCGCCCTGGGGCCTATCGGCGGGTAGACTTTGGCCCCCGCGGGAGGGGTGGGTCGCACCTGGAAGCAACGTGGGACTGAGCACGTCGCCCGGGGCAGGTGCACGCAGGAGTGTCGGTGTGCAAACCCTGCCCTGACCTGGCCGCAGGGTTACCTGGCCTTGCACCTATTTGGCTCTAGGTAAACACTCGTATTTATCGTAAGTCCTGCAGACTGAACCCTTGCGGGCGCGGAGGAGGCCAGCGGTGGCCCTCCCCCGGCTCCAGGCTCCTCCCTGGCGGGGTCAGCGCCGGACTCGCCACGGCGTCCGGATCCGGCGTAATTACAGGGGCTTGTCGCCAGGCCTAGCCGTAAAAATAAATAAATAAATAAACGATGAACTGGCCTGGGAACCGAGAAAGCTGGGCCAGGGGCCCCAGGTCCGCGGCTTTCCGCGATGCGCAGCCTCAAGCAAGGGCCGACCCAGGACGCACACGCCCTCCCAGCACCGGCCAGGGGCGTGCGCACAACCACACAAGTACCCGCCCGGCTCACACTGACCGCGGCGGCAGGCTCTCCGGCTGCAGGCACTCGCGAGCCTAATCAGACACCTGCCCGCCCTCTCCACCCGGGAGCCAACACCGCCCTCCTCCCCCTCTTCAGACAGCAGCAGGTCCCGGCGGGGAGAAGAGCCCCAAGAGGCGAATTCCAGCGGCTTTGTTTACACGGCGCGCGGCTCTTGGGGCCCATCTGACTGGGAGACTCGCTCGGACGCAGCTGGAGCCCGCGGCGCGCCAACTCCCCTGCCCCCGACTCGCGGTGCGCGGGCATCGGCACACGCAGGTGGCAGTTTCACACCGTGCCACACACTTGCGCGCCACTACGCGCACCACACACGCCGTACGTACTCTTGCGGGTGCAGTTTGTCACCCTTCGAGGGGCACACGTGTGTTGTCTCTCACACACACGCGCGCACACACACGTCAGCGCCCTGTGCACAGCTAGAAGCAAGGTCGGAGCCCTCGCGAGCCAGGGCCCCGCGTGTTCCTCCCGCGCACGGGCACTGATGAGCAACAGCACCCTTAACCCTGGCCGCACACGTTACACACTCGGTCACACACAGCGCCGCGCTTTCTTCCCGGCATCCAGGCGATGACACAATCTCCTGAACAAAGACAACATTGACAAACCCAACAAAAACAAACAGCCGCGCGCGTGCGTGTGTGTGTGTGTGTGTGTGTGTGTGTGTGTGGAGGGGCAGAGCAGCGCCGAGCCCGGGGGTGGGGTGGGGTGGGGTGGGGGCTGGTACTGGGGCGGCTGTGGGAACGCGGGCGCCAGGCCTGGGCGTGCGAAGCTCCGGGGAGCTGGCCGCGAGCAGCACCCTCACACCCTGCGGGAGCCGCGCTGACCGCTGCGAAGCTAGGTCCCGCGCCCGCGCGCTCGATGGCCGGCACGTGCGAGTTCGCCCTCTTCTCCCGCACGCTGCTGCGCGCCCGGTGCCATCAAGCCGGAACGCTTCGCTCAGGCCACCGAGTGAGCAGACACGCAGCTCCGGGGCGGAACTGTGGAGGCCGAGGGGCGCGCTTCGCTGCCCCCTCCCCGGCACCCGGGCCTCCTCCCGCCCCGGCCCGCCCCTCCTCCACCGCCCCAGCCCCCACCGCCCCGGGGCAGCCGCGCGCCGGGCGGGGCGGGGGCGGGGCCGGGTGTCAGGCGGCGCCGGCCCAAAAGGCGGAGTCGCGCGGCGAAGGGGCCAGAGCTGTGAGCGCGGTGCCGTGTGCGCCGCGGAGAGAGCCAGCGGGAGCCCGGACCCCGAGGAGCCCCGTGCCTGCCCGGCCCGGCCCCGCGCTATGGAGTTCCTCTGGGCCCCACTCCTGGGTTTGTGCTGCAGTCTGGCCGCTGCGGACCGCCACACCGTCTTCTGGAACAGTTCCAATCCCAAGTAAGCCCCGAGTCTCCCGAAGGCGGCCTGGGTGCCCGGCTGGCACTGTCCTCCCCCGCTCCCCGGCCAGCCCCTGACCTGAGCTTAGGAGAGAGACCAGAGGCGGGAAGGAGCCTGCAGTTTTCCCTCCCCGCACTTCGCGCTCGTTACCGGGAGCACCCCACCCGGGGGGCAGGAACCTGCCGGTCTGCTCGCACGGGCGCTGCCTCTGCCCTCTGGCACCCCTCTCACTTTGAGGCGAGGGACCCTTGCTGCACAGTTCCTGCCTGGAGCAGGGACCGTCCTCTCTGGCACCAAGGCCCTGGTCCTAGGTCCCCCACCCCACCCCCGGTGAAGACCTCAGCGCCCCTCCCCCGGGTCACTGGGGCATCCTCCCGTGCTGACGCTGACAAGCAAGAGCTGCCTGACGGGACGTGGAGAGTGAGCACAGTGCTCAGGGTATCCGGGAAGGAGGTCTTGGGAAGGGCTGGACTGTGGGGTGTTAAGCATTCCTGGTGCACTGAAGGCGACCCTGGAGAGCCCCCCCTACAAGGGATTCTTGGGGCTGACACATGCATGGGTAGGTTGAGGGAGTCACCTGTTTTTGAGGTTCAGGTAGTAGAACTGAAGAGATGGAGGGAGGGGGAGAGGTGAAGGGAAAGTTTCAGAAGGAAGGAGTGTGGCGCAAAGGATTGCAAGGGGGCGCTGGGCAGGAAGGAGTTAATTTCTCCTGGGCAGGTTTAGGGCTGTGAGGCAAATGGCACTGGGAGGAAGACGCTCTGTGGGACCTTTTGTTCTTGCCCTTGAGTTTTCTGAAGTTACGGGAACAGTATTTGCGGGGAAGCAGGGCGGAGCAGGGAGGGGAGGGCCAGGCAGTTTGGGGTCACTCATCTTGGACACCCCAAGCCCTGGCTCGCCTGCCCCCCACCAACTCCCTTTGAGGAAAAGACCGCGCTCGCCTCCTCGCACCCTGTGGCGTTGCCTGGTGCAGGGGTCGGCTGTCTACAGCTTGTTGAGGAGGGGGAGCTGGCTCTCCAGCTGCCAAGCCTGAGAGCCGCGGCCCCTGCCCCACCTGGGCCGCCCGGCCGGCCCTCCCCCTGTCTGCTCCTTGCCGCCTGCTCTTTGCCTCCTTGACCCAGTGTCTGGCCTAGTAGTGGGAAAGAGCAAAGTCCCTGTTTATGCCCATGCCAGGTGTTGGCTGGAGGAGGAGGAGGGGACAGGAAGCCCAGAGCAGGGAGGGGGGGACCCTGGGCTTTTCCGTTCCCAAGCTCCCAGGTTTCCTCTCTTTCAGGAAGGAGCCTCTTCCTTGCCCCCTCCTGCCTCTGTGCTGCTGCTGCCCCCCTTTCCCCACGGGGAGCAAGAGTGAAATCAGATTGCTGCCCCATGGAGGGGGTCTGGGGGTCCCCACCACGCACAGCCTCTGCCCTGCCCCCCTGAACACACACACACAGCCATACTCCAGACTAAAGAGAAGCCAGTCCAGAGTGGAGTCCATGGGCAGCCAAGTCAGCCCCAGCTTGGGGGCAAAGATGAGGTGGCAGTAGCTGGGCGGGTGTGAGGCTGGCATCAGTGACTCAGGGCAGTGGGCATCAGCCCTGGGATCTCCAGGCCCCAGGCAGGGGCAGCGTCAGGAGCAGGGTGGTGCCTCTGGGAGCCAGCCCACTGGGACCTGCCTGCTGCCTTGGCCTGGGGGTCCCAGCGAGCACAGCAGGAGCAGGTGCGGTGGCCCTTGCCTGCCGTCCCGGAGTCCTGGGGGCTGGCCACCCTCGGCATTTTCGCAGGTCCTGAGCGCCAGGGCGGGTAGCAGAGGTGGAGGAGGCATGAGTCAGTGCCCGTCACGGGAACAGGGGAAAGACGCCAGGCCCAGAGCTGAAATACCTGTTCCGAAATGGCTTCTATGTTTATCTCTCCAGAGAGGAATTTTAAAAGCCTCTCTCTGCTCCTCTCTCTCCTTCCCCTGGGGTGGGGGAGGGGCCCTGTGAGGCAGCAAGCTGCAGCCAGGCCCGGCCTCTGCTGGCTCCCAGGCCGAGCTGCCTGGGCGGTGTGTGCCCACCTCCCCCGCCACCCATGCCTAGCGCTTTGGCCTGAAGCAAGTCAGCAGCCAGGTCTGCGGGCTCTCTAGTTGGCACTGCCTGGGGGAGTCCAGACTGCTGACGGGCTTGGTGAGCCAAGGGGAGGCACTTTCCCCCAGGAGGACCCCACCCCGGTGGGGAGCCAGGTGTCTGGAGCTGGGGGAGGGGCCGGTGGGCAGTCAGGCTGGAGCCTGTGGGGCTTGGCGGGATTGGGCTGGGGGAGGGGAGCTGGCTCCACCTTGAGAGGAGGGGGAGAGCTGTCTCCGTTCTGAGAACTCCTGCACTTCATCCCAGGGGGCGGGGTGGGGGTGTGGCTTTTGGAGAGGAAAGGATGGGAATGTTTCGGGGGTGCCCGAGGACCAGGAGACCAGGCTATAAACATGAGCACTAGAAAGGGAGATTGGACTGAATTGATGAGCGTGATCTGACTTGGATTATCTGTGGACCTGGGCTTGGGCCCGGGCTTGAGGGAAGTGAACTGGGCCCTGTGTGGTTGGGGAAGCGTGAGAGGATGAGAGAAGTGAAAACAAGTGTGGGAGCCGAGCCTGCAGACTCCAGGGGACGGGGTTCCTGGAACCCCAGCTGTGGAATGGCCCGGCTCGGTCTCTCATGGAGGCTACATGGCATTTAAAGGAGCGACTGATAGAATAGATTTGCAGAAATATTTCTGGGCAGAAGACAGTGATGGGTGAGCTACAGAAATGCTCAGAAGCCCATCCCTGGGCAAATACGGGGTGGGTAGGGTGGTTATGGAATGTGCCGTGGCACCTGAGAGATACTGAGTGGCTGCTATTTGGGGGACTGATGGGGAGGATGCTCGAAGATGGTGGCAAGATACGTAACAGCTCAAGATCAGTAAATATTGGAGGTGGAGATTCCGGAGAAACCGTTGGGGGATCCAGTGAGAAACGTGAGGGGGTCGCGGAATCCTGTGGAGGGCCCATGGCTGTGGCCCGGCTGCTGACCGCCTGCTTCCGCCCCTTCTGCGCATGCCCAGGTTCCGGGATGCCGACTACACCGTGCACGTGCGCCTGAGTGACTACCTGGACATCATCTGTCCGCATTACGAGGACGACTCCGTGGCAGACACCGCCATGGAGCGGTACACACTGTACCTGGTGGAGCACGAGGACTATCAGTTGTGCCAGCCCCGCTCCAAGGACCAGGTCCGCTGGCAGTGCAATCAGCCCAGTGCCAAGCACGGGCCAGAGAAGCTGTCTGAGAAGTTCCAGCGCTTCACACCGTTCACGCTGGGCAAGGAGTTCAAAGAAGGACACAGCTACTACTACATCTGTGAGTGCCCAGGAGGGCACAGGGCCTGGGGCGGACATGCCGGGCAGGGGCCCCTCCCGATCCTGACTTCTGCTTTCATTCATTCACATCACAGTAGAGTGTGTCCTGGGCATTCTGCTTGGTGCTCAGAGATAAAGAGAACCCTACACAGCCCCTATCCTCAGGGAAGCTGGGCCGGAATACACACAGGCCGGCATGGTTAGACTCACGTGTGATGTGGCAGACATAAGCACAAGGGCCTTGGGAGACCCAGGCTTGTGCACCTGCCAGGCTAAGGGGGCTCAGGGCAGGCTTAGTGGGGAAGCAGAGAAGCTGGACAAAGGTACACATGCAAAGGACATGTGACATTTCAGGGAACTCCCTATAGTCAGCCAGGTGGAGTGGGAGGGACACAGGCAGTGGACGGAGGGGAGCTTTGAAAGGTGGACAGGACAGATCACGGGGGACCTAAGTGCTAAGGTTTGGGCTTTGTCCTGAGAGCGGTGGGGAGCCATGAGTGGATCTTAAGAGCTGAAAGATGAGCTCTGTGGTACATAGGCAGGGGTAACGTACAGTGGTCCAGCTGAAGGGGAACACACTTGAAGGCCTCGCCCGACTTCAGGCTTGAAGGAGTGAGGGTGGAAGGTGAGGACGGACAGGGTCGATGGTTTTTACCACTGCTGAGAGGCTTGGTCTGAGGAATGGGAGGTTGGGTGGGAAATGGGCAAGAACTGAGGAGGCGAAGAACCAAAGTTAGAAGGAAGAGAGGAGTCGGGAAGGCAGAGGGAGCTGAGAAAGCGGGGCCGGAGGCATTCGGGCTTCTATCTTCTTCCAACAAAAGTTCCTTCCCTAAAACCTTGTGGGTTTACCTTGCAGCCAAACCTATTCACCACCAAGAAGACCAGTGCTTGAGGTTGAAAGTGACCGTCAATGGCAAAATCAGTGAGTGTCAGAGTCCTGGGGCCTCCTCCCTCCATCTCCGGGCTGGGCCTGCTCTAGTGTGTGGAGATCGTACAGAAACCTCACTGCCCTCACCCCGCTCTGCTCCTCAGGAGGCACAGTCCCTGACCTGCTACCTCTCTTGCCTTTCAGCTCACAGTCCTCAGGCCCACGCCAATCCACAGGAGAAGAGACTCCCAGCAGGTGGGTAGACGGAGCCAACTGGGCCCTGGGCACAGCAAGGAGTCGGCGCATGGAGGTCGCATGCTGCAGGTGGCTGCTGTGCCCAGCAGGGGCTGGGAAGCTCTGCTGGGCTGGGGGCCACTGCTGATAGTGGGGCCTTTGCCCTCTCCTCTTGCAGATGACCCAGAGGTGCAAGTCCTACACAGCGTCGGTCACAGCGCTGCCCCCCGCCTCTTCCCACTTGCCTGGGCTGTGCTGCTCCTGCCACTGCTGCTGCTGCAAACCCACTGACGGTGTGCGCCCCATCTGCCTCAAGGATTGGAACTGGGCTGAGGGGGCAGGGACAGGTGCCCTCGCCTGTCCTGGGGCCCTTCCCGAAGCCCAGCCCTGGGAACCACTCCCACCACATGCACAAGCTGCCGCCCAGCAGCCTCAAAACGGGTCAGTATTAAGGGTTTCAACCCAAAGGAAGTCAGCCAGCCTGGCAGGGCATTCCCTGCCTCCACCTCTGTGTGATGGAGAAAGAAGTGGGGACAGCCCTTTCCCTGCCGACTGCTGCCTTTAAACCAAAGAACCAAGCTGTGCAGACATGACCCCTTAAGAAGGGCACCGTGGGAGCCGAGCTGGAAGGTCCTTGGACCCCTGCACATGGACGCCGAGCTTGGCCAAGATGGCTCCACGCAGAGGCAGGATGCCCAGGTGAACTGACCGAAGGAAAAGGGAGCCAGAAACAGGAGAGGCAGCCACGCTTGGGCTGACCCTGTGTCTGCCGGCAGGACTTCCGCCTGTGGAGCTGCCACGGAGATGCGTGGCCAGGCACTGCCCTGCGCCCAGCCTGGGCCAGCAGGGGGCTGTGCCAACCTGTTCTTAGAGTGTAGCTGTGAGGGCAGTGCCCGTGTGTATAGTCTGCCTAGAGTGTGGCAGGGCCCACATGTACAGTATCTGTATATAAACTCACCGCGTGTCTGTAATTTCTACAACTGGAGGTTTGTTTTTTTATACAGTGTTCTTTGTCTCAAAATAAATGTGTCTGGTTTTTTGGACGTGCTTTTCTGCTCCTGCATAGTTGCTTACTTAGGGCCAGTGAGTCTGACTACATGCCAGGCTCTGTCCTGCACCAGCGGAAGCTGCGTTTGTATCTCTGTCCCTCGGTAGAATACATGCCCCTCACCAGGGCCCGGAGGGCTGGCAGGGAGGGGAGAGCTCCCCAGGGCCCTCTGCTCTGGACAGTCTTTCCGTCCAACCCGCGACCCCACCCCCGCCCCCTCAGCGCCTGGCTTTGGTGTACCGTGCAGGCACTCATCCAGGCACTCGTGCTGTCCCGGTGAGTCAGGGAAGCTGAGGCATGCGGCGCGCCCCACAGACGCGTGGGAGGCTGGGGGGAAAAGTTCCCAGCAGCAAGTAGCTTGTACCAGGGAGCCGGTGTGAGGGGCTCTGGTGGACTGGCCAAGTCATCGTAAAGTTGGCCTTGTGGCTGAGGAGGGAGGGCACAGGACGAGGGAAGGCCGGGTGTTTCCTGGCAATCCCTGTTATTTAGGGGCGAGACCGGGAAGAGGCGGCGGTATACTCTGGGGAACCGAGGTTCTGATTTGGAGCTCTGGATTGGCGGCCGGCTGAAGTCTGGTTAGGTCAATGGTTTGTTTTGAGGGCTACCGCGTAGCATGCGTGCCCGTGGGAACACAAGAGTCGAGGCTGGGGGTGGTCTAGGACCAAAGGGACACGCAGAGTGTGAGAGCGTTAGGAGTGAGGGACCAAGGAGCCCCGGGTGAAGGGGCTCGACCAGGACGGCGAGGGCAAAGCCAGGAACTGGACCACCGGGCGCCTGCAGCTAGTCGGCCCGACAGGCGCGGGTGCGCGGATGGGAGGGGCCCGGCTTCCGGCCCGGCGCGCCACGGGGGGCGGGGCTCCGGCTCAGTTTCCGGAGGGACGGGCCGAGCGCGCGAGGGCGGAGCCGTGGCGCGAGGGGCGGGGCGGGGCGGGGCTCCGGCGTCACGGGCTCTGGCGCGGCTGAACCTGCCGGCGTCCGGTGTCCGGCGCCCAGCGGGCGCGGGATCCGACTCTGGCGGGATGGAGGAGGGCGGCGTGGTCGACTCGCTCCTCTCCGGAGCTTGTGTGCTCTTCACCCTCGGCATGTTCTCCACCGGCCTGTGAGAGCGCGGCCGGGCTGGGCTGGGGGCAGGACCAGGAAGTCAGGAAAGATGGGACCGAGACTTGGCCACAGCCCCAAGTGGGCTGCGTCCTGAACATGGGGTCAAAATAGAATCTGAGCCAACTGAGGCCCAAGGGCGAGGCTGGTCACTCGGCCTGAGGGAGAAGACAGGGCAACTGGGTGGGTGGGCAACCGAGGGAGGGGTGTCTGTGGTTGCCTGGGGAGGGTGACAGGCATTGCGGAACCCCACCCCCAGCACCTTGGTTCTCGCTCCCCACACCTCACCCCTCCCTTGGGGGCCGCTTACAGCTCGGACCTCAGGCACATGCAGATGACCCGGAGCGTGGACAGCGTCCAGTTCCTGCCCTTTCTCACCACGGATGTCAAGTGAGAGGGGCCATGGCTACCTGAGGGAGGTGGGGGAGGGGTAGGCAGGACGGGTCCCACTCCCACACTCAACCTGCGGGCCTTGTCCCCCCACCCCACCCTGCAGCAACCTGGGCTGGCTGAGTTACGGGACCTTGAAGGGAGATGGGACGCTCGTGTTCGTGAACGCCGTGGGTGCCGTGCTGCAGACCCTGTATATCTTGGTGTACCTGCGCTACTGCCCTCAGAAGGTAGAGGCCCTGCGGGGACCCACCTGCCTACACGCCCTGCCCCGCTGGCAGTGCAAACACTCCTTCCCGGAAGGCTGTAACGGACTGCTCTCGGGCGGTTCCCTGGAAGGCCCTCCAGCCTTGCCGTTCCCCGTCCTCCACGAAGGCCTCCTTCTGGGACGCCACACGGGGCCACTGCAGGGCTGGTGGTGCTCGCCAGCCTGGGGATGCCTGGGCTGCCCCGAGCGCAGGAGAAAGGGCTTTTGTCTCTGAGCAGGGGCCAGCGCCCGAGAACGCCACGATTAACTCTGCTTCCCCAATCACACAAGCACTTGTTAAGCTCCTACTGTGTGTCCCTTTCGTTACCCTAGAGGCCTGCGGTGCTGCGTGGCCAGGCCCACAAAGGCTGCCTGGGACAGGGCAGAGTGGATGGATTCCAGCAGGGGGGCGAGGCCTGCTCCTGGCACAGCTGGGAGTAAGCGCCCTCTCTCCCCCTGCAGCGTGCAGTGCTCCTACCCACAGCCTCCCTGCTGGGGTGTCTTGTCCTGGGCTATGCCTATTTCTGGCTCCTGGTGCCTGACCCCGAGGCCCGGCTTCAGCAGCTGGGCCTCTTCTGCAGCGTCTTCACCATCAGCATGTACGTCTCACCGCTGGCAGACCTGGTGAGTGGGGGTATCCATGGGGGGGGCAGGCTCCCAGGGCCAGTCGACTGCGGTTTGTAGTCCAGAGGAAGGGGCGGCCCTTAGGCTGAAAGGAGATAGGAAGTACAGGCAGGTGAGGAGAAGCTTGGCGACTCCTAGGCAAGGTGAGAACTTTAGGACGTGCCTGGGCCAGGAGTACCCGTCATCCTTTCCCACAGGCCAAGGTCATTCAGACGAAATCAACAAAACGACTCTCCTTCTCACTCACAATTGCCACCCTCCTTACCTCTGCCTCCTGGTCCCTCTATGGGTTTCGACTCCGAGATCCCTACATCATGGTAAGCAAACTGGGGATGGGGTGATGGCGTGCAGGGTGGAACACTGGCTCCTCTCCTCACGGCAGCTCTTTGATTTCAGGTGCCCAACCTTCCGGGAATCCTCACCAGCTTTATCCGCTTCTGGCTTTTCTGGAAGTATCCACAGGAGCAAGACAGGAACTATCGGCTCCTGCAGACCTGAAGCAGCTCACCTAACCCCTCATCGCCAGCCGGATACCAAAGAGAGCCCCTTGGTGCAGCCGGCCCTCTGACTCGCTCTGTGGGTGCAGCGGGTTGTGGGGCGACAGCTACTTTGCAGTCAGAGGGCTCAATGAACGAGCTTTACTGAGACACTCAGATGGGACCCGGGAGATGAATCACGTTTATTTTTTAAGAGAAATTATTTTTTAATTTTGAGGTTGGGGTGATTTTTTTAGGATGTGCCTTAAAATAAATTGTTCTCCACCCCTGTCAATCAGAGCTCATTCTTTATCATGATTCTCTACCTGCCTGGCTTGGTGGAGGGCAGGGCTGACTCAGAAAGAACTACGGGGTTGGGAAGGCCTCACAAAGGGAATCAGGCTTCAAGAGGGGCGTCTAGCAAGGCTAAAGGCCCGGGAGAGCGAAGGGGCGGCCCGTCCTGAGAGACCTCGAGAAGGGCCCTTCGCCTCCCGTGGAGCACACGGGGAGCCACCCCATGCAGCAAGTATGAAATAGAGGCTGGCGTGGTTCTGCCACCTGTCCCTTCTCCCCCGCTGCCACTCAGACATTCCAATTTCCATGCCCTATACTCAAACCAAACACAGTTAGAAAATGAACTGCTCTTTAATGGGGGTGGCGGGGGTCAGAAGCGCAGCCCCCGGCGCGCTAAGTCGGCTCGGGCCTCCTGGATCTGGCTCTGCAGCTCTCGAGCGGCGTCCTCGCAGTCGTGAAACGTGGCCACGCGATAACCCACAGTGCCCAGGGCGTAGCAGCCGGCGGACACGAGCAAGTAGGCGGGCAGGGGCCACAGGACCTCCCGGAAGGCAGGAGGCAGCTCCACGCCCAGGGCGCCAGTGGTCAGAGCCACCCAGGTGGAGCCCAGGAGCGCCAGTCCCCAAAGCCACTGCGCTAATTTCGTCATAGTCACTGCGAGGAGAAAAAGAAAAGTTCAGGGTCCTTGCCGTCGCCACCCCCCGCCTCGCCCTCCATTCAACCCTCCCACCCAGCCTCACCGCTGCTCCGCGTCTCCTCTTCCTGGGGCCGCACTGGCGTCAGCGCCCGGAAGTTCCCCGCGGCTCACGCCCCGCCTCCGCGCGGCCTTCTGGGAGTTGTAGTTCTCACGGAGGCGCCCAGTCCTCCGTCTTGATACAATGTGGAGCCCACTCTGCGCAGCCAACTTTTGAGTCTGGGTCTGGAGGATCCTTGGCGCTGCTTCCCTCCCTCGGACCGTGCTCCAAGGTGGCGTGGGTCTTGAGGAAAACTTGAATACACCCATAATCGTTGCCACAAGGTGGAAAGAAAGTATCATTTCCCTTAAACTCAGTTCTCCAACGCAGAAATCCAGTTCACTCACGGAGTCATTCATTAGAATCTTTCTTCAGCACTGTGATAGACTTGGGAGGTAACAGAGAGATCAGGAGGCCTGGGCCAGGCGAGGGAAAGCAGTCAGGGAAACAGATGGCTTCATGGCTGACCATAATGCCTTGAGATGTGCGTTTGCACACAGGTCATTAAGTTTTGGAAAAGAAACGCAGAGAAGCAACCCATACAGCTTGGAGCCAGAGGAACAGGGATACAAGAAGTTCAAGGACAGAGAAATTACTGATGTTTAAGGCTGGCAGAGGTGAGGGACTCGATGTGTAAGTCCCACGGAATCATTTGGTCTGGCTCCGCCAAGGCAACGGCAGGTGATTTCAATACATCTGCAGCAGGTTAATTGAGTTTTAAAGATTTATTTATTTATTTTAGAGGCAGAGTTACAGAGAGAGAGAGAAAGAAAAAGACATCTTCTATCTGCTGCTTCACCCCCCAAACGGCTGCAATGGCCTGGCCTGGGCCATACCAAAGCCAGGAGCCAGGAAGCCCATCTAAGCCCCCACGTGGGTGGCAGGAATCCAAGGACTTGAGCCTTCCTCCACTGCTTCTGGAATTATCAGGAATTATCTGGCATTATCAGGAAGCTGGATCAGAGATCGGAGGTGGAGCAGCTGGGACACAAACCAGCACCCATATGGGATGCTGGCACTGCAAGTGGAGGTTTAACCATAGTGCCAGCCACAGCAGACTAATTTTTTTTAAGCTGATAATTTTGTATGGCCCACAAAGGATGTTATAAATATCCACAGGGCCCTTGGCAGAAAAAAAGCTTCCCCACCCCAGGAGGTGCTGACGGTAGGTCCACATTTTTCTTTAAGAGTTATGGGGGTGGATAGCAGTGGAAGATGGCCCAAGTCCTTGGGCTCCTGTGCCTGCATGGGAGACCCTAAGGAAACTCCTGGCTTCTGGCTTTGGATTGGTGCAGCTCCAGCCTTTGCAGCCAATTGGGGAGTGAACTAGCAGATGGAAAACCTCTCTCTGTGTCTCTACCTCTCTCTGTAACTCTGTCTTTCAAATCAATAAAATAAATCTTTAAAAAAAAAGAGAGAGAGTTAAGAGGATGGACTCATGGTTACTACATAGAAAACCAAGTAAAGGAAAGGGTCAGCAGTTACCAGCTTCAGGAAAAACAAAGAGGCATAAAAGAAAGGCCAGGAAAGCGACAGGAGGCCAGTGTGGAAGGCTACTTGGAACACAGGTTTATTGCCTTGTGCGAGTGGGAGCGCGCACCGACAACCGACAACCATGGGCCACTCAGAGAGCCGCGGGGAGACCAGGGTCACTGCAGGACACCGGAAGAGGTTGCCTCAGGGAGAGCTCAGATGAAGCAGTGGGGTTTGGTTTTGTTCTTTGTAATTTACTTTTTTGAGATATAGAGACAGATAGAGAAAGAGGTCCCAGCCTCCAATTCGTTCTCTAAAGGCCCACAAAGCCAGGAAGGACATCCAGGTCTCCCACGTGGGTGGCCAGGACCCAACTACTGGAGCCATCACCTGCTGCCTCCCGGGGGTGCCTTAGCAAGAAGCTGGAATTGGGAGCAGAGCTGGGACTCGAACCCAGGCCCTCTGATACGGGATACTGATGCCTCTGTTTCAGCTCCTAACCCTGGCTAACAGCTTGCCCCTAAAGCAGTGTTTTGGAAGACTGGAGGTAAGCATGTTTGGAAGTGTAGGCTGAGAAGCAGAGCGTGCACTTGGAAACCACCCAGATAAGTATGGAATGTGGTACCCCCAAATCCATCGTCTGAGGTTTTGCACTTGAGTTGGAAATAGTGGCTGTGTCTCAGTGTCAAGGTAGATTATGTGGCTCAGATCTCCAGGCCAGAGTGAAATGTTCCATTCTCACTGATTGATCTCAAATAGCAAAATTTGTGACTGTCTATGATTTTTAAAAAGAGTTATCTGGCGCCAGCGCCACGGCTCACTAGGCTAATCCTCCGCCTGTGGCGCCGGCACACCGGGTTCTAGTCCCAGTTGGGGCGCCGGATTCTGTCCCGGTTGCTCCTCTTCCAGTCCAGCTCTCTGCTGTGGCCCGGGAGGGCAGTGGAGGATGGCCCAAGTGCTTGGGCCCTGCACCCCATAGGAGACCAGGAGGAGGCACCTGACTCCTGGCTTCAGATGAGCGCAGTGCACTGGCCGTAGCAGCCATTTGGGCGGTGAACCAACGGAAAAAGAAGACCTTTCTCTCTGTCTCTCTCACTGTCTAACTCTGCCTGTCAAAAAATAAAATAAAAATAAATAAAAAGAGTTATCTGTGGGGCTGGTTCTGTGGTGCAGGTTAATCCTCTGCCTGCAGTGCCGGCATCCCTTATGGGCGCTGGTTCAAGTCCTGGCTGCTCCACTTCCGATCCAACTTTCTGCTATGGCCTGAGAAAGCAGTGGAGGATGGCCCAAGTGCTTGGGCTCCTGCACCTGTGTGGGGAACCTGGAGGAGGCTTCTGGCTCCTGGCTTCAGATCAGTGCAGCTCCGGCCATTTTGGCCATTTTAGGAGTGAACCAATGGAAGGAAGACCTTTCTCTCTCTCTCTCTCTGCCTCTCACTCTCTGTAACTCTACCTCTCAAATAAGCAAATCAAGTCTTTTTGTTTGTTTGTTTGTTTGTTTTTCAAAAGAATTACCTGTTTGTTTATGTGAGTGACAAAGGAATAGAAGGAGACACCAATCTTCCATCCACTGCTTCACCAAAGGCCACAACAACCCAGGCTGGGCCAGGCCAAAGCCAGGAGCCAGGAACTCTACCCACGTCTCCAAGTGGCAGGGTCACCATCTGCTCTTCTCCCAGGTGCATTAGCAGGGGACTGGACTGGAAGCAGAGCAGCGCACTGGCACTGGTGCTCCGGGGTATTGGGTGCTGGTGACAGAAGTGCAGCTCAATCCACAGTGCCACAACACCACCCCCTGTTATGACCTTAGAGAACCAGGTTCTCAGCCCATTTCCATGTAAATTAACAAAAGCAGCTTTTACAGATTCATAGTTTCAGAACAAACACCCCATTGCCCAACTGTGAAGAATGTTCTCACAGGCATCATAATGTAAACACTGATATTAATTTTACTAAAAATTGGGATAATTTAAACTGAGAGGATGAGGGAGGGAAGGAGTATATTAGGAGAGTAGATTACATAGAAAGAAATCTGTACCTTCTACAGTGGACAGTCATTTCATTATATCTAAAATGGAAAAAATAAGAAATAATAAGATGAGCATAGTGCTTAGAAGTGCAGAGGTGTTGGGCCAGTGTTGTGGCATAGCTGTGCGACATCCCATATGGGAGCCTGTCAAGTCCCGGCTGCTTCAGTTCCAGTCCAGCTCCCTGCTAATGCGCCTGGGAAAGCAGTGGAAGATGGCCCAAGTGCTTGGGACCCTGTCACCCATGTGGGAGACCCAGAAGGTGCTCCTGTCTCCTTGCTTTGGTACAGGCAATTGCAGCCATTTGGGGAGTGAACCAGAGAAAGGAAGATCTCGCTCTCTCTGCCTCTGTAACTACCTTAAATCTTAAAACAAAACACAGACAGTTCCGAGGGCAGTGTTTGACCTGGAGGTGAAGCTGCCTGTTTGGACACCTGTTTTCCATAACCAGTGCCAGGCTCCAGCTTCCTGGTCTTGGGGACTCTGGGAGGCGGCTGTGATGGCCTAAAGACCAGGTTCCTGCCAGCCCTGTGGGAGACCTTAGAGCATTCTGGCTCCTGCCCCTGGTCAGACCCAGTCCCTGCCAGGGGCATTTAGGGGAGGGAACCAATAGATGGGAGAAATCTCTCTCTCCCCCCACTACCCTTGAAATAAATAAATAATTTTAGGGGCCGGCGCTGTGGTGTAGCGGGTAAAGCCGCCGGCTGCAGTGCCAGTATCCCATATGGGCACCGGTTCGAGACTCGACTGCTCCCCACGTATCAAGCATGGTGGCCAGTTCGTATGTGCGCTATCTCACTCCATCTCCACAGCCACCATATGAAACAGGTGCTATTATTATCTCCATTCCCAATGAGGAAGCTGAGGCACAGCCCAGACAACCCGACTCCGGAGCCGCATACTTCACCAGGACAGTGTACCGCACCCTGCCCTAGATCCAGGGAACCGAATTAAAAGAAACACAACTCCTTCACACCAGTGCAGCCTAGGATCGCGGCAGCACCTCGAGTGAGTGAAGACAGCCCAAGTGCCCCGACTTCCCCCACCTCCCACAGGGCACCGTGGGCCAGGGGCCGGCAACAGCGTGTGCCGCGGGTGTTGGCGACCCCTGCCGTCGTCCCGCCAGCTGCCGTGCGTTCTACCTGAGACGCTACACTCCCCGGACTCCGCGGTAGCCACACCCCCGCCCCGCCCCGCCGCGCACTAGCAGCCTCGCCCCCGGCGCGGGCTCCTTCTTAGGTTTGGTTTCCACACCGGGGTCCAGGTGGTCGGTGGTGTTGACTCCATCCCTTCCCCCAAGGCACTCACAGTTCCCCAGGGGACGACAGGACAGACACACATATAATCTACAGCAACACATACTTAGCAAATTACAGACGGGCTGGCAAGGGACTGTGCTGCTGGTCGCAGAAGGGGCTGGGTGGGTGAGTCAGGGTTCCCTAAAGAAGGTGACCTGGAGACCACGATGGAAAAAGACGATAGCGCGAGGGCCGGAGGAGGAGGCCTGGGCAGCTGACCCAACGTCTGGGTCTGGGTCCTCCAGGGGATGCAGCAGTTTGGAAGAGGGCGGGGCCAGAAGTTGAGTTTCGTGGAAGAGGTCAGAGTGTAACAGAGGTGTGTGGCTCATGGGTCCTTGGCTCTCTTTTACTGTACATTTATTGAGCACCTACTGTATATCAAGCAGTGTTCCGGTGAACAAAATAGATCAATTTCCTGCCTTCGATGAAGCTTATTCGTGGGGTGGGACACAAAAATAAATTAAACCGAATGCATCAAATACCGAGGGGGTGGGTTTTGATGCAGTGACTCACACCTCGTGGCACGCCTGCGCTGCCTCTCAAAGTGCCTGGGCTGGAGCTCCAGTTCCTCGTCCAAGTCCAGCCTCTTGCCCTGACACCCGCATGGGAGACCTGGACTGAGCTCCAAACTCCTGGCTTCGGCCTGACTGTTGCAGATATTTGGGGATGTGAACTTGTGGATGGAAGATTTCTGTCTGTCCTTTCTTTGCCTCTTGAATACAAGTTTATAAAACCGAAGCTATCTGTCCGTTACAGTGTCTGGCAGGTGGTAAATGCTGAACTGAAGGTTTTTGTTATTGTCATCACATAGGAAAACAGTGCCATTTGTATCATTTAAATAGAATCCTTCAGCTGGCGCCCTGGCTCACTTGGTTAATCCTCTGCCTGTGGTGCCAGCATCCCATATGGGCACCAGGTTCTAGTCCCAGTTGCTCCTCTTCCGGTCCAGCTCTCTGCTGTGGCCGGGGAGGGCAGTGGAGGATGGCTCAAGTGCTTGGGCCCTGCACCCACAAGGGAGACCAGGAGGAGGCACCTGGCTCCTGGCTTCGGATTGGCACAGTGTGCTGGCTGTAGCGGCCATTTGGGGGGTGAACCAATGGAAGGAAGACCTTTCTCTCTCTCTCTCTCTCTCTCTCTCTCTCTCTGTCTATAACTCTACCTGTCAAATAAATAAAAATTTTTTAAAAATAGATAAATCAAATCCTCATTGCCACAATGTGAGGAAGGTATTATTGCCCTTGCTTTACAAGCAAGGTTACCCACGTTGCCCAAGGTGGCAGGTGGCAGAGCCCAAACAAGAGCACAGGTCCGTCTGGTTTCAAGGTGCAGCCTCTTCCCCACAGTGGTCATGCCCTCTGAGCCAAAATTGGGCTAGAGGCTGCAGGCAGGAAGTGTGGGAGGGTATTCCTAGTGCCCTCACACAGAGATACACACAAAGCATAATCCCAGACATCCCTGGAGACAGCCTGAGGTCAGCCCTCACAGCAAGACCCAGCAAAGGGAGGGTTCTGTTGTAAGACCCAAGACACCCCCCACCGTGGACAGGAACTCTGCCCTCCAATGCCCCTGGACGGTGCGGCCGGCTGCAGCCTACCATGGACAGGGGACCTGCCCGGCTCTTCCAGCACACCGGGAAGGGCTCCTCACAGGCCACCAGGGCCACCCACCCGGCTCAGGCCTCACATTTAGACTCCAGATGTCACCTCCAAGTGCCACTAGGGTTACCGTGTCACTCTGATGGGGCAGAGAGAAGAGACTGACCATAAAATTGACTTAACTTTTATTAAGGGATTTTCAAACACTACAAGAGAATCTGGCATGGCCATTAGCACGGGACTTTAAGCGGTGGCTCCCTGTGGAGGGGAATTCTCTATAAATCCCCGAATGATCTGGAGGTTAGCATAGTTCTATTGTATTGTGATTTTGTGTTAAAAAGTGTTAATTTGTCAGATGTTAACATGAACGTTTTTCTGCATTTTCACCCTGAGCTGGACACTTCTCTCTGCAGCATCGGATCCCCAGCCTGCCCAGAACAGCTTCCTGTCTGCCAGGAGCCAGGCCGAGGAACCAGCAATTAAGTGCCCCCGACCGTGCCGCCCCAGGGTTCCGGCCTTTAGCAGCTCTGTTGGGACCCTGAGTCAAGGAGGTCCCCGAGGGCAGGGCCTCCCGCCGCCCATTCTTTCCGGGTTCCCACAGCGGCCAGGCCGGCTCAGCTCACAATGGGCTTCAATGCTCGCCTTTGACTGGCCCTTTCCCCTTTGTATCTGTCTCTGTGTCTCTCAGCATCTCTGTCTCTACGGGGGCCCTGGCTCCCTCTTGTTTCCCAACATCCTTCCCGAGCCCCTGGGGAGCAGAGCTGGGGGGCGGGCAGTGGGAACGCGACGGCGTCCTGTTCTCACCAAGGACAATAAGGGCCGGAAAGGGCTGGAGCCAAGGCCTGGCGCGGACTCCCCCTCCCCGCCTGCCCTGCCTGCCCTGGCGCCCCCAGGCCCCGTCCTGACCCTCTGGCCATGCCCTAAATGCCAGGCGTCCCTGGCGCTAGTGCCAGCACCTGGTGAGGGAGCTGCCTGCCCCTCGGCGTCACCTCACCGCCTTCCTCTGGTGTGGGGGGGGCATCACCTTCTGCCCTGAGAGGCTGCAGCCCCTCCCCCTGGACTCGCTTACATTATTTACTCCTGTTTCCGGAGCCTGGCGGGTGCCGGTGGTGTCGGGGCTGTTGGGGCCACGTGTGAGGGAGCCGGAGGAAACATCTGGCTTCCCTGTGTCCTCCAGGGGTGGGACGCCCGTCTCTCCCACAGGCCTCTGAGCCCTGGGAGTCCAGGGGCAAGAGGTTAGTTAGACCTTTGCCCTTCTCACTCACCTCCAGGTCTCCCCAAGCCTGATGCCCTCACGCCCCCTTAGTTAATGATGGTGATTAGGTGGCTGTGATACCCCTGCCAGGGTTAATTGGTAGGTCAGGTGCAGGCCGCCTGCAACCACGCACCACGCAGATGGGTGGGGTGGGGAGGCGGTCGGCGCCACCCTGCCTTGTAAAATGTACCCACTCCCTGAGGAAGGGGTCATTATTCCTGGGCCACACACTGCCCCTGCTCCTACACAGTGGGTGACAGTAGGTGCCCAGACAGGACATGCTCTCTGGCGCCACCCCACCCTCCCCAAGCCACAGAAGCAATGCTCTGTGCCTGGCCCACCCAAGCCAGTTCCTGTTGGGGAAGGCACGGTGCCGTAGGCGGCTGGGCCCGCAGGCTGTGTGTGCTCACTTGGACTGGCACCTGCCCTCTGCCATGGCTCCCACTCAAGGTGAGTCAAGGTTTGACAGCAAGAATCAGAACTAGCCCAGCCTCCCTACAGGCCCCCTTAGACAACCTCCCCTCCACCCACAAAAGGTCCCGGAAATCTTTCCCTGCCCCTGACCCCACTCTCCACCCCCAGCCATCACCGTGAGTTAGTGTCTACAACAGCTACCGGACTCCATTCCCACGCCCAGCCTGGCCCGAGAAGAGCTGGACTCTGCTTCAGGCCTCGCACAGGGCCAGCCTCCCATGGTCCTACAAGAAAGCCGGGACCGGCCCTCAGGGATGGCTGTGCCCTACCTCCCGGAAGGAGCCACGAGCTCAGGGCGCCCTCTGCAGGCAACTTAAGCAAACCGCCCAGCACTCCCCCTTAGCGGGGAGACCAAAGAACAAGGGGCTGGGGTTCTGGCCAGGAAAACCCAGGAAAAGGGAGTAGCCTGTAATCCTTGACCAGAACTCCTCGGACTGCCTTGTTCATCTTCCTTGAGTCTGCTTCCCTAACTTAGGCACCTTTCACACGCAGGGTTTTGTTCTGTGCGCACAGGGACGCCCATGCCACCCGGGATGGAGGTGCTGAAGTGCCCCAAGCACGGGCACTGTGCAGAGCCGCTCCTCATGACAAGCGCAGGCAGGTGAGGCCTGGACTGCCACCTGCCTTCTCTCCATCAAGCCTGTCTCGGGGTCAGAGGTCCTGGTCCTATTGTTCTGCACACTGTATTAAGACTTTGGAACTTCCTAGTATCCTGGCTACTCTACTGGGGTGGGGTGGGGGAATGAGGGGCTCAGAACAAAGGGGGAGGCGTGACCATCCCGGGATGGCTTTCTGAATACAGACCCACGTTTGTGCTGCTGGAGCAGAGTAGGGAATTCCCATCCACAGGCTCACAGCCGAGGGGCAGGTGGCTCATCTTCCGAGTCGTGAGCTGAGTAACAAAGCCGTCCCGTGGAACTCCATGGCTCCTCGCCCTTCCTGCCCTTCCTTCCTCTTGTGCGAACACCCACCGCAGGTCTGGCAGGCAGGGGATCCCTTTTCCCCGAAGGTCAAGGCTTCAGCCTCTGCTCCCCGATGAGCCTCTCACACACACTTGTGCCAATTCAGTGGCTGGCACTCAATAAATACCTGGTGAAAATGCACCCTGGAGGAAGAAAGCTTCCCCATCCCCGAAGTCGGACGAGCAGGTGCACCCATGCTCCGTAACCCAAGCAGGCACAGGCAGGTTCACAGTGCACCACAGCACACACAGCTACAAATAATCAACTTTATTGGACACTCAGGCTTAGTTCCTCTTCTTGCCCTTGCCTGTGACCTTGGCGGGTGTGAGGACTGGAGCTGTTGCCTGGTAGAGCGTGGAGGAGATCTTGTTGATGTAGTACAGACCAACCATGGAGAAGATAAAGCTACACGGTGAAGGAAGAAAGAAGGTCAGGCATCGAGGCACGCTGCCAGCCTGGCGCCTGCCGGGGTGGGCCCCGGCACCAGGAAAGAATCCAGGCTCCGGTTCAGGGCAGCGGGGTAGGGCAAAGGAGGGCAGGCAGACAGTGGTAGGTGTGCGGGTAAAATTTCTGGCACCAAAAGCCAGGGCGTACTGGATCCCTCCCCCAGCTGTCAGGTACGTACCAGGTGGTAACACAGACTCGGTGGATGAGGCCTGATGCAAAGAGAGCCAACAGGAGGCACAGGAGAACTAGGGAGGCAAGAAGGCAGGGCAGTGATGAGCACGGAGATACCAGGCCCTTTCTTCCTGTTTGTTTTGAAGAGTTATTTATTTGAAAGTCAGAGTTACAGAGAAGGAAAGTCAGAGTAAGAAAGACAGCTCTTTTATCCACTGGTTCACTCCCCAGAATGGCTGTAATGAATGGATAGGACCAAGCCAGGCCAAATCCAGGAGCTTCATCCGGGTCTTCCACGAGGGTGGCAGGGGCCTGAGTACGTGGGCCATCCTCCACTGCTTTCCCAGGCGCATTAGCAAGAGAGCTGGATCGTAAGCGGAGCAGCCAGGACTCAAACAGGCACACATGTGGGATGCTGGTGTCATAGCAGCTTAACCTGCTGCGCCACCACTCTTATGTCATCTGCAACTCTGGGGCCCTCTGGCTCTTGGGGAACCTGCCTGGAAGAGTATGGCATGAGGACAGCAGGAGGACCTCAGAGAGCCTGAACGATGCCCAGGACGTAAAGACAGCAGCTCTGCTCCAAACCTCACTGAATTTCCCTAACCCATCTTTCCTCAATTAAGCGAAATAAGAGATGACAGCAGAGCCCGAGGGGCAAAGCGCAATCTCACCGGAACAGGAGGTTATGGCCTTTCCCCCAGAAGCCAGACAGCGAGAATAAACTCAATATGTGCCGACCGCCGGCGGTCTCAGGTCAGAGGGCAATGTCTGGATATCCTCACCCAGGGGGCAGGAGGGGATCTGGCAGACTGACACAGGATGGGAGAAAGGGTGGGAGGGCAGAAGGCAAGGGCAGAGGGCCCCAGCTATCCAGCTGAGGAGGGCAGCCAAGGCAGAGAGGCCAGCACTTTGTCTGAAGTGGTTTCCTTCAGAAGCAAATGAAGACAACCCGCAGGTGCAGCGGATTAAGCCATCACTCAGGAGGCCCACATCCCGCATCTCATCCCAAATCTGAGCCAGGACCGTGCCAGTCCCAGCCACTAGTCTCTGCTCACAGGCCTGGGAAGCAGCAGATGGCGGTTCAGGTACCTGGGTCCCTGACAGCCATGCAGGAGCCCCATTGAACCAGCAGATGGAAAATCTCTCTTCTTGTCACTCTACCTTTCAAATAATTAAATCTTGAAAGAAAAAAAAAAATCGAGGAGTGCGCTGTGGCGTAGCAGGTTAAATCTGCAGCCTGCAGGGCCAGCATCCCATAAAGGTGCCGGTTCTAGTCCCGGCTGCTCCTCTTCCGATCCAGCTCTCTGCTATGGCCTGGGAAAGCAGCAGAAAATGGCCCAAGTCTTTGGGCCCCTGCACCCACGTGGGAGACCCAGAAGAAGCTCCTGGCTCCGGATCAGCCCAGCTCCAGCTGTTGTGGCCAACTGGGGAGTGAACCAGCAGATGGAAGATCTTTCTCTCTCTCTCCTGCTTCTGCCTCTCTGTAACTCTCTTTCAAATAAATCAATCTTAAAAAAAAAAAAAAAATTGAACAGAGAAGTCCTGGACCTGGTGGACCGAAGCAGCTCTGGAGGCCTGCCAGGGTTGGAGCAAGACCTGGGGGAGGCAGAGTGAGGCAGCAGGGGCAGACCCCTGCTTCGCAGGAGACCGTGTCTGCCGTGACTCTGCGACGCGTGGCATTCCTCAGGAGAGCTGGCCTTGATGCCTGATCTGCTATATAAACTTAACTTTCCATTAAATAATTAAACCATCAATTCTCAATTATACGAGCAATTTAACAAGGCTTATGCCAAGCAAAAAATAATAATATAAATGATTCTCATTTGGTCAGAGTTCCTGTTGTCATGGGCCTTTGATGCATCTAATATTTAGGCCCTTCACAATCCCCTCAGATAACTACAACTCGCAGATTTCACACCCCAACCTCTCAGTGGTCCTGCTTCTCCCGGTGCAAACAAAATTTCCTTCCTGGGCGATGGACTCGAAACCTCAGCCCACACCGGCCCATTCGCCTCCAACCTCCCTTGGGAGCTGGCCACAGGACGGGGACAGCTGCTGCTGGCTTTCAGAGGCCCTGCCTTCCAGCTCCGGGAGCTGGACAGGGTGCTGGATCCACAAACGGCATCAGTCTCCACACTTCTCCTTAATGAGCTTTACCGGCGGCAAGTACGGACAGCAAATACCAAATACCAAAGCACAGTTAGAATAAGTTCTTCCAATTCTACAGCGCAGTGGCTCACAACAACCCACTGTTTTAGGAGAGAGGCGCCAATGATCCGAACATCAGGAGAAGCAGGGGGCACGCCAGTGACCCTGATTTGATCAGCACACAGCGTACGGCATGTATCAAATCATCGCTCCGTGCCCCACAAAGAGGTACAACCTGAAACGCCCCGCCATCTCGGCGCCTGGGGAGGTGACAGAGGAGCGGACACTGCCGATGCGCAACCCCTGGTTTTGACTTACTCTCAGGGAAGACCTTGGCTTGGAATCCTTTGCCAAAGACAAGATTCTCGAGATTATTGAAGGCCTGGGTTGGGAGGTGGTTAAGGCGTCACTTCCTGTGTGACCAACGCGGAGCCTACGTGGCCCTCGCCTCTGCCCGCTGTCCCCGCCGCCCTCCGCCCTCCGCCCCCCGCCCCGCGGGCAGGATACAGTGAGGGAGAAGACGAAGAGGCCGGAGCCAAGCAGGCCCCCCTGGATGGTGAGCCACTCGGTGGAGGCCAGCTGGCGGCTGTACATCTGCATGCCGGCGAAGAGCAGCAGGGACAGGAGGGACGAGAGCGCCAGCGAGGTGCCGGTACCCACCACTGCAGCGGACGAGAGACGGCGCCGGGCGGAATGAGGCGCGGCCCTCCCTCCGGGAGCCGGGGGGGACCCACCTCTTCCAAGCACGCTCGGGGCTGCAGCCACACTGCCCACCCACCGCGGCGACCCCCCGGCCTTCCCCAGGCCCTTCCCCCACTCCCGGTCCCGTGGAGACGCCCGCAGCCCGCAGCCCAGGCCACGTCAGCTTTGCCCGCCCCAAGCCCGACCCCTGCTAGTGGACCCCGGGGATCCCGCCGGTCCAGTTACCCATCATGCCCTGCCCGTGGGTCCAATCGGCGCCTCTGGCCAAGAAAGAGCGGAACCGAACCGGGCACTGTTAACTGTGCGCGTGCGTCCGAGCGCTGCACGGCCTCGCCTCTTCCTCCGTCTCTCTCTCGGCGCCTGCACGCAGCGCCCTCTCCCGGCAGGGAGGAAGCAGTGCGTCTGAGCGCATCCTCAGCCACCGCCCAGACGCGCCGCCGCCCCGGTACCCACGCCTCTCCGCCTCTCCCTACTCACTGCACATATCTCTTCAAGTAATCGGGCATGGTCTCTGGCCTCTAGCCCACTTCTGTCTTTTTTGGCATTTATGTCGACTCTAGTGCCTGCTCCTCAAACCTCTCTGTCCCGCGATCCTTGCCCCCAACAACCCAAAATGTAGTGTTCTGCAACCTGGAGCATCTTCATCTGAAAGTCACCTCTCTAGTTAAGACTCGAAGCAATTTAGAATGCGAATATGAGAAATGGCTCTGTGCTCAAACCCCCTAACCTGTTAAACCCACCCACCCCACAACCCACCCCACGCACGGCCTCCCCAGAACCACGTGGGGAGAACTATTTCCCACCCCCAACCCCGACGGGCGCTGTTCGAGGCCGGTCCCTGGAGCATGCGCAGTGGCATCTCACCCCACCCCCTCCCCACACCCCCACCGGGCTCCTGCATCGAGCCCCGGGTTCGCAGCCGCAGCCGGGATCGGGCAGCCGGGGGCGGGCGGGCACAGTAGGGCCATGGCTGAGGGTGAGGATATGCAGACCTTCACGTCCATCATGGATGCACTGGTTCGCATCAGTGTGAGTTAAGGTGGGGTCGAGGGCAAGGGGAGGGGGCGTTTCGGGGTCCGGGACAAGCCCGGACCTTGAGCAGGTGGGAATCCAGGAAGATGCCGGGATGTAGACGGGGGGCTAGTGATGACAGATACGACCGGGAGCGTCGGGATGCAGGTACGAGCGGGCACCCCCCGGCAGCCGGGAGGGGGGTGCCGCGGAGGCGTCTGCCTGCCGGGGCATGGGGAGCATGGCGCTGCCCAGACGCCGCGGGCGGGCCGGGGTGGCCGCCAGCAGTGCACCAGGGCCGGGGCTATCAGGCACAGGGGGCTCGGGAGAGCCTGGGTGCTTTCCAAGAAAACTGAGGCCAGGTGGGAGGCGAGGGAGGAGGCGCCCCAGGGTGCGTTTCCCAATTTGGACCCCTCCCCAAGACCCCACCCCACCGCACCCCCACTCAGGGCTGCCTCCGAGACTGCGGTTGTCATGGCAACCCGTGCCCGGCTCTCCCAGGGGCGGTGCCAACCCTGCTCCCCCCCACCACTTCCTTCCCCCTCCCTCCATGTCCCTCCCTCCTTTGTGTCAGCTGCGCCCCTGACCGGGATGGCTGCGAAGAGAGGGACCAAGGTGAGGTGTTGGGGGTGGGGCATAGCCTGAGGACCCCCCTGCCACCAGAAGGGGGAGGGATACTTCCGGCGGGGAGGGGGGCGAGGAGGCGGGGCTCTTGTATCCCCTTAGCTTGGGGTGGGGGTTGCGGCTGGTTGCCACGATGGGAAGGGACGATGGGAAGGGACGAAGGGCCGGAGGGTGTGCGTGTTTGGTGGGGGGGCATCTTGGGAGGCGGAGCTGGGATCCGGGGGCCGGAGGAGATGGATGGAGAAGTGGAGGCTAAGGGACGGATGCTGGAGCGGCCACAGGCCAGAGTCACGGCGGGAGGACCGCAGGGACTGGCAGGAGGCCGGCGAGCCTGCGGTGCCTGGCGAAGGGGAGGGGGCGTGCGTGGGAGAGGGGTGCCAGAGAAGGGGGCGGGGGTCCGCACCGAGCTGCGGAATGGGCGGTGCCCTTGAGAAAAAGGCGGTGGGCGAGAGGCGCCGACTCGGAGGGATGCCGGCAGGTGAGGGAGGCTGCCAGCCCGGGCTGCTGCGGCCCAGCCGTGGGGGTGGGGCTTGAAGGTGGGGGAGGCAGGCGCTCCAACCTTGGCCTGTCTGCAGGCCTTCGTTCTGCAGCAGGGAAACGGGGGGCCTTGGCACCCTCCTAGGTGCAGACCTAGGAGCTAAAGCAGGTGTTGGGGGAAGGACATGGGTAGCTTGCCTTGCCCCTCCCTGGGGACAGCTGAGAGGCCTGCGGAGATGCCTGGGTGCCCACGCTCTGACCCAGCCTCCCGGTCCCTCTGCAGACGAGCATGAAGAACATGGAGAAGGAGCTGCTGTGCCCAGTGTGTCAGGAGATGTACAAGCAGCCCCTGGTGCTGCCCTGTACCCACAACGTGTGCCAGGCCTGTGCCCGAGAGGTGCTGGGCCAGCAGGGCTACCTGGGCCACGGCGGGGACCCCAGCTCGGAGCCTACTTCTCCTGCTTCCACCCCTTCCACCCGCAGCCCCCGCCTCTCCCGAAGAACGCTCCCCAAGCCAGACCGCCTGGACCGGCTGCTTAAGTCAGGTAGGGCTGGGGCGGGGGCGGGGCGGGGCGCGCTGTCCATCAGGAAGGTGAGAGTGGTCCGTGCCTGAACAGGACGTCTGTCTGTCTGTCAGGGCTGGCAGTACTGCTCACCCAGGCTCCAGAGAGAGCTGGAATTAGCTCCTTTTGTAACTGAACAGATTTGCTCACCCCCAGCCGGCTGTAATTCTCACCTCCTCTACCTCCGCCCACAGGCTTTGGGACATACCCCGGGAGGAAGCGAGGTGCTCTGCACCCCCCAGTGATCGTGTTCCCGTGCCCAGCCTGCCAGGGCGACGTGGAGCTGGGGGAGCGGGGCCTGGCGGGTCTCTTCCGGAACCTCACCTTGGAGCGTGTGGTGGAGAGGTACCGCCAGAGCGTGAGTGTGGGAGGCGCCATCCTGTGCCAGCTGTGCAAGCCCCCGCCGCTCGAGGCCACCAAGGGCTGCACGGAGTGCCGAGCCACCTTCTGCAATGAGTGCTTCAAGCTCTTCCACCCGTGGGGCACTCAGAAGGCCCAGCACGAGCCCACCTTGCCCACCCTCTCCTTCCGCCCCAAGGTGAGCCAGCCTACGGAGGGAAGGAGGGGCATGGTGGTGCTGGGCCCGTGGGCGTGCCTGGCATTGTGGCTTCCAAAAAGAAGGTGGGCGGGGGGGCCCTTGTCACACTGTCCCCCCCACCCCCACCTGCAGACAGAGCAGTCCACAGCTCTGGCCTTCTCTCCTGTAGCCTGGGGATGATGGCGTGTACCTGCAATGCTTGTCCCTGCAAGGTTGTTGACAAGAGCACATGGGACAATGTTTATTCACTCAGGAGTGTTATCTGTGCATTAAATTCGCCTGTATGCATTCTTTCCTCTAACAAATATTTATGGAGCACCTCAGTGTGTGGGGCTATTGTAGGTGTTAGGAGTGCAGCAGTAAACAGAAGGGACAAGGTTAAATATCAACCACAGGCTCAGATTAATTCCCATCATTACTGTTGTTCCCACACATGGCAGGGAGGTGGATTGAGGGAGGAGCAAGGCTGGTTTGAAACAGGCATTGCCCAGAGACTGCAGGAAAGGCTCTCGCTGATGCCAGTGCGCACCACCAGGTGGCACTGTGGAGCATAGCTGACTGCACTCCCCTGGGCTCCCGGACCCCTTGTGCAGGGAGGGCTCCGTCCCACCTGCCCCAGGGGCAGTGCACACTCCCAGTTAGCTGCCTATCTCCCTGCCCTCCCCTAGGGCCTGATGTGCCCGGACCACAAGGAAGAGGTGACCCACTACTGCAAGACATGTCAAAGGCTGGTATGCCAACTCTGCCGGGTGCGTCGCACCCACAGTGGGCACAAGATCACACCAGTGCTCAGCGCCTACCAAGCCCTCAAGGTGAGACCCTTCCCCACTCACCTGCGGCGCTGAGCCACAGTCACACCCTCCCACACCTCAGCCTCACCGTCGGCTTCCACAGAGCCAAATGCGATGCCCATCTCCTCCTTCCCCCTCAGGACAAGCTGACAAAGAACCTGACATACATCCTGGGAAACCAGGACACGGTGCAGACCCAGATCTGTGAGCTGGAAGAGACCGTGAGGCACACTGAGGTGAGGGAGGCCGCCGAGGTGGGCCCCGGGCCCCGCTTGGGAGTGCTGGCCAGCAAGGGGTGTGGGTAGGAGTGGCCCAGCCTCTTTGCTGCACACTCAGGAAGCCCTTGAGGGGGGTCTGTGTGTGTGTGTGCTTCGGTTCTGGTTCAGCCAGGTTGGCAGGAACACAAGTGTTCCAGGCCAGGTCTACCTGGGTTGCAGTGGCAGTTGGCTGCTGTGGCTCACATGCCTTCAGGCCTGCCGAGGGTAGCACACTCAGTGTGATGCAGGGGGCTGACAGCTCTGATAGTTTCTGCCAGAGTGCTCGAATCAGCTGACCCCGGGACAGACACAGGCATGGCACAGAGTGCAACCATGGCCCCTTTTATTTAGGTGAGGGCTTAGGCAGTTGAGAACGTGATGTGAGCATGAAGAAAGGTTAGCACGAATGGGCAGCCATGGAGCCCATCTGAGGGCATGGGAATGGGTCGCTAGGACTTCCCCCAGAACCTTTCTGAGCCTAGCCTAGCGTGGCATCCCAAAAAGCAAGACAGTAAGTCACGCATCCCTCGGGTGTTGTTCCCTGGGCAGGTGAGTGGTCAGCAGGCCAAGGAGGAGGTGTCGCAGCTGGTGCGGGGGCTGGGGGCTGTGCTGGAGGAGAAGCGAACATCGCTGCTGCAGGCCATTGAAGAGTGCCAGCAGGAGCGGCTGGCCCGTCTCAGCGCCCAGATCCAGGAGCACCGGAGCCTGCTCGATGGCTCAGGCCTGGTGGGCTATGCCCAGGAAGTACTGAAAGAAACAGACCAGCCCTGCTTTGTGCAGGCAGCCAAGCAGCTGCACAGCAGGTATTCAGGGGCGTGGTGCAAGGGCCCAGGTCTCCTGGGGGGCAGGGGCATCGGGCTTGGGGCCATCACCCAGGACAGTGTCCGCAGGAGAACTTACAGGCAGAGAGAGAGCGCGAGCTGGGGCCCCAAGGATTTTCTTGAGCGAGGCAGTCTCTGGGGAAGGGGAGCTGCCCGGACGGCAGTGCCTGACCCTTTTATGCCCCCATCCCAGGATTACCCGGGCTACCGAGGCCCTGCAGACATTCCGGCCGGCTGCCAGCTCCTCCTTCCGCCACTACCAACTGGATGTGGGCCGTGAGATGAAGCTGCTGACGGAACTCAACTTCCTACGAGGTCAGGAGACGGCCGGGCCCCATGCCCAATCGCAGCCTTCTTCCCTTGCTCCCCAGCAGCGGGCCCGGGGGGCAGTGCCCACCAGGGACCTCCTCGGCCTCCTGCCCGGCCTGGCCAGCCTCTCCTCCCGCCCAGCCCACCCTGCCACGCCGCCCACCGCGCTCAGCGCTGCTTCTCGCTCTCTTTGTTTGTAGGCTGTGGCCACCGCGGACTCTGCTCCGGAGCACCCCAGGCAAGTCAGCGGCCCTGCCCCGGGGGTCCTGCCCCCTGCTGGGCCACCCGTCCCGCCCCGCCGCCCCCACGCAGCTCCACCACCCACTCACTGCTTCCCGTCTTCCTGCCTTCACCCAAACTCCTGGTCCTTCCACCGTGTCACCCACTTCTGCCTCTGTAGGCTCTTGCCCAACTCTGGCCCTTCTGACCTTTTGTCCTGGTGGCCTTGCCCCTTGGACCTCCAGTCTCCTCCCCGCGGCCTCGGCCCCTGCTGCCACACCTGCTTCTCCCCTCCACTGTCTCCCCATTGTCTATCTTGCTGACTCTTGCATCTCCCACCGGTCCCATCCCCCTCTGCCCCACTCAGGCTCCTCTTGCCTGGCTCCCAGTGGCCTTTGCCTGCCTCACCCTGGGGCTCCTCTGAACTCCCAGAATGTGCAGGCCCAAAGCACCCCCAGAATGCACCTGCCCCAGTACCCTCAGGGGACAGAGAAGGACACAGGCCCGGTGGGTGGGGAGCGACTTATTTCAGCCCAGAGTGAGATAGTGGCCAACCGGGCAGGGCAGAGCACAAAGCTCCTGAACCCCACCCAGCTTCTCTGCCCACCCCAGGCCTAATGCCCCAGGGGTTCTGCCCCCAGCTCCCCCTCACCCACACTCACCCCCCCGGCCCCCGCTGCTTTCCCTTCCCCGCCGTACCAGGCTGACCGGCAGGCCCTGACCGACCCGTGCTGTCTTTCCCAACAGTGCCCGAGGCGCCCGTCATAGACACCCAGCGCACCTTTGCCTACGACCAGATCTTCCTGTGCTGGCGGCTGCCGCCCCACTCGCCCCCGGCCTGGCACTACACTGTCGAGTTCCGCCGCACGGACGTGCCTGCCCAGCCCGGCCCCGCACGCTGGCAGCGGCGGGAGGAGGTGAGGGGCACGAGTGCGCTGCTCGAGAACCCCGACACCGGCTCCGTATACGTGCTGCGCGTCCGTGGCTGCAACAAGGCCGGCTACGGCGAGTACAGTGAGGACGTGCACCTGCACACGCCCCCGGCACCGGGTGAGTGAGCGCACAGCCGGCCTGGGCCTCCGGGCGAGGGCTCATGTTCTGGATGGCTTCACAGAGCCAGGGGCGGGGTGGGAGCACGGCTGAGCTCCAGCTGGACCGCCAAGGTTCAGACCCCAGCATCACCTCTGGCCAGCTGTGTGTCTTTGGGCCAGTCTTTCAGCCTCTCTGAACTTCAGAGTCCTCTTCCATGGGGATGATACCACCACTCACCTCACAGCGTGGCCGTGAGGATTTTTTTTTTTAATTTTCTAGAGAAAAGTGCCAGATAAATTAAAACAAAAAGATTTAATTATTCATTTAAAAGGCAGAGTTGGTTCACTCCCCAAATGGCCGCAATGACTGGAGCTAGGCCAATCCAAAGCCAGGAGCCAGGAGCTTCTTCCGGGTCTCCCACATGGGTGCAGGGGTCCAAGGACTTGGGTCATCTTCTACTGCTTTCCCAGGCCATAGCTGAGAGCTGGATCAGAAGTGGAGCAGCCAGGACTTGAACTGGCACCCACATGGGATGCCAGCACTGCAGGCAGCAGCTTTACCTGCTGTGCCACAGCACCGGCCCCTGCTGTGAGGATTAAGACATATAATGTCTTCATGGCTTAGGGCACATACACATAGTAAGAGCTGGCAACACACTGATAAAGTGACTCTTGAGAAATAGCATAGACCCTGGGCTGCAGACCACAGGGGAGCCGCACGGCCTGAGTAAGGGGCCCCAGAGGTAGGGGCTAAGCTTAAGGGTATGAGCAGCACAGTGTGGGGGGACAAGGCAGATAGAGATGACAATGGTAGTGTCACAGCAGAGGCTCTCCATAGGCCCCACCACGGCCAAGGGCTCACAGGAAGCACTGAGTCAGCTGGGGCTGGGACCCTGGTATATGTGTCCACTAAACACTCTCCCTGGGGTCCCGCGCCCATTTTTTCTCCACATGCCCCCCCCTCCAGTTTCCCACGCCCTGTTCCCCAGAGCCCACTGCCTGCTCCTGGTGACCAAACACCTTGGCCACCTGCTCCATGTTCAGAAGCGCCCCTGTGTTGTGCACCAACACCCCACAGTCCTCAGCGCCTGTGTTTGTCCCCAGAGCCCACCCTTCTGTCTCAACCCCCTCCTCCTTCCAGTCCTGCATTTCTTCCTCGATGGCCGCTGGGGTGCAAGCCGAGAGCGGCTGGCCATCAGCAAGGACCAGCGAGCAGTGCGGAGCGTCCCGGGGCTGCCCCTGCTGCTGGCTGCGGAGCGGCTGCTCACCGGCTGCCACCTGAGCGTGGACGTGGTCCTGGGCGACGTGGCGGTGACCCAGGGCCGCAGCTACTGGGCCTGCGCCGTGGATCCGGCCTCCTACTTGGTCAAGGTGGGCGTTGGGCTGGAGAGCAAGCTGCAGGAAAGCTTCCAGGGTGCCTCGGACGTGATCAGCCCCAGGTCAGAGCCCTCTGGAGTGCATGGGGGCTGGGGGCCCTGGGTGGGAGCCGGGAGCAGGACAGGTGGCAAAGGGGGCGCACACTCGCTGGGGCAGAGCTGAGGAGGGGCTGTGGAGGAAGCCAGGCTGGGAGGCCTGTGGCCAGGGCAGAGGTGGACTCAGCCAAAGGGTCTTTGGGGACTGATTTTCCCAGTGTGGTCGGGGAAGGGGCGACAGAGGAGAGCCAGCTCCACGTCCCTCCATCTGATACACCCGTCCCACCAAACCTCCGCGCCCCTTCCCCCAAGCACCCCATTCCCAATGTCTTTTCTCCATAACACGGTTTCCCTCTGACACCTCCTTCCCCCACATCCTTCCTCAGCATCCCAAAGTCCTCCCACAAACATCCCATCCCCACAGCCCTCCTGTCCCCAACATCCTACGTAACAGCATCCCACCGCCACCCCATTTCCTCACAATGCCTCCTCCTCAGCACCAAGTCCCTCCTGGGCTCTGTTCTTCCCAATCCCACATCTCTGTAAAGTTTCTGACTCCAACCACCCCTCCTCTCTCCCCACTCCCCCTCGCCAGCCAGATCCCGCCCCCTGCCCCCCACTCCCCAGCATCACTGCCCCAGCACTGTTTCCCTTGACCCAGTCCTGTCCAGGTGGGCGGGAGCCACGCTTCTCCAGTGTGCTTTAGCAGTGCCTGTCTTCTCCCCACACCCCTCTTGCTGGGTGCCCTTTTCTCCCCAAACCACACCCTCTGCCCCCACACTCCAACCCCTATCTCTTCTCCATGCTCTCTGCTGGTACCCCAGCCCGACCCCTTCAGCCTGCTGTTCCAATATCCCATCATGCCAACCTCTCAGCTCCCTTGTACCCCAGCCCCAGTGCCTGCTAACCCGACGCCCGCTTCTGCAGGTACGACCCAGACAGCGGGCACGACAGCGGGGCCGAGGATGCCGCCGTGGAAGCATCGCCGCCCTTCGCCTTCCTAACCATCGGCATGGGCAAGATCCTGCTGGGGTCCGGAGCGAGCTCCAACGCGGGGCTTACGGGGAGGGATGGCCCGGCAGCCGGCTGCACGGTGCCCCTGCCGCCCCGCCTGGGCATCTGCCTGGACTACGAGCGGGGCAGAGTCTCCTTCCTGGATGCGGTGTCCTTCCGGGGGCTCTTGGAGTGTCCCCTGGACTGCTCAGGGCCTGTGTGCCCAGCCTTCTGCTTCATTGGGGGCGGGGCGGTGCAGCTGCAGGAGCCCGTGGGCACTAAGCCTGAGAGGAAGGTCACCATAGGGGGCTTCGCCAAGCTGGACTGATCCTCCCAGGCCCCGGTGCAGGCCTCCTGGCGCCCGGTTACCCCCTCCTCGCGGCAGCTTCTCCCCCAAACTTTCTACCACGTGGCCCCGCCCCTCAACCTGTGTCTATGTCTTTGCAGGGCTTTCTTTCAACTAAGGGACTCCCCCGTGTCCATCCCCCTGGATGTCCCCCGTTCTCTGACCCACACCTTCCAAGTTCTCCGGCCCATGCCCTGTCCTTGGCATCTCACCCAAGTCATGGAGAGAGCCCCTTCCCCACCCTTGCCCTGCACCCCCAGCCCGAGGGAGGGAGAGTGCCTGGAACACTGGGCCTGACTCTCAGCTCTGCCCGTTGCTTGCCAAGCTCCTTGCGCCACTGTTATTGACCTGCAGCCTTGAGGCAAGCAGGCACTTTGGCCAGTGTCCAGGCACTCCTTGGAGAGGGGCAGGGGCCCGCCCGTCATTCCACTTAATTTATTTGGACCCCCATACCTTCCAGCCGCATGCCCCTCACGCCCTATTCCTTCCTGCATGCGTTTGTTACCTGTCCCTCACCCATGCCCATGTGCCAAGTCTCCCTTGGGGACCCAGCTGAAGCCGGGTGTCCCCACTGGGTCGCGCCAGGCAAGGCCTCTGGTGCCTGCTGCTGCCCCCCCGCGGTGGGTTCTGCTAGGCGTGTGCGGAGCAACCGCTGTCACTATCACGGTTTCTAAACAATAAACTGGGAGGCCAGGCACATCTCTGCCTGCCCTAGGCGTGTGGACTGTTCCTCTTAGCTTCTGCGCTGCGTGTGGCGGTGGAAGGACCCCATGGTGCCCTGCCGTCGGGGCGCGCGGGGGTGTCTGGTGAATATTGGCGCCCGAGGCCAGCCCATCCCCATGCCAGGCCCCCCTGAACCTCCCGCCACTCGGGTTCCGAGCCCAGGCCCGAGGCGACCATGGCCGCCAGGGGGCGCAGCGCCCAGCCTGTTGGCGCCTGGCCCTAGACGGGGCGTCCCGGTGGCGCCAGGGTCCTGGGAGAGTATGGTTGGGAGCGCAGGCGCCGTGCCTGGACCCAAAGCATCCAGGGAGCCAGAACCACTTCCCCATTCCCAGGGTGCCGGGAGCCCACCCCAGAGGCAGTGGCAGGGAATCAACAGGGGGAGAGGGAGGCTGGGGGAGGGCAGGGCCTGGCGCCGGGGGCCGGATCTGACCCAGCCCCCGCTTATCGCAGCAGTGTTGACTCTGCGTGGTTATCGCTGCCCAAGGGTTTACTTCACACCCGGGCAAGCTAAGAATAGAGCTCCTGGGGGCACGGTGCCAGGGGTGCCAGGGGGAGAGGAGGGCGCAGGCAGGCTGCAGCCGGAGTGAAACCTGGGCCTGAGGCGGGGCCGGGGCCAGGCCGTCAGGCAGGCGGAGCCGTCTGCTGGCCCACCAGAGCCCGCCTCGGTTTCGTTTCCTCCTTCCTCCAGCGCCGCTGGGCATGGGCGAGAGGTGACTCCCCGCGCCACCCTGTGCCCCAGTGTCTCCTCTTCCCCCACTTTCACCTCTCAAGCAACGCCTGCGCCTCCTTGTCTCCCTCCTGCCCAGCTCCCTCAGACTCCTTCCAGGCCCCCCTCCTCCCTGCCCGACAAGGATCACAGTAGGAAGCACAGGTCGGCGCAGCAGGAGGCGCGTTTTATTCAGCCCAGATCGATCCCACCCCCATCCAGGATTTCCAAGCCAGTCCTTATGAGAGCCACCCTCCCTCCCCACCCAGGCCTGTCCCCCAGGGGCCCGGACAAGCGTCACCAGGTGGAGATGATGGAGGGGCTTGCTGGGGCTGGAGGGCCAGCGGTGGGCAGCCCACCTGGACGGCGGCTCCCAGCGCAAAGGAGTGCAGGGGCTCTGGGAGGGAAGCTTCTGAGGGAGGGGCTGGCACCGGCGGCCCTTGGCGAGTGACATGTCCCTACAAGTTGGCAGAAGTGGCTGCCACTGCTGGGTTCGTGTAAGAAAGGCTGCTACCACCGTTGCCCGCAGAAACCTGTAGGGGGGGGAAGGGGACCAGGGTGAAGGGTAGAAGCCACCTCCTAGGACCCTCGGATGGCGCTCCAGCCTGGGCTCACTGGTCAGGGGCCTGGCCTGTTCTCTCTCAAAGGGTTAATTCGAAGTGCGCACCTGCCGGCCGGCAGCCAGGTGACTGTAAACAGGGCTGCTCCTCCCTCCTCTCCCCCTCCCTCCCTCCCCGGGCTCTAATCAGCCCCCTTGTCCCTCCCCTTTCTCCCTCCACTCTGCCTTCAGCTCAAGGGGTGTGTGTGTGTGTGTGTGTGTGTGTGTGTGTGTGTGTGTGTGAGAGAGAGAGAGAGAGTATCCACAGGCGCTGGCAAAACTGGAAGAGGAAGGTCCCCAGGAGGCGGAAAATGGGGACGAGGAAAGGAAACTCCTGTCTCCTCCCCCACACCAAGTGGCTCCGCAGTCCCAGGAGGCTGCAGTAATTATTTACCAGGTCCTGTGGAGCAAGGCCAGGAGAAGAGGGAGGGGTCCTTGCTTCCTGGAGCTCCCAAGGAGCCCCTGCACCCAAGACCCCCAGCCTTGCGCAATCTGCTCTGGGCGGTTTGGGTCATAAAAGAGGAACAGGTGCTAGTTCTGGCCACTGCAGCAGGAAGGGCTCCCTGGGGCGCAGAGCCCCACCCATTTCACCTCTGGGCATCCCAGCCAGCACCCGCCGGGGTGCAGGTTCAGCCAAGCAGTGACTGTGGGCGGGCAACTGGCGTTTGGGAATGCTGGTCGTCACCTCCCCAGGCCCGTCTCCTCCCCAGGGTCCCTCAGACCACCCTCACCAGGGTCTATGCCTCCTGCCGCCTCTCGCCTCTCCCAAGCTCTTTGGGTTTTTCCAAATTCCCTGCCCAGTCAAAAGTCTCAGCTTCCCATCCTCACCTCCTCATATGGGCTCCGTCTGGTGCTGCCAGGAGGCACGTAGCGGCCGTGGGTGTGGTAGGTGGGGTACTCACTCATGGGGTGGTAGGTGTCCCGGGTTGGGAAGAGATCCAGCTGCCCGCAGTTCTTGCGACGGCACTGACACACGGCCTGGGGAGGCAGGTGGGTTACCTGGGCCAGGAGGGTCCTTCCACCAGCGGACTCCGGTCAAGGCCAGAGACCGAGCACTCACCAGGGCTGTGAAGTAGATGATGGCCAGCGCAAGCAGGACACAGACCAGCACAAGCAGGGCGATCCCCCAGCCTGGAACTCCAGACTGGGCAGAGGAGGGAGACAGAACATCTCGCACTGAAAGGAAAGAGCCGTGGTCAGGACAGTGCCCCAAAGGAGACATCCCCATGTCCTCTGCCCGCACAACGCCGGGCTGCCGCTGGGGAAGCAGCCTTACCTGTGACTCTTGAAATGTTCAGGTTATACCTGGTTGCTTGCGGTATATTCTGAATAAACTGTGACTGCACCGTGAATTCATTGGTGCTGCCCTCCTGGAAGGCCAGAATCAAGTCCACCACCACGGATCCTGGCCTAGCCATGGGGGGAGAGAGACGAGTGAGCAGCAGGCCCCAGCTCTGGCTCAGCACTGTCCCCAGCTGTGACAGCAACCCCCCCCCACACACACACCCAGGGTCCGCATACGGAACTGTACCTGAACCTGATACCAGAGAGGCCCAGGAAGTTTTTCTGTCCATAGATCTGCGAAATCTGGGGTGACAGGGCAGGGAGTCAGGCTTGCTGCAAAGCGCCCCCCCCCCAGCTCCAAAGACTGCTTCAAGCCAGCGGAGGCCAGGCAGACACTCACCAGTGCTGAAACATTCCTCTGCAGCTCTTGATAGTACTTGCTGCTTGGATCCTCCAGGGAAGAATTGAACTGCAGGTTGGTGATGTAAAAAGACAGGAAGAAGAAAGACAAACCAGCAGACACCTGGGGGGCAGTGCTCTGAGTGGAAGTGGTGACAGGAGGCCCCGTGCTGTGGCTGGGGCTGGGAAGGGTGGTGGGAGTGCCAGTGTGCTGGCTGAGAACCGAAGATGGTGTGCTCAGAGTCCCAACTGGCATGGTGGTGGCCATGGCAGAGGTGACACTGTGGACGGGGCTGGTGGCTGAGCCTGATGCAGGGCTGGTGGCTGAAGCTGAGGTGACTTCGTGGACGGGGCTGGTGGCTGAGACCAACGTGGGGCTGGTGGCTGAAGCTGATGTAGGGCTAGTGGGTGGGGCAGAGGTAACCTCATGAACAGGGCTGGTGTCTGAGACCGACGTGGAACTGGTGGCCAGGGCTGAGGTGACTTCGTGGACGGGGCTGGTGGCCGAGCCTGACACAGGGCTGGTGGCCGTGGCTGAAGTGACTTCATGGACGGGGCTGGTGGCTGAGCCTGACGCAGGGCTGGTGGTAAGGGCCGAAGTGACTTCGTGGACGGGGCTGGTGGCTGAGACCGACGTAGGGCTGGTGGCCAGGGCAGAGGTGACTTCGTGGACGGGGATGGTGGCTGAGCCTGACGTAGGGCTGGTGGCCAGGGAAGAGGTGACTTCGTGGACGGGGCTGGTGGCTGAGACCGACGTAGGGCTGGTGGCTGAGACTGACGTAGGGCTGGTGGCCAGGGGAGAGGTGACTTCGTGGACGGGGCTGGTGGCCGTGGCTGAAGTGACTTCATGGACGGGGCTGGTGGCTGAGCCTGACGCAGGGCTGGTGGTAAGGGCCGAAGTGACTTCGTGGACGGGGCTGGTGGCTGAGACCGACGTAGGGCTGGTGGCCAGGGGAGAGGTGACTTCGTGGACGGGGCTGGTGGCTGAGCCTGACACAGGGCTGGTGGCCATGGCTGAGGTGACTTCATGGACGGGGCTGGTGGCTGAGCCTGACACAGGGCTGGTGACCGTGGCTGAAGTGACTTCATGGACGGGGCTGGTGGCTGAGCCTGAAGCAGGGCTGGTGGTAAGGGCTGAAGTGACTTCGTGGACGGGGCTGGTGGCTGAGCCTGACACAGGGCTGGTGGCTGTGGCTGAAGTGACTTCGTGGACGGGGCTGGTGGCTGAGCCTGACACAGGGCTGGTGGCCGTGGCTGAAGTGACTTCATGGACGGGGCTGGTGGCTGAGCCTGACACAGGGCTGGTGGCCGTGGCTGAAGTGACTTCGTGGACGGGGCTGGTGGCTGAGCCTGACGCAGGGCTGGTGGTAAGGGCCGAAGTGACTTCGTGGACGGGGCTGGTGGCTGAGACCGACGTAGGGCTGGTGGCTGGGGCAGAGGTGACTTCGTGGATGGGGCTGGTGGCTGAGCCTGACGCAGGGCTGGTGGCTGGGGCAGAGGTGACTTCGTGGACGGGGCTGGTGGCTGAGCCTGACGCAGGGCTGGTGGCTGGAGACGTGGTGGAATTGACGGTCTGGCCTGGAATGGCAGCAGAGCCTGAGCCAGGGCTGAGGGTGGGGAGTGAACCGCTGGTCATGCTGGTCAGTGCGTCTCTCAGCAGAGCCGGGCCCTGGCCTGCTTGGGAGAGCCAAGGTCTACTTTTCCGCTCTAGCTGGGGACAGAAGCCTTAAGAACCACTGGGTAGGAGGGCAAATCTAGGCGAGGGGAAAAACGGAACTTCTGGCAGGAGGGCTGGAGCGTGAACAGCAGCAGCAGCCCCAGCCCCAGCCCCAGGCCCGGCCCTCAGCCCTCAGCCCTCCCGCTCTTTCTGCCTGCACTGCGCCCCACCCCCACCCCAGCAAGCCCATTTCTCCACTCCTAGGACCCCTCCCCCCCAGGACCTTCACCTGCCCCTACTCTCCGGAGTGGGGGGTGGGGGGTGGGAGTGCTTCTTCTCAGCCCATCTTTAGCCCCTCTCCTCCCAGACACAGACGGAGCCGCCCCAGTCTACCATTTCTGGCTCTGGTGGAGCCATCTGCCAGAAAACAAACCCACAGAGAGGCCTGCAAGACCAGGAGACGAGGCTGGCCCCCTCCCCACCTCGTGCCCCTCACCTGTAATCCCTGGGAGCAGCAGCAGCAAGAAGAAAGGGGGCCGGATGTCCATGCCTGGTGGCATGGCGGTGGTGAGCTGGGTGGGGAGGGGGCAGGACGCACCCTGGCCGGCGCTGCGTGTGAGGTGGAGCGGCACAGGCGCCTGCCGCTTTATACCGGTCCCCCCTCCCGCCCTAGGCACAGCCGGAGCAGGTGACAGGTGATAAAGCCCCGCCCCCTCCTCCCTTCCCTACCTCCTTCTTTTTCCTCTTCCTCCTCCCCAATCATTCCAGGGTAAGTACGTGGGCTCCAATCACTCAGCCCTCTGACGACCTGTTTGTTTTCCAAGGGGCCTCCCCCTTCCATCAGCCACTCCCTGGCTCTAGGTGGGGGGTGGGGGACAGTCTGGGACTTGGGGCCCCCTGCCTTCTAGTCTTAGCCCGAGGATTGCAGCCAAGGTGAAGAGAGTACAGAGAAGGTGGGCTGCTTCAAGGTCCTGGACAACCAAGCCTGGACGCCCACCCCTAGGGCCCCCACTCCACTTCCCCACGCTCTCTGGGTCCTTGGGAGCCGCACCCGTGCGGGGCCGAGAAGAAACCAGACGGGTTGATAATGAGTGCACCAAGTGGTAGTTTTGGACTCCCTCCCCCCAACACTTCCCGGAATAGCCCCACCCTTCTAACCGCTCCCTGTCCCGTTCCACATGCAGTTTTAGCCTGAAAACCACATTGCCCGCCCGGGCCGAACTTTCCAGTAGCCTCGGTTCCCTCCATGGCATACTGGGGGTGCGGTGGGGGGGGGGAAGAAATCCACTTAAATACCGACGAAAGCTGGGCTCCACCGAACCCTAAGGACCTTTCCAAGCCTTCGCCTGCAGCGGCAGCCCCGCCGGCGGGAGCTCCTGCCCTCTGGCGGTCACCCGTAGCCTCGCGGGGCGGCCCGCACGGACGAGTGGCGCCCCGATCCGGAGCACTGCGGGTCGGGAGGTGCGGCCTGGGTGGGGGTGAAGAGACGCCGCGGCGGGGGTGGGGCGCGCGGGACCCCGGCGAGAGGGTCAGTGCCCGGGCAGAGGGGGAGGAGCACACTGCGCGCAGCGGCGCCAGGCAGCTTCAGGAAGGGGACGCGGAAGCACACAGGGGCGGTGTGCGGAGGAAATGGAGCTAGGTGGGTGGGGTCCTCAGGTATGTGGAAGGGGCGTCGATATGTGTGGGAGGGGACCAAGGAATGTGGGAGGAGGAGCGGGTCAGGTATGGTAAGGGCAGTTTCGTATTTAGGAGGCAGAAAGTAGGTGGGGCAGCGGAACCGAATTCAGGGGCCCGAAGGATCTTCTGGGAAGTGGGTGGTATCATTTGGGGCCGGTGGCACGTGGTGGGCAGCAGAATTCTGTGTGAGGGTGCGCGATTGGCAGGACCGGGAGAAACTTTGAATGGCAGAAGTATTTGGGGGCAGGGAGGTCTTTGGAGCTGCAGCGGCACGTGGCACTCAGGGCGTGAGCCCGGTGTAGCGGTACCGGGCTGCGGTCCGGGCCAACAGCAGTTCGGGTTGTAGTAGGGAGACAGTCCTCGGCTCCAGCGAATACACACTGGAAAACAGGGCTTTGGAAACACTTGGGTGCATAGCCAGATTGGAGGGGGATCCTGGACTGGAGGCGGCAAGGGACCCGACGTCCGCGCCCCGCGCCCCGCGCCGCTCACTCTCCAAGACGCGCCTTTGTGCGGCTAGCGCGGCGCAGGGCGGAGCGGGGGCGCCAGACGTCAGCGCTCCGGGCCGGGAAGCCCCCCACCCGCTGCTAGAGAAAGTGCGAGTATCTAGGTGGGCGGCCCCAAACCTCAACGCCTGACGTTACCAGGCAACAGCCATTCAGCCCGGTTGCTGGGAGACGCGTCACCATGGCGACGGCTCCGCGCCGCGCGGTCGGAGTATTTAAAGAGCAAGCGCGCGCAACGCCCCGGCGTCGGAAAGCGGCCTTCCGGGGCACCGCGGTCTCCCTTGCTCCCCGCACCCCTCCCCCTTAGCAGCCCCCTTCACCCTTCCGGGCACCTAGTCTCTGGCCTTCAGGGAGAACCCAACTTCCCAGTGCACCCCTGGGCCTCTGGCCTGGCCAATTTCAGACTGTGGGAAGCGGGACCCCGGGCCCCGGGCGGGCGGGAGGGACGGGACGCGGTGCAGTGTTGTTCTTTCCCCCGCCAATATTGCACTCGTCCCGGCCTCCGGCCCCCTCGGCCCCCCGGCCTCCCCCTCTCCCGAGCGGGGCAGCCCCCGCCCTTCTGGCTGTCGATCCCGGCTGATCTAAGACTGGAGTGTCGCCGCTGCCGCCGTGAGTAAGTGGGGCTGGGAGAACTTGGGTGATCTCTCAGCCAGCACCCCGTCCTGCGCTTAACTCTGTCTGGAGCCTTCTCCACCCTTGCCCCAAACTCAGCCAAACTTTCCATCCTCCTAGCCTTTCTCTGTTACCCACTCAGATTCCTTGCTGTTCCCCACCCTACCCCGGAAAATCCCTAAAATAAGCAATGGCACTGGCTTAGAAAACAACCGGAACTTTATGGCAATGGGGGTGTTGTCTTTCCTGGGTTAGTGCCTGAGTAATACCCCGTGATGATGCCCCATGCCCTGACCAGTGGGGTCACTAAGCCCTCTGTGGCTGAATTCCGCGGAGGGCCAGAGGAGGGTTTGTGGGTACCCTGAGGGGCTGCAGCCTAGACCCCAGGGTCTCCAGGATGGACCCCAAAGCCAAAGGGTCTAAAACCAGGATTCTGAATCCGGTGACACCTCCTCACTCCCTTCCCTGGAGCAGCTGCCTCCGGAATGGCTCAAAGTCCTCTGGCACTGTGTCTGAGGAGGGGGAAACAGGGGAGGTCAGAGGCCGCGTTCTCCAGGGAGGGCACGGGGGTCAGGCTGACGTCGGTCTAGAGCCTCACCGTTGCATCGGTACTGCAGGTTGGACCAAATGATGTTTTCTTGGGAGAAGCAGAATACACCGAGACGCCCCCCTCGCATGGAGGTGTCAATGATCACCCCAGAATCCGCCACTAGCTGGGGACCCTCATAGAGCTTCACCCTGTCCAAGATAGGGGTGTGCATTGGCGCTAGAGTATTGGTGCCCCCCCCCCGGGGGGGGTCACCATGCACAGGGGTCTTGCTCATCCCCAGGCCCCCCCCTAGAGCTCACCAGGCCTGAGAGAGGGAGGGAGGGAGGAGGGGGAGGGAAGGGGTCCTTTTCTCAGGCCTGGGGCCCCTAGCTCTTTGTCAGGCCCCTTTTGCATCTCAAAGCACCAGCCGCATTCCTAGCGAGGATTGGGTTGCCATGACGATGAGCACAATGGGCTGGGGGGTGAAGTCACCCGCTTCCCAGGCTCTAGTCCACCCCCCTTTATCCCTGCCCTGGCGCCCCACAGCCCCAGGCACCTTAAAGGGGAACCAACCCCGGTCCCTGGACTCTAGGCTCTAGTGGGTAGAGAGCCAAGTCTCCAAGAAGAACCACATCCCCTCCCCTCCCAGTTAAGCCCACCAACCTGGGACCCTTGGAGGGAAACACAGAGTTGTAGACAAAGTACTGAACTATGAGGCCTTGTGAAGTCCTGGCCTCTTAGGTTTGCTGATTTGGAAATGCTGGGCCTGTCTTGGTTAGGCACTTGCAAGAGGCCGGCTCTGGGCTCTCCCAGTTAAGGGGCCCCAAGTGACGTGCCCCCTCCACAAGATGAGCCTGGGGTTTGCAGGCTCCCGGGGATCTGTAAAATGCATCTAGCCCAGCACCTTCCCTTCACAGAGGGGAACAGAGACTGGAGCACACAGCAGCCTCTGGGTCCTGCGTTTGTGGGGAGAAGGGAGATAAACAGAAAGGGCCACAGTCCCTGCCCGCCCCGGCCCCAGGCAGAGGGGGCAATGCCCCTCTCCTCACCGGATGTAGCCGACTTGAGGCCGGTGCAGCAGCTGCCATCGATAGGAAGTCTTGTCGCGCCAGCCCACGTTTCGTGGGTCAGCCCACAGCAGCCGAACCTGGTCAGGGGTGTGGCCTGTGTGCCACAGGGCATTCCGGAGGTGCTCTCCTGGGCCAGACACTGAAGTCACTGCCTGGGGGTCATTGTCAAAGGCAGTGAGTCAGCCACCAGGACAGTGGGGGTGGGGGGAGTGGCAAGAGATCTGGATGTGCAGGCTGGGGAGAAGGCCCTCCAGGCCAGGTGTCTGGGTAGGAGGGCTCAGGGTCAGGCTGGCTGTGGGGTTAAGGGGGAGAGCTGGGGGGGGGGGGGGGCTGGGAGGGGCCCAGGGTGGGCAATCTAGGCAGCTAGGGCACCTTGAGCTGCAGCCCTGGCTGGGCCACGGCCCGGAAGGGCGTGGCCTGCCAGTAGGTCTGCTCCGTCTGCTTCCACATGACCACGTAGAAACGGCCGCTGTCCTGATAACTGAAGAGAAAGCCTGCGTAGTCATCATCAGTCACTGTGTTCACGTGGAAGGTGCCTTCAAAGTCCACGCCGTTGAAGGCTGTGTAGCCTGGGGAGGGGGAGGGGGAGAGGTCGGAGGTGGGGAAGGCCGCCGGCCGGCCCCACTACCTTCCCCTCTCACTCCCTGTGCTCCTGGAGGGTTGCTGATATCAGACTGGATGTCCCGTACATACCAACTGCCAGGCCAGGGTCACTGTTCATGGTCTGAACGATTTCCATGCCCTGGGGGTGTTCAGTAAAGATAAAGACCCTGAGCCAGGTGCAGTGACCCCCCCCCCCGCCCCACTCTGTGGTCCGGGCTAACAGCACCCGGCCAGCCCACTGCCCTGCGTACCTGGTTAAGCACAACCCAGTTTGGGTCAATCTGAGCATCACCCTCAGGATCCAGGACGACGGTCTGGTAGGCACGGAAATCTGTGAGGGTCACCTCTGCGCTCTCGGGACACACATCGAGGGGGTCGACCACCGCATCGTTGTCAAAGTCGTCCTCACATACATCGCCGACGCCGTTGCCTGGGCGGAGTGAGGCCGGGCGCTCAGGAAGGCCCTGGCCCTGCCACAGCAGGCCCTCCCGCCTCCTGGTCTCCCGGTCCCCCACCCTGAAGGGCCAGCAGCCTCCCCTGAGCAGAGCCCTAGCGGGCCAGTGCCCCCCACCCCAATACCAGCCTCACCATCTGAGTCCTTCTGATTGGGATTGGGCACCAGCCGACAGTTATCGGGACCTGGAGGCACGTAATCTGGGATGCCGTCGTTATCGTCGTCCCCGTCACACTCGTCTCCGAGTCCGTCGTTGTCCGAGTCGAGCTGGGAGCTGTTTGGCAGCCGTGGGCAGTTGTCCTTGGTGTCCTGATGCCCGTCGCCGTCGCTGCTCAGGACAATGGGCAACAGGTAAAGCCTCCAAAGGCAGCCCCCGCCCCCCACAACCTGCGCCTTTGCTCAGGGGTCTGTGGCATCTCCCCTCTTTCCACCCAACCCCACGCAGTCAGGACAGAAGGTACGAGTGACTTCCTGCCGGGCAGGGGTGGAAAATGAAGGCTAAATCCTGGGGAGGGTTGAAGACGCCCTTCCCTCGGCCCGGACCCCACCTGTCTTCATTGGTGTCACACACATCGCCCACCAGGTCGCTGTCTGCATCTGTCTGAGAGAGGGGGGCCTGTTTTCACCAACTCCCCTTGGTAGCTTTGCAGAGGGTGGCCCACTCCCCACCCACAGGGCTGGGACTTCACCCGCACACTTCCCCACCCCCACCTGCCCTGGTCGCGCCCTGTACCTGGGTGGGGTTGCTCATCTCGGGGCAGCTGTCGCAAGCGTCTCCCACCCCATCCTCATCCCTGTCTGTTTGTAGCGGGTTGGGCACTTTAGGACAATTGTCCAGTCCGTTGGGGATGCCTGGAAGAGATGGGGGTGGCACGCAGTCGTCATTAAAATGTGCTGCACCTTCTTCTAGCCCCCTGAAGGCCCCATGCTTTGCTCTCCCCTGCTCCGGGGGACAACTGTGCCTGGTCTCACCCTGTAGCCCCACACCCTGCCTCACGTTTGCACTCACACCTGCTGCAGGTACCCCCTCTCCTACCCCGGCCCCTGGGCCAGCCCCCACAGACAAACCTCCCACCTCCCTGCCTCACTTCCTGCCCCAGTGTGCAAATTCTCCCGCGTCTCCCAGCCACCCCCTCAGCCCCAGGCCTGCACCATCCCCATCCACGTCGTTGTCACAGGCGTCTCCTTCTCCGTTGCCATCTGTGTCCTTCTGGTCATTGTTGGGAACGTTGGGACAGTTGTCACAGGCGTCACCAAATGAATCCGTGTCCGAGTTCTGCTGGTCCTTGTTGGGGAACAGCCGGCAGTTGTCCTGGGCAAAGCAGTGAGGGTCAGGTCTCCCCTGAGTCATTGGCCATCTTGCACCAGCCATGTCCCCAGGTCCTTGTCTAAGATCACCGCCCCTGTGATGGTCCACCTGTTTGACACAGTCCCATCCTCCCTCCAACCTCCATGTAGTCGCCTTGTCCTGGGCACCAGGTTATGCCACCCTGTAGAGCTGCCAGGGGCCAAGGAGAGGCAGGACCATGGGGTGAGGCGAGAAACACCAAGAGAGCAGAGGAACTGGCGAGGGAAGGGCAGTGCAGTCTGGGAGCCACCTCGACATTCTTGATCCCATCCCCGTCGGCGTCTTCATCGCACTGGTCCCCCACACCGTCGTTGTCAGCATCTTCCTGCCCAGAGTTGGGTGTCAAGAGGCAGTTGTCCTGAAGTTGGGGGGTAGGTGGATGAGTACTGGCCTGGCCCAGCCTGGGGCTCCCCACCACACTCACCCGCTCTTCTGCTGCCCCTGCACCTGCTTGCAGTGTTTGTTGTTGTCCATGCAGGGCAGGGCCTGGTCCGGGTAGCCGTCTATGTCTGTGTCGGGGCCGCACACATTCCCGTTCCCTGCCCAGCCCACGTTGCACTGGGCCAACACAAAAAGGCACGGGTTGGCAGCTTGAGCCAGCACCCCGAGCCCCACTGCATCCCCTGCCCCAGGCTCTACCATCCCCACCAGCCACTTCCTGGGCCCGGGCCGACCTTCTGTTCCCATAAAGCCCCCCACCCTGTCCCTACCCCTCTCCCCAGATTCTCCCTTTTCCTACCGAGCTGCTGGCCTCGCTCACCTGGCAGGACACTGCACCATTGCGTTCAAAGAGACAGTGAGCATGGACGTGACAGGGGCTGTGGGCTGGGCTGTGGCAGGTCCGCGCGGGGAGGCAGCCATGGCTCTGGTTGCCCAGGAAACCCAGGCGGCAGGGACCACACTTGAAGGAGCCCTAAGAATTGGGAAGCAAGGTGAGCCCACCAGGCATCCAGGACCAGGCCTGCTGCACCTGCGGGGCACCTGTGGGGTGGAGGATGGGCACTCCCAGCCATGCCAGGGTTATCAGTGTCTCATGACAACCACATTTTGCAAACAAGGAAGTGAAGCTCAAAAAAAAGTTAAAGAACTTCCTAGAGGTCACAGCTGGTAAGAGGCAGAAGCCAGAATTCCAAAGCAGGTCAGGTAAAAAGCTCGTCTGAAGTGCTGGGGAAGGAGGAAGGGCGCCCCGCTCACCACGGTGTTGGTACAGATGGAGTTGGGGTCACAGCCGCCATTGTTGCCGTCATTGCATTCATCAATGTCGTTGCAGACCTAGAGGGGCAGACTTGGGGTAGAACCAGACCCGAGCTGGGGCCCCATGCATGCAGGAGAGGTCACTGCTGGGGTCTCAGGCCCGGAACGTTGATCATAAGCCCCGACTCAAAGCTGATGCACCGCTAGCCGCATCCCAGTTACCTTGAGGCCCCCACACCCAACCCAGAAGCACCTGGCCACTATGAAGCCAAGACCCCTAGGCCCAATGCACTGCCCAACCTGACCTGCTTGCTGGCCCGGGCGTAGTCGATGCCCACACCGGACACCCGTGTGCCCTTGTACCCTCGAGGACAGGCCTCACAGTGGAAGCCAGGCATGGTGTTGACACAGCGGGAACCCGGGAAGCAGGGGTCAGCGTGAGCACACTGGGGACCAGAAGAGAAAGCGGAAGTCAGGCCTCTTCCTGGGATCCTATGGCCATTGCTCACCCCCACCCAGCATGCTCCAGGCTAGGGACTCACACTTCCCCAGCTCCCTGTAGCCTGCCTGGACATCTGGAGCCACACTTCTTTGTCGGACTCTGCCCTGACCCTGGACTCCTGCTTCCCAACACTGCCCCCCCCTTGTGGGCCTCCCCCCAGCCTTCTGCACACAAGTGGCTTCTGCTGTCCCCACCTCATTGATGTCGGTGCAGTGGGTGCCGTTGCCCTGCAGGCCCGGGGGGCAGGGCCCACAGCGGTAGCCAGGGTACTCGTACACCTCCATGCAGTCCACACCTCGGAAGCACGGGTTGGGGCTGCAGTGGGAACGCTGTTCGTGGAAGCCTGGGGGGTGGGCACAGTCAGAGCCACCCAGAAGTCACCGTTTGAGTTGCTGGAAGCAGAGGCTGAAGCCAGGGGGTGGGGTCACGGTGCTGCCGTCCGGAGCCCGCCCTGCTCCCCACTCACCGCACACCTGACACTCCATGATGGTGTTTCGGATCAGGGACATCTCCTTCACCTGGCAGGTAGAGGACGGGGTGGAGTCAGCTCCAGGTACCTGCCCCCGGAGTCAGTCCCACCCTCCCCTGGCCCATGCACACCTGGTCTCGGATATCATCCCGCAGCTCCACCAGGATCTGGTTGAAGAGGGTGAGCTGGGTGACCAGCGCTTTGGTCTGCTCCCCTGTCAGGGCCCAGGTCGGAGAGAGGCTCAGAACCAGGGGGTCAGCACCGGCCCCTCCCTGGGCATTAGGCTGGCACTAACTGAAGAGGACCTGGTTTCAGGCCACTGCCGACACCTGGGGCCTGCTCCGCCCCCTCACCCCTTCCACCTCGAGGCCAACTCACCTAGAATGGAGTGCAGGGCGTTGGCCACTAGAGAGGACAAGAAAACAGAGGGTGGGCTGGTGAGGAGGAGGTTGGGATGAAGGGCTGGAGCCTCAATGGATGGGGTTTTTGGGGGGCACAGGTGATGGACAAGCAGCACTAGGTGAGGGACCCTCTAAGGGGGTCGCCCCACAAGAGATCAAAACTTAGTCCTGGTTCCCCGGCAGTGGCAGAAGGCCCAAGTGAAAGGCCACCAAAAACAAAGCCAAAGCTTCCCTTCAAAGATCTCTGTTCCTTGAAGTATGCAGACGTATCTACTGTGGACAGGGAGCTCCAAGCATCCTCGTCAGAGAGAAAACCAAGAGGAGCGGAAAGACCCAAGACCAAGCCATGAATCCCCTCTCCTCCCCCGAGGTCCTCAATTTCATTCCTCTGTGGACTGTTCCCATTCTCTGGCCACCCTGGCGGGCAGGATGACCTGAATGGGGAGATTCTTCCTGACCCACATCTGCTGGGATAGCTATGCTGGAGATCACAGAGGCAGAGGCACAGGGTCCAGGGTGACCGGGCAGGAAGAGGCAGGTTGAAGCACTGGGTGTTGCAGGGGGAGGGGAGGCCAGAGGCTAGGAGTCACCAAAGACCACCGTGTCAGCTAACAGAAGACTCACGTTACCTGCACTGTGGATGGACTCGTCCCCTTGGAATGGACATTCGCTCAGGGCACCTACCCGGGCCATGGAACCGCCCAGGATAAGTTTCATAGACTCCACGAAGCCCTAGGGGGAGGGGAGAGCGGCAAAGGTGGGGGCTCTCCCTTGCTGGTGCCAACTTTGTCTCCCCAGATGCTCCCGGGGGGTTCCTACTCACCTGCATTCTTAGATAAGCCTTCTGTCCAGTCCTAATCTCCAGCCCACTGACCTCTGCTGGGGGGATGGGGGCCAGTGCTGGAAGACCAGCGTGTTGGTCTCCCAGTCTGCAGTCCACATAGAGCTGCAGGCCAGGACTGGGTCGGGACGGACCTCGGAGACGCAGGAGAGCCGTGTGCGTGCGCCCGTCGGCCAAGCCTGCTTGCTGTAGGTTCACTGCGTGGACCTTGCCATCCTCGCGCTGGTACCGCACCAGCACTGCCCAGGAGGGGAGGTCAGTATGGGCCCTGCCCCCACCCCGTCTCCCATTGAGCCTTGGATCCACTCTTCTGGATACCACGTCCCTAAGGGTCGCTGCCCCAGATTCAGCTTTGGGCCCCTCAGCACCTCACACAATAGGTACAACCAATGGTTCTCCGGCTGCTTTACAGACTAGGGCTTGGGCAGTCTTCAGTGGCACCAGAGCACTCCATCCACTCCTAGGGTGGCAGTGGGTTCTGTGTCCACCACACTGTCCTAGGGACAAGCTTCACCCTCCCTCCAGGCATCCCCCAGGGAAAACCTCTCATCCCTGCAAATGGCAACCTCACCCTATCTGGAGGGGCACCTGGCTTCCTGAGATGCCCTGTGGTGCTTGGGCACAGCCGGATGGGGTCAGGGTCCCTAGTGGGAGCCAAGGAAAACAGAAGGCACCTAGGAGGGGGGCTGAGGGGACGTGCTCAAGGGGCCACCGCTGCGGGACAGGAGTTGCCCACCAGTCACCTTTGTTAATCTTGCCCACGACAGAGGCCTCCAGCCATCGTGTGTTGTCTTGGCGAGAGTAGAGGCCAAAGAGGACACCACCCTGCTTGGGGGGCAGGCGGAAGGTGGACAAGAGGTAGATGTCCCCAGCAGTAAGTAGGGCTGTCCGGATCTTCTCTGCCACAGCCACCATCTGCCGGGACTCGCCCACAGTCAGCAGGTCGATCACTGGCCAGGCAGAGGTTATCAAAGTCAGAGAAAGGGGTCAAAAGCTAAGGCCTGCTGTCCCGCTGCACCCTTAGGGGCGGGGCATTCCTAATCACCCCCACCCCCAAGCAGAGGTAGTCTTCGCCTCCGGAGGACACATATCTGTCCCTGGATTCACCTCATTACTGCCTCTACTATACCACTCTGAACCTGCAGGTCTGAGGCTCACTTGGACACACAAAAACAGCACCCCCACAAACTCAAGATGCTCCCACCAGGTGGCGCAAGGGAGATGCTGTGCTGATCCCAGGCAGGAGTGGCACCTGGTGCCCGCGGGTAGAAGTGGGAGGCAGCGTCTCTTTCCACCGCTGGGTTTGGCTCCTACACCCTAGTGCCCATCCTCCCACACTGGGGGCTCAGCACACTAGCTCTGGATAAGAACAGCTGCCCGCTGAGGTCTCCGACACCCCCCCACCACCGTCTGGGCTCTCACTTATGGGAATGTGGGACCTAGCTCCTTGGCCTCCTGTGTCCTGGCCAATCTGTGGTTTCCCCTCCAGCCAGGAAAGAATCTGTGCCTGTGTCATCTGCTCCAGTTACCTCTCCCACACCCAGGCCCATCCCATCCCATCCTACCAGACCTCCGGGAGCGCCCAGACCACTCTGTCCCCAACCCCGCCCCGAACTGCGGCAGCCAGCAGCCCCAGGGTGGGGGGTAAAGCCCGGGGACCTACTGCTGTCTCAGACCTTGGGGTGCCTACACCACTCCAGCCAGGAAGCCCTAGCATCCAGCTCCTGAGTCTCCAGCCCTGGCCTCATGCCTGACCCTGGCTAGTTCCCACTCACCCACCAGTCCCTGTGCCCACTCCCTCCACCAGGCTATCTTGTCAGGAACTCCGGGCAGAGGAACCCTGCTCCAGCTCAAATTCAGGACTGGCCCCTCTCCCCTTGCTCACATGTTCCCTGCTACCTGAGCGGTAAATAGGTACACAGGGGAGGAGGCCCAGAGGGGTCTAAGAAGATGTGGACAGGCTTACCCTGCAGGTCCTGACTGGCAGATGCGAAAGAGCAAAGCAGGAGAAGAGCCAAGGCCCCCCGAAGTTCCTGCGTCTCCATGCCGTGCGGCCGGCTCACTACCCCTGGCAGACAGGCGGCTGGGAGGGGAAAAGGCTAGGCGGAGAGAGCCGGAGCGGGGGGCGGAGGGACGGAGGGGGGAGTCGAAGGGGGGGGCCAGAAGGCGGGTGAGGGGGGGCTGAAACAAAGAGCTGCCAATCACCCTGGAGGCATCACCAGCGCCGGGAGCCCGGGGTACTGGGAAAGTCCTGGAGGCCTCCTTGCCTCCCGGCCCCTCCCTAATGGTCCTCTCCCCAGGTGCCTTCCTCCCCGTCATCCCGTTGTTGGGGCCTCCACACAGCACGACCAAAGGCTACTGTTTTCTGCAACACACAGACGGGGAAGGCAGGAACCCCTGGCATGGACAGTGGCAGACAGCGGGCATTATTCCACAGCTGGCAGGCAAGGATGCCAAGGGAGGGGCTGAAACTAGCTCGCTGTAGTGCCCGGAGGATGCCCACACGGCATGAAGCTGGCCGCTCGGCGGAGCGGGAGCGACTGCTCTTTGTTAGGGTGGGGGGTCCCACGGCATGTGCGGCTTCCTCCATTTTCCCCTCATTCCTAGGAAAACTTGGGAGTCTGGAAGCGTCCGAAGAGTCTGAAACGGCGGCCAGGTCGGTGAGGTCGAAGGGAAGAAATCAGGAAGAGAGGAAACGGACACCAGGGACAGGAGTAGAAAACCAGGGGGACAGGCCAGACGCCCAAGGGCGGACAGGCCGTGACCCGGATGGAGCGGAGGGGCGCCTGAGTTCCCGTTGCCACGGCAACGGCCCGCGAGCCCCACCTCCCCTCCCCCACGCAGGCCCCAGCCCGGCCTCTGCTCCGGCCGCCGCCACCGCCCCTGTTTTGTTTCCATGGCGACAGGCGGCGCGGGGCCCGCTCCAAACATAACGCGCTCTGGAAAACATGCAGCTCGGAGGACCCCCCCGCAGTCCCCGCTCGGGGCCGAGCCCTGAGGGGCCCCGGAGCAGTCCTGGCCACGTGCACTTTGGCAAGAGCCCCCAGGACCAGCCCAGGCGCGCCAGAGACCCCTCTCCAAGGCCCGCCGCGCCTCCGGGGCTTCGGGGCTCCGCTCGGCCGAGGCGTCGCGATTCTCCGAGGCGCGCCTGGCCAACAGCCCTGCCCCTCGGCCGCGGCCGCCTCTGGATGGGCCGGCGGCCGCCCGGCCCCGAAGCTCGCGGCCCCGCCCCGCGCCGGCCGGCCGCGTCCCCAGCCCAGAAAAGCCGCGCCTCCCCCGGGGCCTCGCCAGGCCCCCAGCCCGGAGCCACCACAGGGGCGGCGGGGGGCGGGCCGGCGCAGGGGAGGGCAGACGCGTACAGGGAGGTGCTTCCGGGACAGAGGGCGGGCAAGATGGCGGCGCCCATGGAGCTGTTCTGCTGGTCAGGGGGCTGGGGGCTGCCGTCAGTGGACCTGGACAGCCTGGCCGTACTGGTGAGGGGTGGAGCCGGCGCCCTCCGGGGCACCCTGGAGTATTGGGGAGGGGACCCGAACTAGCCAAGCATCCGAATTGTGCCGGGCCGCCTCAGCACGGGCGCAGTCGGGGAAACTGAGGCAGTGAGCCCGGCCTTCCTGGCCGCCGCTCTGTGCTAAGTGCTCAATGCCTTAGTTTCCTTAGCTTCGTGCAGCGCTGGAAAGAGACCTGGTCGGGGTTCAAGGGATGGGTGCTGGTCCTTGCTCTTCCATATAGTGGCTGTGTGACCTTGGGGCCTCATCGCTTCTCCCTGGGCGCTGTTCCTGCGCCCGGATGTTTACCCAACTGGACAATCTCAGGAATCTCCTTCGGCTTTGCATTCCAGTGTTTTCAGCACCCCCTTCCTTATTGAACAGGATTTACTGAGCCTATTGTTTGTCGGACCCGGACAGCCCACAGCCAGGCCCTCTGTAGAAGGAACTTTGGAATCAGACTTAGTTCTTGTCATTCATTGTCTACTTGACTTACAACGTATCTAAAAGGTTTTAAACAAACAACAGACATTGCTTTGCAAAGATGACTAAGACTTGGCCCCTCCCCTTGAGTTATCAGAAAGCTAGACTTGAAAGCAAATAAATGTGATAAAATGTTGAGGTGGAAGTAGGAACAGACCGCAGAGACCTCCAAAGAAGGGCACTGTCAGTGCTTCCAAGCAGAGGGATTCTCTTTGGGAATAGCTTCTGAGGACAGGGGTACTTCGGAGGGGAGGAGGGGAGACAGACGGAAGAGTTTTCCTGGCTGACGGGAGTCATGGAAGGATCCGTATCTCTCTGAGTCACTTGTTGACCGTTTTGTGAAACAGGAACGGTAATATCGGGTTGTTTTTTGGTACTAAGGTAGCATGGCCTAGGAGACAGTCAGTACATGTGACTTCCCTTTTTGATTCCCCAAGGGGCGATAGCCCTGACCTCTCTGCCTTCTGCTTCCTTCTCTGCAGACCTATGCCAGATTTACTGGTGCTCCACTCAAGGTACACAAGATCACCAACCCCTGGCGGAGCCCTTCAGGTACCCAGCATCCCCGGGGGGTGAGGAAGAGAGTGTTACAAGGGGAGGTGCAGGAATGTGGTACCCATATATCTGAGGAAGGTAAAGTTCTGGCGAGCATACTGCTTTCTCCATGTCAGGAACCCTGCCTGCGCTTCGAACCAGTCAAGGAGAGGTCATTTCCGTATCACACAAGATCATCACCCACCTTCGAAAAGAGGTAGGTAGCTTGGATAGAGGGACTGCTAGTGAGAGCAGTTCATTCGGTTCAGTGCAACACATTATTTATTGGACACCAGATGTTGCCAAGGTGGATGGAAGTGACCCAGAGCGTGCAGGAGCACACGTTCTGATGAGGAAGACACACACAGTGTCACTGTGGTGAGGTAAAGCTCTGTGGCGGGCATCCAGGGGCGCTGAGCCTTCTGCCTGCCAGGCTTAGGCGGATGACATGTGGAGTAGAAAGGAGAGGACAGCAGTCGACTCTGATGAGGCCCTTAAAGGTGAGACCGGAGAGGAACTTCTCAGGGCCACTTCCCTGTTTTCGGGGACCAGGTTGGGCTGGTCATAGGGCTCGGGTTGCACAAAGCTTGGAGATGGGTTGACGGAGTTCCAAGTGTGTTGCAACGAGAGTGGGGGGGCCTAAGCTGTGTTCAGCACCCCGTCATTGACTAGATAATCTTGGACAAGTCATTTAACTGCTCAGAGTCGGCTCCTAAATTGTAAAACTGGGCCACTTAGCTGGCGCGCTTCCCAAGGGTTCTCCTATCATTCACAGTCTGGCTCCAAGAGGGAATGCCATGTCAGAAATGGCTCAGACCCCCTTCCTCACTTCTGTCCCAAAGGTGAAGGCACTGGGGTGGTAAGAGAGAGGCCTGGAGAAATGGGATCCTGGTCAGAGCTAAAGCTCCTGGCAGGGCCTGCACCACTGCCCTGAACCCTTACGTATGAACAGAACTTTTCCAGTTTGCAAAGTATTTTCTTCTGAATTAGTTCCTAACAGTCCTGTTACTGTAGAGAATTATCCCCATTCTGTTTCATGGGGGAGGAATTTAAGGATCATGCTCAAGAGACTATTTGGGGAAAAAGGTTACTGAGGATCTGGGAAGGGGGTGCTGAGGATCAGAGCCTGGAGCCAGGGAAGGTAGGGCAGCCCGAGACCTGGGGGTACGAGTGGAATGTGTGTGCGGTGGCGGCGCCTGGGCCATGGAATGAAGTGGAAGAAGTGGCCAAGAGCAGGGCACTGAAGGAACAAGCCAGGGGGTCCTGGGCGTGGGTTTGCTGGGTCCAGGGTGTGTGCGGATGGCGTCTCCTGGTTCCTGAGGCGTGGACCGAGGCCCAACCTGCATCTGAGCTCTGATCTGCTAACTCTGTGGTGTCTGGATCGGGGAAGTTACTGTTAGAAAGTTGCCGTCCGCAGGCGAGCCGCCAGCTTTCCGTGGAAACTCTGGGAGCTGCTCCTAGTTTGCGGCCGGGCCTTCCTTCCTCCCCCCAGTGGGCACAGGACCTTGACGGCCAGCGGGCTCCAAGGTCCAGGCTTTGTGCCAACAGCAACAGGCTACTGGCTGGGCCCAGGCGAGGGGGCCTCGGTGGGAAGAGCTCCCTGCTATACCTCTGCTACACTCAGGGCCTGGCGGGGCGGGGAGGTGGGCGCCATCTCCCGTCCCTGGAGGAGTGCCCCCCTGAATGTCTATTTCCTCCACAGAAGTACAATGCTGATTATGATCTGTCAGCCCGGCAGGGGGCAGACACCTTGGCCTTCATGTCTCTGCTGGAGGAGAAGCTGCTACCCGTGCTGGTGAGTGTGCCCAGCCCTTGGAGCACCCGTGGCCGGCAGGGCTGGGGCCCAGGCTCACACACAGCCACCTTGCAGGCTCACAGCAGCGTGGGGGTCGGACTCCCACCTGAGCCAAGCAGGTATGCTGCCTCAGACCCGCCTCTTCCTGCCTACCCAATGCAGATACATACTTTTTGGATAGACGCCAAGAACTATGTGGAAGTGACACGGAAGTGGTATGCAGAGGCTATGCCCTTCCCCCTCAACTTCTTCCTGCCCGGCCGCATGCAGCGGCAGTACATGGAGCGGCTGCAGCTGCTGTGCGGGGGGCACAGGCCTGAGAACGAGGAAGAGCTGGAGAAGGAGGTAGCTCAGGGACAGCGGCCGTCATGAGACGGGCCCCAGGGTGATGGCCGGGGGGGAGGCGGCCCCGCTCCCGCTGCTGGAGGCCTACCTGTGTCCTGTCTACAGCTGTACCAGGAGGCTCGCGAGTGCCTGACCCTCCTCTCTCAGCGCCTGGGCTCCCAGAAGTTCTTCTTTGGAGATGCGTGAGTCTGACTCCAAGAGGGTCAGGAGGGGCTTGGAGGAAGACACAGGTTCCCACGTAGCGGCCAGGGCTGGGGTGGGCTCCTGCTCTGGTGACAGTGGGGCTGTGTGTGCGGTCAGAGCCTCCTCGGTGGTACCGCAGGGTGGGATGGGAGGGCAGCCAGGCGCAGGAGGGGCCTGCAGGACTGCAGGACACTCAATGTGCCCTTTATGCAGCCCTGGGATAGAGCTCCATTCAGAGCCAGGCTGGCGGCACCTGGGGAACCCTCCCCAACCAGGTCCAGGACGGTGTGTCCTGTCCTCCTGTGGCGACCCTCTGCTGCCCAGAGCCCACCTCCCAGGGTGGGCGCTCCTGCCCCATGCCACCCTTCTCTCTGCTCCAGCCCTGCCTCCCTGGACGCCTTTGTCTTCAGCCACTTGGCCCTGCTGCTGCAGGCAAAGCTGCCCAGTGGGAAACTGCAGGCCCACTTGCGGGGCCTCCACAACCTCTGTGCCTACTGCACCCACATCCTCAGCCTCTACTTCCCCTGGGATGGAGGTAAGGGCCAGCTGGGCACCCAGTCCGGGGGAGGATGGGCAGGGCCCCAGGAGCAAGCATCGCCAATCCACCCTGCCTCCTTGCCCCTCAGCTGAGGCGCCACCACCACGCCAGACACCAGCAGGCCCAGAGACTGAGGAGGAGCCATACGGGCGTCGAAACCAGATCCTGTCCGTGCTGGCGGGGCTGGCGGCCATGGTGGGCTATGCCCTGCTCAGCGGCATCGTCTCCATCCAGCGGGCAACACCTGCCCGCACCCCAGGCAGCCGGGCCCTGGGCCTGGCCGAGGAGGATGAAGAGGAGTGACTTCCCCACGTGCTCCCAGGACTGATTTTTCTACTGTCATGCATTCCAGAGGCCTCGCGCCTCCCCATTGTTGGTGCAGCCAGACACGGGTGCTGCCCCCAGAATAAAGCTGCTCACACTGACTGGTATCAAATATCCTCTCCTTTGAGGGCTACTGTTTTCTCTGGCTTTGGCCAGAAAAGGCAGGGAGGCACTCGAGGCCTCTCCTTTGCTTCTGCCCCAATGCTGACTCTGCTTCTGCATGACCCCGTTCTGCATCTCCAGGAAAGACACATTCCTCAGTTCTGGGTCCAGCTTTCCTAGTCTCTTTTCCTTAAGCACTCCCCCCGCCGCCACCCCCCCAACTTGTGTTTATACAGACAGTGAGCTCAGCCTGGGCCTGGATCCAGTTTCCACAGGCAACCAGCACGCAGCGCATGCTTACACGAGCACGGGGCGGGGGGCACACCAGGGTTTCCTGATCTTTCCCTGGGGGCCAGGAGCCCCTGGCACTGACCAGAGTGGAGAGTGAGTCACCCAAACCACCGCCCCTGTGCTTCCAGCACTGTCGGCTACCCCGGCCCCGTGGTGGGCCTGTTTCATCACAGCGTCTGCTCCGACTGTCCCTTTAATGCCCACGCCTCCCTGGGTGCCTGCTCCATCACTGGCGACGCCACAGGTAGGTGTGGATGGAGTAGCCAGGCGAGATCGTCTCCAGGAAGCCCATGGCAGGATCCTCAATGGTAAGTGGCACATCCTTAGAGGAGCTGCAGAGGGAGAGGGGAAGCTGAGTGTGTGCCCGCCGAGGCCCACCACCCCGCCACCTGCCGGTTCCCAGACCCTGCTGTTGCTCTCACCGGTTCAGCACAACCACCACCACAGAGCCGTCGGGCCGCATCAGGGCCACTGTGTCCAGGTTGTTCTTGGCACTGGCAAGCAGCCCCACTCTCTGGGAGCCCTCAGGAATGAACTTGCTGCTCGTGGGAACACGCATCATCAGGGACCCTAGGCCAGCCCAGGGGCCCTCCAGGCACCTCCCCTCGCACTGTTACCTAAGAAGTCAGCCACCCCTCACCCTCACCGGTAGCTCCTGCCCTACCCCTTTCGGCCTCCAGCTGTGCCACTGGCCACTGCCCTGCCCTCCCACACCCCAGCCTCGACACCGGGCATCCGGGTTATGTGTCTCTGATGCCACCCCGGCACTCCTGGCCTGGGTGGTGCAAGGAGGTGGGTGTGCCTCTCGCAAGGTTCCCACCCTGAACATCCTGGTCTTGCATGGTGTGAGGTGACGTAAGCCTGGCGAGGAATGGGGGTGCCCGCCCTCCATTCACCTGAAGTGGCCGAGGTGGTAGAACATGGGCTGTTTGTAAAATGTGTCCTTGGCAATGTCGACTATGATGGGGCTGTCGACAAAGTTGCGTACCCAGTTGGGGCCCCCTTCAGGGTTCAGGGCGAGGTTCCAGTCGGTCCAGCCGACCACGTGGTAGAGGAGATTCTAAGGGCAAAGAGACAAAGCCTCAACACGAGGTCCCAGCAGGGAGATGGGCGCTGTGGGTGGCTCACCCTGTGAGAGAAGCTTGTGAAGGGGGCTGAGAAGTAGAGACAGGTGCGGCTGCCTGAGGTGTGCAGGTCTGCGATGGAAATGAAAGGCAGAGAATCAAGGGAACCCAACATTGCCCCAAGGATAAGCTGACATGGGAAGAGAGAGGAAGGCCAGCAGTGTGGGTGAGAGGAAGCTCTGGGCAGCCCACTGTGTGTGAGGGAGGCGGCTCGGCTCACCGTGATGATGCTGTGGCTGTACTGTGTCCCTCGGTCCCAGGAGCCTAGCCGCACACTCTGCTCCCAGAACTTGGAGCCCACGCAGGCCTCTGAAGCAAAGAGCGTGGTGTTGGGGAACAGGCGGTGGGTCGCCCCCAGGGTGGCTTTTGCTGGAGCCAGAAAGTCCAGGTACCAGTGCACAGCGATGCCATGAACATACTTAGCTGCCTCTGGGTCTGTCAGCACCTGCACGGGAAAGGAAACCCACTGATGCTAGGTGCTGCACAGAGGTTCTGGAAGGGGAACTAGGGGTCCTGAAATGAATGCAGTTTGGGGAAGTGGGGTCAAACTTAAAGCAATCATGGGGATCTGTGGGACCCTGGAGGTCCAGAGCAGGTGGTGGGTGGCCTGTGTACCTGGACCCAGCCCTGGGTGCTCCATAGAAGTTAAGGGTTGGGGTGGGGGTCAGGCACGTGGCACCGCTTGGGATCACATATGAGAGTGCCTAGTTTTGGTCCTAGCTCCACTCCCGATTCGTTTCCTGCTGACGTGTACCTTGGAAGACAAGAGATGACAGCTCAAGTGGTTGGGTCCCATCACCCACATGGGAGACCCAAATTGAGTTCCCAGCTCCTGCCTTTGGCCTGGCCCAGCCACAGCTATTGCAGGCTTTTTGAAGGAGAACCAGCTGATAGGCTATCTCTGTCTCTCTGCCTTTCAAGATAAAAAATAAATGAAATAAAGCAGGGAGAGGCGTTTGGCCTATTGATTAAGCTGTCCTACATCAAGAGCGCCTGCATTCAGTGCCTAGCTCTGGCTCGTGAATCCAGTTCCTTGCTAACAGGCACCCTGGGGGGCAGCAGTGATAGTGCAAGTAATTGGGTCCCTGCCACCCACGTGGGAGACCTGGTCCTAGCCCCCAGCTTCAGGACTCCCACCATTACAGGAATTTGGGAGTGAACAGGTAAACGGAGCTCACTCTCTCTCTCTCTTTCTCATTCTCTCTCTCTCTCTCTGCTTCTCAAATGAATAAAGGGAAAAAAATTTAAAACGTTTAAAAAATTGAGGCGGGGGTGGCACTCTGATTTTGGCAGTCTTTTGGATGCTGGATTTAGGGGTCACTGGGGGACCGAGGCCCTGGGCCTTACCACCTGTGCCCAGTAGGGCAGCAGCAAACGCTGGTCATCCAGTATGAGCAGGCGAACATCGCGGTGAGTACTGTTGGCAAGGGCCGGACCCAGGTCACGGGCGATGAAGTCTCGCTGGTGTTCAGGGGTGAAGCCCAGGCACTGGAAGGGGTACCCACTAATCAACCCTGCAGAAGGCTCGTTCTCAGCTGTCACTGCCCAGAACCGTAACTTGTACTCGGCGTAGGCATCCAGGAACCTGGCAGGGGGACAGGTGTGAGTGATCCTGCCCAAGAAAGTAGAGCAAGGCCCTGGGGAACAGGAGGCCTGATGGAGTGGGGAAAACTGGGCAGTCAGAGCCCAGAAGGAAGAGGTCGAGGATGGGGATGTGGAGCAGGGTGCCCACAGGGGAGGCCGGCCCAGGCCCCCTGGCCTCGCTGATCCCTTACTTGACAAAGTATCTGGCCCAACTCTGGTGGTAGAGATCCCCCGGTTGACCTTTGAGTGACCCCTTCCCATTCACTGCTCCATTGGTCTTGAGCCAAGTGGGTGATGTCCAGGGACTGGCGAAGAGAGAGACAGGGCGCTGGGCCATCTGCAGGGCTCGGTGAATCAGGGGTATCTAGAGACAAAGGCGGTGAGTAGAGACACCCAGAGCTGGAACACAGGCAGACTGGCCCAACCAGCATGTCGGGTCCAGCCATCAGCTCCCACCCTCAGGACAGATGGAGCAGGGGGCAGTTCTAGATCTCTCTACAGCCTGCTGAAGCCTGAAGGCTCTCAGCCCCCTAGACACTGATGCCATGAGGGCCCGAAGCAGCCAGAGCACCCACCTTGAGCTTGGTGTCTTCCTCTGGGAGGCTGAAGTTCTGCAACAGGAAGTCATCAGGGGTGTCAGCATAGGTGTAGACGCGGATGGAGAAGTCGCAGCTGGCCATAGGCACCCGGATGATATTATATTCAATTCCTGCAGAAAAGGAGGACCGAGAGATGCGATTCAGAGTCAGCAGAACACAGGTCTGGGCTTATCATTTGCAGGGCTCAGTGATCTCTGAGTCAGGGCCAGAGGGGGATGGGCCAGTTCCTGGGGGAAGCACAGGCCCCTGTCAGCCTGAGCATCCCCAGGCACTTAGCAGACCGGCAGGGCAATGTGATGTGCCTGGCCGTTAGAAGAGGAATGAATGTTGGAGAAAGGTAAGAGGAAAGTTGTGATGGTTCCACATCCTCCTGCCCCCTCTTCCTCACCTTCTTCTTCTTCTTTTTTTTTTTATTTGACAGATAGAATTAGACAGTGAGAGAGACAGACAGAAAGGTCTTCCTTCCGTTGGTTCACTCCCCTAATGGCCGCTACAGCCGGCGCTGTGCCGATCCGAAGCCAGGAGCCAGGTGCTTCCTCCTGGTCTCCCATGCAGGTGCAGGGCCCAAGCACTTGGGCCATCCTCCACTGCACTCCCGGGCCACAGCAGAGAGCTGGACTGGAAGAGGAGCAGCCGGGACTAGAACCCAGTGCTCCTATGGGATGCTGGCGCTGCAGGTGGAGGATTAACCAAGTGAGCCACAGCCCCGGCCCTCTTCCTTACCTTCTTTAGAGAAGTACGATTTGAGAAGCAGATCTTGGGCAGGGGGTGACAGGGCGAGGATGTTGAGAGCAGCAGCATCTGTCATGGCCCCTCCGAATCCCTTTACTTTCTGGAACTTCTCTTCCGGCTGCAGGGTCAGCAGCAGCCCTGGGGGCACCCACAGGGAATAAAGGGCATCAGTGTCCAGGGGAGCAGCTCCATGGCGGTCCCTGCATGGTTTGGCTCCAAGGGGACCAGCCTGGCTTAGGGGTGAGGGATGTCGTGGTTACCTGTACCCGTGCGATTGGCCTGGAAGGTCCCTGTGCTCAGCTCCATCCGACGCCCACTGCGTGTGCTCTCGTAGCGGCTGAAGGTGCCGAGGGCAGGAAGGGTCAGGGGGTCAAGAGAGTCACAGTACGTGGCATTGCAGACACAGACCACGGAGCTGTAGCCGAAGCTTTTGGCGATGCAGGGGCGAGCACCTGGGAGGGAGGGGGCAGAGCAGAGGCGAGAGCCAAAGGGTGAGGGTGGGGAGAATGGGCACGCTGCTCAGGATTCAAATCTTCCCGCTGCAACCCCACCCCAAAGTTAGTCGCAAATCCCTCTAAAGAGTTCACGGAGCGCCTACAAAAAGGTCACCCGCAGACTGACAGGGAGAAGACGGAGAGCTGCCTTCTCCTTCTTCACTCACTCACCTGATGCCCATGACACTGCCTGCAGTAGCAGCAACCCCGTGAGGCTGGCAGCCATGATGGCTACCCTGCCCTGGTGCTTGGAACATTCCTGAGAACAGAACGAGGAGTTACGAGAAGGCAGGCCCTCCACCCCCAACCCCTCTCCTGGGCAGGGCTTGGCAGCCCACAGGTGCCCACAGCCCGGTCGCTTCTCTCAAGAAGGACCGGACAAGATCCGGAGACACCTGGGCACATCGCTCCCTGCAACTCTGCTGCTGACAGCTCTCTGCCCGCCCCAACCCAGCCCGGGACGCTCCTCGCCCCTCTTCCCACGCATTTCAACCTCGACCTGGCACTCGCTCTATCCGTGCCTCGCTCAAAAAGCCACGAGAGTCTGGGTTCAGAAAACCCCCTCCAATGAATTCCAGAGCCTGGCTGGCTAAGAGTCCAGAAGCAGCAGGACACAGCCACGGAGACCCCTGGCTCAGTTACCTCTCCGGAATGACGGGGAAGCTCCATCACCTCAGGGTCACCGGATGAGGAAAAGCCCGCAGGGGTGCCAGATCGTGGAGAACTGAAGGAGCCACAGAATGAAAACAGGGATGCAGGTATGGACAGGCATTGAACAAGCCCCGTGGGTTAATTCCGGCTCCAGAAGGTGGGTGTGTCACGTGACGGCTGTGGGCGCGTCACGTGATACAGGAAGTGAGGCGGTTGCGGCCATCTTTGTTCAGGGCGAATTCTTTCAGACATTGAAGATGATACTGGGTGAAACTCCGTGAGGCGTGTGGGGATGACAGCTTGAGGAAGAACCTATAACAAAAAAATTGAGTGGTGGATCGGGTCGAAGCCCCCGAATCCCAAACAGCAGGGATCACGGCAGGCGTATTTGCTTCTGGAGACCAATTTAAAAGTGGTACTAATAAAGGCGATAGTAATGAGAGGACAAAATACTGAGGCTACAGAGAGGTGTGAGACACGGGCTTTGCTCTAGAGCAGCCCACGAGGCATTGGAGTCGGACATCTACACAGAAGCGGTAGCAGGCGTGCGCGGGGAAACGCCTCCCCGGGACGCAGGAGCCCAGGAGGGAGAGGCACGCGAGCTTCCAGACCTGGGAGCGTCCGCGGGGTGGGGGCTGGGCGGAGGCACGGCCCGGCTGCCGGAGGGCGTGGCCAGCCAGCTCGGTGTCGTCATCCCCTGCAGCCCGGAGTAACTGTCTTCCTTCCTTTGGGCACAGGGAAGTGTGTAAAGTAGCTCAGGAACTGGGAAGTGTCGGACAGACGTATTCTCAGTGCACCCGGGAAGGGGCTTGGCCCCAATGTTGCCACAGGAGCCGCTTCAAATGAGGTCTAATGGGAGTGACCCCATAATCAGAGCCTGACTAACTGCGGCTCCCTAGCCCCTTGCATCACCTGGGGCAGGGCGGCGGTCATTTCCTCGAGTCAGCGAGATGATAAGCACAGTCCCCGAGATGAGCAGGCGCTGGCGAGCTGCTTGTTTGTTGCTCCTGTCTTTTAAAAAATGTTTTACTGATTTGTTTTTGTATTCAGTTGCAAGAAAGAGACACAGACATACAGGGAGAGAGCTCCCTTCTGCTGGTTCACTCCCCAAATCCCACATCAGCCAGGCTCAAAGCCAGGAGCTTCTACGTGGGTGGGGGGAACCCAAGCACCTGGACCACCACCTGCTGCCTTCTAGGGTCACGTGAGCAGAAAGCTAGAAGTGCTTGTGTCTTTGTATTATTTTTTTTATTTCCATGTCTTTCTATTTTAAATGATCTCCATGGAATCTTTCCAGGCACAGCCCAGGGAAAAGTCGTCATTTCTTCTGCATTCCTTCAGGACTTGAGTATGATCTCAGTGAGAGGAGCAGGGTTTGGCTAAAAATTACACAACCCCTTTCAGCCTCTGGTTTTCAACTCTAAAGGGGTGCGGTGACTCCCACGCACAGAATCATGGTGGTGTTACATGTGATCACGTGTGCCCTCCCTCCGAGCTGCTTGGCGCCAGCTAGTGCGTCCAGGTGGCCTTGTGTTCACGGAGGGAGTGTGGAGTTCCTGGAAGGAAGCAGCTTAGTCATGCCAAGTAGTGTCGCCTCCTCGTGGGCAGCAAGGCACTGGGGTGGGTGCCAAATTGTTGAATGGAACTTGCATCTTACCTCAGTGTCCTCCCCACATGCACTTCTTGTTTTTCCAGGAAATGGCTGCTCAAGGACTTGTTCTCAGGAGGACAGGTGCTACCCAGCACCTACCTTCCCCCGGTGCGTTCATTCCACAAATATTTATTGAGCACATTTGACATTTGCCCTGGCCTGCTCTGTCGGGCCTAGAGTCCCACCCCTCCCAGGTGCCATCGCAGGTTGAGTTTATGGTCTCTTGTATTTTTGTTTCTACTTCAGCTCATATATTTTTTCCAAGGTGATTATAGTCTACCCAAGTTAACACCATAAGAGTCTCCTTGGCTCCATTTTGTTTCTTCAACGAAGACTTTATTGCCCAGCAATTAAAACCATCAAGGATGGTGCTGTGGCACAGCGGGTTAAAGCCAAGGCCTGCAGCGCCGGCATCCCATACGGCCTCCGGTTCAAGTCCAGGCTGCTCCACTTCTGACCTGCACCCTGCTGATGCACCTGGGAAGGCTGTAGAAGAAGGCCCGAGTCCCTGGACCCCTGCACCTGCGTGAGAGACCCAGAGGAAGCTCCTGGCTCCTGGCTTCGGATTGGCATAGCCCCATTGAAGTCATTGGGGAGTGTAACTCTGCCTTTGAAATAAAGAAATAAATCTTTAAAAAGAACCAAGAATGTATTTTTCTACATTATTTACTGTGAGGCTATTAGCTTCATTTCATAGAGGGTTAATTTTCACCACTTGCTGTTTTCTTTTCCTTCCAAAGTCTTGCATGCCACACTTTTAAATTTCCTTTTTATAAGTTTTTTTAAGAATTTATTTACTTATTTGAAAAGCAGAGTTACAGAGAGGCAGAGGCAGAGATCTTCCATGCGCTGGTTCACTTCCCAAATGTCTGCAATGTTGGCATCCCTTTTGGGCACTGCTTGGAGAGCTAGCTGCTCTACTTCCAATCCAGCGCTCTGCTATGGCCTGGGAAAGCAGTAAAAGATGGCCCAAATCCTTGGGCCCCTGCATCCATGTGAGAGACCTGGAAGAAGCACCTGGTTCCTGGCTTTGGCCTGGCACAGCCCCAGATGTTGTGGCCCTTTGGGGAGTGGACCAGCTAATGGAAGATCTCTCTCTCTCTCTCTCTCTCTCTCTCTCTCTCTCTTGCTCTCTGTAACTCTGTCTTTCAAATAAATAAATGAATAAATCTTAAAAAAAAAAAAAAAAAGGACAGAGAACCCATCCACTGATTCACTCTCGAAATGCCCACAAAAGCTGGGCCTGTGCCAGGCTGAAACAGGAAGGAGCCCATGTGAATGACAGGGATGCAAGTAATTGAGCCATCACCTGCTGCCTCCCCGGTGTGCGTTAGCAGGAAGCTGGAGTCAGAAGTACACCCGGGGGAGGGAGGCATTGCAGCCTCCACTTGGAATGCCCACGTCCCACACTGGATCTGCTGGTTCAAGTCTCAGCTATTCCACTTCTGATCCAGCTTCCTGCTAATGCACTTGGGAGTCAAAAAAAGATGGCTCCTATCTGAGAGAGCTGAATAGAGTTTCCATTTCCTGGCTTCAGCCTGGTCCATCCCTGGTTGTTAAGGGCATGTGGGAAGTGAACCTGCAGATGGAAGCTCTCTGTCTCTGTGTAACTCTGCCTTTGAAATAAATAAAAACAAATCTTTTTTTTTTTTTTTTTGACAGGCAGAATGGACAGTGAGAGTGAGAGACAGAAAGGTCTTCCTTTGCTGTTGTTTCACCCTCCAATGGCTGCCACGGACAGCGCGCTGCGGCCGGCGCACCGCGCTCATCCGATGGTAGGAGCCAGGTGCCAGGTGCTTTTTCCTGGTCTCCCATGGGGTGCAGGGCCCAAGCACTTGGGCCATCCTCCACTGCACTCCCGGGCCACAGCAGAGGGCTGGCCTGGAAGAGGGGCGACCAGGCCAGAATCCGGCGCCCCGACCGGGACTAGAACCTGGTGTGCCGGCGCCGCAAGGCGGAGGATTAGCCTGTTGAGCCACGGCGCCGGCCAAACTAAATCTTTTTTAAAAATAATGTTTCCTGGGGCAGGCGCTGTGGCTCAGTGGGTTAACACCCTGGCCTGAAGCACCGGCATCCCATATGGGCGCCGGTTCTAGGCCTGGCCACTCCATTTCTGATCCAGCTCTCTGCTATGGCCTGGGAAAGCAGTATTAGATGGCCCAAGTCCTTGGGTCCCTGCACCCGCGTGGGAGACTCAGAAAAAGCTCCTGGCTCCTGGCTCCTGGCTTCAGATCTGCACAGCTCTGGCCATTTCGGCCATCTGGGTAGTGAACCATCAGAGGGAAGACCTCTCTCTCTCTGCCTCTCCTCTCTCTGTGTAACTCTGACTTTCAAATAAATAAATAAATCTTAAAAAAAAAAGTAATGGTTCCTTATGTATGATATGAAATACAGGTGACAGAATAAAAAAAGGTAAATTAGACTTCATCCAAATGAAAAAGCATTTGAGCTTCAAAGGACACCATCAAGAAAGTGAAAAGACAATCCCAGGAGAGGAGAAGATATTTGCAAGCCACATCGTTGATAAAATTCTAGTAAGTATGTATAATATATAAGGAACTTTCATAATTCAATGATAAAAAACCCAAATTTCAGGATGGGCAAAATATTGAAATGACATTTCCGCAAAGAGTTGTACAAATGGCCAATAAGTATGTGAAAACAGGCTCCCTATTAACCACTTGAGAAATGCAAATCCACTCCACCTGCTGCTGTGCACCCATGCACCAGGATCACTACAATCTAAAACAAAGACAGCAGTTCACAGGGAAATGGAGAAAGTGGGCCTCTCAAAAGGAACTGGTGGGAATGTAAACATGGATGGCGTGGCCACTTTGGAACATGGGTGGGCTCGTTACACACAGGGTCCCACGTGTAGGGGTGCATTAAAGAGAGGCAAAGCCGGGCCAGTGCTGTGGCGGGTTAACACCCTGGCCTGAAGCTCCGGCATCCCATATGGGCGCCGGTTCTAGTCCCTGTTGCTCCTCTTCCAATCCAGCTCTCTGCTATGGCCTGGGAAGCCGTAGAAGATGGCCCAAGTGCTTGGGCCCCTACACCTGCTCAGAAGACCCAGAAGAAACCCCTGGCTCCTGGCTTCGGATTGGCGCAGCTCTGGCCATTTCGGTCATCTGGGGGTGAACCAGCAGATGGAAGATCTCTCTCTCTCTCTCTCTCTGCCTCTCCTCTCTGTGTAACTTTGACTTTCAAATAAATAAATAAATCTTTAAAAAAAGAGAGAGAGAGAGGAGAAGCCTACGGCCTCACAAAGACTTGCACCCGAGAGTTGACAGCACCATTGCTCACAGTCAGAAGGCAGAAGCAATCGAGTTCCGGGGACTGCTGAACAGATCAGTGACCTGTGTCTTTCACATGATGGAACGCTATTCAGCAAGAAAAGGGAACAGAACACTGGCATGGGCTGCAGAACCTCAAAACCAATACGGCCGGGGAAAGCGGGCAGACACAGAGGAGCACGCAGTGCGCGATTCTTTCCTGCGAAATCCTGGCACAGGCCAATCTGCACGCCTGGGGCTGGAGTGGCAGCGGTGACTACCTGTTGCACAACTCAGTAAATTTGATAACAATCACGACATGGCACACTTGAAAGGGAATCGCTGGGTGGTATGTGAATTACGCCTCAGCCAAGCTGGAAAACATTTTTACTGCTTTTGTCGGAGCGGAGCTACTGCTTCAAAACTCTTTCTACTACATCCGTGACGGCGGTGCGAATGCTCTGACGCTGGGCAGACAGAACGTGAGCGTTTCCAAATGCTAAACACAGTCACGGAGGCCACTGTGTCGGCCCCACCGGGCCAGAGCAGAGCGGGAGTCACAGGTGCTGAACGCCACATCACCGGACTGAAATTTAAGGAAGCAGGTGACTCCCGCACGGAACAGTGTCCTGGGGAACAGGAGATTCCAGAGCACGTGAATTAGTGCCATCACCCTCGCCAAAAAGTAACCTGAAGTAATCCCAGGTCAGCCCTTAGGTTTTGTTCCTTTGTTGCTCTCCTTGGGAGCTCCTTGTTCTGCAGAATGGAGGCGGCCCTGGGGGATGAGTCCCCAGGAAGGGGGAGACCCATATCCCGACCTTTGTTGTGATCTTGCCCCACTCCCGCCCGCCCCAGCCCACCCCTCACAGAACAAAGTTTGCCGACTCAGCGTGGTCCCCTGGCGCTGTCGCAAGGTGGTCCTGTGCTCTGTCCTCCACACTTCAGCGACACAAAACCCAAGACTGAAAGACGCTCTAGAGGCCTCAAGTCCCTAGGCCACTCTGGCAGGGCCTGGGTCCCAGTCTAGGGTCTGTGCCACTCCTCACAAGCTTATGGAGGCCCTCCCGCCATATTGGACACTTGAAGCAGACTCATCCACCGGTATGGCAGCTGAAACTGACACTCCTGGACGAGATCAGAAGAGTAAATCCTTGGGGCCAGCGCTGTGGCGTAGGGGGTAAAGCCACCTCTTGCATCGTACAGGCACAAGTTCAGGTTGCAGCTCTTCTACCTCCAATCCAGCCCCTGGGGGTGGCCTGGGAAAGCAGAGGAAGGTGAGCTAAGCTCTTGGGCCCCTGCACCCACATGGGAGACCCGGGAGAAGCTCCTGGCTCCTGGCTTTGACCTGGAGCAGCCCTGGCTGTGGCAGCCATTTGGGGAGTAAACCAGCGGATGGACGATCTTGCTGTGTCCCTCTCTCTCTCTCTCTCTCTCTCTCTCTCTCTCTCTCTCTGTTACTCTGTCCTTCAAATAAATAAAAAATGAATCTTAAAAAAAAAAAAAAGAAAAAGGTCAGGGGCTGGTGCCATGGCTCACTTGGTTAATCCTCCGCCTGCGGCACCGGCATCCCATATGGGCACCGGTTCTAGTCCCGGTTGCTCCTCTTCCAGTCCAGCTCTCCTCTGTGGCCCGGGCGCTCCGGCCCCTGCATTTCCCATGGGAGACCGGGAGGAGGCCCCTGGCCCCTGGCTTCAAATCGGAACAGCACGCCGGCCGTGGCGGCCATTTGGGGGGTGAACCAACAGAGAGAAGACCTTTTTCTCTGTCTCTCTCTCACTGTCTAATTCTTCCTGTTAAATAAAAATAAAATAAAAAAAGACCAACCTTTGTGATCTTCTGTTAGGTCATGGTTTCATTCTTACAGATGATTCCAAAACAGAAGTGACAGAAGGAAAAAAGGCAAACTGGACTTCATCAGAATGAAAGCTGGAGAATGGGGCCGGCCTTGGGCACAATGGTTACGATGCCACTTGGGACACCTGTGTTCCATAGAGGGATGCCTGTGGTTCAAGTACCAGCTCCACTCCTGTTTCCTGCTTCCTGTTTATGTGCACCTGGGCACCAACCATGTCAGAGGCCAGGATTGAGTTCTGGGTTCCTGGGAGCCAGCGCTGTACCATGGAAGGTTAAGTTGCTGCCTGCCATGCTGGCATCCCATACGAGCACCTGTCTGGGCTGCTCCACTCTTGGCCAATGTGCCTGGGAAAGCAGCACAACGTGGCCCAAGTGCTTGGGCCCCTGCCACCCTCGTGGGAGATCCAGATGGAGTTCCAGGCTGCTGGCTAAAGCCTGGTCCAGCCCTGGCCATTGCAGCCATTTTGAGGTATGAACAAATAAATGGAAGATCTCTTTCTCTCTCTCTCTCTCTCTGCCTTTTTTTTTTTTTTTTTTTTTTTTTTAGATTTTTATTTATTTATTTCAAAGAGCTACACACAGAGAGAAGGAGAAGCAGAGAGAAAGAGAGGTTTCCATCTGCTGGTTTGCTCCCCAGTTGGCCGCAACAGCTGGAGCTGTGCCAATCTGAAGCCAGGGGCCAGGAGCGTCTTCTAGGTCTCCCACGGGGGGCAGGAGCCCAAGGACTTGGGCCATCTTCTACTGCTTTCCCAGGCTGTAGCAGAGAGCTAGATCGGAAGTGAAGCACCCTGGACTCGAACCAGCACCCATATGGGATGCCAGCAGTGCAGGCAGCAGCCTTACCCACTACGCCACAGTGCCAGCCCCTTCCTCTGCCTTTCAATTAAATAAATAAATCTCTAAAAAAGAGAGAGAGAGAGAGGTAGATACAGAGAGAGGGCTGGTGCCACAGCTCAATAGGCTAATCCTCCGTCTGCGGCGCCGGCACACCGGGTTCTAGTTCCGGTCGGGGTGCCGGATTCTGTCCTGGTTGCTCCTCTCTGCTGTGGCCTGGGAGAGCAGTGGAGGATGGCCCAAGTACTTGGGCCCTGCACCCACATGGGAGACCAGGAGGAAGTGTTGAAATGAAAAAAAATCTATGTATCTATATCTATATATCTATCTATATATAACTAGTGGATGCTGACTATCAATTGCTTTTTGCTTCTGTACTGTGCTGTTTGCTCAATGACTTGATGTGGGATGCCCGGCATGAGGAAAGTGGGGGGATAGTTGTACCGCCATGACAGGCTTCACAAACTCCAGGAAGCTGGGAAGGCCCAATTCTCAGAAAACAAAACTTAGTAAATACTTCCTGAAATTAATGGTCTCCTACTTCCTTGTGTGGCCACTTCCTTGCTGGGATGCACCAATGAAATGCTCAAATTTAGGTAACTGACATATAAAGAATAAAAGAACTAGCATACGTGCGTAATGATGAATATACTTGTTTACTCAAGTGTGTAAAAACGCTGAGAAGGAGAGAGGCGGGCTTCTCACCCCCTCACTGCACTGTGTTATGTCGGTGGGAGCCCCAGCCAGCTGGCAATAAAATAATAAATCCTCTTGCCCTTGCATCTGTGACTACCTTTTGTGGGTTAATTGGGAAAAGTCTCGGATCCCATAATTCAACAGAAGTTCCTGGCTCCTGGCTTCGGATTGGCACAGCACGCCAGCAGCAACGCACCGGCCATAGCAGCCACTTTGGGGGTGAACCAACAGAAAAAGGAAGACCTTTCTCTCTCTCTCTCTCTCTCTCTCTCTCTCTCTCTCTCTCTGTCTAACTCTGCCTGTCAAAAAAGAAAAAGAAAGAAAAAAAGAAACACACAGAGAGAGGTGTTCCATCTGCTGGTTCAGAAATGGAGAAGCTGGATCAGAAGTGGAGCAGCTGAGATTCGAACTGGCACCCATATGGGATGCCAGCACTGCCAGCCGGGGCTTTAACCTGCTGTGCCACAGTGCCGGCCCCAGTAAATAAATCTTAAAAAACAAAACAAAAGACAGCTCTGGGTTCCTGGCTTTTGCCTTGCCCAGTCCTGGCCAGTGCATTCAAGAGTGCAGGAGTGACCCAGTACCTGAAAGTCCTCCCTCTGGCTAGCCGCTCTCTCTGTGTCTCTCTGGCTTTCAAGTAAATAAAACGTTTTTTGAACAAAAATGAGGGCAAGCATTGGCGTTGGGGTCAGGCAGCCACTGGGACGCCCGCCCCCCACAGTGGAGTGCCTGGTTCAGTTCCTGGTTTCGGTTCCTTAGTTCAGCTTCCTGCTCGCACAGACCCTGGGAGGCAGCAGTGATGACTCACGTAGCTGATGAATTGAGTTCCCAGCTCACAGCTTCACGCTGGCCCCACACCGGCCATTGTGGTGTTTAGAGAGCAAACCAGTAAATGGGAACTCTGTCTTTCTGTCTCTCTCTGACAATAAATCAATCTTTTTTTAAAAATGAAACGTGGACACAAATACCCTTCTGGTGTGAGACATTCTTAGCTGTAATCTAAAAAAGCTCATTAGCTCAAAGTTTCAGGCAAAACTCATTATGTCTTACATTAAATTAAGATCCTTGGGAGTAATGTTTTAGAGGGTTTAGAAAATTCAGTGGTTTTAGATTACTCATTTCTAATTTTTAAAATGTTTATTTATTTATTTGAAAGAGTTACACAGACAGGGGGGGGGGGGGAGAGAGAGAGAGAAAGAGAGAGAGAGAGAGAGAGAGGTCTCCCATCCGCTGGTTCACTCCCCACATGGCTGCAACAGCCAGAGCTGCTCTGATCCGAAGCCAGGAGCCAGGAGCTTCCCCCGGGTCTCCCACATGGATGCAGGAGCCCAAGCACTTGGACCATCTTCTACTGCTTTCCTAGGCCATAGCAGAGAGCTGGATCAGAAGTGGAGCAGCCAGGACTTGAACCAGTGCCTATATGGGATGCCGGTACTGCATGCGGTGGCCTTACTGGCTACATCACAGTGCTGGCCCCATAGGAGTGTATTAAAGAGAAGTACAGCCTACGGCCTCACAAAGACTTGCACCCGAGAGTTGACAGCACCATTGCTCACAGTCAGAAGGCAGAAGCAATCGAGTTCCGGGGACTGCTGAACAGATCAGTGACCTGTGTCTTTCACATGATGGAACGCTATTCAGCAAGAAAAGGGAACAGAACACTGGCACGGGCTGCAGAACCTCAAAACCAATACGGCCGGGGAAAGCGGGCAGACACAGAGGAGCACGCAGTGCGCGATTCTTTCCTGCAAAATCCTGGCACAGGCCAATCTGCACGCCTGGGGCTGGAGTGGCAACGGTGACTACCTGTTGCACAACTCAGTAAATTTGATAACAATCACGACATGGCACACTTGAAAGGGAATCGCTGGGTGGTATGTGAATTACGCCTCAGCCAAGCTGGAAAACATTTTTACTGCTTTTGTCGGAGCGGAGCTACTGCTTCAAAACTCTTTCTACTACATCCGTGACGGCGGTGCGAATGCTCTGACGCTGGGCAGACAGAACGTGAGCGTTTCCAAATGCTAAACACAGTCACGGAGGCCACTGTGTCGGCCCCACCGGGCCAGAGCAGAGCGGGAGTCACAGGTGCTGAACGCCACATCACTGGACTGAAACTTTAAGGAAGCAGGTGACTCCCGCACGGAACCGAAAGTTCCAGGCTGTCTGAGTGAGCACACTGAGGAAGTCCCCTCCATTTCAACCCTCACAAAAAAGTAACAGGAAGTTAACCAAGTTGTTCTATTGTTTTACAGCCTTGTTTCCAGCTCACAAAAAGCACTGTATTGCTACCACCCAGCTGGAAACTTTCATTCTACTTGGTAGAATAGGGGCTGCCCCATTCACGAATTGCAAACAAAAGCCAGTTCAATTTATAACTGAATTTGTTATATATTTGTTTTTTTCCTTTGCCAGAGACAATATATTTGGCTAAGCTTCCTTCTCCATAATGATCTTCTAAATATCTGGGATTTTCCTAAGAACTTTTAGGGCCTTTTCTGCAATACTATATGATAAATTCCTACTGATTTATATATATATATATATATATATATATATATATATATACACACACATATGGTCTTATATTTCCATACATTGTTAACCAGAATATTCCAAAGGCAAATGAAATGAGCAGTAAGTCTTTTTGGTGCAGGAACATTGTGCTGTAGGCAGCCCATGAACAAGTCATAGAAAAGTCAAGGTCAGTCTTGGCATGTGGAATTCCTGGGATGAGAAAGTCCCGTACTCCCATGCTGAAGGAAAATGATCAAACAAGAACACTTCGCTAAGATTAACTATGTTGTGACTGTGTTGTAGAAAGCCTGGTAAGTTGCTTGTGTATGTTGTTAACTTCTGAGTTGCCCTGAGCTGCAGCTAATTATGCATAAATATCTCTGAGGCACTGGAATAAACAAGCCTTGATCAGCCAGCCTTGTTTTCTTGGCTCCATTCTCTGTGCCCTTGTTCCTCTTTTCATTCCCACTCCCTCCTTCAGATTCCGTTCGATTGGTGCGGCAGGTCCGCATCATTGTGCGCCTCACAGAATCCCCCTGTTGGGGCTGGCGCTGTGGCACCGCAGATTAAGGCATAGCCTGGGGACCAGTGCTGTGGCACAGCGGATTAACACCCTGGCCTGAAGCAACAGCATCCCATATGGGCACCAGTTCGCCACCTGGCTGCTCCTCTTCCGATCCAGCTCTCTGGTATGGCCTGGGAAAGCACTAGAAGATGGCCCAAGTCCTTGGGCCCCTGCACCCACATGGAGACCTGGAAGAAGCTCCTGGTTCCTGGCTTCAGATTGGCGCAGCTCAGGCCATTGCAGCCAACTGGGGAGTGACCTAGCAGATGGAAGACCTCTCTCTCTCTGCCTCTCCTTTTTCTGTATAACTCTGACTTTCAAATAAATAAATAAATAAATTTTTTTTTTAAAGGCATAGCCTGAAACAGCAGCATCCTATGTGAGGACTGGTTTGAGTCCTGGTGTTGGACCCCCAATCGTAGGGAAGCCAACTTGTTCGGGTGGATGCCCAAAGACCCAGACTCCAGACAAGTTGATGCAAAAGCACGAGGATTTTATTGAGTGTTTGCGCAAATGGGCCCTCTACCGCCGGAGGTGGTGAGGAGCTCCAAACAGCAGTTACACACCAGTTTTATAGGCAAAAACCACAAAATTAGCATATCACAAAATGCGGGCATAAAACACAGGTATAAAATGCTGGCATAAAATGCAGAGGTGTTACAGGATTGGTTGGTTGGAAGGACAATTAGCATATTACAAAATGCAGGCATAAAACACAGGCATAAAATGCTGGCATAAAATGCAGAGGTGTTACTGGATTAGTTGGTTGGGAGGACGTCATGAGTGCTCACGCTTAGGGACTCTCTGAAGGGGGAGGGGGTAGCTTTGCTCCGGGTGGGGGTCGTTTTTCCTTCCCGGAATTACCCAACCCAGAGAATGTTCTGCCTGCTAATTTCTGAGGAACATCTTGCTTTTTCTGACTTTAAGAAACCTCTGGTATTTGCTCTCGCCTGAGACCAGGCCTAATTTCTTGTCCCCCTGCAAGGGTCCTTCACTGGAAGCTCCATTTCTGATCCAACACCCTGCTAATGTGGCTGGGAAGACAGCAGATAATGCCTCAGTTACTTGGGCCCAACCTCCCATGAGTGAGACCCAGATGGAGTTCCTGGTTCTTGGCTTCAACAGGGCCCATTCCTGGCTGTTGCAGTCATTTAGAGAGTAAACCAGTGGACTGAAGATGTCTCTCTCTCTCTCTCTCTCTCCCTCCATCCCACTCTCTCTATAACTTTGCCTTTCAAATAAATAAATCTTAAAAAAAAAAAAAACTCTCTCCCTTTCGTGGCTTCCACTCACTTCTCAAAGTTCTTCTTAATCACTGTCTAAGTGGAGATATCCCAACCAATTTCTAAAATGCCTTCTAAGGGGCGACTGAGGACCACTCCCCCTGGGCACCTCACTTTTCATGTCTGGGTTCAATACAGTAGCCACTAGGGGTATGCTAGGTGGCCACAAACACTAGCACCTCTGTCCCTTTTGTATAGCACTTTTATTATTTATTGAGAAGCAGAGAGAGAGAGAGAGAAACTCTCCTACTTGGTGGTTCATTCTCCAAACGCTTAGAACATCTGGGAATGGGCTGGCCAGTCGCCAGCTGAATCCAAGTCTCCCACTTGGGTGACAGGGACCCAACTACTGGAGCCACTGCTGACTCCCAGGGTCTGCATTAGGAAGCTGGAGTCAGGAGTGGAGGCGGGCCTTGAACCCAGACAGTCTGATATGGGACACAGGCATTCCAACTGGTGTTATAACTGCTATGCCAAAACTCCCACCCCTGTACGGCACTTATAAAAGACTTAGCTAAACACCAAGGGAGAAAAAAGTGAAAATAAACAGAAGCAAAAATCAGAAGTACAAAGATGGCTTGGCTGAGCTAGCCCAGGAGTTCTGATCCCAACCAAGCCAGCCTCACTCTAGGCTGGAGGCCTGGCTGAAATAGCAAACTCCAGCCTGGAGACAGGCAGATCCCTTGGCACAGCTTCCTTGCAAGGCACTAGCCAAAAGCCCCATGGGTGCCTCTGCCCAGGCCCTCGCTTATCTCCCTGGGCAAGTCAGAGGAAGACGCTTTCTCACTCCGTGCACAGCAGAGATGCTAAAAAGCTGCCGCAGTCGGCCTGGCACCTGTGCTGTCAGCTGTCTCCCTGATTACTGGCACCAAGGACCTCACTTTTGGGTGAGACCCCTCCGCCCCGACCCCATAGCATGTGTTTTTACCTTTGGATTCGTCTGATGAACCAGCTTTTCAACACCACTGGGGCTGGCACTGTTGTATAGTAGGTTAAGCCTCTGCCTGTGGTGCCAGCATCCCATATGGGCGCTGGTTCGAGTCCTGGCTGTTTCACTTCTGATCCAACTCCCTGCTGATAGCCTTGGAAAGCAATGGAAGATGGCTCAAGTGCTTGGGCCCCCTGCATGCAGGTGAGAGACCTGGAAGAAGCTTCTGGCTCCAGCCCACCTCCAGCCATACTAGTAGCCATTCGGGGAGTGAACCAGTGGATGGAAGACCTCTCTCTCTGTCTGTCATTCTGCCTCTCAAGTAAATAAATACATATTTTAAAAATAAATCAGCACAGCATTCACTGGACACACTGCAAGTGGAAGGTGCCTGTACTCCATAGGCGGTCTTTTATTTATTTATTTATTTATTTATTGACAGACAGAGTGGACAGTGAGAGAGAGAGAGAGAGAGAGAGAGAGAGAGGTCTTCCTTTGCCATTGGTTCACCCTCCAATGGCCGCTGCGGCCAGCGCACCACGCTGATCTGAAGCCAGGAGCCAGGTGCTTCTCCTGGTCTCCCATGGGGTGCAGGGCCCAAGCACTTGGGCCATCCTCCACTGCACTCCCGGGCCACAGCAGAGAGCTGGCCTGGAAGAGGGGCAACTGGGACAGAATCCGGCGGCCCAACCGGGACTAGAACCTGGTGTGCCGGCACCGCAAGGCGGAGGACTAGCCTGTTGAGCCACTGCGCCGGCCAATAGGCGGTCTTTTAATTTTCCTCAGGGTAACAATAGCCACTGCTTGATGCAGGCTTCCCGTGTGCATGACCTGACATCTGCAAGTTACAGATGAGAAACCTGAGAAGTGAAATGAACGCACAGCCAAGCCCAGGCTCTTACTGCCCAAGTCTAAAGCCCCAGGAGCTGAGTCATCGTGTCCCATAGCCTGCCACGTGTCTCAGGCATGCGGGAGTCTTCCCTAAAGCTTGTAAACAGCTGTAAAGCAGATTTTATGTTTCCCAGTTCTTTGAAACCTCAAAGCGTTTCACTCGGAGGCAAGCACAGGATATAGGCGCTCAAGGTTTGCGGAATGAATGAAAGAAGGAATCAGGTTGCCCACTGTACTCCACTACCCATGGGGCTGCTTGTTGGGCTTTTGGGGAGCTTTCCTCCATGTGGCTTGATGCAACAGAGCAGTGAATTTCGGCGGAGTAAGGCTACCTTAGAACACAGTGATCAGAATCCCCCGGAGACCTGGTGGCAGGAATTTGGTGGAGACTTCCAGAAATGCGGCTGCAAATCCTGAGCACCTGTGAGCGTGCTCTCCTGCTTCCGGGCTCGGAGCCTCCGCGTGGGGGCTGCGGTGAGGCCTGCAGAGCGCGACGGCGCCCGTGAAGGTGTTTGGTGAGGGTGTGGGTTTTGTAAGGTGCCGGGTCCACAGCATCAACTGTTCCTGCCAAGCTTGTTCATCCTTGTTTTTCAAATCCTTCCTGGTGAACCAAGGAAGCCGTCTGCCCAGGACCTCTGCTCCGACTCCTGCTCTCTTTGGCCACCCCCATTTCTGTCTTGTCCCTGGGGAAAGGCAACCCGGGAGGGTGTTTCCGTGTGGACACTGGAGTGGCCGTGTGTACATGGGGTTTAAGTCCTTGCTCCATTACTCACAGGTGAGCGACACTGGGAAGTGACTTCACTTCTCAGCGCTCCAGCACACTTGCCTCCGGGCTGTTAGGAACATTGGCTGAAACGGTGCACGTGACAGTGTTATTTACAGCCAAATGTCTTACACAACTTGCTACACCGTGTAAGACTTCACTCACACTTCCTACACACCAAGGGCAGACACCGGCCGCCTCCGCTCCAGAACGGGTCTTGCCAAGGTCACGACCAATGGCGCTGTGGCTAACCATCAGCCTTGCTTGGACTTGACCTTCCGCTCATCAGACACAGGACCTCTCCATTCCTGACACACTCCCCTGTTCCTCTAACTTTTCTCTTTCTCCCACGTCTCTCATGGCTTCTCCTCTTCCTCTGAGCCATCACTCCTCTTCCTGTCTCCCTGTGTTACTCAGGGTTTCCTCCTGGGCCCTCTCTTCTCATACTTGATGCTTTCCCCAAAGAGACAATCCCATCGCTCTGATCACACCCAGTTGTCTTTGGTTCCATAATCTCCACCTGCAGAGCAAATGTTTGGCTCAGTGGTTAGGACACCACTTGGAATGCCTGTATCCCATATCGAGGGCCTGGGTTCAAGTCCTGGCTCTGCTTCCAATCCAGCTTCCTGCTAACGTACACCCTGGGAGGCAGCAGATGATGGCTCAAGTCCTTGGGTCCCCACCACCCACATGGGAAACCTGGAGGGAGTCCTAGGCTCCTGGCTTCAGCCTAGCCCAGCTATAGCTGTTGCAGGTCTGTAGGGAGTGAACCAGCAGATGGAAGATCTCTCTCCATCTTTCTACCTTTCAAATAAATTTTAAAAAACACAACTAAGAGCCACCACCGATCCAGTCTTCCTCACAGGGTTGACGCAGGGTACATGAATCTGCCCTCCAGACCTCCCTGTGGATGACCCACAGACACCTCTGCGTGGCCATCATGAGGTCATCTCCCCTCGCTAAGCTGCTCTTCTCCCGCGTTCTCTTTCCCCACAAATAGGACCCCTTCTGCTAGGACCTGAGACTGCTTTCTACCTGCATCCTCTCTCCTGGACAAGTGAAACCTCTCCCCCTCCCCCTCCCCCTCCCCCTCTCCCTCTCTCTCCTGCCTGCCATTCCCCAAGACATGGATGATCTGAGACATGAATTCACTCCACACTGCCTTTAAGGGCCATGGGAGCTGGTATTTTTCTCCCTCACTTGTCTTGCCTCAGTGTGGTTTTTTTTGTTGTCGGTAAGTTTTATTTATTTATTGGAAAAGCAGAGTGACAGAGGGAGGGGAGGAGAGAGAGAGAGAGAAAGAGATCCTCCATTCCTCCATCTGCTGGTTCACTCCCCTACATGGCCACAAAGGCCAGGGCTGGTTCAGGTGGACCCTCAGGAGCCTGAAACTCCATCCACGGGAATAGCACCGCAGCCCGCACGTGTGTGGGCTGTCAGCGCCACAGGCGTAACTCACTGAACCACAACGCTGGCCACAAAGAAGGAAAGAGCAAGATCTTTCATCTAGTGGTTGACTCCCCAAAAGGTGCAACAGTCATGGCTGGGCCAGGCCAAGGCCAGGAGCCAGGAACTCAGTCTGGGTCTCCCACATGGGTACCAGGGATGCAAGTACTTGAGCCGTCTTCTGCTTCCTTCCTGGGCACAGTGTGCTTCTGGCTACCAGGGTAATAGGCCACATTCCATCTTCCCTACATAGTGCCCTCTTCCCCAAACACTTTCTTTTTCCACTCACTTGAAAAAAAAAAATGAGTAACCATTCTTCATTATTAAAGCCTGTCTTAGCATTTCTGTCATCAGCACCATGTTCCTGACAAGGGTGACTGCTTTAGGCAGTCACCATGCACTCTCTCTCCAATTCACACACTCAACAACTAGGACACAGCAATGAGATGATGAAGTTTATGTTCAGGGGGTGGGGGGTGGGAGCAGACAGAATCCAGTTCAGTTCAGGTGGTGGGAGCCAGGAAGACAACGGGAAGGGGTAGACGGTGTGGGAGCCAAGGGAGAGGGTCAGGGGCAAAGGTGAATTTGGAGAAAGAGGTTGGAGGCCTGACTCTAGGGCCCTGGTGGCCCCAGCCAGGAGTCTGAACTCTGTTCTCAGATGGAAGTTCGCTGGCAGATTTGGGGCAGGCAAGTGACGCTATCAGATCCGCTTCTGAAAGATCCTGCAGGCTACACCTTAGAAATCAGACTGCAGGGGCGGGCACTGTAGTGCAGCCAGGAAAGCCGTCACCTGCAGCGCCGGCACCCCTTATGGGCACCGGTTCGTGTCCTGGCTGCTCCACTTCCGATCCAGCTCTCTGCTATGGCCTGGGAAAGCAGTAGAAGATGGCCCCTGCACCCATGTGGGAGACCAGGAAGAAGCTCCTGGCTTCCGATCGGCCCAGTTTAGCTGTTGCCGCCATCTGGGGAGTGAACCAGTGGATGAAAGATCTCTGTTGCTCCCTCCCTCTCTTTCTGTAACTCTGCCTTTCAAATAAGTAACAAAATCTTAAAATAAATAAATAAGTCAGACTGCAGAGGGGCGATCAGCAACCAATTACAGCCTGCTGGGGACCTGGGTCCCCACTCTTTCTGCCTCACGGTCCTGGCAAAGGCTCTTCCTCCCACGCACCACCCTTCCCCTCCGTGTAGCCTATCAGTGCCTGTTCTTCCAGAACTCAGCTCAGCCGCACGCTTCTCCAGGGCATCCTCCTCTGCACACACACGGCCCTTTCTGTCGCTCCTAGCACAGCCGTAAGGAAGTGTGCAAAGGGCTTCCTGTCAGCTCCCGCACCCCCGCGCCGCGAGCCCGGTCGGGTAGGAGCGCAGCACAGGGCCTGCGGCTCACAGAATGACTGACGGCATGAACTCTGTCAGCTTCTTCCCGTTCCGTCCTCAGAAAGCCAGCGCACAGGGGAGGAAGGACTTGAAGACTTTGTCAGCTTCTCTCCGTCAGTACAATCCTACTTTGCTAACAAGAACGATGATGATGAAAAGGTTAAAGAGAAGATGCAGAGGGTGCACATCCATCAGGCCGGCTGTCCGCAAAGCGAAACAGCAGCCCCAACCGGAGGCCCAGGGAAATCCCGCCGCGGGCCGCACGGCCAGGGGCGGGGCGGGGGCGGGGTCCCGCGGAGCGCGCGCCGGAACCGGGCCGCACGCAGCGCGCAGCCGCGGGAGCCTCGGGGCCGGCGGGGCGGGGCCTCGCTCGGGAAGGGAGCGCGCCACTCGTCCGAGGCGGGTGGGCTCTCACACCCACTCCTCATTGGTTCATCTGGGGACGGACAGCTCTCGCGGGGTGGCTGCAGCCACACGGGGCGCAAGCGTATTCAGAGTCCGCGCTGAGGGACACGCGAACCACGCGTGCGCCTCGGCCGTCACCGGGGTACGCTCGGGTCATGGCTGGGGGGAGATTTAATTCCCACGAGTCCATCCCACTGTAATTGAGCAGGATCCCTGAGCGTCTCCTTAGGGGGCCTCAGGATAGGGAACAAACAGTGCCCAGAGGCAGCCCCAAGGGAATCCCAGCGTCCACCGCCCCAAGCCTTCCTGAGGCTGTGTTGTTATGATGGTGAATTATTCAAGAAGCCTCCTGGCAGCCTGACGCCATCTCACAGCGCCCCTCCCTCTGCCTCTGTTCTCTGGACGCTTCAACAGTCAGGATTCTGAAGCTGTTTGCCGGGTCCCATCTCTGCCATTTGAGTGACTTAACGAGAGTTTGTTGAGGTCCTGCAATGTGTTAGACCCAGTGCGCAAACCAAGCCCCTGCTTTTGGGAGTTAATATTCTATGACACGACGCGTGTAAACGAAGAACTCAAAAAGAGTGATAAGTGCTCCAAAACACAAGTGGTTGACAGCAGGATTCGGATGGTGGCAGGAGGAGCTCACGGAGTAGGTGGGAGTGGAGCCACGACCCGAATCAGGTGGGGACTGGTGGGAAAGAGCAGACGAAAAGTCCTGGTGCTGCCCACGCAGCTTGGCTGGAGCAGAGATTGCACCTGACCATAACCTTGGTAAGCAGTTTGAGGATGATTCTAAATACAACAGGAAGCCCCAGCATTTAGGCAGAGCTCCATTGGACGACTTATCACTTGACTGAGCAGAGAACGGAGAGTTGGGAAGAGTGGAAATAGATCCATTCAGAAGTTCTGGGGAAAGCGTGGTGACTTAAATTAGGCAGCCAGGGGGGTGGTGAGACGTGGGTGAGTTTAGGATAGGATTAGGAGTGTTGGGTGAGGGAAGAGAAGTCAAGATGATTCCTAGGCTTTTGGAATGTGCCAGTGGATAATGGTGGTGCCATTTATTGAGATGAAATGGTGGAAAGACAAGGGCGAGGGGTGGCAATCACCAAACATCCAAGCAGGCGCTGAGTTGGAGGCTGGAGCGCCCAGAGCAGTCAAGGCTGGACCTACACATTCACACGCAGGTGGTAAAGGCATGAACCTTGTAGGACCACCTTCAGAAAGAAAGGGGGTCAAGGAGGGGGCTGAGCGCCGAGCCCTGCCCCCACCCTATGTGAGGCAGGCTAGCAGAGGACACCCGGAGGGAGGTAGGAGGGAAAACAGCACCAGGTGAGACCTTCAAGGACAAGGAGAGGAGGAACTGGCGTGGTGGTGCAGCAGCACCCGCAAGGCCCTCATCCCGTACTGCAGCCTCTTTGAGTCCTGGCTGTTCTGCTTCTGATCCAGCTCTCTGCTAATGCGCCCGAGCAAGCAAGCCTGGCTCAAGTGCTTGGGCCCCTGCACCCTCGTGGGAGACTAGGATGGAGTTTGTGGTTCCTGGCTTCTGGCTTTGGCCTGGCCCAGACCTGGCTGTTAGCAGCATTTGGGGAGGGAGCCAGTGGATGGCAGATCTCTCTGTCACTCTGCTTTTCAAATAAATACATATCTTAAAGGAAAATTCTAGAAGAACTATGCCTATTATCTGGGTTAATTTCCACTGTGGGGTCAAATGAGATGCAGGCAGAGAAATGGTCGCTGGATCTAAAACCACTTTGATCACAGAAAGCATTGTCAAGGGCAGTGGCTGGGAGAGGCAGGGGAGAGAGCGTAATGGCAGTGAGGAGAGGATGAAGGTGCAGGAGTGGAGGGAAGAGAAGAGCATTGCTGTGAAAGCAGCAGAGGTCCTGTGGTTGCTGGAAAGAAACAGTGGCTTGAAAGGGCCGTTTTAAATATGAGGACTACGAGGGCAGATTTCCTTGTTGATACAGAACGATGCGGGGAGAAGGGGAAAGTGGGAATTTATTGAAGGCTTACTTAGGTGGTAAGAGCTTTACAAACATTCATCTTCACAATGTTTCTCGGATGAGGCAATCGAGGTTATTAAATAACTCGCCCAGGTTCATGCAGCTAGAGGTGGCGGAGCTGGAGCCGCTCAGATGTTGGCCACCCCAGGCCTGCCTCGCCACCTGGCCCACAGGCACACCTCCGCTCTCCTTAACACTGGGGTCCGAGTGCTCCTGCTCATCACAGGAGCCATGTTCATACCGCAGGGACGGGAGTGCTGTAAACAAGGGCGTCTGCCCCTCCCCCCAGCCCGAACACCCCTGCAGCACAGGTCAGAAACACCCAGTCCCGAGGGGCAGAGGCAAGCAGCAGGAGCCCCCAAAGGTAGGAGGAAAAGGGACATCTTGGGGGGTATAACAGCAGATTTTTGTGCCAGCCAGTGCAAGGGGGCGCTGGGGGCTGCTGGTCCCAACCAGATGGTGCCTGTGGCTCCAGCAATCATCTGGATCTGTGCAGTGTGACAAGCAGCTCAGGTCAGAGCCCGGTCTCCCGGCTGCCCCCATTGAGACTCAGGCTGTGGGGGCGGGTGGCACGCTCCAGCCGGCGGCCGGACAGGAGGCGCCGCAGGGAAGAGCCGTAGCTCAGATCACCACAGCTACGAAGGTGGAGGCTCTCTCGGCCTGACCGGCTCCACGGGCTCCGGGGCACCTGGAGGGGGACAGGGAGAGGGCAGCTGTAGGGCCCAGCGTGTTGCTCCAGGTTTTCCCAGGGATCTCTCCAGGCTACCCTAATTCTTACCTGCTTCTGCCCATGGGCTCCAGGCCCAGTGGGGTCTGGGGCCTTCCTGGACATCAGGAGGAAACGAGTGACCAGGCTCCGGCCTGGCCAGCTGCCCTTCAGGTCCCCCAGGGAGTGGGCAGGTGCAGGGCCTGAGGGCAGGGGAACTTTCTGGAAGGCGGGCACAGGGCGTCGTTTCTCAGCTGAGCGGGCACGCAGCAACTTAGGGGAAGGGCAGCGGGCTAGGCGGAAGAGGCAGGCTTCAGAGCAGAGCCCTGGAGAGAGGGGGCGTGAGACAGACAGACACCGAGAGAGAAATAAAAGAATGGAGGGTGCACGGATGACCAGGTAGCCCTCCCCTCCCCCCACCAGGTACCAACCACCCTCTCACCTGTATCTGCAGAGGAGACAGAAGCAGCTTCTTCCTCAAGCACTTTGGTATAAAGGTCCCTGAAGTCAGCTGGGGAGGAGGGAGAGATTGAATAGGAGGACTCTCTGGACACCCTTGCCCATCTCACTGTTTGTCTTTTTTTTTTTTTTTTTTTTTTTTTTTGGACAGGTAGAGTTATAGACAGTGAGAGAGAGACAGAGAGAAAGATCTTCCTTCCATTGGTTCACCCCCCAAATGGCCGCTATGGCCAGTGCACTGTGCCAATCCGAAGCCAGGAGCCAGGTGCTTCTTCCTGGTCTCCTATGAAGGTGCAGGGGCCGAAGCACCTGGGCCATCCTCCACTGTCTTCCCGGGCCACAGCAGAGAGCTGGCCTGGAAGAGGGGCAACCGGGACTAGAACCCAGTGCCCATATGGGATGTCAGTGCTGTAGGCAGAGGATTAACCAAGTAAGCCAGGGCACCGGCCCTGTTTGTTTTTAATAAGAATCTGAGAGGCTAGTGTTGTGGTGCAGCAGGTTAGGCCACCACCGGTGATGCATACCATATGAGCACTGGTTCAAGTCCCATTCCAGGTTCCTGCTAGTGCACCCAGGAAAGCAGCGGAAGATGGTTCAAGAACTTGGGCTCCTGCCACCCGTGTGGGAGACCCAGATGGAGCTCCCAGCTTTCTCCTGGCCCAGCCCTGGCCCTTGTGGCCATTTGGAGAGTGAACCAGCAGACAGATCTCTCTCCCTGTGCCTCCCTCTCTTTCTGTAACTCTACCTTTAAAATAAATAGAAAACAAATCTTTAACAAATAAAAAGAATTATTTAAGAGGAAAAGAGAAACAGAGTGAGCTTGTTCCCATCTGGTTTATTCCCAAATTTCTGCAACAGCTAGGGCTGGGCTGGGGCAAAGCTGGGAACCAGGAAGTCAATCCAGGTCTCCCATGTAGGTGGCAGGGACCCAATTACTTGAGCTTTCATGATTGCCTCCCAGGGTGCACACGGCAGAGCTGCGAACTGAACCCAGGTACTCTGATATGGGATGCCAAAAGCCCACTGCTATCTTCTTGCGAGAACTCAAGCCCAGAGGAGCTTTCGCAGCTCCCACTCCCCATCCCCAGTCAAGGGGCCGTCACCTCTGCCGGCAGCTACGTGGCATAGTCAAGGAAGACAGGGGCCACGCGCCTCCTGCCCACCCAGTACCTGGCACTTAGGTAATGTGTCAGCGCTACACAGCTCACTTGCCTGACCTCATGTCTTGGCAATTTACAGGATATCCATGGTGCTCCCATGATTCTACCTGTTCTACAGGTGAGAAACTGAGGCTTGGAAAGGGTGGGTCGCTGGCCCAAGCTGGGAGCTGTGGAACCGAGGCCTCCTCTGGGCAGCCATTAAAGCTACCCGGGCTGTGCCCAGGGCAGCGAGCAGCCAGGAACTTGTGCCGATGAGAACGCATCCTTTTGTCCTCCACAGGGATCTCCGCAGGAACGCTGGTGGGCGTCCCTGACCAGCTAACTGCCCATGCCTGCCCTCTCCCGAGTCTGCGCGGCGCTTGGGGGGCGGAGGGTTGCTCACCGTTGTCGCTGGAGGTGGTGATGCCCGGGTCGCTGTGGGACCGCGGCAACAGCAGCGGTGGCGGGGGAGCCGGATGAGGCGGCCGGTGCCCCGGTGGGGTGAGGGAACCTGAGCTGTCGCTGAAGCGCCGCGTGGGGGCTCGCGTGGGGGGTGCTGCTGCTGTTGCTGCTGTCGCTGCAGCAGCCGCCTGGCGGCCACCTCCCCGGGGGACCCGCCGCCTCAGCTCGGGGAAGCAGGGGCCCACCCAGGGCGGCCAGCCCTCCAGGCGGTGGCAGCTGCGGGCAGCCGTGGGGGCGCCCAGAGTGGGTGGGCCCTCAGGGGCAGAGCAGGAATAGGAGCGCGCGGCCCGCGGGGGCCGCCGAGGCAGGGGGCTGTCCTCAAAGGGGCCCCGCAGGCCGCAGTCCAGGCTGAGGCAGTAGCCGGCGCGGCTGCGCTGGATGGAGCGGAAGAGCACGTAGTCAACGGAGCGCACGGAGCCCTGCAGCTCCAGCAGGCACGAGTCCTCCGAAGGGCTGGAGCCCCCGGGGAGGTCACCGATGGCGGACAGCACCAGAGACCCGCTGTCCATGGACACTGTGGGCGGCAGGGGGCGCTGGGTAGCGCCGGCTTGGCCCAACCCAGCCAGGGCAGGGCAGCTCCTTTCCTCCCCAGCCGCTTTGCTTCCAGCTTCATCTAGGGGCGGGGCAGGAAGGTCCAGGGTCCCAGGAAGCCCCAGCCCCCAGGTGTCGCTAAACCACCAACTCAGCCTGTCTTCCTCCTATTTCTGTTCCCAGCCAGCCCCGCGGCCCCCTGGCAATGCAGCCGGGGGGGGGGGGGGGGGGCGGGGGGAGTCGCTGTCCCCACGCTCTGCTCACCATCTACAATGGAGGCCACCCGCTCACAGACACAGGAGCCGTCATGAAGCTGAGGATCAAACAGTGTGGCCTGAGAAAGACAAAAGGTCAAGGGTCTGGCCCTATACAGCTGTGCCGTGGGAGCTGGGGAGCCGGCTTCCAGACCCGCCCCGTCACTTCCTACAAGGCACTTCACTCAGGCGGGCCTTGGTTTGCACATCTGAAAAATCAGTGTCCCACAAGCACTGCACAGAGCACCCGCACTGCCATGATCTGTCTCCAGCCACTCTGCCTCGTTCAGCCTTCCGGGCGCCATCCTCAGCTCCCCAGCCCACACCAACCCCGCTCTCACCTGGCTGTCTCCTCGGAGCCCCATGACGGTCTCATATGAAGGGGGACAATCAGTAGGGTACAAGGGCACGGGGCTGTCCATGGAGCCATTGTACGTGATACTGGCAGGATGAAGGGGAGGGTGAGGGCCTGGAAAATAACGCCCTCTCCACAAAGATCCCCCCTAAGGATCCAGCCTCAGCCACCCCTTGCCCCAGTCCCCCCAGCGGGACTGCCAGTCTCACCTCTGCGCATCTGTTTCAGAGCTGCAGGTGTACTCGGGGGGATAGTAGGGCGGCGGGGGCACGGGCGGTACAAATTCCTCCAAGTCCAGCATGGTGTGTAGGAGAGGGGCTGGAGGTGAGGCTGTGCAGGCCAGAGACCCCAGGGTAGCCGAGACGGAGCGCTGGGGGGCCAGCTGCTGGGGAGCAAGCCAGTGAGCCAGCCCCTCCAGGAATACAGCCCCTTCGGGATCTGCGCAGCTCCTCGCTCACCGAGCTCACTCGTGGCCCAGCTCTCTCCAAGGAGCTCCAATTCTGAGCCCACCCCTCTACCTGAACCAGCTCCTCCTTTAGCCTGGCCCCCAGCCTGGCCCTCCAGCTCTGGCCCTGCCCTCCCTCTCTCAGAGTTGCTGTCTGTTCTTAGTCCCCACAGCTCTGTCAACCCCACCTCCATCTGGGACCTGCTTGACTCCACCCTATCTTCCAGGCCTCCTCGTTAAAGTTCCCTCTCCTGGTCTCAGGCTGTCATCCTGTTTGCCCTCCCCTCCTTGCCCTCCCTCTGACACACACTAGGTGCCTACTGGTGACCTCAGACCCTGGTACCCAGAAGCCAGATGTGTGGCCACTGCCAACTCCTGCCCAGAGCCAGTGCACACACCCCGGCGACCCTCTCACCGTATGTACAAGGTCCAAGGAAAAGATCTGGACACAGCAGATGATAGCAGAGAGCGTACAGATGATGGCGGCACAGATGGTGAGCCCACAGACGCTGAAGAGCAGGTTCTATGGGAGGGAAAAGCAGTGTGGACCACAGATATTCTGGGCCTCTGAGGACCCCAGGAGGGAAGGCAAGGGTGAAGACCCGGAGCATGGAGGGGGCAGAAGGCAGGGCAGAGGGGGGAAGGTGCATGCTCACCTTGAGGGCCCCTCGGGCTTCTTCACAGGTGGAGTTAAAGGCCACTTTCAGTTCCTGCCCTGACTCGGGACAGGGCCGGACTGTGGTAACAGAGGGACAGCACACACAGACCTTCCCGTCCTGGGCAGGAGTGGAGAAGGTGAGGCAGCCTGAGTCAGGACAAGCCCAGGTGCCTGGCAAGACTCCCCCACCAGGTATTCCTGGCTCTGCCTCCTGGAATCTCACCATGGAACACTGTTGGAAGTCTCGGGCCAGCTGGGCATTCTTACAGGAGAGGACAGAGCCCGCCATGCTAAGCATGACACAGAGCACCGAAAGCAAGGAGAAGAAGGAGATCTGGGGAAAACAGGAAGCCAGCTCAGGGCTGGACGCTCCCAGCCCCTGTACCAGGGATGGAGCCCCCTCCCCCAAGACGCTTTGTGCCTGACTGGCACCAACTGGAGAGCCAGTTCCCTCCCTGAGGGTACACATGGGCATCCCCTCAGGTGCCGAACACTGCCTCCCGGGGGGCTCTGGACCCTGGCACCTACCACCAGAGTGAATGGCCGCTTCCAGGATACGATGCCAACAATCCCGGAGAACGCCAGCTGGGGACAGAGTGGGCACAGGCTCAGCCTGGCAGGGAAGCACCTGTGTGAGCCCCTTGCCACAGGATGCACCCAGCCCTGAAAGGTGGGAGAGGATCAAGGGTGGGGTGGGAGGGAGAGGCCAGGATGTGGGCTTGCAGCTGGCTGGAGGGGTGGGGCCCGCGGGGGGAGCCTCCCTCCCCGTCGACAGCGCATCCAACTCACCGAGAACCCAGCCCAAGATGGGCAGGACCTCTTGACGCTCTCGGTGGTGGTGACGGAGGAGGCCACCATGCTGAAGGTGACCACCAGGATGCCCAGGAGCACCTGGGCCAGCCCCAGAGTGAGCAGGGCCTGCAGCCAGGGCCGGTGGAGGCCGAGGTGGGTCAGGCCCCGGGTGCTGGGCCGGCTGGTCAGCGAGCGGCTGGAGTCACTAGGCGAGGGCATCCTGCCTGCCGCCCAGATGCCTATGTCTCTCTCGGCCCCACCAGGCGCTTGGGAGCATCTCAGAGGCGCCCAAGGCCCCGTCCCTTCTCCTCTCCACGCCCCTCGCTCTAGAGCCCACCCCCTGGCTGGATCCCCCGGGGCATGGCCCAGGGACGCCAGCTGGGGGGGAGCCCAGAGGAGGGGCGTCACGGAGGGACCGCGAGGTACTCCCTCCCCACCACGGGCACTGGACGGGCACCGCGCCCGGGGCGGCGAGGAGGACGCGGGGGCACCGGCTCATCGCATCTCCCTAGGGAAGAGGGAAGCCGAGAAGGGCCTGTCCCAGAGTGAGCAGAGGGCGGAGGCCCGGAGCACAGGCAAGGGTGGGGAGGGTAAGGGGGAGAAGGATGCAAATCAGTCTAGAGAAGAGGGGAGGGGTCGCTGTGCCCTCAGAGTGTCCAGTGGCATCCGGGCCGCCTGGTGGGGAGAGGCCGCGGCGCCGCTGTCTCCCCGGTCGCCTGCACCGCTCCCCTCCCCACCACGCTCCGCTTCCCCGGCTCGGGCTGCAGCAGGTCGGGGACTGGAGGCGGGGGATGGGGATGGACCGGACGGTGCTGGGGGAGGGGCGTGGCGCGGCAGCGCGGTGCACTCCGGGAGTTGTAGTCCCGGCTGGCCATGGCCCCAGGTGGGGGCAGCGGCGGATCTCTTCGCGGGATCGTTCCTTCAGCCCTGGCCCTCCTCGGACCCTGGCGGAGAAGCTAAGATCCCCTCAGAGCCCGCAGCAACCACTGACCCCCGGGTTGCAGCCGCGTTTCCAGCCGCGGCAATGGCTCTCCCTTGGACATTGATGGAGCGCTGGGGAGCGAGGTTCGCTGGATTCCCATGTTTCCACGCCTAAGCCAGGACTGACTTCCCTCTCCCTGTGCCAGCACCCCGCCCTCCGCCCCGCCCCGCCCACAGCTCTCAGTCAACGTTCTGGCCAGCTCCATCCTTATCCCTGGATTCCACCCAGTCCCCTCCACCCTGTTCTTGCTCTTTCCAAAGGGCTAATTCTCCACAAAAATTAAGGAAACAGATGTGTTCTAGTTAATTTTTTTTAATTTAAATAACTGAAGCAACAGCCTTGGCACAGCGGAGGGAAGCTGGGCTGGGTGTGTGGGAGGTGGCAGCAGTGTGGCCTGAAGGGGCAGGGCGGGCAGTGACCGGGTCACAGTGGACTCCCAAACCCCCGAGTCAGGTTCAGCAGTCATGGCTGTGGGATTGGGGGCACTAGGGAGGAGCCATCGAGTAGTGCTGTCTTTCCAAGTCCCAGAAACCTCAGGGAAGGGGGCCAGGTCAGCGCCCTCAAGTGGCAGGGCCGGGGCAACCCAGCCAGGGCTCATGGGCCCCGGAAGGCATTTTCGGCAGCCCCAGCCGCTGCGTTGGCAGCTGCAGTTCGCACCGCAGGGTTGGAGAAGACACCAGCAGCGAATTCTTGCTGGGCTTTCTGAAAGCTGGCACCTGTGCGGCGGTACAAGGAGTGGATCTGCGAAGAGAGGGCAGAGGTTCCAGAACATTCCAGGCACAGCCGCCGCATCCCAACCTAACGCTGTCTTGGCCTGCTCCTCTGGCTTTGCCTTCCAGGCTCCGGCCTGCCCTCCCCTCCCCTCCCCTCCCAACACACACACACCCACACACACCCCAGAGGCCATTAGCGGAGGCCCCAGCCAGCTCCTCTTGAACGTTCTCTGGCCCCCAGGGACTCCGGCCCCGCCTCTGGCTTGGCCCCTTACCCGCTTGAGCATCACAATTCCCAGCACGGCGATGCCAGTGAAGAGCAGGGCGACCAGCAGCATGAGCACAGCCACTGCCGTGTTGGTCTTGAGCACCACCAGGGCGGAGATCCAGCCACTGTCAGGACGGGGATGCGGGCAGTGAGCGCGGCTCGGACCCCGCCGCTCCACTGGGTCTGAGGCTCACATCCGGCTCCCCTCTGGCAGGCGGCACTCCACATCCCCCAGTCCTCAACTGCGTCCACTGTCTCTGTAGCTGAATCCCCTCTCCTGAGCCATCGGCTGCCAGCGCTCCGAGCTCCTCCACACACTCGTACCCTGACCAGACCCTTCTCTGCTGGGGACCCTCCCTCCCCTCCTCCACTACAGTCGGATGAGCCCCCTCCAGGACGCTTCCGACTGCCTGGGCACAGCCTCTTCCGCGTCCATCCGTGCCTGTGCACGGCTGTCTGGGCTCGCTCTATCTTGGGATCATACCCTAAGTCCCTCCTTAAACTAGCATCTCCCAAGGCTATAAAACAAAAACAAAAACAAAAACCCATCTCATTTCTAAACAGCTTCTGCTCTGGTCCCCAGCGCCAGTGGTGGCCTGGTGAGAGTGGACAAGCAGACTCACAGACCTGAACCCCCAACCCGGGATACCAATGGCCTGCAGGACAAACAGCACATCCTGGACGAAGAAAATGAAGAAGAAGACGAAGAAATTGAACGAACTGTCACTCCTGTGGAGAAAGCCGCGGGGAGGGTGGGAGAAGAATCAGGGCTGGAGGATGAGGCGTGGGGCCTGCCCTGGGCCCGCCCCCCAGCCCCCAGCCCTTACCGGAAGGCCTTATACATGGGGCGGTACCAGCAGACGAAGGAGCAGGGGGTGAAAAGGAGGACCCAGAGGATGGAAAGGCCAAAGCCTGAGCCATTGCTGGTCTCCACGCAGAAGCTGGCCAAGCAGGCGAGGAAGTTCAAGAGCAGGGCCAGAGTGCTGCCTGAGGGTGGAGGGACAGGATGACGGCCCCCAAACCGTCACTGAGTGGGCGGGGCAGGGAAGAGCCTGACTCCACCGGGGCCACCACAGAACAAGCACACCTCGGTCATGTGTGCCGCCCTGTAAAGACGCTTCAAGACTTCCAAGTAACGTTCCGCACGGGACAGGGAAGGGGTGTGGGGGTGAGAGCCTACACTGGTGGGCGGGATGGTGAGCAAGCCCAGGAAGGTGCCCGGGGCAGGGCAGGCCCCAGCCGCCACCACTAGGAGAGCTGGGTGCTTCCAGGGGGTGGGCTCCAGGCAGCTGAGAGACCCAGCTGTTCCATCCTCCACAGAGGCGGCTCACTACTCACACATCCAGAGGTAGTACATGGTGGACACCGTCTTCTGAAATTCCTGGGGGATCTCCATGGAGATGTCCTGGAAAAAGCAGGGCTGAACTGGGCAAAAGGAAGGCAGAGGGGGCCAATTGTTCTGTCGAGCTGCAAGGCACAAAGAGAGCGGGAGGAGCCCAGGGTGAGGCCGAGGCCAGCAAAGGAATCGCTCCCATCCCTCCATCCCCAGGTCTGGTCTACCTCCGACTCTGGGTCCTCCATGCAAAGGGAGAACGCGAGTGGTTATTATTAGTCACAACCCCCAAGCACTGTGCCGAGCTCACTGCCTATACCACAGCCTCTACCCCTCCCAGGATCGGGCCAGACGGGTACAACGTCCTCATTTACTAAGGAAGAACCCAGGTGCTGGGGTGAAGTAGCCTGCCTCAGAGCTCACGGTTACTAAGCAGTTTCTCTAAAATTTAAACTCAGCAGTCTGAGTCCAGAGCTTGCGCTGAAGACATTCTCCTGCCGGTCCCTCCCCGGCCGCGCCCCCTCCCAGGGACCCACTCACGGGCCGCGCCCCCCAGGGCAGCATGCTGCAGCTCCCGCTCGCGCCGGTCCAGCTCCTCCGCCTTCCGGTTGAGCTCCTCCTGCTTCTTCAGCAGCTCCGCTGTGGCTGCCGCGGCTGAGGCCTGGCCAGGCCGGGCAGAGGGCACTGTGAGTCCCGGGCTCCAGGGCGGCACCCTCCCGCCAGCGACCAGCTGCACGCCCGCCCTACCTGAGTGCTGTAGGAGCCGTAGTTCTTGGGTTCTGTGGGGCTGAGTTTCCTGGAGGGCTGTGAGGAGGGGGCTGAGGGTGGAGGCAACGGGGCAGGGGTGGGGGCAGGAGGCTCGTAGGCTGGTGACGGCTGTTGGAGAAAAGACCTTGGGGATCATCCAGCCCCTCGGGAAAGGAGAATCTGCTTAAACCCACCCCCAGCACCAGCAGCAGACCCCCGCCCCAGTTGACGGCAAGCTCATTCATGGGTTGAACTCTGTAATGCCCCATAGCAGCCCTTGTCACCCACACCCCCAGCTCCCGAGCCAGGGTTCAAAGCTCTCATCTGCTATTTCTGGCCCCTCAGCGTTTTGGTTTCTAAGGTTCGTTTATTTTCATCTACTTGAAAGGCATAGGGAGAGGGAAACTGGTGGGTTCACTCCTCACACGCCCACCACAGCCAGGAGTGGGCCAGGCTGAAGCCAGGAGCCCAGAGCTCCATCCCGTGTGGCGGGTGGGGCCCAGGTACGAGCCATCACCCTCTGCCAGGGTGCATTAGTGGGAAGCTGGCCCAGAAGCAGAGAAGCTAGGGCTAGAACCAGCACTCTGATATGGGATGCCTGCGCCCCCCTTAAAAGCAACCACTGCCTATTCCAGTGGAACAATCGGGTCCAGGCCCCCTCACTCCTTGTCCCCGAGCCTACACCTAACCACATTTCGCTGTCTCCCTGGCTCCAGCTCCAACTTGTACTTTCTAAAAGGAGGCCTTCCCAGGCAGAGCCTTGGTTCCGGCCCTGCCACACCGCAGGTCCTCCCGGGACTTTCGACTCCCACTCGTGATGGATTCTCGGCAGGGACTCAGCACCCGCGGCAGACTGGCCTCTCAGCGAGCTGCGATCACAGCCTGGTGCGATCACAGCCTGGTGCCCGGCTCCCAGGCACGCCTCCCCCCCTGCTGCGCGTGCCCTGCAGGCAGCTCACCTCCCGGCTCTCGAAAGGGTTGTAGACGTCCAGCGTGGCATACTGCGGACTGGGTCGGTGCTGGATCACAGCTGGGTCCTGAGGGCAGAGACGTGGGGCTCAGCGGGCACCGGCCACCCCCAGGGAAATGCCCGAGGGTCGCCCCTGAATTGCTCGTGGCTTCAAGTGGTGCACTTTCAGGGCCACGCTTTTGCCCCGTCTGCCAGCTCCTTAGAGGGGCAGGGTCCGCCCTCCCGCCCCGCGCTCTCTGGTCTGGAGTCGCCGGCAGCCCCACGTGGTGGCCCTTCCCCGTATCAAACGTCCCGAGTGGGAACACAAGTTAGCCCGACCCTACAGAACTGGGAAGGGTGAACCCGCCCGCCCGGCGGAGGCCGGCGCCGTCACCTGAAAGGGGTTGTCAAGCTCGCCGGACTCGGCGAACGGGTTTCCGCCGGCTCTGCCCTGAGCCATGTCTGCAGTTGCGGCCTCGGCCGCCCCCTGCCCTCCACGCCCCTGCCGCGGCAGTGGCGGCGGCCGCGGCCCTTCGAGCTCCCACAGCTCCTCTCGGTCCTCCCCGCTCCTCTCTGCACGGATTGGCTGAAGCCACCGGAAGGGTCCCAAGGATCCCCGCAGCAGCAGCGGGCTGCGCTTGCGCCCCAGCCACAGGCACAGCCCGGAAGTGTTCCACGTGACACCCCTAACCCAGTCTCCTCAGTCAAGTACCACCCTTTCTCACGTGACTTCCCGCACCGCTAACGAACTACACTACCCAGCGGGCCACGCGAGCGAGCCCCGGCCTTCCCGGCCTCCCGAGGTATGACGGGAGTCTTCTGACCGCCGTGGAGCTGATTTTTTTTTTTTTAAACCAAAAGTTTTTTCACTCTTATCCCGGGGCACAACCTACGAACTATGGTAACATCTCTTGCCCAAGCTGCGTTATTCCAGATCTGAGCAATGCTATCTTGTAACCAATCCCTCTCCACACTAACCTACAAGAAATACTGCCCCACTCATCACAACCCTCCGCAACAATGTGGACACAAGAAAAAAGCTGGCGGCCAGGCTGTTACTTTTGGAAGGCAAGAGTGGCTCCCTTGATACCCAGCCTCGGAAAGGTAGCCGATCTCATCCCTCCACCCCAGCACGCCCAGACCTCAAACGCCGTGGATAAGGGTCAGATGAAGCACGTCATTTTATTTCACAAAGACTGTACAAAATTCCTTATAAAACATGGGGTAGATGCCACCTGATTACCTCACCCTGCCCCCATCCAACTGCATGTGGGGGGCAGGTGAGGGTGGGAAGAGTGTGGATGGAATAGCGTTATGTACAAGGCAGGGCTGAAGTGATAGGTACAAGTTCTGTCATATTTACACTATTTCACATATTCACAGGTATATAGGGAGCCAGGAGGAAGGACGGAGCTCCGGCTCTGTTCTCTTGTATAAAAAAGCACCAGTGTCCTGGACTGGACACCCACTGCCCTGAGAGACGCAGGGGCGCCCAGGGCCTGATTGTCACCGACTGATATCCCGACTGGAGTCCCACAACTTGGTGTTGGGTGGCTCAGCCCGAAGGCGTGCGAAGAAAGGATGCTGAAGGGCTTCGCCCAAGGTCAACCGCTTGGCAGGTTCATACTCTAGCATGCTTTCGATCAGATCGAAGAGCTGGTGGTGCTCCTCCGCCTCTGAGGTCAGATACCGCTGGTGGAGAGGGCAGGAGAAAGGTGAGACCCCGAGAACCAAGGCTCTGCCCGCGGCCCACCTGAGCACTACCTTCCCGCGACTACACCACACCAGCACTTCGGATCCAGCACCAGCGAGCCTTCCCACCGCACCATTTACTCCTTCAGTCTCTGAAAATTCTACCAGTGTATCACTGGCAACTTCCTGCATCGTCTTTAGCTCACTAAATTTTAGCTCTTCGAAGGCAGTTCATTCTTTTCTGTCTGACCTGAAGAATCCAGCACACTGCTCTGACCTCTGCTTGTCTCAAGGTCAGGCTGTCTAACCTCCCTCCAGCCTCAAAACCACTCCCTCTCCTGACCAAAGAGGTCTTCTTTCAGTTCTTCTCCCCTCCTTTCCTAAGCCACCTGAAGAAGGAAGTGACCTCTGGTGGTGGGCACTGATCCCCAGCCCAGCTCACCCGCAGTGGTTTGCAGTTCTCACGGACGTAGCGCCCAGCTGATGTGTTCTCATCCCAATCCAGGCGACCCCGGTAAAAATATTTCTGCTTCCTAGAGGGGAAGGGGAGGTTGAGGAATGAGCAGCTTCCCCTTGTTAGAGCACACTTCCCTTACCTCCCCGCCTGAGAGTAACTGGGAGAGGGGAGGTGCCAAGGAAGCAGAAAACGCTGTGAGAGATGCCAACTGTGTAGAGAGAAAAGGAAAGTGGGGGTCAGTCCCTCCCACTCGAGGCCCATCACCTTGTCTTTCGGATCATTCGGGAAGGGACAGGACCCAGGATCCTCTCCATCATGGCTAGATGCTCTCTGTTGTCATGGGTCTGGGAGAGAAAGACAGAACTCAGAATGGGACCAAGATGAGCACTACGCAGCAGTGAGCGAGCTGGCCCCCAGCAGACAACAGAGAAACCAGGCAGCAGGAGGAGGCTGGGCAAGGCAGTCTGCCACTTACCTGGAAGAGGGTGAAGCCCACATAGTACTCGAAAATGATACAGCCTATGCTCCACACATCACAAGGCTGCGACCAGCCCAACTCTGGGTGGGAATGGGAGGGCAGAGGTGTTAGGAGGCTTAGGGGGCCCTACCCTCAACACCCCATCACATCACTGGGCTAGCCTCGCCCGCCCTTACCCAGGATGACCTCTGGCGCTCGGTAATGGCGGGTGGAGACAATAGTGCTATGGTGCTCATGGTCAAAGGTGGCACTGCCGAAGTCTACCACCCGCACGGCTGTGCTCTTCACGCTGCGCTCATCTCGCTTCTAGGAACAAGGCAGGAAGTGAACGAACCTCTGGTCCTCAGCCCAAGACCCCACCACTGGCCTCCAACAAGCTTCCGAGCCTGACAAAAAGCAACTGGCACCTCTGGCCTGCTCCCACAGCCCCCAGAACACGTTCCACAGCAGGACCGTAGGAGTCAGGGGGAAGAGGATTAAGGAATGGTTAGGTGTTAGTGTGCAAGCCTGCAGCTGTCTGAAGACTATCCCCAAGGGCCAGGCGTACAGTCTTCCTGGAAATATACAACAGGTGGCAAAGGGGTCTAGGGAGGCGGAGAGACTCCACAGTCTTGTTGGAGGAGCTGAGCGTTCCTACCTCACAAACACACATTTTGAAAAAATAGCAGGAAGTTCAAATTGAGAACCTTAAAAAGTTTTTTCACTCTATTGGAAAGTTATCTGAGGTCTTTTTCCACATCCTCATTCCAATTTAAGTCTTGGTAAATCGCTTCCCAGCTGGAGCCAGACAGGGAAGAAGTGTGGAAGACAGAAGTAAAAGGGAGGCTGAAGGGGGTGGAGGGAGGGAGCAGCAAGCGAACGGCGAGAGGCCCAGCGGCCTGTCCCCCTGTCCTCCTGGCCACCTACCTTCTCCAGGTTGTAGGTGAGCTCGTAGTCAGAGTTCACAAACAGAATGTTTTCAGGCTTGAGGTCCGTATGTGTCAGCTTGTTATCATGAAGGACTGCGGGGGAGAAGCCAGGTCAGGCTCGGCCAGGCAGCCAGAGAGTGCAGCTGGTGAAGAGGCAGGCACAGAACCACCGCGCTCCTCTGTGCCACATCGAAATAAAACGGCCTAGTCTAAGCAGCCCTGCCTTGAACAATGTGAGATACATATGTATTCAACTGGCGAGGAGCGATAGTTTGTTACAGCTCACAGCTCTGTACTGATTTGGATACTGTTTATCTCACATTCTGCCAACCCAATGCTGAGAAACTGTTATCATTATGAAGACTCAACAGATAGTCTGGCACAGGGGGAGTGCCTGGGGTTTTTCTGCTAATGCACACCCAGGGAGGCACTGATGGCAAGTCTGTGGGTCCCTGCTTCTTACAGGTGAGGCCCAAACTCAGTTCTGGACTCCTGGCTTTGGCCTGGCCCAGCCCTGGTTGTTGCTGGCATTCAGAGAGTGAACCAGGATGGAAGGTGTATCTGTGTCTCCATCTTTCAAGTTAAAAGGAAAAAAACAAGTTGGACTATGCACTTGCCTGGATCCCTACCTGGTCCCTTAGCTGAACTCCTCCATGTTCCCATGTGCTCTGCTGTGAATGGAGAGTATTTCAACCCAGCCTCAGCCTAAGGAATGGTTTTGTGGCTGTGTTTACTGCCTAACGTTTCCCAAGAGGGGGAAGGAGAAACAAGGAGTTAACTAAATGCTTTGATTTCAAAGCCTCTCTCTTCCAGCTCCTGCTGGGTTGAGTGTGAACAGCAATCAATGATGGTGAAGACAAGGAGCTAAGTCAGAAGAGATGCCAAGATGACAGAGAATAAAGGGACTGTGGGAAACAGCAAGCTGACTTTTGGGGCTGAGACAGGAGAGGTACAATGGAGGAAGGGGCGTCCCCCGAGTCCGCCTCAGCCCACCCCACTCACACTTGACGGCCTGGCAGAGCTGGAAGGCCATGTGGCGCACTTGGTGGATGGGGTAGGGCAGGTAGTTGTTGTCTTTGAGGAAATCGAAGGTGCTAAGGCCCAGAAGCTCAAAGGAGATACACATGTGGCCATGGTAGTCAAACCAGTCAAACATCTGGACACAGAGGCTGGGAAGAGAACGGGGAGGGGAAGGAGGACGTCTGATGATTTCCCCTGTGCCCACCCCCCCCCAAAGGGAGGGGCTGCGCAGCTGAGTTCACACACTTGTATAAAAACACACCAGCTAGCATTACAACTCCGTTCTGCTCAAGAGTGGCCTTGCTAACAGACCAAGCAGACACAGTACCTGCCAAACCTCTAGAAACATTTTCAGTCGTTCAAAAACTTCATGGCGAGAACTGAGCAGACGCAAATCAAAATGTCACTCCTAAACCCCCACGCCAGCCCCAGCTCCTTACAGCCACTCATCAGCCACTCTCCCGTCCACATTGTACCTGCTGCCCTCCTATGCCTTCACTTAATGCTATTTTTGGCTTGAGAATGAATGTGAGCAGAATATTACTGTATAAATGTCTGTGACCTCATCAGCATAGTTCTAGATAGAAACACAATCCATTTTTGGATGAAAATGTTCACGCTCAGTCCCAGGGCCATTTCCAGGGTAGATCTCTGCAGAGATGGCGCTGAGCTGGAGAGCCACAGGCCCTCCCTTCCTACCCTGATGTTCTACTACTCTCAGATGACGAACAAAAGGTGAATGGATGAGGTCTAGGCCCTCCGTGCCTGACCAGGTCTGGGGGTCTCTCCTGTGTAACAGGAGCCCATCAGCCCCGCCCCACCCCCTGCTTGCTTACTTCTTGTTGTCAGGGTCCTTCTCATTTATTTTCTCCAGCACATTGATTTCAAGTCGAGCTGCTTCTTTATACTTCTCCACATTCTTAATGATCTTCAGGGCGACGCGAGCCCCACCCCTGCAAGTTGAAGGAGAGGGTTCTCAAGAACACCTGGGACTGAAGGGCGCACGCGGGAACTGAGGATCCCGCCTTGGATTAGTCGGCAAAGGCAGCCCAGGGAGCCCCACTACCTCTTCATGGGTTACCTGCGATGGTCGACGCACTGCACAACCCGGCCGAAGGTGCCCTCTCCTAAGGTGCTCACGATTTCATCTGAAATGAAAGCAGGGGCGGGGAGAGGGAGGGAGAGACGGTGGGGAATGAGCCGAGTTGGAAGAAAAAAAGGCACAGCAACCTGGGGTAAGGAGATGAAGGAAGGGGAACAGATACAGATGGTCACAGGGGAAGAAACCCCTGCATGATTCCCACCACCTTAACCCAGGGGCCATGAGAGCTGGGAGTGGACAACAGAGGTCAGTTCTCAACAGCAACTCAAACCACCCAGATAAACAACACCACTGAGAAAAGGCAAAAGAGGCTGTGACTTAGGCTGGTGTGGGACGTTAGGATGGCTATGGGACCATTACAGGCTATAGGATTGTTACGATTTGGCTTGTACATCGCTCTTGTAGCCAGTCCCCGACGTGGTAGATGAGGTGGCCCTCAGCGTCGTCCTCTACACTCTTGGCTCTCCGGCTGCTGTGCTGCTGGCGGGGGGCGGGGGGGATCGGAGCAAGCCAGGTGTCGGAGCGGGGGCCGGAGGGAGTCGGGGTGGGTGGTGGAGGGGTCACCGGTCACAGGCGCCCAGCCATGGGGGACAGACGATGATGGGGGACAGTGGAAGGGAACACGTCAGATGCAGTAAGGCGGATTGGTGTGAGAAGAGAGAGCGACGCACAATCCCAAGTCCCCAAACCCAAAATGGGAACAGGGAGAGGCACGGGCAGAGCAGAGAAGTGGTGTCGTTGCCAGTGTCACCCACGACCCCATGCTCCACACGATGCCCTTCCAGGCAGGCACATATCTCCCCTTGCCCCCACCCTGCCTGCCTGCCGTGGGGGCCACAGAGCCCAGGGCTTGGGGGACAAAGGCAGCTCACAAGCAACATCCCCATTAGACTGGAGGCCGCTGGGGTGGCAGAGCTGCTCCCCACACAGCAATAAGCCCAGCATGCCAAGGAGGGCACCGGGCATGAGTGGGGCTCCAGATCCAAACAGGATTCGGGGCCCTTCAAGAGCCAGAGCGCTTCCAAGCGGGTGGACAGACTCAGTGCCACCTCCATGTTCATACAAGGATACTTCTCACTTACCAGGGTCCCAGAGGGCCTGGAGGAGAGTAGCAAGAGGAGGGGCTGGGGCCGGCACTCACCGAAGACGAGCGGCTGAACGTCCGGCTGCGCCGCCGCCGCCGCCTGTGCTTCCTCCGGCTGCTGCGCTGGCTGCGGTAGCTGCTGTTCTCCCGATGGTACTCGTAGGAATGTCGGTAGTCTGCTTCATAGTATGCCTCTCCCCGATCCCGGCTATAGTCGTTGCGCCTGTAGCTGCCACAGTATCGCCGGTCGTACACCCTCCGGTCAGAGGAACGGTCATCGTAGCTGCTATGGGACAGCAAAAACCCATTAGGCACATTTGTTCCAGACACATTCCCTACTACACCATGTGGTAAGATCCTCTCTTGGTGAGGAGACAGGAATGCTGGAAAAACTGCTCTTTTTTTTTAATTTTTAATTTTATTTATTTTATTTTTTTGACAGGCAGAGTGGACAGTGAGAGAGAGAGACAGAGAGAAAGGTCTTCCTTTGCCGTTGGTTCACCCTCCAATGGCCGCCGCGGCCGGTGCGCTGCAACCGGCGCACCGCGCTCATCCGATGGCAGGAGCCAGGTGCCAGGTGCTTTTTCCTGGTCTCCCATGGGGTGCAGGGCCCAAGCACTTGGGCCATCCTCCACTGCACTCCCGGGCCACAGCAGAGAGCTGGCCTGGAAGAGGGGCAACCGGGACAGAATCCGGCTCCCCAACTGGGACTAGAACCCGGTGTGCCGGCGCCGCAAGGCGGAGGATTAGCCTGTTGAGCCACGGCGCCGGCCAAAAACTGCTCTTGAACACTCATCAAGTCAACTCAGAAAACCAAGGATAGAAAAGTGAGGTGACAAAGCACAAAGGGGCTGGTGCGGTGGCATAGTGGGTAAGGCCACCAGCTGCAGTGCTGGCATCCTATGTGGCGCCAGCTCTCTGCGATGGCCTAGGAAAGCACTGGAGGATGGCCCATGTCCTTGGGCCCCTGCACCCACGTGGGAGACCCGGAAGAAGCTCCTGGCTTCAGACTGGCCCAGCTCCAGCCACTGTGGCCATTTGGGGAGTGAACCAGCAGATGGAAGACACATCTCTCTTTCTCTCTCTGTAACTCTGCCTTTTAAATAAATCTTAAAAAATAAATAAAAAGAGGACAATTCCCACAGGTGCATGTCACCAAGACCTTCTTCTTCTTTTTTAACTTATTTTATTTATTATGGGACTGGGCAAGGCCAAAACCAAGAACTCCATCTGGGTTTCCAACATGGAAGGCAGGGGCCTACATACCTGGGCCATCTTCTGCTGCTCTCCCAGGTACGTTAGTGGGGAGTTGGATCAGAAAGCAGAGCAACTGGGACTCAAACTGGTGTTTTGATATGGGGTGCTGGTATCACAAGTGGTAGCTTAATCTACTGTGCCACAGCGCTGGCCCCAGCTAAGCCCTCCTAAAGGTAGCTACAGATCTACTACTTCCAGTAGCTCCCCCACTCCAGTGATACAATGCAACAAATAATTATTACTTTTTTTCCATTTTATTTGAAAGGCAGTTACAGAGAGAGAAAGGGAGGTCTTCCATCCTCTGGTTCATTTTCCAAATGAATGCCAATGCCAATGGCCAGAGCTGAGCCAGAATAAAGCCAGGAGCTTTATCTGGGCCTCTCCCATGGTTGACAGGGACCCAAGTACATGGGCCACCTTCTGCTTTCCCAGGCACATTAGCAGGGAGCTGGATCAGAAGTGGAGCAGCCAGGACTCTTTAAGTGACATCCATATGGGACACTAGCATTGCTGGCAGCAGCTTACGCTACCATGCCACAACGCTGTTCTCCCACCCCCCACTTCTTTCTAGACTGTTCCTGATTAAAATTCAGCTGAACTCCAAACCATTCCTCCAACTAAACATGCCACTAAATTAATAAAACCAAACATCAGGGCAGGTGTTTGCTGTCACAACTAAGACTTCACTTGGGATGCCTGCACCCATACCAGGGTCAAGTCCTGGCTCTGCTCCCGACTCCAGGTTCCCATCAGTGCACATCGTGGAAGGCAGTACTTTTATCCCTGCTACCTACACGGGCAATACAGAGTTCCTGGCTTAGCTCTGTCCATTGTGGGGATCTGGAGCATGAACCAACACATGGGAGACCCAGAAGAGGCTCCTGGTTCTGGCCTGGCCTGGCCCAGCCTTGACTATTTGGGAAATGAACCAGTGGATGGAAGAACTCTCTCTCTTTGCATCTCTGCCTTTCAGATAAATAAATCTCTAAAAAAATAATTAAAACTAAGCACTAACTACTAAATACACAGATATAATACACTCTCTGAATCCATTAGTATTAGCTACCTCGGCTCCCAGTCCTCTGCACACAATCCTCTCCCTCTGAAGGTACAGGCATTTGACTCCTGCTTGTCCTCCAGACAAGCTTGAATGCCGCTTTCTCTGGAGTCTTCACAACCTACCCATCCTGCTGGGCGTGCCCGAGCCCCTCACTGAGTATCTCCACCTTGGGCACCACATTCAGCCACCTGCTCAGCACCACCCCTTGCTGAAGGGAGGGATGAGGGAGTGGCCGCGAGGGGGAGGCCGGCTCTCTCCTTGAGGCCTCACCTTCGGGAACGGACATGGTAGCTGTCTTCCCGCCGGCGCCGCCTCGTCCGGTCACTGCTACTGGACCAGGAGCGACTCCTTCGACGCTTATGCTTTCGGCTCCGATAGTGTTCGTGGTAACTGCCCCGGCTGCCTCGCTCTGAGGAGTGGTACCTTCGGGGATGAGGCATCTGGAAGGCAAGGAAAAGTGGAAATAGTAAAGAAAGCCCTGTCCCTGTGCCTCCCCCAGAGATGCTAACCTGCTCTCTGCCATGTCTATCACCCACAGCTTCCTCAGTGCTTACAATTCCTCCTTTCTGGAACATACGACACCTACTAACTCTGGCCAAAAACTCTAGAAAGCACCACCCAAACCTACCCTTTATAACTACCCCCCAGGTCAAATTCAACTGTGCCACACTGATCGTTCTCAACCGTGGCTCCATGAAGACTCTCCGGCCTAGGCCACAGCTTGTTACAGGTGACAGCGTGACTGGCAGACAGTGAATGCTTCAGTCATCCCTGGCTGGGGTCTCAGGTGTGGAGTGTGGATCTGCGTGAGGCAGAACCCCTCACCAGTCAACAGTACCACAGCATTCCTTTACAGTATGTATTCTCTTTCCAACTACAGCCAGGCCACCAGTGCCTGAGCAGACAAGTGCAGTTCCCAGGTGTCTACATAGAGCCGCTACACACTAGTCCAAGAAGTTCCAGGAACGTGCACTCACATCCCCAGCCAAAGCCTCCTTGAGAGGTTTGAATACAGTAGCTGCCAACCCACAGTCAGCTTCCCAGTTGACTTTGCCCTCTCGGGCTTAGGAAGTAGACAGAAACTTTTAATATTAGTAGTAGCACTATTTGGATGAGAGTGGTTACTTTGCAATGATTGGAATCGGAATGGTATAGTCCTTTATTTCCTTCAGGGAAAATAAAATCAGCTATGATCCAGGAAGAAGAGAACAGGAGAGCAGCTTGACACGAAACAGGCCGAGGGAACACAAGGCAAGGGGGTGGAAATATCGGGTGTGCAAAAGGTTTTAATGACTCCAATGCAGGCTCCCACTCTGAACTTCTTCTCAATGAGAAGACGGTGATGTCGGATGCATTCCTGGCCTAACGGGCTGGCAGGAAACCAAGAGGCAGGCACAAGGTTCTACCTTGATTAGCACAGCCACATAAATGCCATCTCACCATGTACACGCCATCACCCAAGTGCCTCACAGGCCTTTCCTCCCCCGGCCCCAACAAGTCATCCCTAGCTTCTCCCTTTCTTACCCAGAAAATCTACAACTAACTCCTACAAACTCCTCCCGGAGGCTCCGAGGGACACAGTGAGCCTTCCCCCTCTGCAGCTGTGGAAACCTCAGGCCAGCTTGGATATTCTGGGACCACTCCCCTCCCTACTCCACCACCCCTCCTCCTACTTCTCTCTCCCAAGTTTCCTACGGATCTGCCCGCAGCCACCCGCGGCGGACCGACCTCCTTCCTCCACCTCTCCCGACTCTGCCGCTTCGCAGGTCTCAGCCCTCCGTGTCGCCTGAGCTCGGCTCCGTGCCTTCACCCCCGTCCAACCCTATCCCCGCCCGTCCCGCGGTCGCCATCTTCCCGCGAGGCCCCGCGGCCCGCCAGCCCGGGCGCTCACCGTTCTGGCGGCGAGGCCCGTGCGCTTGTCCCACAGGAAGTCCGTGATGGCGGCGGCACTGCGGCCGGAGTCCCGGCTCCCCCGCGGCGACGAAGTGCGGCTCCACCCCCCCAACCCGAGACCCTGGGACCTCCCGCCCGTTCCCAGGCTCCGCTCCAGTCCCGCCCGCCCCGGCTCCGTCCCCGCCCCCAGGATCCGCTGGGCGCCGCTCGCACCGCCCCCGCCCGGGGCCCGATCCCAGCTCGGTCTCCGGCTCTGGCCTCTCCGCTCCGCCGCCGCCGCTGTGAGCGAGCACGTACGCACGCACCACGTCCTGCGTCGCTTCCCATCTACCCCCTGGGCTCCGCCCCCAGGGCCGCGCGCGCCACCACGTGCTCAGGCAGCGTCCGCCTGTCAGGGCCCGGGCGGGGGGCGGAAGTTCAGGGGGGCGGGGAGCGGCCGCAGCGCCGCGCCGGATGCCCGCCAGGCCCGCCGCGCCCCGCCCCTTGTCCTTCCCCGTTCCCTCCTCTGGCTTTTTGCTCTTTCCAGGGGCGCATCTGTGGCGTGCTTGGGTCTAGAAATTTAAAAGAAAGGATTGTCATTTACGAGCTGTCGGTAAAACTCTCAGTCCCGTGAGGCTTGGTGCCATCCGACGCTCTGGGATAGCCTGAAAATACGCATTTCTAATGTAGTTCACCTAGCTAACCTCCGCGGAGAGGCTCCACCTTCTGTCCTGAACAAAGTTACGCACGTGTGAGGGCAGGGCGAGGAGGGCTGAGCTAACGGAGGAACGGAGACTCATCCGTTGGGTACGCGAAGAGTATCTCTCGTGCTTTGCATGTACGAAAAAAAGAATGGAAAAGAGAAGGCGTTGAGACAAACCTGGGCAGAGCTAGAGACGCTATAGGAGGAAGTGGTCGGAGAGGAAAATAAAACAACCGCAGGATAACTAAGTCAGACTCAGATTGGGGATACTCAGATGGAGATTACATCATTAACTAGAAATGCCTTTACGTAGAAAAGGAAAGGTAGGGGCCTGCTTTGTGGCCTAATTGCTGGCCTGCAACTCATGCGTCCCATGTGGACATCAGTTCCAGAGTCCCGGCTGCTCCACTTTTGATCCAGCTCTCTGCTAATGGCCTAGGATAGCAGTGGAAGATGGCCCAAGTCCCAGGGCCCCTGCACCCACGTGGGAGACCCTGAAGAAGCTCCTGGCTTCACATTGGCACAGCTCTGGCTGTTGCAGCCAACTGGGGAGTGAACCAGCATATGGAAGTCTGTCTGTCTGTCTGTCTCTCCTTCCCCACCCTGTAACTCAGGCTTTCGAATAAATAAAATAAATCTAGAAGAAAAATAAAAAAGGAATGATAATGAAGGAATTGGTAGAGATCTCACTCCATCATGAACCGTTTCCTAAATCATTCATTCACTCAACAAGCATTTGCTACATGTCCACTATGCACCCAGTATTGTACCAGGCATAAAGTTTTTTTTATATTACTGAACTTTAAATCATTAGATTGCAAATAAATATTTAATATAAAAATAAGCATGCTTTTTAACTGTTTCTTATTTCTGTGCCATTCAAATGATGTATCATCTCACATTTCTTCAAATTCTGTTATCAAGGGTGCAGATAGAAAAGCACTTAAAAAAAAAATTTATTTGAAAGGCAGAGGCAGAGAGAGAGAGATCTTCTATCCACTGATTCACACCCCAAGTGGCCGCAAAGGCCAGAGCTGCACCAATATGAAACCAGGAGCTTCTTCTGGGTCTCCCACGTGGGTGCAGGGACCTAAGGACCTGGTGGAGCAGCTGGGACTCGAACCAGCGTATATATGGGATGCTGGTACTGCAGGCAGAGGCTTTACCCACTACACCAGAGCTCTGGCCCTAGCAGTAATGCTGTTAATGCTTCAAAGAAGACTAGCTCCACTCCAAAAGCAGTAGAGGATAGCCCAAGTCCTTGGGTCCCTGCATCCGCATGGGAGACCTGGAAGAAGCTCCTGGCTCCTGACTTCAGATCGGCACAGCTCCAGCCATTGTGGCCAATTGGGGAGTGAACCAGCAGATAGAAGACTTTTCTAAATAAATAAACAATTCTTAAAAAAAAAAAAAAAAAAGAGGCCGGCGCCATGGCTCAACAGGCTAATCCTCCTCCTTGCGGTGCCGGCACACCGGGTTCTAGTCCCAGTCGGGGCGCCGGATTCTGTCCCGGTTGCCCCTCTTCCAGGCCAGCCTTCTGCTGTGGCCCAGGAGTGCAGTGGGGGATGGCCCAAGTGCTTGGGCCCTGCACCCCATGGGGAGACCAGGAAAAGCACCTGGCTCCTGGCTCCTGCCATCGGATGAGCGCGGTGCGCCGGCCGCAGCGCGCAGACCGCGGCGGCCATTGGAGGGTGAACCAACGGCAAAAGAAGACCTTTCTCTCTGTCTCTCTCTCTCACTGTCCACTCTGCCTTTCAAAAAAAAAAAAAAAAAAAGAGCATTACTGCTTAAGAAATGACATAAGCAGTAACTCTGCACCAAAATCTCCCCTAAAATAATCTATATTTTGTTTACATATGTGCACAGTTTTAGCAAATTAAAGCCCAAGGGAAATGCACCAGATCCAATATCCAAAGACAAAAATCAGTTTACTGAAACTCATCACTCGGAGAGTTTACTAGTCAAGGAGTCCATAATGAAAGCTGCGGTTTCCCTCTTTCCTATTTTTTTAATACAAAAAAAAAAAATCAATGACTAAAAACTTAATATTGGGGGCCATTGCTATGGTGTAGCGGGTAAAGCTGCCCCCTGCTGTGCTGGCATCCCATGTGGGCACTGTTCCAGTCCCAGCTGCTCCACTTCTGATCCAGCTCTCTGCTAATGCACCTGGGAAAGCAGTGGAAGAGGGCCCAAGCCTTTGGGCCCCTGTACCCACCTGGAAGATCTGGAAGAAGATTCTGGCTTCAGCTCCGCTCCAGCTGTTGTGGTCATGTAGGGAATGAACCAACAGATGGAAGCGCGCTCGCTCGCTCTCTCTCTGACTTTCAAATAAATAATAAATAACTCTTTTAAAAAATAAACAAAATAGAGAACTGCATCTGATGGTGGTGGAATGAAATTTTAAAATTAACAGCAGCATTGATCTTTTATGAAGAATATGAAAATGAAATATCTTTAGGGATAATAAAACAAAATGAAGTGATGTTACTCAACCACTGTGCTTGGAGTTGGAATAAAAACCTACTGGTGCTTATTAATCAGACATGAAGTTCTTGTTCTTCAGTGCTTCACAATCTAATGGGAAAGACAGACCTATAAGCTGATAATGGCAGCCCTGTGACAAGAGCTGTTTATGGGAGCCCACATTGTGGCATAGTGAGTAAAGCCGCCACCTTTGATGCCCATATGGGCACCAGTTCTGGACCTGACTGATCCACTTCCTATCAAGCTCCCTGCTATGGCCTGGGAAAGCAGTAGAAGATGGCCCAAGTCCTTGGGCCCCTGCACCCACATGGGATATTCGAAGAAGCTCCTGGCTCTAGATTGGCTTAACTCCAGCCATTGGAGCTATTTGGTAAGTGATCCAGCGGATGGAAGATCTCTCTCTCTCTCTCTCTCTCTCTCTCTCTCCTTTTCTCTCTGTAACTCTGTCTTTCAAATACATAAATAAATCTTTAAAAAAAAAAAAAAAAAGAATTGTTACAAGCAGTGGCACCCTGGCTGCTGTAAGAGAGCTCTAGACCAGACCCCAGATGGGGAAGAGACAGGATGTACTTCGAGGAGTGGAGTTGCAGGACACACTGGGTTAGCTGCATCTCCTATCAAAATGCTGATTTAAAGCCAGCACCGAGGCTCAATAGGCTAATCCTCCGCTTAGAGGTGCTGTCACACCGGGTTCTAGTCCCGGTCGGGGCACCGGATTCTATCCCGGTTGCCGCTCTTCCAGGCCAGCTCTCTGCTATGGCCCAGGAATGCAGTGGAGGATGGCCCAAGTGCTTGGGCCCTGCACCCCATGGGACACCAGGATGAGCACCTGGCTCCTTCCTTCGGATCAGCAAGGTGTGCTGGCTGCAGCGCACCGACCGCGGTGGCCATTGGAGGGTGAACCAATGGCAAAAGGAAGACCTTTTTCTCTGTCTCTCTCTCTCATTGTCCACTCTGCCTGTCAAAAAATTAATTAATTAATTAATTTTAAAAAATGCTGATTTACTCCCCAATTGGCCACAATGACCAAAAGCTGCACTGATCCGAAGACAGGAGCCAGGAGCATCTTTTGGGTATCCCATGGGGTGCAGGGGCCCAAGGACTTGGGCCATCTTCTACTGTTTTCCCAGGCAGAAAGCTGGTTCAGAAGTGAAGCAGCCAGGACTCGAACTGGTGTCCATATGGGATGCTGGCACTGCAGGCAGTGGCTTTACCCACTACGCCACAGAGCTGGCCCCTCAAATAAACAATCTTTAAAAAAAAGAAAGGAACTATTTGCAGGGTCATGTACACCATGGTAAGAAGCTTACACCTAATCTTATAGGAGATGGAGAAATTTGAAGGACTTTAACCTTAAAGTGATAGTTATATCTGGGTTTTAGAAAGGTAATTTGTCAGAGTGTGCAAAAATAATTGGGCTTGGAGAGGTTGAAGAGTGTTTTGGAGGCTTCTGAAATAACTTAGTGAAAAATCCTGAAGGTCTGACATAGCTCAGTAGCAATAAGGAATGGAGAGGGAGAGAATTGGGACCTTCAGGAACTTAGAGCACTCAGCGTTACACAGTGCTGCAACTTGCCTGTACACTGGTACACTGGTTGTCCTCTGGCACGGATCAGCAGGGGCCTGTGACTAGACCTTTTGTACTGATTTTTTTTTTGGGGGGGGTCAGGAGGATATATATATATATATATATATAGAGAGAGAGAGAGAGAGAGAGAGAGAGAGAGAATGGTCTTCCTTCAGTTGGTTCACCCTACGGCCAGCGCTGCACCAATCCAAAGCCAGGAGCCAGATGCTTCCTCCTGGTCTCCCATGCGGGTGCAGGGGCCCAAGCACTTGGGCCACCCTCTACTGCCCTCCCGGGCCACAGCAGAGAACTGAACTGGAAGAGGAGCAACCGGGACTAGAACCTGGCGCCCATATGGGATACTAGCGCCGCAGGCGGAGGATTAGCTAAGTGAGCCACGGCGCCGGTCCTTGTACTGATTTTTTTTTTTTAAGATTTATTTATTTATTTGAAAGTCAGAGGTACACAGAGAGAGCAGGAGAGGCAGAGAGAGGTCTTCCATCCGCTGATTCACTCCCCAGTTGGCTGCAACGGCCGATCGGAAGGAAGCCAGGAGCCAGGAGCCTCCTCCGGGTCTCCCACGCGGATGCAGGGGCCCAAGGGTTTGGGCCATCTTCCACTGTTTTCCCAGGCCATAGCAGAGTTGGATCGGAAATGGAGCAGCCGGGACCCGGACCGGCGCCCATATGGGACGCAGGCACTGGCTGCTTCGCCACAGTGCCGGCCCCTGTATCCATTTTTGAATCCTCAGCATCCAGTCAGTGACGGTGGGTCTGAATTAGGGAAATAAGTCCTTGCCGAAAGCAGCCTGGAAGGGATCAGAAGAAAGGATCAGGTCTAGGAGAGTGCTGGGAGGAGATGACATTAGCAGGACAGAAGTCCACAGGCGAGGGGCGAGGATGGGAAGGAAGCATCTCAAAGACCACCCTTTGTCCGCCCCCAGGCACGCGCCCTCCCGAGTCCCAGGAGCTGACCCGGGCCCGGTTTTCCCGCCACTTGCGGGCGGCCCCGCCTCCTCGCTCTTAGTGGATAAAAGCCTTCAACCGTAGGCCACGCCCCCTCCTCGGCCCAGGCTGCGCGGCCCCGCCTCCTCCTCCCACGCCTGGAGGCCCGCCCCCGCGCGCCGGGCCACGCCCACCTCGCGTCCCTCCCGGACTCGGGCTTCCCTGGCCCCGCCCCGGCCGGCCGGCCCCGTCCGTGAGCGGCCCTCGCCAGGGGGCGCCGCGCAGCCCGGCGCTGCTCGCCCGCCGGTCTGCCGCACACACCCCCTCCGCCCCGCGCGCCGGCGGCTCCCAGCCTACGACGCCGCCGCTCCGGCCCCGCGGGGCTGCACCGGCTCCGACTCTCGAGGGGCCGGGGTGGGGGGTCCCAGATGGCCGCGGCGGGGTCTAGGAGGCCAAGCGCGTAAGGAGCGGGCGTCATGGAGGCAGAGCAGCGGCCGGCTGCGGGGGCCGGCGAAGGGGCGACCCCTGGACTGGATGTGGCGCCGCCCGCTGCTCCGGCCCCTTCGACCGCGGCCTCAGGTCCGACCCCCGCGTCTGCGCCCGAGCCTAAGAGGAGGCAGCTCGGGACGCTGCTCCAGCCCACGGTCAACAAGTTCTCCCTTCGAGTGTTTGGCAGCCACAAAGCAGTGGAAATCGAGCAGGAGCGGGTGAAGTCAGCCGGGGCCTGGATCATCCACCCCTACAGCGACTTCCGGTACTGGGGGCCCGGCGGGGAGGGCAGGGGACCCCATCCTACCCCCGGGGCAGAGACATTCGGGCCAGGCCCGCCCCACCCTCTCTGGCCCAGGGGTCCCCGAACGGAGAGGGAGAAGCACCTCCCCCAACCGAGCTTGTCTTGGTCAGGGTATCCCCGGCTGGAAGTCCTCCCAGACTTGCCAGGCTGGGGACGCCGGGTTGGGGGAGGCAGACATCAGGGGATTTCCAGAGCTCTGGGTTTTCCATCCTGGACGTGGGGCCCCATCTGGACCACAGGACTACCAGACTTTGGGACCCCTTCCTCCCTCCTCCAGTCCCGCTTGCCGGGGGCCGGGGAAATTATGTCATATCGCGGTCAACCTGAGGAAGCCCAGCTCCGCCGTCTCCTTCCTCTCCCCTCACGCTCAGCACCTGCCTGGTTCAGCAGGACTGGCCACCAGGAGCGATCGAGACGTTGGAGTGCGGGGAGGGGGTGTCCAGACCCGAGCCCTGGCCGCTGTCCCTGGTGCTGAAGGCAGGGAGCGCTGGGGTAGGGCCCGGGCTCGGAGCGATTGAGGCAGCAAAGCGCGGGCAGGACCACCGCCCAGGTGACTAAAGAGAGAAGGGACCAGGGTGGGGGTGGGGCCGTTTCCCAGTCCCCATCACGCTGTACCTCTACACCAAGGTCGCTAGGGGAGGAGAGCAGCCCTGTCCTTGGGGGGAGATGAAGGGCAGCTTTTGGATGAGGCAGGGATGCGTGTAAAGCCTCTAATCCTGGAAGGGAAGAAACAGAAAGCAAGAGGTGTGAATCTGGAACCTGGATACGCAACTGGGGACCCAGACACTAGCTTGAATCCACAGACTTACACATTCCCCAAATGTGCCTCCTCCCATTGTTCCGTCCACTCCTGTCATCCTGCCTCTTCCCACCCCTTCAGCGCACCATGTGTGGTCTCCTGTGGCTCTCCCAGTCCTCCCCCTGATGTCTGTCCAGAAGCCGTGTGTCCCCCTTACAGTGGTGCTGCTCCTCCGTCCTCCCTACTGCATCACCCGCCGGGCGTGTGACCGCCTGTGAGTCAGGCTGTGAAGATGCTCCTGTGGCTAGGCAAGCCCTCCTCCCTTCCCCTCTCTCAGCATCTCCCAGGCCAGGGTTTCTCCTCAGTGGCCCTGAGCGAGGCTGAGGGGTCAAGGGTTGGTTGCGCACGCACTGCATATAGTCCAGGGGGCCTTGGACTCGAGGCCAAAGCTGAAAAGGGTGACTTCACAGTCAGAACCAGAAGGGGCTGGGTCCTATGCTGATACTGGGATTAGTTGTGTCCTAGAATTAAACCACCATTGGTAATTGAATCCCTCGGATTATCCGGTGATTGTCTCTGAGAGAGAGCTTCACCCAGCTCCCCCCACTCCCCCACCCCCCGAAAGCTTCTGCCACAACAGTCCAGCTGTCCCCTGCCCATGCCTGCCTGGGCCCTGCCGGAGTCCTGGTGGGCACACAGAGGTTGGAGGAGGAGACAGGTGCGGAGCAGCTGCTCCTCTCTGCAGCCCTGCCTGAGGTTCTGGGAAGGGCAGGGGGCACCCCTGGAAAGTTCAGTTCAGATGGGAGGCAGGATGGTCCACACCCCCCTAGACATGGGTGAGCAATTCCAGTAAAGAAACAGGGTCCATGGGTCTGACTATCAGGAAGGAGGAGGGGGCGGGAAGGCTGGGGAGGGTGTGAGGAGCCAGAAATGGGCAGAGAGCTGGAGATGGGAGAAGCAGCAACCCTTTCAGAAATCTGGGGAGAAGGAGTGGGTGAGTCATAACAGCAGCCAGGGCTGCTCAGCACTGTCACGTCCATTGTCTCGGAGCTTTGTCAGCAGCCCTGTGAGGTCAACACAGGGCACTATCTTATTTGTTTGTTGTAGGTTTTTTTTTTTTTCCCCTTAAAATTTTTATTGAAAAGTGAGAGAGAGAGAGAGAGAGAGAGAGAGAGAAATCTCCCATCTGCTGGTTCATCCCCCAAATGCCCTCAACAGATGGAGGGAGTCAGGCCCAGCCAAAGCCAGGATCTCTGAACTCAATTGAGGTGTCCTACATGGGTGGCAGAGACCCACCTACTTGTCATTGTCTGCTGACTCCCAGGGTCCACATAAGTTGGAATGGGGAGCACACTGAACCCAGGCATATGATATGGAATATGGGATTGCCAAGCAGCATCTCGAGTAATCACCGTATTAAGTGCCCACCCTATTTTTAAATTTTGAAAAGCTATTTAAGGGGGAAGCATTAGCCTAGCACGTACAATGCCTGTGTACCACATTGGAGCACCTGGGTTTGATATGCAGCTCAGGCTGTTGATCCCAGCTTCTTGCTAATGCAAACTCTGGGAGGCAGCAGCGATGGCTCAAGTAATTGGATTCCTGCCACTTGCAAGGGAGACCTGGATGGGGTTCCAGGCTCTTGACCTGGTCCAGTCCTGGCCTTTGCAGGTATTTGGGGAGTGAATCAGTCGGTATGAACTCTCTCTCACTTGGTTTCTGTCTGTCTGTCTGTCTTTCTCTTTATATGTGTGTTTCTCAAAATTACATACATTTTTTTTTTTTTTGTGACAGGCAGAGTGGACAGTGAGAGAGAGAGACAGAGAGAAAGGTCTTCCGTTGCCGTTGGTTCACCCTCCAATGGCCGCCGCAGACGGCGCGCTGCGGCCGGCGCACCGCGCTCGTCCGATGGCAGGAGCCAGGAGCCAGGTGCTTTTCCTGGTCTCCCCATGGGGTGCAGGGCCCAAGCACCTGGGCCATCCTCCACTGCACTCCCGGGCCACAGCAGAGGGCTGGCCTGGAAGAGGGGCAACCGGGACAGAATCCGGCGCCCCAACCGGGACTAGAACCCGGTGTGCCGGCGCCGCAAGGAGGAGGATTAGCCTGTTGAGCCACGGCGCCGGCCATACATACATATTTTTAAAACCCTATATTACAAAAATTTTTTTTGACAGGCAGAATGGACAGTGAGAGAGAGAGACACAGAGAAAAGTCTTCCTTTTGCCATTGGTTCACCCTCCAATGGCTGCCGTGGCCGGCGCGCTGCTGCCGGCGCACAATGCTGATCCGAAGGCAGGAGCCAGGTGCTTATCCTGGTCTCCCATGGGGTGCAGGGCCCAAGCACTTGGGCCATCCTCCACTGCACTCCCTGGCCGCAGCAGAGAGCTGGCCTGGAAGAGGGACAAGCGGGACAGAACCCGGTGCCCCGACCGGGACTAGAACCCGGTGTGCTGGCGCCGCAAGGCGAAGGATTAGCCTATTGAGCCATGGCGCCAGCCTACAAAAATGTTTTTTTTTGACAGGCAGAATTAGACAGTGAGAGAGATAGAGAGAAAGGTCTTCCTTCTGTTGGTTCACCCCCCAAATCGCCACCACAGCCGGCGCTGCGCTGATCCGAAGCCAGGAGCCAGGTGCTTCCTCCTAGTCTCCCATGCGGGTGCAGGGCCCATGCACCTGGGCCATCCTCCACTGCCTTCCTGGGCCACAGCAGAGAGCTGGACTGGAAGAGGAGCAACTGGGACAAAATCCGGTGCCCCGACCAGGACTAGAACCCAGAGTGCCAGCACCGCAGGCGGAGGATTAGCCTAGTGAGCCACGGCACCAGCCACAAAAATATTTAATGATAATATAGATTGTGGGTTTGTGTCATTGTAAAGCAAACTCATGTAACAACTGTCTCAGTCAAGAGATACAATGTTTGGCCAGTGCTATGGTGTAGCAGAAGAAGCTGCCGCTTCCAGTGCCAGCATCCCATATGGGCACCGGTTCGAGTCCCGGCTGCTCTACTCCAATCCAGCTCTCTGCTGTGGCCTGGGAAAGCAGTAGAGGATGGCCCAACTGTCTGGGCTCCTGTACCCACATGGGAGACCCGGAGGAAGCTCCTGGCTCCTGGCTTCTGGCTTCGGATTGACACAGCTCCAGCCGTTGTGGCCAATTAGGGAGTGAACCAGCGGATGGAAGACCCCCCTCCCCCACCCTCGCCTCTCCTTCTCTCTCTGTGTAACTCTGACTTTCAAATAAATAAATCTTTAAAAAAAATTATTTATTTGAAAGTCAGAGTTACACAGAGAGAAGAGAGGCGGAGAGAGAGAGAAAGGTCTTCCATTCACTGATTACTCCCTAGTTGGCTGCAACGGCCGGAGCTGCGCTGATCCGAAGCCAGGAGCCAGGAACTTCTTCCGGGTCTCCCATGTGGGTGCAGGGGCTCAAAATCTTGGGCCATCTTCTGCTTTCCCAGGCCATAGCAGAGAGCTATATTGAGCAGCTGGGACTCGAACCAGCACCCATATGGGATGCCAGCACTTCAGGCCAGGGTGTTAACCCGCTGCGCCACAGTGCCGGCCCTAAATAAGTATTTTTTAAAAAAAGAGAAACACAATGTTGCTGGCACCTCTTACTGAGCCCTTCTAGCGCTTTTCCAAACTCATCATTCTAATTTTTGTGGTACTAATTTCTTTACTTTTTAAATAGTTTACAACTTTTGTATAAATCCTACAACAACGTATATAGAGTCTAGTTTTACCTATTTCTGAACTCTGCTTAAATGGACTCATCCATATGTGTCCTTATGTTTCTTGCTTCTTTTGCTCAATGTTAAATTTGGAAGATTGATCTGCACCACTGAACATAGCTGTAGTTAGGTGGTTTCATGATTGCGTGGTGTTTCAGGTCACAAATATTTCAAAGGGGTTTTACCTACTTCTCTTATGTATCTATATTTTTCTACTAGTGGACATTTTGGTTGCTGACAGATTTAATGCTGCTATAAACATTCCCTTATATAAATTCCTGGAGTGTATGTTTTCATTGGGTGTGTATATTCCTGGGAATGGAATTGCTAGTTTGCAGAAATTGCAAGTATTTAACTTTATTAGATAATGATGAACTGTTTTCCCAAATCATGATCCCCACTCACACCCCTACCTGCTGCAAATTGTCCTTGCAGTATGAAATTCTGGTATGGAATTGTATTGCCTACTCCTGGCCGGGGTCACTGGTGGCTGGTACAGTGTCAGCTGGTCTTACTCCCCGGCCCCTCCCTCCTCAGGTTTTACTGGGATCTGATCATGCTGCTGCTGATGGTGGGGAACCTCATCATCCTGCCCGTGGGCATCACCTTCTTCAAGGAGGAGAACTCCCCACCCTGGATCGTCTTCAATGTCCTCTCCGACACCTTCTTCCTGCTGGACCTGGTGCTCAACTTTCGGACGGGCATCGTGGTGGAGGAGGGCGCTGAGATCCTGCTCGCACCTCGGGCCATCCGTACCCGCTACCTGCGCACCTGGTTCCTGGTCGACCTCATCTCCTCCATCCCCGTGGATTACATCTTCCTGGTGGTGGAACTGGAGCCGCGGCTGGATGCTGAGGTCTACAAAACGGCTCGGGCCCTGCGCATCGTCCGCTTCACTAAGATCCTCAGCCTACTGCGGCTGCTCCGCCTCTCCCGCCTCATCCGCTACATACACCAGTGGGAGGAGGTGGGGCGGGGAGGTGGGCAGGGGGGCTCTCGCAGACTCCTCCCGGCTGGGAAGGCCCTAGGGGTGGGACTCCTGGAGAGTTTCTGGGATAGGGCAGGAGGGTGGCACACCCGTGGGGGAGCTCTCTCCAAAGCTTGAGAGTGGGAGAGAAGCAGAGACAGAAAAAGGGTTCATGGGCAGGGCCTGGGGTAGGGATGGTGGTACAGGAAGTTGGTGCATGGCCACTGGACCGAGACCTCAGGGCCAGCTGGACGCCGGGTGAACGCTGGGCTGTGGAAGAGTCGAGCTTCAGCTCCAGGGCCCCAGGTCTAGTGGTGCAGTATGGGCTCCATAATCTCATTGCCTGCAGCCAGGTCCCCGTTTGCTTATTTACTCTATGAGACTGAGTTTCCTCTTGCATGAAATGAGAATGCTAAATCGATTTATTTGTGACAAGGCTGTAAGGATTAAAGGATTTAATATATGTGCAGCATTCAGAGGAGTATCTAGCACACAGTAAGCTCTCAGTAAATTCACTGTTGTTATTAGAAGGGAAAAAGCGCTGCTGGCAGTAATCCTGAGGCCTACGCCATGGAGATGTCTCCCGTCATCCAGGCCACACCTGGGCCGCTGTTGCAGGAGACCTCTGTGTCTCTGCTGTGACACTTACTGTGATTCTAGGCACGTGATTGGCCCCAGTTTCCCGATTAACAATACCACCTACTCTGTGTTGGCTCTACCTGTGGCCTGGAAAACTCTGTACCAGTGAACAGTAGCTGCATTTTTTCCTTCATGGGGGCTGGGCCGAGGGAGACGTTCCAAGAGAGAATTTGCACGGCTGGGAATGGAGGAGGAGCCGCAGGGAGGGTCCCTGTCCACAGCAGCCCCTCCTCGGACTCCTCAGATCTTTCACATGACCTATGACCTGGCCAGCGCTGTGGTTCGCATCTTCAACCTCATTGGGATGATGCTGCTGCTGTGTCACTGGGATGGCTGTCTCCAGTTCCTGGTCCCCATGCTGCAGGACTTCCCTCCCGACTGCTGGGTGTCCATCAACCGCATGGTGGTGAGAAGTCCCCAGAGCTCCGCCTCTCCAGGGCCTTCTAAGTCCTCTTCTGCCTGAGGAGCAGGGGTGGCCCGGGGGAGCAGGAAGTGGGAGAGGAGGCAGGAGTGAGGAGGGAAGCAGAGGGAAAGAGACTTGGAAGGAGGGAGCAGGCAAGGAGGGAGGTCAGGGCAGAAACCAAGGCCCCCTCTTGCCTCAGGGTCTCCAGAACTCAACTTCAGAGCCCCTGGGAGAAGGTCTGGTGTAGAAGGGGGCAGGCAGAAGGACTGACAGAGAAAAAGGGGCAGGCAGAGAATGAGGCTGTGCAATGCGCTCTGCCCCCCAGAACCACTCGTGGGGCCGCCAGTATTCCCACGCCCTGTTCAAGGCCATGAGCCACATGCTGTGCATTGGCTACGGGCAGCAGGCGCCCGTAGGCATGCCCGACGTCTGGCTCACCATGCTCAGCATGATCGTGGGCGCCACGTGCTACGCCATGTTCATCGGTCACGCCACCGCCCTCATCCAGTCCCTGGACTCTTCCCGGCGTCAATACCAGGAAAAGGTCAGCAGGGACCGAAGAGGGCAGGGGTGGGCGTGGAGGGCTGCTGGAGACTGGGTAGCTTGACCTGAGGCTTATTCTGATGATGCCCCTGTTGGGTCTCTTGTGTCCCGTCCTGCCCTGTGTCCACTTGCTCCATGGCCTTGTGTGTGCCTTGTCCTTCTTTGGGCCTCTGCCCCTGTCCTTGGACTCCCCCTCTGCCCATCTCTGGGTTTCCCTGTGATTTCTGTGTGTCTCCTATTATCCTCATCTCCTCCATGGCTCCGCCACCTTCCACATGCACCCCCCTTCCCCGTTCTGGTCCCACACCTCCGTCTGTGTCCTGTGCCCTCTGGCAATGGGCCGGCCCTCCAGTACAAGCAGGTGGAGCAGTACATGTCCTTCCACAAGCTGCCAGCTGACACACGGCAGCGCATCCATGAATACTACGAGCACCGCTACCAGGGCAAGATGTTTGACGAGGAGAGCATCCTAGGAGAGCTGAGCGAGCCGCTACGGGAGGTGGGGCTGGCCTGGGCCCCAAGGAGGGCTGCACGAGGACCTGGGCTTCTGGGGGGCTGCCTGGGGTAGAGGCCATTGGCCAACAGTTCCTGTAGGGATGGAGGCTGGTGGAGGGCCCCATGGGGAATCTCGGTATTTGGGGGCCTTCCAGGGATCTCTGCTGGGGAGGTACTCTGGGCCCATGGCAGCGCCCTGTCCTTTGGCAGAGCATGACTCCAGGGGTAGGGTTTCTGGGGCAGATGAACTTGGGGGGCATCTTGGGACGGGGCACAGCCTGCCTGACAGGCCCGTCCCCTGCTCAGGAGATCATTAACTTCACCTGCCGGGGCCTGGTGGCCCACATGCCGCTGTTCGCCCACGCCGACCCCAGCTTCGTCACCGCGGTGCTCACCAAGCTGCGCTTTGAGGTCTTCCAGCCAGGGGACCTCGTGGTGCGGGAGGGCTCCGTGGGCAGGAAGATGTACTTCATCCAGCACGGGCTGCTCAGCGTGCTGGCGCGCGGCGCCCGGGACACCCGCCTCACGGACGGATCCTACTTTGGAGGTCAGTAGGTCTCGGGGGGAGAGGGGTCGGGGGGATCAGAAGCAGAGGAGAGAGGGCAGCTGCTCCCCAGGATCAGGGTCCCTACCTGGCTCTGCTGCAGAATCCCAGCGCTCCAGCCCCTTCCTGGACCCACTCAGAAAGGAACTCTGGGCCATAGCTTTAAAAAGCTCCTCAGGAGACGCCAGTGCCCAGCCAGGGTGGCAAGTAGTGGTAGAGGCCCATTTTTAGAACCTGGAGCAGTGAAATCTGCAGAGCCCAGAGGCGAGAAAAAGGAATGAAGCAGGGTGCCCCCCCCGGCTCCCCAGGCCCCCCAGCCACACGACCATCAACACTGCACTTGGCTGCTTTTCTCCTCCCGGGCTGCCCTTGCTGTTCTTTCACAGTGGTAGAGGGTAGGCAGAGTGAGGTGCCCCAGGCCCAACCACCTGAGAGAACAGTGGGGCCGGGGCGGGATAGCTGGGCGTATGGGGGTCGACCAGACTTGCCTGTTGGTGGATTTGAATTTGGAGAGTGGGAGAAGGACAGACAGCATAACCCAGAAATTGTGCCAGTCAGGAGAGACTGCAGTTAGGGACCTTGGGGTAATGGGTACTCATTAGTTTCTCCCCAGCCTGGGGAGGCCCCTGAGAGGGCTGGGTCAGCCGTGCAGTGGGGAGCTCTGGGGTCGGGCTCCTGAGCCTCCTTGCAACCTCCACAGAGATCTGCCTCCTGACTCGGGGCCGGCGCACAGCCAGCGTGCGGGCCGACACCTACTGCCGCCTCTACTCACTCAGCGTGGACCACTTCAACGCCGTGCTCGAGGAGTTCCCCATGATGCGCCGGGCCTTCGAGACCGTGGCCATGGACCGGCTGCGCCGCATCGGTGAGGCCTGTCCACCTTGTCTGCCTTGGGTCCCAGCTGTGCCCTTGTTCAGGCTTCAGAGCGAGGAGCCCAGGCTGCAGAGCCCCAGTGTCACACCCCAGTGCACCTGCCCCTGGCGGGTCTTCCAGCACCACTGCACTGCCCTGGTCTCTCAGCACGCCACACCCTTGGGACTAAGTCCCGGGCCCTGAGCCTTGCTTCCCCCACTGCTAGTCCCTGACCCTGACACACACCCTCTTCCCCCATCCCCTTAGCCACACCCCCGTGCACCTGACTCCTCTCTGCACTTCCACCGCATCCCCATCCCTTGACTCCATCCCTCTCTTTGAGGTCCACCCTCCTTCTTGGATTCCTTCTCTATCCTTAACTCCTCCCCCGGGGCACCTCGTAGGCAAGAAGAATTCCATCCTGCAGCGGAAGCGCACCGAGCCCAGTCCGGGCAGCAGTGGTGGCATCATGGAGCAGCACTTGGTGCAGCACGACAGGGACATGGCTCGGGGTGTCCAGGGCCTGGCCCCGGGCACAGGAGCTCAGCTCAGCGGAAAGCCAGTGCTGTGGGAGCCCCTGGTGCACGCACCCCTGCAGGCAGCCGCCGTGACCTCCAGCGTGGCCATCGCCCTGACTCACCAGAGGGGCCCTCTGCCCCTCTCCCCCGACTCCCCAGCTGCCCTCCTTGCACGCTCAGCTCGGCGCTCAGTAGGCTCCCCGGCCTCTCCGCTGGTGCCTGTCCGAGCTGGCCCTCTGCTGGCCCGAGGACCCTGGGCATCCACCTCCCGCCTGCCTGCCCCACCTGCCCGAACCCTCCACGCCAGCCTGTCCCGGGCAGGGCGCTCCCAGGTCTCGCTGCTGGGCCCTCCCCCAGGGGGAGGTGGACGTTGGCTGGGACCTCGAGGCCGCCCTCTCTCAGCCTCCCAACCTTCTCTGCCTCAGCGGGCAACAGGAGATGGCTCTCCCGGGCGCAAGGGTTCAGGAAGTGACCGCCTGCCCCCCTCGGGGCTCCTGGCTAAGCCTCCAGGGTCAGCCCAGCCCCCCAGGCCACCAGTGCCTGAGCCAGCCACCCCCCGGGGCCCCCAGCTCTCTGCCAACATGTGAAATTCCGGGGTACACGGGCCTTAGCTCTCGGGGTGGTGCAGTAGTGTGTGCCTGAGGGCAAACGCCTCTTGGCATGGGCCGAGGGGCCCTGAACCACTGCCCCATGGAAGATGTCCCCCTTCCACCATGAATATGTCCTCCGTGTCCTCAGCTCAAGCCCCCTGCAGCTGTCTGACGTGTTAACCTGTGCCCCCCTCCTCATCATTCTGAGTGCCTGCCCCAGCTCTGTGTGTCTCCACTGCCAAGTAGAAGTGACTTGAAGCCCTCTGATGAGGGGATTCCCCCAGCTGTGGTCCTGCCAGGTGCAGGTCCAGGCCCAGGCCCAGGCCCCTACCTTCAGTAAGCACAAGTACTTGCCACCGCCATCACTGCCAAGTAACCAGCCATTCTGTTTCCCTGCCAGTGACCCTGAAGGTCCTGCCTGGCATGGTTCCGTCCTCTGTCCCCCCAGCCCAGCCAGTTAACTGTGCCCCACTGCCACCAGCACACGTCTTGGGTGCTGAGTGTGGGTATCTTCCCGTTGCCCTCTCACTGCCACCTGGGACCTTCCTGTCTATGCCTCTAAGCTTGTCTGCTCCCAAGCTCCCTGCCGTCCATCTCTGTAGCAGACCTGTGTTTCTGTAAGCTGGGGCCACCTCTTCCCTGTGCCCCCTGCTCCTGTGGTGGCCCCCTTAAAGCTAAGAGGTAGCTGGCACCCCCTTAGTGCCCCAGCCTGGATCCCCCCCGGTGGGGGGCAAGTGGCTGCATCCTTAGGTGACGTTGTTTTTTCTTCCTCCTTATTTATTACTTATTTATTTATTTATTCAGTCATTAATTTATTTACTTATTTGCTAATTTGATTTATTGTCTGTTCATTTTGTCCACCCATTCCTTTACCTGCCTCTGCCCTCCCCACCTGGTAGGGAGCAGGAGGAGGTGGGGCCCCTCCGCGCCCTCTCTTGTGGTCGTTGCCTGGCTCCATCAGCAGCAATACTTGAACCCCCTCCCTCCCTGGGTAAGGGCAGGAGGGCCGGCCCCAGGGCGGGAGGAGGACTGTTTGTATCTTTAGGGTTTGTTTTAGCTGGCACCTCTGCCTTCTCAGGGACGAGAGTAACCCCTCACCCCTCTCCTGTCCCCTCTCCTGCTCTGCCACACTGACGACTGTGTGGCCAGAACCCAAAACCCTTCGTCCTCCCGGATGGCGTTCTGGGGCCTTTAGTGTCGGGGAGAAGTTTTATAATTGCTCCCCAACAGTTAGGTTTAAAAAGAAAACAGAGACACTTGTTTTGGCTCCTGGTGTGTGTGCGGGAACACGGTGGGCGTGAAGGTATCCCTGGGTACAGGAGGGGACAGCAGGGCGTTGGACCCAACGGGGCATGAGGTGGCCATGACAGCAGCCAGGGGAGCAGTGTGCAAGCCCCACACAGAGGCCAAGGTCAGCCTGCCCGGCTTGCAGTCTCCTCTGGCATCCATCCGCCCAGTGTCCCCTGCAGTGTGGCGCTTTGAAGTCACAGTTAGTTACCATGAAAGGGCAGCCTGCCCTGGTCTGAGGCCATCAGGAGGAGGGGGCCCTGTCTCGGGAGATGTCCAGATTATCATGAGGGCCGCGCATGAGAACATGGGCGGGAACTATTTTTAAGTAGTGGTTCTGTGGAGACAGTGGACAAGATTGCCCTGGCTTCTCTCTCCCCCGCCCGCAGGGACAGGAAGCCTAGGGGGATAGAATTAAGCAGCCAAGCTGGGATTAAAGGCTTAGTGCATCTTAGGACCCGACTGATCGGATTGGATGCCCAGAGCACAGCTGGTGCTGCTGGGTGGCCGGTGCGGAATTGGAGGCAGACTGTGTGACAGGGACAGGGGGAAGGGCGAGCAGGGCTTGAGGAAGACAGAGACAGGGCTGTGGGAGGTGGGCAGGTTGGAGGGAGCGAGTGAGGAGGCAGACCGGGGCGCAGGCGTGGCTGGGGTCTGAGGAGGGAGGGGCGCCTCAGGATACGCTCAGCACCCGCATGATGTTGGTATAGCCGGAGCCAGGTCGCCAACCGGTCACCACAATCACCAGGTCCCCGACACGGAGGAAGCCACGGAGCTTTCCTGGAGGACGGATAGAAGATGAGGGCCCCAGGCCAACGCCAGGAGAGCCAGCCACCTGCCGCCGCCACCTCAAGCGCTCCACGGAGGAACCGGGAGGCTGAGCCAAGTGTCCGGCGTGTCCCACCTGCGGCGCGGCAGAGAACGTGACCCGTGAGGTATACGGAAGCTGCGCTGCGCCCGTGGGCTGGCATGGGCCGTGCTGTTGCTAAGCAGCAAGCCCGGCCCCCTGAGTAGCTGATAGGAGAGGTCAGGGAGGAGCTTGCACAACCGGCAGTCGGATTTTAGTTCCGGCTTGGGCACTAGGTCCTCCCTCACCCTCTCACCTCCTGTTCCCCACGCGACCCCCGGCTCTAGCCCCCTGAAGGAGCAGCGGCTGACAGCAGGGTGACATCTGGAGGATGGCCTTGTCCTCTCTCTCCCTTTCTTCTTCCTTTGGAGTGACCCCCTCCCCTCATGGAGTCTCAGATCCTTCCCAGGGGAAAAAATCTGGGGCCAGAGTTCGGAGGCAAGCCTCCTTGAGCAGGTGTGGGGGGCTGGGTCGAGCACCTGGCCAACGCCAGGCCTGGGAGGAAGGAAGAGCTGGGCGGCTTACCACTTTCTATGCCAAACTGGACCCGGCGGTCTACATCGTCCGCCCAGACGGCTTCCGGGGGCTCCCGGTACAGCAAGGGGAAGACTCCTCGGCACAGGTGGACCTGACGGGCGGCCTGGGCAGAGCGCGTGACAGCGATGACCGCAGCCCGAGGTCGGTACCGAGACAGGAGCTGGGCTGAGCTAGGGGAGGCAGAAAGGTCAGCTCTAGATGTTACCAACAAGCGGTTGTGTTGTGGGGTCTTCTCTGTCTGCTTTTTCTCACCCATGACCCCTTCACCACAATGCAAAGACAGGAGACTACAAAGATATATCAAATGAGATAGGGAGAAACCTCTTTAAGGAAAAAAAAAATGGCGCAGGTATTTGGCCTGGTGATAAGACACCAGTTGGGACACCAACATCCCCTATTGGAGCGACTGGGCTTAATTTCTGATTTTGCATTTTTTCATTAAACAATTTATTAATGAGCCGGCACCATGGCTCAATAGGCTAATCCTCTGCCTTGCGGCGCCAGCACACTGGGTTCTAGTCCCAGTCGGGGCGCCGGATTCTGTCCCGGTTGCCCCTCTTCCAGGCCAGCTCTCTGCTGTGGCCTGGAGTGCAGTGGAGGATGGCCCAAGTGCTTGGGCCCTGCACCCCATGGGAGACCAGGAGAAGCACCTGGCTCCTGCCATCGGATCAGCGCAGTGCACCGGCCGCAGCGTGCCAGCTGCAGCGGCCATTGGAGGGTGAACCAAAGGCAAAAGGAAGACCTTTCTCTCTGTCTTTCTCTCTCACTGTCCACTCTGCCTGTCAAAACAACAACAACAACAACAATTGATTAATTATGGGGCTGGCGCTGTGGCATGGCAGGTAAAGCCACTACCTCTAGTGCCTGCATCCCATATGGGTGCCAGTTCAAGCCCTGGCTGCTCCTCTTCCCATCCAGTTCCCTGCTAATGCACCTGGGAAGGCAGTGAAGGATGGCCCAAGTCCTTGGGACCCTGCACCCATGTAAGAGACTTGGAACAAGCTCCTGGCTTCAGATCAGCCCAGCCCTGGCCATTGCAGCCATTTGGGGAGTGAACCAGCTGATGGAAGATCTCGCGCTCTCTCTCTCTGTCTCTCTCTCTCTCTTTGTAAATCTGCCTTTCAAATATATAAATCTTTAAAAATTATTAATTTCATTTTATTTGAAAGGTAGAGAGAGAGAGAGAGAGAGAGAGAGAGAGAGAGAGAGAATCCTCTAGCCATTGGTTCACTCCCTAGATGCCCACAACAAACAGGGCTGGGCCAGGCCAAAGCCAGGAACCTGGAACCTAAGTACTTGAGCCATCATCTGCTGCCTCCCAGGGTGCGCATTAGCAGGAAGCTGAGCCAGGACTTGAACCAGGCACTCTGATACTTGAACCAGGCACACCAGTATGGGATGGGATGAGGGGATCCTAAACAGTGTCCTTTTTTTTTTTTTTTTAAAGACATTTACTTATTTGAAAGGCAGAGTGAAAGAAGGAGAAGGAGACACAGAGATCTTCCATTTACTGGTTAACTTCCCAAATGCCTGCAACAGCCAGGGTTGGCTTGGCTAGGCTGATGGCAGGATCCAGGAACTCCATCCGGGTCTCTCACATTAGTGGCTGGTGCCCAAGCACTTGTGCTGTCTTCCACTGCTTTTCCAGGTGCTTTAGTAAGAAGCTGGTGGTGAGCTGAGCTGCCAGACTCAAACTGGGACTGTGATACAGGAAGCAGGCATTACAAGCCACAGCTTAACTTGCTGTACCAAACACCCACCCCTGGCTCTGATTCTGATCCCAGCTTCCTGCTAAGAAAAATAAATAAACAAAAAAATAATTTAAAATAGCTCATTAGGGGTGGGTGTTGTGCTGCAGCCAGTTAAGCCCCTGCTAGGGATGCCTGTTTCCCATATAGGAGTGCTGGTTTGAGTCTTGGCTGCCCATCAGGCTTCCTCCTAACAGACCTGGGGAGCAGCAGCAGATGGTCCAGCACTTGGACCATGAAGTCAGCCACCCACATGGGAGACCCGGATGGAGTTCCTGGCTCCTGCCTTCAGCCTGGCCCATCCTGGACTGTTGTGGGCATTTGGAAAGTGAACCGGCCGATAGAAGAGCTCTCTCCCTCTCTGTCTCTCCTTCTTTCTCTATCACTCTGCCTTCCAAATAAATAAATCTTTGAAAGAACAAATAAAATAGGTTAAGAAGGCCATCTTGAGAATCTACATTTAAACAGTAGTTAATTTACACACAGAAGTAATGTTTCTTATTAATCCTCACAACCCTGTGAGGAACACACGTGAACAGAAGGAACACAGCGGGCTTGCTGAGCCCAGGTGACTTCCACAGGGTCTCAGAGCAAAGACTTGAACTCAGCTCTCCCGGACCGTTCCACGCCACCTCGGCCTTGTGAGGCTCTGTGGCTAAACAGGTTTCCTCCGAGTTCTAGGAGCCCAAACAGCCTTGGAGGCGGTGCACCTGTTGACATCACCGTCCAGCCCTCCGGGGCTCACTGACAGGATTCAGGGTGCCTTGCAAGACCAGCCTCTCCTGGCCTCCAGCTCTCTCCCTTTCCCCAGGATGGAATGCTTTCTCCCTGGTGACCGGACAATGCCCAGCCCACCCCTGACCCAAAGTCTGCGCCTGCGCAGTCCCAGGGTCCCCTCACCGGCCAGTTGTGGTCAGCACGATGATGGCGGCAGCACAGCACTTGAAGGAAGCCTCCACAGCGCCAATGGCGGTGACCTCCGTGGGATCGCGGCTCAGGGGTGCGGCGCGGCGCAGCTCCTCAAACAGCTGCCGGTGGTACACGGCAGCCTCTGCCTCCCGGGCAATCTGCAGGCACCAGGAAGTCAGGCCAGGCAGGGTCACTGAGGCCCGGAAGGAGTTTGGTTCCCTGGCCCGTTTGCTTCTCAGTCCCCTACCGCGTGCTGCATCTTTACGGCCTCCACGGGGAACTTGCCCTTGGCGGTCTCCCCAGACAGCATGATGCAGTCGGCCCCATCCAGCACGGCATTGGCCACATCACTCGTCTCCGCCCGCGTTGGCCGGGGCTTGGTGATCATGCTCTCCAGCATCTGGGGGACACCATGGACATCTCAGCGATTGGGAACCCTGGCCAAGCAACCCCTCTGAGTGCCCTGAACGCTAGGGTCACAGTCACACAGTGACCGATTTGTTTCTTCATCTGCAAACGGGGGTCCCGGCTCTCTCCCTAACTCTGGGGCAGATGAGTGTGCTCTGGATTGCAGGCATGGGCATCCCCTCTAGCTGTCCCCCAACCCGGGGCTCCCGCAGACCTGTGTGGCACAGACAACCGGCTTGCCTGCCAGGTTGCAGCGCCCGATCATCATCTTCTGAGCCAGGAAAACCTTCTCGGCTGGGATCTCGATGCCCAGGTCCCCCCGCGCCACCATGATGCCGTCGCTCACCTCCAGGATTTCATCAAGCCTAGAAGGAGTCAGGGCTGGGGCAGAGCCACGAGATGCCAAGGAGGAGAGAGAGGGGTAACGGGGGAACGGCAGAGGGCCTGAGGGGACCAAGGACCAAAGCTCACTTCTTCACGCCTTCGTGATTCTCAATTTTGCTGATAATCTTGATGCCTTGCCCTTTTGGCCCCAGAGCAGCGCGAACGGCAGCCACGTCGCTGGCTTTCCGCACAAAAGAGGCAAAAATGATGTCCACGTCGTGCTCCACCCCGAACCGCAGGTCCTCGACGTCTTGTTCGGACAGCCCGGGCAGGTCCACCTCGGCACCTGGCAAGTTCACGCCCTTCCGGCTGCCCAGGACACCGCCATTCTCCACCTGGGTCACCAGCCCCTCGGGGCCTGCAGGCATGGAGGGAACCAACTTCCGTCAGGCTTTGAGGCAGGGTCGCAGGCCCCCGAAGAGGGATCACAGGGTTCGGACGCCCATGAAGTCAGGAACCAGGTTCGATTGGGCTTCCTGCCCTTGTTCAGGGCCCCTGCCGCAGTGAATGGGCACAGGTGGTCACGTGCGGAAGGAATGACTAAGGCGCAAGGCCAGCCGACCCAGGGTGAGAGCAAGAGGCGCTGCTGGGGACCCTTGGGCGGGCGGAAGGACGCGTGGCCAGGGAAAGGTGTGCTCGGCCCACGGCGGGCGGAGAAGGCGCCCAGCGCTGGGGCGTAGTTGGGGCAGGAGGCACGCGCGCACCGATTTTCTGCACCACCAGTGAGATGAGCCCGTCGTCAATGTAGATGCGGCCCCCCACCGGCACGACCCGGGTGATGTTGGCGTAGTCCACCCACACGGTGCTCGCATCCCCCCGCGTCCGGAACGCCGGGTCCACGGTCACCAGCACCTGGGAGCCCTTCACCAGCTCCACCTCCGACTCCGGGCTCTGGGGGCGCAGCGGGCCGAGACGTGAGCGGGCGCCTCGTGTGCCAGCGCGGCCCCACCCTGTGCTCCGCCCCGACCCCCCGGCCTCGCCCCGTCGCCGGTTTCCACGGCAGGGCCCTGCGGGCCGCAGCCCTGCCTCTCACCCCCTGCAAGATGCCGGTTCGGATCTCCGGTCCCTTGGTGTCCAGAGCGATGGCCACGGGCCGGTAGCCGAAAGGAGAAGTTGCAAAGCTCTCCACCGCCTCCCGGATGTTAGCGATGGACTCCGCGTGGTACTGGGGGCGGGAGCCGACCACAACTTTCAGGGGGAGGTGGCCTCCTACTGCCGGCCCCGCCCCCAACCTCCTCCTCCCCGCCCTGGCTTCGCCGCGCACCTCGTGGGAGCCGTGGGAGAAGTTGAGTCGCGCAATGTTCATCCCGGCTTTGATCATTTCCTTGAGACGCTCCACTGAGCGAGACGCAGGCCCTGGAACCGGAGCTGGCACTCACACAAGTTTCCCGCCAAACCCGTCTACCCTCAGGCCTCCCCAAGTCCCAGGAGTCCGGTTACCTGTCCTTTATTCCCTGCCGCAACCCTTGCTCACAGGGCGCAACTGCCTTTCCCTCTGCAGCCCCTGGGGAGGCAGCATTGTGGGCATCTCGAGGGGGTGTCCCCAGCAACTGTTGGGGGTAAAAGTACCGCAGCCTGGGAGTAACCCGGGACCCGAGGGGGTGTGGCAGAGGGCTGTGTGCCGGGTACTGGGCTTCAGCGCGGAGAGCCGCATCACGGCTCAGTTCCGGCCTCTTCCTGCTCTGCTGGTGGGGCGGCCATGCAGCTAATGCTGAAGCCAGTCCTCTCGCCGCCGCTGGGCGGCCTGCTCTGCCTGGGCACCCCGCCGGCTCCGCCAGCCACTCGGGCCCTCCAGACCTTTGTTGCCGGCCCGTTACCGGATCGGTCCTAACCACATGGAAACCTGCTGTTCGTTTTCACCAGAAAGTTTCTTAATTTCACGTTCCCCTGCAGCTCCAGTCCCAGTTTTATTTATTTGAAAGACAGAGCCAGGTGGGGCGAGGGGGAGACACAGAGACCTTTCAGCCTCTGGTCCACTCCCCGAATGACCACATTCTACCACCACTGCTCTGGTGACCTCTGGTCTCAACGTCTTGAAATAACATCTTTATGCAGGCAGTTCCCAAAGTTCTGGCTCCAACCCAGACCTTTCTCCAGAGCCCAGAGCTATGTACCTGACTGCCTACTCTGTATCACCCTTGGATCTCCAAAATGCATTACAAACTCAGCATGTCCCACCGTGCTCCACTTCTCCTCCCAAAGCTTTCCACCGGCCTTCCCCGTCCTCACACTGAAAACCTTGGCGCCAGCCTTGGCTCCCTTCTTCCTCACCCATACCCCATCCACATCCAGTCCACCAGGACACCCTAGCAGCTCTCCCTTCAAACCGCACTCTGAATCTGACCATTTCTCACCACCTCCGCTGCCACCACCTGGACTGAGCCAGAAATAGTGTGGGAGCAGCTTCCGTCCTTGCCCTCGCCCCCGCCCCCCATCTATTTTCAATCCAGCAGCCAGGGCGGTTCTTTTAGAATGTAAGTCAGAGCTTATGCTCGCCCTGTACAAAACTCTGCAGCAGGTCTCCATTTCACTCAGAGGAAAACGCAACGCGAATTCTAAAAGTGGCCTGCAGAGCCCTGTGGAGGGGGATGGCCTTTGATGCAGTGGTTAACATGTCGCTATGCCTGGTGTGAGTTCCAGCTATTCCACTTCTAGCCAGCTTCCTGCTAATGCACACCCTGGGAGACAGCAGACAAGTGCCAGGGTCCCTACTGTCCACGTGGGAGACCTTGGTGGAGTTCTGGCTCCTGACTGCAGCCTGGCTCAGCCCCGGCTGCTTGAGAATTTGCAGAGTGAGCCACTGTAGAGCATATCTCTCTTTCTCTCCTCCTTCCACTCCTCCCCCAGCCGTCAGATCAAACGAGATGTAGTACCTACATTTTTAAAAGGCTGCGCGCGCTCGCCCCTTCCCCTGCAGTGTCTTCATGGGTGCCACTCTTCCCCATAATGATGTCCAGCTCCTCTGGCCTCCTTGACACTTCCTCCCATGTGGAATTCTCTCCCCCCCAGATACCCACATGGTTCATTCTCTCATCTCCTTCAAGTCTTTGCTCAGGTCTCATTTTCCCAATAAGGGCAACCTTGACCTCCTATTTAGAGGCCACAACCTGGGGCCAGCACTGTGATGTAGTAGGTGATGTAGTAGGTGAAGCCTCCACCTGCAGAGCCAGCATCCCACATGGGCACTGGTTTGAGTCACCATCCAGCTCCCTGCTGATGGTCTGGGAAAGCAGTGGAGAATGGACCCAGTGTGTGGGCCTCTGCACCTACATGGGAGACTAGGAAGAAGCGCCTGGCTTCTGGCTTCAGAGTGAATCAGCGGATGGAAGACCTCGCTCTCTCTCTCTCTCCCTCCCTCTATAACTCTGCTTCTCAAATAAACAAATAAATATTTAAAAAAAGAAAGGGGGGGCTGCAACCTACCTCCTCCTTCCCCCAACACCTCCAAAGCCCCTTACCATGCTCTTTTTTTTCTTTTTCTCATAACCTCACTTTCTACATATTAAATGTTTTACTTACTGCTTCATTACTTATTGTTTATCACTAATTGTTCCACCCAGCTACACTGTCAGTTCCTCAAGTGAGTAGCTGTATGCGTGTGCATACCCGTGTGTGTGTGTGTGTGTGTTTCACTGATCTACCCTCAGGGTCCCAAGCCTTGTGTACCCCATGCTCCACCCACATCTGTGGAATGAATGGCTGGGCAACCATGAAGAAGTCTCCTAGCCGGAAAGGGATGAGGTGGTGCCTGGAGTGGCTCTGGGGTGAGGGTTGTGCTTACCGATGGTGGCGATGATGCTGGTACTGCGGGCAGCCACAGGCTCTGAGTCGATGTCCAGCAGGCACAGGTGTTCCAGGAAGGTGTCTGCCATGGCCGCCGGCAGCTGCTGCCGCTGGAAGAAGGCGGTGCCCAGCTCCTGGGTGAGCTGTGCCACACTGGCCCGACGCAGGTACCCTGCTGGCCCTGCGGGGGTGCAAGGAGGCTCAGGGGCTGCGAGGCGCCCTCTCTTCCTCCGGCGCTTCCCTCCCTGCACCCGCTCTGGCCCTTCCCTCAGCGCTGCAGTGTGGGTTGAGCGGCTCTGGTGAGCTGGGCAGCACAGGTGCATTGTAACATTGACCAACAGGCATCCTGCCAGGCAGTCACTGTGAAATGCTTGGCAGTGATGCCCATTTTACAGATAAGCCAACCGAGGCTGAGAGGCATGGAGTAGATTGCCCAAGATCGTATGGTTTCTGGCTCCACATCTAAGTCTGACTGTAGGCTGAGGGTGTTGACCATGCAGCTATGCCACCCCCTGAACTCCGGACTTCTCACCCCTCAGCCCCTGCCTCCACACAGCCTCTCTGCACGTCTAAGCCCACAGGGGCCCCCATCATTGAGTTCCCCTCCCAAGGTCTCCATTTGCTTCCTTCCAAGGCCGGGCAGTTGCTGGCTTCCCCCCGACACACACATGCACCCCATTCCCGGAGCTTGCCCAGCCCAGCCCAGTGGAGCCCCACTCCCAGGCGCACCTTCCATGTCACTGCACGCCCACCAGCCTCTGCGAGTCTGCTCCCCGGAGTGGGGCTGTCGAGCTGGGCTGGGGACCAGGCCTGGGGACTAGTTAATGTGTCACCAGTATCTCTGCTGTCACTGGGAGCCCTGGAGCCAGGGGCCAGAGTCCAGCAACCACGGCAGTGCCCCATGGTACCCGTGCGGCAGCCTCCCCTCTGGCTCGCCCATGAGGCCTGACCGAGAGGCCCAGACCAGGGTCCATAATTTACGGCAGGGGAGACATGAGCACCGGTGCCCCACAGCTCCCGCAGCAGGGAGGGACCCCCAGCCTCCACCCCACTCCTGATCTCCACCCTCACTTCCCCGCCCCTTACCTCCTGGAGCCCCAGTCAGGAAGGACTTTGTCAAGTCTTTTTGGGACTTAGAGACCCATGACCAGAGCTGCGGGGGTGGTGTGTTCTCCTGGACTGACATGTTCCCAGTGTGGGACCGAGGCTGGCAGATCCATGTAACGGGAGACAAAACTGCTGGCCTTATCTAAGGGAGCCAGAGAATAGCACAGGGGCACACCCAGCAGGCCGCCCCGTCCCCACACACAGTCCCTCCCCCAGATCTGCCGGCTGGCTGCCCCCCGCCTCTGGCTTTCTCCCTCTTCCACTCAGTCTTCCAGGTGAATTTCCAGTCCAAAGACACTGGCCAGCAGCTTAATAGGACTGTCGCTTTTAGCCAGTGACACGGTGCCGTTCTTCTGTACTCGGTTGAATCTGGGGAGCAGGTGCTTTAGGGCAGGGCCTGGAGGCTGCAGAAAGGGAAGGGGCACCACGATGGGGTGGTGAGTGTGCCCCCCACGTTCTGTCCTCGCTGAGAAATGCAGAGGGCCTTGGCCGCTCTGCGACCCAGCTAGTTGCATGTTTGAGCCCGAGCCAGGGCCTGGAGCATTCCCAGGCATTGATAAAGGTGTCTAGATTGTTCCTGAAGTGCTCAAAGATCAAGCAGGGTGCCGCAGAGACGCTAGCCCCGCCCTCAGCCACAACCTTTCAACTCTTGCAGAACCTCCACGTGGGAGCCGCTTGCTGCAGACACACCCAGGTAGCACGCACCTTGTGCTAAGCGGCCTGCCACGAGGGTCCAGCCACAGCAGTCCCGCTATGCGGAAGCCCCCCAACCACTGCTGTGGGCTCATCACCTGGCATCCTGTGCTTCATTATTATTCTGATTACTGGAATTATTATTATTCATTTTCAGAAATATTTATCTACTTATTTTGAAGGCCAGAGAGAGAGAGAGAGAGAGAGAGAGAGAGAAACCATCCACCACCCAAATGCCTGCAACTGCTGGACTGGGCTAGGAGCCAGGAACCCAATTTTGGTCTCGCATGAGCGGGGCAGGAACTCAACTACTGGAGCCGTCACTGCTATTTCCCAAGGTTTGCATGAGCAGGAGGCTGGAGTGAGGGCCCGAAGGCGGGCTGTGAACACTGAGAGTACATAGTCATCCTTTTTATTTATATATTTTTAAAGATGTACATATTTGAAAGAGCAAGAAAGAGAGATATTTTACCTGCTGGTTCACTCCCCAGAAGGCCTCAATAGAACTCCGTCCTGGTCTCGCACATGGGTGCAGAGGCCCAAGTACTTGGGCCATCTCCGCACCGTCCCAGGCTCCTTAGCAGGAAGCGGGGCAGTCGGGGCTGAACCCGGCGCTCCAGTGTGGGGTGCAGCCTTCTAAGTGCGGGCTGAACCTGCCGCTGCACGAGGCCAGCTCCGGCACGCAGGCATCTTAACCACGGGGCCAAACACCCACGGCGGGAAAGGCCTCTTCGGGGCGATGGGATTTAAGCTGGAACGTGAAGGATGCGAAGGAGCCAGCAGGGCCAGATAGGTGAAGGCGCTTTTTCGGGGTTGGGGGGGGGGGTGTTGCAGTAACACGTGCCAAGGCCCTGAAGAAGACAGCCCTTGGTGCCAAAGAGAAGGAAGAGCCGCAATGCAGCGTGGGGGGAAATGGGGCCGGAGCACGGCCCTGCGATGTGGGGGCAGGGACCTGACCCAGCTGGCAGCTTCAGTTCCCTTGGGCTGCTGGGTGGCTAACAGAGCGAGTACAAGATCAGTCAGGGCTCAAGGGGGTAAGCTAGGAGGGAAGTGGGCTCACACGGGCGCAGATGGAAATGCGGCTTCAAGAGGGTTTTTAAAGATTTATTTATTATTTGAAAGGCAGAGTTACAGAGAGGCAGAGGCAGAGAGAGAGAGAGAGAGAGAGAGAGAGAGAGAGAGAGAGAGAGGTGTCTTCCATCTGCTATTTCATTCCCCAGATGGCCACAATGGCCGGAGCTGTACTGATCTGAACCTAGGAGCCAGGAGCTTCTTCTGGGTCTCCAACATGGGTGCAGGGGCCCAAGCACTTGGGCCATCTTCCACTGCTTTCCCAGGCCATAGCAGAGAGCTGGATTGGAAGTGGAGCAGCCAGGACTCAAACTGGCAGCCATATGGAATGCTGTCACTGCAGGTGGTGGCTTTACAAACTACGCCACAGCATGGCCCTCCCCCCCCTTTTTTTCTTTTAAGGTTTATTTTATTTGTAAGACAGGGTGACAGAAAGAGAGGGAGAGATAGAGAGATCTCCATCTGCTGGTTCACTTCCCAAATGCACCCAACAGCCAGGGCTGGGCCAAGCTGAAGTAGGAGCCTAAAAGTCCATCTGAGCCTCCCACGTGCGAGCAGGATCCAAAGCACTTGGGCCATCTTCCGCTGCTTTTCCCAGGCGTATTAGCAGGGAGCTGGATCAGAAGTGGAGCAGCCGGGGCTCAAATCAGAACTCACAAGGGAAGCTGGTGTCACAGTTCCCTAGGCCGAGCCAGGGTCCTGGCCCCCAGCAGCATTCTGGAAAGCCAGCAGAGGGGCGTGGCTGAAGCGTGGCGGGGAGGGGCGGAGGACGGCTTCCAGTGCCTGGAGGATGCTGCTGAGGGGTCTGGATTGAGCAGCAGCACAGATGGCACTGAGCAGACCAGGGAGAGGTGTGAAACAGGGAGAAATTCTAGATTTCTGGTTGCAACGTCTGGGACACCAAGCAATCACTGAACGGCGGCACAGGCAGACAGCGGGAGCTGTCCCCTGAGCACTTCCTGTGCACCTTGTGGACGGGCTCCCTGGATCACGTGATGACCTAAAGCAGGCAGGATGAAAGGGCTGTTTCATGGAGGAGGGCACTGGGGCTGAGGGGGGCGCACCACACACCATCTGCCGCCACCCCAGGCCCCTTCTCTGCCCCTCTGCTCTTGGTCTAGGAGCTTGAAGGTCTTGCCCTGTGGCTTCTGAAAGGTGCAGCCAGTGGAGGGGCACCCATCTCCCGCGCAGAGATGAGGAGAGTGAGGTGGGGCATTTACCTCCCGTGTTGTCCCTGCCCAGGTCTCTGAAGGTCACAGCTCCTGCCACAGGGCCTTGTTTGTCCAGATCCTGGGAGCCATTCTCCAGGTGGCATCCCCCAGGCCCGCCGTCACCAGGTCTGGGGACTGCCCTCTGCCTGAACCTATGCCAAACACTTCTTAATTATCCAGTCTGAGGGTTGTCCGGCTCCGGATGGCACCCAGCCCCATGTACTTGTCTGAGGCTAAGGGTCCTGTGGGGGGCCTGGTCCCTTGTCCCTGAGCCATGTGGAGGAGAAGGGGGGAGCTGAGGCTCTGGAGCTGGCAGAGAAAGAGGCGGGACGAAGATGGAGGCCTTCCCAAGGGAAAAGGAGAGAGCCGGACAGAGGTGGTCAGCAGGGGGAATGTCTAGTGTCCAGGGGACCCAGGCCTCGGGCCCGCGGTTGGGAGCCTGGCACTCTAAGGCAGGTCTGGCAGTTTGGAACCGATTCTAGAAGCAGCTGGAGGGCCGGGATCCCGGAGAACTCCATTCTGTGTGATGGGCAGCGGCTGGGCAGATGACCTAGAGTAGCCCTTGCCCCCCCCCCCCAGCTGGGAACTGAAATCAGGCCACACGGGAAGAGCAGTGTGGCTGACCCAGGGTCACCTGAGAGGCTGCACTTTGTGACAGGGTCAGGTGTCCCTGTGCAGGAGCCTGCCCACAAGAAGACTGGGGGAAAGACAGCAGGACCCAGGAGCCAAACGGAACCTGTGTCATGTGCGTCACCCGTGTATCAGCTTTGCAGGGGTCATGCCCCTGCCCTCCCCCCCACCAGCCCCCTCATCATGGGCGTAAAACTCCACAGCCACCAGGCAGGCAGCCATTTAGGCCCCCACCACCTGCCTGCCCCATGCGGGACGCAGTGGGAGGCCACCAGCAGCCCAGGTCTCTGCTTCAGATGAGGACAGAGACGGGAATGCTCGCAGTCGGGTTTAATAAAGCGAGCCGTGGGGGCTGGCAGGACTGTGCGCAGCACCCTGAGGGGCACAGGAGAGACACAGCTTTGCGCGGGAGGGAGGAGGCCAGGCCGGGGTGGCTTCACAGAGGAGGTGACCTTAGCGATGAAAGGGAACGCAGCCAGGGGCTGGGCCGGCCGCTGCTCGGACCATGCATACACACACACATGCACACGCACATGCACACGCACACCCGCACCGTGCCACGGGAGGCGCGGACGGACCCGCTGCGTACAAAGCCGCACACTCACGTGTTCGCGCACCACACCCGCGCACGCAGGCCACGCCTTGCCCGCCGCCTGGTCACGCGCAAAGAGCCGCAAGCGGCGTCCCGAGCCACCGGCGGCGGGGCGGCCGGGCCCGGGGAGGGGCGCGAAGGCGCCCGGAGCGCCCGTGTCGCCGCCTGCCCGGGGCGATAATGAGCATTCGAAGGGCGCTGCGCGATAGCGTTCGTGGAACCGACCGAGCGGGACGTGTACCGTTCTGAGCACGCACGTAGGGCGACTCCCCTCCGCCCGCAGGAATGGGGTGTCGGGGGGCGGGGGGAACCCTGCACGCACAGAACGTGCGCGAGACGTGCCGCTGTTTGTTTACACCAGGCAAAGGTACAGGGCGTAGGCGGGAGCCGCCTGTGCAGCTCCACCCCTCGCGGCCGCTGCGTTCCCCCAGAACCCGACCAGAGTTCCGAATTTTCCTTGCCTTGTCCCAGAAACCGAGTATGCAGATACGTTCCCCTTCTATGCAAATGAAGACAAAAGCATTGGTCGGGTGTGCCGTGTCCCTTGCCCCGCCCCGCTTTGTGCTAGTTCAGGACTCCTTTCCCCTGGAGAGAGGGCTTAGTTTTGCTTTTTTTTTTTTTTTTTTTTGAAGAGGAGAGAGACCAAGAAAGATCTCCTGTTTATCTGCTGTTCCCTCTTCAAATGTCCGCTGAACCAGGCCAAAGCCAGGAGCTGGGAACTCCATCTGGGTCCCCCACGTGGGTGACAAGGACCCAAGTACAGGAGCCTCAGCCACTGCCTCTCAGGGTGTGCATTGGCAGGAAGCTGGAATTGGGAGCTGAGCCAGGTCTCCAACCCACACCCTCTGATATGGGGTGCAGGTGTTGAAATGGCCGCGTCAAAGGCCCACCTCGCTCACAGCTTTTGTAACTTCCTCCCTGACATCCGTCCACCCTCACTTGTGTATGGGAGAACTGGCCAGAGAACTAGAGGCAGGGGTGGTCTTAGCCCAGGCCATTTCTTAAAAAGTAGACTTTTATTTATTTCAGAGGCAGAACATCAGAGAGAAAGGGAGAGAGGGAGGGAAAAAGAGAGAGCTCTTCTGTCCATTGGTTCACTCCACAACAGCTGGGGCTGGACCAGACTGAAGCCAGGAGCTGGGAACTCCATCTGGGTCTCCTACACAAGTGCCCAAGCACTTGAACCATCATCTACTGCCTTCACAGGTGCATTAGTGGGGAGAAGGCGGGACTCAGACTGGCCCTTAGATAGCGAATGCTGGGTTTTCAAGCAGTGGCTTCCCCGGCTGTGCCGCAACCTGAGAGTCTTTAAAAAAATTATGGTAAAATATTCATAAGAGGGGCTGGCTCTGTAGCATAGCAGGTAAAGCCACTGCCTGCAGTGCCAGCATCCCATATGGGTGCCGGTTCAAGTCCCAGCTGCTCCACTTCCAATCCAGCTCTTTGCTATGGCCTGGGAAAGCGGTGGAAGATGGCCAAAGTGCTTGGGCTCCTGCACCCATGTGGGAGACGGGGAAGAAGCTTCCAGCTTCGAGTTGGCACAGCTCTGGCAGTTGTGGCCATCTGGGGAGTGAACCAGCAGTTGGAAGACCTCTCTCTCTCTCTCTCTCTCTCTGCCTCTGCCTCTCGGTAACTCTGCCTTTCAAATAAATAAATAAATCTTTATTAAAAATGCATTAAGACAAAATTTGCCATTTTCACCATCTTTAGGTATATAATTTACCTAATTATATTCACATTCACAGTGTTTGTAACCATTATCACTGCCGATTTCTAAAATTTGGGCGGTTGTGTTGTGGTGTAGCGGGCAAAGCTGCTGCCTGCAGAACTAGCATCCCATATGGGCAAGGCTCCTGTCCTCCTGTCCCAGCCGCTCCACTTCCAATCCAGCCTGGATTGCTGCTGGCCTGAGAAAGGCAGGGGAACATGGTCCAGGTGCTTGGGCGCCTGCACCCATGTGGGAGATCTGGAAGAAGCTCCTGACTGCTGGCTTTGGTCTTTCTCAGCCCTGGCCATTGCAGCCATTTGGGGAATGAACCAGTGGATGGAAGAGCTCTCTCTCTCTTTCTCTGACTTTCAAATAAAATAAATCTTAGAAAAAGTGTTTGCCTACTCCAGTTATCTCATACAAGTGGAAGTATATGATTTTTACCCTTTGTACCCACCTTATTTCACTTATAATCTATTCAAGGCTCCTCCTTGTTGTAGCATGGGTCAGAATTGCATTCCTGAGTCCAACATTGTGGCACAGTGGTTTATGCTGCTGCCTTTGACACTGGCAACCCTTGTGAGCTCCAGTTGGAGTCCTGGCTGCTCCATGTCAGGTCTAGCTTGCTGCTAATGCACCCAGGGAAAGCAGCAGAGGATGGCCCAAGTACTTGGGCCCCTGCCACCCACATGGAAGACCCACATGGAGTTTTCCAGGCTCCTGGCTTCAGCCCGGCCCAGCCCTGGCCATTGCAGTCATTTGGGGAGTGAATCTGCTGATGGAAGATCTCTCTCTCTCTCTTTCTCTCTGCCTCTTTCTCTCTATAACTGGGCCAGAGCAGGGACCTAGGTACTTAGCCATCTTCTGCTGCCTTCCTAGGTGCATCAGCAGGGAGCTGAATCGAGAGTGGAGCAGCCACAACATCACAAGTGACATCTTAACCTGTTGTGCCATGACAATGGCCCCAGTAAAAATCAATCTTTTTTTTTTTTTTGAAGAGAGAGTTGCATTCCCCTTTAAGGCTGAGTCCATCATATCTCTGTACCATGCTGTGTTTATCCATCCATCTGGCCATGAACTTCTGAGTGTTGCCACCTTCCGTGAACAGTGCTGCCATAGACGGTGGTGAGGGGCCCAGGCCCCTGGAGCAGCCATCAAGGCCTCTAGCATTTAGCCCAATTTCCAAGTGAGGGTTCAGCAGTGGTGAGAGGATGGGCAGACTGGCAGACGGAGAGAGGGGTGGGGAGAGGGGAAGGTAGGGGACAAGGACAGATGTTGCAGTTGATTTCTCAACAATGGTGCAGTGGATTGGTTTCTGAGAGGAGCGTGGTGCCGCCAAGAGGTGCGGAGTCACCACACAGACTCTGGGAGTTGGGTGAAAGCAGGCCTGAGGCGAGCAGCCCGCAGACTCTTTAGAGTTAGTGCAACAGCTTATATAGCCAAGACCAGCCAATCCGGTCAAGGGGCGGTCTATGCCCTAACCAATCACAGCCTGTTGCCAGGCAGTTTCCAAAGCCATCCAATCACAGCCTGTTGCCAGTCAGGCTCTTGTTGCCAGGCAGTTTCTGAAACCATCCAATCATGGCCTGCTGTCAGTCAGGCTCTGTTGTCATGTGGTTTCCTCTGTTGTCATTTGGTTTCCGAAGACATCCAATCATGGCCTGTTGCCAGGCAATTTCTGTTGTCAGCGGCCATCTTGGTGTGAACTTTTCACCTTAGTGGCCATCTTGATATGACCTTTTCACCTCATTCCACCACATTTCCCTCTTTTCATTTATTTTTGAACAACGGGAGGCATGATTCTTGGCCATACCATTGTTGACTCCATTTCCATGTGGTCTCTGTACGCAGCTGTGCCTGTCTTAGGTTGTCCCCTAGGGGATCTTACCTGTCATTGACTAACCAGCGCTCAGATCGAGAGTCCACAGGAGTGCTTGCTCAGATAGGGGTAGGAATGAGGAATAATGGTTATCAGGAATGGCATGACTGCACACAAGCTGTGGGTTGTTTGAGTGGCTGACCAGAGTTAGTGGGGTACAAAATAGTAACAGATATGGCTATGGGCAGTTTCTCAGGGTAGGATGATAGGGCAGGGGCATCTGCTAACAAGGCGGACTCTCAGTCTTGTTCAGCGGGTTCTGGTTGACTGTCAGTTGCAGGCTTGATGTTTCTGGCTGGTACCCAAATGGGCTGTCTCGTATTCTCTGGAAAGACACAAGCATATCCTTGACCTTTGGTTAGCAGAGGGTGTGGTCCTTTCCATTCTCCTGTCAGGGGGTCTTTCCACCTAACCATAGGGGCTGGGGTCTGGGATGGAAAGGATCCCCAGTGTTTATAAGCTGGGCTTATCCCTTGGGAATCAAAAGTAAGAAAATTGATAGTGAACAGGACCTCAGTCAAAGCAAGCAGCAGGTCTGAGGGCATATGATTGTTTCGCATGTCTGATTGTTTCACCTCATACCACCACAGACAAGACTTCACCACTGCCTGCAGCCACTGGCTTCCCAGCCCTCTCTAAGAACGAAGTCTTCACGGTGGCCGCCAGACCCCTGCTGACTTCAGTCCTCAACCCTCCCCCACCCCCGCCACCCGCCTCCTGTCCAGGAACAGTGGCCCCCTGGCTGTTCCTCAAACCGAAGGCCAGCTCCGGCCTCAGGGGGGCGCTGTATTTGCTGGTCCCGGCGCCTCCTGGCCTCATGGGGTGCTGCGTTTGCTGGTCCCCACGCACCCTGGTGGAGACCGACTTTCCCCTAAATGGCCAAGAGCCTTGCTTGGAGCTCCCTTCTGGCTTCCTCACAGGTATTGCGCAACCACTGAGGCCAGCTCTGATCTCTACTGAAACGTGAGAACTTCCTGGTGCTTTGTCACTGATCAGGGCTCCATTTTTGCAGGTCTCACATTTGTAAGACGTATGTCCTGGCCCAGGCTACATGTCAGTCCCACAGCGGCAGAGATTTGGCCGTTGTCCCCTGCTGTATTCCTACTGCCTGAGAGGCCTTCAATAAATGACTTTTTGAAATTATTGATTGATTTTCATTTTATTTGAAGGGCAGAGAGAGAGAGGGAGAAAAAGATTTTTCATCTGCTTGTTCACTCCCCTGAAGCCTGCAGCAGCCAGATCAAAGGCAGGAACCAGGAGCTCCACCTGGGCCTCCCACATGGGTGGCAGGGACCCAAGTACTTGGGCCCTCCACTGCTGCCTCCCAGGATACACGTTAGTAGGAAGCTGAGTGGGCAGTGGAGTAGCTGGGACTTGAACCAGGCTCTCCAATTTTGAGTGTGGGCATCCCACAGGGTGAGTTTGCCACGGTACCAGATGCCCATTACAATGTATAAATTATGAATGAGGAATGAACAGCGCAGGTCCAGTGCTTGGCGTGACTCACAGGGTCCAGCCTCAGCCTGTCTCCTGGACTGCAGAGCACGTGCACAGGGGCCCACCCAGCCACACCCCGTGACGGGGCCAGCTCTGCTGTCCACCCCTCCCTCCCACCCGGCCACTACCCCATGACGGGGCCAGGCTCTGCTGTCCAGCCCCGCTCCCTTTCCTACCACAGCCAAGTCAATGCCAACCTCTTTTTACTTCCTTGCCCTCACCCCATCCTGCTGTGCCTCCTCAACTCTCTCTTCACCTGAGAGAAATGGGAAGCTCCTCGTCCCCACACCTGACAGCAGGCCAACCAGAAAACCTGTGGATTCCAAACATCTCCCAGATCCACCCACTCTGCGTGCTCACTTCCACCTGTGTGGTCAGCCTCTGTGGGCGTGTCCACCTCCGCTCCTGCAGGGAAGCCCAAGCTGTTTACTTCAAAAGCGGGTCTGATGAGCAGGTTCTGAGTCTTCCTGGCCTGAAAGGCTTCCCCGGCCGGCGCAGGCTCACCCAGGGGCCCTCTCCTCCCATCTCCTCTCCTTGGGCCACCCCCACATCCTTTCACTTTTGAAAGTCGACTTGCTCTCCCATTCCTGCTCCTGCACTGTTCCCTACCCTGTGTGCTCTCCTGCTTGTCTGTGTTCAAGAAAATCCCTGTGCAGCCTCCGAGGTTTCGCCTCCTTTCTGACACATCAGATGCATTGCTAGTCTCCTTTTGTTCAGCTAGATTTAGAAGAGCTGGCATGGGGGTGCAGCAGGTTAAACCGCAGCCTGGGATGCCAGCATCCCATAGGAGCGCTCACTCGAGTCCCAGCTGCTCCGCTTCCCATCCAGCTCCCTGCCAACGTGCCTGGGAGGGAGCAGAGGATGATGACCTGAGTGCTTGGGCCCCTGCCACCCGCATGGGAGACCTGGATGGAGTCCCAGGCTCTTGGCTTCAGCCTGGCCCAGCTCTGGTCATCGCAGCCATTTGGGGAATGAACCAGTGGATAGAAGCGCTCTCTCTCTCTGTCTCTCCCTTTCTTTCTGTAACTCTTTCAATAAATAAAATAAATATGTAATAAAGAAATAAATTTAGAACACATAGCAATAGCTACTAAAACCATTAGGCAAGCAGCTCGCTTGGCCTGGTGGTGGCGGGAGGGAGCAGTGTCCTGAGCGCACACAAGTGCCTGTGCCTGTGAGCGCTGTTGTAGCGAGGAGAGGAGGGAAGCACAGAGGGGTGAGGTCCTTAAGCCTGACTCACTGGTGAGGCCAATGCAGCGTGCAGTGTGCAGCCAGGGCTGGTTGCAGAGCTGTGCTCCCCGCCAGAGCCCGTGAGGCGGCGATGCGGCTGAGGGCACAGATGGCTCTGAGTACTTCCCTCTTCTCCAGTTTAGCACACCTTGGCTTGCTGCTCTGCCAGTGTTTCTCAGTGGGCTGAGACTGGGCATAGGCCGGCCCCGGGAGGTTCTTGTCCTGGCCACACTGGGCCCAGAAGACCCAGACCACCTGTGAGTTTTTTGTCTGGAGGGTCACTCTTGGGAAGTAAAAGACTGGAAATGGGGGACAGTGCTGTGGCACAGCAGGTAAAGGTGCTGTCTGCAGTGCCCGCATCCCATATGGGCGCCGGTTCGAGTCCTGGCTGCTCCACTTCCAATCCAGCTCTCTGCTATGGCCTGGGAAAGCAGTAGAAGATGGCCCAAGCCCCTGAACCCATGTGGGAGGCCTGGAAGAAGCTCCTGGCTTCTTCTGTCACATTCATTAAACACTCACTCACACACACACACACACACACACTTAGAAGGGACGGCGCTGTGGTGAGCAGATTAAGCCACTGCTTGTGATGCCGGCATCCCATATGGGCACCAGTTAGTGACCCGGCTGCTCCACTTCCTACCCAGCTCCCTGCTAATGGCTTGGGAAAGCAGCGGAAGGTGGCCCAGGTGTTTGTGCCCCTGCCACTCATGTGGGAGACCTGGATGAAGCTCCTGGCTCCTGGCTTCAGCATAGCCCTGGTGGTGGAGGCCAACTGGGGAGTGAACAGCGATGCACAATCTCTTTTGGGGCCGGCACTGTGGTGTAATGCGTAAAGCCTCTGCCTGCAGTGCTGGTTTGAGTTGCGGCTGCTCTTCTTCCGATCCAGCGCTCTGCTATGGCCTGGGAAAGCAGTGGAAGATGGCCCAAGTCCTTGGGCCCCTGCACCCCTGTGAGAGACCAAGAAGAAGCTCCTGGCTCCTGGCTTTGGATTGGTGCAGCTTCAGCCATTGCGTCTGTGAGGAAACTGGCACAGTTTTATCTATGGCGCGAGCTACACCCCGGTTCCTGCCACCACTGCTGGAAGCCAGGTAGCCACAAGGCCCAGCTACCTGTGCCAAGCTCCACCCCCATCCTAATGGGATTCCCTGCTCCTGCTTCCCTGCCCGCCCTCAGGCAAAGATTTAAAAAGGCCTGTTCCTGCACACTGGCTCTCTCTAGCCTCCTCTCTGGTCTTGTGGCTCCTTTCATCTCTTCTCTCTCTTCTCTCTTTGCTAGCCCCTCTCCTCTCTGTTTCTCACACTCTTTTCTCTCTCTTTCCCTTCGCCACCCCTTCACTCCGGTCTGTTGGGTGTTCCCCAATAAACCCTTTCCCTTATTCCAGCATGCGGTGTGTTTTGTGACGGCAACGTTAATATATAACAGCACCCTTCTGGGGAGTGGACCAGCAGATGGAAGGCTTCTCTCTCTCTCTCTCTCTCTGCCTCTGCCTCTCTGTAACTCTGCCTTTCAAATAAATAAATAAATAAATCTTTAAATTTTTTTTTTATTTTTGACAGGCAGAGTGGACAGTGAGAGAGAGAGACAGATCTTCCTTTGCCGTTGGTTCACCCTCTAATGGCTGCCGCGGCCGGCGCGCTGCGGCTGGCGCACTGCGCTGATCCGATGGCAGGAGCCAGGTGCTAGGTGCTTCTCCTGGTCTCCCATGGGGTGCAGGGCCCAAGCACTTGGGCCATCCTCCACTGCACTCCGGGCCACAGCAGAGGGCTGGCCTGGAAGAGGGGCAACCGGGACAGAATCCGGCGCCCTGACCGGGACTAAAACCCGGTGTGCTGGCGCCGCAAGGCGGAGGATTAGCCTGTTGAGCCACGGCGCCGGCCAGAACAAAGGGACTTTATTTGTAGGTCCGGCATGCAGGGCCCCGGCCTCCTGTGCCACGCAGTGCTGGGAGACCAAGACCCCCTTCTCTTTGTTCCTGGGGTTTTTATAATTCCTGGGCAAACAAAGCCCTGCAGGACTGAGGACGGCCCACCTTATTGGTTGCCTCCACCTGGTCCTGCCAAAGACTGCCCGGTGACAGTTTCAGTGCAGCAGAAGCACCCTGGGCCCTCCCAGTTTTTTGCCTTGTGTGAAGCCTGTTATGGCGCGGCTTGGGCCTCCCACAATGGGAATATATATATTAAAGATGTATTCATTTATTTGAACAGTAGAGAGAGAGAGAGAAAATCTTCCATCCACTGGTTCACTCCCCAAGTGGCTTCATATTGCTGGGCCAAGTGGAAGCCAAGAGCTTCTTTCAGGTCCCCCACGTGGATGGAAGGGACCCAAGAACTTGGGCCATCTTCCACTGCTTCCCCAGGTCATTAGCAGGGAGCTGAGCGGGAAGTGGAGCAGCCAGGACTCGAACTGGCATCCATGTGGGATGCCAGCGCTACAGGCAGCAGCTTAACCCACAGTGCCACACTGCCCCACATCCTGTTACCGAGCTGTGGGGATTCAGGAGGGTTAATGGAGGAAGAGCAAAAGTGGTCAAGCCACGCATGTATGGTTGAGGGGCCTCGTTACAGTGTCATTTATAGTTATAAAATTCAGCATTTTATATTCATTGCCTCTTGATTTTGTCCTGATGCAACTGATGAAGAAAGCCAAGAAATCAATTGGACCAAGGGTCACAGCTATTAAATGATTTCCCTGAGCTGGAGAACTAATTAATGTCAAAGTTGACCCTTTTTGTAAAAAAAATTATTTATTTGAAAGGCAGAGCTACAAAGGAAGAGGCAGAGAGAGAGAGAATCTTCCAACCGCTGGTTCACTCCCCTGATGGCCTCAATGGCAGGAGCTGGGCCCATCAGGAGCCAGGAGCTTCTTGCAGGTCTCCCACATGGGTGCAGGGCCCAAGGACTTGGGCCATTTTCTACTGCTTTCCCAGGTCATAGCAGGGAGCTGGAGCGGAGGCTTTGTCGCCGAGCCGGCCCCTAGTTGTACCAACCTGCCACTCCGCTGCGCAGGAATATAACGAAAATGGGAGCGGAGAGTAAGGTGACAGCCAGGAGGCAGAGCGGGGACGTGGGCAGCTGGTTCGCCGCCAGCACTTCCCCCGCCCCCGCCCGGGGGCCTGCGTCCGCTAGGCTGACAGCCCTGCACAGCCCTTTCATTGGTCGTCCGACACAGAACCCATGCTCATACGAGGGCAAGCACCCAATCAGCGCTGCTCGTCTCCGCCCAGCCGGCCCACGCTAGATCGCACTGCTTCTGTCCCCCCGTGGCACGCCGGGAGTTGTAGTCTAATGTCGCGTGTCTGCCGGCGGAGGAGGGAGATTCGGAACTACTCCACCCAAAGGGCTGAGCGCGGAGCGTGTCCGGATTTTAGGAGTAAGCCGCCAACAATCTGGATCAAGCAGGAACCCGCATCCAGGAACAGGTGAGAGTGGTCGCGTGCTGGGACAGGAGGCGGAGGTCCGAGACCCGGCCTTACTTCTCTAGGGATGCTGTGGGGCACGGGAAGCCCAGCCTGTTGTGCTGGGGTCGGTGGCTCAGCCGGCCGGCCCTCTGGCTGTGCGGAAACTCCCGAACTTCGCCCATGTGTTTTCCTGACACTGCCCACCATGTCCGGACCTGGTTTACTCCTGCTGCGAGCCCTCCCCGCCCGCCCAGAGTTGCTCCGAGGCCACCTGCTCAAGTCCCAGCGCCTCCTGCGAGGCTCGGGATGCTCGGTGCCCGCGCTCCATCGCTTGTGTCCGCAGCACCCGTGGGGCGTAACTCAGAGCCTGGGCACCCCGCTTCATCGTCTGTCTAGGAAGAGCTGGCTTCTAGATTTGGCAGTGCTTCTGCCCAGCTACTCTCTTAGTTCCTAGATCCCCCAGTTTGGCTTCTGTGTGATTTAGGGATCCTCTTAACCCCTAGTCCTGGGGTGCCGCGCTCTGCACCCACTCCTTCTCCAGCCTTGTGCACGCAGCCTTCGATTCTAACCTTACTCCTAAGTGGCCATCTGTTGGGTCCCAGTCACCAGCCCTATTTTTGTTCCCTGAAATATCCTTTCTCTAGTTATTCCCAAGTTTTGCCCCCAAGGGGGCGGGGCATTGTGGGCCGAGAGGTTTAAAAGGTTGGTGGGGGTCATCCAGGAGCTGCGACCAAGCAGCTGCCTTCGGTGCTTGCCCCTGCAGGGAGTGCTCGGTGCCCCCACCCCATGCCACTCCCACGATGCCCTTGTCCCGCTGGCTGAGATCTGTGGGGCTCCTTCTGCTGCCAGCTCCCTGCTGGGTGCCCCGGGAGAGGTTGCTGGGTTCCCTACGGAGGCCCTCTCTGGTGCACGGGTACCCGGTCCTGGGGGCCTGGCACAGTGCCCGATGCTGGTGCCAAGCGAGGACAGAGGAGCCCCGGTGAGTGTGGTTGGGGTGAAGGGTCTTGGGGAGGGGAGCACCGGGCGGGTCTCTGACTTGTTCTTCCCTTCTTCAGAGCACTTTGCTCCTCTCTCACAATGAACGGAAACCAGAAGCCAGATGCCTACGCCCAAGAGAAGCAGGACTTCATCCAGCACTTCTCGCAGATCGTCAGGGTGCTGACCGAGGAGGAGATGGGGCACCCGGAGACGGGCGACGCTATTGCCCGGCTTAAGGAGGTGAGGGAGTCGTGACTGGGGCACGTGAGCCCCTGGGCACCCTGCCCTTGTGTGTGGGCTGCAGCTGTGGCTTTTGGTTCTGGACCGAGAAAGGAGGAGGCTTTTCAGGGGTGGCTTTGGGCAGGGCTGTGTGGGGTGCCTGTTTCAACCTGACTTCTGGCTGTGGGAGGGGATGGGCCATCCGCACCGCTCTGCGTGGAACCGGGTAAGGCTGTGGTTCAGTGTCCTGGAGTCGGAAGGGGGCAGCCATGGGAGGAAGGCGGGCTGGGGGTCCTGTCTCCCCTAACCCGGAACCCCCCCCCCCCCCCCGGTGATTGCTGGGATACTGAAGTTGCCTAATCGTTTCCTTTTGTTCCTCTGGAGTGTCTAGTAAAATTCTTTCTCTAAGCGTTGTCTGTCTCGTCTCTGAGGGGACCCGAGGGAAGGCGGGGAGGGCTGTGTCAGCGTGGCGATGGGGATTGAAGGGGATGTCGGCTCCGGTGGAGAGCAGAAGGCAAAGCGAGAGACCCAAGCGCTGGGCAAGGTGATACAGCCAGAGTGTCCCTGGGCATGAGGGGACCTGGCCACTGTGCCCAGGACTTGGGGGAAGGAGCATGGGAGCAGCTCCCTGGAGGAGGAGGAGGTGGGGCTAGGGAGGAGAGTTAGGTGGGAAATGGATCCCCTACCTGGGTCCCCTCCAACGCCTCCTCTGGCCAACTTTGGGGGGGCCTGTCTTTCATAGGGAGGGAGGCTTTCACTGCAGGTGGGCTGAACTCTGGGTAGCAGGTGTAGGGCAGGGTGGTGAAGGGGAGGTCCAGGGAGGTGGGGTGGGGCAGGGACCTGAGAAGGAGGCCTGAGCAAAATGCATGCTGAGCTTCTCCTGAGTTCAAACCCCGTTTGGGGTTGGGGAGCAGCATTTAATCCACTATGGAGCCTGGGCGCTGGCTGTCTCCAGGACTTCAGGGAAGGAGCCAAGGGAATAGCAATTCCAGGGGCTCCCTGGAGGAGGCGCCGGGGAGGCTACAGGTAGGGGGCACTGGAGAATGGGGGAAGGCAGGGAGAACCTCAGTTGGTGTCACGTGGACTCTGACGTCCTGTCCCTCCCCCCCGTTGCCAGGTCCTGGAGTACAATGCCGTTGGCGGCAAGTACAACCGGGGTTTGACGGTGCTGGTGGCCTTCCGGGAGCTGGTGGAGCCACGGAAGCAGGACGCTGAGAGTCTCCAGCGGGCCCTGACCGTGGGCTGGTGTGTGGAACTGGTGAGAGGGGCTTCCGAGAGGAGGGGCGTAGGGGCCTCGTGTCTGTGCTTCTGTGCCTCTTGTGTGCTGGTGCCAGTTTTACATAGGGGATTACTCCCGGGGGCACCCTCCTTGGTCATCAGCTGCATAAATAAGTGCAGGTGGATGGGAGCCTGGCCTCCAAACCTGCCAGAGAGGCCTCAGCTCTGTCCTCGGAGCAGGAGACCTGGACTGAGTTCCTGGATGCCAGGCATTTGGGGAGTGAACCACTGGGGAGTTCTGTCTGTCTCAAAAAATCTATATGTACATGTAAAATCTATTGGTTCACTCCCCAAATGGCTGTAACAGTCAGGGCTGGGCCAGGCCAAAGCCAGGAGCTAGGAACTCCATCCAGGGCTCCTATGTGCTACAGGGACTTAAATACTTGCGCCATCACCTGCTGCTTCCTAGGCACATTGGCGGGAAGCTCGATCAGAAGCTGAGTAGCCAGCAGTCAAAGCAGCACTCTGATGTGGGATGTGAGCCCACATCATGCAGCGGCTCATCCTGTACGCCATGATGCCCTCCTCAGTGGAGTTCTTCTGCCAGACTGTTCTAGAGCAGAGATTAAGAATTGGTAGCTCTTGGCTGGCACCGCGGCTCACTAGGCTAATCCTCCATCTGCGGCGCTGGCACCCCGGGTTCTAGTCCCGGTCGGGGCGCCAGATTCTGTCCTGGTTGCCCCTCTTCCAGTCCAGCTCTCTGCTGTGGCCCGGGAGTGCAGTGGAGGATGGCCCAAGTGCTTGGGGCTGGCACCTGCATAGGATACCAGGATAAGCACCTGGCTCCCGCCTTTGGATCCGCTCAGCGCCCCGGCCTAAACGCACTGGCCGTAGTGTCTACTTGGGGGGTAAACCAATGGTAAAAGGAAGACCTTTCTCTCTCTCTCACTGTCTAACTCTGCCTGTCAAAAAAAATAAATAAAAGAATTGGTAGCCCATTGGTAGCTTTTGAAAATGTTTTAAAATTAAATCCCCTGGGGCTGGCACTTTATAGGCTAAGCCTCCACCTGTGATACTGGCATTCCCCATGGGCGCCGGTTCAAGTCCCAGCTGCTCTACCTCCGATCCAGCTCTCTGCTATGGCCTGGGAAAGCAGTAGAAGATGGCCCAAGTGCTTGGGTCCCTGCACCTACGTGGGAGACCCAGAAGTTCCTGGCTCCTGGTTTCAGATCAGCTCAGATCGGCCCAGCTCCGGCTGTTGCAGCCATTTGGGGAGTGAACCAGTGGGTAGAAAACCTTTTTCTCTCTCTTGCTCTCCGTCGATAACTGCCTCTCAAATAAATGAATACAATCTTAAAAAATAAAAAAATAAAGTCCCCTAAATTTCACAAAGAAGAGATTTTGGGGCTGTTGTGTGTCACATCAGGTTAGGCCACACCTGCGACACCAGCATCCCATATGAGTGCTGGTTCAAGTCCTGGCTGCTCTAATTCCGACGCAGTTTCCTGCTGGTGCACCTGGGAAAGCAGTGGACGATGGCCCGACTGCTTGGGCCCCTGCCCCGCACGTCAGAGACCTGGATGGAGCTCCTGGCTTCTGGCTTTGGCCTGGTGCAGCTCCCATCTTTCATGGCCATTTGGGGAGTGAGCCCGCAGATGGGGGGGGGGTTCACTTTCTGTCTTTTTCTTTCTCTGTCTGTAACCCTGCCTTTCCAATAAATCAGTCTTCAAAAAGGAAAGAAGTTTCACTTAAAAACCGAGGTTTCTGGCCTCTCCTGGGGAAGTGCAGGATCTGCGCCGCGTTCTGGGTCATTCTGGGTCGAGGCCACGGGCCCAGGGCAGGCGCGCTCCTCGGCGTCTGCCTCTGCTCTGCTCACTGTGCACTCTCCTTGTCTTGGAAGCTGCAGTTTGCTGGCCCTGTGTAAAGGCTTCCCGAGCAGCGGGGGGCCTGAGTTTCAGGAGGGGGTGCCAGGCCCGAGGCGGGCGGAAGTGAATCCGGAAAGGATAGGTACTCGGGACTGGTGAGCGGTGGATGCTGCTGGCCTCCTGGCCCGAGGAGAGGAGCAGCTGGCTTGGAGCACGTGCCACGCTCTGTCAGCCACGCTGCGTTCTTGGCATGGGGAGAGCCTCGGGGGCTCTCATCTGGAGCTTGTGAGTGACGTGGGCTGGAGACGAGGGCTTGGCCCCCAGGGAGGTAGCAGGTCGAGGGCCCTGGATGACGGAGCCCATAAACTTGGAGATGACCAGCCAGGAGAGCAGGGCAGGAGGGGCGGGGCGGGGCGAGGAGCAGAGCTGGAGGCCCGGGCCATACCTGGCTGCTCCCTGTGTGCCCTGAGGGCTGCTGGACATGGCTGTGACGCCATCGCCTCCCGTGCACCCCATCAGCCGCGCGCTGTGCTTTCTACACGGGTAATGGTAGGGTTTCTGCTTCTGTCCTCATTTTCCTCTTCCTCTTCTGCATTTGCTGCCTAAGTAACCCCAGTACCGGCTGCACAGCCAGGCTGTTTCCTGGTGATGTCATAGCGTGTAGCAGATACTCCACATACTCCCCAGGTTCCTCTATTGCTATTGTTTTAAGCATCCAGGATCCAGCGCAGGGCGGTGTGTTGCATTCGGTAGTCTTTCTCCATTTTCTTTTTAGAGATTTATTTATCAGGGGCTAGTGTTGTGGCATAGCAGGTAATGCTTGCCGCTGTGATGCCAGCATCCCGTATGGGCGCCAGTTCCTGTCCCGGCGGCTCCACTTCCAGTCCAGCTCCCTGCTAATGGCCTGAGAAAAGCAGTGGAAGACGGCCCAAGTGCTTGGGCCCCTGCACCCACGTGGGAGACCCAGATGAAGTTCATGGTTCCTGGCTTCATGCGGCTCAGCTCTGGCCATTGTGGCCATCTCGGGGATGAACTTTTATGGAAGATTTCTCTGTCTGTCTCTCCCTGTCTCTCCGTACCTCTGACTTTCAAATAAATAAATACATCTTTTAAAAAGTAAATTTATTTATTTGGAAGACAGAGTGACAGAGGGAAAGACAGAGGTCTTCTGTCTGCTTTTTCACTCCCCAAAATGGCTGCAATGGGCATGGTTGGGCCAAGCAGAAGCCAGGAGCCAGGAGCTTCATCTGGGTCTCCCATGTGGGTGCAGGGGCCCAAGCACTTGGGCCATATTTTTTGCTTTCCCAGGTGCATTAGTGGGGTGTTGCATTGGAAGCAGAGCATGTAGGACTCAAACTGGCACTCCAGTATGGGGTGCTGGCATCGTAAGTGGTAGCTTACCCACTGGGCCACAACACTGGCCCCTTTCTCTGGTCTTTAATCCAGAACATTCCCTCTGCCAGGCACCTCCAGGCCAGGTGTTTGGTTGGATGGATCCGATGATTTCCTTGTGGGGACAGCTGGGCTACACGGTGTGGAACACATGCTCCTGTGGTGATGCAGGGCGTCTCCCCTCCCCTCCCCTGTAGCACATCCCTGGGAGATGTGGCCCCTCAGTGCTGAGGGCCTGCCCCTGAGGCTCCCGACTGTCCCCCCCGCAGGTCTCTGGCACTGGCACTGGTAGCTCTCTTCCGCAGCCCCTCCCCCAGTGAATAGCAGGTGCAGGGTCACATCACTGCTGGGCCCCAGTGAGCTCTCCCAGATGCTGTCTTTGGTTGAGTGGTGCTGGCTGACACTGCATTGTGGTTGCCCGTGGGCGGGCAGCTCTTGGGGAGCATGCCACTCCAGCGTAAGTGAAACCTGGGCCTCCAAATCACGAAGGCCCCCGCTGTCCCCTCTGGGGTGAGGCCAGGTAAAGGTGCATGTGGACGCCTCCCCCGAGGACCTGGCCTGGGACAGCAGTCAGGGTGGCAGTGGCCCTCTCCACACGGCCTGCACCTGCTTCCTCAGCAACACGGACCCACCAGAGCACACAGTCAGGAGGGGTCAGGTTTTAAAGAAACCAGGTCCCAGGGCCTGCGCTGTGGGCTAAGCTGCCACCTGCTTAGCTGCCACCTGGCATCGAGTCCTGGCTGTCCGCTTCCAATCTGGCTCCCCGCTAATGCGCCTGGGAAAGCAGTGGAAGATGGCTCAAGTGCTTGGGCCCCTGTACCCATGTGGGAAACCCTGCATCGTGTGGTCCCTGGCTTCTGCCTGGCCCAGCCCTGGCCATTGCAGCTGTTTGGGGAGTGACCAGCAGATGGAAGCTTGCTCTCTCTCTCTCTCTCTCTCTCTGTAACTGTGTCTGATCTCTATGTCTTTCCCTATCTCTCTGTAACTGTGCCTCTCATATAAATACATCTTAAACAAACCAGGTCTGGAAAAGCTGCTTAAGGAGCGTGTCCCTCAGCTGCGGGACGTGTCCTGTGGTTGTGAGTGGGCTTCTGCTCTCATTTCCTTTCTTTGTGAGACAGCAGAAGGCCCTCCCTCCCCTGGGGGCGGGTGGGGAAGCCAGCAGGTTAGGGTCCCTTTGGAAGAGTTCAGAGAGGTTTCAGACCCAGGAGGCAGATTTCAGTGCCCCGGATTAGACCCACCCCCTCACTGAGTTCCTGTAGGGAAGGCTGTTCTGGTCAGAGGCCTGGAAGCAGAGCCACAGTGGTCCCATCAGGGAGCCTCCTTTTGTTAAGTCACTTAACACGAAGCAACCTTTACGCCTTCTCTCAAGGCAGAGTGCATCTCAGGGCGCTTTAATCTCCCTGAGGCTGGGCTAATCCCACACCGATCAGAGATCTGTTGTCTCTTACCTGAGAATGCAAGGTGCATAGCCCTACTGCGTAGGTAGGGAGGCTGAGCCAAAGAGGCCATGAGACTTTTCCAGAGCCCATAGTGCAGAAGTCACCAGGTGGGCCCCCACCCCACCACACGCCTTTTCTGGCTCACAGCAGCTTTGTCCCTCCTGGAAGGAACATTCTGGAACATTCCAGCGAGCCCTCAGGGGCTTACACCTCTCTTGGTTTTCCTAGCTGCAAGCTTTCTTCCTGGTGTCAGATGACATCATGGATTCATCCCTCACCCGCCGGGGGCAGCCCTGCTGGTATCAGAAGGTAATGCGGGCCGGCCGGGCGGGAGGCGCGGGTGCTGGCCTCGGCTGGTGCCAGGGATCACTTGCTCATCTCCTCCGCCCCTCCCAGCCAGGCATAGGTTTGGACGCCGTCAACGACGCCCTACTTCTGGAAGCGTGCATCTACCGTCTGCTCAGGTTCTACTGTCGGGAGCAGCCCTACTACCTGAACCTCATCGAGCTCTTCCTCCAGGTGTGTCTCGGCCAGGGCTGCCCGGTGGTCTCGGCCTCCGAGGACATTCCCGGCTGCAGGGAAGATCCTTAGGTGGCCTTCCTGGGAGGGAGACTCGAGGGAGTTGGGAGAGGCGAGAAGGGTTTCCTGTGGCCCTGTGGGACTGGAAGAAGGGGCTGGGTGGATAGGTGCTTGAGGGGCTCCCCACCCTGCGGCCTGATGCTGCCCACTTGTCACTGCTCTGGGACCTGGGACTTCCCCAAGCCTGGCTCATGGGCTGTCTTTGTCTTCCTTAGAGTTCTTACCAGACTGAGATTGGGCAAACCCTGGACCTCATCACAGCGCCCCAGGGCAGCGTGGACCTTAGCAGATACACTGAAAAGAGGTGGGAGCCAGTGGCACCCATTCTGGACGCGAGGGAGGGCTCAGGGTGGCCACCGGCCTTCTGAAGGGGCCATCTCGTCCCCTCCGCAGGTACAAATCCATCGTCAAGTACAAGACAGCCTTCTACTCCTTCTACCTCCCGGTGGCCGCAGCCATGTACATGGTGAGCGCGCCTCCACGCCCTCTCCTGGCATGCTGGTGGGGCTCTCGGCCGGGGTAACTTGGACAACCTGTGGCCTCCACCAAATGACTGGGCCACCTCGAGGAGGCCACTTAGCCTCTGCTTCCTCCGCCGTGCTGTGGGACAAGACCCCTGCTCACAGTCCTGTGGCGATAACCAGGGCGAGGCGTGGCCCGAAGCAGGGGAACAGGGCAGGCGTGTGTGTGGTGGGGGGACCGTTCAGTCACGTGGGCGAAGGCCGGGTCCCAGAAGGCCTTGCTTCTCCAAGTGCTCTTCACCCAGGAGGAAGTTGGAGGTGACACAAAGGTGAAGAACAAGAGGGGACCCGAGTGACCTGGGGGCTGGGAATTGTGAGGGGAGAGCGAGTCTGAGCGCCTTCAGAACGGGTCTCCCAGGAGTGGCCGGGAAGGTGGGCCGTCCGTCAGGTCAGGGAGGCCGAGGACGTCTGAAGGAGGTGATCTGAGGGCTGCAGGAGCACCAGAGCCCTGGAGGAAGCGGCCAGGGAGCTGGAGCGCCTTGGGGACGGCTCCTTAGGCTCCTCCCTTTCCAGGCAGGCATTGACGGGGAGAAGGAACACGCTAATGCCAAGAAGATCCTGCTGGAGATGGGGGAGTTCTTTCAGATTCAGGTAGGAAGGCCAGAGGCAGCGGCGGGGTCCCGCAATAGCTTCCTCCTGCCCCCCCCCCCCCGGAGCTGCCTCATTCCTCCCTGCCTGCCCCTGCCAGGATGATTACCTCGACCTCTTTGGGGACCCCAGTGTGACCGGCAAGATTGGCACCGACATCCAGGACAACAAGTGCAGCTGGCTGGTGGTCCAGTGTCTGCAGCGGGCCACCCCGGAACAGCGTCAGATCCTGCAGGTGCCCGGGAGAGGGCCAGTTCAGCCGGGAGGAGTCTCGCCCCGGGGGGGTGGGGCTCACCCCTGGGGGCCATCCGGCAGGGTCTGCAGGTGGTCGCTGTCACTGGCTACCAGTGTTCACTGGGAGCTGCTCCTCCTCGCACAGTGTGCAGAACAGCACCCCCCCCAAAAAGTGATCTGGCCCCAAAGTGGTGAAATGCGAGGGCAGAGGAAGCTGAAGCCCCAGGCAGCATCTGAACATTCGGGCTGGGGCAGGGGGCAGGAGTGGATGTTCTGGAATCCGAATGAAGGGCGTGGAGAGCTGGAGGCTGTGGGTAGGTAAGGCTGAGCGCAGTCTCCCCCCCCCCCCCCCCAGGAGAACTACGGGCAGAAGGAGGCCGAGAAGGTGGCCCGGGTGAAGGCACTGTACGAGGAGCTGGATCTGCCGGCTGTGTTCTCGCAGTACGAGGAGGACAGCTACGGCCACCTCATGGGTCTCATCGAGCAGTACGCCGCGCCCCTGCCCGCGTCCATCTTCCTGGGGCTAGCGCGCAAGATATACAAGCGGAAAAAGTGACCTGGAGGCCGCGAGGGAGGGGAGAGGAGGCTCTCAATAAATTATTGTGTAACCTTGTGGTTCTGTGTGTGCTCAGTCACCTGGGACCCCGGCTGTGTCCGGGCGGTGCGGGGCGGGGGCGAGGGGCTGCAAGGAGAGCTGCAGGCTGGCTCTAGGTGGGTGACACAGGCAAGACGTCAGGCACGGGGAGGCGGGGCTGGGCTACGCCACGCCCATGCGCGGAGGGGTGCGGCTGCGCAGCGGAGCGGGTTGGCCCAGCGCCCCTCCCCTCCCCTCGGCTCTGTGCCCCGCCGGGCGGGGACGGTGGGAGCCGCTGACCAGCCCAGGGCCGGAGCGGTTCCAGGAGGACCCTGGTGAGGAGGGCTCGGCACGTGGGATCGGCCGGGGCAGGCGGGGTGGGGCAGGCCAGCGAGAGTATTAGTGAATAGCGCAGGGGAGGTGGGTGGTGGTTAGATGATGGAGATGAGCGAGAGAATGGACAGGCGACCTCGGTAGCGAGCCGGGTAAGGGCGTACGGAGGCTGCAGGCTGGAGCCAGTGCGGGGCAGCCTGCGGATGCAGAGTTGACGTCCTGACGGCTTCTCTGTCCTTCTCCCCCTCCAGCCCCCGCCCCTTTCCTGCATTAACAGGGCTTGCCCTGATCCCCCTCCCCCCACTGCTTTTAAGACCTTTTGGGCGGGGTCTCCCTTGGCCCCTTCCTCTGAGAGGGAGGTGTAGGCTGGAGGGCAGCGTCAGATCGCTGCAGGAAGGGCCTGGGGATCCATTCTGGGCTGCATCCTCTTCCAAGCCCCTGCACCTCCACGGAGCCACATTTTCTGACCCTCCCGCTCCTTTCCTGGGGCGGGGTGTGTGTGTGTGTTGGAGGGGGGGGCTTGTACATTCGACTCCACCTGCAAACACTGCAGTGGAAACTAAAGGCCAGTCGATGGCGATTTGCATCTTATTTAAATATCTTCCAAAGCGGCCAGAGTCAGTCACCTCCGTGTCCTTCCCCGGCCCTTGCCCTCACTGGCTGGGTCTCACCACCCCCGGCTTCTAGGTCTGCATTCTGCGGTTGCCAGGTAGGTGGATGTGAGAGGCCGGATCCTCCTGGTTTAGAGGCCATCGCGTCGCCGCCGGCACCATGCTGTCCCCTCAGAGGGCTTTACTCTGCAACCTCAACCACATCCACCTCCAGCACGTCTCCCTAGGCCTGCACTTGTCCCGCCGCCCAGAGCTGCGCGAGGGGCCCCTGAGCACGCCCCCTCCCCCGGGAGACACTGGGGGCAAGGAGAGCAGGGGCCCCTGCAGCGGGACCCTGGTGGATGCCAATTCCAACAGCCCAGCCGTGCCCTGCCGATGCTGCCAGGAACACGGGCCAGCAGCCTTAGAAAACCGACAGGATCCCTCGCAGGAGGAGGAAGGGGTGGCCTCTCCCTCGGACCCGGGCTGCTCCTCCTCTCTCAGCTCCTGCTCTGACCTGAGCCCGGATGAGTCGCCGGTCTCCGTCTACTTGCGCGACCTCCCTCGCACGGAGGATGGCCACCCGCAGCCCAGCATCGCGCCCCCAGGGCAGGGCTCCCCACTTGCTGCAGCAGGCCCTGGGCCCTGCTCCCCGGACAGCTTCTGCTGCTCCCCTGATTCCTGCTCAGGCGCCTCCTCCCCACCCGGCCCTGACCTGGACTCCAACCGCAACGCCCTGACGGCCGGCCAGGACCTCGCTTCCCCGAGCCTGGAGGACGAGGAGGAGAGTGGGGAGCAGGACCTTCCCACCTCTGAGCTCTCGGAGGCGGAAGATGGGAAAATCGATGCTGGGAAAACGGAGCCCAGTTGGAAAATCAACCCCATTTGGAAAATTGACACAGAGAACGCTGAAGCTGGATGGAACCTCCCCGACAACAATAACTCTGGTTGGAAAACCAACGGAAATACTAACTCGAGCTGGAAAACGGAACCTGGGAAATTCGACTCTGGTTGGAAAACCAACACAGGACTAGCTGATTCCGGCTCGCAAACAGATGCAGGGAAAATTGATGGGGGATGGAGAAGTGACGTCAGCGAGGAGCCGGCGCCCCACCGGACAATCACGTCCTTCCACGAGCTGGCCCAGAAGCGCAAGCGGGGCTCGGGGCTGCCCCCGGTGCCGCAGGCCAAGAAGGATCGCAGCGACTGGCTCATAGTTTTCTCTCCGGACACCGAGCTCCCCCCCGCCGGCTCGCTGGGCGGCACCTCGGCGGCTCCGCGGGAGGTCACCACCTTCAAGGAACTCCGGTCCCGAAGCCGGGCCCCGCCCCCGCCCGTGCCCCCACGAGACCCCCCAGCTGGCTGGGCCTTGGTGCCGCCCCGGCCCCCACCCCCGCCCGTCCCTCCCCGGAGGAAGAAGAACCGGCTCGGGCTACAACCCATAGCGGAGGGGCAGCCCGAGGAGGGCAGGGCGGCCAGCCCCGCGGCTGGCGAGGAGGCCCCAGCCGCGAAGGAGCCTGAGGAGCCCGGCGCGCAGAGCGGCCTCGAGGGTAAGAGGCTGCAGGAACCGGAGAGGAGGGCTGGGCTTCGGCCTCGCCCACTCCTCCCGAGCTTCCAGCCCCGCCCCCTGTCTCCATTCTGTGTCACTCCCCGCCCCCTCCACCAGGGAGCGCTCCGGGAAAGGGAAACCGGGCGGGCCCTTGGGCTACGGGACTAACTCTCTGCTCCCTCTTTCTCCCGCCCCTCTTTGCCTGGCTGCTGGCCCCGCTGCCCTCCCTCCCCTCTGCGCCTGGCCCCGCCAATCCTGCCTGCAGCCGGTCCCCTCCTACTCCCCCGGCCCCTGGTTTTCCGGCTCTCTGCCGACGGGCGCCCCCTGTTGGCGGGTGAGGGCGCGGGCGCAGCTGGGTCCCTGCTCCTTGCGCCCCTAGCCGGGCGGCCGGGCGCCGGGCTGCGGTTGCTGGGGGCGCCGAGCCCCCCGGAGGAGCAGCTGCTGCCCGTCCGCCTGTCCCCGGTGGGAGCCTACTCGCCCCCGACGCGGGGGGCCCTACCCTGCCTGGCCAGCCCTGAGCTGGCACTGCTGCTGTCCCCGCTCTTCCCCAGAAGTAGCACCTTCCCCGCCGCGGCTCCCCCGCCCCGCCAGGTACCCGCCCCCCCGCTGCCACCGCCACCTCGTCCGCCGAAGGCCCCTCGCTGGACCAGGAGCCCGCCGCCTCCGCCCAGGCTACGTAAGACGGTGGCGGGCGAGCCACGCCGCAGGAGGGGCCGCCCCGCCCACCCACAGCCCGTCCCACCCGCGCTGGACCCTCAGTCTGGTCTTTTCTCCTGGGTTACCCGGCTTGGTCCCACCCTCCAACTTGGGCATTCCGGCCAGTTCGCTGGTCCTGGGCCGTGTGGCCCCGCGTGGAGGCGCGGCGGGGGTCGCTGCTCTTCCCGCGGCCGTGGCCCGGCGCCCCTCTGCCCTGAGCAAAGTGGACACGGCTTGCCCGACCTCCAAGCCCACTTCAGGGCGCGTCCCATACGTGGCTAGGGACCAGGAGTCGCGTCCCTGGCGGAGTTCTTCCCGCGCAATTCGGGCAGGACCCCCCCCCCCCGCCCCCATCCCTTGCTGGGAGAGGGCGGGGGGGCGAAGCGCCCGGGGGAGCTCATTGGTTCAGGAGGCTCTGGCCACGCCCTCCCCGCCCCACGTGGGGCGAAGGGGGCGCTGGACTCGGGGATGCTGGCGTGGGCCCCGGGTTTCCCCTTTCCGGCGCCTTCCAGCCCCCCCCACCCGTGGGTCTCCCCTTCCCTCGCCCCGCCTCCTTGTCCCGTCTGTCTGTCTTTCCATTGGTTCGGGCTGCCCACGTGCTCCCCGGGCGCGGGGCGGGGCCGGGCCCCGGCGGCTCGCTCCGGGCCTTCCCCCGGGTTCAGGCCCGGGGCGGGCAGGCGGGAGGCGAGTGCGGTTCTCCTGCCGCACCGGGGCTTCGGGGTTCAGGAGGTGGGGAAGCGGGAATCGGGGGCCGGGGCCGGGCGGCGAGCGCCGGGACGCGGGGGACACTTCGCCTCGGGGGCCCCCGCCCTCCCCTGTCTGCACCAGACCCTTCAGGGGCTGGAGCGCTGCCGACCCCGCGGGAGATCACCTGTGCGGGAGCCCGGAGCCCTCGGGTGACCTTTGGTAAGTGTCCCCGCGTCCTTCTTCCCTTACCCCAGTCCGTAGTTCCTGGTCATTCGCCGGTGTTCCCCGGGCCCAGCGGCTGTGGATGGCAGAAGCCCGGAGCGGGACCGGTCAGCTGCAGGAGCAGAAGAAAGGTAGGGCACCCCGACTGCGCACCCCTGCTTCTCAGCGAGCCGCGCCGCCCGGAGCCCCGCCCTCGGGCTGTCAGGGCCCTTGGCGCGTGGCGGGGAAGAGACAGGGGGCTTCGATGCGTCTTCTGCCCCCCGCCCCGTCGCAGGTCTCCTGATAGCCGTCAGCGCCTCGGTGGACAAGATCATCTCGCACTTCGGGGCGGCCCGGAACTTGGTTCAGAAGGTGAAGGTGGCGGGGGAGCCTGCTGGGGGCGCGGAGCGGGGGCGCAGGGACCCCGGGCGGGAGGTGGCTGCAGTGTCTCGGGCCCCTTCCGCATTGCGCCGCCTGCAGGCCCAGCTGGGGGACAGCCGGCTCAGCCCGGACGTGGGGCACCTGGTGCTGACCACCCTCTGCCCGGCGCTCCATGCCCTGGTGGCGGACGGCCTGAAGCCTTTCCGGAAGGACCTCATCACCGGGCAGCGCAGGAGCAGCCCCTGGAGCGTGGTGGAGGCCTCGGTGAAGCCGGGTGAGCGGCCAGGGCCCAGCCCGGGCCGGGCTGAGGGCGGGGCAGCGCCTGGCTGACCGCGCCCTCGTCTGCAGGCTCCAGCACCCGGGCCCTGGGAACCCTGTACAACCAGGTCAGCCGTCTGGCGCCGCTGAGCAGCAGCCGAAGCCGCTTCCATGCCTTCATCCTCGGCCTCCTCAAGTGAGTGTGGCCTTTCCCCACTGCCCCTTCAAGGACCTGAGGCCCGCAGGGGCATTGCGCGCGCGGGGGGGGGGGGCGTGGGGGGGCCGCGACCCTGCCTCCTGGGGAGGACCAGCCCCTCCTCCCTGACCTCCCTCCCGTCCTCTGCTCTCCAGCACTAAGCAGTTGGAGCTGTGGTTTTCCAGTCTGCAGGAAGATGCAGGTAGGGGGCTGGGGATGGGAGAGGGCGGGTTGCTGGGCCGGGATGGGCAGGGAGGAAGGAAGGGATCCTCCCGCTGGTCTTGGTGTCCTGCTGAGACCTTCCGAGCTGCAGGTGCCTCTGCCAGCAGCCCCTGCCCCAGGGCCCTGGGCCACCCCAGCAGCTCATGCCTCCTGTAGGCCCTTCCCCAGTGAGGGTCCACTTGCGTCCAAGCTCCCAGGAGGCCGTCCTCCCCATGTCGTGCGTGCTCCCTGGGCCTCCTTTCTGCCCCTTCACTCTTCCTTGGTTATCTGTCACCACCTGCTCGCTCCCTAGGCCATGGGTGCCCAGAGCCAGAGATATGGCCGCCCTGTCTTCCAGCATGAGGGCGGCGGCCCGGAGGGTGTTTGGTGGGCTGATGGGGGAAGGGCGTGCCCCGGGCTGATGCTGGCCCGCTCGCTTCCAGGCCTGCTGTCCCTGCTGTACCTGCCCACTGGATTCTTCGCCCTGGCCCGGGCCGGCTGCCCGTCCCTGTCCACAGAGCTGCTGCTGCTGCTGCAGCCGCTCTCGGTGCTCACCTTCCACCTGGACCTGCTCTTTGAGCACCACCACCACCTGCCCCTGGGCCCATCTCAGGCCCCCGCCCCGCCGGGCCCACCCCCCGCCCTGCAGCAGACTGTGCAGGCCGTGCTGCACTGGGGGGGGCGGCTGGCCCAGACTCTTCGGGGGGCTTCCGGGGAGGCTGCTGCCGATGCCTCGGCTCCTCCAAGTTCCCCCGCCGCGGGCAGCTGGTGGGAACAGCTGACCCAGGCCTCCCGGGTCTACGCCTCCGGGGGTACCGAGGGCTTCCCTCTGCCCCGGTGGGGACCCAGGCGTCATGGAGCTGCAGCAGAGAGTGCGCACGAGAGACCCCTGCCCACGGAGGAAGCGGCACCAGGCAGAGGCGTGTGGCTCGGGAGGCTGTTTGGAGTGCCTGGCGGCTCCGCAGAAACTGAGAGCGGAGCCCTGAAGTCCAGGTATTGGGGTACCTGCTCCCTCTGTGACCTTCTGACCCAGTGGGGTCCTGTGGGCCTCCCTGAAAACCTGGAGGTTGGCCATCTGGTCCTCTATAGCCTCTGGCTCAAAGCCTTGGCTTCTTCTATGGTTACATTGTACAGGTTTGTAAAGAACCTGGCTAAGGTTCTGACTTTACCCCTTGATCTTTTTACTGTGCAGCCCAGTGGGTTAAGAACACGTTTGCCTTAGGTACTGTCTGAGCCTGGGACCTCGCTGCTCCCGTACAGACCCTGCTGCCTCTGCAGCTCTCTTGTGCCTTTTGGCGTTAGGCCTTTGCTGCCCTCTCCCCCATCACCCAAAGGTGGCGGTGTCTCAGCTGCCACCCCGCCCTTAGCAGTGACCCGCAGGCAGGCCCCGCAGCCGCCCCCTCTCCCCAAGTCCCTGGGCTCCTGGGTTGTGTTCCTGGAGGCGGGTGGCCTCCGTGAGCTGCGCCCCTCCCTGCAGGAGGCCGTCCAGCTGGCTGCCCCCGGCTGTGAGTGTGTTGGCCCTGGTGAAGCGGGGGGCCCCTCCTGAGACGCCCACTTCTCCCGAGGAGCCCGAGGCCCCAGTGCCCAGCCTGGGGCAGGCCCACAGGTGAGGACGGGCACGATGCAGCGGGAGCCGAGGCTTTGCACAGAGCAGGCGGGAGGTGGCCTAACAGTCTGGGCTTACGAGCAGACAGCGCTTGGTTTGCGTCGCCTCTCTGCTGGTTTCTCGGCGGCTCCCTCTGCAGTACTTGGGTCGTAGTTGCTAGGAAGGCCGCACCTGGCATGCAGCAGGTAGGTGAGCGCAGACGCATGACGCATCCCGTCAGTAGAGGCGTCCCGTTGGGCCCAGGGGCTACTTTGGGTCTTGTTTCTTTTGGGTTCTCCCAGGCCATTGAAATCAGCGTCTTGATGTTTCCCTGGTTCACCGACACTTTCCAAGTATTGTGTCTGGCGGGGCCGGGGGAATACAGAGGTCAAGACGCTGGGAGTCCAGGACTCAAGGCGCTCAGGGTCCGGTGGAGACACAGTGGATAAATGAGCAGTTAGCATTTGTGTATGGTAAAGACTACGAAAGGAAGCCGGAGTCCTCTGGGGCCATGTGCACAGGGCTGAGGCCCGGGGCCCTCCCGCCCAGTGATGGCAGAGGGATGTCCGTCTGGCAAAGGAATGGGAGGCCCACGCATGCTGAGTGAGAAACTGTGGGCACACAGGGGCTGTGGCGGGAGTGGAGGAAGCCGATGGTTGTGCTGGTGCACTGGGCCAGCTGCAGAGCCCCGGGGGAGTCCGAGCCAGGGAACAGCGTGCTTGCTTGTGTTTTACAGCGATCTGGATGCAGCTGGGGGCGGGGGGGGGCCGGCCGAGAGGTTCCTGGAGACCAGTTAGATTATAGCTGGGGAGTGGAGAGAGCGCGGGTATAGAGGCCTGAGCCCGGCTGGCTAGTGCGGCAGAGGTGGAGAGAGAGAGTGGACAAGGCAGTTGGCGATGCAAACACAGAGTGCCTTTTGGTGATGGCGGTGGCAGTGACGCCTGGGTTTCTGTCAGCAACAACTGGGCAGAAAGCGGTGCCCTTCACCACTGCAGGGCACGCAGGAGGGACCAGTTGGCAGGTTCAGATGAGTCACTTAGTTTGTGTATGTTGAACTGGAAGCGTCAGGGACAAGCGCAAGCAGTGTGTGTGAGCCGGCTCACTAGGCTAATCCTCCACCTGCGGTGCCGGCACACCAGGTTCTAGTCCCGGTCGGGGTGCCGGATTCTGTCCCAGTTGCCCCTCTTCCAGGCCAGCCCTCTGCTGTGGCCAGGGAGTGCAGTGGAGGATGGCCCAAGTGCTTGGGCCCTGCACTCCATGGGAGACCAGGAGAAGCACCTGGCTCCTGCCTTCGGATCAGCTTGGTGCACCGGCCGCGGCAGCCATTGGAGGGTGAACCAATGGCAAAGGAAGACCTTTCTCTCTGTCTCTCTCTCTCACTGTCCACTCTACCTGTTAAAAAAAAAAAAGTGTGTGTGTTGCCCGGGAGAGGGCTAGGCCCAGCATCAGCGAGTCCGCGGACAGCCCCTGAGTCTCCTCCAGAGCCTGGTCCATGCTCACTGAGCTGAACCAGCAGGCGTGCTCTGTGCAGGGGCGGGCGGCGAGGCCTGGGGGCACCTGCACCTCCTTTCATCTCAGCATCTTCCTCTGGTCCCCACAGGACGGTTCGGGCTCTGTGTGACCACACTGCTGCGGGCCCTGACCAGCTGAGCTTCCGGCGTGGGGAGGTGCTGCGTGTCATCACGACGGTGGACGAGGACTGGCTGCGCTGTGGGCGGGACGGCTCGGAGGGGCTGGTGCCTGTTGGGTATACCTCCCTTGTCCTCTAGCCCAGGGCGCTCCCCCTGCCTGCACGTTTCCCTCCTGTCATCTGGGAATGGAATGGCCTGTGAACACTAATCCACGACAACCAACCACCCCAGAAGCCTATTCCCTGTCTGCAAGATGACAATTGTTCCCACACGCACTTCTGCTGAAAATATTTAAAATATTTAAAATAAACTTTCCGTCTTCCCTCCCATGCCCATCTGTAAGGTGAAATCTGCTTTTCTTCCAAATATTTAACAAGGAATTCCCCTCCATGAACCCCCTCCTCTCCCACCTGCATATGGGAGCGGCCCCCTCTCCGACATGGCCGTCTGTGGGCCACCCTCTGCTGCCTTCCTCCCCAAGTGGACTGTGCCAGTGTAGTCGCGCCCGGCCCCTGAGCCCGAAGGGCCACTGGTCTCCTTCCTGTGTATGGCATCTTCCCCACACTCCTCCCCTCATGTCGCCTGTATTGATGACCTACTCACGCTGTATGAGGTGCTGACGCCTGGACACCCCTGGCGGGTGGGCCTGTGGTGGTCTGCCCCATTCCCTTTGTTCCAATAAAGTGTGGGAGTTGAGTGCGTGTCCCTGTGGCTTTCGGGGCTCCGGCTTGGGGGACTTCCTAGTTGATCTGGATGTTCTCTGAGGGATGGGGAAGGGCACCCTGCTTGCTGTCTGCATCTCACGAGTGCTGCCCCACGCGAAGATTTTAGTGCTGTGTTAAGACTGATAGAACCCTGGACAAATATGGGACCCGGGATGGGGGCGGGAAGGAGGACCACTCAGCCCCTGAATTGTGCTTACTCCATTCGTTATCTGAGACTGAAGAAAAGGATTAAAGAATTCCAAGAAGTGACACTTCATTACTCCCACTCTGGTGATGTAATTCCAAGTGAGCAAAGTAACGTGCCATCCACTGCTTGACGGGTGAGTTTCCTTTCAATCTTCCGACTAGCAGAGCTGCTCTATGGGCTGGGCATAGCAATCAAGGAGTTTCTAGACTGCAGAATCCAAAGGCAGAACGAACCAGCAGCAGGCAAGTCAGGGGAGGCTGAGAACTACGAAGTGACGCAGGGCAAAACTGTTTCCTTTTATTTTAGGGAACTTGGTTGGAGACGATGCGCTGGTGACAGGGGAGGGGACTGGGACATACCTGAAACCTGAAGAGCCAAGGCTCTGGTAGCACTCGGGAGCAAGGCCTCCTGCTCCACCATCTTCTGAGGCTCAAATCCTCCTCAGCCCTGGCCGATTCATGTTATCCAGCTGTTCCCTGCGTTAATTTTGCTTTTTGTGTTTAGCAGTCCTTCCAATTTAATTTTTAAAAACATTCGTGAGAGAGATCCATTATCCTTCCATCTGCTGGTTCACTCCTGGAATGGATGCGACATACAGGTCCCTCACATGCGTGGCCGACTCTGCTGCCTTCTCGGGCGCAGTAACCGGAAGCTGGGCTGGAAGCGGGGCAGCTGCCAGCACTTTGCTATGGGATGCTGGGGTGGAAAGTGGCAGCTGAGCTCTCTACGTCACAGTGCCGGCCCCACAGCCTCCGATCTGAGAGCTCAGTTTGCATTTCAGGTGTCCTCTAGGGTGACATTTATCAAGGCAGGAATGACTTAGAGGAGCCCGAGTGCTCCAATTTATAACGCATTTGCAAGTAACGACCATGAAAGTCGTATTGCTGTACACAGTGTCTCAGGTTATGTAACAGTGGGTGGGGGAGACTGCTGCTACTTGACACGAGGACCAGGATTTCTCAGCGTGAGGTCTACGGAGCAATTTTGGAGGTCCCGTGATTCCTGAAGTTTCAGGAACACCAAGAATACAGCTTTGACTTCCCGTAACTCAACCTGCTCGCTCCTGTCCCCATGGGCTTGGTGTTAGAGCAGCTGATTCTAGTGACTGGGAAGTCCTAGAGCGACACTGTGGGGTCAGGATCTGACCTGATGTGACATCTGCAGTGGCAGGCCCTGGCTCGCAGGTTTGTGCACTGGCCACGGAGCAGGCACAGGGAGACCTCGCTGAAGGAAGCGCAATGGACCGACTACTCATGTACACAGCGTTCCCTTTTGGAATATTACTATGCATTATCTAGAATACGACAGCTACAGTGGATACCAAAAGTTAAAAAGTCACCGTAATTTCTCTGTTTACAGTTGTGGAGGGGCTGCTGAGGTAACAGGAGCAGACTGCACGCTCGCTTCTGCTGCCTTGCCGGTTCTGAGGACTGTCTAGCCCATGGTCTGCGACAGTCTGTTCTTCCCGTTCGGGCGCGAGTGGGCTCATCTCCCGTGATGATTAAGTCGCTTTGACAATTTCAGATACATCTGAGCTCAGGCCCTGGAGCGCCTGTTCCAACACTAGCAATCACGTGAGGGTTAGCAAGTTAGTTTCCTCCGAGCTTCCGTCTTCATTTCTGAGAATGGTTACTGGCCTCAGAGGGGCGCGAGGGCTGACTGACCAGCTATGTGATCTTGGGCAAGTTACTTAACCACTCTGTTGGATTCAGTTTCCTCATCTATAAAACTGAATCTGGGGACCTACCAGAAAGGGATGTTGTGAGGATTAATGAATGAACACCGGATTTCTAACACGTAACAGCCTAAAATACGTGGCCTGAAGTTATGGCCAGTCTCAGAGACTGCTAAGGAGATGAGGGATGAGTGTGGAGGCGTAGCATGGCACTGCAAATTCGAGAAAAAGCTGGGTATTTGGTGTGGGGAATTACTGTGCTAACTGGCTAGGCTGAGTTAGGTTGGTTAGGTCGCTACTACCGAAGAAGTGGCTTTGTCCTGTAGTCGCCAGCACTGGGTGTTTCCTGTGGGGCCCGGATGCTGATCATGTGGTTTCAGAAAGCTCCCCCAGGGAAGAGGGTGGAAGATCAATGGAGGAAAAAAGAGCAAGCGCACCACTCCGCAGTTAGGAAAAGTTTTCTCCATTTAATACTAGACTTTCAAGGATTGAGATGCAAGCTTTTTATGCAATTACATCCAATGTTAAAATTGGTAATACATAATTTACAAAGATTAACATCAAAACAATCATCTATTTAGATATGCTTTTGTAAAAAGGAAATATATTAGCAGCATTTATATTTTCCGCAATCACACAGCCTACAGACATGCAGACTAACTCGGTATCTATTTGCAGTGATGTAGTGCTTTGCCCCGCATTTCAAACACCAAAACCCGCCTGGCAGCTGGGGGTTCTTTTTATTTCGTTATTATAAAATAACCGAAAAATAAAAAAAGGCATTAATTTCTACACCAGTAAGAAAAAACAAGTTTTTGCACTTACCTAACATTTGATTGTCTAAAAAACATTTCAGTTTTTAGTCTTTCAACAAAAGAAAGATAAAATGACAGAGCGTAGTGTCTTTTGCTTCTGTTCTCGCATTTTACAAAGTTTTTTTTATTTTCATCTTTTTTAAAATTTTAGTGTTTAACACTATTAAAGGAAACATTGAATTTTAATCTCTTTCTTGTCATTTTCTTGTTTTTGACTAAAAGGAGACCCCCAAAGTGCCCCTAGTCCCACCTCCCTCCCACCCACTCCCTGCAATGAAAAACAAAAATCACTCAAACGGGCTTGGACATGCGATTTCTGCAGCTCCACACATGAGTATCTTATACCCAGGTCTCTTAGTAATGTACAGTGCTTCTCTACAGTAAGAAAATACTCCAAACTATTTTCTTAATTCTCTTTTTTCTTTAATAAAATATTTATTTTGCTTTTTCTCTGCTCATGGGGATCTATGGCATCCCCTGCCTCTTTTTTTTTTTTTTCTCTCAAGAATGACACAGAAAGGAGAAAAAGAAAAAAAATTCAATGGAATGGAAGGTGGTGAATGTTTTCTACCTAAACAAGTCAGAGCGTCGTCATCGTAAGGGAAAATGTACAATTAGGACAGCATTGGTCCAATATTAGAAAAAAGTAATGGGGACATGTTAACTATTGTATTGCTTACCAATCACGCAGCAGATATATATATATATATATATATATATACACACACACATATATATATATATACACACACAACTTGGCACATTTAAAAACCATCTTTCTTTTATAAGAACATCTAAAACATATATGCATATGTATGTCTGAAAAGACAACAAAGCAAAGCTTTTTAAATTTCATTTTTAAAGAGACAGTATAGTCTAGTAACTTCTGGTCAGGACAATGGGAAGGAAGGAGACACCCTGGATATACCTCCCGATGATAAAGTCATTCAGGAGGATGGAGGGAAGATGGGACTACGGGTAAAGAGAGAACACTGTCTCTTTAAGAGATGAACATTGAAACTGTACAATTAAGAAAACGAGTAGTGTTTTCAGTTGATAATCTACACGCACAACAAATACTCTGAGAGGTGAATACTGCTGAACAGGTTATGTAGTGACTTGTTGGGGGGTTAGAGTTTTTGTTGTGTGGGGTTAAAATGATTTCATTGTGAAATGATTAGTTTCTGATTGCACAGCACAGCAGACACACAAAGAACCACAGCGCGTCAAAAACAGCACATGTGTTGGCGGGGGCCTGGCTTTCTCATTAGAAAAAAATGTGTTCGGCAGGTTATGAAGGGTAAAACAAATACAAATAATTACAAGGTGTACTACCCTTCTGACCCCATGGGGGCCTTCCCTATCCCATGATTCCATTTTGAGGAGTAGAGGTAGGGAAAGGGGCAGCAGTTACAAGTGCTTTGAGCCATCAACTCACGTTTTCCTTTGACCTGGCTGGGCAAGACAGGAGAGAGAAACCTTCCTGCTAGGGATCTGGGAAGAGGCCCCAGCTTCTGTTTCCATTTTAGGTCTCCGGGGTAGCTCTTGGAGCCCACAGAGAACAGGTGGGGTAGGGCTGGGATCCCGGCTCTATCCCTTTGGATTCTGAGTTATACCTGGGCTAGGAAGCAGCCTCTCAGCAGTGCCTGTGGGATCACAGGATGACCCCGAGAAACCTAAGCTGCGGAGGAGGCCAGTGCCAACAGGGTTTGGTTGGCCCCAGTGTGGTCCTCCCTCCTTTCTACATTAGTAACCTTTAGGGTGAAGCAATGGAGAGGAAAATTAAACTGAACTGTCTTGTACAGACCCCTTCTCTTCCTCTCCACTAGCTCCAAGGTTTATTAAGTACCTAATGTTGACAACACGGCCCCATTCCCTTTGCCTGGACGGACCTTCCCACCCCTGTCTACTACACTCAGAGAGCAGGAGGCAGGACTGCTTAGCTCCACTGGATCTCAGACGCTTTGAGGTTCTCATTCTTTGAGGATCACTTCCGAAAGCTGTTTTCTGGGATAAACAAAGTACGCCTTCTCAGCTTCCTGCCCGATCCTTCCTCCAGCAAGTAGGTCACATCAATGGCTGAAACAGAACCAAGGAGGCTCATGAAATGCCACTCTCCCACTCCTTCCTCCAGATCTGAGCTCTAAGGACAGCACAGAAGTGTAATTCCTTCTCTGCCTATCAGCAGTTTAGGTCCTCCTCTGTCAGATGAAGAAAGGTGCCTCTCCAGAGAAGGAGATCATCTCAGTTCCCAAAGTTTTTACTCGCAACAAGTACTGAAAGGCAGGCAGCGGAACCACCCCATTATCTTAGAATACTTCCATGCCAGACCAACTAATCAGAAGTTGTTCTTGGGGCTGGCAATGTGGCACAGCAGGTTAAGTTGCCACCTGCAACATGGGCATCCCAACATCCCAGCTGCTGTACTGCGCCTGGGAAAGCAGCAGATGATGGTCCACGTGCTTGGGACCCTGTTACCCACATGGGAGACCCAGCTGGGAGTTCTGGCCTCCTGGCTTCAGCACAAGCCAGGCATCGACCCCAGGCTCTGGTACGGGATGCAGGAGTCCCCAGCAGTGGCTTAACGGGTGTGCCAAACACCTAACCCTCTTATTTTATTTTAAACCCCAGATGAGCCTGATTCTTCTTACCATTCTTCCCAGGGATTTTTTCAAGTAGATTAAGCAGGATCTGGTTGAGCCGCTCCCGCTGGTTATGCCGTCGTTCCTCAGGGGTACAGGCTGGCTGGGGCTCTTGACTACTTTCCTCTGTGTTTTTTTCACCCTCACTAACTTGGGCTGTTGCTCCCTCCTGTTCTGGTTCCTCCACGCTGTGCATCTCATTGGCTGCTTGCTCCTGACTGGCTAGAACTTCTTCAATCAAGGGCAGAGCATCCTCCTCCTGGCCCAGGTCTTTTAGCGGTGGCTTTGAGCGCTCAGACTTCCAGGACGACCTGCCAGAAGGAGATGGAGATGTAGGGCGCGGCTGAGAAGGCACATGGGAGGGAGGGAAGGGGAATGGAGGGGAAGAGGTTTCAGGGAGCTTGAAATCCTGAGGTCTAGCTGTAAGGTCAGACACTTGGAACTCCTCCTCTCTCTCATTCCCCCCTCTGTAACTCTCAAGTAAATAAGTAAATAATCTTTAAAAAGTATAAATAAATATTTAATTAAATAAATAAAGGGGGCTGGCATTCTGGTATAGCAGGTAAAGCCGCCACCTGCAACCCTGGCATCCCACATGGGCATCAGTTCATGTCCCGGCTGCTCCACTTGCAATCCAGCTCCCTGCTCATGGCCTGGGAAGAGCAGCGGAAGATGGCCCAAGCGTTTGGGCCCCTGCCATCCATGTGGGAGACCTGGAAGAAGTTCCTGGCTCCTGGCTTCAGCCTGGCCCAACCCTGGCCATTGCGACCATCTTGGGGGTGAACCAGGGGATGGAAAATCTTTCTTTTAATATTAATTATAATTTATTATAGAGAGAACAGAATGGAAAACTTTAGATTGGCTTACCAAATATTGCTGTAAGTAAAACAGTTCTGAGTCCCTACCCTACCCCACCCCCTTTTAAGTTTCTGTATAATGAGTTCTGACTTTCAAATAAATAAACCTTAAAAAAAAGAGAAAAGAAACTAGAAACTTGGAACTCTTGCTCTTTATTATTTCAACAATTTGCTGCCTTTCTCTCAAGCTTAATTTCTATTGGTAAAATTAAACCTGTGTTAATTTATTTGAAAGGCATAGTGAGAGACAGACAGAAACCAACATAGAAAGATCTCCCCGTCCACTGGTTCATCTTCCAAACACCTGCAACAGCCAGGGCTGGGGCAGGCCAAAGCTGGGAACTCCATCTGGATCTCCCAGGTGAGTGGCAGGGACCCAAGCACTTGAATCATCATCTGCTGCCTCCCAGGGTGCGCATTTGGCGGGGAGCTGGAACTGCAATGGAGCCGGCACGTGAACGCAGGCACTCTGATGTGGGATGCAGGTATCTCAAGTGGCAGTTTAACTGCTGTGCCAAATATCCACCCCAAACCTTTCTTCCTTCCCTCAGGAATCGGAAGCACACATGAGATAGAAATCTGTAACATGCAGCCGGGCAGATAGAACTGCTTAGCTGCTTCTGACTGCTTCATGAACACAGAGAAGCACGGCAAACCCTGCAGTCCAACTGCAATAACAAGATGTAACTAGTATTTACTCTTCTTGACTCCCTTTTCACACTGTTCATCTCCTATGTCTCCTTTATAGTAAGCTATCAAAGTGGGCTAAGCAGTTAATATGCCTTCATTCAATAGAAGAGACAACTGAAAAAAAGGTACCTGTGTTCTTTCTAGGAATGCCTCTCCAAGTATGAAATAAGCAAAATAGTAAACCCAAACTATTCAGTCAGAACTGTACTCCTGGCTACCTGTTTCTTCTTGAATTTTTATTTATTTGCTTTATTTATTTGCAAGGCAGAGAGTATGCGCACATATTCCCATGTGCTCCCAGTGCCTGGGTGGGCCAGGCAGAAGCCAGAGAACTCCATCCAAGTCTCCCGTATGGGTGGCAGGGATACAAGTACTTGAGTACTTGTACTCACCTACAGCCTCCCAGCGTGCAAGGTAGCAGGAAGCTGGGATTGGGAGCAAAGCCAGGACTCAAAGCCAGGCACTCTGAATAGGATGTGCACCTCTCAGTGCAGGTCTTAACTGCTAGGCCAAATGCCTGCTCGCCTTTTTTTTTTTTTTTTTTTTTAAGATTAATTTGTTTATTTGAAAGGCAGAGTTACAGACAGAGAGAGGGAGAGGCAGAGTGAGATCTCCCCACATGCTGGTTTACTCCTCAAATGGCCGCAACGGCAGGAGCTGGGCTGGTCCAAAGCCAGGAACCAGGAGCCTCTTCTGGGTCTCCCACATGGGAGGCAGGGGCCTGAGCACGTGGGCCATCCTCCACTGCTTTCCCAGGCACGTTAGCAGGGAGTTGGATCAGAAGCGGAGCAGCCAGGACTCAAACTGGTACCCGTATGGGATGACGGCAACAGGCAGTGGCTTTACCTGCTATGCCACAGGGCTGGCCCTGCTCCTCTTTCTTTTAAAAAGCTTTTATTTCTTTATTCGTTTGAGAGGCAGGGAGACAGAGAGGAAGCACCCATCTTCTAGTCTGCACATTCGATGTCCACAGTTAGGCTGAAGCCATGAGCTGGGAATTCAATCTAGGTCTCCCAAGGTCTGCACCAGCAAGAAGCTAGAGTGAGGAGCGAGAGCCAAGCACTGAACCCAGATACTCTGATATGGGTGCTAGCACTTCAATAGTGAGGGTAAAAGCCTGCCCCATATACCTGTTTTTTAACAGAGGCACGAAGAACTGATACACCTTGAGGTATGGGAAAGATTACAGATGTCTAAACGAGACTTTTCTGAGTTTGTCTAGAGTTCTATTCCAAACCTCCTCCTCCTCTACCTTTCCTCTACAAATCCCTCCCCTGCCCCAACTAAGACCCCACTGGGGACCACATCCATTGAAATCTAGTTTTTCCATATCAGTGTTGACAGTACACTGGGATATTCTGCAGAGAATAGCCAGTCCTAGAGATGGAGCCGAATGGGTAGTTGCTTGTTCTCTTGCTCCATCCAAGTCAATCCCTTAGGATCTTCAAATCTCCTTGGGACTCACCGACCTCCGTTCCTCTTGTAGTTGTCTGGGACATAATGAGGCTGCAGAGAAGAAAAAAGAGAGCTAAGCATATTGTGGAAGTTAGCTAAAGACTGTCTGGTCTAGGAGCACTCGGGATAAGGGAGGCAGGGCTAAAGCACTTAGAAGTTGGGTAACTTTATCATAAGGCAGAAGTTCACTACTTCTGTCAATCTGTAGGCCATAATGATTTTTAGCATTTTTAATCCTAAAATAACAGAAGAGACAAAGTCATAATTTTTGCTGCCACATTCCACTTTTTAAATAGTTATGGCTGGAATTTCAAAGCTAATCAGTGGACTGTTGAATGAGCAAGCAAGAACAAAGAAGTCTAGACGAGAGGAAGAGAACTGATGGTGGGTAGAGAAAAGACTGGAAAAATGCAAACAATAACAGAAAAACAGCAACCTACAGGTTTTCTTCCTTGTTAGAAATAGATTATTTCTCTCTCTCCCACTCTTTTTAAGATTTATTTACTTGAAAGACAGGCGTTAACAGAGAGAGGTAGAGCCAGAGAGAGAGAGAGAGAGAGAGAGAGAGAGAGAGAGAGAGAGAGTCTTCCATTCTACTGTTTCACTCCCAAATGGCCGCAACGGCCAAAGCTGAGCTGATCTGAAGCCAGGAGCCCAAAGGAGTTGGGCCATCTTCTACTGCTTTCCCAGGCCATAGCAGAGAGCTGGATTGGAAGAGGAGCAGCTGGGAATCAAACTGGTGCCCATATGGGATGCCAGTGCTGCAGGCAGCAGCTTTAACCCGCTGTGCCACAGAGCCAGCCCCTCTCTTTTTAAAAGGATTTATTTATTTGAAAAGCAAAGTGACAGGGGAGGGAAGGAGAGAGGGATTATTTTCCATGTGCTGGTTCACTCTCCAAATGGCCGCAATAGCTGAGATAGGGCCAGGCCAAAGCCAGGAACTCCATCCATGTCTCCCATGTGGGCATCAGGGCTCCAAGTACTTGGACCATCCTCTGATTTCCCAGGTATGCCAGCAGGAAGCTGGATCAGAAGCAGAGCAGCTGTGACTGGAATTGGAATTCCAATATGGGATGCTAGCATAAGTGGCAGCTTAATTTACTGAGCCACAGTTGGACCCTTGTTAGATTATTTCATGACAGTTATGAATTTTGAACAGGCCCATTAAGAGAGACTCAGGGATAAGGAATTCAACTGGCATTTCTTTATAGCCAACAGATAAATAGATATGCAAAATCTTTATTTTTAAAAACTTATTTATTTACTTTTTTAAAGGATTTTTTTTAAAGACTTATTTATTTATTTGAAAGGTAGAGTTACAGAGAGGCAGAGGTAGAGGTAGAGAGAGAGGTCCTCCATCTATTGGTTCACTCCCCAGATGGCCACAACGGCCAGAGCTGCGCCAATCCAAAGCCAAGAGCAGAGCTTGTTCCAGGTCTCCCATGCGGGTGTAAGGGTCCAAGGACTTGGGTCATCTTTCACTGCTTTCTCAGGCCATAGCAGAGAGCTGGATAAGAAGTGGAACAGCTGGGTCTTGAACCTGTGCCCATATGGGATGCCGGCACTGCAGGCAGTGTTTTTACCCACTATACCACAGTGCTGGCCCCTTATTTATTTACTTTTATTTTAAAGGTTGAGAGAGAGAGAGAGAGAGAGAGAGAGAGAGAGAGAAAGGTAGATAAAAAGATATCTTCCATCTGCTGATTCATTTCTCAAATGCCTGCAATAGCCGGGGCTGGACCATGCCAAAGCCAGGAGTCTGGAACTCATCTGGGCCTCTCACATGGTGGCAGGGATCCATAATGGCTCCCCATCTCCTGCCCTCCGGGGTGTGCATTAGCTGGAAACTGGAAAGGGAAGAAAGGCTGGGATTCAAACCCAGACACTCTGATATAGGGTGCAAATGTCCCCATAGCTTCTCATCTGCCGAGCCAAATGCCAGCTTCATTTATAATTGTCTTTCCAGAAAGAAGAATACTGCAAAATAACTCGTATGTTCTCAACAATTTTTTTCCTAAAGATTTTATTTATTTATTTGAGAGGTAGAGTTACAGACAGTGAGAGAGAGAGAGACAGAGAGACAGGTCTTCCATCTGCTAGTTTACTCCCAAGTGGCCGCAACGGTCGGAGCTGGGCCGATCCGAAGCCAGGAGCCAGGAGCTTCTTCTAGGTCTCTCATGTGGGTGCAGGGGCCCAAGTTCTTGAGCCATCTTCTACTGCTTTCCCAGGCCATAGCAGAGATCCAAACTGGAAGAGGAGCAACCAGGACTAGAACCGGTGCTCATATGGGATGCTGGCGCCACAGGCGGAGAATTATCCTACTGCACCACAGCGCCAGCCCGATTCTCAACAATTTGAAAGAAAAATATACATGGGAAAGTGGCTGAAAATAAAGTCACTAACTATGCTTATTTATTGTACAGTGAGATGATAAAAATTTTTCTTATTTTTTTTAATCCAGGCATAAAAATAAAAATCACTAAGCTATTTTTACCACAGATTTTCCCAGGTGCTTTTCATTCTTTCTACTTGCTTCTTAAAGTTACAAGTATGCAGAACAACATGAAAACTTAGAGATGCTGGGCTCAACAGCAAAAATTAACAGCAGTGAATGCATGAAGCAAGGAAAACCTTATCACAGTATGAGCCATTTCCCCAGACATGTTCAAACGACTCAGAGAAACAGGAAACAGGATGAAGGAGAGAGCCACTCGGCTGTAAACTCCATGTTGGGAACAGACTGTCATGACTTGTACTGTTAAGGAAAAAGGGAGACTCACTGAGAAATCTCTTTTGGGAGTAAGCTTCTTGGGGAAGTGATCAAAGGCATATGGTTTGGTGCAGACAGGATAGCGGTTCCGGTGGATCTTGTAGAAAAGGTGTGCTGACTTGTCAAGCCGATAATCACAGATGTAGACATCTTGCTCCTTCACTCCTTTGGGTCTCCCTAAGAATCCAAACACTGTTAAAGAATCTTTTCCTTACCCCTCCACTCCCAGGCTGCCCAGCAACTACCACATACCGCTGGGGAAGTAGCTAGACCATTAAGAGAGAAACACTGCAGCCATCTGCAGAGGATGAACAACCAAGAATCTGGTAGTTCTAAAAGGAAAGGAAGTTTCCAGACACTAGTATCCAAAGAGGGGAAAGGGAATATGAGCAGAGAATACTATGTTATAGGATGGAAAGAAACTAGAAACTAGTGCTGCAGGGATTTTTGAGTGAATATTTTGATTGGAAAAACAGATTTTATATATATATATATATATATATATATTTTTTTTTTACAGGCAGAGTGGACAGTGAGAGAAAGAGACAGAGAGAAAGGTCTTCCTTTGCCGTTGGTTCACCCTCCAATGGCCGCCGCGATCGGCGTGCTGCGGCCGGCGCACCGCGCTCCTCCGATGGCAGGAGCCAGGTGCTAAGTGCTTTTCCTGGTCTCCCCATGGGGTGCAGGGCCCAAGCACCTGGGCCATCCTCCACTGCACTCCTGGGCCACAGCAGAGGGCTGGCCTGGAAGAGGGGCAACTGGGACAGAATCCGGTGCCCCGACTGGGACTAGAACCCGGTGTGCCGGCGCCGCAAGGCGGAGGATTAGCCTGTTGAGCCACGGCGCCGGCCTATATATTTTCTTTTAGACTACTTTGCTATGATATGGAGATAAAGAGCTAGGTGGCTGAACTTTGCTAAAAAAGACAGTGAATATATATCAGGCTTTATTTTTAAATTTTTTTTTCAAGATTGATTTCTTTATCTGGAAGGCAAGAATTAGAGAGAGAAACAGACAGACATTTCCATCTGTTGGTTCAACACCCTCCCCCAAAAAACCCAAATGGCTGTTAACAACTGGTGCTGGGCCAGGCCAAATCCAGGAGCCTGAACTGCATTTGCGTCTCCCACATGGGTGCAGAGGCCCAGGTACTTGGGCCACCTTCTGCTGCTTTCCCAGGCACATCAGCAAGGAGCTGGGTCTGAAGTGGAGCAGCTGGGACTTGAACCAGTGCGCACATGGGATGCCAGTGTTGCAGATGTCAGGATAACCAGCTGTACTGAAACGCTGGCTCCTGTATTAAGCTTTAAATGAGAACCATAAACCAAGTGTTTTTATAGGTTATTCTATTTAATCATGACAAACATCTTTAAATACTAATCTTTATTTTCAGTAGAAAAACTGATACTTAAGAATTTTCTGAAGAACACATATGTACCATGTGGTAGAGCTGGGATTTGAAATTAGTACACAGTATTGGAAACACATTTTCTGCAATGGGAGTTATCATTTATTAAGTACTAGATAAAAGAAGGAAAAAAAGGTATTATAGCTCCTGAAATATCATAGCTATCCTGGGAGAATCTTTTTTTTTTTTTTTTTTGACAGGCAGAGTGGACAGTGAGAGAGAGACAGAGAGAAAGGTCTTCCTTTGCCGTTGGTTCACACTCCAATGGCCACCGTGACTGGCATGCTGCGGCCGACGCACCAAGCTGATCCGAAGGCAGGAGCCAGGTGCTTCTCCTGATCTCCCATGGGGTGCAGGGCCCAAGCACTTGGGCCATCCTCCTCTCCACTCCCAGGCCACAGCAGAGAGCTGGCCTGGAAGAGGGGCAACTGGGACAGAATCCGGTGCCCCAACCAGGACTAGAACCCGGTGTGCCGGCGCCGCAAGGCGGAGGATTAGCCTATTGAGCAGCGGCGCCAGCCCTGGGAGAATCTTTCATTACATGGAGACAACAGGAACAGGGTGGGCGACTGTAGATGAAGGAACAGCAGACACTGAGGTCAGCTTGCAGCTATCCCAGGTCACGTACCTTTACAATATGTATAAAGGTCCAACACACAGCAGGTCCCCACGACGGCCTCCAAAGGAATGATCTCATAAAGTGGCACACGAAACAGTTCATTGTGGTAGAACCGACGGGATGGAGAATGGTGGGTTTCATGGGGACGGAAATAATGGTGACCAAAGGCAAATCGCTCGTCTCTTAAAAAAAAAAAAAGGAAAAATAAGACGGGAGAGGTTTAGTTGTTAATAAGATCCTAGTGAGTATTCAGCTCTTCTGGTAGGGCACAGATGGAACAAATAGGATCTCAGCACATACTTTTCATTCTTCCAAAGCTTCTCAATGCGGAAGATGTCAAGTTTATCTCGGTTAATGTGAGATAACAGCCTATAGGACTGACGAACTGGGTGGCCATCTGGGGTGCGCCGACTATCCCTCATCAGATACACACAGTCACCTAGGAAAGCACCAAAGGAGAAAACTGAAATCATCCCTGCATGAATTCTGGCTGCATCCATTTACCTGACTCAGTCTTCACAGAAAGAACTTATAATCTAAGGATAAACACAAAAGGCTAAAACCAACAGTCTAATGGTGAGCATTTCAATTCTAGATTATGAGAAAGACACGAGGGAGATCTTCTCTCTCTTGGGTTTCATGTATGTCTTTCTCAGTCTTAACACTAGCTTTATAAACCTCTCCAAAGTAGCATTATTTGGTGGAGAGATGATACACATAAGCACAGGGACTAAAGGATTTAAAAACTTATTGCTGGGGCTGGAGCTGTGGTATAGTAGGTTAAGCCTCCACCTGCAGTGCCAGCATCCCATATGGGTGCCATTTGGAGTCCACTTCTGATCCAGCTCTCCGCTACTGGCCTGGGAAAACAGTGGAGGAAAGCCCAAGTGCTTGGGCCTCCACTCCCATGTGAGAGACCAAGAAGCAGCTCTTGGCTCCTAGCTTTGGATCGGCCCAGCTTCAGCCATTGCGGCCATTTGGGGAGTGAACCAGTGGAAGGAAGATCTATCTCTATTTCTTCCTCTGTCTTTAACTCTTGCCTCTCAAATAAATAAATAAAAATTAAACAATAACAACAACAACAAATATCCCAACAAACCTACTGCTATCAAAAGCCATAAGGAGACAATGGCTATTTTGCAAACAAAAGGTATTTCTTACTATTTAGAAAGGTCAGTTTTGATAAGCAGGGTTAGTGCCTGTATACACACCTTGGCGAAGCAGCAAGTCATCTCGGAGCAAACATATGAAGTAGACACAGCCTGGCTGAGCATAGTGGGGCCGAGGGATCATGGGCACCTCCTGGTAAGTGGAGAAAGCCAGTGGATGAGAACTGGAATGACTACATTCAGCCAACTTATCTTCATGCAAGAGAGGAAAAGAACTAACATCTAGAATTCTCAACCACTCAAGACTTACTATTAGCCATTTCAATATACCACATATATGAAAAAGATGAAAGCAACTAGAGTTGTTAAACTTGAAAAAGTGGCTGGTGCCGTGGCTCACTTGGTTAATACTCCGCCTGCGGCACCAGCATCCCACATGGGCACCGGGTTCTAGTTCCGGTTGCTCCTCTTCCAGTCCAGCTCAATGCTGTGGCCTGGGAAGGCAGTGAAGGATGGCCCAAGTGCTTGGGCGTCTGCACTTGAGTGGGAGACCAGGAAAAGCACCTGGCTCCTGGCTTTGGATTGGCACAGTGCGCCGGCCGTAGCAGCCATTTGGGGGGTGAAGGAAGGAAGGAAGACCTTTCTCTCTCTCTCTCTCACCCTGCCTAATAATAATAATAAAAAAACTTGAAAATTGACAGAGTACCGCAGTACTTTATGAAGTACTAATCGTGTGGTTGTTCCATGCCACCTAAGAGGCACCTGAATATGTATGAAGGGGCTTTGATTATTATAATGATTGGGGGATGCTCATTGGTATAGCGTCCAGGGGCACCAGACATTACAAAATGCATTCTTCATGACAAATAACTATCTTCCTAAAAATGACAATAGCACTGGTGTTAAGAAATGCTGTCTCACTCCCCTTTTATAAAGATGACTAGCCTAAGATCACATGTGGCAGAGCCATAACAGGAATTCACTTAATAATTTTGGCGGGGCTGGCACTGTAGCATAGTGGGTAAAGCCACTGCCTGCAGTGCCGGCATCCCATATGGGTGCTGATTCAAGTCCCGGCTGTTCCACTTTCAATCCAGCTCTCCGCTATGGCCTGGGAAAGCAGTGGAAGATGGCCCAAGTCCGTGGGCCCCTGCAACCCTGTGGGAAGACCTGGAGAAGGCTCCTGGCTCCTGGCTTTGGATCAGTACAGCTCCAGCCATTGCGGTCAATTGAGGAGTGAACCAGCAGATGGACGACCTCTCTCTCTCTCTGCCTCTCCTCCCTCTGTGTAACTCTGACTTTCAAATACATAAATAGATCTTTACCCAAAAAATAACTCTGGCAAATCACTCATCTTCTCTGCTATAAACTGGCCTGGGGGGCCAGCACTGTGGCAAAGTGGGTTAAACCACTGCCTGCAATGCCAGAATCCCATATGGGTGCCAGTTTGAGTCCCGGCTCCTCTACTTCCCATACAGCTCCTTGGTAATGAACCTGGGAAAAGCAGTGGAAGATGGTCCAAGAGCTTGGGCCCCTGCATCCACGTGGGAGACGAAGAAGAGGTTCCTGGCTCCTAGCTTCAGACCGGCCCAGCTCTGGCCTTTGTGGCCATTTGAGGAGTGAACCAGCAGATGAAAGATCTGTCTTTCCTTCTCTCTCTGTAACTCTGACTTTCAAATAAAATAAATAAATCTACAAAGAAAAAAAATTGGGCCTAGGACTAACATTTGCTGACTCTGAGGCCAGTGTTCTTTTCACTGAAACACTGCCCTACATAAATGACACTTAAGGGTACCAAGTCCTGGACTTGAGAATCTGCTCCTTTTACAGAGAGTTGATACCATTTATAAAAACCTTAGTTTTGGGACAAGTGCTGTGGCATAGTAGGTTAAACTGCTGCCTGCAATGCCAGCATCTCATATACTGGTTTGAGTCCCAGCTGCTCAGCTTCTGATCCAGCTCCCTGCAAATGTGCCTGGAAAACAAAGGAAGATGGTCCAAATATCTGGGTCCCTGCCATCCATGTGGGAGATCCAGATGGAGTTCTGGGCTCCTGGCTTTAGCCAGGCCCAGCCCCTGCCATTGCAGCCATTCAGGGAGTGAATCAGCAGATGGAATTTTTTTTGGGTATTTAAAAAAATTTTTTTTTTTAAATTTATTTATTTGAAAGACAGTTATAGAGAGAGAAGGAAAGAGATCTTCCATCTGCTGGATCTCTCTCCAAATGATCACAATGGCTAAGGTTGGGCCAGGCCAAAGCCAGGAGCCTGAAACTCCATTCAGGTCTCCCACATAGGTGGCAGGGCCCAAACACATGGGGCTCTCTTCTGCTGCTTTTCCAGGCACATGAGCAGAGAGCTGGCCTCGAAGTGGAGCAGCCATGACTCAGATTGGACTATACTGGATGCTGGCATGTCAGCAGCAGCTTAAACTACTGTACCACAAGGCCGGCCCCTGGAAGTTCTTTCTCTGTTTCCCCTCTTCACTCTGCAACTCTCCCTTTCAAATAAATAAATCTTAAAAACAAACAAACAAAAAACAAAAAAACCTCTTATTTATTATTTTCCACAGATTTCTGAATACTTTGTTTTCCCTTTGCTCAGTCCTGAGAAAAGGAAGGGCAGAATCATTATCCTCACTGTGAAGTTTACGAAAGGTGACTAACTTATCAGAGGAAATCCTGCAGGCAGCAGCAGGGCAGACAGGACACCACGTGGTATGTGAGAAGGCAGCTTACCCTGTCCACTGGCCTTGGGTCACACTGCTCACAAAGGTAGTGCTCCACATCTGAGTTCACTCCCATACAGTCACAGTGCTGCCACACCTAGAGAAGATGGTGCAGTTGGAGGAAGGTGAGGGGGATTTAGAATTATTGGGAGAAGTCCTGGAGGCTAAGAATAAAAAATGTATTAATAGGATAGGATAAAGTAAAATAGGAACTAAGGAATAGGTGGTGAGAATTAGAGATAAATGGCCAAATAAGAGGAAAAAAGCTAATTATGTCTACATAAAATAATGTTAACTGATTCATAATCTACATGTGGGCCAAAAAAGGGCAGGTGATGAAGACAAATTAATAGAATACCAAACTCTATAAACTTGCTAAGTAAAATGCACGTATGATATGGCTACTGTGAATGACCTCATAATTACATGTTTTCACTTATTCTTGTTTAATTCTATTCTCTCAACAATCCTAAGTGTGATTCAAAGGCCCACTTTACACACAAAGTTGTGAGTTCACATGTATTAAATGAGGACTCTAGGGCTCAAGTTCAGGCCTTGACTTCTTCCTAAGAAACCCTGTGTGTGTTTATTAATTGTACCTGTATGTATTCATGCAATACAGTGAGTACTACTGCTAATGTTTTTCATGGAAAACACTATCCTAAATACTATCAATTTCCAAAATACAGATTATGTGAGAAGGGTACAATAGAAAATGGGCAGAAAGCATGGGAGGTAGGGCCGGTGCTGGGTGTAGCAGGTAAAGCTGCTGCCTGCAGTGCTGGAATCCTATATGGGCGCCGGTTCGAGTCTTGGCTGCCCCACTTCTGTTCCAGCTCTCTGCTACGGCATGAGAAAGCAGTAGAAGATGGCCTGGGTCCCTGGGCCCCTGCATTCATGTAGAAGACCCAGAAGAAGCTCCTCGCTTTCGATCAGCCTAGCTCTGGCTGTTGCAGCCATCTGGGGAGTGAATCAGCAGATGGAAGATTTCTCTCTCTTTCTCTCTCTGCAACTCTACTTTTCAAACAAATAAATAAATAAATCTTAAAAAAAAAAAATAAGGAATGTGAGGTAGAAAAAGAATGCAAAGAGTAAATGAAAGAGAGAGATAAAGCAAAAGACAATATAGAAAACAGTGAGAGACAACAGAAACCAAGACTAGGTTACATTTCAGAGAAAGCTGGTCAAGTCAAGCTGCTTTAAATACGATCATGCCCAGGCTCCTGCCTCAGCTCAGCCCCTCACCATGCACTTGTCACACTGGATCATGAGGCCCTCATCCTTGTAGAGGCCACAGATACAGCGGATCACGTCATCGTCCTTCTCATGCCCATTCTCCTTCTCCGAGACTGAGGTTTCACTGCTGTCTGCTTCACTTGCTGTCTCTCCCACAATCTCATCAATTTGGGCTGATGCCTCGTGCCGGGCATTGTAATAGGCCTTTCGTAGGCGGCAAACGTCTCTCCCAATTGGGGATTTACGCCCGTAGTACTTCTGAAGAAAGCAAAAGAAAGAAATCATATTTAGTCTTCTCAATTTAACTTAAAAATTTATTTGAAAAGGTAGCATGATCTTTACTCTTCCATTTTCAGGGTTCTGCAGTATTTAGTACACTGTAATACACACCTCAAGGGTATGCAATAGAAATAACCGTCTTTCTCAACTAGAAATAGAAAAGTTGGTAGGAGGGCAAAAATCTTAAAACTTCTAGAATGGTTCTCTTCACAACAAACTTCTTAAATCTGTGTTTGAAGTCAGTAAAAAATACCTCAGCATTCCGAAAGACCTTGAGCATGTCAGCATCAAATGCTTCCACTGTTTTATAATAGCCAGTAAGGATCTGCTTTTCTATGGTGATAAGATCTAGAGGATCAGAGATCTTCTCATAATAATCAGCATTCCTGAAATACAAAGCCAGAGGATTAATCCAGTACACTCAGTACTTTTCTAAAACTCAGATGACTCCTGTAAATGTGAACTTACTTTTTCTTTGGGGGGAGGTTCAAAAGTGGAGCTGCCAGGGCTTGTCGGGAAGAATCTACAAAGGAATGCAAGGGTTAGCAGAAAGACACTAATGTGCATGGGAGGCAGCATCAACTGACTGAAAGAGCAAGATTCCCCCCCAAATTAAAAATAGGGGCTGGTGCTGTGGCATAGCAGGTAAAGCCTGCTCTCTCTGACACTCTGTAACTCTGCCTTTCAAATAAATAAATAAATAAATAAATAAATAAATAAATCTTAAAAAAAAAAGTTAAAAATAAAACTCAAGTTCTGTTGAGGCCAAAGTGAAAAACCTACTTTGCCAGAATTGTGGGGGCAAAGCTGGGAGCACAGGATATGCTCAAGATTGCCTAGGACATTAAAGATACAACAGCTACAACATTTGGGTAACGAGGAAAACTTTCTATGAGAAATGAGACAGGAACTTACTGAGGCTGCCAGGCTGTACAGGGAAAATTCCTGCTCAATAAATCATTTATTTTTATTTTTTAAAAAGATTTATTTATTTATTTGAAAGGCAGAGTTACAGATACAGAAGAAGAGACACAGAGAGATCTTCCATCCACTGGTTCAGTCCCCAAATGGCTGCAACAGCCGGGGCTGGGCCAAGCTGAAGCCAGGAACCAGGAGCTTCCTCTGGGTCTCTTACATGGGTGCGGGGGCCCAGGGACTTAGGCCATCCTCCGCTGCTTTTCCAGGCCATTAATAGGGAGCAAGATTGGAAGTGGAGCAGCCAGGTCTTGAACTGGCGCCCATATGAAATGCCAGCATCAGAGGCAGCAGCAGTTTTACCTTCTACACCACAGTGTTGGCCCCTCAATAAATCTTACTGTAGCAAAAAAGATCATCTCATCTAAAAAATGTTTTCTGGGGATGGATGTTCTGGCTAGCAAGGTAATTAAGCCGCTGCTCACCCACAGCTCCTATTATAGTGCCAGCTGGAATGTTGGTTCAAGTCCTGGCTACATCACCACTTCCAACCAGGCTTCCTCATACTGCACCTGAGAAGGCAGCAAATGATGGTTCCAATACTTGAGTCTCTGCCACACATGTGGGAGACCCAGATGGAGTCCCAGGCTCCTGGCTTTGGCCCTGTCCAGGCCTGTGCTATTGCAGGCATATGAGGAGTGAAACAACAGATGGAAGAAAAATCTCATTCTCTATCATTCTGCCTTCCAAATAAAAAAATAAATCTTAAAAAAAGGTTTTCTAGTTCTTGTTAACCACATAATTAATATTATTCTACTGGTGTGAATTAATTAAAATTCCAGATAATGAATACTTTAGTGCTATATTTTCTGGAATTCACTTTCCTATAGTAAGTATTCTGTATCATAAAAACAATTTGAGGCTGGTGCTGTGGCATAGCGGATTAAGCTGCCATCTGCAGTGATAGCATCCCATATGAGCACTGATTGGAGTCCCGGCTGCTCCACTTCCGATCCAGCTACCTGCTAATGTGTCTGGGAAAAGCAGCAGGAGATGCCCCAAATCCTTGGGCCCCTGCACCCATGTGGGAGATTGGGAAGAAGTTCCTGGCTCCTGGCTTCGGCCTGGCACAGCCCTGGCCATGTGGCCAATTGGGAAGTAAACCAGTGGATGGAAGATTGCTCTGTCTCTAACTCTACCTTCTAAATCAATAAATAATCTTTTTTCAAGGGCTGGCATTGTGGTTAAGCCTCTGCCTTTGGCATCAGCATCACAAATAGGCGCCAGTTTGTGTCCTGGCTACTCCTCTGGATATGACCTGGGAAAGCAGTGGAAGATGGTTCAAGTGCTCAGGCCCCTGCACTCACATGGGAGACCTAAAGAAGCTCCTGGTGTGGCCGGAGCTGTGGCATAGTGGGTAAAGCTTCCACCTGCAGTGCTGGCATTCCACGTGGGTGCCAGTTTGAGTCCTGGCTGCTCCATTCCTATCGAGCTCTCTGCTATGGTCTGGGAAGACAGGAGAAAATGGCCCAAGTCCTTGGGCCCCTGTTTGGGGGACCTGGAGAAAGCTCCTGGGTTCAGATCCGCGCAGCTCTGGCTGTTGCGGCCATTTGGGGAGTGAACCAGCAGATGGAAGACCTCTCTTTCTCTGCTCTGCTTCTCTAACTCTGACTTTCAAACAGATAAATAAATAAATCTTAAAAAAAAAAAAAAGCTCCTGTCTTCAGATTGGCACAGCTCTAGCCATTGTGACCATTTGGGGAGTGAACCAGCAGATCGAAGACCTCTCTCTCTGTCTGTAACTCTACCACTCAAATAAATAAATGAATAAAAATATTTATAAAAAACCAAAACTACATTATGCCTTATGGTAGTTTGGTCCCTGCATTCTTCTGTATATTTTTAAGCAAAAAAGACTGCAAAAAAACACTGTAATACATATTGTAGTCAGAGAAAAGAAAAAGAATCAAATTCCTAAGAATTTAAGGAAAGTAAGATAAGCCAAACTAACAACAGAAAGCGTCAGTGGTGGGTGCTGTGGTGCGGTACAGTAAGGGCTGTCATCCTGTAATAGAGTGCTGCTTTGAGCCCTGGCTGTTCTGCTTTCAATCCAGCTCCCTGCTAGTGTGCCTGAGAAGCAGCAGATTATGGCTCAAGTACTAGAGTTCCTGCCACCCATATAGGACAGCTAGATAGAGTTCCTGGCTCCTGGCTTCAGCCTAAACTAGTTGCTATAGTCATTTAGGGAATGAACCCGTGGGTGGAAGATTCTCTCTCTCTTTCTGTGTCACTGCTTTTCAAATGAATCTTAAAAATACATCAAATATTTGTCAAAATCTCCCATTTTATTTTTTAATGTTTATTTACTTATTTGAAAGGCAGAAAGAAACAGACACACACACACAGCTCTTGCATTTGTTAGTTCATTTCTGAAATGTTTGCCAATAGCCAGGGCTGGGCCAGATGCTATCTGGGTCTCCCATGTGGGTGGCCAGGACCTAAGTACTTGAGCCATCATCTGCTACTTTCCAGGGTATGCATTAGTAGGAACCTGGATTGGAACACAGAGTAGCTTACACTTCAACCAGATACTTGAATAAGAGATGCAGGCGTCCCAAATCCCAAGTGGCAACTTAACTTGCGGTGCCACAATGCCTGCTTTAAAACCTCCTATTTTATTTAAATTCTTTAAAGATTCATGTATTTATCTGAATGGCAGAGCTTCTGGCTCCTGGCTCTGGATCAGCCTAGCTCTGACCATTGCAGCCATTTCGGGGAGTGAACCAGCAGATGGAAGACCTCTCTCTCTCTCTCCCTCTCTGCCTTTCCTTCTCCCTCTGTGTAATTCAGACTTTCAAATAAATAAATCTTAAAAAAAAAAAAAAAAAAGCAAGAATGAATTTGGAGTGCATATGGTCACCTTTATAAGAGATGATTCCATCACAGATCTCTTTGAAGATCTGGGCCAGGCGGGCTGCCCGAGCCACTTCAATGTTTTCTTCTGCAGCTGCCAACCGTCTTGTTCGAACAGATCGAGCTGTCTGCAGGGCAGAGAACTGGGTCATGAAAACATCTGGAAAGACAAAGTAAAAATTAATTTCAAGAAATGAGGCGTTCTATGTAGTTTTCTTTTTCTCAACTGATTGCTGTCATTTGCTCTGTTTCCCTTGAATGATTAAGCGTATTGGTGAGCACAGAGTTCTTTCTTTCCCCTTAAACAGAAATTAGGAAACACTAGAGTTTATCAGAGAGATAAACACTCCATGAGAGACCTCAGCATAAGGTCAAGTGCTACACAATGTAGTAGTTTCAAATCTGGTCTTCAAAAAAAGTATGCCTACATTTGAATTCTCAGTTCAGTATTTTAACTTCTCTTTTTCTCTCTTATCTTCTCAAATGTAAAACAGTAATGGTATTTCCCTCATGAGAAGATTAAATTAAACGAAAATGCTTTTAATGAATTTTAGCTCAGTGCCTAACTTACAATGATACTTAAAACAGTTTGTGAAAAATGGTATTAAAAGATATGTTTATTTTAAGGATTTATTTTATTTATTTGAAAGGCAGAGTTACAGACAGAGAGGAGAGACACAGAGAGAGGTCTTCCATCAGCTGGTTCAGTCCCTAAATAGCTGCAACAGCTGGGGCTGGGCCAGGCTGAAGCCAGGAGGCAGGAGCTTCATCTGGGTCTGTCACATGAGTGCAGGGGCCCAACTACTTGAGTCATCTTCTACTGCTATCACAGATGCATTAACAGGGAGCTGGATCAGATGTGGAACAGCCAGGACTCAACTGGCGCCCATTAGGGATGCCAATACATAAAATTTATTTTGATACAAAAATTTTGTAATCCATGCACCAGGGGTTTTCAAAAAGTTAATGGGAAAATTGCACAGTCTGAAAAAACTGCATGGATTTCAAAACTTTTTATAAAAGAATTATTTGGCCAGCACTGCAGCTCAATAGGCTAATCCTCCGCCTAGCGGCACCAGCACACCAGGTTCTAGTCCCCGTCGGGGCGCCGGATTCTGTCCCAGTTGCCCCTCTTCCCGGCCAGCTCTCTTGATATGGCCCGAGAGTGCAGTGGAGGATGGCCCAAGTGCTTGGGCCCTGCACCTGCATGGGAGACCAGGAGAAGCACCTGGCTCCTACCTTTGGATCAGCGCGATGCGCTGGCTGCAGTGCACCGGCCGCGGCGGCCATTGGAAGGTGAACCAATGGCAAAAGGAAGACCTTTCTCTCTGCCTCTCTCTCTCTCACTATCTATTCTCCTTGTCAAAAAAAAATTATTTATTTGAAAGGCAGAGAGGGGAGAAAAAGAAAGAGATCGAGAAAGAGCAATCAACCTTCATCCTTTGGTTCACTCCCCAAATGGATGCAACAGCTGTGGCTAGACCAGGCTGGAGCTAGGAACTTCATTCAAGTATCCCATGTGAGTGCAGGGGCAAAAGCACTTGGGCCATCTTCTGCTGGTTTTCTAGGTGCATTAGCAGAAGCTGGATTGGAAGTGGAGCAACTGGGGCTCAAACCAGCACTCATATGAGATGCCAGTATTGCAGGTGGCAGCTTAATCTGCTACTCCACTACACTGCCCCTCCAAAAATTTTTTTGCAGCAAAGTAAACATTTTTTATTTATTTATTTATTTATTTTTGACAGGCAGAGTGGACAGTGAGAGAGAGAGACAGAGAGAAAGGTCTTCCTTTGCCGTTGGTTCACCCTCCAATGGCCGCCGCGGTTGGCACGCTGCGGCCGGCGCACCGCGCTCATCCAATGGCAGGAGCCAGGAGCTAGGTGCTTTTCCTGGTCTCCCCATGGGGTGCAGGGCCCAAGCACCTGGGCCATCCTCCACTGCACTCCCGGGCCACAGCAGAGGGCTGGCCTGGAAGAGGGGCAACCGGGACAGAATCCGGTGCCCTGACCGGGACTAGAACCCGGTGTGCCGGCGCCGCAAGGTGGAGGATTAGCCTGTTGAGCCACGGCGCCGGCCCAAAGTAAACATTTTAATTCCATTTTCCCATGAACTTTTTGAAGTACTCTCAAATAAGTGCTCAGTAAATGCTTACTGGTAATACCAGAGAATCTGAACTGTTGGGATATGAGTTCAAAGGATTCATGCCAGTTAAGTCGCTGAAAGAAGGTATGACTTTGGGCAAAGATTTGAAATTTATAGTTATCCCTCAGCATATTCTCTCATACATCATACAAAAATGTTTATATTTTTTGAGAAGAAAAGAATATAAAAAGAGCACAATCATTTCCATACTTTATTTTCCATTAGAAAGATGCTTAGACATGCCAGTTCCTCTGCTTTCAGTCTATTCTGGTAATACCTTAACTCAGGAGTGCTGTTACAGCAGTCACTCCTAAGGTTAGATCAAGGAAATCTGATGGTATATGTGTCTACTGCTGACTACCTACGAGGTGGGAAAGTCTTCTGAATTGACAGTAATGACATTTTTCTCCCCAAAGTACATTTGACATCACTATTTACTCCATCTGCAAGTTATTTTTCAGGTAGGAATACAGATGGTTCACTATCATCTCATGCCTAGTGACTATCTCAGAATGTAGATGATGTCGGGGAGGATGGTGGAAGGTGGTTTCTTCCTATTTTGAAGGGTAGAAATAGAGAAGTTACAGAGCTGGGAAGGATATGTTATTACTAATGCTTTAACAAGTAGATATGCATGCTAACTTTTTTGGACTAGACTAAAAGGAATCTTTAAATAGACAGAAAGTGACTAACATAATCACTTTTAGGATGATCTTACAGAACAGGAATATCTCCCATGCCCTACCAGACTTGATATTCCCATCATCTCGACAGATGCCATTCCAGCGGGTATATAATGATGCAGAGTGAATATTATCACTGGTGTGCTTTACTTCCTCCTGTTTCTGACGAATTTTCTCCCAGTTTCGGACCAAGAACACATGATGCTTCAATACAAAGTTCCTGCAAAGAAGGAATAAAATTCTTTTATTAATCAATAAACTCTAGTTGTGGGGCCAGAATTGTTGCAAAGTGGGTAAAGCTGCCACCTGTGATGCTAGCGTCCCACAGGGGCACCAATTCCTGTCCTGCCTGCTCCACTTCTGATCCAGCTCCCTGCTAATGGCCTGGGAAGAGCGGTGGAAGATGGCCCAGGTGTTTGGGCCCCTGCTCCCTATGTGGGCAACCCGAATGGAGCCCCTAGCTCCTGGCTTCATCTTGGGCCACCCTGGTCTTTGCAAGCATCTGGAGAGTGAACCAGTGGATGAAAGGTATCTCTCTCTGACCTTAAAAATAAGTAAACAAATCTTTAAAGAAAAAAAATCACAGTAGTTGTACCAGCCAGGGCAGTTGGAATTCTGGCTGTTCTACTTCTAATGCAGCTCCCTGCTAATGTGCCTGAGAAGGTGGCAGAAGATGGTCCAGGTGCTTTTGCCCCTGCCACCCATGGGAGAGACCTAGATGGAGTTCCAGTTTTCTGGCTTCAGCTAGCCCAGTCCTGGCCATTGCTGCAGTTTGGTGAGTAAACCAGCAGACAGAAGATCTGTCTCCCTCTTTCTCTGTAATTCTGCTTTTCAAATAAATAAATAAATAAAATTTATAAAATATTTGTATTTATTTACCTGAAAGAGATTGGCCCCTGAACAAGTTTTTTAAGTTAATTCAAAATTACAATTTTAATACAAAGGATTAACAGGAAATCAAGTAAGGATTCAAAAGCCAAAATGTTCCAAAAAACCTCAAAATTGCTATACAGAAATACACACTAATTTAAAAAAATTTTTTAAAGGATTTATTTATCTCAAAGGCAGATTACAGAGAGAGGATCTGCTATCCACTGGTTTACTCCCAAATAGCTGCAAAGTCCTGGGTTGGACCAGGCTGAAGCCAAGAGCCTGGAACTCCATCCAGGTCTCCACTGTTGGTGGCAGAGAAATGTAGTGGCAGGGGGTCCAAGTACCTTAGCCATCTCCCGATGCTTTCCCAGGCACTGGATTGGAAGTGGAATAGCTGGGACTCAAACTGGCACTCATATAGGATGCAGGTGTTGTAGGTGGCATCTTACACCATCTACACCACCATGCTGGATCCACTGATTCTTTTTTTTAATTTATTTTATTTTTTTACAGGCAGAGTGTACATTGAGAGAGAGAGACAGAGAGAAAGGTCTTCCTTTACCGTTGGTTCACCCTCCAATTGGCGCCGTGGCCGGCGTGCAGTGGCCAGCACATCGCGCTGATCCAAAGGCAGGAGCCGGGTGCTTCTCCTGGTCTCCCATGCGGGTGCAGGGCCCAAGCACTTGGGCCATCCTCCACCGCACTCCCGGGCCATAGCAGAGAGCTGGCCGGGAAGGGGGGCAACCGGGACAGAATCTGGCACCCCAACAGGGCCTAGAACCTGGTGTGCCGGCATCCCTAGGTGGAGGATTAGCCTATTGGATGATGACCCAAGTACTTGTTTTTGTGACCTCTGTTCGAGACATGGATGGAATTCCTGGTGCCTGGCTTTGGACTGGCCTGTGCCTGGCTATTGCAGGCATTTGGAGAGTGAACCAAAGAATGGAAGACCTTTCTCTGTTACTTATAAAGTAAATAAATAAATTTTTAAATACTATTTATTTGAGAGGCACAGTGACAGAGAGGGAGTAGGCAAGTGCATTTCTACCTGCTGGTTCATTCCCCAAATGCCCCTAATGGATAAGGCTGAGCTGAGCTGCAGCTAGGAGCCACTGACTCAATCCAGGTCTCCTGCATGGGTGGCAGGAATGAAATTACTTGAGCCATTACCACTGCTTTGCAGGAAGCTCTAGTCAGGAGCCAGAACTGGGTATCAAACCCAGGTACTACGATGTGGGACATGGGCATCCTAACTAGCACTGTAACTGCTAAGCTAAATGCCTGCCCTAATAATTTTAAAATTGATAAGCAAATCACATAATGTAAAAAGAACTCAGGTATGAAAATCTTTTTTACCTCTCTCGATTGGACATTGGCTTCATCTGTAATTGGGGGGTCAGTCTTGTTGGAGTGTTGATGTTTTCACTGGTTTCCTCAGAGAAATGACCTTTCTGAAAAACAGATGGATAAGACCATAGAAATAAAGATGGATCAGAAGGCACTTCCAAGAATACTAACACCATCAGGATGCCACCCGCTGGTAATTCCCTTATCCCAGTAATTGCCTCTGACTTCATGAGCAGCTTGCAAAGAAAGCCATGAGATAATTATTCACCCTTTTCTTCAGCTTGTGCTTAGACTTTCTCTTCTCTTTTGACCGTCCAGACTTTTTATGTGTGGTTATAGGCTGGTTACTTTTGCCGCTGGCGAGTCCATTCATGCGTTGACTCTTGCCTCCGATGATTCCTCGACATTTCTCAAAGCCACATTTACAAAGTTGCTTTTAACGAAAGAGAATAATTTCTTTAGTCTGCAGTCTCATAGACAAGCTCAAGGAGGATGCCTAAGCATCTAGATATCCTAGGTTACATATAAAAACTAAAGAATCTATGGATGAAGGTAAATAACTGATTGAGAGTATAATAAATAGAAATGGGCTTCCACTAAAATAGAAAGGTTAAACTTCAGAAAAATCTCTTCATCAAAAATGTTAAGAACTGACTATAGACTAAAAATGGTAGGGCAATTTCTTTCTTTAGAGTTCTAAAACAGTAACTGAGCTCTATGTATTCCAGGTAGGTAAAGAGAAAAACTATCTTTTAGGTATTTCTGGTTGGCTCCAAGTTAATAATTATTGAAGGCTCACGTTTCATGGCATTATAAGCGACAGAATTCAACCTCTCTATATTCACTATTCTTACCTGTTTTTCAACATTGAAGGAATGAAAGTTGTAATCATAAGTGAGTTCAGTACCAGCTGGCATGTCTTTAAGAGCATACAGTCCAATCCGGTATACTCCATTAACAGACCTAGCAAGAAAGAATATAGTTCATGGGTGGGATTATTGATGCTAATAGAAAAACTGGTACAATCCCTGATTTCAAACTTGCCTTTCCATCTGTACCCAATTACTCAACAATACTACTGAATAATTTCTAAGAAATAAATATTTTTAATAATTTTATTTTATTTTTGACAGGCAGAGTGGACAGTAAGAGAGACAGAGAGAAAGGTCTTCCTTTGCTGTTGGTTCACCCTCCAATGGCCGTTGTGGCTGGCGCACTGCACTGATCTGATGGCAGGAGCCAGGTGCTTCTCCTGGTCTCCCATGGGGTGCAGGGCCCAAGCACTTGGGCCATCCTCCTCTGCACTCCCGGGCCACAGCAGAGAGCTGCACTGGAAGAGGGGCAACTGGGACAGAATCCAATGCCCTGACTGGGACTAGAACCTGGTGTGTCGGTGCCGCAGGGCGGAGGATTAGCCTGTTGAGCCACAGTGCTGGCCTAACAAATAAATGTTCTGCATTTGTTATTTTTCCTTTATTCTGATTAAGATCATTCTGTTGCTGGGTTTGTATGAATGTATGTTGGCATTACTGGAAGAGTTTCCTGGTCGATCAGTTTTTAAATCCAGGGAAACAATATCCAGGTTGTCTGACTCCATAGCTTCTTTGTCTGACTTGCTACCAAAGAGGAACACTTAAAAGCTAGCTTGGACACTACCTTATCAATTTTGCAAATATATTCTGTTCATAGTATTTTTTCCCTCAGAATTTAGGAAGTTTTTTTTTTAAAGATTTTATTTATTTATTTGAGAGGTAGAGTTACACAGTGAGAGGGAAAGACAGAGGAAGGTCTTCCATCTGCCTTTTTTTTTTTTAAAAAAAAGATTGATTTATTTATTTGGAAGGCAGAGTTACACAGAGAGAAAGGAGAGGCAGAGAGAGAGAGAGAGAGAGAGAGAGAGAAAGAAGTCTTCCATCTGTTAGTTTGTTCCCCAATTGCCTGCAATGGTTGGAGCTGCGCTGATCTGAAGCCAGGAGCATGGTACTGCAGGCGGCGGCTTTACCCACTACGCCACAGTGCTGGCCCCAGTAAATAAATCTTAAAAAAAAAAAAAAAATTCTAGTTCCTTGAAGAAAAAAAAATGTACCAGGCCGGCGTTGTGGCACAGATTAACAGCCTGGCCTGAAGACTGAAGAGCTGGCATCCCATATGGGCCCCGGTTCTAGTACCAGCTGCTCAGCTTCAGATCCAGTTCTCTGCTATGGCCTGGGAAAGTAGTAGAAGATGGCCCAAGACCTTAGGCCCCTGCACCTGTGAGGGAGACCAGGCGGAAGCTCCTGGCTCCTGGCTTCAGATTAGCACAGCTCTGGTCATTGTGGCCAACTGGGGAGTGAACTATCAGATGGAAGACCTCTGTCTCTCTGCCTCTCCTCTGTGTAAATCTTTCAAATAAATACATATTCTAAAAAAAAGTATGAAATAGTTTTCCCATTTCCCAAAATATCTAATTATATTAAGTACTTTTGATTTTTATTCACTTTATATTATCTGTTTGTTTATTTATTTTAAAAAGATTTATTTATTTGAAAGAATTAGAGAGGAGAGGCAGACAGAGATCAATCTTCCATCTATTAGTTTACTTCCTAAATGACTGGGGCTGGGTCACACCAAAGCCAGGAGCCAGAGGCTTCACCTGGGTTTCCCATGTGGGTACAGGGCCCCAAGGACTTGAGCCATTTTCTACTGCTTCCCCTGGTGTATTAGTGGAGAATGGGATTGAAAGTGAAGAAGCCAGCACTCCAACTGGCAACCATATGGGATGCTGGTGCTGAAGGTGGCCACTTTACCTGTTACACCACAGTGCTGGCCCCTTATATTATCTCTTAAATTTTCATTTATTTATTTGAGACTCAGAGAGAGAGAGAGATATTGATTTCATTTGTTTGTTCATTATCCAAATGCCTGCAATAGCTGGGGCCAGAAGTTAGGAACTCAATCCAGGTCTCCAACATTAGTGGCAGGAACCCAATTACTCCAGACATTACCATTGCCTCCGAGGGTCTGCATTAGCAAGAAGCTGGGGTCAGATGTTGGAGCTGGGTATTAAACCTAGGACTCTGATATGGGATGCAGGATCTTCATCACTAGTCCAAATGGCCCCTGTCCCAACATTCATTTCTTTAAATATATTTTTGTAGCTGACACATAAAAATTGTATGTATTTATGATGTACCATGCATTATTATTTTAAAAATACCTCTTACTTATTTTTTATTTATTTGAAAGGCACACAAAAACAGACAGGGATCTTCTAGCTGCTGATTTACTCCTAAATGCCTGCAACAGCAAGCTTTAGGCCAGGCCAAAGGCAGGAGCCTGTAATTCAAACTGGGTCTCCCACATTGGTGGCAGAGACCCAAGTACTTGAGTGATTACTTGTTGCACCCCAAGGTGTGCATTTGCAGGTTTTGGAAGTCAATTTGGGACTCAAACCCAAGCACTCTGATAAGGAAAACAGGGGGTCTCAATTGGCTTAACTCCTATGCCAAATGCCAACCCCAACATTATTTTGATATACGTATAACATAGTATAATGATCCAATCAGGATGAACACATCTATCTCTTCAACATTTATCATTACTGTATGGTAAAAACAGAATCTTTTCCTCTAGTTTATGTTTTAAAAAAATACTCAGGGGCCAGCACTGTGGCACTGCAGGTTAAAGCCCTGGCTGCAGCTCTGTCATCTCATATGGTTCAAGTCCTGGCTGTTCTACTTCCAATCCAGCTCCCTGCTAGTGTGCCTGGGGAAACAGTGGAGGAGGTCCAAGTGCTTGGGTCCCTGCACTCATGTGGGAGACCTGGAAGAAGCTCCTGGCTCCTAGCTTTGGATCAGCCCAGCTCCAGCCACTGTGGCCATTTGAGGAGTGAACCAGCGGATGGAAGACCTCTCCCTCTCTCTATTGCTCTCGAAAATAAATAAATAAATAAATAAATAAATAAATAAAATAAAAATAAAAAAAGAAAGAAAATTTTAAAAAAATTCAGCGTATTATCTACAATTCCCATAACCAGAATATCTTTCTCTTACTCATCAATCAAACTTTACCTATCCCTCTTTGCCCTTACAGCCTCTCATAATCATCATTTTATTCTCAGCTTCTGTGAGAGCAAATTTTTAAAGTTTATTTATTTGAAAAGCAAAGTGATAGAGACAGATAGATCTTTCATTTGCTGGTTTACTCCCTAAATACCTGAAACAGGGCTACGCCAGACCATAGCCAGGAATCAAGAACTCCAGCCAGGTTTCTCATGTGAGTGACAAGATCCCCAGTACTTGGGCCATCATCTGCTGCCTCCCAAGTACATTAACAGGAAACTAGATTTGGAAGTGGGTCTGAGACTTGAGACTCTTACATGGCATTCAGGCATCCCAGGTGGTGAGTTAAGTACCAAACACCTGTCCTGAAATCAACTTTTTTAGAGTTCACATACAAGATTATGTGGTATTGTCTCTTTGGTGCCTGGTTTATTTCACTCAGCATAATGACTTACAGTCCAGCTTTTCTTACAGCTAAATAGTATTCCATTGTGTGACACGTGGTTCTTCATGCATGTCAGTTGATGGGCATACAGGTTGTTCCATTTCTTAGCTACTGTGAATAGTGCTGCAATAAAAACAGGGGTACAGCCATCTCTTCAACAGACTGATTTCATTTCCTTTGGATACAGACAGTGTCATTTCTGGATCATATGGTAGTCTTATTTCTTTGAGGAATTACATACTATTTTTTGTATATACTGATTTCTGAAATTTACACCAAATCTTTTATTTCTATTTCTTTAAAAAACTATATATTTATTTATTTGGAAGGTAGAGTTAAAGAGAGAGAACAGAGACAGAGACAGACAGATCCTCCATCTGTTGGCCATAATGATCATGAGCTTCATTTAGGTCTCCCATGTAGGTGCAGGGACCTAAACACATGGGCCATCTTCCACTGCTTTCCCAACACCAGCAGGGAGCTGGGTTGGAAGTGGAACAGCCAGGACTCGAACTGGCACCCACGTGGGATGACAGCATTGCAGGTGGCGGCTTTACCTGCTACACTATCCATTCAGACTTGCTACTTCTTCTTGTGTCATTTTTAGTAAATTTTTAGTAAATTGTGTTTTTCTAAGAATTTGTTCATAGTTCATCTAACTTTCCAAATACAAAGCTGTTTAGCAAAAATAGATAAACAAAATGTGGTCAATTCATACAGAATAATATTAAAAAGCAACAGACCACTGACTATTCAACAACAGGGATGAATTGCAAAGATTTTATGCTAAATGAAAGAAGCAGAAACACAAGAGTGTGTATTCACGAAGTTTAGAACCAGGAGAAATAATAGGTGATGATACAAGTCAGATTTTGGTTTGCTTTAATGAGTGGGGAGACTGTGAAGAGGCAGAAAGAAAATGAGTAAGTTTTATATCTTCATAGGAATATGGGCTACATGGGTATAGATGTTCGTAAAAATTGATGGAAACATAGACCTAACATCTGTGTATTTCCCTATATTCACTTATGACTTAAAAAAAAAAAACTTAAAATTACCCAAAATTGTTCAACTTACATACACTGGCTGAATGAGCCAGTACAGGATGGTGCAGCTATCCTTACTATAGTATTTTTCTGAGAATTAGTAGTTAGGATAGTGAAGAAACACTAGGAGCTTCCTTTGCATGGAGGATTTGGTATGATGGGAACTTCTTGAACTGCTTTGTATATAAGGGGTAGGGAACCTTTATTATACAAGGGCCACTTGAGCATTTATATCATTTATATGCCATACACACAAAATTATCAACTTAAAAATCAGCCTGCTATAGATTTATTGAATTTTGAGTCCTGCCTGTGGTCACCTTGGCTGGGCCAGACCAAATGATTTCACAGGCCTTATACACCTGCAGGCCAGACTGGCTGACACTGTGGGAAGGTAGACCTTTGGCTGCCTTCAATGCCTTCTGTTTTGCTGGATTCTTGGGTTCACCTTCTCCTGCTTTCTTACCATTTCTGCATTTCACAATTTGGGTCACAGCTGTGATTGATGAATCGGGCCTCATTTCCCATGCGGTAACTGTCAATCACCATACCACTATCCAAGTTCAGACAGTAGTGGTCACTGTGATTATGGTATTGCTCAATCATCCTGTTTCTGAAGAGAGAAATGATTGAAAGACAATTAATGATTAAAGTGGAAGTAAATTCCAAGTCTTCTACTCTCCATTCGAATATCTTTGCCACTTTACCAGAGTATTGCCATTTACCACCCTACCTGAACTCCTGTTCGCTGACAACCTCCCCTAGATATTCAATGATGAATTGTCCAGCTTTTAAGGGTTCTTTGGTTCGGATTCCCCAGCCTTTTTCTTCAGCTCGAAATCGTTCTAGACATTGCACCCACTCATGCCTCTGTATCCTCTGGTTACAGCACTGATCACCACAGGGGCAAGTGTTGGGGGAACACTCAGCAAAGATCATTCTAGAAAGAAAAGGAGTAATTGTATATCAGCTTACATAATACATGCCTTAATGTGCCCATTTCTTATAAGAATTTAAAAAATGAATACATGAATTTTTATTTTAATGAAAGCAGCTAAATAAGTTAAAAATAACATACAATTAAAACATTAACAATGCTCAAAATTTCTAAGCAAGGTTGCAAACACTGATTGTTTCTTGTAAATTAGTAAGCTAACTGTGAACTCAGCATCCTGGGCAAACACTATCATCATTTATCTGTGCTTAAAATAAATGAACTGTGACCCAAGGGAGAATCAATAATTTGATGATTACACTGCATTCTTTCAATTTTTAAAAATAATTTTTTATTTATTTAAGAGGCAGAAGGAAGGAAGGACAAAGAGGCAGAGAAGAAGAGAAAGAGAGCTCTCATCTACTTGTTTACTCCATAAATGCCTCCAGTGGCCAGGGATATGCTAGGTCAAAGCTGGAAACACAATCCAGTCTCCCATGTGAGTGGCAGGGACTCAAGTATCTGAGCCATCACCAGCTGCCTCCCAGGGTGCACATTAGCAGGGAGCTGGAAGTGGAAGCAGAGCTGGGACTTAAGCTATGCATGCAGATAAAAAGCATCCCAACAGGCAACTTACCTGCTGCATTGTACACTTTATTCAGAGCAGCTCATAACCACTTACAGACTTGATTTTCTTTCTGTACATATTTTTAAACATTCACTTATTTATCTGAAGGTATATTATAGGGAGAAAAGTATGGAGGGAGAGAAAAGAGAATCTTCCATCTGCTGATTCACTCCCCACATGGCTGCAACAGCCAGTGCTGGGCCAGGTTAAAGCCAAGAGCCTGAAACTCCACCTGGGTCTCCTGCTTGGGTGGCTACTGGAAGTGGAGCAGCCAGGAATAGAACAAGTACTCTTTGTTTTTTATTTTCTGACAGGCAGAGTGGACAGTGAGACAGAGAGACAGAGAAAAAGGTCTTCCTTTGCCACTGGTTCACATTCCAATGGCCGCTGCGGTTGGCGCGCTGTGGCCGGCGCACCGTGCTGATCCAAAGCTAGGAGGCAGGTGCTTCTCCTGGTCTCCCATGGGGTGCAGGGCCCAAGCACTTGGGCCATCCTCCACTGCACTCCCGGCCACAGAAGAGAGCTGGCCTGGAAGAGGGACAACCGGGACAGAATCTGGAGTCCCAACTGGGACTAGAACCCGGTGTGCCAGCACCGCAGGCGGAGGATTAGCCTATTGAGCTGCAGTGCCAGCTGAACAAGTACTCTTAAGTGGCTACTTAACTCACTTCTCTACAACACCTGCTCCCACCTACACTTTAAATGGTAAAATAAAAAAAAAATCATCTTTTTTAAAAGATTTTTATTTATTTATTTGACAGGTAGAGTTATAGACAGAGAGACAGAAATGAAAGGTCTTCCTTCCATTGGTTCATCGTCCAAATGGCTGCAATGGCCGGAACTACACCAATCCGAAGCCAGGAGCCAGGTGCTTCCTCCGGGTCTCCCATGCGGGTGCAGGGGCCCAAGGACTTGGGCCATCCTCCACTGTCTTCCCGGGCCACAGCAGAGAACTGGACTGGAAGAGGAGCAACCGGGACTAGAACCCGGCACCCATATGGGATGCTGGTGATGCAGGTGGAGGATTAACCAAGTGAGCCACAGCGCTGGCCCCAAAAATTATCATCTTAAACATAATTTTAAAAATTTTTACTTACTTGAAAGGCTGAAACACATAAAGACATACACACAGATGTCCTATCTGCTGGTTCACGCCCCAAATGCCTGTAATAGCAGACCTGGGCCAGGCAATGCTGGAAGCTGGGAACTCAGCTGAGTCTCCTACAGGGGTGGCAGGGATCCAAGTTATCACCTGCTGCTTTCTAGGGTGTACACTAGCAGGAATCTGCAATCAGCAGTAGAACCAGGGCTGAACTCAGGCACTCCAATATGGGATGCACAGGTGTCCCAACTGGAGTCTTAATTCTAGATCTAATGCCTGCTCCTTACCCTATCATATGTACATAGTTCAGTGGTTATAAGTATATTCATTGTTGTTTTATAGGAATTTTAATATTTCATTACTGAAAACTACATCTTTTTTTTTTTCGTTAAGATTTATTTATTTGAAAGGCAGAAATACAGAGAAAGGAGAGAGAGAGAGAGAGAGAGAGAGAGAGCGAGATCCTTCATCTGCTGGTTCATTCCTGATATGATTGCAATGGCCAGGGCTGGGCCAGGCCAAAGCCAGGAGCCAGGAGTGCAAGAACTTGGGCATCTTGCACTCTTCATCCCAGGCCTTCCCAGATCATTAGCAGGGAGTTGGATTGGAAGTAGAGCAGTTATGACTCAAACCAGTGCCCATATGGGATGCTGGCACTGCAGGTGGAGGCTTAACCTAAGCTTTGGTCCCTGAAAATGATAATTCTATATTACAAGTAACCTTTTTTTTCTTTTCTTTCTTTCTTTTTTTTTTTTTTTTTTGACAGGCAGAGTGGACATTGAGAGAGAAAGACAGAGAGAAAGGTCTTCCTTTGCCATTGGTTCACCCTCCAATGGCCGCCGTGACTGGCGTGCTGTGGCCGGTGCATCGTGCTGATCTGAAGGTAGGAGCCAGGTGCTTTTCCTGGTCTCCCATGGGGTTCAGGGCCCAAGCACTTAGGCCATCCTCCACTGCACTCCCGGGCCACAGCAGAGAGCTGGCCTGGAAGGGGGGCAACCGGGACAGAATCCGGCGCCCCGACCGGGCCTAGAATCCGGTTTGCCAGCGCCAAAAGGCGGAGGATTAGCCTAGTGAGCTGCGGCGCCGGCCAACAAGTAACATTTCTACTCTATATTAACAGCTTAACTCACAATTACTAGTGGATTAACAAGCAACACTTTCCAAACCTAGTATATAAATGTTGCTATATGTCTTCTATGTCTTCCCAGTGCATTTTTTTTTTCAAGTTTCTAGAACTTTAAGGAGTCATTCTGACTCAATGTATGATTTGGAGTCCCACTTACACTGTTAATTATGATTACAATAAAGAAGGATCAAGAAAATGGTAGCTCAAAATATCAAATTATATTTATAATCCTGATTTTAAAATCTTATAAAGGAAGGATGCAGAAAGTCTGCACTTAAAATACTTCCTTTAGAGTCATCTGATTTATTCTTCAATAAAATCAAATCCTTAATATAAAGGGCAAATAACACACAGTGTCAAGGCATATAAATGAGTAGTAAACACAGAAAGTATACACTAAATTATTCTTTAATTCAAGACAATTATCTTCAATTAGAAAGAAGAAATTGCCTTACAGCAGTCAACCGCCTTATTCTCCCTTTTGGTGACTTCTCTGCTATGTGCACACTGCCAAACACCCCTCATGAAAGTGCCCTCCTTTTTGCCGTTCTTTTAAGTTCTACCTTCCATGGCACATTTCTGGCTTCTGTTTCATTTAGAGTTCTTCCACTCTCATTATTTCAACTGTAATCTTGCATTCACCATACTCTACCAATGTTTTCATAGTATGTCATAATATGTAAGACAATAAACTTTAGATGGATTAAAAAATTAAAAATATAAGAATGTTCAGATGGGGCCGGCGCTGTGGCTCACTTGGTTAATCCTCCACCTGCGGCGCCAGCATCCCATGTGGGTGTCAGGTTCTAGTCCTGGTTGTTCCTCTTCCAGTCCCAGTTGTTCCTCTTCCAGTCCAGCTCTCTGCTGTGGCCCAGGAAGGCAGTGGAGGATGGGTCTAAGTGCTTGGGCCCTGCACCCACATGGGAGACCAGGAAGAAGCACCTGCCTCTTGGCTTCCGATCAGCACAGTGCCGGCCGTAGCGGTCATTTGGGTGATGAACCAATGGAAGGAAGACCTTTCTTTCTGTTTGTCTCTCTCACTGTCTAACTCTATATGTCAAATAAATAAATAAAAATTAAAAAATAAAAACTAAAGAATGCTCAGGTGAGACTTAGAATTTTCTAAAATTTCTACTTGGGAATAATTACTCAAGGTTGGTAAACATTTGTGGTTTCTATAGTTGAAGATATCCAAATAAATGCCATTTGTTTAGATAAACAAACAGGATAAATCACTAAGTTATATACAAGTAAAGCATGTTTCTACTTAAACAAAACTGTAAATTTACCAAAATCTGAAAGCAGATGCTACAAACTGATGTGAAGTCTGATATAGTAATATAAATTGCTGTTAAATTTAGCCAGATAATCACCTTGAAAAACTAGACTTTTTCTCTCTCTAAATATACATCCACGGGGCTGGCACTGTGGTGTAGCAGGTAAAGTCACCGATGGCAGTGCTGGCATCCGATATGGGCATCGGTTTCAGTCCCAGCTGCTCCATTTCCGATGTAGCCCTGCTAATGTACTTGAGAAAGCAGCGGAGGATGGCCCAAGTCCTTGGGCCCCTGTACCCACGTGGGAAACCTGGCAGAAGTTCCTGGCTCCTGGCTTCAGCTTGGCCCAGCCCCAGCTGTTGCAGCCATTTGGGGAGTGAACCAGCAGATGGAAGATCTCTTTTCTCTGTCTCCCCATCTCACTCTGTAATTCTTTCAAATAAATAAATAAATAAATCTTTTTTTAAAAAAATTGTACATTAAGCTAGAGAGCTCTATTCCTGATAATGTAACATTTAAAGTTAAAATGTACCAGTATGAATGATTTTAACTAGCTATGGAGGTCAGATCATTCCTGGTGAAGAGAGGTGAGATGTTCATTTGAGAGAAATGAATGTACCTGCTGGAAATCATGCCAGGTCAGGACTAAATAAATTTTGGAGGCAGGGGAACAGGACTTAAAAAGAATTTTCCATACTTTTTAGGATCAAGAATATAAGGATGTATGACTGCTTGGAGCAAAATTAAGATCTTAAGAAATTCTCCAGCATGGGCAAGTGGAAGTGAACACCCTTTGTCACAAAGAAGCCCAAACAGAACCTAGTAGGAAATAATTTGAGGACCTTGAGGTTTACCTAAGGGCTTATGAACATTGAGAGGACTCACTACCAGCACCATTATAAAACTAAAATGCTGCATAAAATGAATTTTAAGGCTGTGCTTGAGGTAAAAAAGAATGCTTTGCATCAGCCAACGGGTGTGACATGGATGGATGGCATACTGAAACAACAATCCATCAGATGTAGAATGTACATGAGGGCTTTCTAATAGGTGATAGAAAACATGTATTAAGAAAACTGCATGCTCTACCTCTCTCTGTAACTCTGTCCTTAAAATAAATAAAATAAATCTTTAAAAAACTGCATGGATTTCAAACATTTTTTACATCACAATAATCTCTTTTAATTCCATTTTGTCCGTGAACTTTTTCAAATACATTGGTAACTAGTATTGCTGATTCCTGGAAATTGTTTAGAGGGGAGACTAAGAAGAAAGACTGGATTTCCGGGGCCAGCGTCTTGACGCAATAGGTTAATCCTCCACCTATAGCGCCGGCGTCCCATATGGGTACTGGTTCTAGTCCTGGCTGCTCCACTTTTGATCCAGCTCTCTGCTGTGGCCTGGGAAAGCAGTAGAAGATGGCCCAAGTCCTTGGACACCTGAACCCCCATGGGAGACCTGGCAGAAGCTCCTGGCTCCTGGCTTTGGATCAGCTCAACTCTGGCCGTTGTGGTCATTTGGGGAGTGAACCAATGGATAGAAGACCTCTCTCCCTCTGTCTTCCTCTCACTGACTGTAACTCTAACCCTCAAATAAAATAAATAAAATCTTAAAAAAAAAAAAGAAAGACTGGATTTCCTTCTAATTTGAGTAGCTAAGGATACAGCAGAGGTTTGAAATATAAGAAATGAAACCTTATTTTGTATTTCCTCTACTCTAATAAAGAAGTTATACATACATTCTGCACCCCCTCATATACCCACACACTGGAAAGAGAACAAACAAAAACAAGCAAATTAACAAAAACTATGCAGAGCTGAAATTTTAATAAAAAATTATCTTTAGGATAAGGATAGGTTCATATAATAATAATAATAATAATAAAAAAAATCTATTCAGGGGCCAGTGCTGTGGCATAGTGGATAAAGCCAGCTCTCTGCTGTGGCCCGAGAGTGCAGTGGAGGATGGCCCAAGTGCTTGGCCCCTGCACCTGCATGGGAGAACAGGAGAGGAACCTGGCTCCTGACTTTGGATCAGCACAGTGTGCTGGCCGCAGTGGCCATTGGGGGGTGAACCAATGGCAAAGGAAGACCTTTCTCTCTGTCTCTCTCACTGTCCACTCTGCCTGTGGGAAAAAAAAAAAGTAAATGTATTTTTTTTAAAAAAAGCCACAACTAATCCTCAAAAACTAGGACAAATCTCTTAATGGAAATCATTAACTCCTTTCTTTTCCAGTAATATCTTAATGGTTTTCTCTATAGAGAAGAGTGTGGCCAAATGTAAGGTCAAAGGCTTGCCCCCAAATCATAATTCTTACTTCCAAATGAGATAGATTCCACTGCTTCTATTTTGACAGTAACATTATCATCTCTCATTAGCATCACTGACTCAGTCATCACATTCATATTTCCTACATGCCAATAGTTTATCAACTAAGTTTTCCTCCCAAATATATCAAGTGCTTGTCTATCACTTTCACTGCCATGTCCTAACTCTATAATCCTCACAATTCTCCCATAAAGATAATATTCTTTTTATCACAGGGATTAAACAGCCTTCCCCAGTTTTGTTATGCAGTAAGATTTAAAATGCAAGTACACAGAACTCTAAATTTCATCCTTTTTCTGATACTCTATTCTGTCTTTGTGTATCTTCCTAAGAAAAATGAAAAAGCCTATGTAACTTTTCCATCCAAAGGAAGAGTAATATATATACCTTACAGCCTATGCTTTAGAGCAGGGGTGGGAACCTTTCTTCTGTCTATGGCCATTTGGATATTTGTAACATCATTTGTGGGCCATACAAAATTATCAACTTAAAAATTAGCCTGCTGTAGATTTACGTATTTTGAGTCCCGCCTGCGGTTGCCTCGGCATGGCCTTACGTGGCACCAGCGTCGGATGTTCCCCACCCCTGCTTTAGAGGAATCAGTGTAATACAGTACCTATTGAGGCAGTCATCCACACAGCCCTTCCTGGTGTCATCATCTGGCTTCTTACAGTTACAGGTGGTAGCCTCGTAACCAGAAAGGGGTTTGACATCAACGTAGACATCTTGAGAAGACAGCAAAGAATAGTTTGTGAATATACTGGATACTTTTTCAAGTGCTAGGCTAAGAACATTGATAGTATGGAGACAGAAAGGATCACTCCCAAGTTACTCACTTGAACGAATTTTTTTATATAGTGGGACATCTGGCTTTTTGTATAGCTAGAAGAAAAAGAGAAAAAATCTTGATATAGCATTTAACTTCAAATGCTAGACTGTGGCATCAATCACTAAAAATACATTAAGTTATCCATATGTTCATTCAACTGCTCATATGGAAATATTTACAAGACTGGGTCGAATATGACTGAGGAAAACTCTTAATGTGATTATTTTTTACACTAAAATAAAAAGTGAGACAATTAGATTCAACAGAAGAAGCATTATTAAGTAGTTTACAGAAATGCATTTTGAATTGTTTTCTTCAATACGTTGTTATATAGATTTAAGTGAATAAAGGAAAACATGCATAGTGCTGATTTAGATGGCCTGGGTAGGCATATGAAATAAAAAAGATGAATACCTAGGTTTTTCAAATTAGAAATTATAGAAAAACACATTTCAAATTTCAAAACAGGCAATTAGTTTAGTGAATAAAGGGAAGAGGACAGATAAGAAAAATGGAGCTTTTACATTTTAATCAAGAAGGCATTAGGGGAAAAAAAAAGGAATGTACTAGGAGAGATAGCTAGCCCATGTTTTTTTCATAGAGGACAGTATAAAACAAAGAGCAGTTTAGACTAAACTGCTTATTAATTTGTTAGAATAATCCCACCATAATTTTCTCAGTCACTATGTTCAAAGTACTGTCTCCACTGACAAAAACTTTATGTAATTATCTAACACACTGATAGTTTCAGAATCTGAGAGGTCATCAGGGGAAGAGAATGTAGAGGGAATGGCAATTGCTCTTGGCTTTCCAAAATTAACCTTCGGTGGCACTCTGGTGAACTCAGGAACCTGTCACCTCATTTCCTTGACTACTTCTATTTTGCATGGTTGCTGTCAATATGGAGCCTGGAGGCTATAACTTAGCACAAAAATCACTGGGGGAAACTTTTCAATGAGGGGAGCAAGAGAGACAAATGGGATCTTCCTATTTGTTTATCAATACATTTAAAGATATTTTAAAAGTACAAGTGTTAAACATTTCCCTGCTTCCTCTGGTAGAAGAATCTCTTCTGTAAGTGAAAAATAAATTATAAACTGTTTTAGAAGCCAACAAAAACAAAGGCTGAAATTTCTCAGTGCTGCTGGCAGTGCATCTAAATTCTCCTGAGATCTGCTTCAAACAGGATTCTTACAGACCAGAATCTTTGCTACCAAAATAAAAGCCCAGAATAACAACAGAAGGTTGCCTAGGAAAGAAGGAACTCACTGCTATTTTGCAGTATGAATAAAGGCAAATAGGTCACATGAAATATGGATGTTAATTCATTTTTATTTAGTGTCTAACCTTCACAGGAACACTTGATACTTCCTAAGGTGAAAACATAACGAGGAAGTAAAGAAAGAGACTTGCACACCCCACTCCTTTTACCACTAAGAATGAAACCTGGCAAAACAGGCTCTTTGTACCTGATTGTGTTTCCACTGCCAGAGGATGTCATAGGGAAGCTGGAAGTCAATTCTCTTTTGTCTTAGATACTTTCCTGAAACAAAAAACACTATCAATTTCAAAACCTATTCTGACATGTACTCGAACAAAAGGATCAGAAAGCCATAATATCTAATATGCACTAACTAGAAAAAAAAATTAAATTCTTATACTTTATGGGCTTTTCTACCACCAGTTTTTAACCTTTGCTATTTTTCTCTACCATAATCCTTATGATATGCTAAATATACATTTTAATTTTATAGTACTCTATATGAAACCATTACCTGGGAAATTTCTACTAAAAATATAGGTCTTTATAAAAGATAACCAAATACCAGGAATTTTTTTGACTATTAAAATTACTGATACTAATAAAGTAGCTGATACTTGCTCACCTTCATTTTCACACATAATCTAAGGCTGACTAAAAGTATTTGCATTTAAATAACTTGAGCATTTTTTCCATGCAAATTTATATTTACGTTTTCCCTAGTAATTGAAATACTACTTATAAAAGAAATGTTTTATTTTATTTTTTTTATTTTTGACAGGCAGAGTGGACAGTGAGAGACAGACAGAGAGAAAGGTCTTCCTTTGCCATTGGTTCACCCTCCAATGGCTGCCGCGGCACACGCACTGCACTGATCCGAAGGCAAGAGCCAGGTGCTTTTCCTGGTCTCCCATGGGGTGCAGGGCCCAACCACTTGGGCCATCCTCCACTGCACTCCATGGCCACAGCAGAGAGCTGGCCTGGAAGAGGGACAACCGGGACAGAATCCGGAGCCCCGACTGAGACTAGAACCCGGTGTGCTGGCGCCGCAAGGTGGAGGATTAGCCTGTTGAGCCACGGTGCCAGCCAAGAAATTTATTTTTATATTGTTTGAAAACATTGAGAGGCAAAAATTTCCAATCCCCTGGTTCACTTCCCAAATGTCTGCAACAGCCAGGTTTGGGCCGGCCTGAAGTCAGGAGCCAGGAACTCCATCCAAGTTGGAGCTAACTACTTCGGTCATTATCTGTTGTTCCCTGGGTGCACATGAGCTGGAAGCTGGATTTGAACTAGGAGCTAGAAAATGAACTAGGCACTGATAAGGGATGTGGGCATCCCAAGAGGCATCTTAATTGCAACAAACAACTGTATCAGTATCACCTGTAAAACCAACGTCAAATCCCCCTAACTTAAAAAGGCTTTTCCAACTTCCAAGACCACTGCTACACTGCTCAACTCTTGTAGGATTGTACTTTTCTTTTTCTTTTTTTAAATTTTTATTTATTTTTGAAAGGCAGAGTGGACAGTGAGAGAGAGAGACAGAGAGAAAGGTCTTCCTTTGCCGTTGGTTCACCTTCCAATGGCCGCCACGGTCCGCGCGCCGCGCTCATCCGATGGCAGGAGCCAGGTGCCAGGTGCTTTTCCTGGTCTCCCATGGGGTGCAGGGCCCAAGCACTTGGGCCATCCTCCACTGCACTCCCTGGCCACAGCAGAGAGCTGGCCTGGAAGAGGGGCAACCGGGACAGAATCCGGCGCCCCGACTCGGACTAAAACCCGGTGTGCTGGCGCCGCAAGGTGGAGGATTAGCCTAGTGAGCCACGGCGCCAGCCTCTTCCTTTACCATTGGTTCACTCCCCAAAATGGTCGCTGCGGCCGACGCACTGCTCCAATCGGAAGCCAGGAGCCAAGTTTCCTCCTGGTCTCCCATGCGGGTGCAGGGCCCAAGCACTTGGGCCATCCTCCACTGCCTCCCCAGGCCACAGCAGAGAGCTGGACTGGAAGAGGAGCAACAGGGACAGAATCCGGCACTCCGATCGGGACTGCCAGGGTGCCGGCGCTGCAGGTGGAGGATTAATCAAGCTAGCCATGGCGCCGGCCTGATTAATTGTTCTATCACTTGTCTCTAGACTACCATTTTTCAAAGTGTGTTCTGATCAGAGAAGCCAAGGTTAAAACTATTTTAATGTGATATAGATGTTATATGCCTTTTTCATTATGGTGACATTTTCATAATGGTAGATAAAACCACTGGCAGTGGTACAAAAAAGTACCGGCAGTCACTGTATTCTTTTTTTTTTTTTTTTTTTTGACAGGCAGAGTGGACAGTGAGAGAGAGAGATACAGAGAGAAAGGTCTTCCGTTGCCGTTGGTTCACCCTCCAATGGCTGCCACGGACGGCGCACTGTGGCTGGCGCACCGCGCTCATCTGATGGCAGGAGCCAGGAGCCAGGAGCCAGGTGCTTTTCCTGGTCTCCCCATGGGGTGCAGGGCCCAAGCACCTGGGCCATCCTCCACTGCACTCCCGGGCCACAGCAGAGGGCTGGCCTGGAAGAGGGGCAACCGGGACAGAATCCGGCGCCCCGACCGGGACTAGAACCCGGTGTGCCGGCGCCGCAAGGCGGAGGATTAGCCTGTTGAGCCACGGCGCCGGCCCGGCAGTCACTGTATTCTTCCCTTCCACATATTGACACAACAGCAAAGCCAGCATCATTTAAGAAACCTCTTGATGAAGAGGTTAACTATTAAATCTTGACCCACAAAACAAGATTTTTAACATTCTGCATGGCACAATGAAGTGAAAACAAAGCTTTTTTGCTGCATGATGAAGTCCAATGGTTGTCTCACGGAAAGATGCTTATGTGAATATCTGAATGGCCAGCTGAACTAAGTGATTTTTTTTTCATGTAACACAATGATTGAGTTCTTAAAATAAGCAATATGAGAAAAAATAAATTAAATAAGCAAAATGAACTGGTCATGTCAAGAAATACAACTAACAGTATTTATTACCAATAGTAAAAACAGTATATTAAATGAAAACTGAGGTTTTGGAAACTTGGTATTCACTACTGTTAGCTTTTCAATCTCAGCATTTAGAATTCTCTGAAGAAATCACTAGAGATATCAACCAATATAAATATTTCTGCAGATATATAGAGAATGGAAGAGCTACATAATTTAGTGAGTCAATATTTTTCAATGATCACTGGAAAAAGCAATATAAACACACATAGGAAAAAGATTTACTCAAATTGCAAGAGATTAGGGGCTGGTTCAGTGGGTTTAGCCGCCACATATGACACCAGCATTCCATGCCGGTTCAAGACCCAGCAGCTCCATATTTGTCCCACTTCCTGCTATTGCACCTGGGAAGGTAGGGGATGATGGCCCAAATGTTTGGGCCTCTGCCACCCACATGGGAGACCTGGAGGATGGAGTTCCTGGCTCCTGATACAGCCCTCACTGTTGTGATCATTTTGGGAGTAAACCAGTGGAATGAATAGCTCTCACTTTTACTCTGCCTCTTAAATGAATGAATAAATAAATATATCAATCAATCTTTTTAAATGGATTTCAAAATAATTAACAGGGGTTGGCGATGCGGCATAACGGGTAAAGCCATTGCCTGCAGTGCCAGTATCCCACATGGGTGCCAGTTCGGGTCCTGGCTGCTCCACTTTTGATCCAGCTCCCTGCTATTGCCTGGGAAACCAGTGAAGGGTGGCCTTTGTCCTTGGTTCCCTGTACCCAAGTAGGATAACTGGAAGAAGCTCCTGCCTTCGGATTGGCTCAGCTGCAGGTATTGTGGCCATTTGGGGAGTGAACCAGTGGATGGAAGACTCCTCTTTCTCTCTCTCTAACTCTTCCTTTCAAACAAATAAATAAATCTTAAAAAAAAATTAACAAAAGCTCATCGATTTCAGATTCAACACAATTAACTTTAAGAAACAATCACGTTTACGCTATTGGCACAGTATCAAAAAGAATATACATAATTATAAAAATTGTTACTAAAATATTCTTTTTTTTTTTTTTTGACAGGCAGAGTGGACAGTGAGAGAGAGAGAGAGAGAGAAAGGTCTTCCTTCGCCGTTGGTTCACCCTCCAATGGCTGCCACGGACGGCGCACTGTGGCCGGCGCACCGCGCTCATCTGATGGCAGGAGCCAGGTGCTAGGTGCTTTTTCCTGGTCTCCCTTGGGGTGCAGGGCCCAAGCACTTGGGCCATCCTCCACTGCACTCCCGGGCCACAGCAGAGGGCTGGCCTGGAAGAGGGGCAACCGGGACAGAATCCAGCGCCCCGACCGGGAATAGAACCCGGTGTGCCGGCGCCGCAAGGCGGAGGATTAGCCTGTTGAGCCACGGCGCCGGCCTACTAAAATATTCTAACTAGTTATCTGTGCAAGGTCAGATTTCTTCATCTACTTAAATTAAAAGAAAAATCACCAAAGACTAAATATTGGGGGGCAGGGAGGCTGGTACTGTGGGTTAAGCTACCATCCCGTATGAGTTTCCATATAAGAGCCAGTTCAAGTCCTGGCTGCTCCATTTCTGACCCAGCTCCTTGCTAAGGTGCCTAGGAAAGCAGTGGAAGATGACCCAAGTACTTGGGCCCCTGCCACCCATGTGGGATACCAGCATGGAATTCCAGGCTCTTTGGCCTGGCTCAACCCTAGCTGTTGTGGCCACTTTGGTAGTAAACCAGTGGTTGGAAGATATCCCTGTCTCTCTGTAACTTTAGCTTTCAAATACACAAATCTTGGGGGGAAAAATAGCTCTCTATCTGTGGGTGCAACCAACTGTGGATACAAAATATTAAACAAAAGACTGAAGGTAAAAACATTAGAAAATCCAGCTGTCTTCCATTAAGCCAGACATTAAAGAGACTCACATACAGTCTTGCTTCTCACTAAATGTTTTTGGTAAAAAACATGATCAATATTAACATATAATGAATAATGATTTTACTAATTGGGCAAAACTGAATATAATGTAGCATGGAGAACAGGTGTATCTAGGGAGAAATCACATATGGAGGTAAAGTAGTGTAACAGGATTTTGGGGTTACAGATGATATTAGAATAGAGTTCATCTGTTGGCAAGAAAACAACACTGAATGTAGGGCTATGAAGTATGTATGAAAAATGGGAAAAAAAGGTCATTGTGTGTTAAAGAATAAAATGTTATACAGCTACTAAAGAGAAATATATATTAATATGGAAATATAACATGTTCTCCAAGTTGTAGAACCGTATTAGAGTATAATCTTATTTTTGTAATTAAACCAATTTTTGAAACATCAAGGAGTTATACATAGTGGGACCAACTTGGAAAGGGTATGAAGAAAATTTCTACTCAGGTGATGGTAAAGTTATTGAGAAGAGTTTGGAACTCCAAACTCAGCAAATATGTAAGTTCATGCAAAATGGAATGTAAAGATAAAAATAGAAAATGTAAATTTTATTTCTCAACATAAGCTTCATCAAGTTCAAGACACTTACTTAAGTGATACCAGCCATTTACTCTATCCCTGAAGAACTGAGGGTTCTGGAAAAAATTTTTTAAAGATTTATTTATTTGAAAGGAGAGTTACAGAGAGGCAGAGGCAGAGGCAGAGGCAGAGAGGTCTTCCATCTGCTTGCTGGTTCACTCCCCAATTGGTTGCAACAGCTGGAGCTGTGCCGATTTGAAGCTAGGAGTCAGGAGCCTCCTCCATGTCTCCCACACAGGTGCAGGGGCCCAAGGGCTTGGGTCATCTTTTATTGCTTTCCCAGGCCACAGCAGAGAGCTGGACCGGAAGTGGAGCAGCTGGGACTTGAACTTGAAGCACATATGGGATATCAACACTGCAGGCAGTAGCTTTACACGTGCCTGGAAATTTAATTATGTTAGTGAAATCATTTTCTGCATTATTAACAGAAGAAAAATGGGTGCCCTTTAAAGATTTTTTTTAAAGACTATAAAACAAAAAGTCAGAAGGAGCCAAAACAGGTGTAAGGCAGCTGTCCAATGGTAACTCGAAATCGCCCTTTATCACGAGGAAAGAGGAGGAAGAGTGTTGTCACAGTATGGGATTCTGTGATGAAGCTTTCTTGGGTATTTTTCTGCTAAAGCACTAGCTAACTCTCTCAAAACACTCTCAAAAGCAGATGTTATCGTTCCTCCAGTCTCCAGAAAGTCAATAGGCAGATATGCCTTAAACAATACAAAAACATTGCTACCATGACCTTTGTCCCTGAACAGTAGTGTGCTTTTGTTTTGATTGGACCACTTTCATTTCTGGGTAGCTGTTGTTTTGATTGTGCTCTGTCCTCAGGATCATGCTGGTAAAGCCATGTTTTACCTCCTATCACAATTTTTTTGAAGAAATGCTTCAGGATCTGAGCTCACTGAGAGGTCTGTGGTGTTGGCTTTGGTTTCAACTGTTAAATTTTTGTCCTCTTCAGCTAAGCAACTAGTAAATTACTTTTTCCTGGAAAATTAATATCGATAGTCTGCACTGTGGAGTTCATCTTTTTTTTTTCTTTCTTTCTTTCTTTTTCTTTTTTTTTTTTTTTAAGATTTATTTACTTATTTGAAAGTCAGAGTTACAGAGAGGCAGAGGCTAAGAGATAGAGGTCTTCTATCCACTGGTTCACTCCCCAAATGGCTGCAATGGCTGGAGCTGGGCCAATCTGAAGCCAGGAGACAGGAGCTTCTTCTGGCTCTCCCACGCAGGTGCAGGGGCCCAAGGACTTGGGCCATCTTCTACTGCTTTCTTAGGTCAAGCAGAAAGCTGGATTGAAAGTGGAGCAGTCAGGACTCAAACTGGCACCCATATGGGATGCCAGTACTGCAGGCAGCAGCTTTACCTGCCACGCCACAGCACAGGCCCCTGGAGTTCATCTTTAACACCATCTTGTATCTATTAAGATGAGTTATTCATTTATAAAATACTGCTCTGCTTGAGGCATTTTCTCCATAAACTTTTATTTATTTATTTATTAAAGATTTGATTTATTTGAAAGGAAGAATGACACAGAGAGAGTGAGAGAGAGAGAAAGAGATCTTCCATTTGCTGCTTCAGCCCTCAAATGGCAGAGACAGCTGGAGCTGGACCAGGCTGAAGCCAAGGGTCTCCCACATGGGAGGTAGGGGCCCAAGCACTCAGGCCATCTTCTGCTGCCTTCCCAGGCACATTAGCACAGAGATGAATCAAAAGTAGAGCAACTATCACTCAAACTGGGGCTCTGATGTGGGTTCTGGTATTGCAGCTGACAATGTAACCTGCTGCACAACACTGGACTCCCTTAACCTTTTCATAAAGCATCAACGATTTCACCACTCTTCAACTGAAGTTTGATCATAAATTTGATGTTTTCTCTTCTGTTTTAGCAGAATTCACATTGGTCTGACAAGGGATCTTTTCAAACAGATGTCTTATCCTTAGCACCTCAAACTAGATCCTGTTTGGATGTGTAGAAAATTAGTGGAGTTTGATTTGATGCAAAAGAATTTTAAAATCTGCATAATTTTTTCATAATATACATTTTCCACGAACTTTTTGAATATTCCTGTACATTTAAGATTTGTGCATTGGGGCCAGTGTTGTGTTGTGGTGCAGTGGGTTTAGCTGCCAACTGCAAGACTGGTATCTCATAATGGAGTGCTGCTTTGAGTCCTGGAAACTCCAATTCTAATGCAGCTTCTTGCTAACATGCCAGGAAGGCAGCAGAAGATGGCCTAGGTGCTTTGGGCTCCTGCCACTCATATGGGAGACCAGGATGGAGTTCCAGGACCCTAGCTTCATACTGCCCCAGCTCTGCCTATTGTGGGCATTTGGGGAGTGAACCAGTGGATTAAAAATCTGTCTTGTCTTTTCTGTTGCTCTGCACAAATAAACAAGTAAATAAACCTTTAAAAAAGGTTTGTGTACCTTATTGCTAATAAATGAACTTTAAAGGAAAAATTTATAAATAAATATTGAGATCCTGGTTCTGGTATGTATGTATATATGTATGTACGTATGTATGTTAAAATATCAGGAGACTTTGGCCGGCGCCGTGGCTCAACAGGCTAATCCTCCGCCTTGCGGCGCCGGCACACCGGGTTCTAGTCCCGGTTGGGGCGCCGGGTCCTGTCCCGGTTGCCCCTCTTCCAGGCCAGCCCTCTGCTGTGGCCCAGGAGTGCAGTGGAGGATGGCCCAAGTGCTTGGGCCCTGCACCCCATGGGAGACCAGGAAAAAGCACCTGGCACCTGGCTCCTGCCATCGGATGAGCGCGGTGCGCCGGCCGCAGCGCACCGACCGCGGCAGCCATTGGAGGGTGAACCAACGGCAAAGGAAGACCTTTCTCTCTGTCTCTCTCTCTCACTGTCCACTCTGCCTGTCCAAAAAAAAAAAAAAATCAGGAGACTTCAGAAAACTCATGGAAAAATAGAATCAAAATAGGAATTTTCCAAGAACTTTTTGAGGCCCCTTTATATTTAGTAGGTATATTAGTGTCTGTAGTTTATTTTGGAGTAAAATAAAATGAACACAAGTACAGAGAGACAGATACACAGATATACATATAAATACCATACATCACACAATGTAAAATGTTAATAATAGCTAGCTGTTGGGATACTATGTATTCACTGTAAAAAATCCTCAACTGTTCTGTATGACAAAAAAATTGCATAATAAAGAGTTAGAAAAAACAGCTATATATGTATATGGAAAAAGTTTACTAAATCAGTATCTTTGGGGAGGAAGTTTTATCTTTTTCTTTTCTTTTTTTTTGCAAAGATTTATTTATTTACTTGAAAGTCAGAGTTACACACACACACACACACACACACACACACACAGAGAGAGAGAGAGAGAGAGAGAGAGAGAGAGAGAGAGAGATTGGTCTTCTATACAATGGTTCACTCGCCAATTGGCCACAATGGCTGGAGCTGCGCCGATCTGAAGCCAGGAGCCAGGAGCCTCCTTCGGGTCTCCCTCGTGGGTACAGGGGCCCAAGGACTTGGGCCATCTTCTACTGCTTTCCCAGGGCAAGGCAGAGAGCTGTGTGGAGCAGCTGGGTCTCAAACCAGTGCCCATATGGGATGCCAGCGCTTCAGGCCAGGGTGTTAACCCGCTGCGCCACAGTCCCGGCCTCAGAAGTTTCTTCTTTTAATTTTTTTTTTTTTTTGTTTAACTTTTTACATATTTTGAGACTCAAGAGAGAGAGGGAGAAAGAGCACATGCAGGAGAGTTCTTCCTACTGGTTGATTCACTCACTAAAGACTTGGGAGCCAGGAACTTCATCCAGGTTTCCCATGTCAGTGGCAGCGACCTAACTTGAGCCATTACCTGCTGCCTCCTAGGGTGTATGTTAGCAGGAAACTAGAACTGGGAGTGGAGCCAGGACGTGAACCCAGGCACTCTGTTACGGGATGTGGGCTTTAACTGCTATACCAAATATACCTTATTTAAAAGTGTCCCTCCACCCCCACTCCCACAATAAGCATGCACTCGCTGATTATTTTTATTTATTTGGGAAGGAGGGAGGGAAGGAGAGAGGGAGATATAATAGAAACAGAGTGCCTATCTGTTGCTTCACTTCTCAAATGCCCACATCAGCTGAGGATGCTGAAGTCAGGAGACACAGGAACTCAATCCAGGCCTCCATGTGAGTGGCAACTACTTGAGGCATTACCACTGCTTCCCTGGGTCCACGTTAATAGGAAGCTGGAATCAAGATCCAAAGACAGGAATCAAACCCAGGTACTCTGCTGTGGCACATGGTTGTCCTAACTGGCAACTTGTTCACTATGCCAAATGCCTACCCCTTACAGATTCTTAATAAAACTAAATATAATTTTTTTTAAAAAGACTGGATCTTAGAAGACAAACCTTTTAATGAAAACGGTTAACTCCTTTCCAGTAAAATCTTTAAAAATATTTTATTTACTTATTTTCATTTTATTTGAAAGGCAGAGAGAGACACAGAAACACACAGAGCTCTCATCTATAGGTTCACTCCTCAAATGCCTCCAACAGCCAGGGCTGGGCCAGGCTGAAGCTTGGAGCCCAGAACTCCATTTGGGTCTCCAATGTGGGTGGCAGGGATCCAAGAACTTGAGCCATCTTGTGTTGCCTCCAAGGACGCCCACTGAGAGGAAGCTGGATCAGAATTGGAGCTGGAATTGGAGCCAGGCACTCTGATATGGGATACAGGTCTCCCAAGCAGTGCTGTACATGTCTGTCCCTTAGTTATTATGGTTTTTTATAGACAATACAGTCTGAATAAGTAGACAGAAAATGCTGAATTAAAAAAAAATTTTGTTTTTATCAATTCGAAAGGCAGAGAGACAAAGACAGATAGATATATTCCATCTGTTCTTTCTTATTTTGAGAGGACATCCTAAAATCCGCTAAAAAAAAAGTAGCCTTTTTTTTTTTTTTTAAACCATGCTGCCATTTTTTTTCTTTAATAAATATTGGGGAATTTCTCTGTTGTGTTCTTCCCAAATGCCTGCAACAGCTTCAGCTGGTCCAAGCTGAAGCAAGCATCCTAGAAATCGGTCTGGGTCTCCCAAGTGGTGGCAAGAACCCAAGTACCTGAGCCAAGCAAGAAGGTAGAATTAGAAGCACAGACAGGGTTCAAACCTAGGTACTCCAACATGGGACACAGCAGCTTAATTGCTGTGTCAAATGCCTACCCCTGAACTTTTTAAAATAATGTGATTTCTTTCTTCCTATGAAGCGTTTGTATTTACTCCAACCAAACTCAAATCCATAGTTTTTTTGCTTTTTTTTTTTTTAATTTATTTATTTATTGGAAAGGCAGAGAGGTCTTCCATCTGCTGGTTCACTCCCCCAAATGGCTGCAATGGCAAGACCTGCATGGATCCAAAGCCAGGAACCAGGAGCTTTTTCCAGGTCCTCCTCATGGGTGCAGGGGTCCAAGGACTTAGGCCACTTTCTACTGTCTTCCCAGGCCATAGCAGAAACCTGGATCGGAAGTGGAGCAGCCGGGACCCAAACTGGTGCCCATATGAGATGCTGGCACTGGGGGTGGCAGCTTTACCTGCTACGCCACAGTGTTGGCCCAAAATCCATAATTTTTCCCATAGCTTACCATATTGACTTTCGTAGCACCAAGTCTTCATAATTGTTACAGAGCTTTTCTCTGCATTATTTGCCTTTCTACATTTCACTCTTTTGCCCTTACATTTTCATGTTATTCCTCTCACCTAAAACTGGAATCTCTCCACCAAATTATGCCCCTTGTCTCCTAAACCTTACTTAAAAATCTGTACATCTAACATAGCTATTGTAAAGAACCATAGTCAATCCTGATTTTAAAAGCTACTCTATCCAATATGGTAGTTAATGTAAATAAATGTATCCACCTTATAAATAAATGTATCCATCTTTTCCCATGGGTTTATGCAGGGTTTTTTTGTTGTTGTTCTTTAATTATGTTACCAAGATACTGTCCTACATAGCATATAGCTGAGAGGGTGGTATTATGCAGAATAAAGAATTCATAAAGCTAAAGAACAAAAAAACCCTAAACAACTCAATTAATCAATGGCCAAAGGACTACAATAAATATTTCTCTAAAGAAATACAAAAAACCCCACCCAACAGCATTAATCAATAGGGAAATTCAAATCCAAACCATAATAAGAAAGTGGGCATTCTCGTCCAGGTGGTTAAGCTACTGCTTGGGATGCCCATATCCCATACTGGAGTGGTGGCAAGAGTTCTACCTCTGCTTCCAATCCAACTTCCTGATAATGTGCAGCGGATGACAGCTCAAGCACCTGTGTCCCTGCCACCAACAGGAAGAACTGGATAAAGTTTCTGGCCCCTAGCTCCTGGACTAGCCCTGTCTGTTGCTGGCATGTGGGTAATGAAATAGCAAATGGAAGATATCTCTCTGTCTCTCTCTGTCATACTGCCTTTCAAATAAATACGTAAATCTTAAAAACAACAACAACAACAACAACAAAAACAACAACTGAAAGCAGGATTTCTAACAAAGAATTGTAAACCAATTTCCATAGTACCATTATTCACAACTGTCAAAAGACGGAACAGAAATGTACATCAAAGGGAGTGGGCATGGTGGTGCAGCAGTTAAGTCACCACTTGGAATGCATGCATTGCATGTCTGAGTGCTAGTTCAAATACAGGCTATTCAGCTTCTGATCTAGTTTCCTCCTGATGAACACTGGAAGGTGGCAGATGACGGCTCAAGTGCTTGGGCCCCTGCCACAAGTTCCTAGTTCCTGGCCTGATGCAACCCTGGCTGTTGTGGGCATTTGGGGAGTGAACTATTAGATGGGATTATACCTCCTTCTATCTCTTACTCTACCTTTCAAATAGAGGAAGAAATAAACATTAAAAAAGAAATGCCAGGGCTGGTACTGTGGTGTAGCACCAGCATCCCCTATGGTCATTGGTTCAAGACCCAGCTGCTCTACTTCCAATCCAGCTCCCTGCTAATGAGCCTGGGTAACCAGAAGAAGATGCTTGGGCCCCTGCACCCACATGGAAGACTTGGTCGAAGCTCCTGGCTCCTGGATTTGGCCTGGCCAATGCAGGCATCTGGAGAGTGAACCACTAGATAGAAGATCTCCGTTTTTCTCCTTCTCTGTAACTCTGCCTTTCAAATAAACAAGTAAATCTTGAAGAAGGAAGAAGAAGAAGAGGAGATAATCAACAAAGGTATCTGTCATTAGAAAAATGGATAAAGAAAATGTAGTATATATATATATATATATATATATGCAATGGAATATTATTCAACCATAAAAAGAATGAGATCTAGTAATCTGTAGCAAAGTGGATGGAATTGGGGGATATTAAATAAAGTGAAATAAGCCAGACACAGAAAGACAAACACTGCATTTTCTTTCTCATATTTGGAAACTTAAAAATCAATGTGAACACAGAATAGTGATTAGAGGCTGGGAGGAGTAGGGAGGATAGAAAATGTTTGCATAATGAATACCAAAACAGAGGTAAACTGAAGAAATGAATTCTTAATTATGCAGCATAGTGGTGGTGATATATATATATATATATATTTATTTATTTATTTATTTTTTTTTTACAGGCAGAGTGGACAGTGAGAGAGAGAGACAGAGAGAAAGGTCTTCCCTTGCCGTTGGTTCACCCTCCAATGGCCGCCGCGGTCGGCGCGCTGCGGCCGGCGCACCGCGCTCGTCCGATGGCAGGAGCCAGGAGCCAGGTGCTTTTCCTGGTCTCCCCATGGGGTGCAGGGCCCAAGCACCTGGGCCATCCTCCACTGCACTCCTGGGCCACAGCAGAGGGCTGGCCTGGAAGAGGGGCAACTGGGACAGAATCCGGTGCCCCGACCGGGACTAGAACCCGGTGTGCCGGCGCCGCAAGGCGGAGGATTAGCTTGTTGAGCCACGGCGCCGGCCATGATATATATATTTAAAATAATCTATTTTCATAGTCTCTATCCTCTGGATTTTCATATAAATTTTGGAATCATCAGATTAATTTAACAGAAAACACCACTGTTAATATAGCTAAGATTACACTGTACAATTTTTATTTATTATTTTTAAATTTTTTCACAGGCAGAGTGGACAGTGTGCCGGCACCCCAGGCAGAGGATTAGCCTATTGAGCCGTGGCACCGGCCATAAATAAATCTTTAAAAAATTTTTTTTTAAAAATGCCAGATTTCAAGACATATTACAGGGCATTTATAATTAATACAGCCTGGCACTGGTACTAAATAGACATGTAGACCAATATAAAGGAACAGAAACTCCAGAACTCAATCCATGCATCTAAAACCAATTTTTGGCGAAGAAGCTAAAATCAATCCCTGGAGAAAGGACAGTCTCTTCAACAAACGGTGCTGGGAAAATTGAATTTCTGCATGCAGAAGTATGAAACAAGACATCTACTTTATACCTTATACAAAAATCAACTCAAAATGGATCAAGGACCTAAATCTAAGACCTGATACCATCAAATTACTAAAGGAGAACATTGGGGAAACTGCAAGACAATGGCATAGGCAAAAACTTCTTGGAAAGGAACTCAGAAGCACAGGTAATCAAAGCCAAAACAGACAAATGAGATTACTTCAAGCTGAGAAGCTTCTGCACTGCAAAGGAAACACTCAGCAAAATGAAGAGGCAACAAACAGAATGGGAGAAAATATTTGCAAACTATGCAGTGGATAAAGGATAAATATCCAGAATCTATAAAGAACACAAGAAACTCAACAACAACAAAAGAAACAATCCAGTTAAGAAACGGACAAAGGACTTGAACAAGCATTTTTCAAAAGAAGAAATTCACATGGCTAACAGATACAGGAAAAAAATGCCCAGGATCACTAGTCAAGAGGGCAATGCAAATGAAAACCACAATATTTCACCTCACCCCAGTTAGAATGGCTCTCATACAGAAATCAACAAACAATGCTGGCAAGAATGTGGTGAAAAAAGGTACTCTAATCCACTGTCAGTGAGAATAAACTAGTACAGCCACTGTGGAAGACAGTATGGAGATACTTTAGAAAACTGAAAACAGATATACCATAGGACCCAGCAATCCCACTCTCGAGAATTTACCTTTACCCAAAGGAAATGAAGTCAGCATATGAAAGTTACCTGTACCCCCCATGTTTTTCTTTTAAAGATTTATTTATTTATTTGAAAGGTAGAGATAGAAATCTTCCATCCTCTGGACACCCCCCAAATGGCTGCAATGGCCAGGGCCAGGCGAGGATGAAGCCAGGAGCCAGTAGCTTCTTCTGTGTCTTACACATTGTACACCCATGTTTACTGTGCCTCAATTCACAACAGTCAAGATACAGAATCAACCCAGATGTCCACTAACTGACAACTGTATAAATTGTGGTGTGGTGCGTATATATATATATATATATATACACACATATGTACACACTTATACACATATATACACACATAATGCATATAATATATAATGGAATACCATTCAGCCATAAAAATGAATGAAATTCTGTGTTTTACAACAAAATGGATACAACTGAAAATCATTATATGTATTGAACATGTTCCACTACTTTCCCAGGCACATCAGCACAGAGCTGGGATGGAAACAAAGCAGCTGGGACTCCAACTGGTGCTTCCCCCGATATGGGATGCCAGTGTTGCAGGTGGTGGTCTATTGCACCACAATGCTGGCCTATGGTGTTCTTTCTTTCTCAAATATACACTGAATTTCACTAGAAAACTATCTAGGACTAGAAATTTTTGTGAATAATTTTGGTAAAGAACTCAGTTTCTTTAAAAGATATGGGCTGGTGCTGGCGCTGTGGCACAGAAGGTTAACACCCAGGCCTGAAGCACCACCATCCCATAAGGGCGCTAGTTCGAGACCCAGCCGCCCCACTTCCAATCCAGCTCTCTGCCATGGCCTGGGTAAGCAGCATAAGATGGCTCAAGTCCTTGGGCCCCTGCACCCATGTGGGAGACCCGGAGGAGGCTCCTGGCTTCAGATCGGCACAGCAGCCATTATGGCCAATTGGGGAGTAAACCATCGGATAGAAGACCAATCCCTCTCTCTCTCTGCCTCCTTCTCTGTGTAACCATGACTTGCAAATAGATAAATAAATAAATAAGTAAATAAATAAAAAAAAGATATGGGCTATATGTTCTATTTCATCCTGCATCAGTTTTTGTAAACAGGAAGCTGGTGCTGTACATGATGAGTTAACTCATTGTGCCACAATACCAGCCCCTGAAAGAATTTTTCTAATTGACATACAACATGCCTTTTTTTTTTTTTCTTTTTTAAGATTTTGTTTGTTATTTATTTGGAAGACAGAGTTACAGAGAGAGGTAGAGCCAGATAGAGAGACGTCTTTCACCTGCTGGTTCACTCCCCAATTGGCTGCAATGGCCAGAGCTGAGCTGATCCAAAGCCAGGAGCCAGGAGCTTCTTCTGAGTCTCCCATGCGAGTGCAGGGGCCCAAGGACTTGGGCCATATTCTACCGCTTTCCCAGGCCACAGCAGAGAGCTGGATTGGAAGTAGAGCAGCCAGGACTCAAACCAGTGCCCATATGGGATGCTGGCACTACAGGCCAGAGCTTTAATCCTCTGGGCCACAGTGCTAGCTCCAACAATATGTCTTTCCTTTATAGAATCTACTTCTGGTTATCATACTTCTTCAAACTAAAGGTTACATTCTGCAAGCATACAGTTCTCTGTATAACTGTAGTTAGCAAATGTATATTCTATAGATCCTACAATAGAATGTTATAATTTTTGTTTTAACCTGTTATATGTATGTTAATATAATTAAGAGAAAAAAATTGTTTAGTCACTCAACATTTGGCATTTCCATTACTCTTAATTTCTTCCTCATGAGCTAAATTTACATCTGTTGCCATTTCTCAAAGTGTAAGTTGGTTAGCGACAAATTCTCAGTGAAGGCAAGTGTTTTGAGTTCGGAATTTTTCATGACCAGTAAAACTTTGGGTACTGAGTATCTCAGGAATTTCCCCAACAGACAATACTTCAAAACTCATTTCTAAAATCCAGAGAAAGAATTCTGAAAGCTTATACCTGGTTTGTGGACTTTGCCCAGTACACCTTTTCCTTTTACTGATTCTACTTAGAATCTTTTTCGTGTAATGAAGCATAGCCATGAGTCTGATATACACTAAGTCCTGTAAGTCACCAAACCTGAACACTTTCTCGGGGATCCCTGACACACCTTGGAATCAAACATATGTGGGTTTCCTTCCCCATTCCATACCTCTGACATTAAGCAATGTTGTTACTGGTGGCTGGTCATGCAGCTATCCTCAATGTACCCTAAATGTGCCAAAATTCTAGATTCCCAGATGGAAAGCAAGTGGTTAGTAGAAACTGTACTATTTGGGGCCAGTGCTATGGTATAGTGGATAGGGCCACCGCCTGCAGTGCCAGAATCCCATATGGGCGCCTTTCTAGGAGAAGTGGTCTTAAGTCTGCTAAATTAATCTCCCTTGGGATTATGTACTTTATATTAAATGAGGAAAAGTAGTCAAGATGTGGCACGTCTGAATGACCAACAGTGGCAGCCCAGGAGAGCAATGTTGATAAGGATCTTGAGGTCTTCTGCCAGAAGTAACAGAAGGAAGATTTTTGTACTAAGCACGGCCATTCTTCTTGACAAACAACTGCTTCAGTTCTATAATAATTACCTTTTATTGAATATTTACTATGTGCTAGGCAGTGTGCTAAGCATTTTACATGAATTATTTTATTTAATATTTATGCTAATTTGTATTTTACAAATAAAAAAATCTAAGGCCTTGAGATACATTAACTTCTCCAGGGTCAAATAGAGAGTAATTGGCAAAGATGGAATCTAAATCAAGACCTTACTGATTCAAGAGGCCAAATGTAAAAGAACAGGTCCTCCAACTTTTATGTCTCCATTCTCTCCATAAAAATTTTGAAAATCTATGAATCCTTTATATCTTTTAAGTGTCAGTTTTAACAATGACAAATGATAAATCTTAATACCATAAAGATGTAATAATTACCACTGTCCATTAAAAAACAATAATCTCTTATTCAACATTTGGAAATGCAAGTAACTTCTTTTTGTTTTGAACATCATTTCTATTCTACTTACTCTACACATTTTTACCCTAATGCTATGTATTTATGCTCGACATTCTTGAACAATCTATATTCCTATACCATAAAAAACATTTAAATGAACACTTAAAAGTACTAGTGATCATAATGTACAAACCTAAAAATTTTTCTTTCATGTTACAAAACACTAGAATTTTGATGAAAATATCTAGATCAAAACATAAATATAAGTACTTAGTAGCTTTATAGAGACATTTACCCTTTTATTGTATACTATTTGATGATCTTTAGTATGGAGAATTGTACAACCACCACCACTTTTATGTGCTTACCAGGCTAGGCCACAGTACACAGATGCCTGACCAAACATTATTTTAGGTATTTCTACAAAACTATTTTTCAGATGAGCTTAACATTGAAAAATAGCAATTACAAGTAAGAACACTCTCCATAATGTGGATGAAGTCCTCAATATATAAAAGACAATTTTTCAAAAGAGGGAGTTCTGTGAACAGATTGCCTTAGGATTTGTACTCCAACATGAATTCTTCTCCAGGTCTGTCAGTCTACCCTTTAGATTTTGGACTTGCCAGCCTCAAGAATCATGTGAACCTACTGCTTAGAATGATTGTTTTTCTTTTCTCTCTCTCTCTGCATCCTATTGTTGCTTCTTTTCTGGAGAACCCCAATTAATAAAATCACTATCTAATTTCAAAATACATTCAACATCCAAAGAACCATCCCTGTGCCTGCTAGTGGTCACTTCCCATTCTTGCCTCTCCCAGTCCCTGGTAACCTCTAATCTACTTTCTGTCTCTTACATACTTGCCTATTTTGGCTATTTCATATAAACAGAATAATACAATATATAACATTTTATGACTGCCTACTTTCAAACAGCATAATTAGCATTTCATTCCTTATTATTGCTGAATAATATTCCATTGTATGGATATACCACAGTTTGTCCATTCATTCACCGACAGACATTTCAGTTGCTTTCACCTTTTGACTATTATGAATATTGTTGCTATGGCTATTTAGGTACAAGTTTTGTATGAACATATGTTTTTAATTTTTATGGCAACATACTCAACAGCAGAGCTGCTAGGTCATATGGCAATTCTATGTTTAATGTCTTGAGTACCTGCCAAACTATTTTATAAAGTGGCTTGACATTCCCACCAGCAATGTAGAAGAGTTTTAATTTGTTCACATTCTTGTCAACCCTGGTTAATGCCCATCTTTTAATTAAAGTCGTCTTTGGGTATAAGGTGATATTTCATTGTGGTTTTTGATTGCATTTACTTCCCTAATGACTAACGATGCTGAACATCCATTTGTATATATTTTTTGGAGAAATGGCTACTCAAGTTTTAGAGAAGTGTGTTTTTTATTATTGAGTTTGAACACTTTATGTGGACAAATGGACGACAATCCTTTACTTGGTTCAGTAGTCCCTTTATCTAGGGTCAACTGCAGACTGAAATTACATATAAACAACTCATAAGCTTTAAAGTATACACAATTTTGTATAGTAACAAAATCTCACACTATTTCTGTTTTTTTTTTTTAAGATCTATTTATTTATTTATATATTTATTAAAGTCAGAGTTACACAGAGAGAAGGGAAGGCAGAAAAAGAGAGAGAGAGAGAGAGAGAGAGAGAGAGAGAGACAGAGAGAGAGAGAGAGAGAGAGAGAGAGAGGTCTATCATCCACTAGTTCACTCCTCAATTGACCGCAATGGCCAGAGGGACGCCGATCTGAAGCCAGGAGTTTCCTCTGGGTCTCCCATGAGGGTGCAGGGGTCCAAGGACTTGGGCATTCTTCTGCTTTCCCAGGCCATAGCAGAGAGCTGGATCGGATGTACAGCAGCCAGGACTCAAACCGGCACCCATATGGGATGCTGGTATCGTGGGCAGTGGCTTTTACCTGCTATGCCACAGCGCTGTTCTTAATGACGCATTTTAATTTTTATATAGGGTATGAAGTAAGATTCCAATTTCATTCTTTTGTATATGTCTGGGAGCTGGCATTATGGCACACTGGCTTAAGCCACTGCCTGCAATGCCAACATCTCGTATGGGTACTGGTTCAAGTCCTGGCTGTTCCACTTCCAATCCAACTCCCTGCTTATGTGCTTGGAAAAACAGCAGAAGGTGGGCCAAATGCTTGGGCCCACTGCATCCATGTGAAAGACTTGGGAGCTCCTGGTTTCAGCATGATCCAGCCCCAGCTTTTATGGTGATTTGAGTGTGTGAACCAGCAGATGGAAGATACCTTTTTCTCCCTCTGGAACTCTGAACTCTGTCTTTCAAACAAATAAAACAGATTTTTAAAAAAGAAAACACGGGCCGGTGCTGTAGAATAGTGGGTAAAGCTGCCGCCCTGCAGTGCCAGCATCCCGTATGGGTGCTGGTTTGAGTCCTGGCTGCTCCACTTCTGATCCAGCTCTCTGGTATAGCCTGGGAAAGCAGAAGATGGCCCAAGTCCTTGGGGCCTTGCATCCACGTGGGAGACCCAGGTGAAGCTCCTGGCTTCGGATTGGAGCAGCTCCGGCCATTGTGGCCATCTGGAGAGTTAACCAGCAAATGGAAGACTCTCTCTCTGTGTAACTCTGACTTTCAAATAAAATAAATAAATTAAAAAAAAAATCATTTGTTCAGAAGATTCTTTTTTCCTCATTGAATTGCTTTAGCACTCTTATAAGAAAACTCAATGGATCATAAGATAAAGAGTATAATATACATTTTGACAAACAAGTATCAACACATATATGCATTTTGATATGCTTTCCTAATGATAAAGTACCTTAATTCTATCACATATTTATTACTTTTGATTTATTGAATTTTATACCATAAATGGTAGTGAATTTAACCCCATAAATTTTAATTTATATTACTTCTTATTCATCTACTAGGACAAAGATAGAAATGAACTAAGACTGATTGATTTTAAAACTCATGCTCTTTATTTATAACATATTTGAAGTGATCTGTTCAACACAACTGGTTTTTCTTCCTACCATAATCATAAAATATTATTTGAACAACAAAGTAGCACTGTCTTCAGGTACAGGAGGGTGCAGAATTCTCTCCTACAATAGCTTGATTTGAAAATATACGCTTTTACACCTTGAAGAGGTTTTTGCATTACTTACTCGCTATGTATACTATTAAGTATAAATGAGTTTTAGTAAAATACTGAATTGGGGAATTAGAGAAAAAAATCTTTATTTAAAGTAAGGGATTTTGATTCATGCCACAAATATGACAGAAATAATGGCTTATCTATTATTCTTCCTATCCCCCCAGAAATAACTGGGCCTTTCATGCTTTTGAATAGAGATTCATTCTAAAAACCAGGTTGGTAAATTTCTCATCTAGGACAAAACTGCTGGAGAGCATAATGGTTACATTTTCTCAAATGGGACCTTTAAATGTTTACTTTCAAAGCCTACTTATTCTTAGCAGATTTTAGGAGAGAGAGAAATCTGCTCAGAGTCTGGTTCTACTACTATGATCTAAATTGAAAACAAAAGGCTCTTTCAAAAGAACTTTGGCATGAAGCCCAGAGAACATGGAATTTATCCTTACCTTCAATAAGTAAGCATGTGTAAGGTTATCTACCTGAGAACTAAACCTTGTAACATCATATTGTAGTTGTACCCATTTCCAGCCAACCAAATAAAAAAATTAAAGGAAACTAATCTTTATTGCAGAACTTGTTTATGCCTGCTGATTCAAATATACTGCTGGTTCTGGACTCATGGGGAGAAAAAGACGATTAGCCAATCATTAACAGAGAAGAGCCACATAGTTAAAAAGGTTAAAGAATCATAGTTGAAGAAATCATTCAAAGGCATAGAATCAACATCTACTACAAATAAAGTGTTTCTGGCTCCATTTCTTTTTTTATTAAATTCCTTTAAACAAATTGAATATGAAGAAAAAAACCCCTGTAATCTACATACAATAATTTATCCTAACTTCTCCTGTTATTTGTACAACAAATATTTGTTAAAGTTCCATTTTGTATCAGTTATTGGGAAACCAATGAAGAATAAAAAAGAAAAGTTTGTACCACTAAAGCTTATAATGCAGTTAAGGGGACAGATAATAAATGAGTAAACCAATATTGTAATCATAGACTACAAATATGGTGCCATGATCTAGAATATAGGGAGGGGCTATCTTTTGGTAAGCTAGTCAGGAAAATCATTTTAAAGAAAATGACATTTATGATAATACTGGCTTTAAGTTGTTGTTGTTTTTATTTTTTTAAGATTTATTTGTTTACTTGAAAGAATTACAGAGAGAAAAAGGTAGAGATAGAGAGAGATCCTCCATCTGCTGGTTCACTCCCCAAATGGCAGCAATGACAAGGGTGGGCCAGGCAGAAGCCAGGAGCCAGAGCTTCATCTGAGTTTCCTACATGGATGCAGGGGTCCAAGCACTTGGGCCACCTTCCTAAGCTCATTCTTAAGAATGAGAAGAAACCAGTCATGGGAAGAATTTTAAGAAAAGCTTTTCAGGAAATGGTAAAAAGGGCTTGGAAATGAAAGAAGGTGAGTATGACCCAATATGGTAAATAAGGAAGAGATGGGAATAGGTAGATGGGAGAGAAGAGATCAGAGACAGATCATGTAAAAATATATATACATTGATTATTTTATCGATCATTCACTTCCAAGGTGCAGTAAGAGAGCAAGAGCAAGAGATCTAGCCACTGGTTCACTTCCAAATGCCTGTGAACAGCCAGGGCTGCACCAGCCTGAAGTAAGGAGCCCAGAAACTCCATATGGGTCTCTTACATGGGTAGTGCGCACCCAAGAACTTCAGACATCATTGGCTGCATCCCAGGATACATTAGCAGAAAGCTGAATTAAAAGTCCTTGGGCACCTGCACAAATGTGGGAGACCCGGAAGAAGCTCCTGGCTCTTGGCTTCGGATTGGCACAGCTCCAGCCATTGTGGCCAATTGGGGTGTGCACCATCGGATGGAAGACCTCTCGCTCTCTCTCTCTGCCTCTCACACTGTATAACTCTGACTCTCAAGTAAATACATAAATCTTTTTTTTAAAACAACAACAACAACAAAAAGAAGTGGAGGAGCAGGGACTTGGATGTAGCACTCTGATATGGGAAAGGGACCATTCCAGGCAGCAATTTAATTCCCTGCACCATAATACCCACCTCAAGGGACAGATTACTTTAAAAAGCTATAAGGAGGCCGGCGCCGTGGCTCAACAGGCTAATCCTCCGCCTTGCGGCGCCAGCACACCGGGTTCTAGTCCCGGTTGGGGCGCCGGATTCTGTCCCGGTTGCCCCTCTTCCAGGCCAGCCCTCTGCTGTGGCCAGGGAGTGCAGTGGAGGATGGCCCAAGTGCTTGGGCCTTGCACCCCATGGGAGACCAGGATAAGCACCTAGCACCTGGCTCCTGCCATCGGAAGAGCGCAGTGTGCCGGCCGCAGTGTGCCGTCCGCGGCAGCCATTGGAGGGTGAACCAACGGCAAAGGAAGACCTTTCTCTCTGTCTCTCTTTCTCTCACTGTCCACTCTGCCTGTCAATAATAATAAAAAAAAAAGCTATAAGGAAAAAGTTAGCATTCTACCGTGATGGTAAGCCACTTGAAGATTTTAAGTGCAATCAATGTTAAGTTAGAAAATAATTTCTTGGCCGGCGCCGTGGCTCAACAGGCTAATCCTCCGCCTTGCGGCGCCGGCACACCGGGTTCTAGTCCCGGTCGGGGCGCCGGATTCTGTCCCGGTTGCCCCTCTTCCAGGCCAGCCCTCTGCTGTGGCCCGGGAGTGCAGTGGAGGATGGCCCAGGTGCTTGGGCCCTGCACCCCATGGGGAGACCAGGAAAAGCACCTGGCTCCTGGCTCCTGCCATCGGACAAGCGCGGTGCGCCGGCCGCAGCGCGCCAGCTGCGGCGGCCATTGGAGGGTGAACCAACGGCAAAAGGAAGACCTTTCTCTCTGTCTCTCTCTCTCACTGTCCACTCTGCCTGTAAAAAAAAAAAAAAAAAAAATTCTTTTTTTTCTGTGTATAGAGAGGACTGGGTATAAATAAGAATGGAAGTAGACAGATTTGTTAAAAGTGCTCTGGTTCAGATGTAGTTTGTTGCCACCAAACTCGTGCTGAAATTTTGATTCCCAAAATAATAGTGTTGAGAGTTATTGGGACCTTTAAGATAATTAGATTATGAGGGTTCTACCCTCTTAAATGGGTTTTCTTCCTCAAGAAACTAGATTAGGTCTCTCCAGCTGGATTAGGTCTCGAGCAAGAGAGCTGGGACTAGATTAGTTACCATGAGAGTGGGTCATGACAAAGCAATTTACCCAGGATGCTTTGATGCCTTCTGTACATTCCTCCATCAGGTAATAACACCCACCATGATGCCCTCAGCGAGAGCTAAACAGATATGGTGTCATGCTCCAGAATTTTGAGTTTTATCTAGTCCATATTATTTATTCATTAAGAAAAAGGAGACTTATTTATCTACCTATTTCAAAGGCAGAGTTAGAGAGAGAGAGAAAGACATAGAGAGAAAGAGATCTTTCATTCACTGGTTCACTCTCAAAATTTCTGCAATGGTAGGGCTAGGCCAGGCTGAAGTCAGGAGCCAAGAATTTCATCTGGGTCTCCCACGTGAATTTAGGGGCCCAAGTGCTTGGGCCATCTTCCATTGCCTTCCTAGGCACATTAACAGGGAGCCTGGAATAGAAATGGAGCATCTGGGATTTGAACTAGTGCCCACACTATATGATGGCATTGCAGGTGGCACCTTAAGCTGCTGTGCCACAATGTCAGCCCAAGGAACCTCTTTTCTTTGTAATTCACCCAGCCTCAGGCATTTAGTCACAGCAACACAAAACAGACAACACAAAATGGGACAAATGGTTATGGTAGAAGCCCTCCAAAAAAGATAATAGTGACATGGATTTGAGTGATGATAATGGAATTTGGCCAAAATCATAATATATTTCTGAGAGGGAAATAATAGAACTTGGTGATAGACTGGATGAAGGGTTGAAATGGGAGGAATCTAAAATGACCTTCAGATAACTATTGTTTACTGGATATAAAACTCAATGATGTGATGATAAAAAGTAATACTACCCAAATGATAAAGTTTTGACATTGTCTCCAAAAATGAAAAGAATGATAAATCTGCTCCACATTCAAGCCAATTAATGATCACGAAAGCAGCAGGTCCTCTTCAGTAAGAATCACCAAATCAACACACTCTGAACATGGGAATAATTGTAAGCAAACTGCTAAGTACTTGATTCTTCTTTGATAACATACTTTGGAAGTCAAAACCTACAGATACAGTGTTATTTAATAAAGTCACAGCAAAGAAGATGTCTGCCATTTTGGCTTCTTGATCAAATAATGTACAGAATTCTTCAAAGTATAAAATAAATGGTAAGAAGTTGGACTCCACTGGAGAGGTAGCAATAATAAGAACAGAGATACTTCTTACAAACACAAGATATGTCATTTTTCTCCACAATAAACTGTGTGGACTTAGTACTCACCAACATGAATGGGGGCTGGGAATAATCCATATTCATGCTCTCCTGGAGTATACTCCAGCTTCTCTTTCTTTAACTGGATCAATCGGCTCTTTGGACTGTTATCAGAAAAGAAATGGAAACAGAGGCAATGAAATATCTTCCTGTGGTCAAATCTACAAATATTACCTAATCAAGAGTATCTATTTTAAGTGTCTTAGATCTTAAATGCACTGTCTGGGAAGAAGGTATCAATTATTTTCACATATTTTAAAAATCTTGGCCAGCTCCACGGCTCAACAGGCTAATCCTCCGCCTTGCGGCGCCGGCACACCGGGTTCTAGTTCCGGTCGGGGCTCCGGATTCTGGCCTGGTCGCCCCTCTTCCAGGCCAGCTCTCTGCTGTGGCCAGGGAGTGCAGTGGAGGATGGCCCAAGTGCTTGGGCCCTGCACCCCATGGGAGACCAGGAGAAACACCTGGCTCCTGCCATCGGATCAGCACAGTGCACCAGCCGCGGCAGCCATTGGAAGGTGAACCAATGGCAAAAGGAAGACCTTTCTCTCTGTCTCTCTCTCTTTCACTGTCCACTCTGCCTGACAAAAAAAAAAGAAAATCCATTTTAGAGCACAAGAGACTCCATACTAAAAAAGTACCACCCACAGTAAGACACGGGTCCAAAGCTATGATCTAAAATTCAGACAATAACAGTATTCATAGAATAACAGTACAATGCATCCCACTTGGCAGAACACAGAAACTCCCTAACATGATCTTTCAAGTTTAAAATAGATAGGCTGCACCTAGATTAATGTTAAGACTGTAATTTGTCAATTTTCAAGATTGCATTTGATACTAGTTTTACACAGGCCTTAGGTCAGCTTGACTTTAGTAACTATGTATTCTCCCTCCCCTCCTTGAGGTTTTTATCTTTATAAACCCTATTGCTTCGAGCTTCAGTGTTGAGAGCTCTTTAGGACACGAGCCTGCTCTCCACCGCCGGCAATACAGGACCTTCAAATGTATCAATGTGTGGTGCACCTCTGTTTGCACTTGCTCAGGTACAACAAAGAAAATGGCTATTGAGTTTTCCCCAACAGTATTGCAGAAGGAGACTAAAGTTCAGATATTATTAAAATAATTATCCTATATCTGAAAGGACTTTCCCAAATCATCATTTCTATCAAAGCAGGTAAGAGGAAAGGCTAGCTCCAGCTTACAGATTTGGGAAGAGATGCTCTATGATGTTACGTGACTTGCCTTAACTTTACTAGCTGATCTGGGGACTTAAAGACTAAAAGTTCAGTTTATTTATTTATTATATTTTAAAGATTTACTTATCTGAAAGAAAGAGTTACAGAGAGGAGGACATACACAGCAAGAGATCTTTCATCTGCTGGTTCACTCCCCAAATGGCAGCAATGGCCACAACGGCTGGGGCTAGGCCAGGCTGAAGCTAGGAGCCAGGAGCTTCCTCTGGGTCTCCCATGGAAGTGCTGGAGACCAAGGACTTGGGTCATCCTCTGCTGCCTTCCCAAGCACATTAAAAGGGAGCTGGATCAGGAGACTGAAGCTGAGAGCCAGGAACTCACTCCAGGTCTGTCCATGGGTGGCAAGAACATAATTACTTGAGACTTAATCAATGTTTCCCAGGGATTTTATTAACAGAAAGCTAGAGTTCAAGAGCCAGAGGTAGGAATCATACCCAGCTGCTCTGATATGAGATGAGAATGTCTCAATTACTTGCTTGTTGGTAATAAATTTCATTACTTATCAAGTAAGTACAGAAAAAATAGGACCAGAGTCCCAATGAAAGGCAAGAAAAAACCTGTATTAGAATTAAACCAGGAGCTGGTGCTGTGGCATAGTGGGTAAAGCTGCCACTGGCAGTGCCAGCATTCCATATTGGCACCAGTTCGAGACCTGGCTGCTCTACTTCCAATCCAGCTCTCTGCTATGGGCTGGGAAAGCAGTAGAAGATGGCCCAAGTCCTTGGGCCCCTGCACCCACGTGGGACACCCAGAAGAAGCTCCTGGCTCATGGCTCCAGAGTGGTGCAGCTCCAGCCATTGCAGCCAACTGGGGAGTGAACCAGTGGATGGAAAACCTCTCTCTCTCTGTGCCTCTCCTTCTCTGTGTAACTCTGACTTTCAAATAAATAAATAATTCTTAAAAAAAAAAAAATTGTTCTAGCTGGCGCCACGGCTTAATAGGCATATCCTCTGCCTGCAGAGCTGGCGCTCTGGGTTCTAGTCTCGGTCTGAGCGCTGGATTCTGTCCTGGTTGCTCCTTTTCCAGTCCAGCTCTCTGCTGTGGTCTGGGAAGGCAGTGGAGGATGGCCCAAGTGCTTGGGCCCTGCACCCGCCTGGGAGACCAGGAAAAGCACCTGGCTCCTGGCTTCAGATCAGTGCAGTGTGCTGGCCGCAGCGGCCACTGAGGGGTGAACCAATGGAAAAGGAAGACCTTTCTCTCTGTGTCTCTCTCTTGCTGTCCACTCTGCCTGTCCAATTAGCCTAGCTAGCTCTTGACTCCAGCTTCCTGCTAACGTGGACCCTAGGAGGCTGCAGTGGTGGGTCAAGTAATCAGGTTATTGCCACTCACATGGAAGATGTGCATTAAGTTCACTGGTCAATTCAATTTGGCCCTGGTTAAAGCATATTGTAGGGGTTGGTGCAGTGGCATAGCAGGTAAAGCTGCCGCCTGCAGTGCTGGTCTGGGAAGGCAGTGGAAGATGGCCCAAGCCCTTGGGCCCCTGCACCTGCATGGGAGACTCAGAAGAAGCTCCTGGCTCCTGGTTCCTGGCTTCGAATGGGCACAGCACTGGCCCTTGGGGTCAACTGGGGAGTGAACCAGTGGATGGAAGACCTCTCTCTTTCTCTCTGCCTCGCCTTCTCTCCTGTGTAACTCTGACTTTCAAGTAAAATAACTAAATCTAAAAAAAAAAAAAAATCACAAAAAAGCATATTGTGGGCAATTGGGGAGTAAAATCAGTGGATGGGAGCTTTCTCTGCCTCTCAAATTAATCAATCAATAAATAAAAGAAAAAATATGCTGACAGGTTCTACAGGACATAGAAGTTTAACAAAGTATGATTTTGGTATAAAAAACATTTTTGTGGAAGAATAAATAACTTAGACTGCATGTTAAATGTAATAAACAAAAAGTGAGAACAATTAATTGCAAGTAGGGGAGAATTAAGGGAACATTTATTTATTTATAAGAGACAGAGCAAGACAAACACATAGGGAGATCACCTATCTGCTGGTTTACTCTCCAAGTGACCACAACAACCCAGATGTGAGCCAGGCTGATGACAGGGTCCCAACAACATGAGGCATCACCTGTTGTATCCCAAGGTGGTCATTAGCAGGAAGCTGGAATCAAGAGTAGAGCTGTTCAGTTCCCTGCTAATGCACCTGGGAAAAGAACAGAGGATGGCACAAGTACTTGGGCCCCTGCTCCCATGTGGGAGACCTGCAAGAAGCTCCTGGCTCTTGGCTTCAGATCAAACCAACCCTGGTGGTTGCGACCATTTGTGGGGTGAACCAGGGAATGGAAGATATGTCTCTCCACTCATTCTCACTCTTATGCAACTCTTTCAAATAAATAAATAAATAAATCTTAAAAAAAAGAGGTAAGAATAGACAAATAGACAAACAGGTTCCACTAGGTCAGGGTCGGCCTTAAATATTATAGAGAGTCTGGGAGACTGTTTTTGGAAGACAGACAGACACACACACACACAATCTTCTATCTGCTGGTTCATTCCCCAGATGGCCCCGATGGCCAGGGCTGAGCCAGGCTGAAGCAGGAGCCAAGAGCTTCTCCTAGATCTCCCACATGGGTGCAGGGGCCCAAGCACTTGGGCCATACTTTGTTGTTTCCCAAGCACATCAGCAGGGTGCTAAATCTGAAGTGGGGGTAGCCGGGTCTTGAACTGGAGTCCATATGGGATGACAGTGTTGGAGGTGGTTATTTATTTATTTGAAAGAGGTACACAGAGAGGAGAGGCAGAGAAAGAGAGAAAAAAAGAGAGGGAGAGAGAGAGATAGGTAGGCAGGTCAGTTGGTCTTCCATCTACTGGTTCACTCCCCTAATTGGCCGCAACAGCCAGAGCTGAGCCGACCTGAAGCCAGGATCCAGGAACTTCTTTTGGGTCTCCCACATGGGTGCAGGGTTGCCCGAGGACTTGGGCCATCTTCTACTGCTTTTCCAGGCCATAGCAGAGAGCTGGATTGGAAGTGGAGCAGCCGGGTCTTGAACTGGTGCCTATATGGGACGCACGATGGCCTTTCTGACATACATTTAAGTGCTGTTTTTTTGTTTTGTTTTGTTTTGTTTTGTTTTACGGGCAGAGTTAGATGTGAGAGACAGAGACAGAGAGAAAGGTCTTCTTTTCTGTTGGTTTACCCCCAAATGGCTGCCGCGGCCGCGCACTGCACTGATCCGAGGCCAGGAGCCAGGTGCTTCCTCCTGGTCTCCCATGCAGGTGCAGGGCCCAAGCACTTGGGCCATCCTCCACTGCCTTCCCAGACCACAGCAGAGAGCTGGACTGGAAGAGAAGCAACCGGGACAGAATCCGGCGCCCTGACCGGGACTAGAACCTGGGTGCCGGCACCGCAGGTGGAGGATTAGCCTAGTGAGCCGTGGTGCTGGCCTAAGTGCTGTATTTTTATACAGCTAGCAGTGCAGGTTTGTTTATACAAGTGTCACCACAAATGGGTAAGGAATTGTTTTATGGTGTCTGACAGCTAATGACATCACTAGGCAACGGGAATTTTCCAGGTCAATTATAGCCTTCTGATACCACAACCATGTATGTGATATGTTGTTGTAAGAAACACTGTTGTGCAGTGCATGACTATCAGTAATCTAGAGATGACTGAAAGTGTACAGGAGGATGTGCAAATACAACATTTTATTTAAGTGATCTGATACCCTTTGGGAGGAGAAAGATCCTGGCATCAATACCTCCCAGACACCAAAGGATGTTGTTAGCTTTTGTCTTCTTCATTTTTAAGAAAACTTTTATTTAATAAATATAAATTTTGAAAGTGAAATTAGCTTTCTTTTTCTTATGTTTGGTCAATGGAATACAGCCCAGATATCAGAATAAACCTCAAATATATTAGGGAGTCAGTGTAAAAATTATAACCAGGCAATTACAAATAGAAGAAAATGAGATGAATTTCCTAAACATTTAAAATCTGGGTGTGAGAATGCTTTTCTAACAATTACTCCGAATCTAGAAGCAATGAGACAAAAGGTAACTTTGACTACATGAAATATTTATGTTTTAGTTACAATAAACAAAGTTAAGAAATAAAGAACAGAATCTACAACAAGACTATTAGGCTTGATCATTGAGTTCACCTAAGTTGCAGGACAAAAATCAGTATAAAAAATCATATTTCTTTTTTACTCTTAAAAAAGGATTTATTTATTTATTTATTTGAAAGGCAGAGTTACGAAAACAGAGGCATAGATAGAGGTTTTCCACCTGCTGGTTCACTTCACAAATGCTATACCAGCCAGGACTAGGACTAGGCCAGGCTAAAGACAGGAGCCAGGAACTCCATCCTGGCTTCCCACCTGGGGGCAGTGGCCCAAGCACTTGGGACCATTTTCTGTTGCCCTCCCAGGCAGATTAGCAGCCAGTCAGGGACTTGAAACAGCATTCCAATATACTATGGTGTTGAAAGCAGCTACAATATGGAGCCCACTTTTTAATTAAAATAAAAAAGGTTTTTGATTAACGTGAAAGAGAGAGAGAGAGAAATCTTCTGCTGGTTCACTCTCCTACAACATTCAGGGTTGTGACAGGCTGAACTCAGGAGTTCAGAACCCAATCTGAAACCCACGGGTGAGTGGGAGGGACCCTAGTACTTGAGCCATCATTTGCCACCTCTCAGGATGTGCATTATCAAGAAGTGGAATTGAGAACAGAGCCAGGGTTTGAATCGAGGCACTCTGCTATTGGCTCTGGGCAGTCAGTGTCTTGGGGTGTACGAAAAGCTGAACCCAAATGTATTTGTATACACTAGTAATCAACAGTCCAAAAATTAACTTTAAAAAGCTCAATTCCATTTACAATAGCATCAAAAGAAAAAACATTTAGAAGTACAATTAACAAGAAGCACAAGAATTGCATACTAAAAACTATAAAAAATTGTTAAAAGAAATTTAAGATCTAAATGAAAAGAACTATATTTTATTTTCATTAGGTCAGATTACTAAATATTGAGATAGCAAAACCTCCCAAATCAATCTACAGATTTTTTCAAAATCCTAACTGCCAATTTTGCAGAAACTTTAGCTGATTCTGAAATTTACATGGAAAATGCAAGGAATCCAGAGCTGGCAAAACAATCTTGAAAAAGAAGAAAATTGGCAGAATTATACTAAGATCAAATTTTACTACAAAGTTACAATATTAAACATAGTATACCAACAGCAACAATATATTGTTACTGGCATAACAATGGACATGGCCAATAGAGACAAATATAAATAACAAATCAACAAAATACATTTGCAATTTTTATCAGACAAAAGGAAAAGATACAAAGATCTCTTAAAAATCTAAAGAAAAACGACCTGACAGAAAAACAGAGAAACAAATGTGAACAGATAGTTCACAGAAAAAGATAATTAAATGGCCTTCATCCATATGAAAATTGCTCAGCAGTTTCATATGAGAAAAATGCAAATTAAAACTCCCTGGAGATATTATTTCTCATCTGTATGACTGATAAATATTGAAGCTTGACAACATGATCTACAATGTGGAAGAACAGGCATGCTCATATATCTCTGGGACTGAAAAATGATACAGCTCCCATGGAAGCTGAATTTGGCAATATTAACAATATTATATACAGATGCTCCCTGAGGATGGAGTAATGTCCCAAAAATCCATAAGTTCAAAATATTTTATGTTGAAAGTGCATTAGCTATTGAACACTAATAGTTTACTAAATGGTATACTGTAAAAGAGTAACTGTTTATTCCCATCATATGGAAGGCCATCATATTCTCATGTCGTAGGGAAGAGTGTGACCTTGGCTAACCGACCCTGCCTAGTATCACAAGCGTGAGTGCTGTACCGAATGCCTCTCACTACTAGCTTGATAGGATATCAAAATCCAAAATTTGAAGTGAATAAATATGGCCCTCACATCATTTTTTTTTTTTTTTTGACAGGCAGAGTGGACAGGGAGAGAGAGAGACACAGACAGAAAGGTCTTCCATTTGCCGTTGGTTCACTCTCCAATAGCCCCTGCAGCTGGCGTGTGGCGGCCAGTGCACCGCGCTGATCCGAAGGCAGGAGCCAGGTGCTTATCCTGGTCTCCCATGGGGTGCAGGGCCCAAGCACTTGGGCCATCCTCCACTGCCTTCCCAGACCACAGCAGAGAGCTGGACTGGAAGAGGAGCAACCAGGACAGAATCCGGCACCCCAACCAGGACTAGAACCCGGTGTGCTGGCACCGCAGGCAGAGGATTAGCCTATTGAGCTGTGGCGCCGGCCTACCTTCACATCACTGTAATGTCAAAAAATGAAATGACTGTAAACCAAAAACAACTGAATTGCATACTTTTAAAAAATTATTTATTTGAAATATATAGTTACAGAGAGAGCAGAGACAGAGAGACAGAGAGAGAGAAAGAGAGAGACCACAACGGCCAGAGCTAAGCTGACCCAAAGCCAGGAGCCAGAAGCTTCCTCCGGGTCTCCTACATGGGGGCAGGGGCCCAAGGACTTGGGCCATCTTTAACTGCTTTCCCAGGTCATAGCAGAGAGCTCGATCAGAAGTGGAGCAGCCAGGACTTGAACCAGCGCCCATGTGGGATGCTGGCATTATAGGTGGAGGCTTTACCCACTACGTCACAGTGCTGGCCCCAAATTGCATACGTTAAGATTTGTTTTATGGAAGACTGGGAAGAAGCACCTGGCTCCTGGCTTTGGATCAGCATAGCTCCAGCTGCAGTGGCAATTTGGGGGATGATCCAACAGAAGGAAGACCTTTCTCTCTCTCTCTCTCTCTCACTGTCTATCTATCAAATAATAATTAAAAAAAAGATTTATTGAATTGAAAGGCAGAGTGACAGAGAGGGAGATACAGAGATAGAAAGAGATCTTCCATCCACTGGGTCAGTCCCCAAATGGCACAAACAGCCAGGGCTCGGCCAGGCTGAAGCCAGGAGCCTGAAACTCCATTTGAGTCTCCTATCTGGATGCCAGGGGCCCAACTGCTTGATTTCCCACTGTCTTCCCAAGTGCAATTGTGCAGAGCAGAATGAGAAGAAGAGCAGCTAAGACTTAAACTGGCGCTCCAAAACAGGATGCCAGTGTCACAGGCAGCAACTTAACCTGTATGGTAATGCTGTCCCCAGGACTGTATGCATTAAAGAAGTGAAGTATATGGTATGTGAATAGGATCTCATTAAATCTAAAATAAGAGAGAGAGAGAGAGAGAGAGAGAGAGAGAGAGAGAGAGAGGAGGCAGGCCTGTGTTAAGCCATCACTTGCAAATCTGGGATCCCATATCAGAGTGCTGGTTTGAGCTCCAGCTGCTTGGCTTCCAATGGTACTTTCTGCTAATGTGCCTAGGAGGGCAGTACAAGACGGCCTAAGTGCTTGGGATCCTGACACCCATGTGGGAGACCTGGATGGAGTTCCCGGCTTCTGACGTAAGCAAAGCCCCACCCCTAGTTGTTGAAATCCTTTAGGGAGTGAACCAGTTGATGGACGCGCTCTTACTCTTTCTCCCTCTTCATCTCTGTTGCTCTGCCTTTCAATAAATAAAGAGGACAGGAAACATGACTTTGGAAGAGTGAGATGAAGATTAAAGAACTGCAGCCAGTATTGTGGGGCAGCAGATGAAAGATCTCTCTCTCTAGCTTTCTCTCCCTCTCTGTAATTCCACCTTTCAAAAAAATAAATCTTTTTTTCCCAAAGATTTATTTATTCATTTGGAAGTCAGAGTCACAGAGAGGAGAGGGAGAGTTAGAGGCAAAGGCAGAGAGAAGTCTTCCATCTGCTGCTTCACTCCCCAAATGGCCTCAATGGCCAGAGCTGAGCTGATCCAAAGCCAGGAGCCAGAAGCTTCTACCCAGTCTCCCACGCGTGTCCAGGCGCCCAAGGACTTAGGCCATCTTCTACTGCTTTCCCAGGCCATAGCAGAGAGCTGGATTGGAAGTGGAGCAGCTGGGACTTGAACTGGTGCCCATATGGGATGCTGGCACTGCCAGTCGGGCTTTAATCTGCTGCGCCACAGCGCCAGTCCCCATGAGGTAACCTTAAAAATGCCAACTGCAAGGGCTAGTGTTGTGGCATAGAAGGTTAAGCCTCTGCTTGTGATGTGGCATCCCATATGGGTGCCAGTTTGAGACCTGGCTGCTTCGCTTCCAATCCAGCTCTCTGCTGATGCACCTGGGAAAGCAGCAGAAGATATCCCATGAACTTGGGCCCCTTCACTTGTGTGGGAGACCAGAAGCAGCTTTGGGCTCCTGGCTTCAGCCTGGTGTTACCCAACGGGTTGGGGCTATTTGGGGAGTGAACCAACAGATGGAGGATCTTTCTCTCTCTCCCCTCCTCCACCTCTTCTTTAACTTTTCCTTTCAAAAAAATTTTTTTAAAAAAAGCAAGTGTAGTGCTGACAGGGAAAAAAAAGAAGAGTAGGTTTTAGAAGACACTGTACAGGTACCAAAGTAACCTTGAACTGCATACTTATTTATAACTTCTCTTAAAGGGAAATAAATGCCTATAACTAGTAGCTAAATCCAAGCTTTACTAATAAAATATTCTCATGACCTAGAAGGTTAATAGAGAGTACAAAAATTGTTTCAGTTATTTCAATGATAAATCAATTAAAATATTTTCAGTACAAAACAAAGTAATATTGTCTACATGCTGATAACTTGAACCACATAAACAGTGATTTATCTCTAAAATATAACCATTCCTCTTTCAATCACTTTTTTTGCCTACATTCATATCCTGATAAGTTTTTGATAAATATTGTTTCACTCTTTTATAACTCATTGAATTCATTTTCTACTCTGTTGTCAGAATTATCATCTTAGAAAAGCAAGCCTATACTCTTCATTTACATTCCTAAACAATGTGATTTTTCTTTTTTTTTTTTGACAGGCAGAGTGGACAGTGGGAGAGAGAGACAGAGAAGAAAGGTCTTCTTTTTTGCTGTTGGTTCACCCTCCAATGGCCACCGCAGCCAAAGCGCTGCAGCCAGCGCACCGCGCTGATCCGATGGCAGGAGCCAGGTGCTTCTCCTGGTCTCCCATGGGGTGCAGGGCCCAAGCACTTGGGCCACCCTCCACTGCACTCCCGGGCCACAGCAGAGAGCTGGCCTGGAAGAGGGACAACCAGGACAGATTTTGGCACCCCGACCGGGACTAGAACTTGGTGTGCTGGCGCTGCAAGGCGGAGGATGTCCCCCCCCCCCACAAAAAAAAAAAAAAAAAAAAAACAAGAACCCAGTGCCCACATGGGATGCCAGCGCCACAGGCACAGGATTAACCTAGTGAGCCACAGTGCCGGCCCCCAGAAACCCTTAACTATTGAGTTGTTTTGATATATGAAAAATCTTTTCATCCTGGCATATACTGTTCGGACTGGAATATCATTCTACATCTGGCAAAAATGATCAAATCTCAAAATCTAACTCTATTTATTCTATAGAATACTTCTTAATTGATGATATATTTAGCTGGTATCTCTTTGGTGGTTTAAAAATTCACAGTTAGAGGGGTCGGCACTATGGCACAGAGGGTTAAAGCCCTGGCCTGAAGTGCCAGCATCCCATAGGGGTGCCAGTTTTAGTCCCGGCTGCTCCTTTTCCAATCCAGCTCTCTGCTATGGCCTGGGAAAGAAGCAGAAGATGGCCCAGGTCTTTGGGCCCCTGTACCCACATAGGAGACCCAGAAGAAGTTCCTGGTTCCTGGCTTCAGATTGGCGCAGCTCTGGCCATTGTGGCCATTTGGGGAGTGAACCAGTAAATGGAAGACCTCTCTCTGTCTCTGCCTCTCTCAAATAAATAAAAAGAATAAAAATAATAATAAAAATTCTCAATTAGAGTGCCAAGAGAATATGAAGTTCTTCCAAGTAAGGATTTCATTCATTTGGCAATTTTTTTTGAACACAGACAAAAGAAGCAGAACAACATCAATATTATTTCAGTTACACCGACAGTGCCATTTTCTTATTCTTAACAAAAAATGGCATTGGGGCAGGTATTTGGCCTGAAGGTTTGGATGCCTGTAATCTGTGTCACAGTGCTTAGGTTCATTTTTGGCTCTGTCAATTCCAGCTTCCTACTGATATGCACCCTGGAAGGCAGCAATATCGCCTAGGTAGTTGGGGTCTTGCCATCCACATGAGGGCCTCGATTGAATTTCTGTTTCCCTGATTCATTCTGGCCCCGCCCTGGCTGTTGTGGGCATTTGGGATTAAGCCAGTGGACAGGAGCTCTGACTTTCAAATAAAGCTAAACTAAAATAAATAAAGCATCATTAGAATCTGAAGTATACAGGAGAGCAGCAGCAGATGGCCCACGTACAATGGCCCCTCACACTCAAGTGGAAGACCCTGATGGAATTCCTGGCTTTGGCCTGGCCCAACCTTGGCCAATGTGGGATGAAGCTCTCTCTTTTGCTTTGACTCTCCCAGGACTCTCTCTGCATTTCAAATAAATACATACATATATAAATCTTAAAAAACAATCTAAACTATGACAATATAATTTGGGAAGCAGAGAGAAGATAAAAATCAGGGAAGATAAGCACTCATCTTCAATAGTATCATGGGTACAGTGAACACTGAGGTATGTGAGATGAGATTGATAGTAGCGTAGTACATTTGTATTCTTTTTGATATTCAATGTGTTTTTTTCCACATAGCAGGGTTTTAAAGGATCAGCTGAGAGATTACACTACTTACTCTGTAGTTTTGTAAACATCAGAATACAGCCCTGCTTTCTGATACTTCTTCTTTGGGGGCCGTGGGGCCTTCTTTTCCCTTGGGATGAGAGAGAGCACAGGCTGCAAGGTACTTTCAGGTTCGGGAGGTTTGGCTGGGGTGTCAGAAGGACTGGGAATCTCAACTGGTGCTTCAGTAAAGCTAGAAACAGAAGTTTAAAGATAGTTGTATTGTAAAAAAATATTTTCCTGTGAATAACTGTCTAAAAGACATCACAACAATTAAAGAAATAGGAGGACTTCCTCATCTGGTCAAACTAGAATAACTGATACCAGACTTTGTCTTCCTGACAAAAGCTAACAGAGATATGGTAAACTACTAGAAACCTACAAAAAATAATGAAACAATTATTATCAGACATTGGACAACAGCACAGCACTGTGATCCCTGAAAAAATAAAAATAAGTGAGTCATACAGTCATCTTCCTTTTGAAGAATGACTATGGTTTACAAGTAGAAATCAAGCAGAGAATGGTTAACCTGATGAGCTAAAAATAAAGAGATCGGATGATCACAGTACAAAGAGGCAGGAATTTATGGAACTGAGTACCAGAAAGAAGAAAGCTACAAAGACTGTTAATAACTCTAGAAATCTGTATATGAGTCTGTTTTACTATACTGCAAAATGCTAACTTGGGCATGTAAAGTTCCATTTGGTGGGACAAAGAATTACTGGAAAATTCCAAGGGGGAATGATTGCTAGAGCTTACACATGCTGGTAGATAGAGTACTCAGATCACACGGAGTGAAAAGGAATTGTCTACCACTGGATGCACTCAATAGAGATTCCAGAGGGAACTGTTACTCACTTTTTTTACTCACTATCCCTGGAATCAAGGTCAGCTCCCATTAAGCTTAACAACAATCTTCAAAAGAATCCAAGTTGGTCCATAAGCAACTTAATTATCAAAGTTAAATTGAGTAATTATTAAGAAAACCAACAAAAACCAGGAATGTAATAATGTGACCATCACAATATCTTATATCCAATAAAAAATTTCTACACAAGCCAAAACGCAGGAAAGTGTGACTCAGGAGAAAAAATACTCAACAGAAATACCCTCAGAAACCACAAAGAGAAGAGGACTTATTTGACGATGAGGAGGAGGAGAACGAAAGACTTTATTCAAAAAGGGAGCACTGAGACTTCCAATATAGGAAATCTGAAATGAAAAATTTACTGCAGAATATTGAAAAGCAAATTAGATATTAGAGAAGAAAAGATCAGTAAACTTGAGATATGTATGATAGAAACAACCCAAACAGATACACAGAAATTAATTTTAAAGAGAAAAAAACAAGTATCAATGACCTAGGAGACAACACAATAAGCAACCACAATCCTGAGACCCCAGGACAGAAGTAATTTCTAGTGAAACAAAAAATGAAAACCATAAGAGAAAACAAAAATCAGACATACAATAGTTTAATGTCTATAAAGTAAGGGAACACAATGAAGAAATTTTAGAGTTTTAGTTAAGGGCTGGCTTGTGAAGTAGCAAATAAAGCCGCTGCTTACACAATGGCATCCTCTGATCCAGCTCCCTGCTAATGGTCTAGGAAAAGCAGAAGATGGCCCAAGTGCTTGGGACGCTGCCACCCACATGGGAGACCTGTAAGAAGCTCCTGGCTTTAGCATGGCCCACCTCTGGCAGTTGAGGCCACCTGGGCGAGTGAACCAATAGATGGAAATCTCCCCACCCTTTTTTCTCCCTCTCTGTAATTTTTTCAAATAAATAAATAATTTTTTTAAAAAGAGTTTCAGCTTAAAAAAGGTCCCAATTCAACATTAACATTATCAACTCAAATAAAACAAACAAGGTATACTATAGTAAACTTACTAATAACTACTTAGGAAGAAAACAGAAGCAGCCAGAGAAAACATAATAGAGGGCTACAAAAGTAGAAATCAGTGCACATCTCATGATTAAAACCACACAAGCCAGAAGGGTATAAAATGATTGAAATCTTTCAAAATGTGAGAGGGAGGGAAAGCCTGTCAAAATAGAATCCTAAAACAGGGACTGGCGCTGTGGCGCAATAGGTTAATCCTCCACCTGCGGTGCTGGCATCCCATATGTGTGCCAGTTCTAGTCCCAGCTGTTCCACTTTTGATCCAGCTCTCTGCTGTGGCCTGGGAAAGCAGTAGAAGACGGCCCAAATCCTTGGGCCCCTGCATACATATGGGAGACTGGGAAGAAGCACCTGGCTCCTGGCTTCGGATCACCGCAGCGCAGCCATTGTGGCCATTTGGGGAGTGAACCAACGGATGAAGACCTTTGTCTCTGTCCCTCTTTCTCACTGTAACTCTACCTCTCAAATAAATAAAATCTTTTTAAAAATATATAAACAGAATCCTAAAACACACAAAAACACCTTTAAAAATACAAAGATGATTCCAGTTCCACATAAAGATGTAATAGGTAGATGCACTTCTACCTTCTTATCTTTCTGCTAGGTACAATTACAAACCCTGGAAATTATAAATAAACTTAAGCAGGGTTGGCGCTGTGTATAGCAGGTAAAGCGCCGCCCATAGTGCCGGCATTCCATATGGGAATCGCTTCGAGTCCTGCTGCTCCACTTCTGACCCAGCTCTCTGCTAAGGCCTGGGAAACCAGAAGACGGCCAAGTCTTTAGGCCCCTGGACCCTCGTGGGAGACACAGAGGATGCTCCTGGCTCCTGGCTTTGGATTGGTGCGGCTCTGGTGTCGCGGCCATCTGAGAAGTGAACCAGCAAATGGAAGACCTCTGTTTCTCTCTCTCTCTGCCTCTCTATAAACATAAGCATGATGCGGAAACTGTGGTGTAGTAGATTAAGCCAATATTTGGGATGTCTACATCTTGTATCAAAGTGCCAGTTCTGAATCCTGGCCACTCTGCTTCCAATCCAACTCTCTGTTAATGCATCCTCAGAGGCAGCGGATAATGGCGCAGCTGCTTGGGCCCCTACTCCCAAGAAAGATGGAATTCTGGGCTCTTAGCTTTGGTGTAGCCCAGCCCTGGCTGTTGTGGGCATTTAAGGCATAAACCAGCAAATGGAAGATCTCTGTGTGGGTGTGTCTCTTCCTTTCAAGCAGATAAAAATAAACATTTTAAAAAAATAAAATAAACATAAGCAAACATAGACTTGGGATGTGAACAAGGTCCTAGCCAGTACAAAAAGGAAAGAAAAAAAGACTGGGAATGAAGAACTACAAACTATCCTTAGATACACATGACAGAAATATATAGAAAAGCAACTGTATTTCTATCAGTGAACAAATGGAAATTGAAATTAAGTAGAAAAAGAATTATTTAATTTAAAATAAAAACAACACATAAATCTAACAAAATGCATGAAGTATGTTAGAGTGAAACTGGTAAAAACATTGATCAAAAAAATCAAAGGTAACTGAAATAAATGGAGAAATATACCTTACCCATGGATTGAAACGTTCAATAATTAAGACAGCAATTTCTCCCTAATTGATTTAGTAACACAATCTCAATCAAATACCAACAGAAGAGGTTTTATTTTTGGCAAAACAGAAAGATAATTTCTGTCATGTGTATGTAAAGGTAAGTTGTAGTTCTTTATTTCCAAAACATATTTATATGAAAAGACAAAAGCTAGAAAAATTTGGAGGTCTGATTATTTGATTTCAAGACTTAACTATAAAAGTATAGTCATCAAGACAATGTGGTACCAGCTGAAGGGAAGAAATGTAGACCAAAGAATAGAATAGAGTCCAGAATCAGACCGAGATTCACAGAGAGAGATGGAAAGACAAACAGAGAGAATCTTCCACCTGCTGGTTCACTCCTCAAATGGCTGCAATGGTCAGTGTTAGGCCAGGCTCAAGTCAGGAGCCTGGAACTCCATCTGGGTCTCCCATGTGGGTGCAGGGTACCAAGCACTTGGGTCATCTGCTGCCTTCTCAGGCACATTAGCAAGGAACCATCAGAAGTAGAGCTGCAGGGGCTTGGACTGGCACCCAAATGGGATGCTGGTATTGCAGGTAGAAATCTAATCTGCTGTGCCACAACACAGCCCCCAGCCATGTGGTATAATGTATATGCCATATTTACAATTTAAACTATTTTTAAGTGTACAATTCAGTGGCATGATGTATATGCATATTGTTTTATAACCATAAAATACTATCTATCTTCAACTTTTTCATTATCCCCAACAGAAACACTGAACCTATAAAAGACAAACTCCCCCCGCCAAAAAAGAGGCTGGCACTGTGGCACAGTGGGTTAAGCCCTGGTCTGAAGTGCCGGCATCCCATATAGTCCCAGCTGCTCCTCTTCTGATCCAGCTCTCTGCTATGGCCTGGGAAAGCAGTGGAAGATGGCCCAAGGACTTAGGCCCCTGCACCCACACGCAAGACCCAGAGAAGTTCCTGGCTCCTGGCTTTGGATCGGCACAGCTCTGGCCGTTGCGGCCGTCGGGGGAGTGAACCAGCAGATGGAAGACCTCTCCCTCTGTCTCTACCTCTCTTTGTAACTCTTTCAAACAAATAAGATAAATCTTAAAAAAAAAAAAAAAAAAAAAAACCAAGACAAACACCCATAGGCTGGTGTCATGTAGTGGGTTAAGCCACCGTCTGCCATATTGGTATTTCCTAAGGTTGCCAGTTCAAGTCTCGGTTACCCCACTTCTGATCCAGCTCCCTGCTAATGGCATGGGAAAAGCAGCAGCAGATGGCCCAAGTCCTTGGGACCCTGCATCAGCATGAGACAGGATGGATGTCCAGGCTCCTGGCTTTGGCCTGAACAAGCACTGGCCAGTACAGTTGTTTGAGGAGAGAACCAACAAATGGAAGATCGATCTCTCTCTCTCCTTTTCTTTCTATAATCTGCCTTTCAAATAAATAAATCTTAAAAAACTAAGCAAAGCAAAAAAACCTCCCATTCCACCCTCTCACCAACCCATGATAACCACTATTCTACTTTCTATCTATATGAATTTGCCTATTCTAAGTTCCTCATATAAGTGGAATCACATAGTATATGTCCCTTTGTGTCTCACTTATTTCACTTAGGTGATGTTGTTAAGGGTCATTTAGGTATCAGAATTTGGCTCTGACACTTTACTGAATTTTCACTTCCTTTCCCTCATTTGCTTAAAATACCTACACCACCAAGGCTCTCACACTCAACTCAGAGGCACATGGCTGCCATGCTCCACGAGCATATCTAACTAATGCTTTTTTTTTTTTTTTTAAAGATTTATTTATTTATTTGAAAGGCAAAGTTAGAGAGTGGCAGAGGCAGGAGCAGAGAGAGAGATCTATATACTGGCTTACTCTCTAAATGGTCACAATGACCGGCGTCCCACCTGGTTTTAATTTTGAATTTTTTGGGACCGGTGCTCTCTCTCTCCTCTTCTCTGTAATTCTGCCTTTTAAATAAATAAATAAATCTCAAAAAAAAAAAAAAAAAAAAGAGAGAGAGAGAGAGATTTAAAAGAAAAGACCGAATTTTTTCAGGAAAGAAAAGGAAGAGGTTAGGACAATATAAATGTTTTTCTGACATATTAATCTATACCTATACAGTAACTTTTTAAGCTTTGTTTTTGGATTTATAAAATAAGGTGGTGCGTCATGTTTAGATTATGTTTTTAAGATTCTCCTAGGGGCTGGCACTGTGGTACAGCAGGTTAAGCTGCCGCCTTTCACTCTAGCATTTCATATGAACATCAGTTCCAGATCTGGCTGCTCCATTTTGGATATAGCACCCTGCTAATGTGCCTGAGAGGGCAGCAGAAAATTGACCAAGTACTTGGGTCCCTGCCACTCATGTGGGAGACCTGGATGGAGTTCCAGACTCTTGGCTTTGGCCTGGACCAGCCCCAACTGTTGTTGCCACATGGGAAGTGAACTGTCTCTCTTCCCTTTTCTTTCTCTAATTCTGCATTTGAAGTAAGCAAGTAATTAAAAAAAATTCATCTATATTATTTTGACTGCTGTAATTAATTTTTATTATGCTACAAATGTACATTGTGTAAAAAAATTACAATTTACTTATCTCCTTTCCTGTTGACTTGGGATGATTTCAGTTTTTATATATATTATGACAATTCTCATTACTAACTTTCTGAAAAATTTTTGCTGTTGCCCCTCAGACAAGAGGTTTGCTAGGATATCCAGGACAGAACTCTCAAATTATTAGGGTTATTCTGTAAAATTATTTTCCTTTATTCATATATTTTGGATACAAATATAATACAAATTAATATTTAATTATTTTTCATGTAAATATATTCTCCCAGTCTACAGGCAGTCTTCATATTTTTGTTATGTTCTTGTCTGGTGTACTTAAGTTCTATTTTCTATACTCTATTTATCTCTTTATCTTTATGGTTATCTTTTGAGAACTTGTTTTGAAATCATCTGACAAGATTATAAATTTATTCTCTTCTCATACTATTTAAGTTTAAATTTTGCTTTTCAAATCTATGTATTTAGTCAACTGGGGGTTAATCTAATTGCCATTTCATAGAACGTCAACTTTTGAGGTAGAATTTATTTACTGGTGTCGTTTCTCTACTGATGCACAATGTCACATAGCAAGCTTCCATACACACACACACACACACACACACACACACACACACATAATATATGGGTTATTTCTCTAATTTACTAAGTTATAAATTAGCTTAAAATATCACAGACTGAAATTAAGTCCCAAGCAACTTCTGGGTCTCCTATGTGGGTGTAGGCACCCAAGGACTTGGGCCATCTTCTACTGCTTTCCCAGGCCATAGCAGAAAGCTGAGAGGTGTAGCTGGAACACAAACTGGTACCCACATGGGATGCAGGTGCCGCAAGCAGAGGCTTAGCCCACTAGGCCACAGTGCTGGCCTCTTGACCTTATCTCTTTAAATAACAGATGAATCTATTCTTTAGATTCTTAGCTCAGAAATTACTTGTTCGGGGCCAGTGCTGTGGCGCAGAGGGTTAATGGCCTGGCCTGAAGTGTTGGCATGCCGTATGGGCTCTGGTTCCAGTCCCAGCTGTTCCTCTATAAATCCAGCTCTCTGCTATGGCCTGGGAAAGCAGTGGAAAATGGCCCAAGGCCTTGTGCCCTTGCACCCACATGAGAGACCCGGAAGAAGCTCCTGGCTTCGAATCAGCGAGTTCCGGCCATTGCAGCCAACTGTGGAGTGAACCATCGGACGGAAGGCATTCTCTCTCTGCCTCACCTCTCTCTGTGTAACTCTGACTTTCAAATAAATAAATAAATAAATCTTTTACTTTTTTTAAATAAAAAGAAGTTACTTCTTCCGGGAAACTAAGTTAATTACTTCTATTACATATTCTTTTAAGAAACTTCATGGGGCTGGCACTATGGCCGGTAGAGCTGCTGCCTACAGTGCTGGCATCCCATGTGGGTGCTGGTTCAAGTCCTGGCTGCTCCATTTTCGATCCAGTTCTCTGCTATGGCCTAGGAAATCAGTGGAAGATGGCCCAAGTCCTTGGGCCCCTGCAAGTGTGTGGGAGACCTGGAAGAAGCTCCTGGCTTCTTGCTTTGGATCAGCACAGCTGTAGCCCTAGAGGCCATCTGGGGAGTGAACCAGTGGATGGAAGACCTCTTCCTCTCTCTTTCTCTCTCTGCCTCTCCCTTCCAAATTAAAAATTAATTAAGAAAAAAAAAAAGAAACTTCATAATAGCAATTTAATTGTAAGATCCATGAACCTAGTATTTTCTTACTTGTACATCTTTCTGCAATAGACATAATATAATAATCTTGTAATAAATACTTATCTAATAAATAAATGAACAAATATCTACTACATAACAGGTACCATAATCAGCTCCAGTTGTAAAAGTTAAAATACTGCTGTTGTCTCTGAGAATTTGTCACGTCCTTTCCTTCAACTTGGCGGCAGAAATTGTATCTTTTTCTTCAAAAGCTCTTTAAATCCTAGCATATCATACTACAGAAAAATGTTTAATATTGCTGACCATAAGCTAGAAATTGCTGAAACAAAGCACATTTTTAAGGTGCCACTTCCTAAAGTGAATGACGGAAATGTCTGAAACTATAGTGAAGGTACTATGGTGAACTCACTCTCCTTGTAGGTGTTTTAAAACCTTAGTAATTGGCCGGCGCCATGACTCACTAGGCTAATCCTCTGCCTGTGGCACTGGCACCCTGAGTTCTAGTCCTAGTTGGGGCACCGGATTCTGTCCCGGTTGCTCCTCTTCCTGTCCAGCTCTCTGCTGTGGCCTGGGAAGGCAGTGGAGGATGGCCCAAGTGTTTGGGTCCTGCACCCGCATGGGAGACCAGGAGGTAGCGCCTGGCTACTGGCTTCGGATTGGCGCAGCACGCTGGCCATAGCGGCCATTTGGGGGGTGAACCAAAGGAAGGAAGACCTTTCTCTCTGTCTCTCTCTCTGTCTATAACTCTCTCTCTCTCACTGTATAACTCTGCCTGGCAAAAAAACAAAACAAAAAACAAAAAAACTTAGTAATTCAAGTGGTATTGACAATGATAGCAAAATGGACTGTCAAACAACAATATAAAACCATTTAAAAATATACTAAGACTGAAATGTACATAAGAATTTAACACATGATAAACAGATCATTTCAAATAAGTAGGGAAAGGATATATTCATAAATGAGTATTGTTAGGATAACCATATGAATAGTTAAGAAGAAAACTAAAATCTTTAAGTCATCTAATACAAAAGTGAATTTCAAGTAATTTAAAGAGCTACATGTAAATAAGCAAGATGTAGTGGCAGGTTTTATAGAGCACTTAGGCTTCTGCTTAGAATGCCCAAATCTGAAACTGGATGTTCTCTTCTCCATTTCAGCTTCTTGCTAATACCCCCAGAAGGCAGCCAAGCACTTGGGTTCCTGCACTCACATGTGAGATGCAGACTGAGTCCCTGGCTCCTGCCTTTGGCCTGGTCCAGTTGTGGCTGTGGCAGGCATTTGGGGAGTGAACCAGCAAATGGGAGATCTCTATCTTCTATCTTTTAAATATATAAAAGTAAAAAAAAAAATACAGTTCATCAAATGAAATTAGATATTGACATACTTTTGCCATGGAATAAGGTGAATAAAGTAACTCTCTGTGCTGGTGACATGATCTCAAAGTTACATTAAGAGAAAAGGTGAATTACAAAAAAAAAAAAGTAGTCTATTACCACTTAAATAAAACAGTTTTGCATGTGCACATATTTGCAAATACATATTAAAGGTATGAGATGAAACAATTTACTATTGAGTCTTATCCATGAAGTGAAGAATCACACAGAGGAATAGCATTCATATGCAAAGAGACTTGACTTTTTAAAAATAAAACAAATTTATTTTTATTTATTTTGAAGTCAGAGTTACAGAAAAAGAGAGAGGGGGAGAGAGAGAGAGATTTTCTTCCATCTGCTGGTTCACTCTCCAGGTGCATCAGCAGGAAGCTGGATTAGAAGTCTGGCGGCGGGGATTGGAAACGGCACCCATGTGGGATGTTGGTGCTGTAGGCAGCACCCAAGTGGGATGTCAATGTTGTAGGCAGTGGCTTTACCTGCTATGCCACAACGCCAGGCTCCAAGACGTTCACTTTTGGATAAGTAAAATACAAGTTTCATTGAGTTACTTACAATAAGCATGTATTACATTTGAAATTTGAAAAAATCCCAGATATTCTCTATAAAAAGAGAAAAATGAATATTTTTATGTTGGTGCATGCAGAGAAAGGGGGGGTGGCAAAAAACTTCTCTAAGCAAGATTCATCAAGGCAGAAGACAAATGCTATGAGAATGAGCATGCTATATTGAGTAAAACAAAAATCATTTATGAATGGTCTATACATTAATTTAAAAATATACGGGATACAGGCTTGGTCCCATGGTTAAGACACTGCTTGGGACATCCACATTCCATACTGAAATTTCTGGGTTCCAGTCTTAGCTCTGCTCCTGATATTAGCTTCTTGTTAGTACAAACCCTATGAGGCAGCAGGTGATGGTGCAAGTACTTAAGCCACCCATGTGAGAGACCAAGATTGAAATCTAGGTTCCTAGCTTTGGTTTGTCCCAGCCTGGTCTCTTGCAGCCATTCGGTGAGTGAATCATCAGAAAGAAAATCTCTGTGTATCTCTCTGCCTTTCATATAAAATGGAAATAAAAAATTTTAAAATATAATAAACATTTTTTCTTTTATTGTCAGTGACATTGATATTATATCCTCCAAACCATGGGAAAACCTATGGCATGAGAACATTTTTTAATAAAAATATTTATTTCAAAGACAGAATGATGAGAGAGAATGAGAGAGAGAGACAGCGAAATCTTAATAATTGCAGTGGTTGGGGCCAGGCCAGGCTGAAGTCGTGAGGCAGGAACTCTAGCTCAGTTTCCCACATGGGTAGCAGGGGCCAAGTACTTGGGCCTCTGCTGCTTTTCCAGGTGCATTAGCAGGGAGCTGGACTGGAAGCCGAACATCCAGAACTTGAAATAGTGCTCCCATAAAAGATCCTGGTGTTGCATGCGGTGGCTTAACCCTCTGCAATGCAAGGTTGGTTCTAACATGAGCATTTTCGCCCTGTATTTTCTTCTAAGATTTTATAGTTTTACACCTCACATTTATTTAGGTATTTATTCCATTTTGAGTTAAATTTTGGACACAGTGTAAGATAAAGGTCTAACTTTGTACTTTTCCATGTACTTTTCAGAAAACATTTCCTGTTTTCTGAAGACCATTTGTAGAGAAAACTCTCTTTTATCACTGAATGGTTTTGGCGTCTTTCTCAAGAATCACTTGATGATAATGACATATGCAAGGGCTTATTTCTGAGCTCTCTATTTTCCTATTGGTCTAGATACATGTTCTTGTATAGGTACCATACTATTTTATTAGCGGAGCTTAGCAGCAAAAACAGACAGAATATGTCATAAATATTAAAAGTTTTAAACACCAAAAGAACAGCATTAACAGCATAAAATTGGAGCCCATAGAATAAGAGAGAATATTTGCAAATTATATATCTAATAAATGACTAATACCCAGAATACAAAGTTCTAAAACTCAGTAACAAAAAACCCAACCAAACAAATTATAAAAACTGGCAAAGAAGTTGAATAATCATTCTTGTAAAGATTACCAAAAGGCCAATAAACACATGGAAAGTTACTCAACATCATTAATAAGGAAATGAAAATCAAAACTACAAAGAGATACTACCTTATATCCATTAGGATGGTTGCTTATCAAAAAACAAACAAACCAAAAAGAAAATTATAAGTATTGATCAGAATGTAAAGGAAATGGAGTCCCTGTGCACTATTGACAAGGATGTAAAACAGCACAGTGCAGAGGAAAACAATAAGGTAGGTGGTTTCTCAAAACGTTAAAAATAGAATCAGAATATGATTCAGCAATTCTACTTCTGAGTACCTGCCTAAAAAGACTGAAAGCAGGGTAGCGAAGAGATAGTTTTACTCTATTTTCAAAAGAGCATGACTTAGAATAGTAAAAAGTTAAAGCAACCAAAGTATCCATTGATGAAAGAATGGAGAAGCAAAATGAGATAAACACAGATCTAATGAAGTACAATAGTATTCAGAATAAAAAGAAAAAGAAATTCTGACATGCCAAAACCTGAATGAACCTTGAAGGTTTTCTATTCAGTGAAATAAGCCAGTCATCATACTGTATGATTCCACTTCCGTAAGGTACATAGAGTGGTCAAATCACAAAGACAGAAAGTAGATTGATAACAGTGAGAGACTGACTGGCTAGGACAATGAGAGTTACTGTTTGATGGGTAAAGTTTTGGTTTAGCAAGATGAAAAGAAATATAGAAATAGTGATGGCAACATAACATTATGTATTTAATAACACTGAATTTTATACTTAAAACATGGTTATGATGGTAAGTTTGATTTATTTTTTATAATAAAAACACTGGGGAGAAACATTAAATATATCTTCAGGAAAATAAAGAAGCTATTTGGATACACAACAAAAGGATTAGGTTTCTTTGTGTATCTGTGATTCTTGATTTCTGCTGTATATTTTTTAGAAAAAAGTAAAATTATGAAAAGGAAACTATCAACAACGTAAGCTGAAAATTCCAGAAGACTTAAAAATGTATCTGATGACAGAAAAAGAAGAGCACAGAGAAGATAAGATAAATAGTGTGATAGTAAAAATAATTCTACTTACACAACTCTCTATTAGATAAAATACATAATTTCTCTGGGCCTTAACATCTACAAAGTGAGGGGTTTGGGCTGAACTATTACATCTCCTTTGCTTAATTATTTATAACTTGACATAGCCATAAATAAGAATTTTTGAAAAGAACAGGTCTTACAGAGAACAAAACAGAAGTCTGTAAGATTAACTGACTAATTTGGCTATGTAGATATGTTACTATACAAAGCTAATTTCTTCTACTCAAGTAGTACTTTAAACAAGAAATTACCTTTTATTATTCTCTTGTTGTTGTTCTTCCTCTGGTAATGACTTCTGCTTTTTCCTGGCCTGTTCATTCAAGAGCCAGCTTTTCCTTTTCAAACCCTTCTTATGTTCTGGGTTCAGGTTTACACTCTGAACAACAGCTTCAATTACATCTGTAACTGTATCAGGACTGAGGTGTAGTGCTGCTGCCTCTTCACCTTCATTCAATTCTGGGCTGACAAACTGGGCAGCTTGGAATGCCTGCATTGACACTACAGCCTGGAGAGGACATTTCCGAGGTCGACCTGGTCTGCGTTTTACGAAGTTATTTCCTGTCCTGGCCTGCCTTTGAAGTTTTTTGGCTTTTAAAATTTTATTGACGTGGTCTAAGTTTTTCTTAGTGGCCAAAATTTTGTCATAATTGCACATTTTCCGAGCTTGGCGCTGCATAGCTTCCATTACACTTCTTTTGATATGATGAGAGGAACAGCGGCTTGTCAATTTTTCAGAAAGGAGTGAGATGCTATTACTGCAAGGGTCAATGGGGACTGCAGGCACTAGAAGGCTGTCTGGTTTTCCTAGCGTCCGCTCCTTGCTGTGGCTACGTCCTGGACTCGAGGAAGGTGCTGCAGAGGCAGTTGCAATCACAGCATCAATATTTTTCTCCATGGGCTCTTGGTCTTCATTTTGTACCATCCGCTGCAGCAGGCTATCCACAGAGTCATCTCCAGAAGCAACCAATCTTGGGCTTCGAGAGGGAACTCCATTTACTAAAAAAGACAACAATAACACACAGATCAAAGACAAGAAATACTGTTCTATTTTCCATAATTATATTAAATGTCATAATGCCATATGCATTTGTCTTTCATAGGTAAGTTGCTAGTTTATTTTCTTCAATAAAGTATATGAAAATAAGCAAAATAAAATCAAAGTGGGCCTATATTCCCAGTAATATGTGGATTAAAAACAGCAACCTTCTCTAGTAGTTAAGGAACAACCAGAAAAAGTGCTTAATTATTAAAAAAGAAGTTCCAGTCAAGGGAATTGATAGTTAAATGCTGAATAAAGATCTAATTATGGATAACATGAGAGATCATCAAAAAGTTCATGGAAAATGCTAATTATGAAAAAACTATTCATGGTTGTCAAATTTTTCTTTTAGAAAGTTTTATAATTAGAATCGACAAACACTCATATAAACTGTTATAAAGACTATAGAAGCCAGCACCGCGGCTCAATAGGCTAATCTTCCACCTTGTGGCACCAGCACACGGGTTCTAGTCCCAGTCGGGGCACTGGATTCTGTCCCGGTTGCCCCTCTTCCAGATCAGCTCTCTGCTGTGGCCAGGGAGTGCAGTGGAGGATGGCCCAAGTGCTTTGGCCCTGCACCCCATGGGAGACCAGGATGAGCACCTGGCTCCTGCCATCAAATCAGCGCGGTGCGCTGGCCGCAGTGTGCCAGCCGTGGCGGCCATTGGAGGGTGAACCAACAACAAAAGGAAGACCTTTCTCTCTGCCTCTCTCTCTCACTGTCCACTCTGCCTGTCAAAAAAAAAAAAAAAAAAAGACTATAGAAAGCATTTTCAAGAAGTTTGTTGAAAATAGAAAAATAGAATTAAAAATGGAAATAAAGGGGGAAGAATTTGAAATCCATGCATAGTTTTTCCCTAAGACATATTTCTGCAAACTTTCAAGTACATTTCAAAAGTTGAGTAAAGATTAGAAACTAAGTGGTCTTAGATAAACCTTATTAAGATGATGGTAAAATGATTTTGTAAACTTGTTTATTCAGAGACCACTCAGTGACTTTATATGACTACATAGTTAGTACAAGAAATAGTTAACCTTCTGTGGAACTGAATTTGGGTGTGAACCAGGGGATGGAAAATCTCTCTCTCTATTCCTCTCTCTTTGTAATTCTGCCTTTCAAATAAATAATCTTGATAGTCAGCTGAAAATTTAAATATATATGGGAGGGGCTGGAAAAATGATGCAGTGAGCTAAGCCTCAGCCTGCGGTGCCTGGCATCCCAAATGAGTGCCAGTTCTAGTCTTGGCTGCTCCTCTTCAGATCCAGCTCTCTGCTATGGCCTGGGAAAGCAGTAGTAGATGGTCCAAGTGCTTGGGCCCTTGAACCCGCATGAGAGACCCAGAAGAAGCTCCTGGCTTCGGACTGGCCCAGTTTCAGCAGTTGAGGCCATTTGGGGAGTGAACCAGCAGATGAAAGACATTTCTCTATTTCCCTCTGTTTGTCTATAACTCTACCTCTCAATAAATAAATAAAACATTTAAAATATATAGAGGGGTGTCTACAAGGGTACTTCAAAAGGTTCACGGAGGGGCTGGTGCTGTGGTGTAGTGGGTAAAGCCACTGCCTGCAGTGTTGCCATCCGATATGGGCGCGGGTTCGAGACCTGGCTGCTTCACTTTTGATCCAGCTCTCTGCTATGGCCTGGGAAAGCAGTAGAAGATGACCCATATGGGTGCAGGGGCCCAGGCACTTGGGCCATCCTCCACTGCCCTCCCAGGCCACAGCAGAGAGCTGGACTGGAAGAGGAGCAATTGGGACTAGAACCTGGTGCCCATATGGGATGGTGGCACCACAGGTGGAGGATTAACCAAGTGAGCCATGGCACCAGCCCAATAAATCAATCTTGAATTTTTTTCCCCTTCAATTTTTCCCATCTGTCTTTAATGCCTTTTTATCATTTTATCTCAATTCCTATTACCTAAAAATTGCTTTAAAATTAAGAATGTTGTTATCTCAAATGTGTCACATACCTACATATAATACATCATTTGATTTTCCAACATTAAACAGACTTTGCATTTGCAAAATAAACCCACTTGGTTACAGTGTGTTACCCACTTTTACATACCGTAATTAATTGAGAAACTATATTGGTCTAGTTTTCTTGAAACACTTTTGCCTGGTTTCAGAATCAAAGATATACCTACCACATAATAAAATGAGCTGGGAAGTGCTTATATTCTCTGAAAGAGTATGTAAAGAGGATTACGTTTTCCTTATGTTCGGAAGACTTTTGACTAAAGAAATGTTTTTTTGAAGATTTATTTTTATTTCTTTGAAAGGCAGTTACATAGAACCGTCGAAGAAGGAGGGAGAGAGAGAGAAAGGGATCTTCCATCTGTTGGTTTGCTCTCCAAATGGTCAAGATTGTGTCTGGCCGAAGCCAGGAGCAAAGAGCTTCTTCTAGGTTCCCTTATGGGTGCAGGGGCCCAAGGATTTGGGCCGCCTTCCAATGCTTTCCCAGGTGCATTAGCAGGGAGCTGGATTCAATGTGGAGCAGCCAGGATTCAAGCCAGTGTCCAGATGGGATGCTGGTTTTGCAGGTGGTAGCCTAATGCACTACACCAACGTCGGCCCCAATTAAAGGAATTTTATTTGGGCTTTGAATTTTTTTTTTTTTTGGACAGAGTAGACAGTGAGAGAGAGAGAGAGAGAGAGAGAGAGAGACAGAGACAGAGAGAGAGACAGAGACAGAGAGAGAGAGAAAGGTCTTCCTTTTTTCCATTGGTTCACCCTCCAATGGCCGCTCTGGCTGGCGTGCTGTGGCCGGCGCACTGCGCTGATCTGAAGCCAGGAGCCAGGTGCTTCTCGTGGTCTCCCATGCGGGTGCAGGGCGCAAGGACCTGGGCCATCCTCTACCGCACTCCTGGGCCACAGCAGAGAGCTGGACGGGAAGAGGAGCAACCGGGACTAGAACCCGGGGTGCCTGTGCCGCAGGCGGAGGATTAGCCTATTGAGCTGTGGTGCTAGCCTGAGCTTTGAATTTTTATTGTAGAAAGGATTTTTAACTTCAAGCTCCATTTCTTTAATAGACCACAGGGATACTTATTTATTTGAGTTCTTTTATGTCTTTTAAAGAATATATCACTTTATGTAACTTATGAAAATTATTGGCATAAAACATTGATAATATTCCTCTATTATTTTTTTCAAAGAACCACTGTTAGTTTTAACTGAATTTCTTGCTTTTTTATTTTATTTATTTATTTATTTTTTTGACAGGTAGAGTTAGGCAGTGAGAGAGAGAGAGAGAGAGAGAGAGAGAGAGAGAAAGGTCTTCCTTCCATTGGTTCACCCCCCAAATGGTCGCTACGGCAGGCGCTGCACCGATCCAAAGCCAGGAGCCAGGTGCTTCTCCTGGTCTCCCATGTGGATGCAGGGCCCAAGCACTTGGGCCATCCTCCACTGCCTTCCCGGGCCACAGCAGAAAGCTGGCCTGGAAGGGGGGCAACCAGGACAGAATCCGGCGCCCCGACCGGGCCTAGAACCCGGTGTGCCGGCGCCGCAGGCAGAGGATTAGCCTAGTGAGCTGCTGCGCCGGCCTTTGCTTTTTATTTCTGCCTTCACCATTTTCTACATTTTAAAATAAAGCTTTATTTATTTGAAAGTCAGAGTGATGAACAGTAGGGAGGAAAAGAGGCAGAGACAGAAACAGAGACAAGGAGAGCAGGCATCCATGGTTCAGATCCCAAATGGCCACAACGGCCAGGGCTGGTCCAGGTCAAAGCAAGAGCCAGGGGCTCCATCCAGGCCTGCCACATAAGGAGGGGCCCACATACTTGGGCTACATGCCACTCCTTCCCAGGCACAACAGCAGGGAGCTGGATCAGCCACAGAGCAATTAGGACTTGAACCATGCTCTAAGATGTGTTGCTGGCATTGTAGATGGCAACTTAGCGCACTGCACAACAAAGCTGATCTGTATTATCTTCATTCTAACATTGGTTGAATTTCTTTTTTCTAGCTTCCTAAGGGTGAGAGCTTGGATCACTGATTTAGACATTAAAAAAAACAATAATGTAAGCTATATGGGGCTAACGTGGCATAGCATGTAAACCTGCCACCTGTGACACTAGCATCACATGTGGGTGCCAGTTTGTATCCTGGCTGCTCCACTTCTGATCCAGCTCCCTGCTAATGACGTGGTAAAAGCAGCGAAAAATGGCCCAAGTGTTTGGGCCCTTGCCACAATGGGAGTCCCAGATGAAGCTCCTGGCTTTGCCCTGGCCCAGTCCTGGGTGCTGCAGTGAACTGGGGAGTAAACCAGTGGATGAAAAGTCTGTCTCTCTTTCGCTCTTCTGTTAACTCTGACTTTTAAATAGATAAATTTTTTTGAAAAAACAAAGCTAGCTATAAATATAGTCTTAGCTGTAACTCCACAAATTTTGCATATTTTTTAAATTACTCATTTCAAAATGTTTTTGCTTCTATTTTTTAAAGTGAAAAGAGAGTTTTTGAGAATTATTCTTTAACAAGTATATTGTTTAACTTTCACAACTTGACAAATTTCAAGATATCCTGTGTTACTGAATTCTAATTTAACTTTGCTAGGGTCAGAAAATACATTCCATATGAGTTTCATCTTTAAAAATTTTTTTGAAAAGATTTTTCTTTTTTTTTTTTTTTATAGACTGAATTAGAAAGTGAAAGAGAGAGACAGAGAGAAAGGTCTTCCTTCCATTGGTTCACCCCCCCAAATGAACACTACTGCTGGCGTACGACGCTGATCCAAAGCCAGGAGCCAGGTGCTTCCTCCTGGTCTCCCATGCAGGTGCTGGGCCCAAGGACGTGGGCCATCCTCCACTGCCTTCCCGAGCCACAGCAGAGAGCTGGACAGGAAGAGGAGCAACCGGGACAGAATCTGGCCTAATTAGCCTAATGAGCTGTGGCGCAATAGGCTAATCCTCCGCCTGCGGCACCCGTACCCCGGGTTCTAGTCCCAATTGGGGCGCCGGATTCTGTCCCGGTTGCTCCTCTTTCCGTCTAGCTCTCTGCTGTGGCTTGGGAAGGCAGTGGAGGATGGCCCAGGTGCTTGGGCCCTGCACCCGCATGGGAGACCAGGAGGAAGCACCTGGCTCCTGGCTTTGGATTGGTGCAGTGCGCCGGCCGCAGTGGCCATTGAAGGGTGAACCAACGGACAAACAAAAGACCTTTCTCTCTGTCTCTTTCTCTCTCATTGTCCACTCTCCCTTCAAAAAAAAAAAAAAAAAGTCACAAATACACATAAACAGAGAGAGAGAGAGAAAGAGAATGTTTCATCTACTGGTTCACTGCCCAGATGGCCACAACTGCCAGAGCTGGACTAGGTTGAATCCAGGAGCCAGGGGCTTGATCCACCTGTCCCACGTGGGTGACGGGGGCCAAAACACCACAACACTTTCCCCCTCTTTTAAAATTTATAAATTTATTTATCATCCAGATTATGAAGGTATCTTGATATAACTAATTCTACATGCACTTCAAAAGAACAAGAAAAATGTGTTTTATATTTTCCCATTTGTTGATAACTTCTAAACAAAGAACTTCCTTTAGCACTTCTGTGGCTTTAAGCCTGTTGGGAACAAATTCTTGTTTTATTTCTCTATTGTTATTTTTGAAGGATATTTTCACTGGTTAAAGAAGTGTATTTTTTTAAAAAGATGTATTTTTTTATTTCTCAAGATTTACTGATTTATCTGAAAGTCAGAGTTACACGGAGACAGAAGGAGAAGCAGAGAGAGGTCTTCCATCAGCTGGTTCACTCTCCAGTTGGCAGCAACAGCCAGAGAAGAGCTGATCTGAAGCCAGGAGCTTCTTCCGGGTCTCCCACATGGGTGCAAGGCCCCAAGGACTTGGGCTATCTTCTACTGCTTTACAGGCCATAGCAGAGAGCTGGATCAGAAGCGGAGCAGGTGGGACTCGAACTGGCACCCATATAGGATGCCAGCACTGCAGGTGGTGGCTTTACCCGCTATGCCACAGCACCGGCCCCAAGAACTGTATTTTGAGAGATAGGTATTTGGTATAGCAATTAGGTTACTACTTAGAATGTGTGCATCCCATGTTGAAGTGTCTGGGTTCAAGTCTTAGCTCTTCTGATTCCAGCTGCCTGATAACATGCACTCTGGGAGACAGTAGATGATGGCTCAAGTACTCAGGTAACTGACATTCACTTGGGAGAGATGGACTGAGTCCCTGGCTGCTAGCTCCAGCCTCGCGCAGCACTGTTTGTCTTTGTTTCTCTCCTGCCTTTCTAATAAATATAATAAATAAATAAAATTTAAGAAATTTCTATTGACAACTGATTTTTTTTTCCCCATCACTCGAAAGACATAACACCATTCTGTTCTGGCCTATAAAATTCCTGACAATGTATCTGTTGTAAGTTGTTGCTATGTTTTTCTATGTTATAGTTATTTGTTTTATTTCTACAGGTTAATTTTAAGATATTCTCTTTATCGCTAGTTTTCAGAAATTTGACGATATCCCTTGATATGTGTTTGTGTGTTGTATGTATATTTAGCCCACATAAGATCTGCAGAGTTTCATGGACCTGTAGGTTACAGCTTTTATAAACTGTGAAAAAAAAAAAAAAAAGGTATTTATTCCGGTGTTTTCTATTCTCAACTCCCTCTTTTTGAGACTTCAATCCCATGAATAATAACTTTCTTGATACTGTACCACAGACCATTGAAATTTCATTCATTTTTTGGTTTTTTTTTTCCTCCTGTGTATTTCATTTTAGATAGCTTTTATTAGCATTTCTTCAAATTTAGTAGTATCTTCTTTGTAGTAGCTAATCAACTGTTATCCTATTCAGTGAAATTTCCATTTCAGATCCTGTATTTTTCAATGATAAAAGTTACAGTTGAGGGACTGGTGTTGTAACGCAATGTGCTGAGCCACTGCCTGTGATGTTGGCGTCACACGTGAGTGCTGGTTTGAGTCCCTGCTCCACTCGTGATCCAGCTCCCAGCTAATGCCAATGGTTTCAGTCCACGCTACTGTGCCTCAGTCCTTGCTGTCTGCTAATGTGCACTCTGGGGAGGAAGCAGATGATGATTCAAGCTCTTGTATCCCTGCCACCCACTTGAGAGATTCAGACTGAAGGAGAGGCTCCTTGCTTTGGGCAGAACTGCTGCAACCATCTGGAGAGTGAACCAGTGGATGGAAGACTTCTGTCTCTCAAACAAAATGAAAAATAATAATAATAAAGTCACTGAAGGACCAAGTGTTTAGCCTTTCAGCTAAGATGTTTGCATCCCAAATTAGAGTACCTGAATTCAACACTCAGCTAAGCCTCCTGAATCCAGAGTCTTGCTAATGCAGATACTGGAAGGAAGTGATGAAAGCTCAAGTAATTAGGTCCCTGCCACCTACATGGGAGACCTGGATTGACTTCCTGGCTCTTGGCCTCAGCCTGGCCTAGTCCCAGACATCTGTGGGCAATGAATCAGCAGGTGGGAGTGTGCTTTCTCTCTGCCTCAAAAAAAGGGTGAAAAACAAACAAAAATATATGTAAAAATTTAAATAAATAATTTAAACTACTTGTGGAACAGTTAAACCTTATTTTCAGTTCCAGCAGTGTTGCTCCAATGTAGCCTTCATTCCAGGTATATCTTTGCCCTGCTGATGCAGAATGTTTATAAGTCTTCATGATCACTCCTAGGACTCCACCTACATTGACAGCCAGAGTTCAAATGTTTTTGGCCACGTGCTAACGATGGTGATTTCTCCTTTCACAATTTCCTGGGTAATGAGTTCTACTCCTTGTGAGCAGGGCCTACTACTCAGCAAAGATTTAATGTTACTCATTAAATGTGCCAAAATACCTTTGCAATCCTCTTTTTATTCTTTACAAATGTACTTGTTTCCCTTTCATCTGATACTCTATTTTCTATAAACTCATAATAATGGGAAAAGAGCAAAGCAGCAATAACAATAAAAATTAACATTTACTCAAACTGACTTAGTGGCTGGAGTTTCACACACATTTTTTAATTCTCATCCATCTGCGAGGCAAACAGAAACAGTTTCAATGTATAGATAAGAAAGCTATGGCTTGAATAGTTTACATAACTTGTACAAGATTACATTGTTAGTAATGTGGAAACAAATGTTTTCAAAAAAACATCATAATGTTTTTTTCTCCTCCTACTTAGAACGTCTTTAGCAACGGCATATAAAGGGCTTTTAAACCTTAATCTGAAGTTTATGAAAGTCTGCTCTGATTAATCTTAAAATGCTTCTCTAAATATAGTAGTTGCTCAATAATGTAATTATAAAAGGGCTGCCTCTGTCACCAGTGTAACAATATTTGCACACCACCTAAAGAAAGATGAAATGATTCTACAAAGCACTACTGTAGGGTTTTCTATCTTTTGGAAGTACAAATTACTGTGGATTTTTGCCTAACCATAAGATCTTCAGTGTTCATTCAAATATTTGAGAAACCGAAAAGAGCTGCATGCAGTGCCGGCATCCCATATGGCTAGCAGTTCAAGAGCTCCACTTCCGATCCAGCTCTCTGCTACGGCCTGGGCAAGACACAGGTAGATGGCCCCTGAATCTGCGTGGGAGACCTGGAAGAAGCTCCTGGCTCCTGGCTTCGGATCAGTGCAGCTCTGGCCATTGCAGCCAACTTGGGAGTGAATCAGCAGATGGAAGACCTCTCTCTCTGCCTCTCCTTCTTTGTGTAACTCTTTCAAAAAATAAATAAATCTTTAAACTTCAAGAAATCTTTGGATTTTACTCATCAATAATTTTGTTACTATATGCTCTTGGCAATAATAACAACTACAGCTGATAGTAAAGTTGTACTCTGTTAGCATAAGATAGTAATGATTTATTCCAAAATATCGAAATTAGTTCCAAGATGTGCCCTGAGTTTTGTCCAAAAATGTGAATTATTTTGGCTTCTAAAGCTGTTTATAAACCTCAGTTTACTAAACAGATGTTTCATAAACACTTTATTCCTTTGAATATACATAAAGATCAGGACATTGTTCCCATTATTTGCCTTTAAATTATAGAATAATGTCTTTTTATGTGGAATAAATGAGATTGCTAGGTCAACCAAGATTGAGCCTATGTTGATCAAAAGAATTGAAATGTTTATATTTAATAGGAGTTTGATAGAGTATTTCCACTTGACATTGCAGTGTTAACTGGGACTACTACTAACCTCTGATGAATTTTTTTAAAGATTTATTTATTTATTTGAAAGTCAGAGTTACACAGAGAGAGGGAGAGAGAGAGAGAGAGAGAGAGAGAGAGAGAGAGAGAGAGGTTGTCCATCTGTTGGTTCACTCCCCAATTGGATGCAATGGCTGTAGCTGCGCTGGTCTGAAGCCAGGAGCCAGGAGCTTCTTCTGTGTCTCCCACGCAGATGCAAGGGCCCAAGGACTTGGGCCATCTTCTACTGCTTTCCCAGGCAACAGCAGAGAGCTGGATTGGAAGTGGAGCAGCTGGGTCTCAAAGCAGTGCCCATATGGGATTCCAGCACTGCAGGTGGCAGCTTTATCCGCTATGCCACTGTGCCAGCCCCTCTGAATTTTAACTTAAACTTTTTCTAGGTCTCACACACCATATATCTGCACGTCAGATAAAGGGTTAGCATGATGTGGGTGGTAACTCTTTTGTTCCTGAGACTTTCAGAGCCAAAACTGAAACAAGGACTACCCTTTTCTGTGATAAATTTACTTCTATTTGTTTTTTTCTTTTTTTTTTTTTGAAAGGCAGAGTGGACAGTGAGAGAAAGAGAGACAGAGAGAAAGGTCTTCCTTTGCCATTGGTTCACCCTTTAATGGCCGCTGCGGCCAATGCGCTGCAGCTGGCGCACCACGCTGATCGATGGCAGGAGCCAGGTGCTTCTCCTGGTCTCCCATGGGGTGCAGGGCCCAAGCACTTGGGCCATCCTCCACTGCACTCCCGGGCCACAGCAGAGAGCTGGCCTGGAAGAGGGGCAACCGGGACATAATCTGGCACCCCGACCGGGACTAGAACCCGGTATGCCGGCGCCGCAAGGCAGAGGATTAGCCTGTTGAGCCACGGCGCCGGCCTTCTATTTGTTCTTACACTGATAAGCATCACTTTGGAGTGGGCGATGGTGTCCAGATTTACACATGGGAATCTGATGTGATCTTTTGTCCTGCTAGTATATTAGCTTTTGCTGTTGGTCTCTTGTACCTGGATGCATTCCAATTATCAGGCTTTCAGGCACCAAAGATCAATATGATGTCAGGTTATTCTAACACTTCATCTCTGTTGAACTGCTCTGACAGTTTCTGGTTTTCTATTTACTTACTTCAAAGTTCACTCGCGCCACAGGAAATTCTTTCCAGTATTTGTAGGTTTTAAGCAATAAGACATTTGTTCTGAACATCTAATTTATAACATTATTGGAAATAAAGAGATCTAATTTGACTGTCACCTAAATTTTAAAATCTCCCTCTCTCTTTCAAGTGGCTTAATTCTTCTTATTTTATATCCTTAGATTTCTTTTCTTATCTTCCAAGTCATTTGATACTTTGTGTTCAAATCTTTCTTATCTGGTTGTGACATTTAATGTCCACTAGTCTTTTTTATTCTGTGGTTTCCCTATTTTTATGCTTCCATGACTCATACTATTTGATTTTTCCTATTTAAATCTCATTCACTGACATCTTTTCTTCCATTTCCTTCTCAAGTGCTAATGTTTCTTAGGTTTCTTTCCCTCTTCTGACTTTATACATTCACTATGAGCAATGTTATTCATGCCAAACTGAAGTTTACAAAACTTTACGTGTGTGTGCATATATACAAACATACAAACACAAGGCGGGAGCTGGGCAGATCCAAAGCCAAGAGCCTGGAGCTTCTTCAAGGTCTCCCATGTGGGAGCAGGAGCCCAAGCACGTAGGCCATTCTCCGCTGCTTTTCCAGGTGCATTAGCAGAGACCTAGATTGGCAGTGGGGCAGTCAGGGCTCCCACCGCAGGTGGAGGCTTAAGCTACTAAGCCACATCGCAGGCCCCAATCCTTTAAAAACGTAAAAACCAGGGGTTGTCACGGTGGCATAGTGAGTAAAGCCACCGGCTGCAGTGCCAGCATCCCATATAGGTGCCGGTTTGAGTCCCAGATATTCCACTTCTGATTCAGCTCTCTGCTATGGCCTGGGAAAGCAGCAGAAGATGGTCTAAGTCCTTGGGCCCCTACACCCACATGGGAGACCAGGAAGAAGCTCCTGGCTCCTGGCTTTGGATCAGTGCAGCTCAGCTATTGTGGCTATATGAGTGAACCAGTGGATGGAAGACTTCTCTCTCTCTCTTCCTTTCAAATAAATAAATAAATAAGCATTTTAAAAAACTGTAAAAATCAGGGTGGATGTTTAGCTGATGACTAAGATGCCCATATCCCCTAATGGAAAAGCTGGGTTTGACTTCTGGCTCTAACTCATAGCTCTAGTGTTCTGCTAATGCAGACCTTGGCAGGACATGGTAATGGTTCAAGTAACTGGATTCCTGCCACCATATGGCAGACCTAGACTGTGCTCCTCGCTCTGACCCAAGCCCAGTCCCAGCTGTTGCGGACACTTGGGGAGTGAAGCAGCACTTGAGAATGCTCTCTTTCTCTCAAATTAAACATTTTATTTAAATCAAAATAAAAAGTAAAAACCATTCTTAGCTTGCACTTTGGACTGTATACTTAGTTTCTTCTCCTGGGTCTATGCTGACACCACCGAAACTGTCACTGATTATTAAAAAGTTTAAAAGTTTCCCTAGGGACCAGTGTTATGGCACAGTAGGTAAAACTGCCTTCTGCAAGCCAGCATCCATATGGGTGCTGGCAAAAGATCTGGCTGCTCTGCTTCCGATCCAGCTCCCTGCTAATGCACCTGGGAAAGCAGTGGAAGTGGCCCAAGTCCTTCGCTACACCCATGTGAACGATCAAGAAGAAGCTCCTGGCCCTTGACTTTTGATCGGTCCAGCTCCAGCTGTTATGGATATCTGGGGAGTGAACCAGTGGAAGGAGGATCTCTTTCCCTCTCTAACTCTTCCTCTCTCTGTGTAACTCTTTCAAATAAATAAGTATTTAAGAAAAAAAAAGGTCTCTTTAAGTCATCTAAAAATAAAGGAGCATGAGAGATCACTGATGTTTGCATACCATTAAACCTTTGGTATGATGGTACTAATAAAGAGCTTCTAATTGAAGGTAATCAATAAAGAAATCTAGGCCGGCGGCGTGGCTCAACAGGCTAATCCTCCACCTTGCGGCGCCGGCACACCGGGTTTTAGTCCGAGTCGGGGCGCCGGATTCTGTCCCGGTTGCCCCTCTTCCAGGCCAGCTCTCTGCTGTGGCCCGGGAGTGCAGTGGAGGATGGCCCAAGTGCTTGGGCCCTGCACCCCATGGGAGACCAGGAAAAGCACCTGGCTCCTGGCTCCTGCCATCGGATGAGCGCGGTGCGCCGGCCGTGGTGCGCCGTCCGCGGCGGCCATTAGAGGGTGAACCAATGGCAAAGGAAGACCTTTCTCTCTGTCTCTCTTTCTCTCACTGTCCACTCTGCCTGTCAAAAAAAAAATAATAAAATAAAGAAATCTAACTACTACTACACTGATACAATTTGACAGTGAAATCTTGTACTGATAAAAGAAATATTCTATGAGCCATGTGAGCTCTCCTATTCAAAGACACAGAGTTGGAACCTTAAGAGAAGACATGTCAGTTCTTGGCTTGCTTAGAGTTTCCCTAACTTCTCACTTGTGTTTAAGGCTCCATATATCACCACCAACTTTTCCAACCTTACATTAAAAAACTCTATTTTAACATTGGTTTTTCATTTAGTTTGTTAAACTCACTATTCTCCCCTTTTGTATATATTACTTTTACTCCCAATATCCCCTAATAACATCAATAAAGATTATCCCAATTCTTTAAGTCTACCTAAGAGCATCATCGTCTTTTTAGGCTTTTTTTTGGGAGGTAGGGTTGGGGGAGAAACACACACTGTCAGTAAAGAGAAAATTAAGAGCACATCCTAAAAATCTTCATACAAATTATACCAATGTTACATTGTATTAACTGGTTACATATACTTTAAAATACACAAACATTACAAGTTGAGGGACTGGTATTGAGCACCATGAGCTAGCTAAGTTGTCACCTGTGTCACCAGCATCCCATATCAGAGTGACAGCTTGAGAGCCACTGCTCTGCTTCCAATCCAGTTCTCTACAAATGTGCCTGGGAAAAGCAGCAGAGGATGGCCTAAGTAACATGTGCAGATGGAGTTCTGAGCTACGGGCTTTGGACTGGGGAGTAAACAAAAAGATGGAAAATATCTCAGTCTTAATCTCTCTCTCTCTCTCTCTCTCTCCCTCTCTCTCCCCCTCTCCCTTTTCCTTCCCTCTGCCTTTTAAATAAGTAAATGAATCTTTAAAAAAGGTTTGTGGATGCTACTTTGGAAATCATTACTTTACTAAACAATTTCATATGTAATCTAAATCTTTATTAAATCTAATCCATACTCTCCTATTATAAAACATACTCTTTTGCTTTATATTGATTCTTTTTTTCTTTTAAAGATTCTTGTTTATTTGAAAGGCAGAGTTACAGTCAGGAAGAGGGAGTGGGAGAGACAGATTGATCTTCCATCCACTGGTTCACTCCCTAAATGACCACAATGGCTAGCCTGAAGCCAGGAGCTTCATCTGGGTCTCCCATATGTGTACAGGAGCCCAAGTACTTGGGCCATCTTCCACTTTCCCAGGTGCATTAGCAGGGAGCTGGATCAGAAGTAAAGCAGCAGGGCCCGCTCTGTGGTGCAGCGGGTTAAAAGCCCTGGCCTGAAGCGCTGGCATCCCGTATGAGTGTCGATTTTAGTTTTGGCTGATCCTCTTCAGATCCAGCTCTCTGCTACGGCCTGGGAAAGCAGTGGAAGATGGCCCAAGTCCTTGAGCCCATGCACCCGTATGAGAGACCTAGAAGAAGCTCCTGGCTCCTGACTTTGGACTGGCTCAGCTCTGGCCATTGCAGCCATCTGGGGAGTGAACCAGCAGATGGAAGACCTTTCTCTCTGCCTCTACCTCTCTCTGTAACTCTTTCAAATAAAAAATAGATAAATAAATCTTTAAAAAAAAAAAAAAGTACTTGAACTGGCACCCATCTGGGATGCCGGTGTTAAAGGCGGTGGCTTTTCTGGTTACACCACAATGTCAGTCCCTCATATTGTTTCAATGTACATTCTTAGTGATTCTCACATACCAAGACCACTTTTGTGTTTTTTTAACAGTATTCTGTCATTCACAAGTAACAGATGTCTTGAAAAGTCTGTCTTGAAAGTCTGAGAAAACAAAACAGCACTAGCCTGTTGAAGAAGTACTCTCAGATGAAGACCTCTTTCGGGCAGGGCTACAGTTTGTGCTTTCTGATGATCGCTGGGAGGGTTTATCTGAAGTTGACTGGGAACCTGGAAAGAAAGACAGAAATCACAGGGAATTTTAAATCTAAAAATAATATCAAACCACTCTGTTTAGAGCTGTAAAAATATTTAGTTGCTGCCACTGCCAGTCCCTGTATTAATATATAGAACTTGCAAGCTGAGAGGCCAGTGTTGCGGCCTAACAGGTTAAGCCACAGCCTGTGATGTCGGCATCCCATATTGGTGCCGGTTCATCTCGACTGTTCCACTTTCAGGCCAGCTCCCTGCTAATGGTCTGGGAAATGCAGTGGAAGATGGCCCAAGTTTTTGGGCTCCTATTACCCACACAGGTGACCTGGATGAAGCTCTGGCTTTGGCCTGGCCGTTGTAGCCATCTGGGGAGTAAAACCAGAAGATGGAAGGTATTTCTCTCTCTCTGTAACTTTGATATTCAAATAAAATAATCTTTGAAAAAAGTAACTGGCAAGCTGACAGTGAAAGGAAAATAAACAGAACAAATGTCATTAGATGTTGGTAACAGAATTTCACAGGTCTTATACATTATATACAACTTCTCTTGTTACATTAACAAGAAAACTAGTTTCAGTGGAAGAAGGAAAAGAATATGATTTGATTTTATAAATTATTACTATGAAATATTATAGATAAAAATTTGCAAGATTTGGCCGGTGCCGTGGCTCAACAGGCTAATCCTCCGCCTTGAGGTGCCAGCACACCGGGTTCTAGTCCTGGTCGGGGCGCCGGGTTCTGTCCCGGTTGCCCCTCTTCCAGGCCAGCCCTCTGCTGTGGCCAGGGAGTGCAGTGGAGGATGGCCCAAGTGCTTGGGCCCTGCACCCCATGGGAGACCAGGAGAAGCACCTAGCACCTGGCTCCTGCCATCGGATGAGCGCGGCGCGCCGTCCGCGGCAGCCATTGGAGGGTGAACCAACGGCAAAGGAAGACCTTTCTCTCTCTCTCTCTCTCTCTCACTGTCCACTCTGCCTGTCAAAAAAAAAAAAAAAATTTGCAAGATTCATAAAATCTGTTCTTGATTACTGATTAAAGTTTATCATATAAAGAGGCAAAAAAGTTACAATGAAAATAGTTAGAAATAGCTGATATGATAAAGTAGGTCATTCTTAAGCATTTCATTTAATAGAATCAGAGCTAAAACTAAAAGGTCAAACCTTACATCTACATTCTAGCCAGCTCACAGTAATAATTTCCTCATTCTGTTTTTCCTCTATAACAAATTCTGGAAGAAGATGCTATCACTTTATTCATAAAACACAATAAATCCTCTTTAAAGCCATATAATTAAGGTACCTTGGCTATATAATAAACACTCATGATGAATACTAAGAAACTCGACTTGCTTTCAAAAGTCTCATAATTTTTAGCCATATCCTAATAACTGCTGAAAAATTTAACACATCTAATATATGAGTTTGTTTTCCTGAATACAATATACTTGGTTTTCATACCCATTTCATTAAAACCTAAAAAGTCACCTATTGAGAATACATGAAGAATATTCATGTTTGTAAAAAAAAAATGGTAGGACTCTTAAGTGTTCACTTTTAATTTGAAAAAAAAAATTAAAAACAAAAAGTCTTACATATAACTGTAGGCATAAAATGTACAAGAAATCAAACAGTTGAAGATGTGATTTAAAGGATCTGCCTTTAAATGACAGTTAACTCCTTAATGAAGAAGTGAATAATTCACTAAACACAACTTGGGGACAGAAGAAATAGATGGAGTCAAGTTTCTAATATTTACCTTTCTCTAAGAGAAACAATACACTATGACTTTTGAATTAACTAAGTAGTTAAATCACGTCAGTGTAAATATTCTTTTAGTAGGTTACTGGCAGTTGTTCAGGTGAGATGTAAGACTGTGATGGCATTCAAGAACAACAAGTTAAGAGTTTTTTTGGAAAATGATGTGATAGTACATTCTACTTCTGAAACACAGTGATGACTGATGTACAAGAAGCAAGACTGTTTATGGTTGAATGTGAAAATCAGATACAAAGGGATTTTTAAAACCAACAGTGTAATGGAGTGTGGTTCACATAAGAATTCCACTAAAGAGCTAAATATCACAATGAAACATGTAAGATGCAAAAGCCCAAGCACCAGTGAAGACTTAAGTTTAGATATTAGTCCTGAAAACTTCACCATATAGTCTATCCATATACACAGCCAAGACTGAAGACAACAGTGGTCAAGAAGCTTCAGACATCATTAAACTGTCTTAGTCACCATTCCAGTTGAATGGGTAAACAACTGAACTAGGTTAAGTTCCAGGAAAGAAGGAATATGAGAGCACTTTTTATAGTCTTCTCTCTCAGTCGTAAACTAGCATCTACTGAGTATAGTTTACATGCTTGGTGTTATGCAAGACTTGTGAGGGTGGGGGAGAGATATAAGAAAATATTAGTCTCTGCCCTCGAGGAGCTTATTTAGTGCCAAGTATGTCATCACATACTACATTTTAGATGGCATTTGTGCCATCCATTCTTGAGCTCTGTCTCCATTTTCTACGCTATTTGGTAACGTTTCCCAAATTTCTTGAGAAAGTCTTGATGAAGGCTTCAACTATACCTTTGATCATCAGGAAATCCTGAGAATCACCCTGCCTGGCCTCACCCACCTCAGGGTAAAAGAGGGTACAGGCACTTTCTTCAAAGCTCCTTCTTTTGGTGGCATCTGGAGCTGCAGAGGAGGCAGTGGGAGGTGGAATGGGGGTCAGATCCCCGGAGATCGTTATTGGCAGCATTGTACAGCAATTCCTGAGAAACTGAAACAATTGAGAGAGAGATGGCTTAGCTCACTTAGCTTCTGAGCCATTTTTCATTTCCTGAAAGTAATGGAGGCCAGCAGCCTATTCTTAGGACTTAACAAGAGACTGGAATACAACTTCATTCAGGAAGATTCTCATTTTTCATTTTTAAAAATCTGTTTGAATTTCCTGTTCATACAGAGCACAGCTGTTCTTAACAACATTCCATATATAAAGAGAATAAAGTTGGTATTCCTAAGATACAGATCTTTATGGCTTGAAAATCATCAGCTCTAGAGGCTTATTTATTTAAAAACAGTCCTTAGAGGAGCAGTAAGAAGATGATGATATCTGAAAAAGCACTATCTAAGAATGTAAAGCAACTACTTTTAAGATTGGAAAATGATGCTGTAACTTATGCGCAAGTAACAACCTGTTAAAGACATTTTAAAAACTATGCTAAAATTAGCCCAACCACAGAAAAAATATAGGAAATCTGCAAACATTATCTGCAATACTGCCATAAATACACTGCTTTGTAATTCTTATTACAGAGTTGGATGTCTAGGTAAGAACAAGATAATGTCCAGAGCAATAGCATGTCCATTTCAACAGAGACCAATATATCTGTATTTACCAATCTAAAACAGGATGCAGTGTGTGATACAGTATTAAATATATGGATTATGAAGTAAGGTATTCTGGGTTTGATACCTTGCTTGTTACAAATTAAACTGTAGGATCAAGTCAAATAAATGTGCCCAAACTTTGGTTTAATAAAGCACTGTAAACCACAGGGTTCCTTTTAGAATAAAAATAAGACAGTGGGATCTAAAAATAATTTTTCAAAATTCAAAGTATTTTTATAAATATTATTAACTATGATACATCAAAACTATATCCTTCTGTTTATTATGGAAATTTTGGGCCCTAGATAACTTGACGGTGACATGCTCAGGTTAATAATAATAAAATAAAAATAAAAGAGCAGAGATTTAAGCATAGTTAGGGAGCAGGAACTAACATAATACCAAGCATTCATCTCAAACATGAAAGGAATCCAATTAAGTACTACTAAGGTAGGTACCTCCAAGGCTGTAGATAGATGTGGAATTTAACAATTCACTATCTTTGAAGTGAATCTTCTGACTCTTCATCAAAACGTTTCCAGTGTTGGGACTGTGTTCTGGTTTATAATAAAACCAGATGTGCCCAAGAGATGAGTCAGAACAGAGGGTGTCTGGTTCCTGTTCAGTTCTACACCAGGGGACAAAATAATTTTCTGTTCCCCTCTTTAGCTCTGGTTCTTCTAATTCATGGTTGTTTACTCAGGGGAATTACTGCTTTGTTGTCTCCATCATGTGATGAATGTTTACTCCTGTCTAAATAGCTGTCATTTCATATCCACCCGGAGGGTATGTGAGGACTCTTTCCACTCCTCAAAGGACAAGAGGTTTGTATGTAACCCAGTTTAAGAAAATCTAACAGTTTTGAAAGAATACACATGGATAACAAATAATTTTAGAAAGCACAAAGTTCCCATCATTTCTCACTTCAATATACCACAAAGAATAATGAAGTACTTTAGAAGTAAACAGGAAATATAAATAGGAATTCCTTAGCTTATGAAACTACTGGGTAGAAACACTACTGGGTGTCTCATCACTCAAATGACAGCTTCAACATGTTTAGAAGTTGCATATGGAAAAATTGTGTAAACAGAAATAATAAATTGCAAAAGAAGATATACCTAAACAGAAGTAGACCTCAGCATGAGGTTACTAGAAGTAAATTATTTTTTCTTCAGTTGGGAATAAAGTCCTTCATGCAAACTAGAAGGTGGATCACTAGTATGGAAAGAGAATGAAAAACAGAATGTCACAAAGTAGAATATAGAGAATTAAGAATTAAAAATAGGGTTGGGTATATGAAAGAGACTCGGAAAATAGATTTTAGACTCTTGACTTTATTTGGTCACTATTAGACGAACTTTTAAATATAAGGAGAAGTCTGGGGAAATATCTGTGTCAACTAGGCAAAAAAGAAAAAATTTGACTTTATAGGAAAACCATGATGAAATCATGGGTAAGAATGTCAGAAAGTCGAAAAAGCAAAAAGAACGTAACTGATTATATAGGAATAAGAACCTGAAAATATTTATATTATATTCTAAAAATGAGCAAAGACCAGAAAGCTGTCTAAGGTTGATGTGTCTGAGTTTTTGATAGACCTCTACACAGAAGGAACTAAAATAAATCTGAGAAAAGAATGTTGCTTTCACAGATGTCTCATTATGAGGACAAAGTCAAATGGGCTAAGATATTGGAATAGAGAGAGAACATTTCCACTGATAACAGTGTCATGTCAGTTGGGGTGGGGGGAAATTGTCACAAAGAAAACAGAATAGAATAGAAGCAAATTAACTGATGTCTCAAAACACCTACTTAGAACTTCTTTAGTCCAAATTTACTATCATAACATTTACAACTTAATGCAGTATGAATTTTGTTCATACCCAGTTTGGTGTTAAACACTAAAGACCCAAGTAACTAAGAAATGGTTTAAATGAGCAGAATAACTGATGTTTATAATGAAATATCTTTGAATAAGCCATGGAAAAACAGATTAAGTTGCTAGATTTGGAAGGATACTACACAGTAGTCAGTTCAAAGATGACAAAAATTTATTTAAAAGTAATGTATTTTGTGATAAGGGTTTGGCCTAGTGCTTGAGATGCCGAGTTAAGACATCCACATCCCAAACTGGTGCCTGGGTTCAGGACCTGGCTCCTCTCCACCATCCTAAGAATTTAGATCTTGGGAGAGAATAGTAATGCCTCAGGTAATTGTCACCCACATGGGAGACCTAGATTGAATTATCTGCTCCTGGCTTCAGTCGCTGACCTGGGATTGCTGTGGGCAATCAGCTCAGCTCTGGCTGTTGAAGCCAACTGGGGAGTGAACCAGAGGATAGAAGACCTCTCCCACTCTCTCTACCTCTCCTTTTCTCTCGGAGTTACTCAGAGAGAAAAGGAGAGGCAGAGCTGAGTTGATCCAAAGCCAGGAGCCAGGAGCTTCTTTTAGGTCTCCTATGCAGGTGCAGGGGTCCAAGGACTTGGGCCATCTTCTACTGCTTTCCCAGGCCTTAGCAGAGAGCTGGATCAGAAGTAGAGCAGCCAGGACTTGAACTGGCATCCATATGAGATGCCGGCACTGCAGCTGACAGCTTTAACTGCTATGCCACAGTGCTGCCTCCCCCAAAATTTTAATTAAAAAAAAAAGAAATTCTGGGGATGAGTGCTTAGCCTTGCAGTTAAATCACTCATTAAGATGGCAGCATCTCACATTGAAGCACTTGGGTTTGATACTCACCTCCAGCTCCTGAGGCCAGCTTCTGCTAATGCAGACCTTGGGAGGCAGTAGTAACGGCCCATGTAGTTGGGCTCTTAATACTGCGTGGGAAACCTCAATGTGTTCCCAACTCCTGACTTTGACCCTTAACCTGCACTGGCAATTGAGGAATTTAAGGAGTGAATTAGCAGATGGGAGCTGTTTCTTAAATTATTTTAAAAAAGAAGTTTCCTATATGGGTGCCGGTTCCAGACCCAGCTGTACACTTCCTAAAAAATTTTTTTATTTAAGAGGGAGGGAGGGAGGGAGGGAGGGAGGGAAGAGGAGAAGTAAGAGACAAGACAGTGCTCTCATTCTCTGGAATAAAGATTGGAGCCAGGACTTAACATAAGCACTCTGATAAGGAATCTGGGTATCCAAACTGCTAGGCCAAATGCCAGCCTATCTGCTCATTCTACTATTTGTAAGCTATAAATGCTAAACGCAAAATACTACATGCTACTGCTCATCCCATTTTTGAAATCAAGTTGCAAGAAAATGCTGGTAAACAGGATGACATCCCTGGCAATCCAGGTCAGAAACTCACCAGGTCTATTTCACGTATACCTAACACAGATAAATTAATTTTAGTAAACACTTGGGGCCAGTGCTGTGGCGCAGCAGGTTAATGCCCTGGCCTGAAGCACCAGGATCCCAAGTGGGCGCTGGTTCACATCCCGGCTGCTCCTCTTCCAGTCCAGCTCTCTGCTATGGCCTGGGAAGGCAGTGGAAGATGTAAGATTTCTTTCTCTTTCCTATTTTTATTTAGTACTTGGGATAAAGCAGTCATATTTGAAAAATTCTGTTGATATAAATTTCACGAAAGTAAATGAAATTATATCAGTGACACAGGCATACTTAGCCTAGATCAAGGTACTTAACATTGCTTTCCTTGTTTCAAAGAAAAAGAATCCAACTGACGTCACTCACTTCAGCATTTTTATATTAAACAGTTATAAGCATTTCACAATTTATGTATGTGTTATCATTACTTTTTTTTTTTCAGCTTAGTACTATTCTGTAGTAACCATTATAGTCTAACAGTTTCTGTTTCAGGCAGGATCCAAGGATGACCAATGAGGCTGTGATTCCTATTCACCTGATAATTCTTAACTCCTATGTACTCTGTTTTCCTCTACCACCCCATTTCTTAAGTGCAGGGTTTCTTCTTGCACCCTGTCTACATCCTCAAGCAAGGGAATCACAATGAGACCACACAGTGCAGCTGTCAAGTAGTTCAGCTACGGGGGCCAGCATCATGGTATAGCAGGTAAAGCTGTGGCCTGTTATGCCAACATCCCATATGATCGACTGTTCATGTTCCAGCTGCTCCACTTTTGATCCAGCTCCCTGCTAGTGGCCTGACAAAGCAGTGAAAGATAGCCAAAGTGTTTGGGCCCCGGCCACCGACGTGTGAGACCTGTATGAAGCTACTGGCTTCAGCAAGTCTCCGCCCTGGCCACTACAGCCATTAGGGGAGTGAATGAGTGGATGGAAGATCTTTCTGTCTGTGCCCCTCTCTCTGTAACAGACTTTCAAATAAATAAATAAATCTGAAAAGAAAAAAAGTTCAGCTATTATAAGCCAAGCGTTTTTCCTGCTACATATCAAACTATACTTATCAGTGCCCCATGGGTTGGAGAAGTCAGTCATGTTTTGTCTGGTGGAGTGACTTTCCCCTCTTCCCCTTGGTTTATATACCAATGCATGGCTTACCCAGACCTACCAAGGCCCAACAGTGGACAAGAATTACCAAAGGTCTGTCGAAGGTGCTCACTCTTCACTGTGGATTTAATAACTCTTCACCTGGGTAAAACAACTTGACCCTTAGGACTCTGCTCCACCTGATTTAGTTATTCATTTGAAAGGTAAAGCCATAGACAGAGAGATCTTCCATCCATTGGTTCACTCCAATGGCCGCAACGGCTGGAGCTGGGCTGATCCGAAGCCAGGAGCCAGGAGCTTTCTCTGGGCCCCCTGCATGGCTGCAAGGGCCCAAGTATCCCTGCTATCCTCCACTGCTTTTTCAGGCCATAAGCAGAGAGCTGGATTGGAAGTGGATCACATGGGATGCCAGAGCCACAGGTGGAGGCTCAGCCTACTATGCCAGAGTGCCAGCCCCTACTAACCTGATCATAACAGCCTACATTATGCCCAGCCCTTTCTCAGGACTTCCTACCAAAGCACAACTATTTTATATGAATTTTAGCTGAAAAGGTACCGTTGTCCACCAAACACCAATCTGACCTGAAAGAAATGGGTCACTGGGCTGACCTTGGTGGGCAAAGGGTGACCACTTGGTTAGCCTCTCCATGGGGGGATGTTGCTTATGATGAAGCAACATCAAAAAAACAAATAAATAAAAAACCCATCACTCTGAATATAAGTGATCTGACCCTAACCACAGGATATGTTCTTAGTTGGATATTAGGCACCCTGGCAGATATCATTCTTGTCCCTGTCCTTGACTATCAGCTAACTGAACAAGATAGAGTATGTGGTATAACTAGCTAGAACAAAACCTGCTATAGCTATATCAGCAACTCAAGCACAGTGGAATTAGATATCAAGACCAAGTTAAATGGCTACTCTGCTCTGGACAAGGGGTGGCAACAGCTAACTTCATCTGGCAGGTGGTGACCTAGAAATGACCACGGTGTATTTTCACAAAAGACTTGGTTTAACGTTTTTGGTTTTTTTTTAATTTTATTTATTATTTATTTGACAGAGTTAGATAGTGAGAGAGACAAAGGTCTTCCTTCCGTTGGTTCACCCCCAAAATGGATGCCACAGCCAGAGCTACGCCAATCCAAAGCCAGGAGCCAGATGCTTCTTTCTAGTCTCCCATGTGGGTGCAGGGACCCAAGCAGTTCCCGGGCCACAGCAGAGAGCTGAACTGGAAGAGGAGCAACCGGGACTAGAATCCAGCGCCCATATGGGATGGTGGCGTTGCAAGGTGGAAGATTAACCATGTGAGCCACAGCGCCAGCCCCATCTTAGTTTAACGTTAATGGAGCCAAGCTGTCAGGCTTTATTAGCATGTAGGACAGAGGTTTGAAAAACCCCAAAGTAGGTCAACTGCTGAGCCTGCTTTGCAGACTGTGCACCACCTGCTAACTTTGAAACCTTCAGCAATTTTGTAATTTGTAACTACCCCATGCCTGTTACACAGTGCTCTCCAGTCTTGGTTCCCAGAGCCTTGATGATATCACAGTGTAACTCCCTTTCTCCTGTCCTAGATCTGCCCAGCACCACCTGTCCTGTGACCCCTCTTTCACCCTGCCTTAGGTGCTGAGTCTGTTTAGATTGTACCTCCCAAGTTTCTCAATCAATGAGGAACTGGATGAAGGGACTTTTGCCTCACAGGGATAAAAGGAGTTGAGTCTCTGAGGGAGGTGCCTGCTTCCACCTGCTGGTCATTGCTTTAAAGACTGGGTATCAGGGCTGGCGCCGTGGCACAGGTTAATCTTCCATCTGTGGTGCCAGCATCCCATATGGGCATCTGTTCTAGTCCCAGCTGCTCCTCTTCCAATCCAGCTCTCTGCTACTGCCTGGGAAAGCAGTGGAAGATGCCCAAGTCCTTGGGCCCCTGCACCCCCGTGGGAGACCGGGAAGAAGCACCTGGCTCCTGGCTTCAGATCTGCACAACTCTGGCTATTGCGGCCATTTGGGGAGTGAACCAATGGACAGAAGACCTTTCTGGCCGGCGCCGTGGCTCAACAGGCTAATCCTCCACCTTGTGGCGCCGGCACACCGGGTTCTAGTCCCGGTCGGGGCACCGGATTCTGTCCCGGTTGCCCCTCTTCCAGGCCAGCCCTCTGCTGTGGCCCGGGAGTGCAGTGGAGGATGGCCCAGGTGCTTGGGCCCTGCACCCCATGGGGAGACCAGGAAAAGCACCTGGCTCCTGGCTCCTGCCATCGGATGAGCGCGGTGCGCCGGCCGCAGCGCGCTGTCTGCGGCGGCCATTGGAGGGTGAACCAACGGCAAAGGAAGACCTTTCTCTCTGTCTCTCTCTCTCACTGTCCACTCTGCCTGTCAAAAAAAAAAAAAAGACCTTTCTCTCTGCCTTTCCCTCTCGCTGTGAACCAATGGACAGAAGACCTTTCTCTTTGCCTTTCCCTCTCGCTGTCTGTAACTCTACCACTCAAATAAATTAAATCTTAAAAAAAAAAAAATGTGTATCAATAAAAGCCTTGCTTTCTGCTTCCTTCGTGCTTCTGAGTCCATCCCTTGGTGGGTAGGAGGTCCCAGGTGGGCTTATTTCCCAGAGTAAAGATGTCTTTCTAGGCATCATTTGGTTTCTACCCCTCTTAGGACCCTTAAAGACCGTAATCTTGCTATTGCTTTAGGCCCATGACTGTTCAACCTGCTTGTTAAGTTTGTGTTCTCTAGAAAACAGCAATACCATATCAAGATGATGGTCAAAGATTCCAACCACTGGTGAATGAGTAGGGACTCAACTCCTGGAAGTGCTCCACAGAATTCCATGCCCTGCAGGGCAAGGACAAGTTCATACAAAGCACTGAAGAAGTTACAGAAGATAGACCGGTGCAGGGAGCTGCTGAGCCACCTGGAGGTAATTTCTACTGCCTCAAGGCCTACAGGATATAGTTGGGTTCTACCTGCTCTGAAGATAAGCACACCCCCTGCTAGAACAGATTTATACTGGTTGACCTTTAGCTCATCATATGCTCATTATTATAATGTATTAGCATGCTAAATGACACAGCCACTGTAACAGGAAACACTGACCATACAAGGAGCAGAAAGGGATGGTAGCTAGCAATTTCTTCCAACTTCCCTGAATAATCTTGAATATTCCTGTCCTTTATTAGAAGGTGTGTCTCATTTCACTGAAGAACCCATATAATGTTAAAATCCCTCTGTCTCTCCATCTCTCTATAACTTGCTTTTCAAATTGATAAAAATGAATCTTTTTTAAAAAAGATTTATTTACTTGAAAGTCAGAGTTATACAGAGAGAGGAGAGGCAGAGAGAGAGAGAGAGGTCTTCCATCCGCTGGTTCACTCCCCAATTAGCTGCAACAGCCAGAGCTGTGCCGATGTGAAGCCAGGAGCCAGGAGCTTCTTCAGGGTCTCCCACGTGGGTGCAGGGGCCCAAGGACTTGGGCCATCTTCTACTGTTTTCCCAGGCCAGAGAAGAGAGCTGGATTGGAAGTGCAGCAGCCGGGACTTGAACTGGCGCCCATATGGGATGTTGGTGCTGCAGACGGCAGCTTTACCTGCTACACCACAGCGCCGGCCCCTAAATGAATCTTTTTTTTAAAAAGTATATGGTATGTTTTTCTATTGCATGTTTCTATATAGTGAAACAGCTTATATACCACTGATAAACAGAATGCTACCAGAATGGAAGTTATGTCGACTCACATGACTTTTTTCAAATCACACAAATGTTTTGCATCGAGGTAGCAGCTGGACAAAGAAAACATGAAGATAAACAAAATGCAGAAAGCTGTGGAACAATGCAGTTCTGTTTAAAACGACCATTCACGCTACAGTTTTTCTTATGGCTCCAACTGGCCAGTCTCCTTGCATGAGTTTATTATGTGGTTCTTCTAATCTTTGTACAAAAAGAAACTGACAATAAGGTAGGACCTGCCATCTCTGGCATCACTGCATTTATCTGCCAATGATATCCTTTTGTGTCTGTAACTGAAAAGCTTCAATCAGCTTTCCCCATAAAGTCAACACCTATGTTGACTTTATTTAAGCGATTTAATGCTATCTCTTTAACTACTGATAACTCCTAGAATTATTATTTGTCTTGGTGCTCTAGTTATAAAGTTGCATTGGTTTTGAGACTCTGCTTCCAACTCTATTTTACTCAGGAGTCTTTTTATTTTTAGTGAATGATATGGCTAGACAAAATTTCTTCAAAAGTCATAGTAAAATGCTCTGAAGTCCAGCTCAAATTTTTCTATTGAGCTCCAGAACTAGATAGCCAACGGTCTCTTGCACACCTACACTTACACACTGAGTAAGTATTCATATTTTCAATGTGTTAAAATCCAAACTTGTGCTCTCCTCTAAATATGCTTCTCTTCCATTCTTCTCTGTCTCAGTGTATGGAATCACCAATGTGCCAAATGTTCAGAAAAACATACCACCATCTTGTTTTAGCCACTATCATCTCCTCTAGAGGACTCCAATTTAATACTGAAGGACTTTTTCTTATACTTATTTTTCTCCTCTCCAATTCACTATTCACACAGGAGCCAAAATGATTATTTGAAAATGCAAATATAGGGGCTCGCGCTGTGGTGCAGTGGGTTAAAGTCCTGGCCTGAAGCGTCAGAATCCCATATGGGCACTGGTTCTAGTTCCGGTTGCTCCTCTTCCAATCCAGCTCTCTGCTATGGCCTGGGATAGCAGTAGAACACGGCCCAAGTTCTTGGGTCCCTGCACTCATGTGGGAGACCTGGAAGAAGCACCTGGCTCCTGGATTTGGATTGGTACAGCTTCGGCCGTTGTGGCCAGCTGGGGAGTGAACCAATGGATGGAAGACCTCTCTCTCTGCCTCTACCTCTCTGTAACTCTTTCAAATAAATGAAATAAATCTTTAAAAAAAATGCAAATATAAAACCAACACTTCTCTGGTTTTGCTCTTAATATAAAACCCATAATTCTTGCCACCTGTCAACATTTTCTCTTTTGTGTCCCCTCTCCCACCACAATGAAGCTTTTCTTGGTTTGGCTAATATATGAGAGTTCCTTCCCTGTTCTGGATCTTCAAACATGTTCTTCACTATGGCTTCTCATCCTTCAAGTACCAACGTTCTATCCTCAGGCCATAATCCTCCTCCCTTTGTTCTTGACTTTAACACTCTATTAAATTATGTTTACAGGATTCTTTTCAATTATGTTATTTATTAACTTATGTTTCAATAGTTTGTCTTCTTTCACTAAGCTGAAAATTAATGACGTCAGCTATCAGGTCTATTATAAGCCAGTGACTAACACAGTGCTGAGGGCTTGGAATTCAATGAATGAATAAATGAATGAATAGAATTCCATTTACCCAGCTAAGTGCTGCTCATCTTTTAGACCTCAGTTTTTCAGGAATTTCTTTTCTGAGGTCGCATTTTCACGCTCTCAGAGAATCTATTTAGAACTTTTTATCAGAATTTTAATGACAAAGTGATTTTTAAAAACTCATCCATCTCCTCCAGCAAAATTTCCATGAAACAAGGAAACTTTGTGCCTTCTTCCCTATTATTTAACAATGGCTCATAACGTATAAAGTCTGGCAAGTAACTCATAGTCATAACTGTTACTGACTAAATATTTATTAAAAATTGTTGGGGCTGGCATTGTGGCACAATATGCTAAGCCTCTACCTATGCTGCCAGCATCCCATAGGGGCAATGGTTCTAGTCCCGGCTACTCCACTTCCAATCCAGCTCTCTGTTATAGCCTGGGAAAGCAGTAGAAGATGGCCCAAGTCCTTGAGCCCCTGCACCAGCGCTGGAGACCCAGAAGAAACTTCTGGCACCTGGCTTTGGATCAACCCAGCCATCTGGGGAGTGAACCAGCAGATAGAAGACCCCTCTCTGTCTGTAACTCTACCTCTCAAATAATTAAAAGTCTTTATAAAAATTGTTAAAGGAATCTAATTACTTTTTCCCTTCTTTACAGTGTTACAAAAGAACACTCAGTTTCTCTACTAAGATATTCTTTTTCCCAAAAAAATTCGTGAGTAATGAAGATCAGAACACAAACTCATTGTCATTAAGGGGTTTTTCTTTTCCCTAATACATGTTTCTAATCTTTGAGGGGAGTAATAGCAAATCACTGCAAATAATTGCAAATAATCTGCAAATCACTGTGCTAAATATTATAATCTCACTTCTCAAAATACTCTAATTCCATTCATAGGAGGGGATATTGTGGTTTAGTTTATACAATCTGATGAAATTAATTTTCTCTAAAATATACACAACCATACAAACACAGAATTTTACTTACAGGATCAGAGGGTCCATACACTTTTTAAGAGTTAATTTACAAACCCTGAGGGTTGAGATCTCTAATCAAAAACTCCTAGGTATCTTTTCTTTCAAGGCTTACTTTTTCTTATTTTTCTAAGTTTGCAATTCTCTATAGGTATCACCTTGATAGCACAAATGCATTATCCAGATGTTTTCATGTCTTTTTAATATAATCACAGCAATTTTTATGAAGATACCTAAAGGTATTCTACAAAATGCAGTCTTTGAATATTAACATCAATGTTGAAAATAGTCAATTCTTCAATTTCTTCTTAAACGTACAGGGGTAATAACTTTTTTTCTGTAACATATAAGAATAATTACTTGATTCATATATATTAAAAATTCTGCACTAATTTCTATAAGCCATCTCTCACAAAAAAGATGTAAGACTTTTTAAATAATTCTTCCTAGTTTCCAAAAATTATATTGCTTCTTGTTGTTTTGACAATGATACATCTTCCAAAAACATGAAGTTAATGATATTCTTTATTTTACTTATTAAATCTAAGGAAAATAAGAACTTTGAAGAAATGACAGATTACTAAAAACTCAACTACATGTATCAGGCAATCAGTGTGAAAATAATCTATCACCTACTGTAATAACAATAATAGGCAACAAAATAACCCTCTTACCTGTTAAAGTCTGTACTGCCCTTTCACTGGAAGGCAGTGGCTCCTTTCTGTGAGGCCGATTTAGTGTAGTGTCCTGTGCAAAGAGTCCAGGGCTGTCAGTTAATTTCTTCCGGCCACTGGAGTTAGGGTTTGCAACTCTGCAGCTGCCTATTGCACTTGTGAAAAGGTTTGTGTGTTCATCACTGCTGGCTGGCTCAGAGTTTGGAGTAAATCCTCCAAGGGATAAACTTGGAGAACTTTCTGAACAGTCAATCTGTAAAGGTGTCTGCAATCCCAAGGCCAATGAACTAGATTCTGAAGGCTCGCGGTGGACCCACTGCTCTTCTCTGTTTATTAAGCTTTTTGAAGGAGAGAGATGAGGGCAGGACATGTGACAACGGTGCTTTTCTTTATGCTTATATCGCTCTCCAACAGTATCCTTTCCAAATCGATAGCGCTTCAATGACTCCAGGACAGATCTGGAAGAGCCAGCATCCATGGAAACCTGGGGTTGTTCAGAACGGTGTTCTCTGTGTTTGTGTCGGTGCCTGTGTTTGTGCTCAACCATCCAACCGTAGGCCATCTCCGGAGGGACACTGGGATAGGTACTCATGGAAAGGAGAGGAGTCCTACTGGTTGTAAGAAAGGCCTCCTGTCGAAGTAGCTTATGTTTTTTCTTGTGGTATTTGGTGGGATTGAGAAGTAAATGACCAGCATGCATGTAGGAAGGAGGTGGAAGTGGAGTGGTGAAAGAAGGAGATGGAGGTGGAGGATAAAGAGTGGGAGGATACCTCCCATAGTAACCTAATCCTATAGGAGCAGCTGTAAGAGGTGAAGGAGAATAAGGCATGCCATATGACGGATAGAAACCAGTACTAGAAAGAGGAAAACTAAGGCTGTGCATAAAAGGCATTTCAGCCATTGCCTCCCTCATCTTAGGGGGCCTCCCCCTTTTCTTTTTTAGGTCAGGTTTTCGAATGTAGTGCAAAGGGTCTAAGGGAAAAGAAGGATGTGTATAGAAACTATTAAAGTTGATCCGAAAAATAGTTGGCAGAAGGTCCCGGGGGATAAAATGATGACTTCGATGGGTGATCCGAATTTCACTTAGACGACTTATTAGTTCCTCCAGCTCTGCAATAAAGTCTGGATCCTGTCTGTTTCGGAGTTGGGGATATTTCTTTTTCCGTTTTCGTTTCTGCCTTTTCATCTTGTCATAGCTGAGATAATCATGATTCCTGCGCTTACATTTGTGTTTATGCTTTTCTTTAAGACCGCTTAAGACTGTAGAAGATTCAGGGGGAATCAGAGAAACATGCTCAAAAGAATGCCTTCTCTTTTTTTGTCCACAAAATTTCTCTGCTCTATCTGATGTGCTGTTATTATCTGTTCCAATTCCACTATCACTGGGGATGGTCTCATCACTATGAGACTCACTAATTGGGGAAGGAGTAGCTTCTTTCAGAGATGTGAGTTCACTCAAGTGGGAAGGAGAATTTGGCAGCAAAGTAGGAGGAGATAACCGCCTCCTCCCCTTTGAGGCCTTCTTCATTGCAAGAGTCTGAATCATGCCCTGTCTGGAGTGCAAATGCAAATATGGCACTGAACTGGGTTCCACAAAGCCTGCATCACTACTTACAGGGCTCTGACCTCCACTAGTCCCAGAAGACTGAGAACAAATAGGTGACGGAAGAATCTCAGAACTACTAGCAGATGAAGGCAGCAAAGGGGGAAGAATCTGTCCTAACGCTGACCCAGCTGCCTGTTGCGCTGTTTGCTCAAGGACAGCAAGGCTGGTAGGGCTACCAGAAAGAATGCCATTTAAGACAGTTTTTGGCTTGCGACCCCTCCTCTTTCCTATGTAAATGGTTCCTTTCTTGCTGACGTTTATCTGTTGGCCCAATTTAGAGCCAAATGTGGCAGCAAGACTTGATACTGTATTATGGAGCTTGGATTGCACTTTCCCTTTATTACTTGATTCTACAGAGCTTGAAAGAATCTGATTCAACAGTTTCTTTCTCTTTAAAGTCTTCATCTTATTTATTTTGCGTATAATTGTTTTCATTAATTGTCCATTGTTTCTCTTTGTAATTTTTTTATCTGGTTCCATTTCAAGGTCACTCATACTACAAACACTTGGCCTGTGACTGTCGTCTAAGTCGTCTGGATCCTGAAGCTGATCCTCACTCTCAAAAAAGTCACTGCTGCTTCTATGGTTTTCACTTTCTGACTCTAGCTTGCTTGGACTTTCAGTGGCAACAAATGGAGCTACTGATAGCACAGGTGGCTTCATCTTGACTGGTGATCTCATTTGCCTCTTAGGCCTGCCCCTCTTTTTTGGAAAAGGAGACACAGACAAACTTTGTTTGAAGGAAGGAATTTCAATTTCTGGCTGTAAAATTGGGGGTTCTTGTTCTTCTTTAGACTGTAGAGAAAATACTTTAGAGGCAGGGATTTTTAAAGTCCTTTTAGGTGGACCTTCTAGTTGAGGCATCTCTTTCGATTTAGGTCTTCCTCTTTTGGGCTTGTAAATATCTGACAAAAGGTCACTAGAGACACACATACTAGAGGATAGTTTATGAGTAGCAAAAGACTTATGAGATGGTTTTTCACCATCAGTTAAGAGAGCAAGAGATGGAGATGTGGATTTGCTCAACTTTGGCAATCGGCGTTTAAGGAAGTCATGATCTACAAACGAAGTTGATCCAATGTTTTTCATAAACTTGGCTGACTCGGAACTACTATTTGATAGTGAGCCACAGGAAACATTTTTAAAAAGCTCTGACCTTTCTAATTCTAGCCCTTTTGGAGACCGGCATGCGCTTCTTGCCACCACTTTAGTCCACCGAGGTTTTCTTCCTTTTCTTTTTTTTAACGGTTTGGACTGCAAACTAGTGCTTAGACTTTCAGCAACTTGGCAGTGTTTGTCTGATGCACTTACCGCACCAAGTTTTAGAAAAGGTTTGTTACTAAATAAACTAGTGAAGTTAACAACTGAGGGAGTAATTGTATGAATACTGGATTCAGAAGTCAAATTTGGCTTTTTTCCCAGGGAAGAGCTTATTCTTGGAATATCTATATGGGTAGTTTTTGAATCATTTAGTTCTTTATCAATCCCTTTACACTCAATACTTATGCTATGACCCATGGACCTATGACCAACATTCAAATGGGTACTTTCAGAATTAAACTGATTCTTTCCTACAGACTCAGAAATTTCTTCCATTAGTTCTGTGGTAGGACTAAGAAGTAACGGATTAGGAGCCAACGGTGAAGAAGTTTCAGGTGGACTTCTAGTTAAAGGATTAACAGATACAGTAGGTGATGGGGAAGGGAGATTGCTTTCTCCTACTGCACTAAAAGGGGATTTAGCTGTAGATGCATCAGAAACACCTCCCATCTGAAAGTCTGGAGAAGTGCAATATACAGGAGGTTGCTTTTCATGCTTTGAGGTTTCGTAAGATCCCCTTTCACTGGATGAGAAACTGTCTTGCTGAATGCATGATCCTTCATTAAATATTTCTTTCTCCAAATTAATGATTTCTTTTCGAGCTGAGAACTTTTCTAGTGCACTTTCTTTGTTCTGCCGAATGACATTCTTTTCAAAAGTTCTGCTGGTGGCACTGTCTTTCAGGGATTCAGAAAGTTCTTCACTTTCGTGGTTACTGATGTTTGCACTACAAGAAGCCTTAAGTGGATCCTGAGTAGGGAGCAGTGCTTCAGCTTTAAGGTTTATGGCATCTTTACTGACCAGTCCTGCCACAGGACAGGTCACTAGTTTCTTTCCAATGTCTTTATTAACCAATCCCATTGCTGAACTTGTTACAATCTTCTTTGCACAATCCTTGGCCACTAGGCCAACAGTAGAACTCAATTTCCTTCCCAAGTCTTTATTAACCAGTCCAACCACAGTGCCAAGTCCTAACTTCTTGCCAGACTCCTTGTTCATTAAACCCGGAACAATACCAATTCCTAGCTTCTTTCCTGAATCCTTGCTCAGCAGTCCTACTGTAGTGATAGTCCCTGGCTTTTTGCCCAAGTCTTTATTGATGAATACGGCTGTAGTGCCAGTTCCCAGTTTTTTCACAGAGTCTTTATTGACCAGTCCTACTGCTGGGTTAAACATTGGCTTTTTCCCAGCATCTTTAGTTACCAATCCAACTGCTGTGCTAATAGTTGGTTTTTTTATTAAATCCTTATGTATTATTCCAGCCACAGAGCCAATGCCTGCTTTCCTGATCAAATCCTTGCTAACCAATCCTGCTGTAGTGCCTGTTCCTAACTTCTTCGGTTTTGTCTTGGAAGACTTGGAGGGAGGACAAGTAGCAATGAGCTGTGCCAACTTTTCTGTAACACTAGTTCCTCCATTAAGTAATGCTCTGTCCTTTAAATCAGGATCTCGACTACCAACAAGAGTAGATGGTGATGCATTAACAAAATCTGCCATTTCTGAGTGTACTGGAGAAAGCTTCTTGGACAAAGGATTGCTTTCTCCCTGTGAATGAAGATGGATGCTTTCTTCAGATTGGCATTCAATGGCTGCAACATCACCTGCTTTCTTGTACAACTTGGAAGGGTCCTAAAATTTGAACAAGAAAAAGGTTTCAGAGAGTAAACCTGATACCACTTTGCTTTAGCTTTACATTCCAACAAACTCAACACATCAGATATAAGATATACAACAGAACTTTAAAAAGGACTAATGTGACTCTAATGCCCTGGGATATCAGTTCATCTGCTGCTATCCCAGAGGCTATCGAGATACTGTCTTTGTTGATTTTCAACCATATTTATTACTGGATCTTTAGAAATGCCCCAAGGTTGGCGCCGCGGCTCACTAGGCTAATCCTCCACCTGTGTCACCGGCACCCCAGGTTCTAGTCCCGGTCGGGGTGCCGGATTCTGTCCTGGTTGCTTCTCTTCCAGGCCAGCTCTCTGCTGTGGCCCAGGAGTGCAGCGGAGGATGGCCCAAGTGGTTGGGCCCTGCACCCACATGGGAGACCAGGAGGAAGCACCTGGTTCCTGGCTTCGGATTGGAGCGGCACGCCAGGCGTAGCGGTCATTTGGGTGGTGAACCAATGGAAAAAGGAAGACCTTTTGCTCTCTCTTTCTCTGTCTACTCTGCCTGGCAAAAAAAAAAAAAAAAAAAAGCCCCTAAGATATATTTAAATGCAAAGTTATAGTTTACCACTTTCATCTTTCTTTTCACTGACTAAAACAAATATTTTTGGCTATAGTAACCCATGATCCCCTTTTAAAATAAATAGCTTAATGCCTATCTGCCTCACTGACTTCAATAAAATCTAACCAAATATGGGACAATCTCCGACTTACTTCTATTTCTTTAACTCATTATATAGTCTTAAGTGAGTAGTCAAATTCCCTTAAAGAACTTGAAAGATCAGTCATTTCTTTTCTTTTTTTTTTTTTTTTTGTGACAGGCAGAGTGGACAGTGAGAGAGAGAGACAGAGAGAAAGGTCTTCCTTTGCCGTTGGTTCACCCTCAAATGGCTGCCATGGACGGCGCGCTGCGGCCGGCGCACCGCGCTCATCCGTTGGCAGGAGCCAGGTACTAGGTGCTTTTTCCTGGTCTCCCATGGGGTGCAGGGCCCAAGCACCTGGGCCATCCTCCACTGCACTCCCGGGCCATAGCAGAGGGCTGGCCTGGAAGAGGGGCAACCGGGACAGAATCCGGTGCCCCGACCGGGACTAGAACCCGGTGTGCCGGCGCCGCAAGGCGGAGGATTAGCCTGTTGAAGCACGGCGCCGGCCAAGATCAGTCATTTCTTAAAATGTATGAGGATAGAAAAGATAATTGAAAAGTTTTTTTAAAAGATTTATTTATTTCTTTTGAAAGCCAGAATTAGGCAAGAGAGAGGGATCTTCCATCCACTGGTTCACTCCCCAGATGGCTGCAACAGCCAGGGCTGGTCTAGGCTGAAGCCAAGAGTTTGGAACACTATTAGTCTCCCCCATGGGTAGCAGATCATTTGAGCCACCTTCCATTGCTATTCCCAGGCACATTAGCAGGGAGCTGGATCAGCAGTGGAGCAGCTGGCACATCAAAGGCACTGCTTTGCCTGCTAAGCCACAGCACTGAATCCAACAATTTAAAATTAATATTGGAGTTGGTGTCGTGACAGAGTAAAGCCACCACCTATAATGCCAGCTTCCCATCTGAGCACCAATTTGTGACCTGACTGCACTACTTTTGATCTAGCTCACTGGTAATGGTCTAGGGAAAGCATCAGAACAAGGCCCAAGTATTTGGGCCCCTGCCACCCACAAGGGAAACCTGGATGAATCGCCTGGCTTCAGCCTAGCTGAGCCCTGACTTTTGTGGTTATCTGGGGAGTGAATCAGCAGATCAAAGATCTCTCTCTCTCTCTCTCTTTCCCTTCCTCTCTTTGTCTAATCTTTCAAATAAATAAATCCTTAAAAAAATTTCTTTAGAATGTTTGTACATAAAATTCTATAAATGACATTGTGTCTATTAAATTAATGAATATTTACTATATACTTTAAAAATATACTAACTACTTCAAAAAACAGTCTGCTTTACTTTCTGGTAATCACTACATAGCTTTTCCTAGCTATAAAATTATCATTTAAAGATTTAAAAAAATACAAAGACATACAGTGTTTGTAGACAGAAGACATAAAGATGAAAATATTCCCTAAGCAAATTTATAAATGCCATCTGAATAAAAATACTACCGGGATTTCTTTCAGGAATAAGAAAAGTTTATTATACTGATCACTGGGGAAAATAAGCAAGCAAGAATAGCTAGGGATCTGGCGCTGTGGCACAGTGGGTTAAGCCGCTGCCTGCAGTGCCGGCATCCCATATGGGCACTCATTTGAGTCCTGGCTGCTCCACTTCCAATCCAGCTCTCTGCTATGGTCTGGGAAAGTAGAAGATGGCCCAAGTCAGAGACCCAGAAGCAGCTCCTAGATCCTGGCTTTGGATCGGCACAACTCTGGCTGTTGTGGTCATTTGGGGAGCGAATCGGCAGATGGAAGACCTCTCTTTCTCTCTGCCTCTGCCTCTCTGTAACTCTTTCAAAGAAATAATGATCTTAAAAAAAAATAGCTAGGAAAATCTAAAAGGAAAAGGGGATAACCATACCAAAAAATTTTAAAGTCTTGATCATTAATAACCGTATAGAACTCACAGATTAAAAAACAAAACAATAATGAAATAGGTTAGGGAATCCCAAAGCAAGTATGAAGGGAAGTGTAATATATCCAAAATGTTGCAATCTTTATATAGATGGGAATCTGGATAACACCTAGAAAAATTTCCTTAGGCCTTCAACCATGCTTTTTCAATCAAGAATTCCATTTCAAAGGTCCAGCCAAAGATGAAATATCAAAATCATAATTCCTGCTCAAGGTTAGGAAATATGTTACCATTTTATTTTAAAGATTTATTTATTTTAATTAAAAGGCAAAGTTACAAAGAGAGAAAGAGACAGATAGATATCTTCCATCCACTGGTTCACTCCTGAAATGGCTGCAATGGCAAGAGCTGGGCCAGACTGAAGCCAGAAGCCAGGGGCCTCTTCCAGGTTTCCCATGTAGGTGCATTTGGGCTATCTTTTGCTGCCTTCCAAGGTGCATGAGCAGGGAGCTGGATCAGAACTGGAGCAGCCGGGACCCAACAGGTACCACAGGCAGCAATTTAACTGGCTGAGCCACCTTGCTGGCCCCTGAACCACCATTTTAATAGCAAAGCCCTAAAACTATCTACATGATTACAGGGGACTGGCTGAATAAACCAAAGTATATCAATATAATGGAATACCTCCACCCCACAAGAAAAGAAGACATTAATACATTGTTATGGGATGGTCTCTAGGATATATTACTTAATGAATAAAGTAAGGTTCAGAATTCTGGTTACAATACCTTTTTATAAGAAAACATGCACACACACACAAAGATACACACATCTGATTATATTAAAAGCTGGAATGCATAGGGACAATGATAACTCAACAAAGGCAAACAAGGAACTTCTCCAACTCTTAAGATTGTGGCCTCTAAATGCCATTTCCCATGAAAGCAACTAGAGAAGAAATACAAAAGATTTTTTTTTTGGTTCAAAGTTTCTCACACATTTATTTTATTTTTTTAAAGATTTATTTATTTGAAAGGCAGAGTTAGAGAGGCAGAGAGAGAGAGAGGTCCTCCGTTGATGGTTCACTCCTGATGGCTGCAATGGCCAGAGCTGTGCTGATCCAAAGCAAGGAGCCAGAGCTTCTTCTGGGTCTCCCATGTGGGTGGAGGGGCCCAAGCACCTGGGCCATACTCTACTGCTTTCCCAGGCCATCAGTGGGGAGCTGGATGAGAAGCGGAGCAGCCGGGACTTGAACAGGTGCCCATATGGGATACCAGAACTGTAGGCCAGGGCTTTAATCTGCTGTGCCACAGCACTGATCCCCTAAATAAAATCTTTCAAAAAATAATAAAACCTAATATCTAAAATATCTTGTCACATGATTTTGCTGGACATCTGTATTTCTTCAGGAGTGAAACAGAGCTGTTGAAGGCTTTGATTCATATTAATATTTTAATTGTGGAATTTTAAAACATTTGCTTTATAAGACAGCCTTTTAAAATATTTATTTATTCATTCATTCATTCAAAATTCAGAGTTACACAGAAAGGGAGAGACATAGAGAGAGGTCTTCCATCCACTGTTTCACCCCCCAAAATGGCCACATCTGGGCTAATCCAAAGCCAGGAGCCAGGAACTTCTTCCAGGTCTCCCATGTAGGTACAAGTGCCCAAGAGCTTGGACCATCTTCCACTGCCTTCCCAGGCATAAGCAGAGACCTGGATCAGAAGATGAGTAGCGGGGATAGGAACTGGCACCCATGTGGGATGCCGGTGCTGCAGGGGGAGGCTTAGCCTACTTTGGGATAGTGTTGGCCCCTAGAAGACTGCCTTTAATATTCAGAAATACATTCATCCCTTGCTACCTTTGAGATTGATTCTAGGGCATCACAGGAACAGCAAAGTCCCTCATACTTGTATATAACTATGCACATCCTCTCACATACTTTATTTTTTAAAGACTTATTTATTTGAAAGTCAGAGTTACACAGAGAGAGAGAGGTCTTCCATCCGCTGGTTCATTCCCCAAATGGCTGCAACAGCCGGAGCTGCACCAATCCAAAGCCAGGAGCCATGTTTACCATGTGGGTGCAGGGGCTCATAGACCTGGACCATCTTCCACTGCTTTTCCAGGCCGTAGCAGAGAGCTGGATCGGAAGTGGAGCAGCTGGGACTTGAACCAGCGCCCATATGGGATGCTGGCACTGCAGGCAGCAGGCAGCCTTACCCACTATGTCACAGTGCCAGTCCCCTCTCATATACTTTAAGTCATCTCTAAATTACTTATGATACCTAACACAACGTAAAAGTTATGTAAATAGATGGTATACTATATTGTTTATGGAATAATGACAAGGAAAATTTCTAGGTTCAGTACAGATGTAACCAGTGTAGGCCTAATTATATACTCTACACAGAGGAGGCTGGAAAACAATGCTCAAGTGTGTATTGGAGAGTAACTTAAGATTTATGACACAGCAGGAGTACCAAGAATACTAGTGTGGCAGGATTTGAATGACTGAACAGAATAATATGACAGGTGATCAGAGGGATAGAACATGAACCTCCTTTCAGGCTGTTATAAAGGCTTAAGTTTTTACTCTGAATGAAATGAGGATGCACTGGAGGGTTCTGAATAAACGAGTGACACAATCCCATGATATAGCTGTTCCACAAATAAGGATCAAGGGTAGAAGCGAGGCTTGTTATCAAGCTATACAGTTCACTTGACAAGAAAGGAGAGTAACTTATAGAGAAGGATGGCAATCAAAGTCATGAAAAGTTAAAAAAAAAAAAAAAAGATAAGATTGAAAGTGACTACCAGGAGTTCAGCTTTAGCAACACAGTAAGACTGAATGACTACTACACGTTAAAGTAGGGAAGACTCTACTCCAGAAGCAGGAAGACTCAAATTTGGAAGTTAATAACACGTACAGTCTTGACACTGGTCGATATAATCAAGTGCAATAAACAGAACAATAAAGACTAAAGACTAATAACACTGGGACATCACAATATTAAAGGTCAGGAAGATAGAAGATAATAATTTGAAAAGGCTTCCAACATATAAGAACAATAATACTTGAGGAGATGGAAATGCTAAGTACCCTAATTTGATCATTACACATTGAATACAAGTGTCAAATTAAAATACAGCACCCCATGAAAAAGCACCAATATTATATGTCAATTTAAGATTCAACTTAAAAATCAGCAAACTGAAGAACTAGAAGACTGAGAAGCCAGCAGATCATCTGGGGGTAAATACAGAGAAAAATATGTGGTCCAGTGGAACTCCAATGAAGAACACACTTCAGGAGTGAATACCTTGTCACTTTCTGCAGCAAGGGTGGAGTAGTAATCAGAACACAAGATAGCCACTTAGAATGTTCAGGGAAAATGGAATTAAAAGTTTATTTTGGTGCAAGAAAACTAAAATCTATGCATTGTTTCTTTCACAATACATATTTTCATGAACTTTTTGAGGACTCCTATTCCATGCACGGACTTAAAATAATTTTGAAAAAAACAGATGTCTTTGAAATCTATTTTCCACAAACTTACTGAAGTCTTCTTATATATTTGTTTCTTAGATTTAGCATTGTAGGGATCATTGGTAACCATGCAAAAACAGCTTATTTAATATGAAGAGCAAAAAACCTGATTAGAGTGGGTTTAAAAGAAGATGAGGGCCAGCGCTGCAGCTCAATAGGCTAATCCTCTGCCTGTGGCACTGGCACACAGGGTTCTAGTCCCGGTCAGGGTGCCAGATTCTGTCCCAGTTGCCCCTCTTCCAGGCCAGCCCTCTGCTGTGGCCCGGGAGTGCAGTGGAGGATGGCCCAAGTGCTTGAGCCCTGCACCCCATGGGAGACCAGGAGAAGCACCTGGCTCCTGCCTTCGGATCAGCGTGGTACGCCGGCCGCAGCAAGCCAGCCGCGGCGGCAATTGGAGGGTGAATCAATGGAAAAACGAAGACCTTTCTCTGTCTCTCTCTTTCTCACTGTCTAGTCTGCCTGTTTAAAAAAAAAAAAAAAAAAAGAGGATGAGGTATTTGGACATACTGCAAATCTGGAGATATTTATAGGGATGGCCTGCCCCCATTTAAGACACATCCCTGATTAATTCTGAACAATATAGCAACTGTGGATTTGGAACAAACATGGGATGCGCCATCTCTAGCGTTGACATGGCAACAATACAACAGTGAACTTGTAGCAAACCAAAAATACACAGCTCCATCTAGTGCTAAAATAGCAGAAGTGCCCAAGGGCTCAGAGGAAAAAAAAAATCCTGTTTAGAATTTCCCAAAGTACATGAGTAAACTATGCCAGATTCAGAATCCTGAAAACAGGCCAGTGTTGTGGTACAGTGTGACACAGGATCCCTTATCACTGCGTCAGTTCTGAGTCCCAGCTGCTCTACTTCCAATCCAGCTCCCTGCCTTCTAGGAAGGCAGCAGAAAATAGCCTGAGTACTGGGGCCCCGCTATCCTATATGGAAGACCCGGACGGCATTCCTGGCTCCTGGCCTCCACCTGGTTTCCACCTGGCCCAGATCCGGCTGTTGCAGCCATTTGGGGAGTGAACTAGTAGATGTAAGATCTCTTTCTCTGTGTCTCTCCTTTTCTCTGTCACTCTGTATTTTGAACTAATTTTTAAAAAAGTAAATATCTACAAAAGGGAAAAAAATGAAAAAAGACCCTAATTCTTCAATATGCAGAGAATGTCATGCCTTACCAATTTTGGAGAACTTCCAGAACTTTGACCTCACCGAACAAAAAAAATAAGACTACAAATAACTAGGCAGCAACTAGCATCTGCAAATTCTTGGGTGAAGAACTCAAAATAACAGTTTTAAGAAAACAGAGATGCTTAACAGAGTAAAGAGAGTAATTAGAAAAAAATAAAACAAATCTTTAAGTTTACATACACTAAGCACAATTAAAATGAGAGAACAGAACAAACTGAAAAAAATTAGTAAATCTTAAGACAGACTATTTGAAAACACAGTTGGGAGAAAAAAGAAAAATGAAGAAGAACAATGAGAGGTACAGGAATTTGGGGATACCATTAAAAGAAAACACTTAAATTATTAAGGTAGGGGTCGATGCTGTCTGCAGTATCGGCATCCCATATGGCCGCTGATTTGAGTCCTGGCTGCTCCACTTCCAATTCACCTCTCTGCTCTGGCCTGGGAAACCAGTAGAAGATGGCCCATGTACTTGGGCCCCTGCACCCGCACTGGAAACCTGGAAGAAGCTCCTGGTTCCTAGCCTCAGATCCGCGCAGCTCCGGCTGTTGTGGCCAATTGGAAAGTGAAGCAGCAGATGGAAGACCTCTCTCTCTCTGCCTCTCCTCTCTCTGTGTAACTCTGAGTTTCAAATAAATAAATAAATCTTTAAAAAAATTATTAATGGGAGACCAGGAAAAAGCACCTAGCACCTGGCTCCTGCCATCGGATAAGCGCGGTGCGCTGGCCGCAGCGCGCCGTCCGCGGCAGCCATTGGAGGGTGAACCAATGGCAAAGGAAGACCTTTCTCTCTGTCTCTCTCTCTCACTGTCCACTCTGCCTGTCACAAAAAAAAAAAAAAAAAATTATTAAGGTACAATACAGACTTGAGAAGGCCAAAGGAATAGAATGCACATTGATGGAAATAACAGCAGAAAAATACCCAAACATAGACAAGGATATACCTAGCTAAGCACAGAAAGGTCAGAGGTTACCAGTCAGATTTAACTGATCAAAGTCAACCTTAAAACATTATAATCAAGTTCATCAAAATTAAAAATACAAGGTTTTTAAAGAGAAAAGGAACAATATATAAGGATGTCCTATGAGAGAAACTGGAATGAGACTTTCACCATTATTAAAAGGAAAAACAAACAAATCCTCCAGCCAAGAATACTGGACCTGGCAAAGCTATGCTATAAATACGAAGTAGAGATAAAGACATTTCCAGAAAACAAACGCTGACAGATTTTATCATTACCAAACCTGTCCTACCTATAAGAAATGTTATAGTTTTTTAAAGATTTATTTATTTGAAACTCAGAGTTACACAGAGAGAGGCAGAGAGAGAGAGGGAGGGAGGGAGGAGTCGTCTTCCATCTGTTGGTTCATTCCCTAGATGGCCGCAACGGCTGGAGATACCCTGATCCGAGACCAGGAGTTTCTTTCAGGTCTCCTAAGCGGGTGCAGGGGCCCAAGCACTTGGGTCATCTTCTACTGCTTTCCCAGGCCATAGTGGAGAGCTGGATAAGTGGAACAGTCAGGTCTCGAATCAGCGCCCATATGGGATGCTGGCACTGCAGGCGGTGGCTTACAGTTAAGACAATACTTAAGATGCCTGAGTTGAGTTCCAGCTCTGCTTCCAACCCAGCTTCCTGTTAGTATATCAGGAGGCAACAAATGATGGCTAAAGTACCTGGGTCCCTGCCACCCATGTGGAAGACCTGGATTGAGTTCCCAGTTCCTGACTTTGCTGTACCCAGCACTAGTTGTTGTGGACATCTGGAAAATAACCAGTAGATAAAAGACCTTTATCTCTTTTGCCTTTCAAATTAAGAAAGGATGGGAGGGATGGAGAGAGATAAGAGGGGAGAAGAAAGTGAAAGGGAATGGGAAAGAGAGAGGGAAGGAGGGAGAGAGGGAGGGAGGAAGGAGAAAGAAAATGCTAATGGAAGTTCCTCAAACTTAAAAAGACACCATCAGGAGCCCGTGTTGTGGCACAGCAAGCCTGTAATTCCATATGGGCACCAATTCCACCTCTGGCTCTACTCCTGGCTGCTTTACCTCCAATCCAGCTCCCTGCTGATATGCCTGAAGAGCAGTGGGGGATGGCCCAAATATTTGGGCTGCTGCACCCACGTGGGAGATCTGGATGAGGCTCCTGGCTTGGGCCTCCTATCCCTGGCCATTGCGGACATCTGCGGAGTAAACCAGTGGATGGAAGATCTCTGTCTCTAACTCTGCTTTTCAAATGAATAAATCTTAAAAAAAAAAATGCACTGGTAAGATAATGATCTAATATTGTGAACATGGTACATAAACAATTTAAAAACAAGACACTTAATAAAAGCTACACTAATATGTTGAGATGAACAATATAAAAGATATAAAGTGGGACATCAAAAGTTGAAATTGTGAAAGGAATGCAGTGCAAGTAGAGAGTTTTTGGTTTGTTTTTTTTTTAATTTTTTATTTATTTGAAAGTCAGAGTTAGAGAGAGTTAGAGAGAGAGAGAGAGAGAGAGAGAGAGAGATGGAGAGACGGAGATCTTCCACCTGCTGGTTCACTTCCTAGATGATCACAACTGCCAGCAGTGGGCCAAGTCAAAGCCAGGAGTTTCTTCCAGTTCTCCCACATAGGTAGCAAGTACCCAAGTGCTTGGGCCATTGTCCACTGCCTTCCCAGGCCATCAGCAGGGAGCTGGATCAGAAGTGGAGCAGCTGGTACATAAACCAGTGCCCAAATGGGATGCTGGCATTGTAGGCAACAGTTTTTTGTGCTACACAATGCTGTCCCAATATAGAGGTTTTTAGTTAATATATTTTATCTTTTAAGATTTTTTTTTAAAGATTTTAAGATTTATTTACTTGCGAGGCATAGTTACAGAGAGGAGAGACAGAGAGGACTTCCATCTACTGGTTCACTCCCCAAATGGCCAAAGCTGAGCCAATCCGAAGTCAGGAGCCAGGAGATTCTTCTGGGTCTCCCACGTGGGTGCAAGGGCCCATGTACTTGGCCCATCTTCTACTGCTTTCCCAGGCCATCAGCAGGGAGCTGGATGGAAAGTGAAGCAGTCATTTGAACTGGCTGCCCACATGGGGTGCTGGTGCCACAGGAGGATGCTTAATTTACTAAGCCACAGAAACGACCCCTTGTTAATATATTTTAATCATGTACTTTCTTTGCTTCTTTTGCTATCTTTATAATCAATGTTAAGTTGCTATCATTAAAAAAAAGTTGCTATCATTTCTGGGGCCAGCACTGTGGCACAGCAGGTTAAACTACTTCTTATGATGCCAACATCCCCTTCAAGCACTAGTTTGAGTCTTGGGTACTCCACTTCTGATTCAGCTACTTGCTAATGTGCCTGGGAAAACACTGGAAAATGGCCTAGGTGCTTGAGCCCCACTACCCATGTAGGAAACCTGGATGAAGTTTCTGGATTCTCATTTCTGTATGGCCCATCCTTAGCCATTGCAGCCATTTAGGGGCTGAAATAGTTATCTAATATCTCTTTCTGTCTCTCCCTCTTTTCTCTGTCATTTGCTTTTCAAATAAATAAGCACATCTTAAATAAAAGAGAAAAAGAAATGAGGGTCATTCTCACTGGAAACAAGGAAGTCAAATGTCACTGTGCATATGACACCATCTTATATAAAGAGAATCCCAGGGAGCCAGTGCTGTGACATAGTAGGCTGGGCCTCTACCTGTGGTGCCGGCATCATTTGGGTGCCAGTTCCCCATACGGGCACCAGTTCATGTCCTGGTTGCTCCTCTACTGATCCAGCTCTCTGCTTACGGCCTGGGAAAGCAGTGGAAGACAGCCAAGTGGTACTTGGGCTCCTGCACCCTCGTGGAAGACCTGGAGGAAGCTCCTGGCTCCAGATCGGCCCAGCTCTGGCAGTTGCAGCCATTTGGTGAGTGAACCAGAGGATGGAAGACCTTTCTGTCTCTCCCTTTTTCTGTCTGTAGCTCTACCTCTCAAATAAATAAATAAAACCTTAAAAGAAAAATCCAGAGAAATCACCAAAAGAAAAAAAAACTTATATTAGAACTAATAAATGAATTCAGCAAGACCAATTACTTGAGCCATCACCACCTACCCCCCAGTGTCTGCACTAGCAGGAAGCTGGAGTCAGGAGACAGAGCTGGGAATCAAATCTAAGCACTCTGATATGGGACATGAATGTCTCTAATGACAAGTCTATAAAACATCTGCTCCTAAACTTAACTTTTAATTATATCAAATTTAAATTAAGTTTCTGAAGTATTCTTGTTATCAGGAGGTAATTATAGTAGTCAAATTAATAGACAGAAGCTGGTGACTGCCAGGGCTCCTGAGAGGGGAATTCACTGAATAAATGCTATACTTCAAACCATGGTTAAAATGGCAATGTTGTGTTACATTTGTTTAATTGCAATAAAGAAAATATGCAGGTAAACTTTGTAAGAATTATCATATTTAGGATATTGTACTTTTTTTAAAGATTATTTTTATTTGAGAGGCAGAGTTAGAGAGGGAGGGAAAGGGACATGGAGAGGAACATGGAGAGGGAGAGGGAGAGACAGAGACAGAAATAGACATCTTCCATCCGCTATTCACTCCTCAAATGGCCACAAAGCCAGAGCTGGGCTGATGTGAAGCCAGTAGCTTCTTCTGGGTCGCCCATGTGGATGCAGGGGCCCAAGGACTTGGGCCATCTTCTCCTGCCTTCCCTGGCCATCAGCAGAGAGCTGGATCAGGAAGAACAGCTGTGATGTGGCAGAGAAGGTTAATCATCCGCCTGCAGTGCCGGCATCCAATATGGGCGCTGGTTCTAGTCCCGGCTGCTCCTCTTCCAGTCCAGCTCTCTGCTGATGGCCTGGGAAGGTAGTAGAAGATGGCCCAAGTCCTTGGGCCCCTGCACCCCCATGGAAGACCCAGAAAAGACTCCTGGTTCCTGGCTTCGGATTGGCATATCTCCTGCCGTCGCCACCATCTGGGGAGTGAACCAGCAGATAGAGGACCTTTGTCTTTCCCTCTCACTGTCTGTAACTCTACCTATCAAATAAATAAAATAAAATCTTAATATATATATATATAGAGTACATTTTTATTACTTATTTTATTTATTTGAAAGTTACAGAGAGAGGTAGAGCCAAATGACCGCAACAGCCAGAGTTGAGATGATCGAGGCCAGGAGCCAGCTGCTTCTGCTGGGTCTCCCACGCAGGTGCAGGGGTCCAAGGACTTGGGCCATCTTCTGCTTTCCAAGGCCATAGCAGAGAGCAGGATTGGAAGTGGAGCAGCCGTGTCTTGAACCAGTGCCCATATGGGATGTGGGTGCTGCAGGCCAGGGCTTTAACCCACTGCACCACAGTGCTGGTCCCCGCAGTACGCTTTTCAATTTGGTCAAGTCTAAGTAGAGCTTACAAACTTTCTTCGTATACAAGGGTCTGCCAGAGTTGGGAGACAGAGCTGGGTATCAAACCCAGGCACTCAGATAGGGAACACAGGTATCTTAACTAGCATGCTAAATTCCTATTCCTAAGTCCTTATAATTAATTTATCCCTAGATTATTTCATTTCAATACTTTTTTTTATTTGAAATGCACAATTACAGAGACAGGGCAAGAGACAGAAAGAGGTCTCCCATTAGCTGGCTTACTCCCTAGATGGCCGCAATAGTTAGGGCTGGGCCAGGCCGAAGTCAGGAGCCAGGAGCTTTATTCAAGTCTTCCATGTGGCTGACAGGGGCCGAAACACTTGAATCATCTGCTGCTGCTTTCCCTAGGCCACTAGCAGGAAGCTGGATCAGAATTGGAGCAGCCGGGACACAAACCAGTACCTATATGGGATGCTGACATTTCAGGGAGCAGTTTTACCTACTATACCACAAAACAGGTCCTTTATGATTCTTTGATCTTCAGATTATTTCTTCAAGTATACATGGATTTCAAATATGTTTAAAATAAACTTACTTGTTAATTTCATTTTCCATGCACTTTTTGAAGTTCTCTTACATATGTGAGTATGAAAACTACTGATTTTTTCATTTATTTCTCTAATAATCATCTCATTGTAAAGGTTTGTTGACTACTTTCTTTAAAATAAAAGTTTACAGCAGCACTGATAAATACTATATCACATATTATATTTCTATGTAATAATTTACAGCAGTAAGACGCCCACATCCCACATCAGAGTTCCTGGGTTTGATTCCCAACTCTGGCTTCTGACTCCTACTGCAGACTTCCTGCTTATAAAGACCATGAGAGCAGCATTGATGGCTCTACTAACTGGGTGCCTGCCACTTACATGGGAGTCCTGGACTTAGTTCTTGACCCCCAGCTTCAGCCCTGTCCAGGAATGTCGCCAGCCACTGAGTGTATTGGGGAATTTGGACAGTCAATGGGAGCTCTCTCTCTCTGCTTCTTAAATACAACAACAAAAAAATTAGAAATATCAATATTTAAACATATATATGAGCAAAGATTTGAGCAGATAATTGACATAAAAAATTTTAATAGCTGAGGATGGGTGTTCGGCACAGTGGTTGTCACCTGGGACACATTCATCTCATATCTGGTTCCAGTTCTGGCTCCTGTTTCTCACTGAGCTTCCTGCTAATGCACACCCTGGGAGGCAACAGATGACAGTTCAAGTACTTGGGTCCATGGGGGAGACTCAGGTGGAACTCTGGGCTCCCAGCTTTGGCTTGGCCCAGTTCTGGCTGCTGTGGGCATCTGGTGAGTAAACCAGGGGATGTATGATCTCTTATTGTCTGTCCCTCTGTCTTCCATATAAAATGAAAACAAATTTTTTAAAAAGAGAATTATATACCCCAAAATAGGAATTTCCATTTTTGCCTTTATTATGAATAATTATCAAGAATCACAAGAGAGTAAAGAAAATGACAAATGAGACCTCTATAAATATATTTACAGACTCTAATTAAAGGAGAAGCTATAAACAAGAAAGTGCAAAACAATTACTGTTACAAAATAGTTCCCTTCAAATATGCGGCATTCAGAATTTATACTTAAAAGAAGGTATTTACCAGCAGTTTCAGAAAATCCAAAAAACGAATAGATTTTTGATATCACAAAACTTGTACATAGTTAACTTCAGAATAATTACTACGAATTATAATCAGTTTAGCAGTGTCAATATTACTGGCCAGTGCCACGGCTCACTAGGCTAATCTTCTGCCTGTGGCGCCGGCACACCGGGTTCTAGTCCCGATTGGGGTGCCAGATTCTGTCCTGGTTGCTCCTCTTCCAGTCCAGCTCTCTGCTGTGGCCCGGGAGTGCAGTGGAGGATGGCCCAAGTGCTTGGGCCCTGCACCCCATGGGAGACCAGGAGAAGCGCCTGGCTCCTGGCTTCAGAAGGTGAACCAACAGAAAAAGGAAGACCTTTCTCTCTCTCTCTCTCTCTCTCACTAACTCTGCCTGTCAAAAAAAACATAATAAAATAATATTACTAAGGCATGTCACTGAGGTTTATAGTTATTATTCAAATATTCACTTTTAAGAGCAGACGTGCAGTTAAGATATTGCTTGGATGTCTGTATCCCATATTAGAGTGGCTGGGTTTGAGTTCTGGTTCAGCTCCCAATTCTACCTTCCTGCTAATACAGTCCGTGGAAGCAATGGTGATGACTCATTCGTCCCTGACACCTATGTGATAAACCCAGATCAAGTTCCTGGATTCTTCAATTATTTCTGCTATGATCAATAATGGGATAGAATTGAGAACCTAGAAATAGGGGTCAGCACTGTGGTACAGCAGTTAAAGTGCTGCCTGCGATGCTAGCATCCTATATGGGCATCTGTTATTGTTCCAGTTGCTCCAGTTCTGATCTAGCTCACTGCTAATTGCTTGGGAATATGGCCCAAGTGTTTGGGTTCTTGCCACCCATGTGGGAGATCCGGATGAAGCTCCTGGCTTTGGCCTGGTCCAGCCCTGGCCATTGCTGCCATCTGGGGAGTGAACCAGTGGATCCCTAGTGGATGGGAAATATTTTTCTTTCTTTAACTCTGACTTTCCAATAAATAAATCTTTTTAAAAAAGAAAGAAAACTAAAGAAGACAGAGCTCAAAATGCACACATTTACAGCTAAATGATTTTCAATAAACGTGCCAAGAACACATTGTAGGGAAAGGACAGTCTCTCCAATAAACAGCACTAGGAAAATTGGATATCAACATAAAAAAGAATGAAAGTACACCTTTAAGTCTTACCATATACAAAAATCACTCCAAATGGTTTAAATACTTAACTGTAAGTCCTGAAACTATAAAACTACTGGAACAAAATACAGAAGAAAGACTACATTACATTGGTCTGAGCAATGACTTTTTGGATATGACCTCAAAAGTAAAGGCAACAAAAGTATACAGAAAAAATAGGATTACATTAAACTCAAAAAGTATCTGCACAGTAAAGGAAACAATTGACAGAGTAAAGTGACAAACTATAGAATGGAAAATAATTTTTCAACAAATGGTTAATATATAAAATACATAAGGAAATTAGCTCAACAGCAAGAATTCAAATTAGCCCTATTTTAAAATGGGCAAAATACATGAATAGATGTATCTCAAAAAGACAGGTGCCAATGTTATGGCATAGCAGGTAAAGCCACCACCTATGATGCCAGCATCCCATATGGGGCAGGTTAGTGTCCCGGCTACTCCACTTCCAATCCCGCTCCCTGCTAATGTACCTGAGAAAGCAGCAGAAGATGGCCCAAGTATCTGGATCCTTGCCATCCACATGGGAAACCTGGATGACGCTCTTGGCTTCGGCCTGGCCCAGTGCTAGCTGTTGCAGCCACCTGGGGAGTGAACCCTGGGATGGAAGATCTCTCTCTCCCTCTGTCTCTTCCTCTCTCTCTGTAACTCTCATTTTGAAAATAAATAATCTTAAAAAAAAAAAAAAAAGACAAATGGCTAGCAAGTATATGAAAAAACGTTCAATATTATTATCAGAAAAGTACAAATCAAAACCACAATGAGACATCACCTCACTCCCATTAGGATGGCTATTACCAAAAGACAAAAATAACAATTACTGGTGAGGATTGGAGAAAAGGCTAACCTTATTGGTGGTGGCAATGTAAATTAGTATATCCATTATGGAAAGCATTATGCACACTCATATACCACACAGGGTGCCTGGGCTGACGTCTTGCCTCAGCTTCTGACCAAGCTTCCTGCTGGAAGGCAGCAGATGACTCAGGGATTCTGACTCCCTGCTACCCGAGTGGGAAACCTAGATGGAGCTGCCTGCTTCTGGCTTCAGCCTCACCTATCCCTGTTTTTTCACACATTTGAAAAGTAAACCAATTAATGGAAAACCAATTAACTTCTCTCTGGCTCTGCCTTCCAATATAAAAATATACAAAGTCTTTTAAAAAATAAAAATAGAAGTACCATATCATCTAGCAATCACACTGTATATCCAAAGAAAACCAAATCAGTATGTTCAATAGGTATCTGTACTCTCAAGCTAACTGCAGCACTACTTATAAATTCAAAGGCATGGAATCAACACATGGATAAAGAAAATGTAGTTTATACAGACAATGGAAGCTATTCAGCCATAACAAAAGATGAAATCCTGTTGTTTATGACAATATGTATGAACCTGGAAAACATTATGTTGGATGATATAAGCCAGATACAAAAAGACAAACACCATACGACGCAACTCATTTGTGGAATTTTAAAAAGTAGATTTCACAGATGGACAGAATAGAATGGTGGTTACCAAAGGCTGGGAGGTTACGATGCTGGGAAGATAATGTTCAAAGAATATATAATTACAGTAAAACAGGAGAGGGGGAAAAGACCAGAATAGGAAAATATATAGACAGAAAGTACCTAAGTGATTGCCTGGGGCTGGGGAGGTGGGTGAAGAACTGGAAATGAACATTAATGGTTATGACTTTTTTTCATGAATGATGAAAATGATCTAAAGTTGACTGAGATAAGGGCTGTAACAACTCTTGTGATCATACTAGCAACCACTGGATGGTACACTGCAAATGGGTGAACAAAATGTACAATTGTGTACATTATCAAGATTAGTATAAAAATCATTTGTTTAAGCAAATAAATTCTGACAAAATTAAGTAATCATATCATACAGAATAATTAAAACTGCGCTTGGATAATAATTGTAATCTTCATAAAACTTTAGGATAGTAGCCTAAATAAACATGGAAAACATTAACCTTTAGGTGAAATATTTTATCTTCTTCTCAGTCTTTCAAGAAAAATTTCTATTTGTGAATGCTTCATATCACATAAAAATCAATCAAAAAGAAAATGTCAATTCAGCTTAAAATTTCATGAGAAACTTCAAAATAAGCCATCGCTATCTAGAATACATCACTGATCTACAAACAATAAGGAAAAAAATTTAACATAAGGTTTAGCTTCATTCCAAACAAACATGGAATCCTTCAAGATAGTCTTTATAGATATGATCCTATGAAGCCTAACTTTGGATAAACTTGCTGAGGTATTTCCATAGACTGCTCATCATCATCAGATGTTCATGACCAAAGATTTTCATGCTTTCCCAAGTAAAAACAAAAATCAAAACCAACCACTATGGTCATTTCTTAAGTTCTTTTCAGAAAAGATATTAGCCATTAGTAGGGAGCTAGACTGGAAGCTTAACCCGCTGAGCCACAATGCCAACCCCCTCACAACAGACATTTAAACATGTAAAAACATGTGTGCCTGAAAGGAAAGGATGGTAAATAAAATTTCTTTTATTGTTTGCCCTAAGATATTTGTATCTCCCAGTCCATAATAACAAAATGAATGTGATTGGAAAAAACAATTGTACAGAAAGGAAAACCACCAATTAAGAAAGGAAAAATAGATTTTTCTCTAATTCATAGACAATAGAAAGCTATGAGAGAACCATATCAATAGGATATTCTGCTCATATCCTCAAGATGTGTGTTCAAAGAAAACTTACAGGAGCAGGCAGTGTGATGTAGTGGGTAAAGCTGCCACCTGCAGTGCAGGCATCCCATATGGGTGTCAGATCAAATTCTGGCTGCTCCACTTCCAATCCAGCTCTCTGCTATGGCCTGGGAAAGAAGCAGAAAAAGGCCCAAGACATTGGGCCCCTGTACCCTCATGGGAGACCTGGAAGAAGCTCCTGGCTTCTGGCTTCAAATCAGCACAGCTCCAGACCTTGCAGCCATCTAGGAGGGCGGGGGTGAACCCAGCAGATGGAAGACCTCTCTCTCTTTGCCTTTCCAATAATTAAATAAATCTTTAAAAAAAATCAAAAATCTGGATATATGAAATGCTTGAAGTCTGTTTCCTTTATGTAAATAAACAAGTAAGAATTAAACCTCTTTATTTAAAAAAAAGAATACTTATGGCACAGAATGAAAGTTACAGAACTGTTTGTAAGCAGAAATACAGTAGGCTATTTTCATCATTCTTTTTTTTTTTTTTTTGACAGGCAGAGTGGACAGTGAGAGAGAGAGACAGAGAGAAAGGTCTTCGTTTTTCCACTGATTCACCCTCCAATGGCCACCATGGCTGGCGCACTGTGGCCAGCACACCGCGCTGATCCGAAGGCAGGAGCCAGGTGCTTCTCCTGATCTCCCATGGGGTGCAGGGCCCAAGCACTTGGGCCATCCTCCACTGCACTCCCAGGCCACAGCAGCGAGCTGGACTGGAAGAGGGGCAACCGGGACAGAATCCAGCGCCCCAACCAGGACTAGAACCGGGTGTGCCGGCGCCACAGGCGGAGGATTAGCCTATTGAGCCATGGCGCGGGCTATTTTCATCATTCTTAAAGTATGAATGACTGAAATAAACTTGCTAAGTCCTCAAATTAAATTAATGAAACAGGAAGGAGCTAGGCAATATTAAATATAAGAAAGAGTGCTTGAACAAAGGAAAGCTTTACTATTACACTCTGTAAATAACAATATAAACATAAATACTAAAAGCAGTTTGTTTCCTGGAGCTCACTGATAAGACAAATACAATTATGTGTATTTGGAGTAGATATATGCTTTAAATGATATCTGCTGCAAAGTTCATCCTATCATAGGACAGAGAGTTAAACTAGTGTGCATGCAGTTAACATTGAGATACAGGTGAAAATTTACATACAGGTTCATCATCTTTCAAGACAATTACACACATCTCCACTTCAAAATTGATACATGAAATATAAGCTATTTGTAAAAATGTTAGAAATTAGAAATATAAGGGCAAAAATCTTAAGGCTGCTTCTGAAAATATTCAGGAAACATTTTCAAGAAATGTACAAAGCTTTTTATGGCATATAATCAAGAGGTCACATGTGAAAAAATGCTAAAGAATTTAATTTTTTTTTTTTTTTTTTTTTACAGGCAGAGTGGACAGTGAGAGAGAGAGACAGAGAGAAAGGTCTTCCTTTGCCGTTGGTTCACCCTCCAATGGCCGCCGCGGTCGGCGCGCTGCGGCCGGCGCACCGCGCTCATCCGATGGCAGGAGCCAGGAGCCAGGTGCTTTTCCTGGTCTCCCCATGGGCATGCCACCAAATATTTTCTATTTAAAAAAACAACCACTAGGGGCCAGCGTTGTGGCATAGAGGGTTAAGTTGCTGCCTGTGACCACTCAGGTACCGGTTTGATTCTTGGCTGTTCTACTTCCAATCTACTAGATGAAAGACCTCTAAAGGTTCTTTTTTTAAAAAAAAAATTTATTTATATGAAAGGCAGAATTAGAGAGAGAGCAGGAGAGACACAGAGAGAGGTATCTTCCATCTGTGGTTCACTCCCCAGATAGCCACAACAGCCAGGACTGGGACAGGCCAAAGCCAGGAGCCTGAAGCTTCACCTAGGTCTCCCATATGGGTACAGATGCACAAAGACCGGGGCCATCCTCCACTGCTCTCCGAGGTACATTAGCAGGGGGCTGGATCAGAAAAGGAACAGTAGGACTCAAATCTGCACCCGTATGAGAATCCAGCATTGACGATGTAGGCTTAGTGTAGGCTTAACCTGCAACGTCACAATGCTGGCCCTGGAAGGTTGTTATTTATTTATTTATTTTTTTAAGACTAATCATTTACCTGAAAGGCAGAGCAACAGAGAGACAGGGAGAGACAGAGGGAGAGATCTTCAATCCAATGGTTTACTCCTCAAATGGCTGCAATAGCCATGTCTGAGCTAGGCCAAAGCCAGGAGGCAGGAACTCCATGTGGGTAACCCACACAGGTGGCAGGGGGCCATCTTCTGATGCCTTCCCAGGCACATTAGCAGGGAGCTGGATGGGAAGTAGCCTGGTAATACTTGAACCAGCATGGCACCTGGTGGCTTAACCCACTGTGCCAACAAGCTAGCCCCTAAATGAAGTTTATTTATTTATTTTTTTAAGATTTATTTATTTGAAAGGCAGAGTTACAGACACAGAGGCGGGGGGGGGGGGGGTCTTCTAACCGCTTGTAAACTCTCCAAATGGCTATAATAGCCAGAGCTGGGTCTATCCAAAGCCAGGAGCCTGGAGCCACTTCCAAGTCTCCCATGTGGGTGTAGGGGCCCAAGGACTTAGGCCATCTTCTACTGCCTTCCCAGGACATAGCAGAGAGCTTGATCAGAAGTAGAGCAGCTGAGATTCGAACCAGCGCCCATATGGATGCCAGCACTGCAGGTGGTGGCTTTACCCACTACGTCACACAGCCGGCCCCATAAATGAACTGATTTTTCCAAAAATTATGACAACAATCAACAGGATAGTAATAATAGAGAAATTATGTGAAACAAACTCTGACAAGCAAAAAACTCTTCTTGCTTATATAAAATTTAAGGAATAAACACATAAAATGCCAACAGTACCAGAAGCCAAGTATTTAGAATTCTGTAAAGATTTATTTATTTATTTATTTAAAAGGCAGAGCGACAGCAATGGGAGGAGAGACAGAGAAAGAGAGATGCTCCATCCTCTATTCACTCCCCAAATAGCTGCAATGAAGCCAGGAGCCCAAAGCTCCATCTGGGTTTGCAATATAGGCAGCAGGGGACCAAGTACAGGAACTAACATCTGATGCTTTCCCAGTGCATTAGCAGGGAGCTGGACTGGAAGCAGAGCAGGTGAGATCCCATGGGGGATGCTGCTATTGCAAGAATCGGCTCAACCCATTGTGCCAAGTCAGACCCTAGGTTCTTTTTTTCATTAAAGAAAAAAAGTGACACAAAAATTGACTGCAACAGTTCATATCTGATTTAATAAACAGTCTTTTTCCTGGGCTTTCTCCCTATAAATTCCTATCTGATTAGTTGTGAAAGAGGTATAATTTATAACAATGTACCCTGTGATTTTCACTCACAAAGTAAAGTCAGACAGGAAACAACCTCTTTTTATCATGTATTCAATCTTGTCTTATTAACTAACTTTCATAAAAGCTTCGGGTCTTGCTGTCATATAGACCTTTAATTCTGACATCTCCCCACAGGTCTTCATTCAGTTCAGCACAGCTGTATCTCAGAATTAAACAGTAACAGGCATTTACCGAGAAATCTGTATGTGAGCATTACTGCAGTGATTTACAATCAGTAAAATAAAATAAAAGATAAGAACAATTATAAAAAGCAGCACATGAATCTCATGTCAAAGTGTTGGTGTTTAGGTTTAATTCTCTGCAACTAAAGATATGCCTTCTAACAATTTGGTTCAATAATGACTTTTTCCATTAGCAATATCAACAATGAAATGAGAAACATTTACATTCACCATACATAATGAGGTATATCATTAAAACAAGCTACAGTACAATTCCCAAAGATATCCCTTATACTCTATACTCTTAAGAGAAAGTGAAATGTTCAATCAAGCAAATGCAGCACTGATTACAGAAGTTCCTATTACAAAATGAAAGCAAGAATTGAGGATGCACCTGATTAAACTAATTACAATAGTTGATTAATATTCCTGGTACATTTATAATAGAATGCAACAGGAAGGATGGCCTCCTCTCCTCAATTAAGGGAATATATGATTCCAAAATAAATGTTACTTTGGGAAAAGAATGTAGTTTGTTTTATTTCCACCCTTTAGGAAAGATCAACGTTGCCCCCTTGGCTGTTTTTGTATATAAAAGGAGAAAAAAACAGGCTTTATAAAAAAACTGTGAGGCTCCCTAAGAGTTTGCATCATTTTTGCTGCCATGGAGTAGCTGGGCATTGTGCCAACTAGTCTCTTAGTCTCCTCTACTACAAAATAGTAGTTCAAGCAGCTTCCAAAAGTGAACAAGAGGAAGGTTAGACAACAGAATCCATCAAAGCAGGGGTTAAGAGATACCTATGTACCATCACAGCTTCTTGCTTTAACAGTTTTTGCCCACAAGAGCATGGAAGTAGAAAAATACTAGTGGGATGTGTATTTACATTTTAGATCTTTCTATAAATTGTCACAAAAAAGAATGAATGCACTCAGAGATGGCTCTCAATGCATAGGTAAGATGAGAAAATGTGCCTATCTTCTCCTACTTAACACACCTCAAATTCTCTAGCTAGAGCTAAGGAGACTAAGCACAAAGTATTTAAAGGCCCTGGGATAAAGACAATATCCCATGTAGTAACAATAAAATTGTTTCATCTGGGTTTATGGGGTACAATCTTTTAGTGTAAAAAATCACTACCATGTGTTAAATGCTTTCAAAAGCTGTTTGATGGGGTGGGAGTTTGGAATTGAGTCCTGGCTCCACACTCATGATTCCCTCATCCTGTTAATGTGCACCTTGGGAAGCAACATTTATGCCAATTAAGTAGTGAACCAATGGATGGAAGACACCCCCCCCCCACCTCTCCTCTCTCCGTATAACTTTTTTCTTTTCTAAAGATTTATTTTATTTGTTTGAAAGACAGAGTTACAGGCCGGCGCCACGGCTCAATAGGCTCAATAGGCACACCAGGTTCTAGTCCCAGTCGAGGCACCAGATTCTGTTCCGGTTGCTTCTCTTCCAGTCCAGCTCTTTGCTGTGGCCCGGGAAGGCAGTGGAGGATGGCCCAAGTGCTTGGGTCCTGCACCCCATGGGAGACCAGAAGAAGCACCTGGCTCCTGCCTTCGGATCAGCGCAGTGCAGCGGCCGCAGCGCAGCCACAGCAGCCATTGTGGGGGTGAATCAATGGAAAAAGGAAGACCTTTCTCTCTGTCTCTCTCTCTCTGTCCACTCTGCCTGTGACAGAAAGAAAGACAGAAAGAAAGAAAAGAAAGAGTTACAGAGAGAGGCAGAGACAGATAGAGAGGTCTTCCATCCGCTGGTTCACTCCCCAGATGGCCACAACGGCCACAGCTGTGCTGATCTGAAGCCAGGAGCCTCCTCTGGGTCTCCTACGCGGGTGCAGGACCCAAGGAGTTGGGTCATCTTCTACTGCTATCCCAGACCATAGCAGAGAGCTGGATCTGAAGAGGAGCAGCTGGGACTCAAACCAGCACGCATATGGGATGCCAGCACTTTATGCCAGGGCTTTAACCCGCTGTGCCACAGTGCCGGCCTCTCCGTGTTAACTCTTTCAACTAAAAAATAAATCTTTTTTTTTTTAAAGGTGTTTGACATGTCCAAGTGTTTTCTTTTTTTATTTTAAAGATTTTATTTATTTATTTGACAGGTAGAGTTACAGACAGTGAGAGGGAGAGACAGAAAAAGGTCTTCCTTCCGTTGGTTTATTCTCCAAATGGCTGCAACGACTGGAGCTGTGCCAATCCGAAGCCAGGAGCCAGGTACTTCTTCCCAGTCCCTCACGTGGGTGCAAGGGCCCAAGGACTTGGGCCATCTTCTACTGTTTTCCCAGGCCATAGCAAAGAGCTAGATAGGAAGAGGAACAGCCAGGACTAGAACCGGCGCTCTGGCGCTGCAGGCAGAGGATTAACCTGCTGCGCCACAGCGCCGGCCCCTCCAAGTGTTTTCATAAACAAAAAGTCTAATGTTGGGGCCAGTGCTGTGGTGCAGCAGGTTAAAGCCCTGGTCTGCAGTGCTGGCATCCCATTTGCAAGCCAGTTCTAATCCCGGCTGCTCCTCTTCCCATCCAGCTCTCTGCTATGGCCTGGGATAGCAGCAAAGATGGCCCCTGCACCCACATGGGAGACCCACAAGAAGTTCTTGGCTCCTGGCTTCAGATCGGCACAGCTCTGGCCGTTGTGGCCACCTGGGGAGTGAACCAGTGGATGGAAGATCTCTCTATCTCTACTTTTCTCTGTAACTCTTTCAAATAAATAAAATAAATCTTCAAAAAAAAGTGATTTAAAAATAAAAAATCAGAAAGCATTTGATAAAATACAACACCCTTTCATGATGAAAACTCTAAGCAAACTGGGTATAGAAGGAGCATTCCTCAATACAATCAAAGCAATTTATGGAAAACCCACGGCAAGCATCCTATTGAATGGGGAAAAGTTGGAAGCATTTCCACTGAGATCTCATACCAGACAGGGATGCCCACTCTCAAAAAACAAAAAAATAAAAATAAAAAATAAAAAGTCTAATGTGAGATTGATTTTAAATGAAGATGCTATAGACAACATAGTTTACCACTCTGTATTGTGATAAAAACACTTCACAGTTTTTGTTTGACCTTTTATAAGATGAACAGGTTTTCTAAGGGTAATCACAAATATTATCCTTTACCAAGAAATTCATGGAACAGCCATTCTGTAAGCATTACTACCAATAATACTAATGCCTTAAAAAAAACCAGAAACTTTAAGATTTTTTGAAATAGACAAAAATTTTACTATATATTTTTAGGAAATAAGAGAAAAGCTGTAAGTAGTTCAGTTGTGACAGAATATGTAAAACTAACATCTTAGAAGTAGGAAAACAAATCTTCATATTCCCAAGTTGCATTTTAAGGACTATATTTTTGGTGGTGAAGATGATACCTGTTTTATGCTTACAGGTATTACTTGCAGTCTTATTGAAGTATTTTTAAAGCATGTTCTTTATTGGTCATGAAAGACAAAAGTGAAAAAGATCAGCCTAACACTCCAGGAGCTACTGCTAGTAAAAAGTAAGAAATGAATAATTATGCAATAGGAACAAATCAAAAAGAGTACCTAATGACCTAAGAGCTGGTGCTCCAGTTGGGTTTTCCCACTCCCTCATCCTCCTTTGATTCATAGTAAAACATTTTTCTTTTCATCTTAAAATATGCATTTATTTTTATTTTACAGAAAGAGGGAGAGAGAGCAAAGGGAGATGGAGTCAGAAATAGACAGAGACCATCTTCCATTGCTGGTTCGCTTTCCAAATGTCTACTAATAATCAGGGCTGGGTCAGGCCAAAGCCATAAGCCTGGAAATCAATCCAGGTCTAACACATGGGAAGCAAGCACCCAAATACTTGAGCCATCAACCTGTAGCCTCCCAGGATACATATCAGCAGAACTTCGAACTGGAAGCAGGGTCAGGACTCAAACCCAGGCACTCCAAATAGGGTGTGTATGTTGTAATCAGCATCTTAACTGTAGTACCAAACACCTGTCTCTTGTTTTTTATTTACAAATTCAGTAGCCTTAAATTAAAACTTCAGTTTTTCCTCTTTTCTCTTCGGTAATTTAATTCTTGAGGTGGAGGCCAACAGAAGAAGAAAAAAGTCATCAAGTATGCTGGAGAATTTCTACTTCTTTGATAATTCCTAAGTGCTCAGACAACATAATCAACAAACAGCTTAAAAACAAGTCATCAAGCTCCCCTGCCTTTGGATTATAATTTTCAGTATCTGCTTATTATTTCTCCGGTAGTCTTTTTGGAGTACCCCCACACACAATCTACGACTGGACAAGAAACTACAGGAAAATCACACTCAGCAATTAGGCTCAAAAATGAAAAGGTGGGGTTTAGAAGCAAGTTCCATCTTCTTTCACTGTTTTTTCTGTGAAAGTTACTACTAATCCTGCAACTGCTAGGATCACCTTTCTGCACATATATTCTCAGATGTATCTCAATGTAGCTTTCCTAAAATAGTTAAAATATTTAGTATATATATCTACCATCTGTACATTTTTGTCAAAATGCTTTTCTGCACCTCTTAAATTCTGACTTCCTAATATAGCAGAACTTTGTATATTTAACTTTGGGATGTTTTCCAAAAATGAAGGTAGAATATACATAATAGATCTGTTAAAAAACACATTTGATGGCTAAAAAAGAAGGAACAAGAGGCAGGCACTTGGCCCAGTGGTTAAGATGTCTACTATTCCATAAGTAAGTGCTTGAGTTCAATAAATAGCTCTGGCTCCTGATTCCAGCATTTTGCTAATATATTTAGGGAGACAAGTTACTGGGTTACTGAAACCCACATGGATGACCTTGACTGAGTTCCTGGATCCCTTCTTTAGCTGTTACAGGCAAGCTGGGGAATGAACGAGTGGATGGGATCTCTGTCTCTGCCTTTCAAACAAATAAATAAATTTTTTAAAAAAGGAAGGGACTGGCGCTGTGGCGTAGTGGGTAAAGCCGCATCCCATATGGGTGCCAGTTTGAGTCCCCATTGCTCCACTTGTAATCCAGCTCTCTGCTGTGGCCTGGGAAAGCAGTAGTAGATGGCCCAAGTCCTTAGGCCCCTGCACCTGCGTGGGAGACCCAGAAGAAGCTCCTGGCTTCAGATCCGCACAGTGCTGGCCGTTGGGGCCAATTGGGGAGTGAACCAGCAGGTGGAAGATCTCTCTCTCTCTCTGCCTCTCCTTCTCTAACTTTCAAATGAATAAATAAATCCTTAAAAAAAAAAAAAAAAGCCTGTAGCACCGGCATCTCTTCTCTCTGTAACTCCAACTTTCAAATAAATAAATAAATCTTAAAAAAAAAAAAAAGAAATATCACACAGACTGAAGAAAGATCTGTATTTGCACTGGTTATAATGAAGCCACAGTTAATATGCAAAGTTCCATCTTCTCTGGTATATCCTTACACAATCATACATTTTGTGGGTGATCCTGTGCCTGGTTGGGAGACTGCCTGCCCAGTCCATGCAGGAGGTTAAGTGGGCATGGCACACCATGCATCCTGGGAAAGACCCTATGACCCGACTGCTGGCAGGTGGCAGGAGCCCCAGGCACATTTCCCCCACCCTTTCTCCCTGATGAAGAGCCTTGTAATTCCCAATCAGGTAAACAATTCCTCAGTGTGTCCCAGACCCATAAAGATGCCCTGGGAGACTACATAGGCTATGTGACCTTCAATTTGATTGGAAAAGCACAGCGGTGCCAGTATCAGCATTATCCTATAGAATTAGTGTTGCCCTGAACTAGCTGTGTCCCCTCTGCTTGCCCTTTAAAAGGTGTGCCTGGTTGTTAATAAAGGGACGTGTTCCGCCAACGCCGAGGCTCACTAGGCTAATCCTCCACCTTGCGGCGCCAGCACACCGGGTTCTAGGCCCGGTTGGGGCGCCGGATTCTGTCCCGGTTGCCCCTCTTCCAGTCCAGCTCTCTGCTGTGGCCCAGGAGTACAGTGGAGGATGGCCCAAGTGCTTGGGCCCTGCACCCCATGGGAGACCAGGAAAAGCACCTGGCTCCTGCCATCGGATCAGCGCAGTGTGCCGGCTGCAGTGGCGGCCATTGGAGGGTGAACCAAGGGCAAAGGAAGACCTTTCTCTCTGTCTCTCTCTCCTTCACTATCCACTCTGTCAAAAAAAAAAAGGGGGGGGGGGATGTGTTCACCGAAGCATGTCTCCGGTGCTGCTTCTCCAAGAATGCTGTGGCACCACCATCCTGGCAGTGCAGGTCTCACAGGATGAGCCCACAATACACCTCTTATAATTATTTTTTCTTTTTTTAAAGATTATTTATTTATTCATTTGACAGGTAGAGTTACAGACAGCAAGAGGGAGAGACATCTTCCATCCGATGTTTCACCCCCCAAATGGCTGCGAAGACCGGAGCTATGCTGATCTGAAGCCAGGAGCCAGGTCTTCCTGGTTCCCCATGCAGGTGCAGAGCCCAAGCACTTGGGCCATCCTCCACTGCCCTCCTGGGCCACAGCAGAGAGCTGGACTGGAAGAGGAGTAACCAGGACTAGAACCCAGAGCCCACATGGATGCCAGCGCCACAGGCAGAGGATTAACCTAGTGTGCCACGGCGCCAGCCCCCCCTCTTATATTTCTTCACATTAGGCATTTACTGGTGCAAAGTGATCTTCATTGATAATGAAGGCTACAGTTACTAAGGAGACCCTGAAATACACCCTCATATTTTCTTGCTTTGTAGTGGGTTAGAGGAGGTGAAGATTAGCCATAAAATGTTTCTCCTTTTTCTTAAAATTGCTAGATTTTGAAGTGGTTGGTTTAAACACATAAACACACACACAGATAACCTTTAAATAGACTAACAACCCCGGAACAGTCAAGCAGAGCTTTGTGAGATGTACTCTGAACCACAATATGACTCACTTCCCTTCATCCTTTATTAGTTAAATCCCCGCAACTCATTCTTAAATCTGATCTGTTAATGTCATCTGCTGTTAAAGTTCTGTGACCTCAAGAAACTCGACCCATTTGTGTCCCAACTATCAATGAATACCTAGATGACTTTTACTGCCTCATGAGTACCAAGGTAATTCAGGATTATGTGTGGACATAAAACTCAGGCACTTCATCTTTGGAAATAGTTACCATTACAGATATAAATGATAAGGCTTCATTACTTACCACAAGTAACCCCAAATTGCTCAAGTGGAAATACTTTCCAAAACAGCAATATTAACTTTTTTACTTTTTTTTTTTAAAGATTTTTATTTATTTATTTGAGAGGTAGAGTTACAGACAGTGAGAGGGAGAGACAGAGAGAAAGGTCTTCCTTTCACTGGTTCACTCTCCAAATGGCCTCAACGGCCAGAGCAGTCTTTCAAATAAATAAAATAAATCTCAAAAAACAAACACAGAAAAGCACAGAAAAAAAAAAGAGAAATGCCATTATAAAGCAGAATCATGACGAAAAACAAAAATGAATATAGTCATGCAATTCTTACTATAAAACTGTATCATTAAAAGTAACACCATCCACAAAATACAGTTTTAAGAAAGAAATAACCCACTTTCTAAGTCAGAACAAGGAAACTTCAGGGCTAACACTGTGGTGCAGTGTGTCCATCTACCATTTGCCCTGCTGGTATCCCGCATCAAAGAGCCAGCTGCAGTCTCTGCTTCCCATTCAGTTTTCTACTAATGCCTCTGGGAAGATAGTGGAAGATGGATAAAGTACTTGGGTCCTTGCCATCCATATGGGAGACCAGGATGGAGTTCCTAGCTCCTAACTTGCCCAGATTTGGCTGTGGTAGTCTTTTGTATTGCAGTCGATGGAAGATCTCTGTCTCTCCCTCCCTCTCTGGTGCGCTGCCTTTCAAATAAATTTTTTAAAATCTTAAAAAAAAAGGGAGGGGGGGTTTTCTCTTAATGGCAAAATCCATTAAGAAACAAAAGGTAAAAACCAAGGCAGCAGTAACCATGAATGGCAACATACAAAAGGCCGACTATGATTATGTAATTACCCTTCTCCTCCAGTTTGATTTTCTTAGTACTTACCTATACTAAAGGGCTGTCAAATTCCTGTTTTATAGCACAACTGACAAAACTGATATCATAAATGTGTTTTTGCCCTTACTTAACTTTACCAACATGCCCTTCTATTTGCACTATATTATTTTTTAAAAAATTATTTATTTGAAAGTCACAGTTACTAACAGAGAGGTGAAGGGGGGGGGATCAATCTTCCATCCACTGGTTCACTCCCCAAATGGCCACAAACAGCCACCAAAGCCAGGAGACATCAGCTTTTTCTAGGCCTCCCATGTGGGTGCAGAAGCCTAAGGATTTGGGCCATGTTCCACTGCTTTCCCAGGTGCACTGACAGGGAGCTGGATCAGAAGTAGAGCAACCAGGACTCGAACTTGTGTCCATATGGGATGCTGGCACTGTAGATGACTGCTTAACTCATGCCACAGTGCTGGCCCCTCCACTAAATTCTAACCAACTGGTAAACACCTAATTTTTAAAAAAGAATAATTTACTACTTATTTGAAAGGTAGGGTGACAGAGAAGGAAACACAGAGATTTTCCATCTGCTGGTTCACTCCCCAAATGACCAGGCTGAAGCCAGAAGCCAAGAATTGCATCCAGGTCAATCATGTGAGTGGCAGGAACTTAAGTACTTACCATCATTTTCCCAGGGACAGTACCAGGGAGCTGAATGGGAGGCAGAGTAGCTGAGACTCAAACCTGCACTCTGATATGGGATGTGGGCATTCCAAGTGGCAGCTTAACATTCACCCCAACACCTAATTTTAAATATGAGCTCCTCTGTAAAACTCTTAACATAATCTCTAGTGCACCAATTCTTCCAAATAATTCAGTGATTCCCACACTATATTTTTATTACAGCAACTAGCACATTATACCAAAATTATTCGTTATGACAATACTTTGCAGGTAAAAATGAGTAATTCAAAGAATGCTATGAGTCTATGCCAAATATATTATGTTCACAATTAAGCAATCTACAACCTGACCTTCCTATATGCAAGTATAAAGTAACTGCTGTCTGGACAGTTATCTACAGCATAAAAGGCACAATAAAAATACAAATTTAAGGTAATGAAAAACTTTCAATTTTAGATAGCGGTGATAGCTGTACAAGCAAAAGATACTGAACACACTAAAAACAACTGAATTGAACATTAATTTTAAAGGGGCAAATTTTTACAGCATTTGAATGATATATTTGTTTTTTTAAGATTTATTTATTTATTTGAAAGTCAGAGTTACATAGAGAGAGGAGGAGAGTCAAAGAGAGAAAGAGGTCTTCCATTAGATGGTTCATTCCCTAGTTGGCCAGAATGGCTGGAGCTGTGCCAATCTGAAGCCAGGAGCCAGGACCTTCCTCGAGGTCTCCCACACAGGTGCAGGGGACCAAGGACTTGGGCCATCTTCTATTGCTATCCCAGGCCAAAGCAGAGAACTGGATCAGAAGTGGAGCAGTCGGGTATTGAACTGGCACCCATATGGGATGCCAGCACTGCGGACGGCAGCTTAACACACTATGCCACAGCTCTGGCCCTCTAAATGGTATCTAAATAAAAAACATTTAATTTATCTAAAAACGGGCTTATCTTACATAGGGTACAATGTAAGGAAACTACTTAACTTGGAAAACCTATTAACAGTATCTGAAAGAAATGTCAAGGAAAGATAAAGCCAACATCTATATAATATCAAACCAATTTTTTCCCAACTATATTATTACAAAATAATTGAAATTTACTTGCAGCAATTTAAGAATTATCAGCTAAACCATCTACATGGTGAAAGATTTTATGCACCATTATATTTATCATCTATATATTTTAAGAAACTATGTTAAACTGTCAGTTGTATAAGTAAAATATAAAACCAATATGCCTTAAGTTTAATATTCGAATTCATGTGAATTTAATGTCTCCACAAAATCACTTCACTCAAATTTAAAAATACTTTTTCAGTGAACTGTTTCTTAAATAATATATAAAGTTGGCATAGATCTTTCTCCCAAACAAAAAACTATCTTTTTAGAAGAACAATCATAATAAACAGTTATAAATTTTGCTTACAATTTGCTGTGTTCATTAAATCTATTCATCAAATAAAATGTTCAAAGGCAAAATGTTAGTTAACACAGCACCAATCTTCAATGTTTTTTTTACCTAATTTGTTTTTCTTTTTTTTTTAAATGATTTATTTATTTATTTGAAAGTCAGAGTTACACAGAGAGAGAGAGAGGGGCAGAGAGAGAGAGAGGGAGAGAAGTCTTCCATCTGCTAGTTCATTCTCCAATTGGCTGCAATGGCAGGAGATGTGCTGATCCAAAGCCAGAAGCCAGGAGTTTCTTCAGGGTCACCCATGTGGGAGCAGGGGCCCAAGGACTTGGGCCATCTACTGAGTTCCCAGGCCACAGCAGAGAGCTGGATCGGAAGTGGAGCAGCTGGGACTTGAACCGGCACCCATATGTGATGTCAGCACTGAAGGCAGCGTCTTTATCCGCTAAGCCACAGCACCGGCCCCAACCTAATTTGTAATCAGTATATAGTGGAAGTGAAATATTCCCCCAATCCCTCTCTGCTCACACAAGTTTCAGTCTTAATTACCTGTAACAGGACAAATATTTTGGCTAATGGTCACAAAAGCACTTTTTTAAAAAAAATGTTGTATACTAAGTGAACAATGACCCAATGACCACTGTAACAAGCAATGCTGCACAAATGCAAAAATAGGATTTCCTCTAAATTGCTAGAAAAGAATGCACCACCACCCCCTCTCCTTTTAAATTAGTGTTGTGAAAAATACTAAGTAAATATAATGACTTTCACCTTTGCTTTCACTTGATAAAATACTGCTTTAGAAGAATGGAGGTATCTAAGCTGGCACTGTAGTGCAACAGGTTAAGTAGTGGCCTGAACTGGCATCTCATATGAGCATTGCTCTGAGTCCTGGCTGCTCTACTTCCAATCCAGCTAGCTGTTAAATGTGCCCACGAAGGCAGCAGAAGATGGGCCAAGTACTTGGACCCACCCACATGGGAGACCCAGATGGAGTTCTAGGCTCCTAGCTTTGGCCTGGCCCAGCCTTGGCTGTCATGGCCATTTGGGGAGTAAACCAGCAGATTGAAAATATCTATTTGTCACTCCCTGTCATTCTGCTTTTCAAATAAACAAACCTTTGTAAAAAAAGAAAAAAAAATGAAGGTATCACACATGAAATTCCAAGAAAGCCAAATACAATTTTTACAGGAAATTTATAGTCATTCTTTTTACTTTAGATAATAAAAAGGGACAGGAAGATCTACTATAAAGTAAATAATGAGTGATTTCTTATAAAACAATCTATCAGAAGCTTTCCACTTCTAGCCATATGGCAGACTAAATACTGTGAAGAGTCTTCAATTACAACAAAGTAACTAGAACAGCATTAGGACACAATGTTCATTACACTGCTGGCCTCACAGAAACATTTCCAAAAGGACCAAAAGAAAAGAAAAAAAGTGTCTGTCTTAAGAAGGTCTGACTGTTTAGAGAGTAAATGCACCAAACTATAGCCTAGTAGTAGTCAAATAGAGAACCAGGGAAAGGTGTCAGTAACACACTCTAACTCCTTGCAAAATGAATTCAAAGCATCTCAAGGAACTCATCATTAAATCAGGCTTAAAGTTTGAATGCAGATAAAGATGAACTAAATACGAATTTCGTATCAGCTGGGCAACTTCTAGAATTAAGTTCATAAATTACCAGGCAAGAATGCACAGTATGAGTATGAGTGCTGGAAAAGGATTAGGCCAACCTACAAAGCATAATAAATACAACTATATCATACTGGAAAATAAACAGAAAACATCAGTGACACAAAATGGAAAATCAGAAGAGATTCTAACACATAAGGGAATTCAGTGCATTTCTAACTTAATGTCTCAAGTCAAAGAGTTAACATGGATTTCTTGGGGCAGGCATAGTGGGTTAAGCCACACTGAGGACACCTGCGTCCTACACAGGGCACTGAATCTGATCCAGGTTTCAGCTAATGAACCTGGGAGACAGCAGGTGGTGACACACCAGCCACCCAGGTGGGTGACCAAGATAGAGTTCCAGGCACCTGGCTTTGCTCTGGCTCTGCCCCAGCTGTTACATGAGTTTTAGTAGAAAGTTCTCTTTGCCACTCTGCCTTTCAAAAAACTCTTTGTAAAAAGACTTTTTCCTTTTTTTATAAAAAGATTTATTTATTTATCTGAAAAGCAGAGTGACAAAGAGGAAGAAACAAGAAATTTCACATCTGCTGGGTCACTCTCTAAACAGCCACAACAGCTGGTGCTGGGCCAGGCTGAAGCCAAGACCCAGGAACTCTGGGTCTCCCACATGGGTGGTAGGGCTCAGGCACTTGGGTCATCTGCTGCTGCTTTCTCAAGTGTATTAGAAGGGAATTGGATCAAAGGCATAGCAGCTGGGACTCGAACTAGTGCTCAAACATGGGATTTTGGCATTTCAAGCGATGGCCAGACCCACTGCTCCACAACAAGTTACCCAAAGATGGACTTTTCAGTATCAGTGTTGGAGCTCTGTAGTCACTTGGAAAGAGAGAAAATTGAGTCCATAACTCATATACTGTAAGAAAATTAAAATGGAGGCTGGTGCTGTGGCATAGTAGATTAAGCCTCTATTTGTGGTACCAGTATCCCATATGGGTGCTGGTTTAAGTCCTGGCTGCTCCACCTCTGATTCAGATCTCTTCTTACGTGCCTGGAAAAGCAGTGGAAGATGGCCCAAATGCCTGGGACCCTGCCACCATGCATGAGACCCAGAAAAAGCTCCTGGTATCATCCTGGCCTAGCCCTGGTAATTGTGGCTACTTGGGGAGTAAACCAACAAATGGAAGATTTCTCTGTCTCTCCTTCTCCCTCTCTGTAACTATCTTACAAATTGAAAAAAAGAAATCTTTTATAACTTTATGAAGATGGTTTTCATAATGAAAATAAAAGTTCAAAAGCCATGAAAGTAAAGAATTACAAATTAAATTAGCTAAAAAGTTTAACACTTCCACATGGTAAACTAATGTTACCAAACTTGAACAAACCAGAAAAAAGGCATTGGTAACCCATATTTCAAAGGCCTAAAGAGGCTCTTTTAGTCCTAGTATGGAAAAATTCTAAGAATACACTATTTAAGTAGAAAATACAGTACACTGTGTACAATATACTACTATTTGTATTTTAAAATAAGGAAAGAACAGGCCGGCACCGTGGCTCAACAGGCTAATCCTCCGCCTTGTGGTGCCGGCACACCGGGTTCTAGTCCCGGTCGGGGCGACGGATTCTGTCCCGGTTGCCCCTCTTCCAGGCCAGCCCTCTGCTGTGGCCCAGGAGTACAGTGGAGGATGGCCCAAGTGCTTGGGCCCTGCACCCCATGGGAGACCAGGAAAAAAGCACCTAGCACCTGGCTCCTGCCATCGGATGAGCGCAGTGCGCCGGCCGCAGCGCGCCATCAGCGGCAGCCATTGGAGGGTGAACCAACGGCAAAGGAAGACCTTTCTCTCTGTCTCTCTCTCTCACTGTCCACTCTGCCTGTCAAAAAATAAAAATAAAAAAATAAAAATAAGGAAAGAACATGCACGTGGAAGACATGTTATTTTGCTTGCATATCTACAACACCTGTATGAATCTGGAAGATATCAAATAAACTGATGCTGGAATTACTTTTCCAGAAAGTCCCATGAACCAACTTTTTTTTTTTTTTTTTAAGATTTATTTATTTACTTGAGAGGCAGAGTTACAGAGAGAGAGAGAGAGAGAGAGAAAGACAGAGAGAAAGGTCTTCCACCTGCTGCTTCACTTTGCAATGGCCACAATGGCCAGAGCTGGGCCGATCAAAAGCCAAGAGCTTCTTCCAGGTCTTCCATGAGAGTGTAGGGGCCCAAGCACTTGTGCCATCTTCTACAGCTTTCCCAGGCCATCAGAAGGGAGCTGGATCAGAAGTGTAGCAGCGAAGACTCGAAATGGAGCCTATATGAGATGTCCCGCAGCAGGAGGATGCTTAACCTATTACACCAGGGTACCGGCGCCAAAAATTTGCTCTTAATGTGTTACAACTCTCCAAGCACAGGGGAACCTAAATACACATTAAATATACAGTAAACTTTTCTTCATTTTGATTGAAAAATGGTTGCTCTGCTCACAGGTATCATATTCAGTAGAGTGTTACCAAATTGCCTAAAAGGGAATTTCAAAATACATATGCTTGAATGGAAAAAAAACGAGAAATATTCATGATGGCTATGTTTCATTGATTTTATCTTTTAATCTTGAATCATGGGAGTGTACTAACTAGCTAAAATAAGTTACGCAGGGGCCAGCACTGTGGCGTAAAGGGTAAAGTTGCTGCCTGCAGTGCCGGCATCCCTATGGGTGCCAGTTTGAATTCTGGCTGCTCCACTTCCGACCCAGCTCTCTGCTATGGCCTGGGAAAGCAGTAGAAGATGGCCCAAGTCCTAGGGCCCCTGCATCCGCATAGGAGACCCAGAAGAATCTCCTTAGCTCCTGGCTTCAGATCAGCACAGCTCCAGAAATTGCAGCCATCTGTGGAGTGAACCAGCGGGTGGAAGACCTCTCTCTCTTTCTGCTTCTGCCTCTCTGTAACCTCTGCCTTTCAAATAAATAAAAAAGTTATGCAATGAATTTTTAAAATATTACATTATACATTATGGGCCCCTGTACTTCTGCATCTCAGACCCGGAAAAGCCTCCTGGCTCCTGGCTTTGGATTGGTGAAGTTACAGCCGTTGCGGCCAATTGGGGAGTGAATCAGTGGATCAAAGACCTCTCTGCCTCTCCTCTCTGTGTAACTCTTTCAAATGACTTAAAAAAAAAAAAAAAAAAAAAAGACTAAGTTCCCTTTCCAGATGCAAACTGAACTTTTCCTTCTTAGGATTTTACCTTATCTTCAGAAAATGCTAAAACACCAGCAGAAAAAAGTTTTTTTGAAATAATACATTCATAACAACTACGTAAGTCTATTGTAGTGCCATCTACAGGTGATTCTAAAATCAAGTTCTTTATTCAATGAAAATAGGTTGATGGAAGACACTTATCAATGCCTTAACAATGCCTTAAAACTAAAAGCAGGATCACAGAACACCATGACTGATCCAATATTCACCTGATTTCTTACACTCTTTAAAGGAGAAAATACTAATCTCCTTTATCACCATCTCAATTAAGAATTACCCTTTGAGATGTTTCTTTTCCAGCACTGGAGGTAAACTATTAAAAATGCAAAAGACTTAAGATCTTTTCACAGTTATAATAATATTAGGATGATTATAATTTTTCTTTAAAGATTTATAATTGAGGGACCGGCACTGTAGCATAGTGGGTAAAGCCACTTCCTGCAGTGTAAGCATTCCAAGTAGGTGTGAGTTCAAGTCCCAGTTGTTTCATTTCCGATCCAGCTCTCTGCTATGGCCTGGGAGAGCAGTAGAAGATGGCTCAAATTCTTGAGCCCCTGAACTGCATAGGAGACCTGCAGGTAGCTCCTGGCTCCTGGATTTGGATTAGTGCAGCTCTGGCTGTTGTGGCCAACTGGGGAGTGAACCAGCGTATGGAAGACCTCTCTCTCTCTCTCTCTCTCTCTCTCTCTGCCTCTTCTTTTCTCTCCATGTGACTCTGACTTTCAAATAAATAAATAAATCCTAAACAAAACAAAACAAAAAACCAGCTTGTATCACTAGCATCACATGTGGGTGCTAGTTCGAGTTCTGGCTGCTCCACTTTGGATCCAGCTCCTTGCTAATGTGCCTGGGAAGGCAGCAGAAGATGGATCAAGTCCATCTGCTAGTTTAATGCCCACATGGCTTCAAAACATGGAACTGGGCCAGGTTGAAACAAAGAGCTTGGAACTCCATCCAAGTCTCCCACATGGGTAGAAGGGCCCAAGTAGTTGGACCATCATCTGTTGCTCTCCCAGTCACATTAGCCAGTAGCTGGATCAGAAGCAGAACAGCAGTACTCAAACTAGCACTCGCATATGAGATATTAGCATTACAAGTGGCAGTTTAGGGGCCAGTGCTGTGGTGCAGGGGGTTAATGCCCTGGCCTGAAGCGCCGCCATCCCATATGGGCACCAGTTCGAGTTCTGGCTGCTCCTCTTCTGATCCAGCTCTCTGCTATGGCCTAGGAAAACAGTAAGAAGACAGTTCTTGGGCCTCTGCACCCATGTGGGAGACCCAGAAGATGCTCCTGGCTCTTGGCTTCGGATCAGCACAGCTCCGGCCATTTAGGGAGTGAACCATCGGATGGAAGACCTCTCTCTCTCTCTGCCTTTCCTCTTTCTGTATAACTCTGAGTTTCACACAAATAAATAAATCTTAAAAAACAACAAAAAAAGACACAGCTTAGTCAGCTGTGCCACAAGTCTGGCTGCTATAAATATTTTTTTTAAAGAAAAAGAAAATAATGTTTGTTGACAAGAATATGAACAAATTGGAACCTTTATGCATTCCTGGAAAAGTAAAATGGTACAATCCCTGGGGAAACAACATGGTGGTGATTCCTCAAAAAAATATTAAACATAGAATTATTATAGGCCTAAAAATTCTATTTTTGGGGGGAAAACTGCATATACATTTTGAATAGACTAGACTATTATCTCTCATCATGTATAAGAGCCAACTCAAAATGGATTACAGATTTAAATACTGAAACTATGAAACTACTAGAAAAAATGTAAGCCCTTCAAGACATTAGCACAGGCAACTATTTTTTGGTAAGATTCCAAAAGCACAGACAACAAAACTAAAAATAAGAAACAGGATTATATCAAACTAACAAGCTTCTGTACAGCAAAGAAAACAACACACTGAAGGGACAATCTACAGAATGAGAGAAAAAATTTGCAAGCTCTTCCTGTAACAAGGGGTCAATAACCAGGATATGTGGAGAAATCAAACAACTCAATAGTAAGAAAACAGTCCAATTTAAATACAGGAGGAAAAGCCGAATAGACATTTCTCCAAAAAAGACATACAGGGCTACTGTTGTGATACAGAAGACAAACCAGCCACTTGCAATGCCAGCATCCCATATCAGGGAGTGCTGGTTCTTGTTCTACCTACTCTGCTTTGTTGCAACTTCCTGTCAACGCACCAGGGAAGATAGCAGAAGTCGGCCCAAATACTTGGGCCCCTGTCACCCATGTAGGAGACCAGGATGGAGGTCCTCGCTCCTGGTCTGGGTCTGGCCAAGATCTGGCTATTGCAGTCATTGGGAGAGTCAAGCAGCACATGAAAGATCTTGGTCTCTCCCTCTCTTTCAAATAAATAAATAAAACAAAAATTTTAAAAATATATACAAGTGGTCAACAGGTATATGAAAAAAAAGCTCAACATCATTAATCATCAGAGAAATAAAATCAAAACCACAGTGAGCTATAACTTCAATCCAGTTAGGAAGACTATTATCAAAATGAAAAAAGATGGCTGGCACCGAGGCTCACTAGGCTAATCCTCCACCTTGTGGCACCGGCACACCAGGTTCTAGTCCGGATCGGGGTGCCGGATTCTGTCCCGGATGCCCCTCTTCCAGGCCAGCTCTCTGCTGTGGCCCAGGAGTGCAGCGGAGGATGGCCCAGGTGCTTGGGCCCTGCACCCCATGGGAGACCAGGATAAGCACCTGGCTCCTGCCATTGGATCAGCACAGTGCGCCGGCCATGGCGGCCATTGGAGGGTGAACCAACGGCAAAGGAAGACCTTTCTCTCTGTCTCTCTCTCTCACTGTCCACTCTGCCTGTCAAAAAAAAAAAAAAAAAGAAAGAAAGAAAAGAAAAGAAAAAACACACAGAGGTGGAGAAAAGGGAACCCTTACTCATTGCTCGTGGGAATGTAAATTAGTTACCGTCATTATGGAGAACAGTATAGAGGTTCCTCAAAATATTAAAAATAGAACTACCACATGATCAAGCAATATCTCCCTGGGTATATATGCAAAGGAAATGAAATCAGTCTATCAAAGAGACATCTGCATTTCCTATGTGCACTGTATTACTACTCACAGTTAAGATACTGAAGTTAGGACCTGGGACTGTGGCTTAGCAGGTAAAGTCGCTGCCTGCAGTTTTGGTACCCCATATGGGTGCAAGTCCCAGTTGTTCCACTTCCAATCCAGCTCCCTGCTAATGGCCTGGGAAAGCAGCAGAAGATGGCCCAAGTCCTTGGGCCCCTGCACCCACACGGGAGATCTGGAAGAAGCTCCTGGCTCCTGCCTTCCGATTGGCCCAGATCCAGCCATTGAGGCCATTTGGGGAGTGAACAAGCAGATGGAAGGCCTCTCTCTCTATCTCACCCTGTTAACTCTACCTCTCAAATAAATGAAAAAATCTTCTACAAAAAGATACAGAAATTACTTAAGTATCCATATAAATGAATAAATAAAGAACATGTAGTATACATATACAAAGGAATGTCATACAGTCTTAAAGTAGATGGAATCCTATGTGACAACAGAGATGGAACTGAAGGTCATTATATAAAGTGAAATAAGCCAACCACAGAAGGTCAAATACTGCAGACTCTCACTCATCTGTGGAATACAGAAAACTTGATTTCATAGAAGCTGAAAGCAGGGGTGGGTGTTGCAGTGCAGTAGGTTAAGCTACTACTTCAAATGTCCAAATTCCATCTTACAACGGCTGGGTTCAAGGCCTGTCTCCACTTCAGATCAATTCTCCTGCTAATGCACAGCCTGGAAGGCAGGGTCCCTGCCACCTATGTGGGAGACCCAGATAGAGATCCAGGCTCTGTGGCCCAGCCCTGGCTATAGTGAGTATTTGGAGAGTGAAAAAGCAGATGGAAAGTCTCTTTCATTCACTGTCTCTCTCTACCTTTGAACTAAGTAAAAATAAAGAGAAAAAAAAAAAAAAAGTACAGACTTTAAAAAAAAAAAACTAAAAGCAGCATAGTGTTATCACAAGGGAACAGCAGGAGAAAAAAGAATAAGGAAAGGTTAATCACCAGGTACTTAGTATGGTTAGGTATGAAAAGTTAAGTTCCAATAGGTCTATCGCACAGTGGAGTGACTGACTACAAATCATAATATATTTTACATTTCAAAAAAGCTAGAAGAAAAGATTTTGATTGTTTTTACCACAAATAAGATAAAAATGCTTGAGGTATTAGGTATAATTAACCTGATTTGTACATTACACAATGTATACCCATATTGAAACATCATGTGGTACTCCATAAATCTATATAATTTTTATATGTAAATTCAAATGATAATTTTAAAATTCTCCTTCTGTGTATATACCCAAAAGAAGTGAAAAGAGGAACTCAAACAGATATTTGTACACCAGTGATCACTGTAACATTATTCACAATAAAGATAAAAGCAAAGCAAGATTCCATCAACTGATGAATGATAAAAAATTAAGAAGTGGTATATCTACATGATGAAACATCATTTAGTCAAGAAAAAGAACGAAGTAGTACTAACAGGTTTTACAACATGAATGAACTTTTTAAAAAATTAATTTAAAAATTTTGTTGTCATGTAATGCCCATACATTTTAATGGGGTATATAATACAATATTTCTTTTTTTTTTTTTTTTTTTTTTTTTTACAGGCAGAGTGGACAGTGAGAGAGAGAGACAGAGAGAAAGGTCTTCCTTTTGCCGTTGGTTCACCCTCCAATGGCCGCCGCGGTCGGCGCGCTGCGGCCGGCGCACCGCGCTCATCCGATGGCAGGAGCCAGGAGCCAGGTGCTTTTCCTGGTCTCCCCATGGGGTGCAGGGCCCAAGCACCTGGGCCATCCTCCACTGCACTCCTGGGCCACAGCAGAGGGCTGGCCTGGAAGAGGGGCAACCGGGACAGAATCTGGTGCCCCGACCGGGACTAGAACCCGGTGTGCCGGCGCCGCAAGGCGGAGGATTAGCCTGTTGAGCCACGGCGCCGGCCAATAATACAATATTTCAACACATTTACAGAGTATAAATTGATCAAACCAGGTAACTAGTCTTTTCTTTATGAATGAATCTTGAAGGCATTATATTAAATGAACTAATCCAGACATAAAATTATATGCATGAAATTATTACTCTTATATGAAAAATGTAGTCAAATTCATAGACAGTGAAAGTGTATGAGACACTATTAATCAGTGCAGATAATGGAAATAGAGTATTATAACTTGATGGTTACAGAGGTTTTATTTGGACTGATAGTATTTTGGAATACTAGTGGTAATGGTTGCATAATGTGGTAAATATAATTAATGCCATTGAATCATACATTCATATATTACATATATTATGCATCAATTTTTGAAAATTAACATTAAAACCTATTTAACTGAATGGGTGATTTGTATGACATGTGAATGATACCTCAATAAAGTTTAGTGTTTTTTATTTTCATCAACTTAAGAGGTAGAACAATGGAGAAAGAGAGACTATCTTCCATCCACTAGTTCACTCCCAAAATGCCTGCAACGATGAGGGCTGGACCAAGCCAAAGCCAGAAGCCAGGAACTCAATCCAAGTCTTTCACCTAGGTGGCAGGGCTCTGCTACATTCTACAGTGTGCATTAGCAGGAAACTGGAATGGAGAGTGGGGCTGGGACTTCAGGTATGCCTGAGATGGGGTGTGAGTGTCCCAAGTGGACATTAACCCCTGTGCTGAGGACCTGGCCCAAGTTATTTTAAAAAAATATTCCACATGGGGCCGGCATGGTTGTGTAGTGGGTGAAGCCGCCACCTGCAGTGCCAGCATCCCAAATTGGCGCAAGTTCAAGTCCCGGCTGCTCCACTTCCGATCCAGCTCTCTGCTATGGCCTTGGAAAACAGAAGATGTCCCAAGGCCTTGGGCCCCTGCACCCAAGTGGGAGATCAGGAAGAGGCTCCTGGCTTCTGGCTTCGGATGGGCGCAGCTCCAGCCGTTGCAGCCATCTGGGGAGTGGACCAGTGGATGGAAGACCTCTCTCTCTGCTTCTCTGCCTGTCTCTATGTAACACTGACTTTCAAATAAATAAATAAAATATTTTTAAAAAAAATACTCTACACACTGAGTCAAAGTAAAACAACCCATCAGATATCTACACTTTTGTTGGAAGTGACACTGGGATCAGATTGGCCTCATTTAAATTTTATAGATACAAGCAAACTACCCTCAATAATTACTCGACAAATATACCTTCTACCAACAACACATGAGATTTGCTTACTTCCCTCATATCTTATCCAACATTGAGTGTTATGAAATTTTTTGTTTCTGTCAAAATATAGTAAATAATTTAAAACAGGGCAAAAGTAAGACTCTTTGAGACTGTATGAACTGAATTAAGAACAAATTCTCTAATATTTACTCAAAGGAATGAACAAAACTTTAAACTTTAGTTGTTAATGTGCCACTTCCATCCTGAACCATGTAGTTAAACTTTAGAAATACAGATATCTAAATTAATGGCATTCATGACTAAAGTTCATAAATTTTTAAAATTTTTTTTATTTATTTAAAAAGCAGAGATAAAGAAGTAAGAAGAAAGAGAGAGAGAGAGAGAGAGAGAGAGAGAGAGAGAGAGAAGAAGAACCTTCCCCCATCGCTGGTTCACTCCTAAACGCCTGCTGGGTCAGGACACAAGCAGGAGCTGGAAAGTGATCCAGGTCTCCCACGTGGATGGCTGGAAGTCAATTACTTGATCTATCATGGCTGCCTGCAGGGCCTGCATTAGCAGTGAGCAGCAGTCAGGAGCTGGGACTGGGAATTAAATGCAGGCATTCTAATGTGGGATGCAGGAATCTTTAGCTCTAGGTTAAACACCTGCTCCTAAATTATAATTTTAAGAATACATTGCTGCCTGCAGCGCTAGCATTCCATATGTGCACAGGTTCGAGTCCCAGTCGTTCCACTTCCAACCCAGCTCTCTGCTATGGCCTGGGAAAGCAGTAGAAGATGCCCCAAGGCCTTTGGGCCCCTGTCCCTGCGTGGGAGACCCAGAAGAAGCTCCTGGCTCCTGATTTTGGATCGGCGCAGCTCTGGCCGTTGCGGCCAATTAGGGAGTGAACCAGCAGATCGAAGACTCTCTCTCTCTGCCTCTCCTTCTCTCTCTGTGTAACTTTTTCTAATGAATAAACAAATCTTAAAAAAAAAAAAACTACAAAGGGGCTGGCACTGCGGTGTAGTGCATCAAGCAGCCATCTGCAACATCTGGCAATCCACAGGGGGCTGGTTTCAGTCAGAGCTGCTCCACTTCCAATCCAGCTCCTTGCTAATGAGCCTGGGAAAGCAGCAGAAGATGGCCCACATACTTGGGCCCCTGCACCCTTATGGAAGACTCAGATGAAGCTCTTGGCTTCCTGCTTTGGCCTGACTCAGCCCTCGCCACAGTGGTCATTTGGGGAGTGAACCAAAGAAGGAAGATCTGTCTCTGTCCTATTCTGCCACTCAAATGAATAAATGAATCTTTTTTAAGAAAAACTATATAAACATAGGGCAGGAGTTGTGCAACAGGTTAAGCCAAACCCTGAGATGGTGGCATTGTCCTGGTTGCTCTGCTTCCACTGACTCCTTGCAAATGGCCTAGTAAAGTAGCAGAGAACGGCCCGAGTACTTGGGCCCCTACAATCCATGCGGGATACCTGGATGGAGTTCTAGGCACCCTGACCACCGTTGCCATTTGGGGAATGACCAGCAAATGGAGCATCTCTCTGTCACTCTGCCTTTCAAATATATAAAATAAATCTTTTAAAATAAACTACATAAAAAGTTAATAATTTGGACTGGCATTGTGGTAAAACTGAATAAGTCATCTTTTAGACACCTGCATCCCATATGGGAGCACCAGCTGCTCCATTTTTTCTTTTTTTTTTAAGATTTATTTTTATTTATTTGAAAGACAGAGTTACAGAGAGACGTAGAGACAGAGAGAGAGGTCTTCCATCCACTGGTTCACTCCCCAGATGACCACAATGGCCGGAGCTGCACCGATCTAGAGCCAGGAGCCAAGAACTTCTGTGGGTCTCCCATGTAGGTGCAAGGGCCCAAGGACTTGGGATATCTTCTACTGCTTTCCCAGGCAATAGCAGAGAGCTGGTTTGGAGGAAGAGTAGCTGGGACTAGAACCGGCACCCAGAAGAGATGCTGGCGCTTCAGGCCAGGGTTTTAACCTGCTACACCACAGCACTGGCCCCAGCTGTTCCACTTCTGATCCAGCTCCCTAGTAATGTGGCTGGATAAAGCAGTAGCAGATGGCCCAGGTATTTGGACCCCTGAGACCCACATGAGAGACCCAGATGGAGCTCCACGCTACTGGCTTTGGCCTGGTCCAGCCTCAGCTGTTCAGCTATTTGGGAAGTGAACCAGCCGATGAGATATCTGTGTCTTTCTCTGTGTCACTCTGTCTTTAAAATAAGTAAATAAATCTTCAAAAAAATAGTTAACAATCATTTAGTCCTTACCATTACAGCAATATATATTTCTCCAGAGAGTCTTTTTTTCCTTTAATTTTATTAATTTATTTGAGAGAGAAAGAAACACGTATCTATTCACTCGTTCACTCCCCAAATACCTACCATGGCCAAGGTGGGCCAGGATTGAAGCCAGGAGCTAGAAACTCAATCCATGTATCCCACAAGGGTGGCAGGTACCCAACTGTACCATCACCACTGTCTGCCAGGGTCCACATTAGCAGGAAGCAATAATCAGGAGACAGCAGGAAATCCAACTCTGATAAGTGATATGTATGAGCAGGCATCTTAACTGCTAGGTTCAATGCTTATCCCAGAAGATCTTATTTTTGATCACTGAATATTACTGGAAGAAAAATCCTATTAAAAAGTAAATATATTATCTATCTTTTTATATTTTTACTAGAAATTTAAGATTTGGTTTAAGCAGCACTGACCAAAGACCAACTCCTTTAAATTAGAGAGGAGGAAAATGAGACTCAGAGCAGGTTAACCAATTTATCTAAGATTCATGCAGCTAATTTTTTTCAACAGCTGGTACATTTTTCCTGATTTATAACTAATTAATTCATATAACTTTATCAGTAAATCACATCCCAAACTACCTTATATTTCTATAATCTTATGCAGAACAGTAGCACTGAAAATGTCTGGACGCCATAACAATTTGGTAGTGAAGAGCTTGCACTAGAGCCAGTGATGTGCCTGCATCCAATATCAGGGCACCAGTTCAAGTCCCAGCTACCCCACTTTCAATCCAGCTTCCTGCTAATGTGCCTGGAAAGGCAGTGGAAGATGGTCCAAGTATTTGGGAACTTGCTACCCATGTGAAGACCAGAATGGAGTTCCTGGCTCGTAGTTTCAACCTGGCTCAGACCCAGCTATTATGGTCCTATGGGTAGTGAACCAGTGGAAGGAATCTCAATCAATCAATCACTCTCTCTTTCTCCCCATTCTCACTTTCCCACTTATTTTATTATTTTATAATAGATTATTTATAATAGATCATTATAATTATATTATATAATGGATATTACATAATATATTATATATAATATATATCCATATATATCCGTTATATATAATATATAATGGATTATAATAGATTATAAAAAATAAATAATTTATTTTTTTTCTTCTTTTTTTTTTTTTTTTTTACAGGCAGAGTGGACAGTGAGAGAGAGAGACAGAGAGAAAGGTCTTCCTTTGCCCTTGGTTCACCCTCCAATGGCCACTGCGGTCGGCGTGCTGCGGCCGGCGCACCGCGCTCATCCGATGGCAGGAGCCAGGAGCCAGGTGCTTTTCCTGGTCTCCCCATGGGGTGCAGGGCCCAAGCACCTGGGCCATCCTCCACTGCACTCCTGGGCCACAGCAGAGGGCTGGCCTGGAAGAGGGGCAACCGGGACAGAATCCGGTGCCCCGACCGGGACTAGAACCCGGTGTGCCGGCGCCGCAAGGCGGAGGATTAGCCTGTTGAGCCACGGCGCCGGCCAAAAATAAATAATTTATAATTTATTATTTTATAATAGATGGCACACATAATCTGAGAATCTACATGGGGTAATCCCCCCCAAAAACACTAAATACATAAGATCTTCAGAAAAAAAAAAGAGCTTGCACACCATTATGGCTTCTGATCAAATTATTTCATACAGTCAGGAATATTCCAAAATTTTAGCCAAAATGTCAAGCCAACTCTTTTCTGTTTAGCTCCATTGTTTTGTTTAGGTATACACACAATTTTAAATCTCTGTGTGGGTATGTATTATGCCTACAGTCTGAGTTGCACAGAGTGGCTAAAACTTGTTGGTGGTCAATGTGATTTAACATAAATTTAGCATCTCTATAAGAACGGGTAAATAGAATTAAGAAAAAAGTTATTTTATTTGGATAGTTGGAAGGGAAATGGGGAATTTTTAATATATTAACTTGCCTTCTGAGGAAAGCATCAGGGATTAATATTATATAGAACAATTCATTTAACAGAAGTTTTCAATATGTTGGTGAGTCTGATCCAATAAACCACCTAAAAGATAGTATTACAACCACTTATTATCTTTGAGATTCATTTTTTAAAAATTTGTCCACAGTCTCACTGCTAGTAAACAGGCAGGTGAGATTCAAATCTAGGTTCTTTAACTACAAATCCAATATTCTTTCCACTATGCCACATTAGGAGCAATAATTTGGGTATATATCATTTAAAAACATGCCATAATTTTACAAATATATACAGGGCTATGCTTTTAAAGCTCCGACATGCCTCAAATTCTATTCTAGACTCACAAACCGATTATTTGGAAATGATATATAAAGATTAAAATCAAACTTCCTGAAACGTGTGGGCAGGTTAGACAGAAATTAACAAAGAGAATCAGACATTTGGTCTAGTGATTAAAACGCATCCCATATCAGACTGGGTTAGAGTTCCAGCTCCATTGATCCCAGCTTCCTGCTGAAGCACATTCTGGGAGGCAGCAGGTAATAGCTAAAGTATTTGGGTCTCTGACACCAATGTTGGAGACCTGTATTGAGTTCCCAGCTCCCAGCTCCCAGGCCTGACTCAGTCCGTGTCATTGCAGGCATTTGGGGAGTGAGCCAGTGGATGGGAGTGCTCTCTCAAATAAATATTTGCTTTTTAAATTAAAGAAATCCAAATATTGTCAAATTGTCAACAATTACAAATTTTTAGGAATTCTACTTACCCGTTTCGAAGGACAGTGTTCATTCTTTTCATCTGTCATCTTTCCACTTTTCAGTGTTTTCCTTGGATGCCTGATAGTTGTTTTTATGGCAGGTCGACACACATAATTCTCCAAGTTCTTTGGAGGTTTTTTAGTTCTCTTAGCCTGAAGGCCAATTTTCAGTTTTAAATTTCCCTCTGAAAAGTTTGTTTCTTTCACTGAAAACTGCTGCTGTGCATCAGTCAAACCATCCTCTTTCCCTGATTCAACGCTTCTTTCCCGATTCCGTTTGCGAAGGTCCTCTTCCTCCTTTGTGTTATTCTCTAGCTCCACTTCTTTCTTACTGACCAGCGTGCCAGTATGGATGGCTGAAGGACTCTTTCGCAAAAAACCTTCGGAATCAGAACCCAATCCTAACATAGCAGTATTTCTAGGGTCCATCACAAGTGTATGTTATTGCCAAGAAATCTTATGAAAATTTTACAGAACTCTGTTCCATAAAAACCAGGGATCTCCAAAACTTGGAATCAGCATCTCTTTCTCTGTAGAATAGATCATAACAAAAATTTGTCAGAAAAGAGGTAACTATTGAATAAAAAAGAAAAATGGGTATGGGGGAGGAGAACGAGGTCAATAAGCATCCTGAAAACAGTTGAAACAAATAAAAAATGTAGTTCAGAAGGAATTTAAATTCATTTAGTTATAAATATAATTAAACTTTCAGAATAGCTTTATCACTCTACAGACATCATAAACAAGCTGTAGCAGTAAGGTATGTATCAAAATTTAACATCTGCTATTATAAATAAACCAAGAAGCTTCTACAACTGATGGTCAAGCAAACATCGTTCAAGACTAACTTTACATATTTTAGGAATCCCCCATTTCAAAGGGAAATATTTCCCATACTTTAACTGAATAAAATCAGTTTCACTGAAGGTAAAGAAAGCATCATGTTTTAAAAGTGTTTTAGTGAAGCAGGCGCTGGAGCATAACAGGTAAAGCTGCCACCTGCAGTGCCAGCATCCCATATGGGTGAATGTTCAAGTCCCGGCTGCTCCACTTCCAACCCAGCTCTCTGCTATAGCCTGGGAAAGCAGTAGAAGATAGCCCATGTCCTTCGGTCCCTGCATCCGCATGGGAGACCGGGAAGAAGCTCCTGGTGTTGGATTGGCACAGCTCCAGCTGTTGTGGCCAATTGGGGAATGAACCAGCAATTGGAAGACCTCTCTCTTTATGCCTCTCCTTCTGAGTAACTCTGACTTTAAAATCAATAATAAAAAAATTAAATCTTAAAAAAAGGGGTAGGATTTTTAGGCAATAATTTTTGTTGCTGGCATACAATTTAACTGAATTTATACACTCATTCATTCAAAAACATATGAGCACCTACCACGTATCAGGCACTTATTACACACTGGAAATATGGTACATAATCAACAAAACAACCCTGGTTCCTAAGCTTATGAGCTTTATATTCTAATGAGAAAGCAAAATTTAAAAATAATTACATAAATAATTAATAAAAATTGTCATAAAAACTTTGAAAATCCAAAGTTTATTTTTACAAGCCTGCCTAACAACAAATAGCCAGTTGGCATGTATCTACGCCTCAGACACATAAAACATTTTAAAACAAGCATGACAATTTATTATTTTATAATAGATGGTACACATAATCTGAGAATCTACATGGGGTAATCCCCCCCATAAACACTAAATACATAAGATCTTCAGGAAACCAGATTACTATATAATTAGAAGACTTACTAGTGGGTATAAAGCCAAAACAAAACAATTCACTATTCTTGAGGACTGATAGACTAGTCTTCATTTCAAGCATATGTCTGACTCAAGATCCAGGAGTAGTATCTAGAAAAAGGAGAACATTTTATCCCTTAAAAAGTTTCATTTACAAAGCGGAATATTTTATGGTTTAAACTGTATGCCTTAAGGCTTCCCTTCCAAAATGCTATACAAAATTCCCATGGACCTTTAAAGACCATATGATATAAATTGTTCTACAGCTCCTATAAGCAGTAAGTAAAATACCTAGCCCAATGACTGGCAAATAGCAACGTCTCAATAAGAGGCAGCAGCAATTTAGTAGTAGTAGTAATAGTAGTAGTAGTAGTAGTAGTAGTAGTTGTAGCAGTAGCAGTGAGGGTAACAGCAGCAGTATTTATTTTAAAAATGCTTATTTTCATCTACTTGAAGAACAAGAGCAAGCAAGCAAGCAAGCAAGCATAATAGAGATCTTCCTTCCTTCCTGAGTGCCCACTACAGCCGGGGCTGGGAAAGGCAGGGGTCAGGAATTTCAACTGGGTCTCCCACTTGGCTGACAGGGACCCAGGACTTTAAACTCTCATCTACTGCCTCCCAGGATGCATTAGCAGGAAGCTGGATGGGAAGAAGGGTAGCTAGGATTTGAACCAGCAACATAATAGGGAAAGCAGGCATCCCAAGAGGAAGTTTATCCTGCTGAACCACAATGCAGCAACAGCATTCTAAGGAGTCAGTCAACAAATAGTAGCCAACTGACTAAACTCTATTCAAACACACAAATAGCCACTCTATTCAATTACACAAAAAGCTAAAGGAGTAAACTTCAAATCTTATCACTCTTGAGAATTCTTGCTGTCTACCATATGGCCCCACAAATCTTTTCTGTAATAAAAACAATATTTTATAATTTATACAAAAAAACCTGCTTTTATAATTATTCAAAAGTGTGCCCCAAATTTTTATTTCCAGAAGCTTTAATATTTATAGATGCAAATCATCTTTTATTTATACTTTCAAAACACTTTAGAGAAGGGTCTGGGAGAGGTCATAGCTTTTTTCATTTTAAAATGGAAAAAAACAGGAGCCAGCACTGTGACACTGTAAAACTGGCATCCGTATATATGGGTGCTGCTTCAAGTCCTGGGCATTCCAATTCCAATCCAGCTCCCTTGTAATGTGCCTGGGAAAGCAGTGGAAGATGGCCCAAGTACTTGGACCCTGGCACCCACATAGGAGACCTAGAGGATGCTCCTGACTCCTGGCTTCCACCTGCTCAAGCCCTGGCTGTGGCAGTCATTTGAGGAGTGGCCCAGTGGATGGAAGATTGATCTCTCTCTCTCTCTCCCCCACTTCTCCCTAGATAACTCTGCCTTTCATATAAATAAATGAATCTGTAAAACAGAAAAACTGAAACCAAGTGACACATATAACTATATAGAGTATCAATAAACTGAAAGGGCATTAATGTAAAAGCACCAAGCATCCTTCCTAGAAACTTAAGTGAAAATAAGAATAACCTTTTCCTAACCCAATCAAGGAGAAAAATGAAAAGTCTGCCTAAGGTACAATTTTGTCAATTGATTAGTTAATGAAACTGAAAAATCATGACTAGCAAACACTACATACCAAATTCAAGCATTTCTAGGAAAGATAAACCAAGTTCTGAAGAGAGTTCACAACAAAGTGATTTTCATCTGCTGAATGCAAACTGCTTAAAGATCCATTCATTATATAGGTTGCCAGAATGCTGATTTTGAATTTCAAAGCAATGTTCTTTGTGAACGACATTCTTTCAGCTTTTGGAAAAAATATCTATTCAATCTTTCTATCCAGGGGCAATGATGCCATGTCATTACACAACTTATTCTGATTCCCACTACAATTTAATTTAAAATGCAGTTCCAAGGATAAACTCAGGAGTAAGACTACAAGAATCTATTCATTCAAGGACGCATGCAACTTGGCATCTCACATTGCAACTTGGATATTTATGTTTTCAAATCTCTTGAATAATCCAGAATAGTCTAGTCCAAATCCCATATTTTAGCAGAAGCCCTTTGCATAAATAATTACAGCTATAGGGGGCCGGTGCTGTGGAATAACAAGTAAAGCCATTGCCTGTAGTGCCGGCATCTCATATGGGCACTGGTTCGAGTCCTGACTTCTGTAACATCTGCTGCTGGCTCTCCCACTCTCTAATCATGCCATCATCGCCTTTATGGATTTGTAAGTCTTAATCCCTTTATTAATTCAACAGATATTTATTAAGAATGGAAAAGTATGTTTTGAGAATTATGACACACACTTAGATGTAGTCAAAATACAAATATCACATTTGGTCACATAAACTTTAAATTTCAGGGGGGAGGCAGATTAAAAACCATAAATATGCTATAACATTAAAATATCAAATGTAATTAACAAAACATACTCCTATGAGGTAGTATATCAAGGGAACTTGAAGGGATGGGCAGGGGTGAGATCACAAACAAATATTTAAAATTTAAACAAAGTCCCAAGTCTAACAGAAAATATCCAGGCAAAATGAGAGGTGAGAATGACTGAGAAAAAGAGAACAGCAGGGGCTGGCGCTGTGGCTCAGTGCCGGCATCCCACAAGGGTGCTGTCAATTGAGGAATGAACAATCGGATGGAAGACCTCTCTTTCTCTGCCTCTCCTCTCTCTGTGTAATTCTGACTTTCCAGTAAATAAGTAAACTAAACTAAAAAAAAAAAAATTGATTAACCAAAAGGGGAACAGCATAACGTGAAAATGAAAAAGAAGGGGCCGGCACTGTGGCGCAGCAAGTTAATGCCCTGGCCTGAAGTACCAGCATCCCATATGGGCGCAGGTTTGAGACCCGGCTGCTTCACTTCTGGTCCAGCTCTCTGCAATGGCCCGGGAAAGCAGTGGAAGATCACCTAAGTCCTTGAGCCCCTGCACCCACACGGGAGATCCAGAAGCTCCTGGCTTTGGATCAGCTCAGCTCCGTCCACTGCGGCCAACTGGGGAGTGAACCAATGGAAGGAAGATCTTTCTCTCTCTCTCTGCCTCTCCTCTCTCTGTGTAATTCTCACTTTCAAATAAATAAATCTTAAAAAAAAAAAAAGGAAATGAAAAAGGGCCTTGGATTATATTCATGATTTAAATTCCAAAAAGAAGCTATTAAAGTCTCCGAGTCAAGGAGTAACAAGATACAATTTCCATTTTGAGAAAAACCTTTCTGGTTGTTACAGAAGAATGAGAAAGAAAGCAAATGTTGATTGTGGAATACAAACTGTAAGGTTAATACACTAGACTAGGAAGGTAGAATTGGAAATAGAGAAAATGGATGGATTTGTGACATGTATTAGACATATAACTGACATCATTTACCAATAAAATATATAAAATGAAAGAAAAAATGTACAAATACTATGGTGGTTTACAAACACTTCCTGAGTGTTCCTGAGTGCTACATTTTAGTAGTTTGCCAGAATAAGATAGGGAAGACCAGAGGTCAGTAATAAAATATTTTAAATTTTAGGAACCTGTGAAACATTTAAGTAAAAAGGTCAATCAGTAATTTATCTTATAAAAAATGTTCTATAATAAAGACTAGCTAGCTCTTTTCCTTTATATAAGTATATACTCTTGTCAAACTTTTATGTATAATGCAAAACATCATTACATGGTACCCCAAATACATATACAATTTTTAAAAGTTTTGGCCGGCGCCGTGGCTCAACAGGCTAATCCTCCGCCTTGCGGCGCCGGCACACCGGGTTCTAGTCCCGGTCGGGCGCCGGATTCTGTCCCGGTTGCCCCTCTTCCAGGCCAGCTCTCTGCTGTGGCCAGGGAGTGCAGTGGAGGATGGCCCAGGTGCTTGGGCCCTGCACCCCATGGGAGACCAGGAAAAGCACCTGGCTCCTGGCTCCTGCCATCGGACGATCGCGGTGCGCCGGCTGCAGCGCGCCGTCCGTGGCGGCCATTGGAGGGTGAACCAACGGCAAAGGAAGACCTTTCTCTCTGTCTCTCTCTCTCACTGTCCACTCTGCCTGTCAAAAAAAAAAAAAAAAAGTTTTTTTTAAAGATTCATTTATTCATTTCAAAGTCACAGTTACAGAAAGAGGGAGGATAAGGAGGAGAGGGGGGGAGATCCTCCATCCAATGGTTCACTCTGCAGATTTGTGTCAACTAAAAAGATAAATAAAAATGCATTAAATCCTAGGGAATTATAAGTGTAATACCATTCACAATAGCTACAAAAGAGAAAGAGAGAAGGAAATTTTGGAATAAACTTAATGAAGGATGTGAAAAATTTCTGCAATGAAACACTACTGAAAGAAAACTGAAGACACACAAAAAGTGCTGTTTTGGGGGCAGCATTGTGGCACAGCAGGTAGAACCAACACCTGTGATGCCGGCATTCCACGTGGGCACTGGTTCAAGTCCTGGCTGTAGCATTTCTGATCCAGCTCCCTGCTAGTGGCCTAGGAAAAGCAGTGGAAGATGGCCCAAGTGTTTTGGCCCCTACCACCCACATGTAGACTCAAAAGAAGCTCTTGGCTCCTGGCTTCAGCCTGGTCTAGCCCAAGCTGTTGTAGCCATTTGAGGAGTAAACCAGGGGCCAGCGTTGTGGCAGAGCACATAAAAGCCGTTGCCTACAGTGCCGGCATCCCACGTGGGCACCAGTTCAAGACCTGGCTGCTCCACTTCTGATCCAGCTCTCTGCTATGGCTTGGAAAAGCAGTAGAAGATGGCCCAAGTCCTTGGGCCCCTGCACCCATGTGGGAGACCCGGAAGAAGCTCTTGGCTTTAGATCGGCGCAGCTCTGGTCACTGTGGCCATCTGGGGAATGAACCAGTGGTGGAAGATCTCTCTCTCTCTCTGTCCCTCCTTCTCTGTGTAACTCTGATTTTCAAATAAATAGATAAATCTTAAAAAAAAAAAAAAAAGGAGCAAACTAGCAAATGGAAGATTTCTTTCTCTGCCTTTCCCTCTCTCTGTACCTCTTTCAAATAAATAAGTCTTTAAAAACAAAAATAAATATAAATGACCAATATATATGTGAAAAAATGCTCAGTACCACTAGGCATCAGGGAAATGCAGATCAAAACCACAAAGAGATAGCATCTCACTCCATTAAGGACTAATATAAAAACTAACTCCATGGACTAGGGTAGAGCTCCTGTTAAATGCTCATCTCCATACTTAAGTCACTAAACATTCATTATACTATTATTATGTTTAATAACCATATTTTCCATTAGACCAGAGATAGGGAATGTCTAGCCTGCAGGCCACTGAAAGCCTGTGGAATCACCTGGTCTCACCCTGCCAAGGCAACTGCAGGCAAGACTCGAAATCTAATACATCGGCCGGCGCCGTGGCTCAACAGGCTAATCCTCCGCCTTGCAGCGCCGGCACACCGGGTTCTAGTCCCGGTTGCCCCTCTTCCAGGCCAGCTCTCTGCTGTGGCCTGGGAGTGCAGTGGAGGATGGCCCAAGTGCTTGGGCCCTGCACCCCATGGGAGACCAGGAAAAAGCACCTGGCACCTGGCTCCTGCCATCGGATGAGCGCAGTGCGCCAGACGCAGCACGCTGTTCGTGGCGGCCATTGGAGGGTGAACCAATGGCAAAAGGAAGACCTTTCTCTCTGTCTCTCTCTCACACTGTCCACTCTGCCTGTCAAAAAAAGAAAAAAAAGAAAGAAAGAAAGAAAGAAATCTAATACATCTATAGCAGGCTAATTTTAAGTTGATAATTTTGTATGGCCCACAAATGTTGCAATATATAGCCAAATGGCCCATCATAAAAAATAGGTTCCTCATCCCTGCAATTAGACCACTCTATGAGATTAAAAACTCTGTCTTACTCACTGCTAAATCCTCAGCCAAGTACTTAAAACTTAAAAGGCATTCATTCAATAAATATCTGTTAACTGGGGCCAGCGCTATGGCACAGTGAGCAAAGCCACTGCCTGTGATGCCACATTTCATATGGGCATCAATTCGAGTCCTCGCTGTTCACTTCCAATCCAGCTCCATGCTAATGTGTCTCAGAAAGCAGTAGAAGACAGTCCAAGTCCTTGGGTTCTTGTACTCATGTGGGAGACCTGGAAAAAGCTCCTGGCACCTGGCTTTGGATCAACTCAACTCTGGCCATTGTGGTCATTTGGAGAATGAACCATTGGATGAAGACCTCTTTCTCTGTCTCTACCTCTCTCTGTAACTCTTTCAAATAAATAAAATAAACCTTTAAAAAATCAATTTGAAGAGTATTTTCAGAGAAAAAAAGTTTTGCATTTGGTATTTTCATAATTATTAAATTTGAATACTTTCTCATTTCTATTAGTTTTTCCCTACTTATAGCACATAGGAATTGAGCCCCTGTATCCACATGGGAGACCCAGAAACGGCTTTGGGTTCCTGGCCTCAGATCAGCCTGGATCCAGCCATTGCAGCCATTCAGGGAGTGAACCAGGGTATGGAAGATTCTCTCTCCCTCTAACTGCCTTTCAGATAAAATAAATAAATTTTTTTTAAAAAAATCTGTTAACTGAACAAATGTAAATATAAAACTAGAAAAGGCAAATGAAATAAAAATATGAGACTATTTTTTAAATAATATAAAAATTTCTCATATCATTTTTACTTTTTAAAAAAATCATTGTGTGTACCACCATATAATTTGCTCTCCAAAGGTGAAAGGATGAGCAGTGTCTAACTACTTTTAAGATATTTCACACTGGGACAGCCACTCAGCCCCTAACGGGTAAGACACCCATATCCCTATCAAAGCGCCTGGGTTCAAGTCCTAGCTCTGGCCATTGATTCCAGCTTCCTGAGATTACTGCCACTCATGTTGAAGACCTGTCTTGGGTGCCCAGCACCTGCTCTTGCCTGGGCCAACCAGGCTGCTGCGCACAGTTGAGGAGTGAATTCAGTAGATGGGAGAGTTCTCTCTCAAATAAATTTTCTAAAAAACTCAGCAGTATTTTACATTAAGCCACTAAATCACTGATATGTCACTGAAATGACCAAAAAAAAAAAGTCAAAAACAAACAAAAACCTGGAATACCCACATATACCCACATAAAAGTATCAATAAAATTAAACTGTATTTATAGATATCTAAATATCTATACAACACAAATTACACTTTAAAGTTTGACAACCTAGGACTGGTTGCCCAGGTGCATAAGCAGGGGCTGCATCAGGAGTAGAGCAGCCAGGAACTATATACAGTCAGTACTCCTATGTGGGACACAGGCATTACAGGCAGTGCCTTAATTCACATGTGCCACCTAATTCAGAAATGTTAAACTCATGTCCAAGAAACTAGCTATTAAACAAGCTACTTCTAGAAACTTGAAACAATAAAGTGAAATGGCAAATACAAATTTAACAATCAGGAAGTTACAGGGGATAGGCACTAGAATGCAGTCACAGGACAAATTTTGATGAAAGAATTATGCCTATTTGAATCTCTGTCAGATAATCTAATCAAACTTGTGTTTAGCTCTTCTTGCAAAGTTAACATGGACCAAACATACGATTTCAGTTCTTTTTTAAGTGGAAATGGGGATGTTGTTGCAAAAAAAAAAATGTGTAGGGACAATGATCTCAATCCCCAGGAAATGCTAATATAAGAACAACAGGGAAGTTGAGGTTACATCAGAAAGATTTTTTCATTAGTTATGTTTTTAACAATGGTTAGGGGTTGTCAACTCGGGACTACTTCACATGGTTGTACACTAAGCAAAAGAACCAATTCTGGCCGGCGCTGTGGCTCAACAGGCTAATCCTCCGCATTGCGGCGCCGGCACACCAGGTTCTAGTCCCGGTTGGGGCGCCGGATTCTGTCCCAGTTGCCCCTCTTCCAGGCCAGCTCTCTGCTGTGGTCAGGGAGTGCAGTGGAGGATGGCCCAAGTGCTTGGGCCCTGCACCCCATGGGAGACCAGGAAAAAGCACCTGGCACCTGGCTCCTGCCATCGGATAAGCGCGGTGCACCAGCCGCAGCGCGCCGTCCATGGCAGCCGTTGGAGGGTGAACCAACGGCAAAGGAAGACCTTTCTCTCTGTCTCTCTCTCTCACTGTCCACTCTGCCTGTCACAAAAAAAAAAAAAAAAAAAAAAAAAAAGAACCAATTCTAAGAATGCATTGTTAACATCATAAATAACTCATTTTTTATAAAAATTTTCCATGGAGAAATCGGAACTTTCACCCACTTCAACCAAGAATGTAAAATTAAAACCATTTGGGAAAATTGTCTGGCAGGTTCTCAAAAAATTAAACAGAGTTTCCATATGACCCAGCATTTTCACTCTAATGCATAAACCCAAACAAAATAAACTCATGCCCACACATGCTATGTGCATGAATTCTTAGCAACATTGAAACAATAAAATGGTTATTCAACAATAAAAAGGAACAAAGTACTATTACAAAGTGCAACAGATGAACATTGAAAATATGATACATCTAAACAGTTTCAAAAAACATATAGTGTATAATCCTAAAACAGGGGCAGGCATCGTGGTGTAGCAGGTAAAAGCTGCTGCCTGAGACACACCGGCATCCCATATGGGCGCTGGTTAATGTTCTGGCTGCTCCACTTCTGATCCAGCTCTCTGCTGATGGCCTGGCCCACCTCCAGCTGTTGCAGCCACCTAAGCAGTGAACCAGTGAATGGAAGATGCTCTCTCTGTAACTGACTTTAAATAAATAAATCAATCTTTAAATAAATACATATGTCTAAAAACAGTAATCTATAGCGAAAGAAAATAGATTAGTGATTATCAGGTGCTAGGGCAGAGCTGAAGAATACATGCAATGACTATTTTTTTTATTATTTAGTAAATATACATTTCCAAAGTACAGTTTATGGATTACAATGGCTCCCCCCCCCATAATTTTCTCCCACTCACACCCCTCCCATCTCCCGCTCCCTCTCCCATTCCATTCACATCAAGATTCATTTTCAATTATCTTTATATACAGAAGATCGATTTAGTATATATTAAGAAAAAAGCTCATCAGTTTGCACCCACACAGAAACACAAAGTGTAAAATAGTGTTTCAGTACTAGTTATAGCATTACTTCACATTGGACAACACATTAAGGACAGATCCCACATGAGACATAAGTACACAGTGACTCCTGTTGTTGACTTAACAATTTCACACTCTTGTTATGGCATCAGTAATCTCCCTTGGCTCTAGTCATGAGTTGCCAAGGCTATGGAAGCCTTTTGAGTTCGCCGACTTCGATCTCATTCCAACAGGGTCATAGTCAAAGTGGAAGTTCTCTCCTCCCTTTAGAGAAAGGTACCTCCTTCTTTGATGGCCCCGTTCTTTCCACTGGGATCTCACTCACAGAGATCTTTCATTTAGGTCTTTTTTTTTCTTTCCATGCCTAAAATACTCTCATGGGCTCTTCAGCCATATCCGAATGCCTTAAGGGCTGATTCTGAGGCCAGAGTGCTATTTAGGACAGCTGACTTTCTAAGAGTCTGCTTTCTAAGAGTCTGCTTCTATCTAAGAGTCCCGCTTTCCATGATGGATCGTTCTCTCCCTTTTTGATTCTATCAGTTAGTATTAGCAGACACTAGTCTTGTTTGTATGATCCCTTTGATTCTTAGACCTAAAAATTCTCTCCCTTTTTGATTCTATCAGTTAGTATTAGCAGACACTATTCTTGTTTGTATGATCCCTTTGATTCTTAGACCTATCAGTGTGATCAATTCTGAACTGAAATTGATCACTTGGACTAGTGAGATGGCATTGGTACATGCACCTTGATGGGATACATGCAATGACTATTAATGGGTACTGTGATGAGATGTTCTAAAATACAGGTGGATGATTCTATAAATATGTGAATGTACATAAGAATCACTAAATTGTACAGTTTTTTTTTTTTTTTTTTGACAGGCAGAGTGGACAGTGAGAGAGAGAGACAGAGAGAAAGGTCTTTCTTTTGCCATTGGTTCACCCTCCAATGACCGCCGCGGTCGGCGCACCATGCTCATCCGATGGCAGGAGCCAGGTGCTAGGTGCTTTTTCCTGGTCTCCCATGGGGTGCAGGGCCCAAGCACTTGGGCCATCCTCCACTGCACTCCCTGGCCACAGCAGAGAGCTGGCCTGGAAGAGGGGCAACTGGGACAGAATCCGGCGCCCCAACCGGGACTAGAACCCGGTGTGCCGGCGCCCCAAGGCGGAGGATTAGCCTGTTGAGCCACGGCGCCGGCCATAAATTGTACAGTTTTAATCAATGAATTGTATAGTAACAAATTATATCTCAAGCCACTTAAAAAATTTCTGGCAGGTCAAAATAAAATAGCTGGTATAAAGAATTCCTTTATTACTTTGTATAAAAACAAATAGGAAGGGGCAGGAGCCACAGCTCACTTGGTTAATCCTCCGCCTGCAGCACCAGCATCCCATGTGAACACTGGGTTCTAGTCCCAGTTGCTCCTCTTCCAGTCCAGCTCTCTGCTGTGGCCCAGGAAGGCAGTGGAGGATGGCCCAAGTGCTTGGGCCCCTGCACCTGCATGGGAGACCAAGAGGAAGCACCTGGCTCCTGGCTTTGGATGGGCGCAGCACCAGCTGTAGTGGCCATTTTGGGGGTGAACCAACGGAAGGAAGACCTTTCTCTCTGTCTCTTTCTATCATTGTCCAAAAAGGAAAAAAAAAAAAACCTAATATGGACTAGCTGCAGCGCAGCGAAAACTCTTTCCGGGGCCAGCACCGTGATGCAGTGGGTTAAAGCCCCAGCCTGAAGCACTGGCATCCCATATGGGCACCGGTTCTTGTCCCAGCTGCTCCTCTTCTGATCCAGCTCTCAGCTATGGCCTGGGAGAACAGTGGAGAACAGCCCGTCCTTGGGCCCCTGTACCCACGTGGGAGGCTCCTGACTTCGGATCAGCTCAGCTCCGTCCATTGAGGCCACTTGGGGAGTGAACTAGTGGATAGAAGACCTGTCTCTCTGTCTCTGCCTCTCTCTGTAACAGTCTTTCAAATAAATAATAAAAAAAAAGATAAAAATGATTAAAAAAGAAAACCCTTTTCAACTTACAGATTTAATTATGGTAAGGAGCTGATTTATTTGACTTAGGTTGCTGCATGTTGACATAACTGGTATCCATTGGGAGAAAATAAAGTTACACCCACCCTATCTCATAAATAAAAATAGCTTACTCATGGATTTAAAAAGTTTGAGGGGGTTCAAAAAGCTCAATTTGCCTTACCTTTTTTTTAATAGCATTCTTTTTTTTTTTGACAGAGTTAGACAGTGAGAGAGACAGAGAAAGGTCTTCCTTCCATTGGTTCACCCCCTAAATGGCCGCCACGGCCGGCACTGCACCATCGGAAGCCAGTAGCCAGATGCTTCTTCCTGGTCTCCCATGCAGGTGCAGGGGCCCAAGCACCTGGGCCATCCTCCACTACCTTCCCAGGCTACAGCAGAGAGCTGGACTGGAAGAGGAGCAACAGGGACTAGAACCAGCGCCCATATGGGATGCCAGCGCCACAGGCGGAGGATTAACCAAGTGAGCCAAAGCACCGGCCTCTAACAGCATTCTTAACAACATAATTTGAAGATTTATTTATTTATTTGAAAGGCAGGGTTATAAAGAGACACAGGCAGAGAAAGAGAGATCTTCATCTGCTGGTGCACTCCCAAAATGGCTATAAGAGCTGGAGCGGAGCCAATCCAAAGCCATGAACCAGGAGCTTCTTTGAGGTCTCCCATGTAGGTGCAGGGGCTCAAGCACTTGAGCCATCTTCCTGTGCTTTCCCAAGTGTATTAGCAGAGGGCTGGATCTGAAGTAGAGCAGCGGGACTCAAGCAACACCCATATGAGATGTCAGCCTGGCAGACGGCGGCTTTAACCATTAGGCCACAGCACCAGCCCCAGTTTGCCTTAACTTTTAATGCATTTTTCCATGACCTTTTTGAAGACCTATCATATAAACAAAAACAAACCTATCTGAAAAATAGTTGTGAATATTTCTATACATATAGTACAGAAATCCTCAGCAAATGAGCAAACTAAAAGCTATCAAAGAAAACACTGATGGGCCAGTGCTGCTAAGCTTCCACCTGCAGCACCAGAATCCTATAAGGGCACCTGTTTGAGTCCTGGCTGTTCCACTTCCGATCCAGCTCCCTGCTGATGGCCTGGGAAAGCAGCAGAGGATGGCCTGAGTGCATGGGCCCGTGCACTCACATGGGAGACCCACAGGAAGCTCCTGGCTCCTGGCTCAAGATCAGCACAGCTCTGGCCATTTCAGCTATTTGGGGAGTGGGCCAGTGAATGGAAAACCTCTCTCTCTGTCTCTGTCCCTGTCTGTAGCTCTGTCTCTCAAATAAATTTTAAAAATAGCAATCATGATTTTATAGTTATAAAGCATGGAAAAAATGTATTTGTACACACACAGAAAAAAAGATGGATGACTATATACCAAGTTTTAGTACTGGTTACTTGGGGAAGAAAGATTTAGAACTAAAAAGATACATTATAGATAAAGAATTATAACATTATATATTGTATTTTAATATATAATTTATATATAATTAACTACAGAATTTATGTTAGCTTTTTAAAAAAAGATTTATTTACTTGAAAGAGACAAGTTACAGACAGAGGTAGAGACACAGAGAGATAGGTCTTCCATCCACTGGTTCACTCCCCAAATGGCTGCAACAGCCTCAATTGAGTCAATCCAAAGCCAGGAGCTTCCCACCACCCTCGGCTTTCCTAGGACTCAAACTGGCATCCATATGGGATACTGGTGCTACAGGCCAGGGCTTTAACCCACTGTGCCATGGAGCTGACCCCTGTGTTAGTTTTTGTTTTTATTTTTTTAAGATACATAGTTTTGGGTTTTTTTTCAAGATTTACTTATTTATTTAAAAGTCAGAGTTACACAGAGAGAAGGAGAGGTGGCGGCGACAGGGGTGGGGGGTGTCTTCCATCCACTGGTTCACTCCCCAATTGGCTGCAACGCCGCAACTGCGCCAATCCAATGCCAGGAGCCAAGAGCCCATGGATGCAGGGGCCCAAGGGCTTTGGCTATTTTCTACCACTTTCCCAGCCACAGCAAAGAACTGGATCGGAAGTGGAGCAGCCGGGACTTGAACCGGCACCCATATGGGATGCCAGCACTGCAGGCGTCGGCTTTACTTGCTATGCCACAGCGCTGGCCCCTGTATTAGTTTTATAATTAGACTAAAATACATTAAAAACATTTCAAACTTATTTGAAATATGTGTAGCTATCATATGCACATGCCTTTCAAAATTCTGTTGTTTTTATCTACATGAAATTGGGAAAACTAATCTGATACTTTCAAGATTTTCTAATTCAATATTCCATTTAAGAAAAAAAAGCAAATTACGTTTTATCAAATTAATTTCTAGGGGACTGATTCTGAGGCACAGAAAGTTAAGCCTCTTCTCCCAACACCAGCATCCAACATTGTAGCACTACTTCTGATCCAGCTTCCCACTAACACACATGGGAAAAGTAACCTAAAATGGCTCAAGTACTTGAGTGCCTACCACCCACAAGGGAGACTCAGATGGAGTTCCAGACTCCTGGCTTCAGCCTAGACCAGCCTTGGCTGTTGCAACCATTTGGGGAGTGAACCAGCTGATGGGAGATATCTTTCTCTCTCTGTCTTTCCCTCTATCACTCTGCAATTCAAATAAATAAAAACAAATCTTAAAAAATAAATAAGAACTTCTGCTCACCAAATGACACAACAGGTGAGTAAAAAGGCGAACCACATACTGCAATGAAGAGATCTGAGAAATGAACCGTATTCAGAACATATGTCAAAAGCAGGCACTTCAGAAAGAAAAAGGCCAAAAGTCCAACAAACATAAAATGGGTGAACATCACCAATTCTCAGGGAAATGCAAATTAACACAACAAAATATCATTACCCACTGGAAAGTTTTAATGATAAAACCAAATGCTGTTGAGGATGTGGAGCAAGTAAAATACATTAAATACATTCCTGGTAAAATTATAAAGTTGTAACAATCAATTTAGAAAACCAACAGTATCCAGTAAAGATTAAAATGTTTATCCCCTGTGGTCCAACAACTCTATTCCTAAATATATGCCCAGATAAATGTTCACCAAAAGAGGAAATAACCAAGTTAGGCTTCACAGAATCACCTTGCACATTTTTTCTGAAGATGGACAGGTGTTCCTTAAGGAGGCAGGCACTAGGAGCAGCATACAAGCCATGGAGATACACATGAGCCCCACAGTTGGGAATGATGATAGTTCCAAACAGCCAGGGAACAAGGATAAGGAAGAGAAAGGTGTCCAGACTGAGACACAGGCTAAAGAGTAGGCAAGATCTTAAGAGCTTGCTAAGGAGTTTGTTTTGCCAAAAGAAATAGGTTTGGATTTTTAAAAAATATTCAGAGAGGTATGTGGAGGATTGCTAGGGAAGCAATGTAAATAAAGAGAGGAGGCCAGTCAGGGGAGGACACAGATGAATGATTATCACTTTAAAACCATTTTACCAAGTCTGGAAAGTAATTACTTTCTTATTCTTCAGAAATTATTGCATTACCATAACAGCAAAGGGGAAAGGAAGGTGCGCAGATGATAGTCCAACAAAGGTTTTCTTAAGCCATCATCTAACCACCACCCTTTTTTCTTTATTAAACTTTTTAATTTATATAAATGGAATAAACTTCACGTATCTCATTCACACAGATTTTTGTTAAAAGATTTATTTATGTATTTGAAAGTTGGAGTTACATAGCGAGAGGAGAGGCAGAGAGAGAGAGAGGTCTTCCATCTGCTGGTTCATTCCCCAATTGGTCGCAACAGCTGGAGCTGTGCTGATCTGAAGCCAAAAGCCAGGAGCTTCTTCCGGGTCTCCCACGGGGCGGGGGCAAGGACTTGGGCCATCTTCTACTGCTTTCCCAGGCCACAACAGAGAGCTGGATCAGAAGTGGGCAGCCATGTCTCAAATTGTTCCCCATATGGGATGCTGGTGCTTCAGGCCAGGGTGTCAACCCGCTGCACCATAGTGCCGGCCCCTCATTCATACAGTTTTTTGTTTGTTTGTTTTTGACAGGCAGAGTGGACAGTGAGAGAGACAGAGACAGAGAGAAAGGTATTCCTTTTGCCGTTGGTTCACTCTGCAATGGCTGCTGTGGCCCGCGCACCGCGCTGATCCATAGCCAGGAGCCAGCTGCTTCTCTTGGGTCTCCCATGCGGGTGCAGGGCCCAAGGACATGGGCCATCCTCCACTGCACTCCGGGGCCACAGCAGAGGGCTGGCCTAGAAGAGGGGCAACCGGAACAGAATCCGGCACCCCGACCAGGACTACAACCCGGTGTGCCAGCGCCGCAGGCGGAGGATTAGCCTAGTGAGCCGCGGCGCCAGCCACTCACACAGTTTTAAGAACATAATGACAGGCCGGTGCTGTGGCTCAACAGGCTAATCCTCCACCTGCGGCGCCAGCACACCGGGTTCTAGTCCCGGTCGGGGTGCCAGATTCTGTCCCAGTTGCCTCTCTTTCAGGCCAGCCCTCTGCTGTGGACCAGGAGTGCAGTGGAGGATGGCCCAAGTGCTTGGGCCCTGCACCCCATGGGAGACCAGGAGAAGCACCTGGCTCCTGGCTTCGGATCAGCGCGGTGTGCCAGCCCCAGCGTGCCGGCCATGGCGGCCATTGGAGGGTGAACCAATGGCAAAAGGAAGACCTTTCTCTCTGTCTGTCTCTCTCACTGTCCACTCTGCCTGTCAAAAATTTAAAAAATTAAATTAAATTAAAAAAAGAACATAATGACACCTTCCACCCCATCCTCATTCCCTCCCACCCTTTATCCTACTTCCTTTCTTGTTTTTCTTTTAATTTTTCGATAATATACTTTTCTTTTTCTTTAAGAACAAGCAAGAATGTTGGACACTTAGGCTTATCTAAAACTTATGCAACATAAGAATATCCTCTACTTAACGAAACAAAAAAAAAAAATGTGGCCTACAATCAAAATTGCCACTGAACTCCTTCGCATACCAAAAATTTTATATGTAAAGGTATACTTTCTGGGAAAAGCTACAAAGTGTCCATCATATTCTTTTTTTGTGAGTTTATTCACTTTATTTGAAAGGCAACAGAGAGAGAGGGAGAGATCTCCTATTTGCTGGTTCTTCCCCAAATAGTCAACAGTCAGGGCTGGGCAGGCCAAAGCCAGGAGCCAGGAACTCCATCCAGGTCTCCCACGTGGGTAGTAGGGACCTAAATACTTGAGCCTGCTGCTTCCTGTGGGGTGAAATATGAGAAGTTGGATCAGCAGCAGAGATGGGACTTGATCACACCCCAGTATGTGATGCGTGCTGCAGGCACTCCAAGTGGCAGCTTAACCCTCTGCACCCTTTCATCATATTCTTAATGGGGTCCATGACTACCCTCCTCCTCCTCTATCTACCACCACCACTACCACCACCACCACCACCACCACCACCACAGATTTAAAATAACACCCTCTTCTGTTTTTAAGAATTTATTTTTTTTTTAATTTTTTTTTCTTTTTTTTTTGACAGGCAGAGTGGACAGTGAGAGAGAGAGACAGAGAGAAAGGTCTTCCTTTGCCCTTGGTTCACCCTCCAATGGCTGCTGCGGTTGGCGCGCTGCGGCAGGCGCACCACGCTCATCCGATGGCAGGAGCCAGGTGCTTTTTCCTGGTCTCCCATGGGGTGCAGGGCCCAAGCACTTGGGCCGTCCTCCACTGCACTCCTGGGCCACAGCAGAGGGCTGGCCTGGAAGAGGGGCAACCGGGACAGAATCCGGCGCCCCGACCGGGACTAGAACCCGGTGTGCCGGCGCAGCAAGGCGGAGGATTAGCCTGTTGAGCCACGGCGCCGGCCTTAAGGATTTATTTATTTGGAAGGCAGAGCGAGCTGATTCACTTTTCAAATGGCCACAACAGCAGGGGCTGAGGTAGGCAGAAGCCAGGAGCTTCTTCTTCGTCTCCTAGGTTGGTGGCAGGAGCCCAAACACTTTGGCCATCTTCTGCTGCCTCCCCAGGAGCATTAATAGGGAGCTGGATTGGAAGTATAGCAGCGAGGGCATGAACTGGCAACCATATGGGATGCCAGCATTGCAGGCCCACTACACCACAACACTGGCCCCCAAATCCTGTTTATAAGGCCAGGTTTGAAGGTAAGGTAACAAAATGGACACCCATAAAACAAAGAAGCAGCCATTTTTAACCATCTAGTTCTGCATCTCAGTGAATGGTTTCCAGATTTTTCTGGAGTAGATTCATCTAAAAATATTTTTAGAGGTTTATCTAAACTCCAAAGCATATTACTATTTTCACCATTTCCCTATACTTTCTCTAAAGTATACAGAAGTTTTTGGTAGTGTTTTTTTTTTTCTTTTTTTCTTTTTTTTTTTTTTTTACAGGCAGAGTGGACAGTGAGAGAGAGAGACAGAGAGAAAGGTCTTCCTTTGCCGTTGGTTCACCTTCCAATGGCCGCCACGGCCGGCGCACCGCGCTCGTCCAATGGCAGGAGCCAGGAGCCAGGTGCTTTTCCTGGTCTCCCCATGGGGTGCAGGGCCCAAGCACCTGGGCCATCCTCCACTGCACTCCTGGGCCACAGCAGAGGGCTGGCCTGGAAGAGGGGCAACCGGGACAGAATCCGGCGCCCCGACCGGGACTAGAACCCGGTGTGCCGGCGCCGCAAGGCGGAGGATTAGCCTGTTGAGCCACGGCGCCGGCCGGTAGTGTTATTTAAGGACACCTGGATAAGGGGTACAAAGGTTATTCACCCATTTACCTGGAAAAGAATTTGCTAATGTACACATTGATCCAACTATGACTTGGGAAAAAGAAATCATACATGATATGGTGCCTAATTCCCTGATGATTTTATAAAATAGCAACAAGAGGTCAGATAAACACTAGAGAATATGTTGTTAATAGAAATGTTTCCTTTCAATGTTCTGGAATTAATTTCTCTTCCTGGACTCACAGTGTTCAAAACCACTGGCGTTTTAGGCATAATGCCAATTCAACAGATGGGTCCTACATTTTCATAATGGAGTTGAACTGGCAAGCATGAGGTCATGTACCCAAAAGACAGAATATCCTCTGCTAAGATGATCTCTGATAGCTTTTTAAATCATCAACAAATAATCTATATGCTGCGACTGCCCTTACTGCCTGTTCTTTGGTCCTTTTAATTTTTGAAACCTTAAATATATTTAAATAGATCCTTACCCACACTTCTTGAAAAAATGACGAGAACTATGTAGCAAGCCAACCCAATCTATATAAAGATTCTAGTATTTATAAGCACTGGATCTTATCTGTGTATTCTAGATATTAGATGTGTTGATTCCTTAGGACCACAGATGAAAATTGAATTCTTTAAAATGAGATTTGACAGGGTAAAATGATGGACTAAATCATAAATCCTGGGGGCCAGCATTGTGGCATAATGGATTAGAGCCCCAGCCTGCAGCGCCAGCATCCCATATGGGCACCAGTTTGATTTCAGCTGCTCTAATTCTGATCCAACTCCCTACTAATGCACCTGGCAAAGCAGTGGAAGATGCTCCAAGTCCTTGAGCCCCTGCAGCCACATGGGAGACCCAGAAGAAACTGCTGACTTCTGATTGGCTCAATTCTAGCCATTGCAGCCATTTGGGGAGTGAACCAGCAGATGGAAGACCTCTTTCTCTCTGTCTCTACCTCTCTCTGTAACTCTTTAAAATAAATAAAATTAAAATCTTTTAAAAAAACCTCCCCAATACTTACCACCCACTTGTAACCATAATACTTAAAATAAATAAATAAACAAATCAGAAATCCCAAGGCAGTTTGATCTATTAGTGTATGAATTTCCAGAGTCAGAAATGGTTATCATGTCAATGAGTAAAGAACTTTATTTTTTATATCATTACATTATTAATTTGTATTTATTTGTTTTATAGTATATCTTACAAATGGATATCCAAGAAAGTGATAAATATTCTAGCCACCATTTCATAATAATCAATAGAAGGCATTTTAACTCTTAATCTCATAGAAAACAAACATTATCACCTCTGAGATACATAAAAATCAGTCACCGGGCAGGTATTTTGGTATAGTTATGATTAAGATGCCATTTGGGATGTCTACATCTCACTTGAGAGTAACTAGGTTTCAGTTCCAGCTCTACTCCTGATTTCAGCATGATGCTAATGAACATACTGTGAGGCAGCAAGACTTGCTCCATATAGTTAGACCTCTGCCACCAACTCAGGTGACCGGATCAGCTTCCCAGCTCTGGCTTCAGCCTGGCCCAAGCCTGGTTTGTTGCCAGGATTTAGAGGGGTGGCAGGGTAAACTAGCAGATGGGAGGTCTCTGTCTCTATGTCTTCAAATAAAATAAATTAATAAAATTTTTTAAAGAACAGTCATTTGTTCACTAACCATTTTACTTTTTTTTCTATATCTTGACTTGTTAGTACCTGTTAGGTTTTATACATAAGGTATAAAGGTACTGCTTCTATGATTACCAGATTTTTTTTTAAGATTTATGTATTTAAAAGGTAGAGTTGCAGACAAAGAGAGACAGAGAGAGGTCTTCCATCCGCTGGTTCACTCCCCAACTGGCCACAATGGCTGGAGCTGGGCAGATCCACAGCCAAGAGCTAGGAGCTTCTTCCAGGTCTCCCCATGGGTGCAGGGACGCAAGGACTTGGGCCATCCTCTACTGCTTTCCCAGGACAAGCAGAAAGCTGGATTGGAAGCAGAGCAGCCAGGATTCAAACCAGCACACCCATATGAGATGCTGGCACTGCAGGTGGCAGCTTTACCTGCTATGCCACAGCATCAGCCTTAAGATTCTCTTTTAATTGTGGCGTTCTTGATACATTTCTCAAAGTGTTAAGAACACCACTTAATTCAGACCAAGAACTTCATCTATTTTCTGTCTACACTCACTCTCCCAACTCCCACAGTTCCACATGGCATCACTACATTGATTGACTCCTAAATTTCTATTTGTCTTGGCTTCCAGACTTACACATCAAGGGCCAATGCTGTGGTGTAGTGGGTTAAGCTGCCACCTGCAGTGTTGGCATCCCATTTGGGTGCCAATTTGAGTCCCAGCTGCTCCATTTCCAACCCAGCTCTCTGCTATGGCCTGAGAAAGCAGTGGAGGATGGCCCAAGTCCTTGCGCCCCTGCACCCATGTGGGAGACCTGGAAGAAGCTCTGGGCTTCTGGCTTCAGATCAGCTAAGCTCTGGCTGTTGCAGTCATCTGGGGAGTGAGCCAGCAGATGGAAGACCTCTCTCTCTCTTTCTCTGCCTCTACCTCTTTCTGTAACTCTTTCAAATAAATAAAATAAATAAATAAATAAAGACTTAGACATTCAACTTACTGCTCAGTCTCTCAATCTTAAACACTTAACAGAGGGGCAAGTGTGTAGCAAAACAGTTCAAGATGCCTCCTGGAACATCTGCATCTCATATCAGAATGCCTGGTTCTAACCCCTGCTCCTCTGCTTCTGATCCAGCTCCCTGCTCTTGTGCACCCTAAGAAGCAGGAGATGATGGTTCAAGTATGTGGTCCCTGGTACCCATATGGAAGACCCAGATGGAGTATCTAGCTCCTGGCTTCAGCTGGAACCCACCCTGGTGCTGTTGAGGTCATTTGTGAGTGAAATAGCAGATAGAACATCCCACTCGTTCAAATAAAATGAAAATAAATAAAACTTTTTTAAAAGGACACTTAATAGAAATGTCAGTTAATATATCCAAACAAAATTCATAAATTTCTGCACTCCCCACAACTTACTTCTACTTCTCCCTTAGAACTTCTTACTTCAGTAAGAGGCACACAACTGCTCATGCCATTACTGCAGTTATTGTTGACTACTACTCTTTCACTCAGATCTACATCTTACTCCTTAGCAAGTTTCAGCTTGACTTCCTTCAAAATATACCCCAAATCTACCACCCTATTAAAATCCTAGGTATCACCTCACAATCATCTCTTGACTCAACCATTACTATAGCCTCCTAAAGGGTCACCCTGGTTGTATTACTCGTCTTTAAAAGCATATGCATTAATGGGGCCAACATCATGGCATAGTGGGTTAAGCCACCACCTGCAATGCTGGCATCTCATGAGTGTCTGTCAAGGCGAGACTGTTGTGCTTATAATCCATCTCCCTGCTAATGCTCCTGGGAAAGCAGCAGACGGCCCAAGTACTGGGACCCATGCCACTCATGTGAAAGATCCAAATGGAGTTCTAGGTTCCTTGCTTTGGCTTGGCCCAGCCCTGCCTATTGTAGCCATTTGGGGAGTACATCAGTGGGTAGAAGCTCTCTCTGACTCTTCTCTGCCTTTCAAATAAATAAAATACATAAATAGAAGTATATGTATTAGATCAAGTAACTTTTTTTAAAAGATTTATTAGGCAGCGCCGCAGCTCACTAGGCTAATCCTCCGCCTGCGGCGCCAGCACACCGGGTTCTAGTCCTGGTCAGGATGCCGGATTCTGTCCCGATTGCCCCTCTTCCAGGCCAGCCCTCTGCTGTGGCCCGGGAGTGCAGTGGAGGATGGCCCAAGTGCTTGGGCCCTGCACCCCATGGGAGACCCTGAAAAAGCACCTGGCACCTGGCTCCTGCCATCGGATGAGCGCAGTGTGCCAGCCGCAGCGTGCCGGCCATGGCGGCCATTGGAGGGTGAACCAACGGCAAAGGGAGAACCTTTCTCTCTGTCTCTCTCTCACTGTCCACACTGCCTGTCAAAAAAATAGATTAAAAAAAAGATTTATTGGCCGGCGCCATGGCTCAACAGGCTAATCCTCCGCCTTGCGGCGCCGGCACACCGGGTTCTAGTCCCGGTCGGGGCACCGGATTCTGTCCCGGTTGCCCCTCTTCCAGGCCAGCCCTCTGCTGTGGCCCAGGAGTGCAGTGGAGGATGGCCCAGGTGCTTGGGCCCTGCACCCCATGGGAGACCAGGAAAAAGCACCTAATACCTGGCTCCTGCCATCGGATGAGCGTGGTGCGCCAGCCGCACTGCGCCGACCGCGGCGGCCATTGGAGGGTGAACCAATGGCAAAAGGAAGACCTTTCTCTCTGTCTCTCTCTCTCACTGTCCACTCTGCCTGTCAAAAAATAAATAAATAAATAAAAATAAAAAGATTTATTTATTTATTTGAAAGGCAGAGTTACAGAGAGGCAGAGGCAGAGAGAGAGATCTTCCATCCACTGGTTCACTCCCCAGATGGCTGCAACAGCCAAAGCTGTGCCAATCCAAAGCCAGGAGCTTCTTCTAGGTCTCCCACGCAGGTGCAGGGGCCCAAGGACTTCTCTTCCCAGGCTATAGCATAGAGTTGGATCAGAAGTGAAGCAGCCAGGACTCGAACCAGCACTCATATGGGATGCTGGCTTTACCAGTCCCCTCAAATCACTTCTTAAATACCTTCTTATCAAACTTAGCGTAAGAATTAGAAACCTAGTTATTTTAAAGTTTATTTATTTATTTGAAAGGTACAGTTACAGAGGTAGAGTTAGAGATCTTCTGTCTGCTGATTTACTCCCCAAATGGCCAGGGCAGGGCCAGGCTGAAGTCAGGAGCCTAGATCTCCATCTGGGTCTCCCACAAGGCTGAGAAGGGCCCAAGCACTTGGACCATCTTCCAAGCACTTAGACCATCTTTCCTTGCTTTCCTAAGAGCATAGCAGCTTAATCTGCTGTGCTACAATGCCAGCCCCTTAGTAAAGTTTTTAAGTCCTTATGTTATCCGGTACCTATGGCCACTACCTCTCTGCTATCATTATTCCCTACTTTATGTACTATTTTAGTCCTCCTCTCTTCCTTGACCACAAGGCATGCCTGCCTCAGGGCTTAATGCCCCAGAGAGTTGCATGGGTTCCTTCATGTAATTTTTTTTTTACAGGCAGAGTGGACAGTGAGAGAGAGAGACAGAGAGAAAGGTCTTCCTTTTGCCATTGGTTCACCCTCCAATGGCCACCACGGCCGCGCTGCGGCCAGCGCACCGTGCTAATCCAATGGCAGGAGCCAGGTGCCAGGTGCTTTTCCTGGTCTCCCATGGGGTGCAGGGCCCAAGCACCTGGGCCATCCTCCACTGCACTCCCAGGCCACAGCAGAGAGCTGACCTGGAAGAGGGGCAACTGGGACAGAATCCGGTGCCCCAACCGGGACTAGAACCCGGTGTGCCGGCGCCGCAAGGCGGAGAATTAACCTACTGAGCCATGGGCGCCAGCAGGTTCCTTCAAATAATTTAAATCTCTGTTCAAATATCACTGCCTCAAAAAACTTCCATAATCACCTATTCCCTTATCTTGTTTACATTTACTTCACAACACTTAGGACCAAAACGACATAATTATTTACTATTTATCTTATTAGAAAGTAAGCATCAAAGGACAATGATCTTTTACATAAAGTTTAAAGCCACTATATTCCCCACACTTAAAACAGTACTTAGCATAAAGCACACAATTGAAAAGTGTTAAATGAAGGAATATTCCTTGTTAAAAGGCACAAGTGGCAGAACATTGGTTTGTGACTCTGAACAGAGAATTTAACCCATTGCTATTTCAAAAGACTAACTGTTTAATGAATTATCTGGATAAAATGCAGGCACATAGTTTAAGGAGGTTTCAAAAAAGGACATGTGCCTCATAATCAATTTGCTCTGCATAAAAACAATCATCCCCAAGACATTCCTTCAGGAATCTCCAATCTACCTTAAGAACAGAAGGCTTGTTTAAATCACATGCAATATAAAAGATAGCAGTAGGTTCCAACAGTACCAAAAGACCTCATACTAGAAAGAAAAAAAGGGAAATGCCCAAAATACAAAGTTTGAAGCTAATACAGCAAGGACTTTATTTTGTTCATCAGTGAATCCTGCTTCCTAGGCTCATAACAAGCACACACAATAAACACATGTTAGCCTTTTTTTCTGAATCAAATTATTTGATTTAGTAAAAGAGATAGGTTTAGCTTAAGAAAAATACATTGGACTTTTAAAAAACAAAGGGAACACTAATCAGTTTTAACAAAAGAATTGTCATTACCAACCCAATTTAGATCAAAGACTTAACCCAAGCAAAATTCACCCAGTTAAGATATATTCCTGTTCACTCTGGAAACAAACACTTGGTGTGGGAAGAAGGTAAAAAGATAAAAAGCCAAACACAAAAGCCTAAACTGGAGTTAAGTAGAAACAGGCAAAACTGGAATTCATACATGAGGAAAATAAGAAAAATAGCACGCTCAAAAAATTGGAATTTAGAGAAAAAATTATACATGTAAGAAAATTGGGGCCGGCGCCGTGGCTCAACAGGCTAATCCTCCGCCTTGCGGCGCCAGCACACCAGGTTCTAGTCCTGGTCGGGGCACTGGTTCTGTCCTGGTTGCCCCTCTTCCAGGCCAGCTCTCTGCTGTGGCCCAGGAGTGCAGTGGAGGATGGCCCAAGTGCTTGGGCCCTGCACCCCATGGGAGACCAGGAGAAGCACCTGGCTCCTGCCTTCAGATCAGCGCAGTGCGCCCGCCGCAGCGGCGGCCATTGGAGGGTGAACCAAGGGCAAAGGAAGACCTTTCTCTCTGTCTCTCTCTCTCACTTTCCACTCTGCCTGTCAAAAAAAGAAAAAGAAAATTGGGACTTAGGGGAAAAATGTAGACATGTAAGAAAATTGTTTCTATACACTTTCAAAAATGTACATTACTTATTTTACTACCTATAAAAATACATATGGGAGAGATAATTTAGTTTGCTAAAAATTCATTTTGTGAAATAAAGATAAATAAAATAGCAAACATGCATTATATACTAGCTGCAAGACATACATTATGCTAAGCACTTAACACACATTATTTCATATAATCACAAACACTTCTATGCTATAAATATCATCACCATCAATACTCAAGGAAACCAAAAACATTAAGGATGCTCAAGAAATCAGTAATAACTTAGACAACTGGAAACTGAGCCTAGTTAATCAAATTTCAGAGTGCATGATCACTATTTGGGATTTTTAATAATTGAGTGGAAATACAGCAATGTGGAAGCTGAGAGCTAACTTTAATCCACTGGTTTACTCCTAAACTCCTACAACAGCCAGGGCTAGTCCAGGATAATGCCAAAAGCCAGGAAATTGATCCAAGTCTCCCACATAGGTGACAAGAACCCAGTTATTTGAGCCATCACTGCTGATTCCCTAGGTATGCAATAACAGGGTGTAAGGAACTGGGGCCAGGAATCAAACCCAAGTACTCCAATGTGGCATCTTAACCACTGTGTTAATTGCTCAGCTAAATACCTGCCTCCCATTTTTTTTTTTTTTTTTTTTACAGGCAGAGTGGACAGTGAGAGAGAGAGACAGAGAGAAAGGTCTTCCTTTGCCATTGGTTCACCCTCCAATGGCTGCCGCGGTCGGCGCGCTGCGGCCGGCGCACCGCGCTCATCTGATGGCAGGAGCCAGGTGCTTTTTCCTGGTCTCCCATGGGGTGCAGGGCCCAAGCACCTGGGCCATCCTCCACTGCACTCCTGGGCCACAGCAGAGGGCTGGCCTGGAAGAGGGGCAACCGGGACAAGAACCCGGTGTGCCGGCGCCGCAAGGTGGAGGATTAGCCTGTTGAGCCACGGCGCCGGCCCCGTTTTTTTCTCTTAAAAATATTAACACATACTCACACATTTAACTTAAATCTTTAATTCATGACTTAAAAAAAGATTGCTTTTTTTCTTTAAATTTCTATATCTAAACTTTGACTTCCCAACCTGGGTTGTTATTTAGTTAGATGAAACCTCCTGAGATTTTATTTTCCAATCTTTTTTGATGATCCACAGACTATACATAATTTCATCCAGTCATCATTACATGTTTGATTCGCACACATTTTCTTAACTGCCACAGTTATCAGTTTCTTCTTTCAAAGACGATATTGTAAATTCCCTCCATTCAGCTCTTGTTTGGCTTATGTCAGCAGATAAGAATTTGGAGCTTTCATTTTCAGCAGTGCTGAATTTAAGAAATCTTATCTTAAGGAATGACTTCTCCACATTTCAAAAATGGCATTTGGGGGCCAGCGCTGTGGCACAGCGGGTTAAGGCCATGGTTTGAAGCACCAGCATCCCATATGGGCACCGGTTCTAGTCCCGGCTGCTCCTCTTCAATCCAGCTCTCTGCTATGGCCTGGGAAAGCAGAAGAAGATGGCCCAAGTCCTTGGGCCCCTGCACCTTTGTGGGAGACTGGGAAGAAGCTCCTGGCTCCTGACATCAGATCGGCTCAGCTCTGGTCGTTGCAGCCATTTGGGGAGTGAACCAACGGAAGGAAAACCTTTCTCTGTCTCTATCTTTCTTTGTAACTCTTTCAAATAAATAAAATAAATCTTTGGAAAAAATGGCATTTACACCCAGAAACCATGATATAGCTATGTTAAAATTTAACACACTATCTCTTCTGTGGTTTTAGAGTAAATAAAACTGAGTAAGAAGAATGATATGACATCAAGTGTGGAAAACAGACTGAACAAAATGTGGAACCAGAAAAAATTAAGTCAAAGATTTTTTACTTATTTACTGGGGGGGGGGGGGGGGATAGAGGGGGTGGCAGTGGAGCCTATAAGATGTACTTTTTCTTTCTTAAGATTTATTTATTTATTTGAAATGCAGAGTCAGAGAGAGAGAGAGAGAGAGAGTTAGAGAAAGAAAGAGAGTTCTTCCAGGAGCCAGGAGCTTTTTCCAGGTTTCCGGTGTGGGTGCAGCGGCCCAAGGACTTGGACCATCTTCTGCTGCTTTCTCAGGTGCATTAGCAGGGAGCTGGATTGGAAGTGGAGCAGAGCTGGCACTGGAACTGGCACCCATATGGGATGCCAGCACTGCAGGCGGTGGTTTTACCCACTACACCACAATGCCAGCCCCTGTAAGATATACTTTCAACATTGCTGGGACTTACATTTATCTAAGCTATAACATAATTGTTAGCCTTTTTGGAGGGTAGAATATATATCTAAATTTTATTAACAATCATTTAAAAATCTCTATATTCTTTTTTATTTAAAGATTTATTTACTGATTTATTTTGACAGGTAGAGTTACAGACATTACGAGGAAGAGACAAAGAGAAAGGTCTTCCTTCTGTTAGTTCACCCCCCAAATGGCTGCTATAGCCGGCGCTGCGTCAATCCGAAGCCAATAGCCAGGTGCCTCCTACTGGTCACCCATGCAGGTGCAGGCGCCCAAGCACTTGGGCCATCCTCCACTGCCTTCCCAGGCCACAGCAGAGAGCTGGACTGGAAGAGGAGCAACCGGGACTAGGACTCGGCACCCATATGGGATTTCGGCACTGCAGGCGGAGGATTAGCCAAGTGAGCCATGGCGCCAGCCCAAAAATCTCTGTATTCTTTATACATCCTCAAAACTAAACAGCAGGGGCTAGTGTTAAAGTGTAAAGGGTTAAGCTGCTGCCTGCAATGCACGCAATCCCATATGGATGCAGGTTCTTGTCCTGGCTGCCCCACTTCTGATACAGCTCCCCTAATGGCGTGGGCATCAGAAGATGGCCCAAATCCTTGTGCCCTTGCACCCACTGGGAGATATGGATGAAGCTTCTGGCTTTGACCTGACCTAGCTGCAACCATTGCAGCCATTTGGAGAGTGAACCAACAGATGGGAGTTCTAACTCTGCCTTTCAAATAAATAAAATAAATCTTTTTTTTTAAAAAAAGCAGTATTTATTTTGTTTTTCTACAATGTTTCTACTCATCATGATAACCATGCTATGTGACATGGTTTATATTTAGGTACTAACATAAAGCAGTGGTCAAGATTTTCAAATACCCATACAGAAAATCTATAGTTATAATTTCAAAGTTCAGAACAATGTGCAAAATAACTGCTTTTAGACCCATTTCAACTCTTGTTGAACATCGCCAGTGTCCGCTAATTTCTTTGTGGTGGATGGAAACCTCCAGAAAACCAAGTAGAACTAAAAACCAGAATGTTTTTCACATCTTGGCACTATGACTAAACAAAACTAAAAAACTGTAAGAAATGAAGACAGTTTAAGTTTTTCTGACTAACATAGCAACTGTTCTAATTTTTTTCAATGCAAATATCTAAAAGCAATAGTACAAATTTGCATCACCTCATTTCTTCTTAGTTGGAAGAAGAAATTTCCTATGGACAGCTAATATAGGAATAGCTAATAATAAGTAGTTTAGTTTCAACTATTATCACATACTTTTTTTTAAAGTTTTTTTTTTTTTTAATTTATTTGGAAGGCAGAGTTACAAGAGAGACAGGAAGAGACAAAGAGGTAGAGATCTCCATTGGCTGGTTCACTTCCCAAATGGCCACAATAGCCAGGGATGGGCCAGGCCAAAGCCAGGAGCCAAGAGCTTCATCCAGATCTGCCACAAGAGCAGAGGCCCAAGGACTTGGGTCATCATCCACTGCCCTCCCAGGCCACCAGCAGGGAGCTGGATAGGAAGTAGAACAGCCCTGCAGGACTTCCACTCATATGGAATGCCAGAGTTGCAGGCAGCAGCTTAACCCACTGCGCCACCACAACACAAGCCCCCAGATAGTTTTTCAAATTCTGTGAAATTCTGTGAACTTCTATGCTTTTACTATGTGAAAAGAATGCATAAACTGAAATATTCATGGATGAAATACATCTGGAAGATTTACTTCAAAATAACCAGAATGTGAGTAGAGACAGAGGCTAATAGATGCAGGTACAGTGAGATGAAAGTGTGGTGATAACGGCTGAAGCTGGATGTTAAGTACATGAGGCCTCATTATACTACTCTCTTAATTTTTGTATACGGTTGAAATTTGCCACATTTAAATAATGAACAAAATGCAATGAAAAAGAAATACAATCCTGCCATCAACATGCATGCATCTGAAGGCAAATGACTAACAACTATGAAAACAAAACACAATTAATGCCAAAAATAAAATTTCAAATTCTTTAAACATGAAAAAGTTAGAAATTAAATAAAGGAAATACAATTCTGAAATAATAAGTTAAATTTCTGCCATAATATTTTCATTATATTGGTTTCACATGACATTCTTTCATTAACACTCCCAATGAGGCAATTATTTAAAAAGTGATTTTTAAAACATGAAATAGGGGCCAGCTGTGTGGCACAGTGGGTTAAGCTGTCACCTGAGATACCCACATACCATATCAATGTACCTGGAATCAAGTTTCAGCTCTATTTCGAATCCAGCTTCCTGCAAATGTGCACCTGGAAGACAGCAGATGGCTCAAGTAAATGGGTTCTTGCCACCCATGTGAGACCCAGATGAAGTTTCTAGCTCCTTTGGCCTAGCTCAGCTCCAGCTGTTAGAGTCATTTGAGGACTACAGATCAGAAGATCTCTCCCTCTCTGATACTTCTTCACTCTGCCTTTCAAATAAACTTTTTTAAAAATGAATTTTTTTGAAGATTTATTTATTTGAAAGGTAGAGTTACAGAAAGACTGAGGCGAAAGAAAGAGGTCTTCCATCCACTGGTTCACTCCCCAAATGGCTGTAACGACCGGAGCTGAGCTGATCCGAAGTCAGGAGCCAGGAGCTTCTTCTTCTTCTTCTTCTTCTCTCTCTCTCTCTCTCTCTCTCTGCCGCTCTGTCACTATGCTTTTCAAGCCAGGTCTCCCACACAGGTGCAGGGGCCCAAGGACTACTGCTTTCCTAGGCCATAGCAAAGAGCTGGATCAAAAATGGAGCAGCCAGGACTCAAACTGGCTCCCATATGGGACACTGGCACTGCAGGTGGTGGCATTTACATGCTAAGCTACAGCACCAGCCTTTAAAAAATGGATTTATTATTTTTATTTATTATTTTGAAAGAGGAGTTACAGAGAGAAGTAGAGCCAAAGGAAGAACCATTCTGCTGGTTCACTCCCCAAATGATTGCAACAGCCAGAGCTGATGTGAAGCCAGAAGTCAGGAGCCAGGAGCCTCCTTCAGGTCTCCCATGCAGGTGCAGGAGCCAAAGCACTTGGGCCATCTCTACTGCTTTCCCAGGCCACAGCAGAGAGCTGGATGGAGGAGGAGCAGCAGGGACCCGAACCAGCACCCATATGGGATGCCAGAGCTGCAGGCTGGGACTTTAACCCACTGCACCACAGTGCCAACCCCATAAAAAATGAATTTTAAAATATAAAAATAGGAGCTGGCACTTCAAAAGACCTGGGCCCATAATTCAAATAACAGGAAATTATTTAACTGAAGACCATCACCTACAACACAATAAGACTTCTGTACTATGTGCAAATTAACTTTGGACAGGAATTAAGGTGGCAAATTCTTTTTTTTTTTTTTTTTTTTTTTGACAGGCAGAGTTAAGACAGTGAGAGAAAGAGACAGAGACAGAGAGAAAGGTCCTTCCTGTTGGTTCACCCCCCCAAATGGCTGCTACGGCTGGAGCCATGCCAATCTGAAGCCAGTAGCTAGGTGCTTCCTCCTGGTCTCCCATGCGGTGCAGGGCCCAAGGACCTGGGCCATCCTCCACTGCACTCCTGGGCCACAGCAGAGAGCTGGACTGGAAGAGGAGCAAACGGGACAGAATCCAGCACCCCAACTGGGACTAGAACCTGGGGTGCCGGCACCGCAGGAGGAGGATTAGCCAAGTGAGCCTCGGTGCCAGCCAAGGTGGCAAATTCTTTACTAGTAAGGCATAGAGGGAAACACAGAACAAAGCCTCAGGGTAGATGGAGTTCCAGGCCTGGTCTAGCCCTAGTTGTGGCAGCCATCTGGGTAGTGAACCAGCTGAGGAAGATATCTTTATCTCTCTTTATCTCTCTTTATCTCTCTCTCTCTCTCTCTCTCTCTCTCTGCCCCTCTGTCACTATGCTTTTCAAGCAAGTAAAATAAATCTTCTTTTTAAAGTTTATGCATTTGAAAGAGAGTGAGACAGAGAGATCTTCCACATGCTGGTTAACTCTCCAAATGGCTACCACAGCTGGGGCTGAGCCAGGCCAAAGCCAGGAGCTTCTGAGTTTCCCACATGCATGCAAGGGCCCAAGCACTTGGGCCATCCTCTGTTGCTCTCCCAGGAGCATTAAAAGGGAGCTGGATAGGAAGTGGAACAGCTGGGATGCAAGCCAGTGTCTATAGTGGATGCTGGCGATGCAGGCAGCAGCTTTATCTGCTATGCCACAAATCCAGCCTGGTAAAATAAATCTTTAAAAATAAAAAAAGACATAAAATTCCTCTTCCATTTTTTTTAAAAAGATTTTATTTATTTATTTGAGAGGTAGAGTTATAGACAGAGAGAGGGAGAGAGAAAGAAAGGTCTTCCATCTGGTGGTTCACTCCCCAAATGGCCACAATGGCTGGAGCTGGGCCAATCCAAAGCCAGGAATCAAGAACTTCTGGGTCTCCCACATTGGTGCAGGCACCCAAACACTTGGGTCATCTTCCACTGCTTTGCCAGGCCACAAGCAGAGGGTTGGATCGGAAGAGGAGCACAGTAGCAGGGTACAAACGTGTCCATATGGGATACTGGCACCACAAACAGAGGATTAGCCTACTAGGCCATAGCACCAGCCCCTATTTTTAAAATGTTATTTATTTAATTTCACATTATGTGAAAGGCAGAGAAACAGAGGGAAAGAAAGAGATCTTTGGTCAGCACCATGGCTCACTTGGTTAATCCTTCCCCTGTGGCGCCGGCATCCCATATGAGTGCAGGGTTCTAGTCCCAGTTGCTCCTCTTCCAGTCCAGTTCTCTGTTGTGGCCCAGGAGTGCGGTGGAGGATGGCCCAAGTGCTTGGACCCCTGCACCTGCATGGGAGACCAGAAAGAAGCACCTGGCTCCTGGCTCCTGGCTTTGGATCGGCGTAGCTCTAGCCATAGCGGCCATTGGGGGGGGGGGGGGGATGAATCAACGGAAGGAAGACCTTTCTCTCTCTCTCTCTCTCTCACTGTCTAACTCTGCCTGTCAAACTAAAAAAAAAAAGAGAGAGAGAGAGAGAGAGAGAAAGATCTTTGAGCCACTGATTTACTTACTCCCAAATGCCCACAACAGCTGGGGTTAGGCCCCCCACCAAAGCCAGGAGCCTAGAAATCCACATGAGTGTCAGAGATCAATGTACTTGAGCCACTGCCCGCTGCCTCCCATGTGCATATTAGCATGAAACTGAATCAGAAGGGGAGGAGTTGTTTTTGGAACAAGGCATACCAGGATAGGATGCTGGTGTCCCAAACTGTATTTCAATGCAGAGCTAAATATCCACCCCTCCTTTTCCATTCTTGTTCCTTAAAATCCTGAATTGGGGTCGGCTTTGTGGCGTACCAGGTAAAGCTGCTGCCTGCAGTGCTGGCATCCCATATGGGTGCCAGTTCTAGTCCTGGCTGCTCCACTTCTTATCCAGCTCTCTGCTATGGCCTGGGAAAGCAGTAGAAGATGGCCCAAGTCCTTGGGCCCCTGCATCCACATGGGAGACCCAGAAGAAGCTCCTGGCTCCTGGCTTTGGATCAGCCCAGCTCTGGCTGTTGCAACCATTTGGGAAGTGAACCAGTGAATGGAAGACCTCTCTCTTTCTCTCTCTCTCTCTCTCTCTCTTTCTCTCTCTTTCTCTCTGCCCCTGTCTCTCTGTAACTCTGCCTTCCAAATAAATAAATGAATCTTTAAAACAAAAAAAAAAAGCAAATACTACAAAAATAAATATTGAATCAATTTTTGTAATTGAAAGCATTTTTAAAACGTGAAGTATCTGACTCATATAAGAGATTATACATATACATACACATATATGTTATAAAAAATTACACCATGAATATATTAGGCATTAAATATCTGAGAAAAGATTAAACTTTAAACAAATTTACATGACTTTTTTCTGATTTATTTATTTATTTGAAAGGCAGAGTGACAAAGTGAGAGGAAAAGACAGAGATCAATCTTCCATTCACTGGTTCACTCCCCAAATGACTGCAATGGCTGAGGCTGGGCCAGGCCAAAGCCAAGAGCATGGAACTCCATCCAGGTCTTCCATGTGCGTGCTGGGGCCCAAGGACTTGGGCTATCTTCCACTGCTTTTATGGTCACATTAACAAAGAGTAGGATTAGAAGCAAGGGATCCAGAACTCAAACCAGTGTCCTTATGGGATGCTGCTGTTTCAGAACACTAGCTCTTATATGACATTCTTTTTTATTTGTTTTTTACAGATTTATCCTCCGCTGCCTGGCTTTGACAGTCCCAGGCCCAGTGGGTTCCCACACTGCAGCAGCACACAGGCCCAAGGCGGACTGTGGGAATGCCAGCAGACAGTTAAGTTTCATGTGTGGCTACTGAGGACATTTCTTTCTTCTTCTTCTTCTTTTTTTAGATTTTACTTATTTAGTTGAGAGGCAGAGTTACAGAGAGAGGGAGAGACAGAGAGAGGTCTTCCATCTGGCTCTTCCATTTGGTTCATCCCCCAATGGCTACAACAGCCAGAGTTAGGACAATCGGAAGCCAGGAGTTTCTTCTGGGTCTCCCAAGTGAGTGCAGGGGCCCAGGCACCTGGACCATCTTCCACTGCTGTCCCAGGCCATTATCAGGGAACTGGATCAAAAGTGGAGCACCTGGGACTCGAATTGGCACCCATATGAGATGCCGGTGCCACAGGTGGAGGCTTAACCTACTTCACCACAGCACAGGCCAAATGACATTCTTATACTAGTGTCATGCTAATAATGAAACACCATTTTCCATAAGATCTCTCCGTTATCTTATTGACTCTTGCAACCTGACCTATTAAAAAACCTTTCTGAATTTCTTGGTTTTTTTTTTACAGGCAGAGTTAGACAGTGAGAGAGAGACAGAGAGAAAGGTCTTCCCTCCACTGGTTCACCCCCAAATGGCCGCTACGGCCAGCATGCTGCGTCTATCCGAAGCCAGGAGCCAGATGCTTCCTCCTGGTCTCCCATGCGGGTGCAGGGCCCAAGCACTTGGGCCATCCTCCACTGCCTTCCTAGGCCACAGCAGAGAGTTGGACTGGAAGAGGAGCAACCAGGACTAGAACCCAGGGCGCCAATGCCATAGGCGGAGAATTAGCCAAGTGAGCCGCAGCACAGGCATGAATTTCTTGCTTTTAAAAAAGGGCTGGTCTACTCATTTACTTATTTGAAAGGCAGAGCAAGAGAGAGGAAGAGACAGAGAGAAAGATCTTCAATCTACAGGTTCACTCGCCAGATGGCTACAACAGCCAGATATGGGTCAGGTCAAGCCAGGAGCCAGGAACGCCATTCTGGTCTTCCATATGGGTGGGAGGGACCAAAGTACTTGGGTCATCTTCAGCAAACCTTGCCAGGCACATCAGAAGGAAGCTGATCAGAAGCAGAGTAGCCATGACTCAAACCAGCACTGATATGAAAAGCCAGCACCACAAGCACAGCTTAACCTGCAGTATCACAATGCTGGCCCAACTCTTTTTTTTTTTTTTTTTTGACAGGCAGAGTGGACAGTGAGAGAGACAGAGAAAAAGGTCTTCCCTTTGCCGTTGGTTCACCCTCCAATGGCCGCCGCGGCCAGCGCACTGCAGCCGGCACACTGCGCTGATCCGATGGCAGGAGCCAGGTGCTTATCCTGGTCTCCCGTGGGGTGCAGGGCCCAAACACTTGGGCCATCCTCCACTGCACTCCCAGGCCACAGCAGAGAGCTGGACTGGAAGAGGGGCAACCGGGACAGAATCCGGTGCCCCGACCGGGACTAGAACCCGGTGTGCCGGCGCTGCAAGGCGGAGGATTAGCCTGTTGAGCCACGGCGCAGGCTCCAACTCTCTTACTCTTCAACAAAACAGTCATTACTTTTAATCCCCAATACTAGATTATGGGTAGGCTGTCAAACAGTTACTAGATTTCACCCCAGAAAGGTTTTCTAGATGTCCGTATGCTGAAAAATGACATTAAGACCTTTGTACACAACAAATCAAGATGAATCTTCAGGTGTTTGGTTCAGCAGTTAGGAAGCCCCCTGGCCTGGGATGCCTGCATAGCATAGAGCCTGGTTCAGTTCCAGCCCTATTCCTGATTCCAGCTTCCTACCAATGTGCACTGCGCGAGACAAAAGGTTATAGCTCAACTATTTGTGTCCCTGCCATCCACATGGGAGACCCAGATGGAGATCCAGGCTCCCAGTTTCCACGCAGGTCCCAGTCAATGTTTGCCTCTTTCAAACTAGACAGTTCTTCTACACAAATCACCAGATAACACTGAAACATTTTTTAGCCACAAAGCTGGATATGGAGTATAAAGATAATACAACTTTCCAAGCATAAATAATAACAAAAACTTCTTGCAATTAAGTCATGAAATCTCAACTTATAGGAATACTCTTCCCTCCTACTAGACCTTTTTGAGAGTCCCTATCATCATACAATTCATAGATGCAATTGAATCAGACTCTCTTCAGCTACAGAGACCCTTCATTTTATCTGTCTTCCATAAGGGATTAACTCAATATTCGTTATAACTAAGCTAAACTCCAAGAAATAAGCTTCAAACCACTTCTGTCCCAATGCAAAACTGAAAAAAAAAAAAAAAAAACAGAAATCAGCTTCTCAAGAATTTAAAAATAAAGCACGCTGAGAAAGAATAAAGCCATATATACTTGTGCTACACTGTGACCCCTTACCACCTGATTCAGAATGATGTACTAACACTGAAAAAGTTTGCAAAGAATAAAAAGGTAAGTTAGAGGCTAGTGTTGTGGCACAGCAAGTCAGGCCTCCGCCTGTGATGCCAGCATCCTATCTGGGTGCTGGTTGCAGTCAGGGCCCATTCCATCCAGCTCCCTGCTAACATGCCCAGGGAAAGCAGTGGCCCAAGTCTTTGGGTCCTGGCATCCACATGGGAGACCTAGATGGGAGGGAGTTCCAGGATGCTGGCTACAGCAGTTGTGGCCAGTTAGGGAGTGAACCAGCAAACAGAAGATCCCTCTCTGTCTCTCCTTCAAACTCTGCCTTTCAAAAAACTAAATAAATGTTAAAAAAAAAAAAAAAGATAATTTAAAAACGCAGATCCTAAAGTTCTATTTATCATCAACATGTTCAAATACTGTCACAGACTCTCTTAAACTCATACCAACATCTCCACCTTAAAACAAAATTTAAAAGGTTAACAAGACATAAATATAAACTGGTTCAATTTCATTTCAGGTTAAGTTCTTGCAACATTATGCACAATTCTTAGGACTGTGCCTTTTATGCTAATTTTCTAATGTGGGGACCCAACCTGTTTTTTATTAGATTCTCAGAAGGATAAGAGACCCAAAAAAACTTTTAGGAACTACTAATCTAGCATATCAAGAAATATTCCATTTTCCAGAGGAATGCAGTCAGTTGGCTTAGTTTAGGCATCCTTCCCTCCTATTCATAGAGGGGATCCTTATTATAAAATTAGTCTTTCGAAGAATCCTTCAGCCCAGCCAAGAAGTTTCAATATCCACAGGCACATATATTAATAATTCCCAGATCCCAAAACAGTATACTCATAAATGCCGAAAGAAAATGCCAAAGAAGGCATACTCTATCACAAACTGGCCACCCCATTAGATACTTAAATACCCCTGTGTTCTACACCTTTCCATACTTAATTGTTTGAAAGACCTAAATTCCCTCCCAATTGAAAAGATTCTTTTTTTTTTTTTTTTTTTTTTGACAGGCAGAGTGGACAGCGAGAGAGAGAGACAGAGAGAAAGGTCTTCCTTTGCCATTGGTTCACCCTCCAATGGCCGCCGCGGCCGGCGCACCGCGCTCGTCCAATGGCAGGAGCCAGGAGCCAGGTGCTTTTCCTGGTCTCCCCATGGGGTGCAGGGCCCAAGCACCTGGGCCATCCTCCACTGCACTCCTGGGCCACAGCAGAGGGCTGGCCTGGAAGAGGGGCAACCGGGACAGAATCCGGCGCCCCGACCGGGACTAGAACCCGGTGTGCCGGCGCCGCAAGGCGGAGGATTAGCCTGTTGAGGCACGGCGCCGGCCAAGATTCTTTTTTTTTTTAAGATTTTATTTTTATTTATTTGACAGGTAGAGTTACAGACAGTGTGAGAGAGAGAAGGTCTTCCTTCCATTGGTTCACTTCCTAAATGGCCACAATGGCCAGAACTGCGCTGATCCGAAGCCAGGAGACAGGAGCTTCCTCCTGGTCTCCCACATGGGTGCAGGGGCCCAAGGACCTGGACCATCTTCCACTGCTATCTCAGGCCACAGCAGAGAGCTGGACTGGAAGAGGAGTAACTGGGACTAGAACTGGCGCCCATATGGGATGCTGGTGCCGCAGGCAGAGGATTAACCTAGTGCGCCACGACACCGGCCCCTTAACAGATTCTTAAGGAAAGTTTTCTGGTCTCAATTCCACCCTGACTTGTTTGTATCACTCAACTTAACACAACTACATATGACTGTCAAAACAACTCTCCCTCACATGCACCCAGGGTATTTTAACAGTAATATTTTGATTATTCTCACCCCAGAGGGAGGGACCACTCACTAAATAGGTATACAATATATATATCTGCTGAATGAATGAGAGAATTCTCCCTCAGACAGACAGGCTGTCAGTGCCCATACAGCTTCTCTGGTACAAGTTAGGTTGTAAAAGGCTTCTTTCCTGCAAACATACAAGCTGACTGTGAAAAATACTCTGCTTCCCCTATAAACACAATACAGTCATGAAACAAATATTAGGTAGGTCAGATTGGCAGGGACAACCTGCATTCCACACACGTGTCTAACAAACTGGTCTCCCAAATACAACCACATGCCCCTATCTTCTCAACACACTCGGATTTGCTGAAAAGGATTTCCTGAGGCACCACGGTACGGCAAACATTCTACTGGATTAGTAGTAGTTATACTCCCAACTTTGTCATCAATCTAACATGTGACCTTGGGAAAGTTATCCTTTTATGCTTCACTTCCCTATTTGGTAAAATGGGAGAAAATATCTACCCTACCATGTTCAGAGACTTGGGATCAGGAAGAAATGGAAGAGCGTTCAGAACAGAAAAGCTTTATTCTGTTACAAGGTGTTAACAGAAATCCCTAGCAACAAAAAAAGCCACCCATTCTTTATAGCCTCGTAGCAATCACTCTGTCGAAGACGTTGTGGGCCTTCACATCTTCTACAATTCACTCTGTTCAAAGGCACAAACTATTCTTAAGACCACAAGTGGCTATGCCAAGTTTCTCCCCCTCTCTGACCCAAACATGCCAAGGTGTTTCAAAAAGTTCATGGGAAAACAGAATTACAAGATGTTTCTCTCCGTGCAAAAATGTCTGAAATCATACTTTCTTCAAAACACGCATTTTCCACAAGGTTTCCGAAGCCCCTTTGCACTTGCTAGATTGTCTAGAATACTACCACTACTGCTGTTACCCAACAAGCAATCAAGCGCTTCCAATCCCTGAAATCCACATGAATCAACCGGCAGAGACCACAGCAGCACGTATTTTAGAAACAAGTAACTCACAAGGGGAATTCCATTACACTTCCACAAACCCAGGCAAACTCTTCGGAAACACTGTCCATCCTTGCGCGCGCGCGCGCACACACACACACACACACACACACACACACGGCCGCTCCACACCAACAGTTCGTCTGTCTTCTAGACCAAAAACACCTCTTCCCATGCACAAACCCACCAGTGACATTTCTGAAACTTCTAACACGGAGATCGTCCTGTCGTCCCTACACAGAGTTTGGCGTGTCAGGGACACCACGGACCTGTCACGCAGGTAAACTACCCTCAGAAGAGGAGCTCCACGCCACTTCCATCCCTTCCACACACACACGCTGGACGACTCTGGGAGATGCTCCAATCCTGCCTCCGGACGCAAACTATAACCTGTCAGGGGCACAGCTGACTCCTCCTCCACCACTCGCTCACTTTCCCGCCCCCTCCCCCAAGCTAGGAGCCCGCCTGTCAGGGACACCCCTTCACCCCCCGCCTGAAGGGACTTCCCGGTAAGCTCAGGATCCCCTTCCCTACTCTCCCCTCCCCCATCCTTACCGCCGCTCTCCCGGAGGTCCAGGTCCGGGGAGATGACAGTAGCTCCCAGGAAGCCAAGGACTGAGTCGCGGAGAGCGTACTTAGGCCCCAAGGCCTGCCCGATCCGTTCTACTCACCGTGTCAGAGGCCGAGGCCGAGAGCGATGAGAGTGCAGGGAAGTGGGGAAGAGGGGGTGGCCGCCAGGCGCCTCCGCTTCCCTTGGTCCACAGCGGATCCCTCCCGCTTGTCAGGAGGCGGCCAGCGGCTAAGCGGACTGGCGGAAATGCGAGAGAGAAGGGAAAGGCGTAGGGCTAAAGCGGGGAAACTGAGGGGAGGCGGGTCCCGCAACCGAGACGGGGATCGTCTCCCCCTCCGCAAAGCGAACCCAAAATGGCGGCGGGAGCGGCGGCGGCGGCAGAGCGGCAGCGGCGGCGGCAGCTCCGCGGGAGGAGGGAGCGAAGGGCGCCTCGTGCCCCCCCGCCTCCCACTCCTCCCTCCCCGCGTTCTCCCCCGCCCTCCCCCTCCCCACCCGATTCCGGCCGCGGAGCGCGCACGCCCTCCGGCACGCGTACGAATCTATCTGGACTCGTCGCTCGCTGCTCCCACCAACCACCACCTTCGGCCGCCCCGCGCTCCCGCCAGCCCGTACGCGTTCGCTCAGCGGCGCCTCCTCGCGCGGTCCGCCTTTCCCTCTCGGCCCCTGTCAAGCCGGCTGTGGCGCAGGCCCTCACGCGTACCTTCGGCGGGCGAGCCCAAGCCTCCTCCTCCTCCTCTTCTTTCCTCCCCCCCTTCCCCGCCCCCACGGCCACCAACCGCCGCCACGGCCGCCGCCGCCGCCGCCTCCTCCGCCCCCCCACTCTCCACCCCGTGCGCGTGCGCCTCCCACAATCCCCGCCGCGGGACTGTTCCATTCCTGTCAGCTGCAAGGGCGGGCGAGGAAAGGACAGGCAAAAGCGGCGGGAGCTTGCCGTTATTACTGGGGTTACCCGACTGGCCTCCAGAGCCCTACCACTACCTACCTCCCTGGGCTCGGCGCCGCGGCGCCACGGCCCGCTGTCTCTCGCCGCCCGCGGGCCGCGCTGAGCGGGGCTCGGGCAGCCCAGCGCCCCTCCGCTGACCGGCGGGTGGAGGCCGCGGCGGCTGCGCGCTGAGTAGCTTCCTGCCATACCACCTGAGCTTTTTCGCAGTTGTGGGACTGGCGCTTTGGAGCCGGTGGTAGCCGGCGGTGTGTGCCGGTCGCCGCAGGAGGCATGCTGGTCCTCGGTTCACGGTAAGGCGATGTGCCGGCACGGGAAAGGAACGGAGCTCCGAAGCCGCGCGGGTGGGGAGTGAGGCCGGTGAACGGCGCCCCTCCTGGGGGGCTTCCTCCCGGGCTCGGGGTTGCGGAGCTGGGACCCAAGGGAGAAGCGGCGCGACCGCTCGGTGTCTGTCGTTGCTGGGTGTCTGGCATTCCGAACCACTGCCTGGACGCGATGTTTTTGTGCCCTTCGGGCTTCAACCTCTTTAGGCAGCCTGATGTTGGAGGGTGAAGAGACCATGCATTCCTAATTCTGTATCCTGTGACTCCTTAAGCGTGGTGTTTCTCTTCGCTCCTTATCAAAAACTGAACGAGGAAATTAGTAAGCTCCAAGTGTACCTTCAGGTTGATGCGTGAAATAAGGTAATTAATATAAAGTAGGCGCAGGGAAGCATTTCCACGTTATCGCTTACACTTGGTGTTGATAAGGCTCGTGGGTGTAATTGGTAGTTTGTGTAATATCCTTCCAAAACCTTAGCAGAAGAATGCGACGCTAGGCCTGTCAGATTTCTGTGGCTACTGTTTGTTTCTCAAAATTCTGCACTGACTTTTCTTGATGGGGTTCAGGAGACATATGGACTATTAATATCCGCAGATAACCCCGAAGTTCATAGAATATAGTCGTTTTTAGGGTAAAGCAGAATAATTTTGGGGAAGGATCTACTTGGGTTTTTCTTTCACATCTGTGGCCCCGTAGGGGTTTAGGGAATAATTCAAAAATCACTCCTATATTCACTGATCTCAAAAGCCCATTCAAGCTCTGAAATTTAAATAGCGAATCCTAAATATCCCCTTTGGGATTTATGGGTCAGATTATGTTTGTTGTTTTATTAAGATACAGAGAAAGTCAGCCTGAATTACTTAACTGTGCATTGACTTTCCCCAAGTCCCAGCTCTTTCAGAGACTGCACTTAAGTTTACACTGATCTCCCTTTAATTCTTCGTGTATGCAAGTATATCACACTTCCAACCGTTTTTTTTTTTTTTTATTTGAGAGCAGGGACTATGTGTAACATTTCTTCCGTGTGCTTTTGTAATCTAATGCAAAACAAGTCATGGAAATACTGAAAGAATGTTATTTAAATATCAGAAGAGAAAGAGAGCGTGTGTTGCTTATGTCTCCAACAAAAAGCTAAGTATTCTGGCAGTGGTGTAATGAAAAATTACAGCTTCCTGTTTGTATGTATGCTCTGCTACATAGATGTCATTTTGTTGTCACAGCGCTGCAGTGAAATACATAAATAAAAAGTTAAATTCATGTAATGAATTGACATCATAACCTTTTGCTTTGAAATGACATACAGTTCAGTAAAACTATATTCAAATTTAGAAAAAAAGAGAGAACAAGTGTTTTTGTTTAATCATTATAATAAGCAACCCTTTAAGATAGGGAATCGTATCCCCGTTTTATAGATGAGAAGCCTGGGCTCAGAGAAGTCCAGTAATTTGATCTTTAGACTTTTTTCACCATATCACATTGCTTTCATAATCAAATTTCTCATCAGCAACATAACTGAGTGTGCTACCAAAAAACACTTTAATGGGATTCCAGAATACCAATGTCTAGAAAAGTTAAAGTCTGCATTCAAGTAGCTTTCAGTCACTACGCTGACTCCTGAATTGTCAGCTAGGTATAAACAAGCAAGATCGTGTTCTTTTTGTGGATGCTGTAGAGCCTACCAGAGACTAAAATGCAGTGATAAAAATGACCTCATTGAATGAATGGACCTCCAGTTATTTGAACCAACAAAGGTATGCAAAACAGGATAATTGTTTTCCCAAATATGTCCGAGGCCTGATCCCTCGAACCCATGATAAAGGGAAGCTGGAGGGTGCAGGTGGAACTAAGCTGACCTTAAAGAGGGCAGCCCATTAGCCGGGTACCCGGCTCAGCACAGGGTAATTACAAGAATTCTTAAAAGATGGAAGAGGGAGATGGCAGAGTCAGTATCAGAAATGATGAAAGGTGAGAAAAACACCATTGCAGAATTTGAAGTTGAAGGGAAGCCGGGAGCCAAGAAGCCCCCAGAAGCTGGAAAATGTGAGAAAAGAGGCTCTCTCCTTTCATAAGAGTGTAACCTTACTGATGCTTTAGGTTCTGATTTCTGAAGAGTGGAAGTGTAAGAGGATAAATTTGTGTTGTGTTACCACCACTAAATTTGTGGTAATTTGTTAACAGCAGCAATAGAAAACTAATACATAAAGGAAGCCAGGTCATGGCTAACCTCCAGAGCAGTGTGCATTGAATTGTGATGTACTTCCAGTGAAGGTGTGTTTTTAACTGGACCTTCCTCGGGAAAGGTGATACACACAAGAACTGCCTAGATTTCCGGAATTCTGCTGTACTGCTCCCTGCTTGAGTTCTCCAGGTGTGAATAGACAGCTGGGGCCGGTGCTGGGGCGTCATGCGCTAAAGCCTCTGCTTGTGGCGTGGGTTCAAGTCCAGACTGCTCCTATTCCCATCCAGCTCTCTGCTATGGCCTAGGAAAGCAGTAGAAGATGGCCTCAGTCCATGGGTCCCTGCACTCGCGTGGGAGATCTGGGGGAAGCTCCTGGCTCCTGCTTTTCAGATCCGCCCAGCTCCAGCCGCTGCAGCCATTTGGAGTGTGAATTAGAGGATGGAGGACCTCTTTCTCCCTCTCTCTGTCTTTAACTCTACCTCTCAAAATAAATGAATAAAACTTTAAAAAAAAAAAAAAAAGACAGCTCGACTCTTACATTGCTATGCTGGGGCAGTGTTAGCTGAGCCACCCTCAGACTTCCTTAACAGAGTAGAGGTGATTAAACGTTAGTTTCATGATGCTTCCTTGCAGGGATGTTGCCTAAATGCATTACAGATACACAGGAAGCGGTCTTTGATAGAAGCTTTGCAAATTGTGTTTCAGATGTTTAAAGAGTGGAATATGGTCAGGGCTGACTGTACATTTGACAAGTTAACAGGTAAAATCTATATAAGCATAAGAGTTTACAAATATATTTATAAAGGAAGAACTTTGAAATTTTTGTTTCATTACCAAAATTCTAAACTAATGCTTTAGATGATTGCCTTCTAGAAAAGTAGAAATACAGTTCCAGATTGCATGGATTCAAAAGCCAGTCTTTTTTTTTAAATAATTTTTTAAAATTTTTTTAAAGATTTATTTATTTATTTGAAAGGCATAGTTAGAGAGATTCTTCCATCCGCTGGTTCACTCCGCAGCCAGAGCTGCGCTGATCAGGAGCCAGGAGCTTCTTCCAGGTCTCCCATGTGGGTGCAGAGACCCAAGGACTTGGGTCATTTTCTTCTGCTTTCCGAGGCCATAGCAGAAAGTTGGGTACAAAGTGGAATAGCTGGGACTCGAACCAGTGCTCATATGGGATGTCAGCACCCCAGGCAGCGGCTTTACCCCTACGCCACAGTGCCAGCCCGCCAGCTCTTTTATTTGGTAGCCGTGTAAATTTGGTAGATTTGGTAGTAGCAATAAACTGGTATTTATAAGTAATTTAATCCTTCTAAAAAACTTATCTGTAGCTACTACCATTATTTCAATTTTACAAATGAGGGAACACATACAAAGTTTTAATAACTTGCTTAAAATCCTGCAACTGTTGGGGCTGGTGCTGTGGCATAGCAGGTTAAGCCGCTGCCTGGGACACTGGCATCCCATATGGGTGCCAGTTTCGATTCTAGCTGCTCCACTTCCAATCCAGCTCCCTGCTGGTGTGCCTGGGAAGGCAAGGGAAGATGGCCCAGGTGCTTGGGCCTCGGCACCTACATGGGAGACTCGAAGGAAGCTCCTGGCTTTGGCCTGGCCCAGCTCTGGCCGTTGTGGCCTTTTTTGGGGTAAACCAGCAAATGGACAAACACTCTCTCTCTCTGTTACTCTGCCTTTCAAATAAAGTAAATAAACCTTTAAAAAAAATTCTACAACTATTAAGTGGTAGAGCCAGGTTTTAAACTGCAGAAGTTAGATTACCAGAATCTATGCTTTTAACCGTCCTGCCATAATTGCCTCTCTCTTTCCTTGTCTGGAAACTGAAGATGATAATACCTACCTTATAGGATTGTTGTCAAGATAAAATGAATTAATTCACATAAAGCACTTAGAAACAGTGTTTTGGCACGTAAAAATTGTTCAGTAAATGTTAACTCAAGTATGCTAAATGTTTTCTTGAGTTTTATGGAGCCTTAGGATTTTCCACTGTACTTGAGCTAGACAAAAAGAGAAGTCAAAGCAGATTCTCTGTTCTGCCTCTACTAAGCAGTCTTTTTATGTGTTAGTGTCATAAATTGCTCTCACCTTGGTAGAATTTCTGCCCCCCCCCCAAAAAAAAAAAAAAAACAGAATGAAAAACATTGCTCTGGTTCATTGCCTGTGACTTACATATAGGCACCTTGGGCTTAAAAAAAGAAAAAGGACTGTGCAAGCTTATAGCGTTCTTTTTTCTATAGTGAATTGTTTGTGAAAGGTACTCATCTGAGAAACCAAATGATTCCTGAAACATTCTCAAAATAGATTTAAGTGTGTTGTTGAGGCTGAATTCCCTCTATTTTTATTACTGTTATTTATTTGAAAGGCAGAGAGACAGAGTCAGAATACTTCCTTCTGCTGGTTTACTCTCCAAATGCTCACAGAGCCAGAGCTGGGCCAGTTCAAAGCCAGGAGCCCAAAACTCAATCCAGGTTTCCCATGTGGGTTGCAGGGACCCATGTACTTGAGCCAACATTTGCTGCCCCCCAGGGTGTGCATTAGCAGGAAGCTGGAAGTGGACACAGAGCCGGAACTTGAACCCAGGCAGCCTGGTATGGGATGCAGGCATCCCAAGTAGCACCTTAACCATGCGCCAAATACCCTCCCCCACTCCTGCTGTTTTTAATCATTATTTTTCAATATCAGCCCTCTTTGCCTAACAGAATTTGTTGTGTTAGGGTTTTCTATATATAGAAGTAAAAGTCATACTAAATATTTATTAGCTGTAAAAGATTCACTGGCATTTTATGTTTCAGAATTCAAAAAGTATAGCAGCACTCTCCTCCTTTCCCTGCCCCTGCAGAAACCAATTTCAGTTGAAGGTGACCAGTATCATCAATTTTTTGTACAGTGTATCCTTTAAAATAGTTACCTTTTACACACAAATTTACTATGCATTTTCCTCCTCTTATACAACAACCATAGCATGCTATGCATGTTGCTCTTTTTTTTTTTTTTACCGTATGTTGGAGATTCTTCCTAGTTGGACTAAGTCAGTACTTACAGGTATACTGGGCCCTAGAATTCTAGAAGATTCACTATAGTCTTTGTGAAGTCTTCAGGGACCTATCAGATATAGTCTAGACTCCAGACTCAATTTTTTGAAGAATATCCATTATATTCTGTTGCTAGGAAGCATATCAGTCCTTTTTATTTTCTTCTTTCTCCGTTAGAAGAGACAATGTCCATTCATCATCACTTGCACCTTTATGAGGCTTGCAAAGTAAATGCCTACTGTCTCTAGAAGAAACACCTAGAAGGGACAAATTGTTGAAGTTTGTCATAATTGGTGTGTTTCAGGTCTCCTTTGCTCCTGTAGCCTTAATATTGCTCTAGGAATCCATCCTGGGGAGTAGGTAAAATAAGGATTAGAAAATGCAGCATAGGTTTTTTTCTAACTAAAATTATGAAGCAATGAGATTAGTCTCCATGAGCCAAATTTTGCCTGTGAGACTCGGGATGTACAAGTCTTTCTCAGCTTTAGCACTTGACACTTGAGGATGGATCATTGTTGTGGAGGACTCTTCTGTGCATTACAGCAAGTTTAGCACCATTCCTGGCCTCTACTTACTTCGATATAGTAGTAGCCTGCCTTTCTCCATCCCCAATTGTGACAACCAAAACTGCCTCCAGACATTCATTGCCAGATATCTGGGGGAATTAGGGACAGAATCACCCAGGTTGAGAACCCACTAATTTAGAAAAAGAATTTTTGATCAGTGGGAATCAGTCTAGTTTTAATTTTCTTTTGTTTGAGAGGCAGAGAGAAACAGATCTACCATTTCATCCCCAGATACCCACAACAGCTGGGGCTAGGCCAAGCCAAAGACGGGAGCTGGGGACTCAAACTGGATCTCTCCTGATGGTGACAGGGACAGGTATACTTGAGCCATCACTTGCTGCCTCCCAGGGCGTGCATTAGCAGAGGCTGTAATTGGGAGTAGAGCTAAGACTCAAACCCAGGTCCTCTGATATAGGGTATAGGTGTCCCAGGCAGTATTTTAACCATTGTATCAAACACCCACCCCCTCAGAGTCTAGTTTTAGTAGGAAAAAGAAGTCATGGCAGATTAATATATCTTTCTTGTTGGAATTCCTAGAATGGGAGATCAAAATAATTTCGTTATTTATATCATATCAAAGTAAGGCACTTGACTCTCACTAGGGCTTTTTGGAAAAATCTGTACTGAATGTTTAACTGGTTGAACTTTTTTTTTTTTGACAGGTAGAGTTATAGAGAGAGACAGAGAGAAAGATCTTCCTTCTGTTGGTTCACTCCCCTAATGGCCGCTATGGCTGGCGCGGCGCCGATCTGAAGCCAGGAGCCGGGTGCTTCTTCCCAGTCTCCCATGTGGATGCAGGGACCCAAGCACCTGGGCCATCCTCCACTGCCCTCCCAGGCCACAGCAGAGAGCTGGACTGGAAGAGGAGCAACCAGGACTAGTACCCAGCGCCCCAACCAGGACTAGAACCTGGGGTGCCAGCGCTACAGGCAGAGGACTAGCCAACTGAGCCATGGTGCTGGCCTAACTGGTTGAACTATTAAAATGATGTTGGGCATTTGGTGGGGTTTAGTCACCATATGTGACCTAATAAGAAATTTATACTTTAGTGGGCATTTGCATTCCATATCAAAGTGCCTGAGTTTGATACCTGGATCTGGCTCCTGACTATAGCTTCCTGCTAATGCTGACAAGGGAAGCAGCAGTGATGGCTCAAATGATTGGGTTCCTACTACCCATATAGAAGACCAGGATTGAGTTCTTAGCTTCCAGATTGAGCACCACCACTTCCCCACCTGGCCAGTGTGGGCATTTGGGTATAAACCAACAGATGGGAGCTTTCTGACTCCGCCCTTCTCATTTTCTGTGCCTCTCAAATAAATAATATTTTTAAAGAAATACTACTTGTTCTCTGCCCCTGGTTTCTGACACACCACCTGAAATCTTGTCATTTCCTGTGTGATAGAGCTGCTTAGGAGCATCTTTTTTCTGGTGTTTGGTCTTTGACCCTGATTCCTGGTGCGGAACTCCTAAATCCCTTGGAATTTCCTGAGTGACTGGGACCATTTGGGTTTTAAAGAAATGACTCTTGGTGGACTCTTTTTTTTTTTTAAGGATTTATTTTATTTGAAAGGCAGAGCTAGAGAAAGAGAGAGACAGACCTTCCATCCATTGGTTCACTCTCCAGACGGCTGCAACAGCCAGGACTAGACCAGACTGGAGCCAGGAGCTCGGGATCTCCTGGGCCCAGGAGTTGGGCCATTTTTACTGCTGTCCCAGGCACATTAGCAGGGAGCTGGATCAGAAGTAGACCAGCCAGGACATGTACTTGAGCTCATATGGGATGCCAGCGCTGTACACAGCAGCTTAACCCGCTGTGCCACAGAACTGGCCCCTCTTGTGGACTCTTGAATTACCTCAGAATCAGAACTAAGGCCAGACCATGATTAGAAGCTCTACTTCTCTACCCATGGAGTGAAGAGGGACTGGAGATTGAAGGTGGTTATGGCTACATGATGAAGGCTTCATAAAAAGCAAACTACCAGGTCTAAAAGCTTCCAGGTTAGTGAACATCTCCATGTGCCAGGAATATACCCCAGATTCCGTGGGGACAAAAGCTGCTACACTTGGGACCCATCTAGACCTTACCCTGTGTACCTCTTCATCTGTTCACCTCTTTATTGTTCATTTGTACACTTTATAAAATATTTGATAATAAATGCAAGTGAAGTGTTTCTTATGTTCTCTGGGCCGTTTTAGCACATTGTGAAACTTGAGGCAGGAGGTTATGAGAATCCCTGATAACCAACTTGGACAGAATTGTGGTTAACCTGCCCACTTGCTACTTGTGATTGGCTTCTGAGGTAGGGGATGGTCTTACGGTATAGAGCTCTTGACTTGTGGGATCTGAGGCTATTTCCAGGTAGATAACATCAGCATTGAATTAAATTATAGGACACACAGTTGATACAGAGATTTGTTTGGTGTGGAAAACACACTCATTTGGTGTCTGAAATGGTTGGAGTACAGGAAGCAGTTTTTGTTTTACCGTGTTTATATCCAGTCCTCACCATATTCTAATTGTACAGTGGTTTTCCATGTCGGTAAATTGATTTTTGATAGTTCTTTCCAAAGAGAGGTGAAGTCTACCTTCCCACTCTTTATATTTGGGCTGCTCTAGATAGGGCTGCAATAAAATGTGATAAAAGTGTTAGTGTGCTACTGCACAGCTTAGGTTTCTAGAAGCCTGAAGTGATTCAGCTGTCTTGGATTTTTGCCATTGCCATAAGAACAATTTAGGCCGGTGCCGTGGCTCAACAGGCTAATCCTCTGCCTTGTGGCGCCGGCACACCGGGTTCTAGTCCCGGTCGGGGCGCCGGATTCTGTCCCGGTTGCCCCTCTTCCAGGCCAGCCCTCTGCTGTGGCCCAGGAGTGCAGTGGAGGATGGCCCAAGTGCTTGGGCCCTGCACCCCATGGGAGACCAGGAGAAGCACCTAGCACCTGGCTCCTGCCAACAGATGAGCGCAGTGCACCAGCCGCAGCAGCCATTGGAGGGTGAACCAACGGCAACAGAAGACCTTTCTCTCTGTCTCTCTCTCTCACTGTCCACTCTGCCTGTCAAAAAAATAAAAAATAAAATAAAATAAAAAAATAAAGAACAAGTATAGACCACAGTCCTAGAAGATGAGAAGCATTGTGGAGCAGAATCAGTCATCCCAGCTGAGGCCAGCCTAGACCAGCCCAAAGCAAAAGAAATGACTGGCCTACCATACCTGTAAACTTGTCAGCAGTAATAGGTAATATTTTAACCCACCGAGTTGGGGAGGGGGCGTTAGTAATATAGCAGTAGCCAATATAGTGCTACAGAGAATGCTGGGACAATAAAGTGACATAAAGCATTTATATATATACATATGTAGCACATTTGTACATGTTAACTAATCAGTGTGCTGTAGTTATTGCTGCTGTTCTTTTCATATGGCTAAATAGCAGCATTTTAAATTAACAGATTTTAATGAGATACAATTCATATACTTTATAATTTACCCTCTGGAGCAGGTGTTTAGCCTTGCAGTATCTGGGTTCAGTTCCTAACTCTGGCTCCAAACTCCAGCTTCCTGCTAATCTGAACCCTGGGAGGCAGCAATGTTAGTTCAAGTAATTGGATTCTTGCCATCCGTAAGAGACCTGACTTGGGCTCCTGGCTTTTAGCTTTGGCCCAGCCCTGCCTGTTGTGGACATGTGGGGAGTGAACAGTAGATGGGAGCACTCTCTCTGTCTCTCTGCCTCTCAAACAGAGAGAATTTTAAGAAATTCACTCCCTCTTTAATCACAGAATTGTACACCCATTTGTGCTCTAATATTTGAACACTTTTATTACCCAAAAAAGAAGAAGCCATGGATAGTCACTCCCCATTTTCCATTCCCTCAGCTTCTATAACCACTAATCAGTTACATGATTAATAAGCAAATTTTGAACATTTCATATAATTGGATCATACTACATGTTGTTTTTTGTGACTGGCTTCTTTTACTTTGTCTTTGAGTTTCATCCATATAACAAAACTTGCTTTCTTTAGGAAAAAAAAAATAGGATTTCTTTATTTGAGAGCGAGATAGAGAGATCTTCCATCTGTTGGTTCACTTCCCCCAGATGGCTACAATGGCCAGGGCTGGGACAGACTGAAGCCAGGAGCTTTGTCCACGTCTCACGTGTGGATACAGGGCCCCAAGCACTTGGGATGTCTTCCACTGCTTTTCCCAGGCCATTAATAGAGAACTGGATCAAAAATGGGGCTGCTGAGACCCAAACCAGCACCCATGTGAGATGCTGGCATCACAGGCGGCAGCTTTACCTGCTACTCCACAATGCCAGCCCCAGAACTTTGTTTCTTGCTATTGCCAAATAATATTCCATTGTATAGCTGTCCACATGATGTTTATCCATTTATCATTTTATGAACGTTTGAGTTGTTTCTGCTTTTTGGCTATTATGAATAATGCTGTTATGAATATTTGCATCAGTTTTGTGTGCACCTATGATTTCATTTTTCTTAGATAACGAAGAGTGGAATTGCTGAGTCACATGGTGACTCCATTTTTTACCTTTTGCGGAACTGCTCAACTTTTCCAAAGTAGCTACATCATTTTACAATTCCAGAAGCAATCTTTGAGGATCCCAGTTTATCGAGACCCTCCTCTTGCTATCGTTTGTCCTTTTCATTTTAGCTATTCTAATGAGTGTAAAGTGGTATCTCATCTTGTTTTTATTTATATTTTTATAATGACTAGGAATGTTGAGCATTTTTTCATGTGTTCATTGATCATTTGTCTATCTCCTTTGGAGAAATGCATATTCAGATCCTTTGCCCATTTTTATTTTTGAAAGATTTATTTATTTCAAAGGCAAAGTTTAAAGAAAGGGATCTTCCATCCACTGGTTCACTCTCCAAATGACCATAATAGCCGAAGCTGGCCCAATCTGGAGCCAGGAGCACTTGGGCCATTCTCTGCTGCTTTTCCAGGCACACTAGCAGGGAGCTGGATCAGAAGTAGTGCAGCTGGAACTTGAACCAGCACGCATATGGGATGCCAGTATCATAGGTGGCAATTTTACTCACTATGCCACAGTACTGACCCCATTTGCACATTTTCAGTTGAATTGTCTTTATTGTTGAGTTGTAAGACTTCATTATGGATATAATGTCTTTGTCGGATACGTGCTTTGCAAGTATCTTCTTCCATTCTATGGGTTATATTACACTATTTTATTACTGCTGTTTTTTCTTGAAGGTTTATTTTATTTAAGAGTCAGAGTCACAAAGAGAAGGGGAAAAAGAGAAAAATCTTACATCTGCTGATTCTCTCCCCAAATGGCCACAACAGCTGGAAGTGGGCCAGGCCAAAACCAGAAGTCAGGTTTCCCACATGGGTGCAGGCACCCAAGGACTTAGGCCATCTTCCAGTGCTTTCCCAGATACATGAGCAGGGTGCTGGATCAGAAGTGGAGCAGCTTTATTTGAACCAGCGTGCCTATGGGATGCCTGCGTCTCAGGCAGTGGCTTAAACCACTGCAACACAACTGTTTGAGAGGCAGAGAGATGTGGACAGATCTCCCTTCTGATGGTTCACTTCCAGATGCCCATGATGATCGGGACTGCACTAGGGCGAAAGCCAAGAGCCAGTCTCCAACATACGTGGCAGGGATACAGTTTACTTGAACCATTATCACTGCCTCCCAGGGTCTGCATTACTAGGAAGCTGAAGTCAGGAGCCAGAGTGGAGTATTCCTGATATAGTGCCCAAAACCTCTGAATTCGTGTCTTAAACACTAGGAAAAGACCCACCCCTCCACTTTCTGGATGGTACCATTGCAGTTCAAGATTTTTAATAAAATTTATTTCTTTATTTGAAAGTGACAGAAGTGACAGAGAGGGAGAGAAATTTTCCTTCGATATGTTCCCTCTGCAAATGGCTGCCTTGGCTGGGTCTGGTCCAGACTGAAGCCAGGAGCCCAGAGCTCTGTGCAGATCTCCCCACAGGGGTGTCAGGGGCCCTAGAACTTGGACCATTTCTACTGCCTTCCCAGGCACATTTGCAGGGAGCTGGATCAGAAATGGAGCAGCCAGGACTGCTCCATTTTTTTTTTTTACAGGCAGAGTGGACAGTGAGAGAGAGAGACAGAAAGGTCTTCCTTTGCCGTTGGTTCACCCTCCAATGGCTGCCGCGGACAGCGTGCTGCAGCCGGCGCACCGCGCTCATCCGATGGCAGGAGCCAGGTGCTAGGTGCTTCTCCTGGTCTCCCATGGGGTGCAGGGCCCAAGCACTTGGGCCATCCTCCACTGCACTCCTGGGCCACAGCAGAGGGCTGGCCTGGAAGAGGGGCAACCGGGACAGAATCCGGCGCCCCGACCGGGACTAGAACCCGGTGTGCCGGCGCCACAAGGCGGAGGATTAGCCTGTTGAGCCACGGCGCCGGCCGAGCTGGCACTCTTTATATCGGTTTCAGGCAGCAGCTTAGCCCACCAACCCCTGCAGTTTTTATTTTTATTTCTGTAAAGTGCTTTTGGTGTCATCTAAGGAACCATTGATAGCCCAATGTCATATTTACCCCTACGTATTCTAAGAATTTTGTGAGTTAGTGCTTACATTTTGACCTTTGTTCTGGGACTGAAATAGTGGGTAGAGACACTGCCTGCAATGTTGGCATCCTGCATGAACACTGATTCGTGTCCAGGACACGCCACTTCTTTTTTTTTTTTTTTTTTTTTTTGACAGAGTTATAGACAGAGAGAGAAAGGTCTTCCTTATGTTGGTTCACCCTGCAAATGGCCCTTATGGCCAGAACCTACGCCAGTCTGAAGCAAGGAGCCAGGTGCTTCTTTTTGGTCTCCCATGCGGGTGCAGGGCCCCAAGCACTTAGGCCATCCTCCACTACCCTCCTGGGCCACAGCAGAGGGCTGGATAGAAGAGGAGCAACTGGGACTAGAACTTGACACCCATACGGGATGCCGGCACTGCAGGCGGAGGATTAACCAAGTGAGCCAAGGCACTGGCCTCAGCCACTCCACTTCTGATCCAGCTCCCTGCAAATGTGATGGGGAAAGCAGGGGAAAATGACCCAACCCTGGCTGTTGTGGCCATCTAGAGAGTGGACCAGCAGATGAAAGCTCTCTCTCTCTCTGTAACTCAGAGTTTAAATAAATAAATAAATCTTTTAAAAAGAAAAAAATCTGTGTTCTATTTTGAGCTCATTTCTGTGTGTGATGTGAGGTGGCCATCTGTTTAGATTCTTTTGCATATGAATATCAGGTGTTCCTGTAACATTTATTGGAAAAACTATTCTCTATTATCTTGATACCCATGTTGAAAATTGGTTGACTATAAGGATGTGTTTCTGGACTCAGAACTGTGTTCCATTGATCTAAAGGTACATAGTTTAGACCACATGGGATCTATAGTTAAGATTTATTCACTTGGCCGGCGCCGCGACTCACTAGGCTAATCCTCCGCCTGCAGTGCTGGCACCCGGGTTCTAGTCCCTGTCGGGGCACCAGATCCTGTCCCGGTTGCTCCTCTTCCATTCCAACTCTGCTGTGGCCCGGGAGTGCAGTGGAGGATGGCCCAAGTGCTTTGGGCCCTGCACCCCATGGGAAACCAGGAGAAGCTCCTGGCTTCGGATCCGTGCAGCACCAGCCATAGCGGCCATTTGGGGGTGAACCAGTGGAGGGAAGACCTTTCTCTCTGTCTCTCACACTAACTCTGCCTGTCAAAAATAAATAAATAAATAAGATTTATTCATTTGAAAGGCAGAGTTACGCAGAGAGAGAGAGAGGTCTTCCATTGGCTGGTTCACTCCCCAATTGGCCGCAACAGCTGGAGCTGCGCTGATCCGAAGCCAGGAGCTTCTTCCTGGTCTCCCATGTTCGTGCAGGGCCCAAGCACTTGAGCCATCCTCCACTACCCTCCTGGGCCACAGCAGAGAGCTGGACTGGAAGAGGCGCAACCGGGACTAGAACCCGGCGCCCATATGGGATGCCGGCGCCGCAGGCAGAGGATTAACCAAGTGAGCCATGGTGCTGACCCCACCTTTTGGTATTTCAAGACTGGGCTGTTGTAGGTCCATTGCATTTTCCATAGGAATTTTGAAATCACCTTGACAATTTTGTTTGACAGGTAGCAATATATTTTTTAAAAGAATTTTAATGATTTTAGTGAAGTGTGTTCAAATATGAAAAGTGATATGCTACAGTTATAAAATAGTCACTCTGGCCGGCGCCGTGGCTCAACAGGCTAATCCTCCGCCTTGCGGCGCCGGCACACCGGGTTCTAGTCCCGGTCGGGGCGCCGGATTCTGTCCCGGTTGCCCCTCTTCCAGGCCAGCCCTCTGCTGTGGCCCAGGAGTGCAGTGGAGGATGGCCCAAGTGCTTGGGCCCTGCACCCCATGGGAGACCAGGAGAAGCACCTAGTACCTGGCTCCTGCCATCGGATGAGCGCGGTGTGCCGGCCGCAGCGCGTTGTCCGCGGCAGCCATTGGAGGGTGAACCAACGGCAAAGGAAGACCTTTCTCTCTGTCTCTCTCTCTCACTGTCCACTCTGCCTGTCAAAAATAAAAAAAAAATAAAAAAAAAATAGTCACTCTTGGGAGCAAATGATGTGGTACAGTGGTTTAAGCCCATAGGATGCCTGTATCCCAGTCCAAGCCTTGGTTGCTACGCGCTTCTAATCCAGCTCCCTGCTAATGCATCCTGGGGAGGCAGCAGATGATGGCCCAAAATACTTGGTTTCCTGCCATCCACATGGAAGACCTGGATGGAGTTCTTGGCGCCTCATTTCAGCCTGTCCCAGCCCAGGCTTGCTGACTTTTGGGACTTAACCGGCAGATGGAAGGGCCCTCTGTTCCCTCCCGTTCACTCTTTTCTCTCATCTTTTCCCTTCTTCCTCTCTCCTCTCCTTCCCTGCTCTCCCTTCTTCTCCCTTCCTTTGCCCTCCCCTCCTATCCCCTCCTCTGCCCTCCCTCCTCTCCTCTCCCCTTCTCACCTTCCTTTCCTCTTCCCCTCTTCTCCTCTCTTCTCCGCTTTTCCCTTCCCCCTTTTTTTCTGTTCCCCTCCCTTCTTCCCCCTCTAGTAAAATCTTTTTTAATAAGTAAAGATTTTTAAATCCTATTTGAACACTTGTGGTGTGGAAGATTAGTTGTAAACACAAGAGAAAGAAGCAGGACAGAGATGGAAGCTGCCAGGAGACGTTCCCAGCTCTCTGGAAGAACTTTGAGTACAAATGCTTGGAAACCACATGAACTGCCTTGTGAGTTCCTTGTCACTGGACTTGGTGATTGATGGTGTGGCACGTGCAGTGGCTAATGGGAATGGCTTTAGCGTGAAATACAGATCTCAGTTTTAAAATTGACACTTTTAGGCAGTACACCCAGGGGCAGATTATTTAATCTATCCACCCTTATTTCCATCTGAGGATAACAATGTCGATCTCATAGGATAATGCCTGTAAATTGCTTATTATAGAGCCTGTCTCTGAAAAAAAAATACTCAGTGATTATTATTAGGATTAATGTGGGACTAATTGAGTTCTGAAGTACTTCAGTTCTTAGACTAAATAACTTACCTTAAGAATGTGTGATTGTCTTCTCACAAAAACGTGTACATGGGCAGACCTTGTGGCTCAGTGGGTTAAGACACCACCTGAGATGCCCCCCCATCCCTCACTAACTGCCAGTTCAGACCCAGTTATTCCACACTTGTGATCCGACTTCCTGCTAATGCACACCCTGGGAAGCTGCAGATGATGGCCTAAGTGCTTGCCAGATGAAGTTCCTGGCTTCTGGCTTCGGCCTGTAGTGGTTTGGCTTTTGTAGGCATTTGGGGAGTGAACCAGCAGATGGAAGATTCTCATCTCTCCCTCCCTCGTTACTGCTTTTCAAATAAAATAATATTTGGGAAAAAAGTACTCACAGTTCATAGTAGCTTTATTTGTAATAGACAAAAACTGAGAATGAGTCCAGTGTTGTGGCACAGTGGATTAAGCCCCTGTTTGCAATACATATTCAAGTCTCAGCTGCTCCACTCCCTATCCAGCTTCCTGCTGATACATCTGGGAAAGCAGCAGATGATGGCCCCAGTACTTGGGCCCCTGCCATCTGCTTGGGAGAGATGGACAGCATTCCGGGTTCCTGGCTTCAGCCTGGCCCAGCCCCAGCTATTATGGCCATTTGGGGAGTGAACCAGCGGAGGGAAGATTTCTTTCTCCCTCTCTCTCTTCTCTCTGCGTTTCAAATAAATGAATCTTTAACAGCAATAAGAACAACAAAACTGGAAACAACCTAGAGTCCTTCAACACGTGAATGGTTCAGCTGTGGCAGACACTGAGCAGTACTCAGTAAACTATTGATATATGCAGTGTGCAACCTGATCTAATCTCCCAGGAAGTATGATGAGTAAAAATGGGCCAGAGGATCTGGCTCTGTGGCTTAGCAGGTTAATGATAAGGGAGAGAAAATCAGGAGAATAGATAAAGAACATGAGACAACAGGGCCTCACCCCAGCCTGTAGCATAGTAAAGCTTCATGCTCACGGTCACTAGTGACCTTATGCCACAGCATCAGCACCTCTACTGTGGTCTAGGAGAATGCTATTAATACTGTTTCAAAGTAAAGGAATTTCAAGGCCTAGTAAACTTGGAAAATAGTGGTGAGAATTAAGTCCAATGTTGCTTTCCTCAAAGTTTTCAATATGTTAATGTGGGTTATAATTCAAGAAATGAATAACTGCAACATTTCCCTTATTTCTGTAGTCATGGAGGAAATTTATAGAAATAGTATTCACTGGACTTACTTTGGGAACTTTAGGCCTCTAGTTTTTTGGTTTTTGGTTTTTTAAAGATTTATTTATTTATTTGAATGAATTACAGAGAGAGAAGAGACAGAGAGAGATCCCCCATCCTCTGACTCACTTCTCAGCTGACGGCAATGACCAGAGCTGATCCAGGCCTAGGCCAGGAGCCAGGAGCTCCTCCCCCCTTTCCCCTCCAGGTGTCCCTTGTGGGTGGCAGGAACCCAAGCATTTGGGCCATCAGCTGCCCGGTCCTGGCTTTTGCAGGCATTTGGGAGGTGAACCAGCAGGTAGATGATCTCTTTCTCTCTCCCTCTCCCTGTTATTCTACCTTTGAAATCAAAATAAGTTTTTTAGAAATTACAACAAAAAAATCAGCCCCCTGTTCTACAGCCTTTGCCTCCCACACAAATATTTTCAGAGGTACTTATTTCCAAATAATGCAGGCTTCTACTGATCTTAGTCTTACGTAATAAACTGACTTTCCATCATGCCGCCTTTCATATAAATAAATCTTTAAAAAGAGAGAGAAAGGATGAAAGTAGCCAAAATGAAATAATATATTACCAAGAGATTTCATTTCTAGTTACTGTGTCACTACTCGATATTGAGAGTTGCATTTTTTTTTAAATTCTCATTTTCTTCAACCCCTTTTTTTTAAGTTGTTTTTTTTTTTTTTTTTTTTGGAGAGCTAGAGTTACAGACATTGAGAGGGAGAGTCAGAAAGGTTTTCTGTCTGCTGGTTCACTCCCCAAATGGCCGAAGCTGTGCTGATCTGAAGCCAGGAGCCAGGGGCCTCTTCCCAGTCTCCCACACGGGTACAGGGGCCCAAGGACTTGGGCCATCCTCCACTGCTTTCCCAGGCCATAGCAGAGAGCTGGATGGGAAGAGGAGCAGCCAGGACTAGAACAGGTGCCCATATGGGATGCTGGTGGGAGGATTACCTACTGCGCCACAGCGCCAGCCCTGAGAGTTGCATTTAAGTATAGTGGTGCTCTTTTATCTGTGTTTTTGAATTCTGGGTTTCATTTAACCCTCAGTCAGCCATAGTTTGAAAATATTAAAGGAAGGGGCCAACACTGTGAGTTAACAGGTAAAGCCGCCACCTGCAGTTGCTGGCATTCGTATGGGTGCCGGTTCAAGTCCCGGCTGCTCCACTTCCCATCCAGCTCTCACTATGGCCTGGGAAAACAGTGGAAGATGGCTTGAGTCCTTGGGCCCCTGTACCCATGTAGAGGAGGCTCCTGGCTCCTGGCTTCAGATCAGTCCAGCTCCGGCTATTGCAGCCATTTGGGGAGTGAGCCAGCAGATGGAAGATTTCTCTCTCCCTCCCTCCCTCCCTCCCTCCCTCTGTCTCTGCCTCTCTAACTTGCTGCCTTTCAAATAAATAAATAAATCTTTAAGAAAATACTAAAGGAAAATTACAGTGATAGAAAAATCTACAATTTTTAAACTGCATGCTGTTCTAAGCACAGTGAAATTCCATGCTATCCTACTGTATCCCTCTGTCTCACCTGGAAGGTGAGTCAGTCCCATTGTCTAGCAGACCCATGCTTTATATGCTACCCACCCATTAGTCAGTAACCATCTTTGTTACCAAATTGACAATCACTGTATCACATTGTTTGTGTTTGAGTAGTGTTGGTGACAATTTAGAAATGCCCAAGAGAAGCCATAGAGTGAAAAGGTGTAAGTACTTTAAGGGTTTTTTGTTGTTGTTGTTTTTTATTTTTATTTTTTTAATTAAAAGAGTGACAGGGACAGACAAAGATTTTCCATCCCTTGGTTCACTCCCTAAATGGTCACAATAGCCATGGCTGGGCCAGGCCGAAGCCAGGAGCCTTGACTAACTCTCTTACATGTGGGAGGGGCCCAAGCACTTGGCCATCTTCCACTGCCCCCAACCCCCAGGCACATAGCAGGGAGCTGGATCAGAAGTGGAGCAGCGGACCAGCGCTGTGGCTCACTTGGTTAATCCTCCGCCTGTGGCGCCGGCATTCCATACAGGTAACGGGTTTTAGTCTCGGTTGCTCCTTTTCCAGTCCAGCTCTCTGCTGTGGCCCAGGAGGGTAGTGGAGGATGGCCCAAGTGCTTGGGGCCCCTGCACCTGCATGGGAGACCAGGAAGAAGGGCTGGCTCCTGGCTTCAGATCAGCACAGCTCCAGCTGTTGCAGCCAATTGGGGAGTGAACCAACAGAAGGAAGACCTTTCTCTCTGTCTCTCTCTCATTGTCTATAACTCTGTCAAAAAAAAAAAAAAAAAAAGTGGAGCAGCCAGGAATCAAACTCACACTCAGATATAGGATGTCAAGATTGCAGGCAGCTCCTTGACTCTCTGCACCACGTCGCCAGCCCCACATTGTTGTATTCTGACAGACAGGCTGATGTTGTGGTGCAGTGGGTTAACTGTGGTGTTGGTTCAGTCCCTGCTGCTCGCTTCTCTTCCATCCAGCTCCCTGCTAATGTGCTTGTGAAAGCAGTGGAGGGTGGCCCAAGTACCTGGGCCCCTGCCACCCATGTGGGAGACCTGGGTGGAGTTCCAGGCTCCTGTCTTCAATTTGGCCTAGCCCTTACTGTTACAGCCATTTGGGGAATAAACCAGCTGGTGGAAGATCTTTCTGCCTCCCCACCTCTCTGTAGCTCTGTCTTTCAAATAAATGAGTCTTTTAAATATTTTTGAGAGACCACATCAATATAACTTTTCTTATATTAGATTGTTCTAATTGTTCTATTACTAGTTATTGTTAATCTCTTTCTGTGCCTAATTTATAAATTAAACTTCATAAGTATGTATGTATAGGAAAAAACCGTATACATAGGATTTCAAACATTCACTAGGGGTACGTTTTCCATTGAACCTTTTGAAATATTTTTTTTTTTGACCAGCAGAGTGGACAGAGAGAGAGAGAGAGAGAGAGAGAGTCAGAGAGAAAGGTCTTCCTTTTTCCGTTGGTTCACCCCCCAATGGCTGCTGTGACCGGCGCACCGCGCTGATCCGAAGGCAGGAGCCAGATGCTTCTCCTGGTCTCCCACACGGGTGCAGGGCCCAGGCACTTGGGCCATCCTCCACTACCTTCCCGGGCCACAGCAGAGAACTGGCCTGGAAGAGGGGCAACTGGGACAGAATCCTGCACCCTGACCGGAGGATTAGCCTATTGAGCCACGGAAATATTTTTGTTTTTATTTCTCAGTGTACATATATGAGTGCTTTTCTAGAATAAGTATGATGAAAAAGAATATCTGGGTCATTGACTTGTGTGTTTTCAACTTTGCAAAGATAATGAGAAGTTTGCTTTCTAAGATATTCATATTTATCTGTCCACTGACAGTGTGTGAAAGTCCCTAATGTTTCATAGCCTCTTTAGCATTTGCTGTTGTCAGAATTTAATTTTTTTATTTTTTATTTTTCCCTGTGTTTTTGTTGTGAATGGTACTTCACTGTTTGGTTTTAATTTGCATTTTCTTGACTTGTAATGAGGTTGTGAATCTTTTCCTTTGTTTACTAACCATTTGTGTCCTTTTCTGTGAAATGCCTGTCCATGTCTTCTCATTTTTCTTTATCAATTTGTAGGCAGTTTTATGTATTCTAGATATTGGTCCACTGTCAGTTTCAAATGTTGCAAATATCTTCCCAGTTGTGGCTTACATTTTCCCTTTCTTTAGGAGTACAAGGACAATGCTGAAAGAAATAACAAGACTTGTCTCCATGGTCCAAAAGGTGAGTCCTAATTGACTTAAACACTGTATGCAAACTGTCTCGAGGTGGGTGTCTTGTTTGTTGGTGGATTTACTATATCCAGAATCAAAAGCTCCAGAGAACTTATGCTGACTAGTGTTTTAGTTGATGACTTTACACTCCAAAGAACAGTCACAGTTCCATTTCTCTACCCACGTACTTCCCTCCCAGCTGCCCTCCGATTTTTCAAGTAATAGGTCTTTGAATAGTCATGCTTGAGAATTTACCATGGGAAAGAATAATTAATAATTTTCCAAAAGAAAATTCTCATGACCAACCCATGAAGTAAACAGTATGCTGTTTCACAGATGCAGAATCTGAGAATTCACACGGTTCCAGTGACTTCCCCAGGCCATGACGTTGTAACACCCAGACTGGGTGTCAGATCTGACTGCAGAGCTTCTGGCCTGTGTGCCTTGTGCCATGTTGCAGCTTAGCGTCCATGTTTTCCAGGACCTCTTGGTCCAACAGTGAAAACATGAGTAAGTAATCCTGGAGCTAGAACATCACCCAGGAGGAAAACCTCGCCTTCCGTAGTGTAGCCCAGAGGAAGTCCTGCCAGCGCTAAAGCCTGAAGGATGAGAACTTAGCCAGAGGGGCTTGGTCACTCGGACATGAACATTTAATTCCAGATGGGGGTTCCTAGCAAAAGAACTCTCTCCTTGTATCATCCCCCCAGTCTGGGGAGAAGGGAAGAATGCTGTGAAAATCCTACATACAGGAGTTACCATTGTGGCACAAGAGGTTAAGTCACTGCCTGTGACACTGGCATTCCATATGAGCTTTGGTTTGAGTCCCAGCTACTCAACTTCTGATCTAGCTCCCTGATGATGTGTCTGGGAAAGCAACAGAAGATGGTGCAACTCTTTGGAACCCTGCCACCCTCCTGGGAGACATTGGTGGAGTTCCAGGCTCCAGGCTTTGGCCTGGCCAAGCCCTGGCTGTTGGAGCAATCTAGGGATTGAACCAGTAGATAGAAGAGTTTTCTCTCCATCCCCCCCCCCCAACTCTGCCTTTCAAATAAATAATATTTTTTAAAAAAGAAAGGAAATCCCATGCACAGGGACAGGCCTTGTGGTACAGCAGTTGAGCTGCCACCTGTGATGCCAGCATCCCATGTGAGCACCAGGTTCAGTCCTGGGTGTTCCACTTGTGATCCAGCTCCCTGCTAATGCACCTGGAAAAATGAGTACTTGAGCCGTGTCCCCTACATGGGAGACCAGCATGGAGTTCCTGGCTCCTGGCTTCTGCCTGACCCAGCTCTGGCTGTGGCTGCCATTTGGGGAATGAACCAGCAGAAGGAAGATCTGTCTGTCTGTCTCTCCCTTTCTCTGTAACTCTCTTTCAAATAAATAAATATTAAAAATGAAAAAAAAATCCTGTGTATGTAAAATATTATTATAAAATGATATAAAAACAAGGATCAAAAGGTAGATGGAGGGGCCGGCGCCGTGGCTCACTTGGTTAATCCACTGCCTGCAGCGCTGGCATCCCATAGGGGTGCTGGGTTCTAGTCCCAGTCAGGGCACCAGATCCTGTCCCTGTTGCTCCTTTTCCAGTCCAGCTCTCTGCTGTGGCCTGGGAAGGCAGTGGAGGATGGCCCAAGTGCTTGGGCCCTGCACCCACATGGGAGACCAGGAGGAAGCACCTGGCTCCTGGCTTCAGATTGGCGTAGTTCCGGCCATTGCAGCCATTTGGGGGGGTGAACCAATGGAGGGAAGACCTTTCTCTGTCTCTCTCTCATTGTCTGTAACTCTACCTGTCAAAAAAAAAATTTGTCTTATTTATGTCCAAGAGATGAATATTAAAAAAAAAAAAAAGGTAGATAGATTCTGGCCTCGGTGGATCATATTACATGGCTAAAATTTTCTTCTTCCTTTACACCAGACAAGACAGACCTGAAGGTTGCCTATAGAGAGATGATGGTGAGAAGAATTCTGTAGATTGTTTGGTTTCTGGGTAAGCTAGCTTAGCCTATAGATGTCATCCTTTCAGGAACTGCATGATGTTCATTCTGGAACGGTGCAGAGGCAATTGTACATATGGTTGATTTCCCTGGAAGCAAGAAACTAGTTGGATGGTGCCATTTTTAACACTAAGAAGTAAAGAATCCATTCTGCTGGTTTTTAATTTGCTGTAAAATCCTAACTAAAGTCATTAGTTTACTGTAGAGATAGCGCCACCATGTGGTCCTTGAATATTTTTGTTTTCCACTTTTTAAAGAGAGATGACAGTTTCCTTCCAGTAAATAAAATTGAGTTAATTCTAGCGCTAAGGTATGTTATTCTGGATTCTCAATGGCTTCACATAATGAAGGGTATTATTTGTGCTGTATGTATGTTGTTTTGTTTTGTTTTTGCTGTTTCTATATTTCCAAGAGGCTTTGCAGGCCAAGAGGAAAAATGGATATGGGGCAAAGGTTCACCTTTTTGGGATACCACCTTTCTATATAGCTTTTAACACTGCTACTGCAGGAGGAGAAAAGAGAATTTATTCCGATGCTGAAGTGACTTTGACTAGAAATGACACGAGTTATTTGCACTTACAGCTCTTTAGATGGCAGTAATCACATGGCCCCAACCTATCTGCAAGAGAGACTGAGAAATGTAGAGGAGTATTTGGATATTTGGCAGGCACTACTGCCTCTGCTACAGATTCTTTTTTAAAATAATTCCTTGGATTTTTTTAAAAAAAAGTTTGTTTATTTACTTGAAAGGCAGAGTTAGAGAGAGAGAGGGAGAGACAGAGAGAAAAAAAGAGTTCTATCGCTGCCAAAGCCAGGAGCCTGGGGCTTCTTCCAGGTCTCCCACAGGGGTGCAAGGCCCAAGCACTTGGGCCATCCTCCAGTGCCTTCCCAGGAACATTAGCAGGGAGGTGGATCAGAAGTGGAGCAGTTGGATCAGAAGTGGAGCAGTTAGATCATGAACTCAGCACCCATATGGGATGCAAGCACTGCAGAAGATGGCGTAACCCGCTACACTACAGCGCCAGCCCCGCTGCTATAAATTTATAATCATATATTCTCCCACAAAGTTGGGAGCAACTCTGTTATGTAATATTATTATATTGAAATCCACAAGTGATGGTTCAGAGGTTTTGGATTATAGTTCACTATAGTTCATAGTTGCTTGTAGAGCAGTTTGTTTTCACTTAGCTAGATGGTGTATGTACTATCTCACTACATGTCCTTTTTTTTTTTTTTTTTTTTTAGATTTATTTATTTATTTGAAAGGTCGAGTTACAGAGAGGTAGAGGCAGAGAGCGAGAGGGGTCTTCCATCCGCTGGTTCACTCCCCAGATGGCTACAACAGTCGGAAGTGGGCCAATCCAAAGCCAGGAGCCTGGAGCTTCTTCCAGGTCTCCCACATGGGTGCAGGGGCTCAAGAACTTGGGTCATCTTCTACTGCTTTCCCAGGCCATAGCAGGGAGCTGGATTAGAAGTGGAGCAACCGGGTCTCGAACCAGCACCCATATGGGATGCTGAAATGCAGACAGCAGCTTTATCTGCTACGCCACAGCGCTGGCCCCTCACTACATGTCTTAATGAAAGATTCTTTATTCCAGGACATAAATATTAAGTAATGATTGTGTGTTAGTATGCAGAGAAGGAGATACAGTGGGTACTGGTATTGGGGCGCAGCAGATTAAGCTGTAACCTGCAACATCAGCATCCCGCATGGATGCTAGTTTGAGTCCTGGCTGCTCCACTTCCAGTGCAGCTCCCTGCTAATTCACCTGGAAAAGCAGCAGGAAATAGTTCAAGCCCTGAGGCCCCTGTATTCACGTCAGAGACCCAGATGAAGCTCCAGGGTTCTGGCATTGGCCTGGCCCAGCCCTGGCTATTGTGTTCATTTGGGGAGTGAACCAGCAGATAGAAGATCTATCTCTGTAACTCTGACTTTCAAAGAAATAAACTAAGCATTTCTTTTTTTTTTTTTTTTTAGTGATGAGTAAAATCTGATCCCTTAGCTTTTCAGTGTGGTCTTGAATGAGAGACATATGCATAAGTTAGCACAGTAGAATAGAGATTTTTTAAGTCAGACAGACTTGGATGTGTATTTTTTTTTTTAAATTATTCTCTTTATTTGAAAGGCAGAATTACAGATTTAAAGAGAGAGAGCCTCCATCCACTGGTTGACTCCTCAAATGGCGTCAATGGCTGTGGCTGGACCAGACAAGCCAGGACCCTGGGGCCTCTTCCAGATCTCCCACATGGGTGGCAGGGGATCATGCATTTGGCCCATCCTCTGCTGCTTTCCCACGCACATTAGCAAAGAGCTGGATTGGAGGTGGAGCAACGAGGGCTAGAACTGGCACGCAGCTTAACTCCTTATGCTACAGCACCAGCCTCTCTCCTGGGATTTTAGCTTGAAAGTAGTAGCTGTGAAATGCTGTATTGCCTAGTAGCTAATAGATGCCCAATTAGCAGTAACCATAAGGGCAGTTCAAGACAGAATAAAACTGCCATGCAGTTCAAAGAAAATGCTGTTAGTAAAGAGGGAAAGAGAAGTCCTTTTGATTGGAGTCTGGCTGGCAGATCTTCCCTGAGGATGTAATCTGCAGAAATAATATGTACTTTGTGCACTAAAGAAGCTGCTTGGCAAGACTAGCTATAAATCTAAGGACTCTCCATCTTACCTATTAATTTATCAAGCAACTCTCCTATCCCTGTTATCCTGCTTCCCCTGGCTTTTTGCCCTAAACTTTTCCCTGTAGTTGGCATCTTTTCACTTCTACAGAAGGCCTTTATTCTTAAGCTCAATTTTGGTGTTCTCTTACTTACTGTTTTCTGTTTTCTCAGCTTTGTCTCCTGAAATCCATACTTTTCCTCCCCCTCTCCTCCCTCCACTGCGTTGCCTGGAGAGCAGTTGCCTCTCACTTAGCTCGATGCTTTCCTTGTTCCCTCATCACACGTCTCCAGTGGGAAACTCTATATTCTAGGGCCAGAAGAGCAAGAATGTTATGGGGTGTGATTAGAACTATCAAACAGTGAGGAACATTACACTGTTCCCTTGACAACTGAAGTCATTGTGATCATGGGACAGCTGAGAACTTCACAGTACTGACTGTGGGCAAGTGCATTGAAACAAATTTCCAGCCTTAGGTGGTTAGTGGTAGTAGATAATCTTTGACTGAACTGTGTTCCCATACGGGACAGAGCCCTTATATGTCAATATACAAACTGGATTAAATTCAGAAAAATCAGCAACATGATTGGATTTAGTGAATTATAACTATCAAGGATACTTTTTACATAAAATTAAAATGCATGTTAGAGACACATTTCCCTGTGCAGGCATTACTCACATCCTCAGTGTTAGAGCAAACATAAAAAGTCTGCTAGAGGGTTGGGCTTTAGCCTGGCAGTTAAGGCACCAGTTAGGATGTCCACGTCCCATGTCGAAGTCCTTGAGTTCTATTCCTGGCTCTGGTTCCTGACTCTGGCTTCCCACTGGTGCAGATCCTGGGAGGTAAAAGTAATGACTCAGGCACTGGGTTCCTCCTACCGACGTGGGAGACAATTGAGTCCCTTTCTGGCTTCTGGCTTCTACCTGGCCCGCCCAAATCATTGAGGTCATTTGGGGGAGTGAAAGCAGATGGGAGATGCTGCTGTCTCTGTTTGTTATCTGCCTCTGAAATAAAGTATTTTAAAAAATATTTTAAAAGATGGACCAGGGCTGGTGCTGTGGCACCAGGTAAAGCCGCCACTTGCAGTGCCAACATCTTCTATGGGCACCAGTTCAAGTCTCTGCTGCTGTATTTCTGATCTGGCTCTCAGCTATGGCCTGGGAAAGCAGTGGAGGATGGCCCAAGTCCTTGGGCCCCTGCACCTGCGTGGGGGACCCAAAAGAAGCTCCTGGCTTCATATCGACACAGCTCTGGCTGTTGTGGCAATTGAGGAGTGAACTAGCAGATGGAAGACCTCTCTTTCTCTCTGTAACTCTGACTTTCAAATAAATAAATCTTTTTAAAAAGATGGATCAGCATTATATCCCAGCAGGTTAATCTGCTGCTTGTGACAGGGTTCAAGTCCCAGCTGTTCTGCTTCCCATCCACCTTCTGGCTAATGTGCCTGGATGGCCAAGGGCTCAGGTCCCTGCCGACCAGGGTGGAGCTCCTGGCTTTAGCCTGGCCCAAATCTGGCTGTTGTAACCATTTGGGAAATAAACCAGTAGGTGGAAGATCTCCCTCCCTCCCTCCCTCCCTCCCTCCCTCCCTCCCTTCCTTCCTTCCTTCCTTCCTATTTGACAGAGTTAGACAGAGAGACAGACAGGTCTTCCCTCCGCTGGTTCACCCCCCAAATGGCCGCTACAGCCGGAGCCATGCCAATCCAAAGCCAGGATCCAGGTGCCTCCTCCTGGTCTCCCATGCGGGTACAGGGCCCAAGCACTTGGGCCATCCTCTACTGCCCTCCCGGGCCACAGCAGAGAGCTGGACTGGAAGAGGAGCAACCGGGACTAGAACCCGGCACCCATATGGGATGCCGGTGCCACAGGGGGAGGATTAGCCAAGTGAGCCACGGCACCGGCCCCCTCTCCCTCTGTTTCTGTCACTCTGACTTTCAAGTAGATTTTTTAAATCTTTTTTTTTAAATGTTAAAATATTTTGAAAGAACCCTAGTAATTCCCAAAACACTAAAGTGGATTTTTTCACAGGTGGGACCTGGACGTATTTTACACATGGGGACCCAGGCACCACAAAGCATTGCTGCTCACCTAGATAACCAGGTTCCAGCTGAGAGTCCTAGAGTGGTTTCCTGCACCAATGAGAGTGATCCGGTAAGCTGCTAGTGTGTATGTGGGGCTTCTCAGAGCTTGTAATTGTGTTGCTATCCTTGTTGTATGTATCAGGGAGACTGAAACATAAAACCCTAATAAGTAGATTTCATATCCTCATATGAGAGTGTGCCTGAGATGGCACCCTGACCTCCCCTCAGCTCCCTGTTGGATACTCGCAGGCCGGGCCACATCTGCTCGGAGTGAATCCATCCTGGTGAACTCACCTACTGGCAAGAATTTCGCTGAGCTTAGAAAAGGTGCTGCTGGCGCTGCGGCTCACTAGGCTAATCCTCTGCCTGCGGCGCCGGCACACCGGGTTCTGTCCTGGTTGCTCCTCTTCCAGTCCAGCTCTCTGCTGTGGCCCGGGAGTGCAGTGGAGGATGGCGTAGGTGCTTGGGCCCTGTACCCACATGGGAGGCCAGGAGGAAGCACCTGGATCCTGGCTTCGGATTGGCAAGGCGCACCAGCCGTAGCAGCCATTTAGAGGGTGAACCAATGGAAGGAAGACCTTTCTGTCTCTCTCTTTCACTGTCTAACTCTGCCTGTCAAAAAAAAAGGTGTTTTTTTTTGTGTGTGGATTTTCTGACCTCAGAATCAGCCCTTAAGGCATTCCGGTCTGGCTGAAAAGCCCATGAGAATATTTCAGGCATGGAAAGCTAAAACACTATGACCGAAAAATGTCCTACATCTTGGTGAGTGAGACCCCTCTGGGAAGAAGGGCCACCAGAGAAGGAGGCACTTTCTCTGCAGGGAGGAGAGAACATCCACTCTGCTTATGGCCCTGTCTAAACACTGAGGGAGACTGTGGACTCAAAAGGCTTCCATAGCTTTGGCAGCTCATGTCAAGAGCCTTGGTGACCACTGACGTCATACATAAGAGTGTTAATTGTTAAATTAACAGCAGGAGTCACTGTGCACTTACTCCCCATGTAGGACTATGAGAATTAACTGTAAAACTTGTTCTCAGATAGTTTCTATATTGTGTGTGTATGTGTTGAAATCATTACTTAGTATAGGGTTGGTCTTCTATAAATTTAATTGAAAACAAATCTTAATGGAGAATGGGACTGGGAATGGGAGAGGGAGGAGGTGGGGTGGGAGTGGTGGTAGGGGGGCAGGTATGGTGGTAAGAATCTCTATGTTCCTAAAGTTGTATTTATGAAATTTGTACTCATTAAATAAGATTTCTTTGCGGGGGTGGGGGGAGAAAAAGTGCATATTGGGCAGGCACTATGGTACAGCAGATTCAGCCACCACTTGGGATACCCACATCCCTTTGTTGGCATCCCTTTGTTTAAGTCCTAGCTACTCTGCACTTCTAATCTGTCTTCCTACTAATGTGCATCCTGGGAAGCAACAAGTGATGGCATCTTACTGACTTTGTTGTATGTTGGGTGGCAAACTTTTCCCTAAAGGGCAGATAATAAATATTGTAGGCGTATGAAACTGTGACAGTCTTATAGCTTCTCAACTCGGCTATAAACAAGTAGGTGTGACTGTGTTTTAATAACACTTTTTACAAAGTGGGGGGCTAGCTATAGCTTACCAAGCCCTGCTATGGAGGATCCTAAAGAAATCAGATTTCTTGCCCCAGCAGGGCAAGTATAGAGCCCAGTTTTCCTAATAGCCATGTAATGCCAATTTCTGCCTTTGTAAGAGGATTTTCCAGTGTCCAGAGGGACAGCCAACATGATTTTTATTAGAAGAGCAGCACTGGAAGTTGTCGGCAGAAGCCAGGATTCCAGCAGTATCCAGTGTTGCATTTTCTAGTCCAGGTCCCATGAGGTTGCATAATTATTCATTTTCTTCCCTAGCATTGTTGCTGCCTCTCATAAATGGTATTAGTTGTGTGCACTGTGCTTTAACATGAAAGAAACCAACAGCTTTTTTGTCCTTGCTCCTACCCTCTCCAGGTCTTTCCATCTTAATATTGCTGTGGGGAAGGAAATAAAATATGCATTACTCAAAACATCATCTCTGCAGAATGTGTTCTAAATAGGCCTTTAGCATTCACCTATTTTCACAAGCGAAAAATGAAATGGAATAAATGAATGAAGTCACTGAAGTGTCTTTCAGCTTCCTCTGTAATTGTCGTTCCTTTATCTACCAATTCCTCTGGGGTTTCTATGGAAACAGTAGCATGTAGATGATCTTGTCACATGACTGGAGCATCTCTGTACACAGCATAGATGAATCCAGATGGCGAGAATTGTCTCTGTTATCCCCACATGTAGTGAGTGCTGAGCCACTGGCTTTACCATTCAGATCACCACCTTTCTAGTAAATGCAAGGGCACTGGATTTGGAGACAACAGCCAGCATTTGTGTCTAAGGCAAAAAAAATGGAAGATACCGTTTCCAAAGTCTTTGTCCCCTTGTACCTGTTTGCATTTTTCTTTCCTAGGCCAAGCATGGGGAGCAGCACGAGGGTCAGCACTACCGCATTCCTCTCCAGGACGTGAAGACTGTGTTTCCCCACGGTCTGCCGCCTCGCTTTGTGAAGCAGGTGCTCCAAACCCAGAGCAGAACTGGGGAAGGGGGCGGGGCGAGCTCAAAGTACAAGCTGCTGGGAGCACAAGGGTGCGGGGTTAAGTGAGTAGCAAACTATAAATATGAACTAGGAATCAATTCAATCCTTGCTTGTCAGTTATGAGTATTACAGTTACTTGAAGCTAATGTTTATCTTCTGTTAGCCGCCTTAAGTCCTTTGCAGAGTTAGGTAAAGATTCTTATTTGGAAGAAAAAAAAAAAACTAGTGTTTTACTCAACAAATGTCTAGAAACTTTGGCATTCAAATGATTATTTAAATTTACTGTAACAGTCACCTTGGGAAGATATGAAAATACTACACAAAAACAAAATTGTAATACTTTCCTAAACCAAATTGAAGTGATATTTTGATTAGATGTATCGAGGTTGTTCATTCTCATGGACTTTCAGAAAATGACTTTTGGCCATAACTTCAACCCAAAGATTGTAATACTGGATTGCTTTCTAGCCATAAAATGAATTCAGGATTAACTGCAAGCATAGTTCATTGGTACAACTGGATGAATTATTTTCTCCATGAGAAATTATTTTTTCAGCATCAGGCTTATCTGTGCACGTGATTTTTAGCTTTGGAGCCAGAGGATGTCATTTCTTGGCTGTGTTTATTGAGGGAAGTTAGGTTGATAATAAAGGAATAGGGGTGAGCCCCTACTTGGAGTGCCCGCATCCCATATTGGCTTTTCTGCTTCAGATCCCAGCTACTCTGCTTCTAGTCCAGTTGCCTGCTAATGTGCACCCCGGGAGGCTGCAGGTGTTGGCCTTACTACCTAGGTCTCTGCCTCAAACAAGGAAAGCGTGGATGGATTCTGTATTCTTGGCTCAAATGACGAGCCCTGATTGTTGCAGGCATTTGGGGAATGCACCAGCAGATAGAAGATTTCTGTCTCTGTCTTTCAAATAAAATGAAAAGAAGTTTTTTAAAAATTTTAACCATCCCCAGTATGGGAGTTAAATGTAGACCATAGACAGCCCTGTCATCAAAAATTTTGTCAAGAGTGGAAGTAAGACCCGACCAGAAGAAAATCATCTATAATGGTACTTTAAACTGCTTCAAGACATTCACAGCACTGTTTTTAACTTCAGGGTTGTGAGGACCTGTCTGTAATTAAGTATTTAAAGTTACTTTTAGTCTGGCTCAAGTTGCTCTAGAGGGAATTATTCATTGTTTCCGAAATTCCCATTTTCAGGAAGACCAACTTCCTCACTATTTGTGCATTTTAGTACTCTTATATTGCCTAATAGTGACATTTGTTTTAATGTCTGTCTCATGTTTTTGTTGTTGCTGTTTTTTTTTTTTAAGATTTATTTATTTGAGAGAGTTACAGACAGAGCGAGAGACAAAGAGAAAGGTCTTCTGTCCGTTGGTTCACTATCCAGGTGGCAGCAACAGACGGAGCTGCGTCGACCTGAAGCCAGGAGCCAGGTGCTTCTTCCTGGTCTCCCATGCAGGTGCAGGGGTCCAAGGACTTGAGCCATCCTCCACTGCCTTCCTGGGCTACAGCAGAGAGCCAGACCAGAAGAGGAGCAACCGGGACTAGAACCCGGCGCCCATATGGGATGCTGGTGCCCCAGGTGGAGGATTAACCTGCGCCACAGCGCCAGCCCCCCCCCCCCCCCCCCCGGTCTCATGTTTTTGGAGATTGCACTTTCCATTAACTTTGGACTTACCTGTCAGTTCCTCTGCCAATCCGATTGTTAGGATTTCTTTTAAAAATACCAGCACTATTTTAAACCTTATCTGATAGACTTAAAAATATTTATTGGCTATTTATTTTTATTAATAGACAGAATTATTTTCTTTGCAAATCACTTTCATGCACAAATCACTGCTTCCCAAATTTTCCTAACCAGGTGTTCTAGTAACAAAAAGGGCATGGATGTAGAAGCCCTGATGTTTCAGTATGCTCGTGGGGTGAGGTAGGACCCCAGTGTTTTGGGGCCACTGATCTCACCTGCCTCTATGCTGCCATATCTGTGTTCTAGAGAAAAGTCTGACTGGTTACGATAATAATTAACCCAAAACAGAACATTTTGGAATGCTTACTGTGTGTCAGGTACCTTGTTGAGCATTTTGCCTGCTTTTGTTTATTTTCATTTTATTTGAAAGGCAGACAGACAGAGATCTCCCATCTATTGGATCACTCCCCAAATGCTCGCAGATGCCAGGTCTGGGCCAAACTGAAACTAGGAGTCTGGAACTCAATCTAAGTCTTCCATGGTGTGGCTGGGAACCACGGACTTGAACAGTTATCTGCTGTCTCCATGGGTGTGCATTAGCAGGAAGCTGGATCCAAAGTGGAGGAACCAGAATTCTAACCAGGCTCTCCAATGTGGGATGCAGTGTCCCATGCAGCGACTTACATGCTTCTCCAAGTGCCCATGCCTTTAGGTGCTTTTAATGTTTACATTGACTCTAAAGTGGCAGACGTAATTGTGATGTGTTCATATTATTTACAGATTCCAGTTAATGGATATATCCATGCTTCATTCGCAGATATAATTAAATTTATTATGTTACTTGAGGTGGGACACTGTATTTCAGGTTTTAGCTAAATTATACAGATGCACTTCCAAAGTCCAACTCAGCGTCTCCTAAGTGAATGAAGACATGCAGTTTGGTGCTCATGGTGGCTGTGTTAGGCGTGATGTATATGCCAGGAACTGATTAGAAGTTCTACACCCCTCCCTCATCTTCGTCCCCTGTTTTCTTAGGTGAAGACATTCGGTGAAGCTTGCTTGATGGTAAGGAAACCAGCTCTGGAGCTTCTGCGTTACCTGAAAAACACCAATTTTGCTCACCCAGCTGTACGATATCTTCTGTGTATCCTTTCTGCCTGCCTGGGCCCTCTCGAGCCAATGTGTTCTCCTTCAACTGAGGAAAAAGAAGAAATGCTCAAGTGTTGACAGTAGAAGTGTCCCTTCTGGTGATGTTTTCTTTAACAACGAGTACTTTAGACGGAGAGAAGGGAACAGGAAAAACCCTCAGTCTTTGCCATGTTATTCATTTCTGTGCAAAACAAGACTGGCTGATCGTGCATATTCCAGATGGTAAGAACTTGCTCCTGCTTCTCCATTCAGTTTAGCTCTCTGCTCACGGCAGTGGTCCTGCAGCTGCAGCTCCCCCCGGAGCTCTGCCTGCTGCAGATGCAGAGCGCTCTGCACTAGTGTGTTGTGACCCTTCATGGCGTGGATGCCTAGCAGGTTGCCAAGGGACATTCATGTGACAAAGAGAAAATTTGAAAGCTTCCTAAAACTTCTTTGGGATGGAGGGAGATTTTAATTATTTTAAGATTGATTTGTTTGAAACTCAGAGCTGCAGAGAGATCGTCCACCCACTGGTTCACTCCCCAGATGACTGCAATGGCCAGGGCTAGGCCAGGCCAAAGCCAGGAGCTTTATCCAGGTCTCCCACATGGGTTCAGGGGCCCAAGCACTTGGGTCATCTTCCACTGCTTTCCCAGGCACATTAGCAGAGAGCTGCATTGGAAGTGGAACATGCAGGACACAAACCCCAGTGCCCATGTGGGATGCTGGCATTGCAGGCAGCAGCTTTACCCCTTAGCACCATGACACCCATCCCAATTTCTCATTCTTAAAATTTTTAGCAGACATATGAATTATATATATTTATGGGGTTCTCTGGTATTTCAATACATGTATACATTGCATAAGATCCAATCACGGCCGGCGCCGCGGCTCAATAGGCTAATCCTCCGCCTAGCGGTGCCGGCACACCAGGTTCTAGTCCCAGTTGGGGCGCAGGATTCTGTCCTAGTTGCCCCTCTTCCAGGCCAGCCCTCTGCTGTGGCCCAGGAGTGCAGTGGAGGATGGCCCAAGTGCTTGGGCCCTGCATCCGCGTGGGAGACCAGGAGAAGCACCTGGCTCCTGCCTTCGGATGAGCGCGGTGCGCCAGCCGCAGCGGCGGCCATTGGAGGGTGAACCAATGGCAAAGGAAGACCTTTCTCTCTGTCTCTCCTCACTGTCCACTCTGCCTGTCAAAAATTAAAAAAAAAAAAAATCCAATCACAATGTATGTATCTCTTCCCTCAAATATTTCTTTAAGGATTTATTTATTTGAAAGGCACAGTTACAGAGAGAAAGAATCTTCATCCACCAGTTCACTCCCCAAAAGCCACAGTGGCCTGGTCTCCCATGTGAGCTATCTTTGGCTGCTCTCCCAGGCCATTAGCAAGAAGCTGGATTGGAAGTGGAGCAGCAGGGCTGCAGGCCAGCACCCATTTGGGATGCCTGCGTCACAGGTGATGGCTCCACCTGCCACACGACAATGCTGCACTTTCCCTCAGACTTTGATACTAGCAGTTTTGACTTTTTTTTTTTTTTAAGATTTATTTATTTGAAAGGCAAAGTATTATCAAGAGGAAGACACACACACACACACATAGAGAGAGAGAGTCTTCATCCACTGGTTCATACCACAAATGAGCGCAACAGTCAGGACCAAGCCAGGCAGCCAGGAACCTGGAACTGCATCTTGGTCTGCCATGTGAGTGGCAGGGGCTCAAGTACTTGGGCCATCGTCTGCTGTTTTCCCAGGCCCATTAACAGGGAGCTGATTAAGAAGTGGAGCAGCTGAGACTTTAACCGCTGCTCATGTGAGATGCTGGCATCTCGTGGCAGCTTTACCTGCTGCACCACAACACCAGCCCCTGTACTTGGCTCCTCCACCCACATGGGGGACCTAGCTCCTGGCTTCTGCCTGTCGTGGTCCCAGCTACTGTGACCACCTGGGCTGTGAACCAGCTGATAAAACTGTGCATCTCTCCTTCTCTATCTCTCTGCCTTTCAACTAAATCTTGAAAAAGAAATACATATTAGAAACTAATTTCTGAAGACAGTATTTCTAACTGAATACTGTCAGTTCCTACCTGATTTGTTGGTTTGGTTTTTTTTTAATAGATTTATTTCTTTGAACAGAGTTACAGAAAGATCTCGAGTCTGCTCTTTCTCCCAAATGGACGCAGCAGCCAGGGCTGGGCCTGGCCAGTGCCAGGAGTTTTTTCCTGGTCTCCCATAGGGTAAAGGCCCCAAGCCCTTAGGACAGTTTCCACTGCTTTCTCTGGCAGATCAGGGATGATCAGAAGTGGAGCAGCCAGGACGAACCAGCACCCATGTGGGCTGCCAGCAGTGCAGGGGGAGGTTTAACCTGCAGTGCCATCACACTGACCTCTCTAATTTGTTTTCTTTATGTTTTCTTAGCTCATCTTTGGGTGAAAAATTGCCCAGATCTTTTGCAGTCCACCTACAACAGACAGCGCTTTGATCAGCCTTTAGAGGCTTCAACTTGGCTGAAGAATTTCAAAACTACAAATGAACGTTTCCTGAGCCAGGTAACCAGACTCCCAGGCTCTGTACTCATTGGCATCTTTGTGCTCTGGAAACTGGTAGATTGTGGAGAACTGATATTGTCACTTGGAATAGCTTTACCATGTTGTGGGTTCATTTTTTTAATATACATTTTGTTAGCATCGGGGTCACAACTTGAAACTTACATACCCCCTTGAAATAAAGAGTTCATTGTGAGATTTTCCCAGGTAGTGGGCAGCAAAGTAAATGCCAGATTGATCCATTGACCTTTCCAAGGCAAAGGCTCAAATTTCCCATAAGCACATGTCTAGCTACATGAGTTTTTCCAGGTCTTTTTGGGGAACCAGAAATTTCTTAGTAAAATTGTTCTTTGCTCTAGTGATTCTTATATATAATCTCTACACCAGAAGTTTTCAATTTTGTGTACAGCAGTCACCTAGGAGCTTGTGAGCAATGTAGATGTCATGGTGAACAAGGATTCTGGGATGTCAGAATCCCTTATGCAGTCTTCCTCCAAGCTTCAGGTAGAAATGAGTTCGGGAGCATTCACTTCCATACCAAGTGTGGGAGGTGTGGGAGGTACAGGACCTGAGAAATAGATTCAGACTGACTCCTAGTAACCGTAGCCTCCTACCTTCTCTACTTGCGATGGATTCACTCTTGGGCAAACTATCCTTACTATTTTATTTTGTTTTTATTTTGTTTGCTTATTTCTAGATAAAAGTTCAAGAGAAGTATCTCTGGAATAAGAGAGAAAGCATCGAGAAAGGCAGTCCTCTGGGAGAAGTGGTTGAACAGGTATAAAAAAGACAATCATGTAATAAACATGAAAGGATTTTAGAAAAATAAAAAGAAACATTCAGTGTCTGCGAGAGAAGCCCTCTCGGCATGTTGTGAGCACTGTCCGTCCCACAGGGCGTCGCGCGTGTGAAGAACGCCACGGATGCGGTCGGCATTGTGCTCAAAGAGCTGAGGCGGCAGAGCTCGCTGGGTCTCTTTCGCCTCCTGGTAGCAGTGGACGGCGTCAATGCTCTCTGGGGCAGGACCACACTGAAACAGGAGGACAGAAGCCCGGTAGGGAAGCTGGGTGGCTGGGCTCCGTGACGTGGGCTCCACGGCGTGCGGGGCTGAGGCTTCCTTAGCCTTGCGGACGGCGCAGCGTGCTTCCCTGCCCTGGAGTGTTGTTTAAAACAGCACCAGGAGATGACGGGGGTTGCAGGAGTTCTGCAAACCTTGCAGACTGAGGTTGTGTTAGCATCACAGCAGAAGTGATGTTTTCTTTTTTTTTTTCTTCAATTTTTTCCATCTACCCTGTTTTCATCATGGGGCTGTGTCACCTAAGCGAAGGCAACCTCAAGAATCAAGCGGGTGGGCGGGGGCGGCAGATGTGTTTTCTCAGGCTGACAGCAACCTCAGAACGACGGCAGTGCGAGGCCAGCAGCTTGTCCCAGAGGGTGTGCTTTAAAGTACCACCGTGATGTCGCAATCAGGATTTTCTTTCTTTCTTAGTTTTTGACAGTTGAGTTCCAGTAGCATCCAGGAAAAGCAAATCATGATCATTTCTCTCTCTTGTGGACAATGTGCAGGTTGCCCCAGAAGAACTGGCCCTTATTCACAACCTGCGGAAAATGATGAAAAATGACTGGGTGAGTGTGTGTGAGGATGCTGTGGTGATGGCCAATACATTTGAAAGAGAAGTGCCTTATTGTTCTAAACATTGCACTGTGAATGCTTCCTTGTCTATGATTTTATAATGGAAAAAAATTGTACTACTTAAATCCCGTAACAGTAGTAGGTTAGGAGAAAGGTCTGGATTTAAATCTGTTTATTTGGTTTAAGACACAAAAACATGTTATGATAAATTTAAGATCTTGTAGCAGTTCATTGTCAGAACCAATCCAGAACTAAACCAACTGTGCTAGACCATCCTGCCATAACACTGTATGGCCAAACAAATGACTAAATTGCATTTTTCTGTCTTTTCTGCCTTTTTTCTTTTCTTTTATCACCCCCCTCCCTGTCTTCCCTTCTTTCTTCTTAAGATTTATTTTATTTGAAAGGCAGAGTGACAGAAGGAATGCCTTAGAGAGAGATCTTGCATCCACTGATTCGCTCCCCATATGCCCACAACAGCCTGGGCTAGGCCAAGCCAAGGCCAGGAGCCAGGAATTCCATCCAGGTCTCCCACAAGGCTGGCAGGAGCCGAACACTTGGCCATCATTTACTGCCTCCCAGGTGCATTAGCAGGAAGCTAGATCAGAGGTGAAGCAGCCAAGACTCAACATAGAATGCAGGCGTTCTAGACCTGGCTTAACCCATTGTATCACAACAGCTTCACCCCTCTGCCTTTCCTGATGCATCCTTTCCTGCTTGCTTTCAGCATGGAGGTGCCATTGTGTCGACTTTGAGCCAGACTGGGTCTCTCTTTAAGCCCCGGAATGCCTATCTGCCCCAGGAGTTGCTGGGAAAGGTAAAGTCTCAGATACATGGCTATCTTTTTATATACTTTATATATACTATATATACTATATATATATATATATACTATATATATATATATAGTATATATATATACTATATATACTATATATATACTATATATACTATATATATATATATATATTCTCTCTCCAACACAGAGTCCTGTCTTAAGAGATAGCTTTTTTTTATTTATCTGTTATTTTGATGTAATTTAATACTTTGAGAAAAATCAGATTCCTGTATGCCATTCACCAAGATTTATTCTCCTTCTCTTCCTCCCCTTTTTTTTTCAAAACTATATGACTGGAACCTAAACTTAGACTTTTCTGTCTCTAAAATAATGCCTTTTTTCTAAAAACATCTCAAAGATATTCTTTTTTTTTAAAGATCTATTTATTTATTTGAAAGAGTTATACAGAGAGAGGAGAAGCAGAGAGAGAGATAAAGGTCTTCCATCCACTGCTTCACTCCCCATTTGGCAGCAAGGGCCGGAGCTATGCCAATCAGAAGCCAAGAATCAGGAGGCTCCTCCGGTCACCCACAGAGGTGCAGGGGTCCAAGGATTTCGGCCATCTTCTACTGCTTTCCCAGGCCACAGCAGAGAGCTGGATCTGAAGAGGAGTAGCCAGGACTAGAACCAGCCCCCATATGGGATGCCGGTGCTTCAGGCCAGGGTGTTAACCCGCTGCACCGCAGCACCAGCCCCCTCAAAGATATTCTAATCTGTAATCATAGCAAAATTATATAAATCGGAAAACTGACATTGATATAAAACTAAACTTATTCTGATTTTGCCAGTTATCCCAACATCCTTCATAGAACAAGAAAGTCATGGGTAATATAGGACGCTGCTTTGTCACATCGCTTTGTCTCCTTCATTCTGTGACAAGTCCTCAGTGTGCATCTTTTGTAATATTCATATATATAGTTTTGATAAGTACAGGGCCAGTTATTCGGTAGGTTATCTCGGGGTCATTGGTGTTGCCTCCTGAACAGTGGTAATTTTAGAAGTAAGGATATGCCTTCTCAGCGCACTGTGTCAGGAGGACCATGAAATCTTTCTGCATTACTGCTGATGTGAATTTTGAGCACTTAGTTGAAGTAGAATCCATCTAATTTCTCCTCAGTGAATTCAGTAGTTTTCCTTTGTAGTTAGTAAGCATTTTGTGGAGAGAGTTTGAGACTAAATAAATATCCTGTTTCTTCTCTGCCTTCCACCTACTGGTTTTAGCATCCTCTGCATTACTGAGTCTTCCCTAATCAGTTCAAGCACCGTCAGTTCTTCCAACATCACCTGATGTTATGAGTAGAAACTTTTCTCCTCCTATATATATATATATATTTATATATAATTTATATTATATATATAAAGATAAATATATATTTTTATATATATATGAAATTTTTAAGAATTATTTATTTATTTGAAAGAGTTACAGAGAGGCAGTGGGGTGAGGTGTGGTCTTCCATGCGCTGGTTCACTCCCCAAATGGCCACAATGGCCGGAGCTGTGCCAATCTGAAGCCAGGAGCCAGGAACTTCCTCCAGGTCTCCCATGCAGTTGCAGGGGCCCAAGGACTTGGGCCATCTTCTCCTGCTTTCCCAGGCCATAGCAGAGACCTGGATCGGAAGTGGAGCAGCGCCCATTTGGGATGCCAGCACTGCAGGCAGCAGCTTTACCCACCATGCCGCAGCACCGGCTCCTCCTCTATATGTTGGTGGTTTTATTTTCTTTTAAAGCTTACTTATTTGTTTGAAAGTACAAGTTACGGGGGGAGAGATAGAGGCAGAGACAGATCTTTCATCTGCTGGTTTGCTCCCCAAATGGCTGCCACGGCTGGGGCTGCACCAAGCCAAAGCCAGGAGCCAGGAGCTGCATGTGGAGGGGCCCAGGCACTTGGGCCAACGTCTGCTGCTTTCTCAGGTGCACTAGCAGGGAGCTGGATCAGAGGAATAGCTAGGACTCAGCTCTGCTCACTGCTGGCGGCCGTTTAATCCTGTGCGCCACAGTGCCGGTCCCTTGTTAATGTAATTATGTTGAGTTCTATACTTTATTTTTGAACAAGTAGAGTTATAGACAGAGAGAGAGAAAGGTCTTCCTTCCGTTGGTTCACTCCCCAGATGGCTGCTACCTCCTGTGATGCCAGCTGTTTGAATCCCAGCAGCCGCTCCCTGCTAACGTGCCTGAGAAAGCGGAGGGTGGCCCGAGTCCTCGGGCCCCTGTCTTCATGAGGCAGTAGATGGAGTTGTAGGCTCCTGGGTGCACCCTGGCCCTGCCCTGGCCGTTGCAGCCATTTGCGAAGTGAACAGCGGTTCGCAAATGTGTCTCTGTCAGTTTTTCTCTGTAACTCTGTCTTTTTTTATAGATAACATATCTTTTTAAAAAAAATTTTATTTATTTGAAAGACAAAGTTAAAGAGGGAGGTAGAGACAGAGGGAGAGAGGGGTTTTCCATCTGTTGGTTCACTCCCCAGACGGCCGCAACGACTGGAGCTGAGCCGATCTGAAGCCAAGAGCAAGAAGCTCCCACGCAGGTGCAGGGACCCAAGCACCTGCGCCAGTTTGCACTGCTTTCCCAGGTGCATTTCAGGGAGCTGGACCAGAAGTGGAGCAGCAGACTTGAAGCAGTGCCCATATAGGGCGCCAGCCCCAAGTAACTCTGTCTTTCAAATAAATAAATCTATAAAAAAAAAAAATAGTCACTTGCCTTGGTTCCCCGCCCCCTCTTCAGTATTATGTTTGAGATTTGATACAGTTTGATTCGTTTGCTTCTATTTATGTTCCATTTAGATTCTTTCTGCTCACTGTCATTTTATTTGTGTTTTTGAGTATAGAAAATATTAACTTGGTTCCAAAAGTCACAACAATTATTTTAAAAAATACATTTACTCAGCCAGGTAGCATCCCCTCCTCCAGCATCGTCTTTTTAAATACTCCCCGCGGAGGGGAGCCCAGCAGCCCGCGAGGCCCGTGTGAGGCGGCCGCACGCCTGCCCTGGCGGCGCTAGGAGAGGCTGGCTCTGCTCCGCCACTCACTACAGTGTGTACGCCTCTCTCCTCTAGGAAGGATTTGACGCCCTGGATCCCTTTGTTCCCATCTTGGTTTCCAACTATAACCCAAAGGAATTTGAAAGTTGCATCCAGTATTATTTGGAGAACAGTTGGCTTCAGCATGAGAAAGGTGGGTGGTGCAGTTCCCCTTCTCAGGGTTTGTTCTCAGAGGCCCCTGGAGCAGAACCTGCTTCCCGCCTCCCTCAGCGCAGCCTCCGCTCTGCTCATCGCTCTTCCCTTCAGCTCGCCCTCTCTCTCGGTGAAAAGAGGGCACAGAAAGAGGGAGGCGGCTGAATCTTAGTCCACGACGGAGATGATACTTCTCCCCACATCCTCGTCGCAGCCCAGAATGAAACCCGCATGCAGAGGACGCGGCAAAGCCCAGGCCAGCCCAGGGCAGCGTGCCGGTGTCGGCTGCCGTACACTCACGTGCTGGGATGCGCACACAGCAGCTCCCACCATGAGAGAGGCACTGTGGCTCTCCTGGCCCTCCCCTTCACCTGGCGGGGAGCGAGACCCAGCTCCAGCCGGTGGAGAGCTGACGGGCGCTGCAGCGGGCTGCGGAAGCAGCTGTGGGCACTGGGGTGGGAGGCACAGGGAGAGACTCCTGGAAGTGAGCTCTCCTGGGAGATGGCAGTTGCACCAGAACCCAGTCTGGACAGGTGGCCTGTGCTACAGTCACTGATCTGTGTCTGCCTCCACGCTAGCTCACACGGAGGACGGGAAGAAGGAGCTCCTGTTCCTAAGCAGCGCAAACCCTGGGCAGCTGGAACGGCTGTGTGCCTACCTCTGAGCCCAGTCACAGCGTGCCGGGACGACAGCGGCGCACGGCGCGAGGGGCCCGGGCACGACTGCCACTGGCCCCAGACCTCCCCGGAAGTGACTGAATACGTGACAATAAAACGAACGTCGGATTATTGACTGGTTTTCACATTTGAGATAATCATGAATCTTGTCCTAAAGAAATTAAAGACATTAAATATCTTCCTCAAAGTGTTGTGCTCAGTTTTTAGCGAGTAAAGAATCCTCAGATGGGCCGGACTGAGGTTCTCTGGCACTCAGACGGCTGCGGGGGAGAATGCAGGTTGCACATTTCTCGTCTGAAATTCCAAAATCTAACATTTTCAGCGTCAAGAAAAACAGAGCACGCCATTCTGCTTTCAGATTTTCAGATTAAGGATGCTCAGCCAGTGAAGTCTGCGCGAGCAGTCAGTCCACAGAAGGCAGAAATTGGACACTGGCCTCCAGCGTTTCAGATACGGGGTATTCTAACTTCACACTTGACTCTGCGGGGCTGATCTCCGGGGGTCTGGAGAGTCAGAGCACCTCTGTGAGCCCCTAACACGAGGCGGGCGGCCAGCCGATGGGAGCAGCTCTCTTCTCAGCTGGGACTTTGCAGTGCTTTGAGGACTGCTGTGTGAGAAACAGAGCTTTGCCCTGCACCTCATCCCTGGCCGTTCCCCCAGTAGCTGCGCCGTGTGGCAGCCTGGCCAGCCTGAAGTCCCGTGGCACACAGAGACGCCGGGAAGGGCGAGTTCCTGTCCCAGATCCCTCTCTGTGTCTCCCAGGAGTTCTACATGGCTGATTGAGCCCTGACTGATAGAGATCCACCGTGAACCATAACGCCTTTATCTTTCTTTTTCCTTTCCCTCTCTCTCTCTTTGTTAGCCGAGAGAGAGTAAGCTGGTTCACTCCCCAAATGCCTGGAATGGCCAGGGCTGGAGCCAGGAGCTGGGAACCCAAGTGAGGCCTCCAGCATAGGTGGCGGAACCCAGTCACTGAGCCCCTAGTTCTGCCTCCTGGGGTCCGCATCCGCAGGCCGCTGGCGTCTGGAGCCAGAGCTGGGAATCAGACCCAGGCGCCCAGGGCGGAATGCGGGCATCCGAACTGCCAGGTGGTGGGTTCTGTTTCTAAAGATTTATTTATTTATTTATTTATTGGAAAGCCAGTTACAGAGAGGACAGCAGAGAAGCTCTCTCTTTGTCTCTTCTCTCTCTCTACCTCTGCCTTTCAAATAAATAAAATAAATGAATCTTTAAAAACCTAGCAGACAGGGGCCCGCACTGTGGCGTAGCAGGTAAAGCCGCCACCTGTGGTGTGGGTATCCCGTATGGACACCGGTTCTAGTCCCAGCTGTTGACTTCTGATCCAGCTCTCTGCTGTGGCCTGGGAAAGCAGTAGAAGATGATCCAAGTCCTTGGGCCCCTGCACCCGCATGGGAGACCTGGAAGTAGCTCCTGGCTCCTGGCTCCTGGATTCGGGTCGTTGCAACCATCTGGGGTTTAAACCAGTGAATGGAAGACTTCTCTCTCTCTCTCTCTCTCTAACTCTGCCTTTCAAATAAATAAATAAATCTTTTTTAAAAAGCCTGTGCTCTCACCAGAAGGTGCTCATTGGCGAGTTGGATCCTTAGCGGCCAATGGGCCTCGGAGGTGTGCCCCCTCCTGGAGGCTGCTCTCGGAGAGGGTGCATCCTAAGTTCTGGTCTCCTCCGTGTCTGTAGATTGCTAAGCACTGAGCCTTCATCTCTCCCCACATCCTAGTCCTCTCTCGAGAGCAGCCTGCAGAGCCGCTTCCGCCTCCTGTCACCAGACTTCTCATCGCTCAGTGTGGCTGGATCCAGATCGGAATTACAACTGCTTTGAGTTTCAGGTAACACTTTTCTCTGTAGGGAACTTAAGATACCCCTAAAAATACGTTCAGCAAGGTCATAACAATAGATCAGTATACGGAAGTCAGGCGTCCGGCCGCACTGTGCGCCTGCGGTCCTGGAGTCCCATGCTGGACCGCTTTTCTTAGGATCCAGTGCAGGATGGCCGGTGCCTGGGCCCCTGCTGTCCGTGCAGGAAACCAGGATGGAGATCCTGGCTGCCGGCTTTGGCCTGGCCCAGCCCTGGCTCTCGGTAGCCATTTGGGGAATGAACCAGTTGAGTGGAAGATATTCTGTCTCACTCGCTATATATCACTCCTGCTCTCTGTCACTCTGCCTTTTAAATCAAATCAAAAAATTCCGTCTTAAAATGTCAGATGGTTGTTCTTCACTTTTGATGTAGAAATCATGAAACATGAATGCACATTTTTAAGCACAAACCAGACCTTTTAAAAATTCATAATCACTGCACCATAAACCAAGTTGGCAAATATCAAAGAATTTAGTGATCAATAACAAAAAGAGTAGAAAATCCCTGCATGTTTTTACATTGAGAGATATGTTCTATGTGCCATCAATAGGGGAAAACTAATGGAAATGAGAAAGTATTCACACTAAATAATTATGAAAATACCAAATTCAAAATTTTTGTTCTCTTAAAATATTTTTCAAATTGATTTGAGGTTTATTTTATTTATTTGAAACACTTACAGAGGTAGAGAGAGAGAGAGGTCTTCCATCTGCAAATGGCCACAGTGGCCAGAGCTGAGCTGATCTGGAGCCATGAGCTTCTTCCGGTCTCCCACAGGGGTGCAGGGGCCAAAGTACTTGGGTCATCTTGCACTGCTTTCCCAGGCCATAGCGCTCTGCTGGATCAGAAGTGGAGCAGCTGGGATTCAAACCGGCATCCATATGGGATGACAGCATACGCCACAGAACCGGCCACTCTCAAAATGATTTTTAAAATCTCTAGTGGGGGTCACCATTGTGGCACAGTGGGTTAGGCCACTGCCTGCAATACCAGCATTCCGTATGAGTGCTGGTTCCAATCCCAGCTGCTCCACTTCCAATCCCGCTCCCTGCTAATACACCTGGGAAAACAGCAGAAGATGGCCCAAGTGCTTGGCCCCTGCCACCAACACGGGAGACCTGGGACAGAGCTCCTGGCTTCAACCTGGCCGATCACTACCACTGTGGTCATCTGGGAAGTGAACCAGTGGATGGAAGATTCTCTCTGTCTCTTCCTCTCTGTTTCACTTTAAAAAGATAATACAACATCAGTGAGTTAGGATTTACCCCAGAAACGCAAAATCAAAACTATTTAGTTTGTCCACTAGGAAAACACAGGGTAAGATAATATGATCATCTTGGCCGGTGCCGCGGCTCACTAGGCTAATCCTCCACCTGCGGCGCTGGCACACCGGGTTCTATTCCTGGTTGGGGCGCCGGATTCTGTCCCGGTTCCCCCTCTTCCAGGCCAGCTCTCTGCTGTGGCCCTGGAGTGCAGTGGAGGATGGCCTAAGTGCTTGGGCCCTGCACCCCATGGGAGACCAGGAGAAGCACCTGGCTCCTGCCTTCAAATCAGCACGGTGCACCAGCTGCGGCAGCCATTGGAGGGTCAACCAACGGCAAAAAGGAAGACCTTTCTCTGTCTCTCACTGTCCACTCTGCCTGTTAAAAAAATAATAATATGATCATCTCAATTTAGAGCAAGCTTTTTAAAAGAAATTCTAAATCCATTCATGATCAACTGCTCCATAGGCTGACATAGGAGCCAGAGCTCTAGCCCAAGTTCCCTTGGGGAAGGGCGTCGCCGCGGTCTCCGGGCAGAGCAGGTGGCTCCATACCACATTGGACAGCTCAGCAGTGCTCTGTGGCAAGGAGTACGGGAAGCAACTGTCAAAGAGCTAAATAAAACCACCAGTATTTGTAGATGATACTGTGTAGGGATCCAGAAAAGCCCACAGATAAATCATTAATAAATAAAAGTCACAAACAGTGCTGCTTTATAACCTCATTAGGGTAGAAATTTGTCCAACAAAATTTAAAACTCCATTTACAACACGAAAAATACCAAAAAACATAACATTTAACAAACATTTATATAGAAAATAAATGGAAGGGCTGGCGCTATGGTTTAGCAGGTAAAGCCACCGCCTGCAGTGCCTGCCATCCCATTTGGGCACTGATTTGAGTCCTGGCTGCTCTACTTCTGACCCAGCTCCCAGATCTGCCCACTCAGGGAGTGATTTAGCAGATGGAAGACCTCTTTCCCATTCTAACTTTTATTTGACAGGCAGAGTCAGAGTGAGGAAGAGAGAGATTGTCCATTTGCTGGTTCACTCCCCAACTGGCCACAATGGCTGGAGCTGCGCTGATCCAAAGCCAGGAGCTTCCTCCGGATCTCCTACGTGGGTGCAGGGGCCCTGCTTGGACCGTCTTCTTTCCCCGGCCACAGCAGAGAGCTGGAGCTCTCTGAAGAGGAGCAGCTGGGACACGAACAATCGCCCATATGGGATGCCAGCAGCACATGCAGAGGCTTAGCCTACTACACCACAGTGTGACACCTAAATCTTAAAATAACTAATACCTATAGTGTTTTAAATTTTATTGTGGAAATCGACAAGCTGATTAATTACAAAGTAAATGTGCAGGGGCTGAGGCTGTGGCATAGCGGGTCAAGTTGCCACCTGCAGCGCCGGCATCCCATTTGAGCACTGGTTCTAGTCCCAGCTGCTCCATTTCTGATCCAGCTCTCTGCTATGGCCTGGGAAAGCAGTAGAGGGGCTGACACCATGACTCAATAGGCTAATCCTCCGCCTAGTGGCGCCGGCACACCCGGTTCTAGTCCTGGTCGGGGCGCCAGATTCTGTCCCGGTTCCCCCTCTTCCAGGCCAGCTCTCTGCTGTGGCCAGGGAGTGCAGTGGAGGATGGCCCAAGTGCTTGGGCCCTGCACCCCATGGGGAGACCAGGACAAGCACCTGGCTCCTGGCTCCTGCCATCGGATGAGCGCGGTGCACCGGCCGCAGCGCGCCGTCTGCGGCGGCCATTGGAGGGTGAACCAACGGCAAAGGAAGACCTTTCTCTCTGTCTCTCTCTCTCACTGTCCACTCTGCCTGTCAAAAAAACTAAAATAAAATAATGATTTGGGCCAGCGCCATGGCTCACTAGGCTAATCCTCCTGCGGCACCGGTACCCCAGGTTCTAGACCCGGTTGGGGAGCCAGATTCTGTCCTGGGTGCTCCTCTTCCAGTCCAGCTCTCTGCTGTGGCCCAGGAGTGCAGTGGAGGATGGCCAAGGTCCTTGGGCCCTGCACCCGCATGGGAGACCAGGAGGAAGCACCTGGCTCCTGGCTTTGGATCGCCACAGTGTGCCAAGACTTTTATCTCTCTCTCTCACTAACTCTGCCTGTCAAAAAAAAAAAAAAAAAAGATTTAGAAAGAGTACTTGGGTCCTGGTGTTGGGTCCTGGTGACCCTCATGGAGCTCCAGGCTCCTGGCTTTGACCTGGGCCAGTCCTGGTCTTAGTGGTTATTTGGAGAGTGACTCAGTGGATGTTAGATCTCTCGTTCTATAACTTTGCCTTTCAAATGAATAAATCCTTTTTTTTTTTTTAAGAATCAATTACGAGTACATGCAAGGATAGGAGTTAATTTCACAAACTGCGGAGCAAAAGAAGCCAGACGAAAAATACATACTCCGATTTATTTACATAGAGAGATGGATGGCTGACAAGTCCCTGTCCAAGTTTGAGAGGAAGGTTGTGGGGCCCGTGCTGTGGCACAGCAGGCTAGGCCTCCGCCTGTCCCAAAATGGTCGCTGGTTCTCCGCCCGGCTCTTCTTCCAATCCAGTTCTCTGCTATGACCTGGGAAAGCAGAAGCCGGTCCAAGTGCTAGGGCCCCTGCACCCAAGTGGGAGACCCCGAGGCCATTTGGGGAGTTGAACCAGCGCATGGACGACTCTCCCTCTCTGTAACTACCTCTCAAATAAATAAAATCTTAAAAAAAAAAAAAAAAAGATAGAGGTAGATTGTTACTTTCGCAGTGGAACTAGGAGAACCAGCGAGCGAGCCAGGCAAGAAGCCCACGGGAAACATAAAGAGAACCGGGCTGAGATCGCTCCAGTGTGGCGCCCGCCACTTCCGGCGCTTCCTTCGGGCCCCGCCCCTCGGCTGCCGCGACAGGGAATCGGGAAGGGGGAGGGAGTGATGAGCAGCGTCTCCAGCCAAGGAACCGTTCATCCAATGAGAAAGGATGTGTTTGTGGGCCAATAGGACACAGGGGCGAGGCCCCGCCCACAGCCTGTCCAGCCAATAGGCGAGAAGCAGGGTGGACGGGCAGAGGCCGTGTGAGCCGGCGGGGCCGCGCGGCATGGCGGGCGGGGCTCGGGAGGTCCTCACGCTGCAGCTGGGACATTTTGCGGGTTTCGTAGGAGCGCACTGGTGGAACCAGCAGGTGAGGTCTCCGGAGACTGCGCCGGGGGCGCTCTCCGGAATCCACAGGTCTCACGTCCGGCCTGCTCCGCTCGCCGCCTGAGCCCATCACCCCCTGTGCCTCCCTAGGATGCTGCGCTGGGCCGATCGGGCGACGCCAAGGAGCCGCCGGGAGAGCTATGCCCCGACGTGCTGTTTCGGACCGGCCGGACGCTGCATGGCCAGGAAACCTACACGCCGCGGCTCATCCTCATGGACCTTAAGGGTGAGGCGGGGCCAACGGTCCGGTGAAACTGTTTTCCCCCTTCACGCGCAGTCTCCTAGCATCCATCCGTTCGCTTCAAGACCTTCCAGCGTTCCTGGCCTGAAGGCCCAGAGTTGAGACGGCAGCACTAGGACGCGGGAAAAAGCAAAACTTGGCTAGGGAACCATCCCTAGAATAGGATGGGAGCCCCTGAGGACGCCGAGGTGCGGGACCACGGGGTAGGGCTCTCGTCCCCGGCCCACAAGCAGTGACTGAGCTGGGGATGGAAGCACGGACCGGGTGTCCTCCTTGTGTGTGTGTATCCAGGGCTGGAGGGACGGTCACAGGCCTGCTGGAGGGCAGGGGAGGAGAGCCCAAGTGTGACCTAATACTGCCCGTTACTCCCCTACAGGGAGTCTGAGCTCCCTGCGAGAGGAAGGTGGACCCTACAGGGACAGACAGCTGGATGCGGCCATAGCCTGGTGTGTATCCGACATGCCGGGAGCGGTGGAGCGAGCTGGAATGCGCCTCATGCCCAGAGCCTCTCTGATCAACCTCCAACATCTCTCAGGCAGGGCAAGCTCACCACTCACAAAGAGGAACTCGACCCCGAGAACCCGTATCTCCAGGACCTCCTGAGTGCGGAGGTGAGGGCCTCTGCCCCGGGTGTCTTGAGCCATTGCTGCAGGCAGTGCCTCCGTTCTCGGTCATCATGAACGCCTCAGAGTGCGACCTGAACCAAGAGGGGGCAGTGGGTGTGGCCCGGTGGGCTCCGAGGCTAAAACAACCTTGGCCTCTACACCGCCCAGCCCTAGACAGTTTGTTCTCCTTCTCCCAGGGAGTGCTGAGCAGTGATGGCGTCTGGAGGGTCAAATCCATCCCAAAAGGCAAAGGTGAGATTGCCGCGGCTGCCCAGGGATGCTGAGCCACACAGAGCAGGGACACGCAGAAAGGGCGCACTTCTGTGTTTTCATGCAGGTCCTCCACCAGTCACTACTGCTAAACCAGTTATCCCCCTGGCGGGCAGCGTCAGAGTCTGGTCAGATTTCCTGCGCGTCCACTTGCACCCCCGGAGCATCTGTATGATCCACAAGTACAACCACGAAGGGTAGGGGAGCCCGAGGCTGAGGTCCCCAAGGCCGGCTGAGGCTCTCGAGGGCCCTGCTTACGGAGCTGCGCGGGAGGTGGCTGCCACCTCAGGTGTCCTTACATCTTGCAGGGAGGCAGGGAGGCTGGAGGCTTTCGGCCAAGGGGAGAGTGTCCTGAAGGAGCCCGGCTACCTGGAGATGCTGGAGGACAGGCTGCACTTCTACGTGGAGGAGTGCGACTACCTGCAGGTAGCCCGGCAGGACAGGGCGGCCGACCCCTCCCCATCTCGCCCCGGCCCTCTCCTCACTCACCTCTCTCCAGGGCGGCCAGCCCCTCCCCATCCTGTCGCCCTCTCCTCACTCACCTCTCTCCAGGGCGGCTGACCCCTTCCCATCCTGCCTACCCCTCCCCATCCTGCCGCCCTCTCCTCACTCACCTCTCCAGGGCTTCCAGATCCTGTGTGACCTGCACGACGGTTTCTCTGGGGTGGGCGCTAAGGCTGCCGAGCTGCTGCAAGACGAGTACGCAGGCCGGGGAATAATAACCTGGGGCCTGCTCCCTGCCCCCTGCAATCTTGGGGTGAGTGGACCTTGTGAGGGGCGGGGTGGGGATGGAGGCATCTCAGTGGGAAAACTGCTTAGTGTAAACGACTCTTGTTTTCTGTAACCAGGAGCCCCAGAAAAACATCTACCGCCTGTTAAACACAACCTTCGGCCTGGTGCACTTGGCTGCTCACAGCTCTCTCGTCTGCCCCTTGTCCCTGGGCGGGAGCCTGGGCCTGCGACCTGAGCGCCCCGTCAGCTTCCCTCGCCTGCGTTACGATGTAAGGGACCCCGCTCTGCCCGCAGCTGGCCACGGCACCGCCCCACACTCCTCAAGTCAGCCTCTGTTCCTTGCCCTCGTTCTTGAAACCTGAGCCTTAACGCAGCTACGAGGCGGCCTCTTAGGTCGCACGATCCTGGGCCTGTCCAGCCCTGCCACGGCCCATCACTACTGTCCTGCCTGCACACGGTCTTCCCCAGGCCTGAAAGGCGAGCACTCCTCTCCATGTGCCCTCTCCAGGCCACTCTGCCCTTCCACTGCAGTGCCATCCTGGCTACAGCCCTGGACACGCTCACTGCTCCCTATCGCCTCCACTGCGCTCCGGTCTCCATGGCTCACCTGGCCGACATGCTGAGCTGCGCCGGGAAGAAGGTAGGGCAGCTCGAGAGGGGCTGGGGCAGCGCGGGGCAGCGCAGGCAGCAGCTCTGTAACCCCAGCTCCTCCTGCTCCTCAGGTAGTGACAGCAGGAGCCTCCATCCCCTTCCCCTTGGGCCCAGGCCAGTCCCTTCCTGACACTCTGATGCAGTTTGGAGGAGCCACCCCCTGGACCCCACTGTCTGCATGTGGGGACCCTTGTGGAACACGCTGCTTCGCCCGGTCCGTGGTGCTGAGGGGTGTGGACAGAGCCTGCCACACCAGGTGAGGGCGCCTGCTCAGGCACCGCCCCCCCCCATGCCCCGCACAGGCTCCCACCGCCAGCCGTCCCCTTAAGAGAAGGCGGCTCTGCAGTGCGGTGCTCACTGCACTGGTGAGAATGAGAATCGTAGCTCGCAGCCGTCTGCAGATTCAAGATGGTGACGGTTTTGTTCCTGCAGTCAGCTTCCCCCAGGGACACCTCTGCCCTCCCCACTGCACGCGTGCACCACTGGGGAAGACGTCTTGGCGCAGTACTTGGAATTGCAGGAACCCAGGGCCCTGAGGTCAGTGTGAAAGGCCTGCCCGCCCTCCCCCCGCCGAGCTGCCTGCGTGGCTCACGCAGCTGCTCTGCTCTGCCCCGCAGTTCCTCACACCTGCTGCGGAGCCCCTGCAGCGTGGCGCCTCCCTACCCGCACCTCTTCTCCAGCTGCAGCCAGCAGGGTATGGTTCGGGATGGTTCTCCCGAGGGCAGGTGGGTAGGAGGTTGCGAACAGATCTCAAGCCTGGGAGGAGAGGTCTTCCTGTCTGCCATCCTAGATCAAGTACTGCCAAGTGCACGGGCCACACATTCCTTTATTGTCCCGCCGGCTCCTGCCAGGTCCCACCCCCCCCACCCCCAGCCGAGGACAGGCACACTGAGGGGACAGCACACAGAAGTGAGTTTACTTCTGTCAGGTCTGCCCAGGGCCCAGACGCCCACAGCAGCACACAAGCATCCCAGAGCAGGAAGCCAGTTCACACACAATCCTCCCTTGCTGTCCCCCACAGCAGTGGACAGCATCCCAGTGTTTGGGGCCCTGTGCTCCTCTTCGTCCCTGCACCGGAGCCTGGCAGGCCTGGCCAGAGAGCTCACCAAGCTCGACCTGCGGCGCTGGGCCAGCTTCATGGATGCAGGAGTGGAGCTGGATGACGTGCAGGAGCTGCTGCAGGATCTGCACAGCCTGGCCCAGTGCTACCAGGAGGGTGACGGCCTCACGGACTAAAACTTCAAGGACGGGGTAGGGAGAGCTAGTTCACGATAAAAAAGGCCAGACGCAGCAGCCCAGTGCCTTCAGGCAGTGGAGCATCTTGGGACTGGATCCTCGCTGTATGCATTCATGACACTTAGAACAATAAATATGTGACTTGAGACCAAAAAAAGTAGAGAAAGGAAGTGAGCCGCACTCGCACTCCCTCCTTGCTACTTATAAAGCAGCTGTGCGAAGTCTTCCTGGAAGGCCCTGAATGCCGCACGCACGGGCTGGCAGAGCCGCCCTTCGCCCTCAGCTCCTGCTCCCGCCCTGCACGCTGACTGGAGCACAGCGTCGGGCAGGCCAGCTGGGGCGCCTGCTGGATCCGCTCCTGCACAGCACACCCACGCGGGCCAGCGCCTCACTCATCCAGCTCGTCCTCAGACAGCAGGTCCCCGTGGTCAGAGAGCTGGTCCGCGTTGCTGGTGCTGGTGGCGTCGTCCTCGTCCTCCGAGCTGGCCTCACAGGCAGTATGGAACAGCTGCATGAGTTCCCGGAAGCGGTGGGAAACCTAGGGGAGACCAGGCCACAGGGGCTGTTCCTAAGCTGGCAACACTGTGGCCTCAGCACTGTGTATCGACCTGGAACCTCACTTAGGCTCCGCAGCCAGGTTTTGAGGGCTGTACCCTCCTTGAGGATAAGGAGACACAAGCTACACGTCTGTCACACTCCTGAAAACACTAAAGGGAAACTCTGGGGCTTCCACCTCAAGATCCACTCCCACCCTGCGCAGCCGGCTCTTCCTCCAGCCGGACCTATACAATAACCGGTTTGGGTCTGACTTGTACACTGCTCTCGCCTCCCTCCCCCCCACTCTGCTGGCCACACTGTCCTGTCGGGGCCGGCCTTCCCAGCCCCCTTACCTCAGCAGGGGTCTTATTTCCCAGCTGCTGGGAGATGACGCTGAAGGTCTGCGGCTGTGCCCCCTGCTCCTGGCACACGGTGAGAATCACGCGGTCAGCCTCCCTGAAAGCCACACGGATCCCTGGTCAGGAGCCAGGCGGGCGTGTCCTGTGCTCCTTCCAGACACACAGCCAGCCTTACCCACCTTGTCCACAGGACCACCTTCTCACCAGTGGAGCTGACCTTGCTGTTGTTAGCGCACACGGTGGCTTCTGCGGCCTTAGGCGGATGCTCCCCCTCCAGCCCCCGGCCCTGTACGCCACTGTCTTTAGCCAAACCCCCCTGAGAGGCTCTGGGAGAAGTCTCTGAGACATCAGCTCCTGACGAAGATTCCCGGCCAGGGGGCGGCGTGTCCATGGCCTGCACCGCAGCTCCGCTCGAGGGCAGCCAGCTCTCCTGGGCACCTGGCTTCCCGGACACCTGTCTTCTCCTCACGTCTCTGGTCCTTGAGGAGACAGGACTCGGAAAGGAAGCAGGAGGGTCCGCAGTCCCAGGTATTTGCTCCGTGCTGGGTGCATCCCAGAGCAGCAAGGAAGCCTCTGAGCCCTCCACTGCCTTGTCCTCCTGCTCTCTCTGGAGCCTGGGGGATGCACTGGGGCAGGAGAGACCCTCAGGCCCAGCCTGGCTTCTCCTAACAATGACTGGTCCGGCTCCAGCTCTGGGGGGGCGCTGAGGAGCCTCGGGGGAGCCAGGCGGTGGGCCATCCCGCAGGAGACGGTCTGTGACAGTCACTTCCTGAGGGGATGCCAAAGCGCTCCCCGTTGCCAGTCCTGCGTGGGAAGAGGACAAAGTTCTCATCTGCAAGGGTGGGGGGACTCCTCAGAACCGAGGGGACAGAGGCCTGCGAGAGGGGGAAGGGAACACAGGACGATGCTGAACGGCATCCCCTGTGTATCACGACTACTGAAGCCTTAAGTCCAGGCTATCAAGGCCCAGTGTCAGGGGCTCCTATCATCTGTCAGTGAGGGAGGTGGTGCCCCGGCCTGGAAAGGTTCCCCCGTGAAGGACGGGGGAGAGAGAAAGGGAGAAGGGCACGCCGGCCGGGGAGGCAGTCACTCACCAGGCCCAGGCACCTCTCCCTTTCTGGAGGGCCTGCCGGTGCGGCCCTGGGTTGCCTCGGCGCTCTCACGCTCCTCTGGCGTATCCTCCTCCGCCACGTCCTTGCCCCGCCCAGCTTCCTTAGCACCAGGCATTGGACTGGCCTCTCGCTGAGGGCTGCTGCCCACCAACTCCTGGGGCTCCTTGTTCTTGCAGGATTTGCTGTCACAGACCTGCAGGGATGGCTCTCTGAGTCACAGTGTCCCGACAGCCTACTAGGGACCCAGCAAAGAGAGAAGCCCAGCCTCTGCTCTCCAAGTCAATAGATTCCAGCTCCAACCACTGGAAAAGGCCCCAAGCAAAAGACTGGATTTCACCCCTTCCTCTAAGAGGACTGTGTTTTTTCTGCCAACCAACTCCTCTGTAGAGAATCAGAATTACATTTTTTATCTTTTTCTTTTTCCTTAAGACTTATTTGAAAGGCAGAGTGACAGAGGGAGGGAGGGAGCCTTCATCAGTTGGTTCATTCCCCAAATGCCCATAACAAAAACAGGAGCCATCCAGGTCTCCCATATGGATGCAGGGGCACAAGCACTTGGGCCATCCTCTGCTGCCTTCCCAGGAGCATTAGCAGGGAGCTGAATTGGAAGTGAAGCAGGGGCCGGTGCAGTGGTGTAGTAGGTAAAGCCGCCACCTGAAGCGCTGGCATCCCATATGGGCACCGGTTGGAGTCTTGGCTGCTCCATTTCAAATCAGCTCCCTGCTATAGCCTGGGAAAGCAGTGGAAGATGGCCCAAGTCCCTGGGCCCCTGCACCCAAGTAAGGAGACTTGGAAGAGGCTTCTGGTTCCTGGCTACGGATCAGCACAGCTCTGGCCATTGTAGCCAATAGGGAAGTAAACCAGCAGATGGAAGACACCCCCCCCCCCCCCAGCCTCTCTTTGTGTAACTCTGACTTGCAAATAAATAAGTTTTGTTTTGTTTTGTTTTTTACAGGTAGAGTGGACAGTGAGAGAGAGAGACAGAGAGAAAGGTCTTCCTTTGCCATTGGTTCACCCCCCAATGGCCACTGCGGCCAGCGCACCGCGCTTATCCGATGCCAGGAGCCAGGTGTTTCTCCTGGTCTCCCATGCCGGTGCAGGGCCCAAGGACCTGGGCCATCCTCCACTGCACTCCAGGGCCACAGCAGAGAGCTGGCCTGGAAGAGGGGCAACCGGGACAGAATACTGTGCCCCGACCGGGACTAGAACCTGGTGTGCCAGCACCGCAGGTGGAGGATTAGCCTATTGAGCTGCGGCGCCGGCCAATAAATCAATCTTTAGAAGTGAGCAGCCAGGATTCTAACGGTGCCAATATGGGATGTAGGTGTTGCCTGCAGGAGCATAACCCACTGAGCCCACAATGCCTCCAGAAAGAGTCTGTTCCCAACAGTGGTGGTTTCATACAAACACACACAGAGAATCTAAGACAGAAATACCTGAATTGCTTGATTTCTTTTCCAATTTCAAGATTATTTTTAAAAAGTAAAATCCACCACAAATTTCCAAAAGGTTCTACTTATTTTGCATATGGAGAGGTGTGTACTGCCTGTTATTTACATATGTATAGTAACTAGTTTACTTATCTTAAAAAGGTGCAAATCTGTGGCAGCAAACATTACTTCAAATAGCAAGGTTTGGGGTTACCCCAGACAGCTCCAACTCCCCAGCACTAGGGCCCCTCCCACCCTCCTCACCTTGCTGCTACAGTGGCTACAAGTTTTCTTTTTGTTCTTCTTCAGCTTGGAATCAGGACCTCCCTCATGGCAGGAACAGGCACAATCCTTGGCCCCATCTGGCCACTCAGAGTCCTAGGAGATACCTTGGCTTACTGAGCTGCTGAGTGTTTTCAGTACAGAGAGGAAGCTTAGATGTGCAGCATCTGAACAGACGCATCACCAACCCCACCCTTTCTCTCTTACTATTTGCCAGCCATCGCTCTGCCTGGGGCGTCACAGTCAGTGGCCCAAGCTACATTAATGCCTATTACAAACCCTGAATGACCCAAACACTATGTGTTCCAGTAGTCAAGAACTATGTAAGACCAGCACAATCGGGGACCAAGGGACCACATCTAATGAACTCCCTTTTCTTGGGTTTGTTTCGCTGGGCCTGAGCTCACCCCTCACTTGCAATCCTGTGCGAGGGGGCCCTGCCCACTGAGTGACACTCTGTTTAATAAGCCCCACTGTCATCCCCATGGCCAATGAAGAAACGGAAAAAGAGAGAAGTGAACCAAGTCGCTGGCGGTCACTGAGCTACTAGGAAGCAGTTTCTCCCCAGGGTAAAGTAAAGGCGAAGTAGAGAGACACGGAGTGAAAAGACAGCTGCTTGAACAGCAGTGAGTACAGACTCGAGAACCAGACGCTCGTGGGTCCACACCCCTGCATCACCACTTATTAAATACGAGACTGGCACCAAACTCTTCCCAAGTTACCGCTACAGTAAAATGGAATCGGTGGCAATCTCCCCACAGAATTATTGTGAGAATGAAATGAGTTAATAACCTGTATAAATAAACTACCTCCAAGCCATGCCTGATGCTTGGTGACACAGCTCAGGGTTAGCTGCCATTGTTATTGGCAATATGAAGACTGCTGTTTCTGCCAGTGCTTCCTCACACAAACAAAACTGCAAAGGTGAAGACCAAGGGGTAAGAGAAACTGCTCTGGACCAGAGGAGAGGGGACACAAATGCTTCTGGTGAAACCAGCGCCCTCCGGCAACCACGCTGTTCCCGCAGGCTCTGCGAGGCCACGGCAGCCTGAACCTGGCTCCATGTTCTGGAATGACCTGGATTGGAGAGGTCTGGACCCCAAAGCCTGGCACCACACTAATCCACAGAAAACTCAGGGCCTGACTCAGGAAAAACAGGTAGCCCTCAACACCCTAGCGCACCTTATCATGATGCTGGACCCCAATCTCTTTTCTTCGTTTGCCCTTTGAGGCTGTGGGTATCTTGGAAGGTTCGTCTTCCTCTTCCACATCAGGCAGTGCCACTTCTTCAAAGCCATCAAACTGGGGAGGAGTTGGTGCCACTCAGCACAGGCTGTAGGCAGACACCCACCCGTGCCTCCACCTCATGACCCTGCTGCAGCCTCGGGGCCTGTACCTCATACTCCTTCTCTTCTGTCCAATTGATCTCTTCAAAGTCCCCCATGCGGCTGGCGGCAGGGCGCAGGTGGTCAAAGAAGACGGAGAACTCGTCCTGCAGGTGGTCGTGGCCCTTGAGGAGCTGCCACATCTGCGTCTTGAGCTGAGGGCGGTGGTAGGAAAAGACAGAGTCTCCAGGGCCTGTGCAGCCGCCTTCCCAACAACCCCCAGGCTGCCACATTCTGCTTTCCCAGTCAGCAGCACAGAGGATGGGGCCCACTGTGACAGCTGGCTGAAACTCCTTTCTCCTCCTCCCTGCCGGCGCATCCCCAGGAGTGGGGCATCACGAGCAGGTCTCACTGCCAACGACAATGCTCCACTCCTGCCCCACTGATTTCCAGCTAGGAGGCCCTCCTGGCCCTGTCACCCCTTTTCTTTAAACACCCCTTCCAGGGCAATGACAACATTCCTGAGCCTGTGAACAGGACAGGCGCTGGCAAACTGCCCACCCCAGTGCTCTATGCTCAGTGAGCAGCCAATGCCCTTGCCTGCATCTCCCCCAGGAAGGCCATGGGAGTCCAGAGGCAAACAGATACGGGAAAGGCTAGGGGAAGCAGAGGGGGTGAGGCCAGAATGCCAGCAGGCGGACAGCAGGACAGGAAGGTACCTCGGCGATCTCCTGAGGCAGGCAGTCCGCACAGCCCTGGAGCACCTTGATGATCTTCTGGTGGTGGGAGGGGTTCTCCGCAAAGCAGATCTCCAGCTGCCGAAGGAACTTGCGGCTCTTCTCGAAGGCCTGCTGCTCCTCAAACTAGAAGAGGAAAGAGGGCCAAGGCGGAGTCCAAAAGGTCATGGATAATGAGAATTTCAAAAAACCGACAAATGGATTTAAAAACTTTCTGCCACAAAATAAATTGATCTTTTAATTCCATTTTCTTCAAACATTATAAAACCATTTTAAAAAATTCATTTGATGGGGCTAGCATTGTGCCATGCTGTGCAAAGCCAGCATGCCATATGGGCATTGTTTTGCAACCTGGATGCTCCACTTCTGATCTATGTCCCTGCTAACGCACCTAGGAGAACAGCGGAAGATGGCCCAAGTACTCGGGCTCCTGCACCCACGTGGGAGATCCAGATGAAGTTCCTAGCTTCAGCCTGGCCCAACTCCAGCTATTGCTGCCATTTGGGGAGTGAAGCAGTGGATGCAAGGTCTCTCTTTCTCCCTCTCTCTGTAACTCTCCCTTTCAAATAAAAATAACTCTTTTTTTATTTTTTTATTTTTTGACAGGCAGAGTGGACAGTGAGAGAGAGAGACAGAGAGAAAGGTCTTCCTTTGCCGTTGGTTTACCCTCCAATGGCTGCCGCGGTCGGCGCGCTGCGGCCGGCGCACCACGCTCATCCGATGGCAGGAGCCAGGTGCTAGGTGCTTTTTCCTGGTCTCCCATGGGGTGCAGGGCCCAAGCACTTGGGCCATCCTCCACTGCACTCCTGGGCCACAGCAGAGGGCTGGCCTGGAAGAGGGGCAACCGGGACAGAATCCGGTGCCCCGACCGGGACTAGAACCCGGTGTGCCGGCGCTGCAAGGCGGAGGATTAGCCTGTTGAGCCACGGCGCCAGCCAAAATAACTCTTTTTGAAGATTTTATTTGAGAGGTTACAGAGAGAGGGAGAGACAGAGATAAAGGTCTCCCATCCACTGGTTCAGTGGCAGCAATGGCCAGAGCTAGGCCGATCAGAAGCCAGGAACCAGGAGCTTCTTCCACATCACCCACATGGGTGCAGGGGTCTAAGCACTTGGGGCATCTCCTACTGCTTTCTCAGGTTATCAGCAGGGAGCTGGATTAGAAGAGGAGCAGCCAGGACATGAACCAGCACCCATATGGGATGCCAGTACTGCAGGTGGAGGCTTAGCCTACTGCACCACAGCACTGGCCCCATAAAAATAAATCTTAAAAAAAATTATTTGTAAATCGAGAGACAGATATGTCAATTACTCACTCATTCCCCAAGTGCTCACAACAAGCAGAGCTGGACCAGGCCAAAGCCAAGAACTCCAACCAGGTCTCCCGTGAGTGGCAGGACCCAAAGCACTTGGGCCATCATCCGCTCCCTCCCAAAGCAGGGAGCTGTAGTCAGGAGTGAAGCCACGATTCAAACCCAGGCACTCCGATATGGGGTGTGGCTGTCCCAGGCTGCGTCTTAACAGCTACACTGAGCACCCCGCCCCCTGCAAACTTTCTAAAGTGCTCTTGCAGCTAGAGTAGAACTTCAGGGTTCTAAGGATGAGAACTAACAACAAGGAGATGTGCACATGGAATATGCCAACACTCCAGGTGACAACTGTGGAAGCTCATTTAGGTGCTGACTCAGGATTTGAACCCAGGCAGCCTGGCCTCACAGTGTGTGTGTATAACAGTGACTCCCATGGGTATGAGATCTTTAGAACACCAGCAGCCATCCACTGGGTCACCAGAAACTACCAACCCAAGATGAATAAGGCGAGAATGAAAGATCTCAGAGATGTGCACAGCTCGCTTTGTGTACAGTTCTGTGGACTGTGAACGCAGACACTAAAACTCAGACTACGCCAGCGCACACAGAACTTTCACACACACACACACACACACACACACACACACACACACACACTCATCTGGTCCTCACAGTCAACCCGCAGAGAAGATGGGTACCGTGTGTATCCTCTGCCCATGTCATTTAACTGTCAGGACAACGATCAGAATAACCTCTTTCTTGCTTTATCCCTGATCTTATCAGTCATGAACCAAGGCCCAGATTACTGCAGCCCAGTCCCCTCATGCAGACCCACTCTTCAGCATCTCCTCTCTGAGTCCACCACAGCACCTGCCCAGCCGCCATTACAAAACTGCACACAGCAGGCCCTCACTCACTTTATCAACACCCCCTAGGCCTCCTCTCGGCCTCATTCTATAAAGCATACTTACCATTTGCTACCTTTTTCATAAGATATACAATGTATATATTTACAACACCGACATACATATTTCACAGATTATCTCAGGACTTTCCCCATGAGAATGCCAAGTTCCACGAGGTCAGGGATCTTAGCCTTTTTTAACTACTGTATTTCCAGCACCTACAACTATGTAAGACACATGGTAGGGACTGAGCAAATATCTGTTAAAGGTGGGGTGAGTGGCACAGCAGTTAGGGAGCATCAGCATTCCATGTCACAGTGCCTGAATCAAGTCCCACAACTCAATTTCCAACCCAGGCTGCTGCTAACGCACATAATGGAAGGCAGCAGGTGACGGCTCAAGCACAGGGGAGACCCAATTGTAGTTCTCGGTGCCTGGCTCAACCTGGCAGAGCACCAGCTGCTGCAGTCATTTGGGGAATGAATTGGGGAATGAACCAGTAGATGAAACATCTCATTGAAATGAAAAACAATTTTGAAAAATATTTGTTAAAGAATTTCTCTGAGGAACAAAAAAAAAAATAAAAGGGGTCTCTGAAAAATTAATGGAGAATTATAAGCAGTTAAATGTTAGAAAAGTTCATGGAAATATTATAAAAAATAACTATGCATGGATTGCAAAAAACTCTTGCATAAAAATAAAGCTGGCTTTTGTTCCATTTTCCAAGAACTTTTTGAAGTGCTCTCAGGTCATTACTTAAGGTCTCCATCAGCAACTAAAGGACAAGGTGAAACCCCCTCATGCGCCATGCAAACAACAGAGGTGGGAAGATGATCCCTGGACAACACACACGCTCTTATCACTTTGGGCTGGGGAAGGCTAGGTGCCTGCAACAGGCTTCCTCAATGCATCCAATGCCGCCCTCGCTCTGCCCTGGGAGTCCTGTGACCTTCTTTACCCACCATCTACTTACTAAGCCACAGGCCAGAGCTTGCTCAGGTAACAGGAAAGCAGCAAAGTCCCTCAACAGCTGAGGCCAGTCTTGGAGCAGAATCTGCAGGTTTCTGTAGAGATCCACAGCTGTCTGCCTCTGTGTGCTGGACTCAAATTCGTAGATGACCTGAAGGAAGTCCTCGTACTTGCCTGGGAAATGTTGCAGAGCTTCTCGAACCTGCACGGGAAGACAGAGTCATCAATGCCCTTTCTTTGGGTCCCAGCAGGAGGGAGGTTATGGTTAGAGAGCTTCAGTACCAGCCTTCAGAGACTGGCACCACCAAGGCTGACGGCTGATGGAAGACACAGGCATGGAGCAAGGCAAGCTTTCTCTGGAACAGAAAATCTGCATTCTCCAGGGCCCACGGTCCTCCCTAGGAAACCAGGTAGTGCTTTTCTCCAGGACACAGTCTTCACCTCTCCTTCCTGCTTCCAGTCCCATAATAAAAGATCTGAGGAATGATCTGCACACATATTTGGTGGTAACTAATACATTAATCTGGGATGTTAGAAAAACACAAGGAGATAAACGAGTGTACTAGTTTATTAGAGTACTAGTGTACTAGCGGGAAAAAGGACACAGGTGGCTATCAACAAAAGGAGAAGGCTACCCAGGACACCATAAAAAACATGCTGGTTCATGTTTGAAGATCAAGGTCCCTCCCTGAGATCCACTGTCTAGTCAGTGCAGCAACTCTATTTCCTCTGGAGCCAGGGCTGCGGAAACGATTTTATTAGGTCTCCCAGGGAAATTACAACTCCCATCCTTCCCCTAACCCCACAAGACTGGTGTCATCTGTCCCACAGTCTCTGGGCAACACAGGGATCTGGCCTGGGAACAAACAGCAAACACACTTAGGCGGGTGTCTCCTTGTGGTTCTCTGGCGATACCAGGAAAGCTAAGGCAGAGGCACACCAAGCCCGGTGTGCAACCCTGAAAACAGGCTTCATTTTTAAAACACAACCCTTAAAGGAGAAGCAGTCACGTTCAGATGGACTCGCAGAAAGAGAAAGCAGCATTTGCTTACCCTGGTCAGATAGGCTTGGGCGAAGGCCAAGTCCTTCTGCTCCCTGAGTGGATCCCGCTCCAGAATGTCCTCATCATACAGCAGCAGCAGCTTGGAGGTGTCCTTGCTGGCTCGAGCACGACTTCCCCGCTTGTTGCGAGATCGATGACTGGTCCGGCTCTTTGCAGCAGCTTTGATGCTCTCGCCTTGGAGTACATGTGACAAAGATGGTTTCCGGGGCCCTGTAACCTCTGCTCTCCCCATTCTACCTCATGCACCAGCCGTGCAAAGCTGCTCAATGCTATGGAGCCACTCGGAGGAAAGCATGCAGGAGACGTGGGGTGAGAGGTACGTCTGCTCAGCCGAGTCAGCTCCGTGTCTGTCAGTGCAAGTGCACCACGTGGCATGACCAGGAGGTAGCGGCCACTGCACATTGAGAAAGGAAGCTACAGAGTGAGCGCGGCTCTGTGCTGGCCTTGCCACAGGCTGTGTCTTCATGAGGAACGTGCACTGTTTTCTGAGATAAACAGGGCACGGGCCTCACACAGGACAGTCAGGTGAGAACAGTTCAGACACCTGCACGAACTCATCTAGCCGTCAGCGCAATAAAAGGAGAAGTTCCTGAGCGTCTCTTCTCTACAAAGGCACCACGTGAACCATGTGTTCTGGGGAAGGGCGGACGCAGGGGAGAGCCAGCAGATCCCCTCCGGGGATCCTCCAGCGGCTTTACAGCCACCCACTGTAGATGGGAAGGCCACGTGAGACCCAGCCCTTGGCCCCAGACTGACCGACTCACCTGGTGGGGCTCTGCTGGCCTCCACTTCCGGGGCCATCTTGGGGGAGGCGGAGGTGGAAGGGGGCTTCTCGGCAGCGTCTCCAACTGCCTCATCCGTCATTTCGTCCTCTTTCTGCAGGCTCTCCATCCCCTCGGCTTCTTCCTCTTCCTCCTCTTCCGGCTCCGAGTTCTCCTCCTGGGAGTTCTCTTCCTCAGACTCCCCCTCCTGACTCATGCGCCTTTCAGATGCCAGCCAAGTCAGCTTCTCCATAGTTTCCTGCAACCCCCAAAGAGCACTCACAGTGGCTGCGGCAGGCTCACTACGGCTCCCAGCTCACAGAGCTGTACCGGGGTTCCTACGATAAAGAGCGGGCCCCCACACCTGTGAGGAGCAGCAGGGGTCCCAGCTGTGTGGAACCTCAGGGCCAGCGGGAGTGAGGAAGAGGACTATCTTCTGAAAGGTCCTCTGCTCTCGCCAAGAGATTTTCTTAGCCACAGCTCACTTGTGAGCTATTTTCTAAACACATCTAAAACACACTCAGATAATTCAACTGGATATTGAAATGAGTTTAAATACAATAAGAGAAATGTCAGCCTTACCCTCTCATTTCACTTCAACCCCAAAATTATGTCCTGCGAGCTGATTTCAAAAATTCTGTAAATGTGGCTATCAAATCAGAAACGTGTATTTATATTTATATATTTTTTTAAAAGCATGAATGGACTTCAAAATCTGCAGCAAAATAAACAGATAACTTTAAATTCCAATTTTCCACTAACTCTTGAAGCACAGCTGTACAAATGATGGTAGGATTCTCTCTAGTGCAGCAAGCAGGTGGCAGATCAACAAATGTAACCCAACAGTGAGTGCACAAACCCCACATTCATCTCCTGGTCCTCACCTGGAGTTCAGGGACCGAAAGCACGGATTCCTCAGACGCCGATGACATCTCCTCTTCCTCATCCTGAGTGAGGTCATCAAAGTCCTCCTCTTCCTCTTCCTCAGGCCCATCCTTCTGTCCTCCAGCTTCTGGCCCAGCAGAGGTCCCCGCTGACTGCCCATCCACGGTGGAGGAGTCTTCGGGCTTCCCAGGGGTGCTGCTATGCAGCATTTCAGGGTCCATGGAGGACGAGGCCTTCTGTGGCGATCTGCTCACTTCCCCAGAGTTCCCTTCATCAGCAGGCTCCTGAGAGGCTGAAGGGGCTTTAGCTGGTGGGCCCTTCTCCCCCTCCTTCCGTATCACTGTCTGTTTCTTCACGTCCCTGGCACTGCTCGACCCCTCGCCTGCAGAGACAAGGTCCATTTCCACGGAGCGCTCTTCTTTGACTCCATCACAAACGTCCTGCACAGGGGGTCCACTGGAGACTTCCTCCCTGGCATCTTCAGGTTCCACCTTGACCATCCCCTCCAGACCCCCGGGGGCAGAGTTCAGATGTTCCTGGAGGCGCGGAGGCAGAGGTTCCAGCGTTTGCGTCCCCTCCTCTGTTTTCACAATAGTCCAATAGGCACAGTTCTCTGACAGTCCTTCCTGGCTTTCTCTGTTTGCTACTGGAGGCCCTGGGCTGCGCTCCTCTTTGGGGAAGACAGTTGCACACACAGGAGATAGTTCCTGGGGTTCCAATTTGGGCACTGGGCTTTGAAAGGCACTCTGCCCTTCAACCAAAGGACAAGCAATGTCCACATTCACGTGGGCCTCATCTTCAGGGGCGGGTGGTACAGGAAGATTCACAGAGCTGCTGGAAACAATTAAGGGTGAGATGGAGGAAGCCACGAGGGGCTGGTTCAGTGGACAGGGGAAGGAAGTAGGGTTAACCAAGAGGGTGGTGATGGGAATGGTCTGGGGGCTCTGGGCCACAGCTGCATTGACAGGTTGGATCACATTACAGCCACTGCCCAGGCTCACAACCTTCACGGTGGTGGCAGGAACCGTAAAGATAACTGGTGGCGGGGAGATTAAGGGGGCGGTTTTCAGGCAGGGAGAAGACTTGGAACCCTTTCGCTTTGAGGGTCTCCGTCGAACACATGGCTTTCTGAACTTGGAAGGACCAAGTGAAGGCAGCATTATCTTGGGCACGGGGGCAGAGGAGAGCACAGTCTGGCTATCAGACAGAGGGAAGCTGGGCCTGGCCTCCAAGGACATAGTAGGCAGTGCTGTTGACGATTCAAAACTATCAGTCCCACTGATCCCCAGCGGAGAGACACCGGGAACTGCTGGTGTGCCAGTGGCTGGATGGATCAGGTGAGGGATCCGCACGATTTTGCTGGGAGGGGCTTCTGACTGCGTTGACCGGGCTGGAGTTTTCCCAGGGTTGAAGCCAGGCTGGAGAGAGGGGTTAGGTCGGATAAGGAGGGGCTTCAGCACTGAAGATCGCTTCTGTCTCCAAGCCTTCCTGGAAAACCGGTTGGCAACTGGCTTTAGGTTCAGGACTACACCTTTGGGCAACAGCAGTGGGTACTGAGTTTCACTTCCCAGCTCTGCTCTGCTTTTCTCCAGTCCTTGTTCTGCACCGGTCTCAGGGGTTCCAGTCCCGTTGCCTGCCTCTCTCGCACCATCAGCCAGGCGGCGCAGTTCATCCTGGATGGATGGCAGACTGGCCTGTGGGCAGCAAGAACACTCTGATCCCGCGCATGTAACAATTCGCGACAAAGAACACAGCTTTCTAGATTAGGGACCTCTGCAATACAGGCTCAGGAGACCTTTCCGAGATGAGTTTTTCCGCATACCAACTTTCTACAAAGACAACATTCTAATTATATGCTCTAGAAACTAGTCGCTGAATTTTCTTCAGCAAATTATTATTATACCTATATTTTTGGAAAGGTTCTCGAAACTCACCTGGGGGAAAGGCAGAAAACTGACAAGGGAAAGGAAATGAGGAAGATTGCTGAAGTCCTAGTTCTATCTATCACTAAAATGTTAGAAGCTTAAAGGAGCCCTGGAAATTTCTCCCAGAATTCTGTGTCCTTCCATTCGCAACAGCCTAGGAGGAGGGCTGTACCTTTAGCCAGAAGGGGAGGCGGTGTTCTTCCCTCTCCACCGGTGGCTTCCACTGATGTGGCTGGATCTCCTCACAGCACTTCAGTAAGACAGGCAGCTGCTTAGTTTTCTTATAAAACTGGGCAGGAAAAACAAGACACACCTTACCTTCCTCCAGGAAACATGGCCTACTGTTTGAGATATGCATGCACACATAAACATCCATACACTTTAAAAAAGCATATGCTTAGTGATTTGGGATTTCAATTTAAACTAATCTTTAATAAAGACTTTTAAATTGCTCAAAACTTCTGGACTAAGGATCTCCATTCTAATTGCTAGGAAGGGGAGAGTTTAGGTCACAGACAAAAAAAAGGAGAAGGTCAGAATAAACTTCCATAAGATTTGATCCCACTCAGCAGGTGCAAAAAGTGCCTCAAACCTCATCTTGGACACGTGGAAGTTTCCTTTTAAGCAAATGATGGCAGGAAGGATGTCAGAATGAAGGGAAAAAAAGACTAAGGTTCAGCTTTAAGGGTAAGTGAAAAGGAGAATTGAACTTAAACCACTGACAATACTGACAAAAATTATCTACTCATCCAGCATATGCTGGGATGCCCTCTATGTGCAAGGCTTCAACCAATACACACAGACAGGAGAAGCCATTCCTCTTCTCAAGTAGTGTACAGCCCAGTGGGAGATAAATCAAGTAGATCAGTAATGATATTTTAAGTTAAAAAAGCACAAAGTATTAGTGGTTGTAGCACAAAGGGTTTGTCACTTGAGATGCCAGCATTCCATATCAGAATGCTAGTTTGTGTCCCAGCAGCTTTGCTCCCATCTAGCTCCCTGCTATTCTCCCTGGGAAATCAGCAGAAGATTGCTCAAGTGCTTGGACCCCTGCCAACCCTGTGGGAAACCCAGCTGAAGTTCCAGGCTTCTGGCTTGGGAATGGCCAAGCTCCAGCCATGGTGATCATTTAGGAAGTAAACTAGAAGATGGATGGTCTGCCTCTCCTTTCTGTCACTATGCCTTTCAAATCTATAAATCAATCTTTCAATGAAAAAAAAATGTGACACAAAAGACACATAATTGGGACAAAAAATATTTTTTTTTTTTTTTTTTTTTTTTTTTTTTTTGACAGACAGAGTGGACAGTGAGAGAGAGAGACAGAGAGAAAGGTCTTCCTTTGCCGTTGGTTCACCCTCCAATGGCTGCCGCGGATGGCGCGCTGTGGCCCGCGCACCGCGCTCATCCGATGGCAGGAGCCAGGTGCTAGGTGCTTTTTCCTGGTCTCCCATGGGGTGCAGGGCCCAAGCACTTGGGCCATCCTCCACGGCACTCCTGGGCCACAGCAGAGGGCTGGCCTGGAAGAGGGGCAACTGGGACAGAATCCGGCGCCCCAACCGGGACTAGAACCCGGTGTGCCGGCGCCGCAAGGCGGAGGATTAGCCTGTTGAGCCACGGCGCCGGCCCAAAAAATATTTTCTACAGCAAGAACAACAGATGAATCCTAATGGAATGGAATTTGCTACGTCAGGCAGAGGAGGACAAAGTATACTAAATCTTAAAATCATGAATGCTTTTTAAGACACCTAAAAGAGACTGGTCTGGCTACAACTAAAGGAGTATGAAGCTCCATAGATACATTGCAGGGTACAGGCCTTCCATGCCACACCAAGCACTCTGTCTACACCCTGAAGAATCAGAGAAGGCTAAGGCATGGATGAGGATGGGATCAATGGAGCCAGAATCAGAGACACCAGTTAGCAAACCAGCATTTTGGAGCAGGCACTTGGTGCAGCAGTTAAAACTGCACTTAGCATGACACTCATGTCCCACATCATAGTGCCTGCATTTATGTACCTTGCTTCACTTCCAATTCCATCTTTCTGCTAACACACACCCTGGGAAGCAACAGATGACGGATCAAGTACTTGGGTGCCTACCACCCACGTGGGAGACCTGAATTGACTTCCTGTCTCCTGGCTTTGGCCTGGTCCAATCCTAGATACTGTGGGCATCTGGGGAGTGAACAAGCAAATTGACGACCTCTCGCTGCCTTTGAAATAAAATTAAAAAAATTAAAACTACTATATTGGGGCTGGTGCAGTGGTGTAGCAGGTATAGCCACTGCCTGCATTGCCAGAATCCCATAAGTGCGCCTGTCTGAGTCGCAGAAGATGGCCCAAGTCCTTGGGACCCTACACCCATGTGGGAGACCTGGAAAAAGCTCCTATTTCCTGGCTTTGGATCAGTGCAACCCCGGCCACTGAAGCCAGCTGCTGAGTGAACCAGTGAATGTAAGACTTTTCTCTCTCTCTCTCTCTCTCTCTCTCTCTCTCTCTCTCTCTG